>CM037878.1:43074056-44302534 GCA_021292165.1 Shinisaurus crocodilurus | reverse complement strand
CTGTGCGGCCACAGGAGGCCCCCACGGGATGGCTGTTCGCATGGCAGGGTGCTGCCCATGGTGACTGTCATGACCCCCCCCCTCCAGGAATCCTCCTCTGAGGACGAGTGTGACTCACCCAGGGCCCTGGACACTCCTCAGGAGCAGAGTTCAGACCCTGCTGCTCCAGAAAGGGCCGACCGGGCAGCTGAAGAGCTGGCAGGCCCCTCTGGCATGACCCGTGGGAGTTCCCCAGCCCAGGAGGAATCAGAATCAGAGGTAGAGGTGGTGCAGGCCCCGAGTCCCAGACAGAGGAGGAAGATGAGACGGCAGGAACAGATGCAGGCCCCTCGACGTAGCGTCCGGCTGCAAACCAGGGCATTGGCCTTGTGAGGCTTTTATAATCATCCTGCTGCTAAGGAGCTACAGCTGTGGGACGGGCGTGCCCCGGCAGCAGGCATTAGAAAAGCACTCACTCACTGAAGCTTGGGTATCAGGAAACAACGTCCTCCTTGACTCTTGTTCCTGATCCCTGACCCTGCTCCTGAACCTTGCCTTGAACTCCTGGATTTGACTTAGGACTCACCCTGACACCGCCTCTGCTTGATCCTTGGACTTTTGTAAGAACGTTACCGGCTAACAACTCTTTGGACAGGTTGACTATGCGTTTATCTGCTTGATTCCTCTGAAGGCAAAACAGCTTCCATTATCTTCAGCTGTTCCCTTGGCAGCGCTCCCAGAAGCAAGGCAGCTGCTGGCTGCCGGCCAGCCTTAAGCCGGACAGTGACTTTCCATGCTTCCCGCATGCGGCCGTCCTGTGGGGGTGCCCCCAGCCAGCATTCACACGACATGGGAACCGCGGGGGACCTCTGCTCCCCCGCGGTTCCCGTGTCGTGTGAACCAGCCCTATCACTCCAATAGGGTCTATTTTAACAAACATGCAGTCTGTGCTTTTGCTTGTTTTGGTTCAGGTTTGTTTTTAACCATTATGTTTTTTAAAATGTTTTTGGCTCCATTGAATTAATAATTACTGATTTTAATATCAATATTTTTGTTGCAGGAATTAAAAGGAGATAAAGGAGATATGGGTTTTCCAGGACCCCTTGGACTCTCAGGAGAACCAGTAAGTGCTACTAAACCAGTCTTTCAGATTCTAACTAGAAGCTAGATATTAAAATATTCTTGCCCCTTGCCTTAGCACATATTGTTGAGCCGCTAGCATGACCATATCTACACCTATTGGTGAGCCGCTAGCATGATCATATCTACAAAGATGTCTAACATCCTTAATCAATATGCAAATACTTTTGCTTAAATGACCTTAAACTGAGCTCTTCTCTCCATTTCTGGGCCCAATTGAAAGTCTTGGTGTTGACTTTTAAACCCCCCAAATGGTGTAGGGCCAGAGTATCAAAAACAGAAGTGGGCAACATCGGTGGGTTCAGGGGTTGCATTCCCCTGCCCCCGGAACCCACTATCAGCCACACCCTGCCACCACCAGAAGTGGCTGTCTGGCCAGATTCCCAATAATTTTGCTGGGAAACAAGGCACATGCTCCCCACTGGTGTAGGCTGCAAAAACCTCATTAGGGCCACATACAGCCTACAGACCCATCTGTTGCCCACCCCTGATCTACAGGCACATTTCCTTCCATATGTACTCACCTGGACCCTTAGGTCATCTTCAGTGGTCCTCTTCCAGGTGCCCCTACTGAAGGAAGCTAGGCGGGTGCCTATGAGGTGGCCTTCTCAGTTGTGGTGCATCATCTATGGCAGGGGTAGGCAACCTGGTGCCCCCCAGATGTTTTGGACTGCAACTTGCATAATCCCTGACCATTGGCCATGCTGGGTAGGAGTGATGAGAGTTGTCCAAAACATCTGGAGGGCACCAGGTTGCCTACCCCTTGTCTATGGAATACCCTGCCCCAAGAGGCTCACTTGGTTGTACCTATACTGTATTGTTATCTTTTCAGCACCAGTTGATAACATTTCTCTTCTGCCAGGCATTTTAGATTTTAAATTTTAGATTTAATGGCTGCTTTTATATGTTTTATTTATTCACTTGATTTGTACCCCACCTTTCTACCAAGAAAAATGGCATTCAAGGCGGCTTACAATCACAAATAAAATTTAATTAAAATGATAATAAAACAAATGCATTAATACACAATTGAAAACACAATAACAGAATAAAAAACAACATCCAAGCCAATGGACCTGCTTACATGCCAAAAGCATGCTTGAATAAAAAGGTCGTTGCCTGCTGGCAGAAGGACAGCAGGTCTTTGCCTGCCGACAGAAATTTTAAATTGTATTTTTTCCCCTAGTAATTTATTGTTTGTTTTTAGTATTTTGTTTGAGTTCTTTTAGCTTTATAAACTGTTCAGAGAACTTTTTCTGGCGGATGTAAAGTACAATTAAATAAATAAATAAAGCATATATAGCATGAAAACTGCTTGTCTAGATGCACCTTATTTGTAGTTAGTCCCATTCTTTAGCTGGGGAGTGATGCTGTGCTGAGCGATTTTGTGACGGGGAGGGGAGATCCATTGCGGTGTTACCACCACATTGCCAGCTCAAAGTGCCCATGCAGGAAGGTATGGGTGACATTTCTGCCCTTCCTGTTCTGAATCATTCTTTCATTCTTTTTTCTTTTTTTTTTACATTTCTCCTCCCATTGAAGCCAATGGCAGGGGAAATACCAATCCCAGCTCAAGGCTGGCGTAGGTTTCAAGCCCAATCTGGGGCAAGCTGTAGGATCGAGGGTGGCTTTGGATCAAGCGAATCCACAGCCACCCTCAAGGAGTGAGGTGCCTGAAGTGAAGGACAAGATGGCACCCCATCTAATTCCATGTACAACAGCATTTCTTAAAGACTGAAGATCTTTCTTCAACACAGGGACCTCCACAGCTGAAGGTAGCTTGGGCGGGGGGGGGGAGGCCACGTAGCACACACTTCTCTCCTCCAACACCTTGCTGCTGCCTCACAACATTTGCTGCCTGAGGCAACTGCCTCACTTTGCCAAATGGTAGAACCAGCCCTGGCCACCCTGGAGAGCCCAGTTTCAGGGCTACCCCTGTTGGAAACACCATCAGCAGTAAATCTACAACTATGGAGCTTTCGATGAGCCTCCACCATGGACATGCTACCCCACCAGCAGAGTGGCATCCTAACACACACACCCCTCAGCTGGCCTTTGGCAAGGGTAAAGGTTGATCCCATATTCAACCTTGGCAATTGCTTCGTTGAAGATGCTGTGGTGAGTACAATACAACTGCTTGGTTGATTGCAGTGCACCAAATAACAACAAATGACTGAACTGAAAATGAAGAGCTGAGTGAGATCCTCTCAGTGGATCCAGACTAGAAAGACTGATGATCTTTTTGTACATGCTTTTTGAATATTTTAATGTGTATGTACCATCTGCTATACAAAAGTATAGATGAAGAAAATAATAATAATCTAGAACCTGGGTGTAGAATACCATGAAATGAAGACATTGCCTTAAACATTGTGAGCCTTACACTATATAACAGTGGCTTTAGTTAAGATTTATTAACATCAACTTTAATTTTATATCTCTTTAGATATGAAAACGTTATAAAATGATACGGGTTGTATGTTCATTGCAGTAACATGAATCTAAAACAACACATTGATCTCTGTTTTAGGGTCTACCTGGTGATTTTCAAAGTGCAAAAGGAGAACCAGGAAAGCCAGGAGCTCAGGTGTGTAACGTTATTTTGTGTGGTTGCCGGGAATTCTTGAAAATTGTCTAGCACGGTGGAAACTTCTTTGAGTCCTAGAAAAGTCAACTTAAAGTTACTTGTATAACATGAAAATACATTTTATGATTATCAACCCCATACTGCAATTGGCTAGATGTTCATATTTATTTACACGAATGCAGACTGAGAGCGCTGGATCTTCAGTTCCATATATTCAGCTTTATTAAACCATGTTTTATTAGAATCATATATTGTATGTTGGGAGAACTGCATACACATTATTTGCCTATTTTGTTCAATACTGATGATGATGATATACCTAGTATTAAAGTAGTTCTTTTCCTGTTGTTATATTATTGTTGTTGTTGTTGTTAGGGTATGCCTGGAAAGGATGGTACCCCTGGTCCACCCGGATTACTGGTAACAAGAAAATCTTTAAACTGTTTTGTGCCATAAATGATAAAAAGTAGGAATGTAGTGGTAATGCCATGACAGTTCAAGGTTGGAAAGGCTGTGGGCTAGCCTATTGTCAAAAGAAATGATGGTCTGTATCATTTGAAGAGTTGATTATTGAAAGGTCTATCAGGATAGGGATAGAATAGCGTAGGGAGAAGGGCAGGGTAAGGGACAGAATGGGGCAAGGCAAGGCGAAGGGTGCAATGCTATGCTTGTTTAGACAGGGAAAATCCCTACAGCTCCCAGCAAGCCCCAGCCAGCATAGCTGGGAATTGAAGGGTTTTTTAATTAACATTTTTTTAAACAAAAAACACTATTGGGCTCCATTGGGGGGAAGGTTCAATTAATCAGTTAGACAATCTTCACTGGGGCTATTGGGAGGAGAAAACAGAAGAGAAATCAAAACAGAAACCTAAAATGCATGGTGAAATACTAGACTCATAGGAGAAAAAAATTGCTTAGGTGAAATACTGAGCTCATAGTAAACAATGGAAGTGGATCCGTGTACCCCAATAGTCTAATAGGGTTTGGGTTTCAAAACAACATTACTAATAAGAAATAAGTGTTTCTAGTTTGAAATAGGAGAGTGTTCATTTCATTCAGGGTCAGGCCTGATTATTACTTGGGAGACCCCTCCTCTAGTTTCCTGCATTGAGCAGGGAGTTAGACTTGATGGCCTTGTAGGCCCCTTCCAACTCTATAATCTATGAATTATAATATCAATTATGTTCCTACAGGGAGAAAACGGAGAGCAGGGCATCCCAGGATTGCCTGGAAAAATTGGGCCTAAGGTAAAAGCCCTGTTTTCATTTTTGTCTATGTTATTTTGCTTCCCTTGTCACCCAGTGCCAAATAGTTTGGAATTTAAAGTACTTAGGGTGCAATCCTATGCATGTTAACACAGAAAAAAGTCCTACAACTCCCAGGATGCCCCAACCAGCATGGCTGGCTGGAGAATGCTGGGAGTTGTAGGATTTTTTCCTGCCTGAACATGCATAGGATTGTGCCCTTAATCACCCAGTCAGACAATCTTCCATTACCAAGTCAGCAATGAGGAAATACAGTTTTTAACAAGAAGTAAATTACTGAAATACTGTTATTTTATATTTAATGTTTAATTTTAAAATATTTTTATCCCACCTCTCCAAAGCTCAAGGTGAGTTACAACAAGAATGAAAAATGACATAGCACGTTCAAATACAAGCAAATCATTTGACTTTACCAGTACTTGGCTAACAAAAGCATCCCTCATTCTAGTGTTTATAAAGTTGGTAACTAGCAAGAACAGTGATCGGGTAAAGAGTCATAAGAATATCCTTGCAGGGTTTGATTTTAACAGAGTGGATAGTAGGTAAATATTTGCAGGGTTTAGTCCCCAGGAGGAGAGAGGGACGCAGAAATAAACCCAAAAGGTAGAAGATACCATGGAAATGGGAGCCAATTACTGAGGCAAAAGAATCTGCAATCCAGAAGTGTTCAGAAATTTTTAAATTAAAAATATTTTCCATTAACTTTCTAGATACCTCTTCAGTTATTTTTTAACATGTATCCCAAGTGGCCACTAAATTTATATACAACATTGTCAGTAGCTTTCATAATTTCATTAGATTTGAGACATTGCAATGTTTTTCATATTTATTTCAACATGAACAGTTTCTGTTTTCTAATGCAGGGGAGGAAAGGTGAAGTTGGCCGACAGGGAATTCAGGGTCCAGTAAGTGCAAATTACGTATGCCTTAATGTTTCACTGTCTTAAAATTTATAGAGCCAGCATGCCCAGTAAGAGTGCTGATCAATGTCTGATAACCATGTCTAGGCAGGTGTGACTGAATTATATTTAATGATTTTTGGCTTGATTCTTCACCTGGAAAGCAATCCACAAAAAGAAAACCATTTTAAAAATTAGTTGAAATCCATCTTAGAATATTAATTTACAAAATCAAGTCACCACTCAAAGACAATGTATGTGTGTCATGCTCTTGCTACTGGCTGCCAAGCCTTTCTCTTCATTATTATTCTTTTCCTTCCCCCGCCCCCACTTTTTTTTTTGTCCTTCTGTTTGTCACTCTTTTTATTTAAGACAGAGTATTATGATGAAATACCTGGTGAAAAAGGGAATAAGGGCTACCCAGGACCCCGAGGACTTAAAGGCCAGCCTGGAGCACCCGGTGAGAGACCATCAACAGGATTAAGTAAAACAAAAGAAGCATCTACATGGGAAAATGTGTCACACCATGTGGTTCTGGGGAACAAGTGGGGATGGAAAAGAAGGATGGGCTACAGGAATGCCCCTGCCTCCCAGTGCCAATGGTACTTTGTAGTCAGGTATTGTCAAGTCTACACATGATGAAGTGGTAAGAGTCCTGAGCTAGAGTGGACTGTACCACTTCAGACTGGAGCTGGGGGCATGCCATTTTTGGCTTAAATCCAACATTGCATGAGTGGATTTCTGCTCAGGTGAGGAGACTTCCCTTTGCTCTCTTCCCTCCTGCAGCCCATGCATGCTTTCCAAATCTCTGGAGGATTCCCCAACATCCCAGAGCAGATTGAGGTGGGGAGGACTGCAGAAGGTTAGATACAACCCTCTGAATGGTCCCTTATGCAATTAGGAACTAGCAGAGGGTGGGCTAGATCTTTTTACTTGCAGGGAGCTTTTTAGTTTTTTGTTTTTACATAGGGGATCATTCAGACCTCCTGCAAGTAAAAAAAAAGAAAACTAGCACATCAAGAAGAAAGATTCTAGCCCAGCCCATCTCCTGCTATGATGGTTTCTTCTTGCAAGGGGTTCTTTACATAGGAGAGCACTGAAAAAATATGTTCACTGTCTGGTAGTTCATTCTAGCTCCTCAGGATTCTGCCACCTGAATCCTGCCCAATTCTCGTGTGTGTGTGTGTGTGTGTGTGTGTGTGTGTAAGGCAAGTGGTAAAAGACATGATATGGATTAAATTAATGTTTTCCATTGTTTATTGCTGTATGGTCAATCACAGTAGTAAATTAACATGCACATGCACTAACACAACATACAAAGCAATGCAGTTGGTCATTTTGATAACTAGTACTTAGTGCTCTAAAACCTATGGCTCATATACTGCCCACCTGCCAGTTGCTTGAAATAGATACACACACACACACACACACACACACACACACAGTTTTTACAATGCTGGCCAAGCAGCAAGAACATGTGGATTATCAAGCAGCTGCCCCTTGTGGGCTGCCATGTGTGGCTGCTTGTTTACATTCAGTTTGGTGGGTAACAAATTGTGCATGCCTGTTCTCAGCTGTGGCCCACACACAGCGTGTCTTGCTCCTGGTTTGTCTCTGATACATTTTTGCTCTGATCTTGTATCGTGAGGCTTGACTCATGGGGCTGCTTGATTATGTAAAAGTTGGTCATGCAGACATGTGTGTCAGGTTTGGATTTCAGAGGCGTTCTCAATATGATTTAAAAAAAGAAAAGAAAAAGCTGAAATTGAAATGTTTATCTCTTGCCCTGTTTTCAGGACTGCTATGTTTAATATTTGTTGTTTTAATATGGATTGTTTTTATTGTTACCCTGAAAATATTCATATTAAAGAGCAGAGTATACATACATTAATAAATAAAATAATAATAATAATAATTTTAAAAAAATTGACTGCTTTGAGTTTAGAATACCTGGAACTGAGCATGAGAATCCACTTGGTTTCAAGTAGAGGGAGGTGGTTCACAACAATTTATCTTGTTGTCAGTATTAATTCTTAGTAACTCAGTGGGACTTGCATTTGAGTAGACATGTTATAGGGTTGTGCTGTTAATGTGTGACAGGTGAGTACATGATAAATTTATGCTAGGGAAAAGGGCACTAAACTAGTTAAAGCTCAAAATAATACCAACATAATAAAGGTATTTAACAAATATATTGTGTTTTCAGGACCACAAGGTCCCTCTGGTGCCATTGGTGGGCCAGGTATGTATTGTTACAGAAAAATACCCAAATGAGGCTACTAATCTTGTTTGTTTTGTTGCATGGGTATTATTATTATTAATAATACATGCCATAAGAAATTCCATAATATTTTTTTCTTAAGTTGAAATTAAATCCTTCTAAATAGCTAAAAACATTGATACATAAAACATACAAACATTGCGGTAATTTGACCTATAAAACTTGCATTAGGAATTTCAAGACGTGGTCACAGAGGTCTGCTGGGCTCTTCAGGCCTCAAAGGAAGGAAAGGAGATAGAGGACAATCTGGCATGAATGTTATTGGATCCACCAGGACTTCCTGGATTTCCAGGACGACCTGGCCCAGCAGGATCACCAGGTCTTTCAGGACAACCAGGTACAGCAACATGGTTGTGTCACTGTGTGTATATGTGGCGAATGTTTTCATGGCATACCAGTGCAATTCTGGAACTACTGCACTGTCCCCAAATGAACCCTTAGAGAAGCAGCAGCTATCACTGCCACCCTTACAAAAGAAAAAAAGGAATATTGAAGGAAAGGAAGTATGGTGACAATTTGCAAACAATACCAGTTGGTTTAATTCCAGTTACTAGGCCCACATCCCATATTCATTGAAGCCTATTCCAATAGCTTGGGAGTGAGAGACTGGCCCAATTCAGATTATCATAGCTCCACTCAATAAGCCAAGTTATAAATGAGCCCCTTCCTTCCTTCTTTCCTGTGCACCTGAATGCAGTGTAGAAGTATCCAATTAATCATTATGTTAATCCAACCTGGGAAACTATGCTTACCAACTTCATAACAAACCAGGATCTTAACCCTCAACCTCTGTGTGTCTCTTCTTTGCTCACCTTCCCCCAACCCCATCCCTCACTGTCCTTCCTGCTTCAGTCTTCCCTCCTAACCCTGTTCCTTCCCCCCTCATCTCTCCCCTGCTCAAGCAAACACATGCACAATGTTCTTTTCTCTCTTTTCTGGGTTTTACCCTGTCAGATTTTTCTTTAAAAAATTTGTGCTTATGCATACCTCGGGAATCCCGCAAGCATGGGAAGTGCCAACTAAGCTAGATAAGCATCAGCACTCTCCCCTGCGGACTGGGAATGGAATATGTGATTGAAAACAAACAGCTCTATATTCTAATAGTGGAATAAGAACTATAATGACAATGACCAGCCATCTGCTTGGCTTTAGTCACTGTAAAACATGATCTGCACTGATTAAAAAATAAATGAATAAATATGGTCATTAGTCCTCCAAAGACAGTTTGTAGGTTGGCCAATTAATGCCACAGTTATCTGAGATTCCCCACTGACTTCCCAAAATGTTAAGACCAACTAGTAAGTGTTTTGTTTTTTTTGTATATATATTTGCCATAATATACATATAGTTTGGAAATGGTTTTGTTGTTAGGATAAAATGGAGAGGAGGAGGACTATGTAAGCTGCCTTGGGTTCCTTGCAGGAAAAAAGGCGGGGTATAAATATAATAAAATAAATAAATAAATAAATAAATCTTTCTTCCATATTGTTAATGTTGTTATATGAATCCTGCTTGAACCTTAGGTCCTAAAAAAATGGCTATTATTACGTTTGTAAACAAGATATGAGACTATATTTTTCTCCATCTTACCCCTAAACAGGTGCAATAACTTTTGAACGAGGTCCACTAGGAATCCCTGGAAACCCAGGATGTATGGGACCTTCAGGTCTTTCAGGAGCTAGTGGAGCAAAAGGTCAGTTATTCTGCTTGCAAATATGTTTCTAACCTTTATAAATCAAGTACAGCAAGGCAGCAAACAAAAATGTTAACTATAAACCAAGCTGCTAAAAATTAGACTCAGTCAAGACTACTTAAGCATAGAATGCACTCTATGGGTCCAGGATGTTGTAAACTCTTCTTGCCCTTCTTGCCTGAAGGGACCCTTGCCCTTCATGGCTTATTATATCTAATAGGGAGGGAATATCAGGCTGGGTCCAAGAGGTTGTAAACTCTTCTTTGAGAGAGGGAGTGGTGCCAGCCTCTTTAAAGGAGGCGGTAATTATGCCACTTCTGAAAAAGCCAGATGATAACAACTATAGACCCAAATGATAACAACTATAGACCAGTAGCCAACATTCCTTAACTGGGCAAGGTGCTTGAGCGGGTGGTTGCTGGTCAACTCCAGGCACTCTTGAATGAAACTGATTACCTAGACCCATTTCAGTAGGGCTTCAGGCCCAGTTTTGGAACAGAAACTGCCTTGGTAGTCCTGTGCGATGACCTTTGCCGACAGAGGGACAGGGGGAGTGCGACCTTGTTGATTCTCTTGGACCTCTCAGCAGCTTTTGATACCATTGGCCATGGTATCCTTTGGATAGGTTGTCTGGATTGGGAATTGGAGGCACTGTGCTGCAGTGGTTCCAATCCTACTTGGATGGCCGATTCCAGAAGCTGGTGCTGGGGGGTTATTGCTCTGTGCCTTGGCAGCTATGCTGTGGGGTTCGACAGGGCTCTATTCTATCCCCCATGCTGTTCAATATCTACTTGAAACCGCTGGGGGAGGTTATCCAGAGGTGTGGGCCGAGGTATCATCAATATGCAGATGGCACCCAGCTTGATCTCTCCTTTTCATCAGAACTCTGGGTGCTTTAGGGGTTAAATAACCCAGAGTTAACTCAACAACAAACCATGGGTGATTGTTGGGTTTACTCTGGGTTATTCAACCCCTAAACAACCCAGAGTTCTAGGTTCAGATGTAATGACAACAACTCAAGAATGGGTCATTCTTGGGTTGTTGATTGAAAGCAGAAGTGATGAATATGCAGGAGTCAGTGCACTTGCTTGCTGTCACTCGGTTCTGACAATTCCTGGGTTAAACAACCCAGCAATTGTTGTTACATGTGAACTGTCAATGTCTCATGCCAGATGAAGCAACAAGCCACAGTTAAGAGAAAACAAAAGTAAAAGCTTCCATACTCCTTCTCCCAACTGCTTGGAAGCAGGAGAAGGGAGTGGGGAGCCTGCAAGTCCAAGGCTCAGTGCAGCTCATCCCTGGTTGTGCATCTCACACTAAAGCTTGGTTTAGCATAATATGTGAGTATGGCCACTGTCTCAACATGGCTTATCTCACAGGTTTGCTGTGAGAATAAAGTGAGAGACCCAAGTATGCCACCCTGAGCTCTTGAAGAAACAGTGGAATAAAAATCCAATGGGTAGATAGACGGACAGACAGATAGATGAACTGTATGGGCTCTCTGTTTCTCACAATTGGCCTGCTAACACTAATAACCTTTTTACCATGTTGATTGAGAAAGAAAGTGGAAAAAGTTACATCACTGTCTGTTCTGAGCTACCATGTTGCTGAACATAGAAAGTTCATGCCACAAGAGGATTACATGCACCCACATAATTTCACATCCTCATCTTTGCTAATAAATACATAAGCACTTATGCTTTTGACACAGGAATAATTTGCTAATGTAACCTTTAACAAATGCATAATTTTACTGCAGGTGACGAAGCAGGCCCATGTAACCAGTGTTCCTATATTACTGGAGCACCTGGCATTCTTGGTGTTCCTGGGACAGAGGGTCAACAAGGAATTAAAGGTAAAAGATGGTGGCAATATTACTAAAATATACCAGAGTTTGGGGATGGGGGTTGGAGAGGGTTAAAATCTCCAACGATGTTATATTCCACTTTATAAAATATTTTACCCACAGCCATTCAGTAAATAATCTACTTTATATTTATATTCTTTGATAAAGAGCACGGTTTACAAAATTATTAGAATAAATATGTGTCTTGCAACCCACACCGAGAATCCAGTGCTCCACTGTCTTGTATTAGGCTTAAAGGTCCAAGAAGTTGTGCAAAGACACGGCTGGTGTCAGCGTTACAGTGCAAGAACCCAATCCCAGCCACCACCAACACAACTACATACTGGCTCTGTATAACAAAAGTCTAACTTAAGAACACTTGTGGGCACTGGCAGGAGTGGGGAGGAACAAAGATGCTTCTGGCCATTTTATGCGACTTCCTATGGGCATTTGGGGCCTTTCAGAACTAAAGAGACCTTTCCTGCTTCAGGTGAGTGTAAGAGGCTGCTGGGAGAGTTTGAAGGGCAGAGGAAATAGGGTGCTGGACTAAACAGGCCCTGGGTCTAATACAGACAGGCTCTTCTTATGTCCAAACACTTATGTTAAGTGTGTGAGCCTGAAATTGTTGATCACGGTGGGTAAAAAGGTGGATCAGGATCTACCGGTAGATCTTCCCAGCCATGCTGGGACTTGTAGGATTCTTTTTCTGTCTAAGCCTGCATAGGACTGCACCCTAAGTGTATGTCTTTTGCACTAAGCTCCAATTAATGGATCTCAGGATTCTAGTAAGGAACAAAGTAGGTCCTGCAAGCCTGACTGATGTCTGCTCACACTGTGATACTTGATCAGTTTAACAATACTATATATTAATAGCAAACTCAATTCTCTGACTGTGGATACTTATGTAGCCAATACAATTTATGTAGCCAAAACCATCCATACACAAGAGTGAGGTAACAACAGGCTTGGGGAAACCCCAAGCTTTGCAGAAATATTAAAACAAATTAAGAAAAATCCTAAGGGGACTGTGCATTCTCAATGGGCACAGAGTATTGGAGTGGGGACTGGCAGGGCTGGCCCAAGACATTTTGCCCCCTGTGGCAGAACAGCAAATGGAGCTCCCACCCTGCCAAGTCAAGGTGCATAGTGTCCTAAGCTGGTCAAGTTATTTTGGCACCTGAGGCAGAGCAGTTCACAAGTGCCTCTCCCCCTTCCTAGCAGTAACAATAATCATTTAAAGAGTTTGCTGCTCTTTCATGACACTCAAAATCTGCTGCCTGAGGCTGCCGCCTCCCTCTGCCTAACTGTAGGGCCAGCCCTGGGGACTGGGTTGGTGATGGAATGGAGTATCCTGGAGGAGTGCATGGCTGGCTGGAGCCCTGAATTAGGAGCACTCTACACTACACCATTTTGTTGCAGGCTTCACTTATATTCTATTCTTCATTTTCATCATCTCATTTCCCTTAGGTTATTCTTGTTTTAATATCTCATCGGTAACCCTTGCTTAAGTGTGTACAGGGTGACAAGACAAGTGTGATGTTGCAGTACCTAGGAGAGCTCCTAGTAAGCAATTTGCTCTGTGCAACCCCTTTTGCTATTGGACTTGGTAGTATTTGGGGCAGCACCAACCACTTGTGCTACCACTGCAACTGCCCCAAATTAATAGGATCAGGCTTGCTGACTATCAGCCTAAGCACATTTAAATGGGATAAAGTTTTAATTAAACTTGGTGATACTTATTTTCAAGTATGTGCATTTAGGACTGAGGGGCTAATGTATAAACAACTTTTAATGTAATGCCCAGGAACATGAAACCCCACCTTCATTTTTAACACAGAGAAAGGTGAAATTATATCCACCCAACCAAGCACTATGTTCTGGTCCCAAGGAGGAGCAAGGCAGCAAGGAAAACTCCAGTCCTAGTGAGCAACTTGCTAAATCGGACTGAAGCCTTTTGTGCCTTCACATCCAGAGTCCCCTCTCAGACTCCACCCCTTCCTTGCAAAGTGGAAAGCCTTAAAGGGGTAGGACTTTGGCCAGAAGCCTAGCATTCCTTCATCTCTCAGGGTCACTGCTGGACTCTGGGATCATGACACACTACTCATTTCTGCTCCTCTGCATGTTCCCACCCTACCCCTTACCCATGGAAAAAATGAATAAGAAATTATACTTGAAAAAGATTATATACTGCTGAAGAAAATCCTAGAAGTATTGGCATGTATAAAGAATTTATATGATACCAAGATGTAATAAATTAAAGAAGCAGATGTAGAATTTTCCAAGCCTGCATGAAATGTCCAAGGATATTTTAATAAAAAGAGTGTGCTTTTTATATTCCTAGGAAGTTAGAAAAGAAGGAATGTGTTAATATATTTGTGATCAACATTTAATTTTCTTGCTTTCATTGGCAGTCTGATTGTGCATGTTTAAGGATGTAATCCTATGCATGTTTAGACAGAAAACATAGGCCTACAACTCGCAGCATGCTGGTAGTTGTACAACTTTTTTCTGTCTAAACGTGCATAGGATTGTACCCCAACCTGTATAAACAGTAATAGCATGTGCCCAGATACTTTAGCCTGTTTTCCCTCTTGTTCTAAATCATAGCATTTCCATTACAGGTGTGGAAGGAATATTTGGCCCTAAAGGATCCCAAGGGTTGCCTGGGCAGCAGGGGCCTCCTGGCATTCAGGTAAGCCTTATGTTAAATTGTTTTTGTAGGTGCAATTACATTTTTAAGCAGCGGGCTTTTCTGTGTTGGGAAGGCAGAGATTTGGTTCCCTTGTGGGGGGGGGGGTGTCATAAAAAGGTATTAGTCCCTTTGGCAGCTAGAGCTCCATGGGGTATATATAGCCACCCCATAACACAAGTTCTCTGAGAGGCTCACAAAACAAATACATCAAAATACAATATAAAACACAAACTATTGAAACAAAAACACAATTAAAACATGGATTATAAACTGATAGCCCTGACTATAAAATATAAGTTATGTAAAAGGTCTGGGAAAAGAAAAAGGACTTCATCTGGTGCCAAAAAGACTCTAAAGATGGAGCTAGACCATCATGTTCTGTTCTAAAGGGGCTCAGGGTGACAAGACAAGTGTGATGTTGCAGTACCTAGGAGAACTCCTAGTAAGCAATTTGCTTCAATAAGGTCTGAGACCAGACTGAAGCCTTTTATGCATCAGTCCAGAAGCCACTTCTCAGACTCCACTCCCTTCCTATGAAGCCACTTCTCAGACTCCACCCCCTTCCTGTCTCTCCAAGAACCCATGCTGGGCACATTGCTGGCATTGGCACATCAGCTCCATGGATTGTGAACCTCTTGGAATTGGATGTGCTGGCCCAGTACTGAAGCTAGACTTGGGGGCTGCAGTTGTTGGTCCAGGCTTGAGGCTCTTGGGCTTGGGGGATCTCGAGTATATCAGGTTTGGGGGTCTCTGGTTCTACAGTGGTTCTTAGACCCAGTGCCTCCTCTGTTGGCATCACTGGTTCCTCAGCCTCTGAGTCCGTGTCCAGGTCACTGCTGATTTCTGGGGTCATGACACTGGCAAATCTCTCTGGGAAGGCTGTTCTATAAATGTGGTGCCACTGTTGAGAAGGCCCTCTCCTTTGTGGTTACTTGCCTCACTTCATTTGGCAGGGGCACTCAGAGCAGGGTCTCTGAAGAAGGTCTTATGGTTCAGGTAGGTACACATGGGAGAAGGCAGTCTTTCAGGCAAAATGGTCCCAAAAAATGGTCCCATTTAGGTTTTTAAAGATTAAAACCACGCTTTAAATTGGGCCCTGAAATGGACTGGGAGTCAGTGCAGCTGACAAAGCATGGGCATAATGTGTTAAAAAAGCCCAGTCCCAGTTAATAATTTTGTGGCCCTATCTTGGACCGAATGCAGTTTCAAAACTGTTTTTAAAGGCAGCCGCACGTACAACACATTGCAATAGTCTAATTGGGAGGTTACGAGAGCATGGATAATCACTGACAATGGGAGAACCCACTTTTCACCTGGAGAGAATTATTTTGCCAGAACACAGCCTTCATGCATTGTTTCTACTGTATCTAACATATACTTTATTCATAACATGTGACCTAGGGACTTGAAGGTCTTCCAGGAAACCAAGGCCTTAAAGGATCAAAAGGTGTACCAGAGTATGTGCATCCAAAAGGTCCAAAGGGTGACAGAGGAGAACCAGGACTCAGAGGAAGCCCAGGACAAAAAGGGTTGGATGGGTTACCAGGGAAACCTGGATTAGAAGGTTTAAGAGGTTCTGTGGGAGCACAGGTTTGTACATGCTACTTTCACCTAGTTATATCTTGCACTAATGTATTCATTTTTCTGTTTCTTTGAATCCATTGAAAAATACATTAATATATCTAGATATATTTACCTTATCTGTGTACATGCATGAATTTATTTGTTCTGTGCCATAACCCTATTATGACATCTGAAAAATGTGGTAAGGTGCATGTGTAATCTACAAGTAGCACAAATGTACAGTGGTCACTAATACCCTTTTTCTGTTTAATTTAGATTTGTTATAGAGCTGAAGATATAACATATTTTAAACCTTGCCCTAATAATTTGTGAAGTAAAATTGTCTTACTTATTTCTTCATCAAGTGCCATTGTTGAATCATAGCACTGGGTGATATAAGTGGCAAGTGTTCAGTGCATCAAGCTTCAGACTATTTATGGTAGCAGTGCAGATACAGAAGGGTTTTGCTGGTTCAGGGCTCCTGCAAATTTCCTTGCTTCCTTTCAGTCCTAGCTGTGAGCACCAGCATTAAATAGAATCACTGTTCTGCAGTGCCATATAACAGTGTATTAGCCTCTACTGCAGTTTTAAAATGCCTAAGTAAAGAGGCAATGAAACATACCTGCTAGAAGATCTGAAACACATTTTTCAGAAGTTAGTTCTACAGAGTTCAATAGGACTTCATAAGTGTGCACGTCTGAAGGCTGCACTTCAAGCAGAGCAGATTTTTGTAAAGACAAGAATAGAATTTAGACATCTGTTGTATCCTGTTTCACTGTTCTTGTTTAGCAGAAACAGTGTAAAAATTCATACTGCAATAAATTAGTTTTTTTTTCAAGTTTCCACATAACACATTGGCCACGTTCACACAGCACTTATTCACTATTGTGAATGAGCCAGTGTGCTGGTGCATGCTGCTTGATAGCTCCTGCTGCAAACGGGAGCAGCTAAACAAACCACAGACCTTCCGCCCGTGGTTTCTTTATTGCGATGTGTGAAATGGAAAATCTGGCTTCTCTCATATGAAATCTGTATACTTCCCTGTCCAAACTACCCTTTTTGCCCTGCCTAAATCTCTGTGGGTTTTTTTTTTTAAAGACAGCTGTCAGAAGCAAATGTCTGTAAAAAGGAGGGGGTGCACTTTTCCACCTTTCTGAGCATCTAGAGTCTTGGGAAATGGTGGAAAAGTTTGGGGCAGTGGGACCTATGGGGGACACTCAAAACCCTGAGGAGCTCACTGCAAAGGGGGGGAGTCACCTACCCCCTTTTGCGAGCAAAGATCACTCACAGCTTTGCTTTTCCTTGACAGCTTGCATTTTGACAGCTGTCAGGGGAAAGAAAAGTGGAGGGGGAAAAACTAGTTGGAGCCTCTCTGGGTCAATGTCCAAGGTTGGCACCTGCTGCACTTTGACAACAGGTACCCCCCAGGACATTGCCCAGGTGAGACTTCCCATTTTTGGGCCCACAGAACTGCACACCTGCGCAGTTGCATAAGTCTGACTTAAAAAATAATTCAAAACAAAATTATGGGAAAAAATTGTGCACATTTGGGGCACATTTTTTTTAAAGAGGTGGCCAACCAGTGACAGCCCCTCCAATGTGCCACTTGGGCACTTGGGAGGGGCTATCACTGGCGGTGGCATGAGTGAGATCGCCAAGAGCGGCAAGGGGCCTTTTGCCACTTGCTGAGCAGCTCGTTCTCCACTTCCCTTTACCCACGGTGGGGTCGGTTGCCCAGGTTGAGATGACACGACAACCCATTGTGGGTAAAACAACCCCTAGAGCAACCCATGGGTTCTCATGGTGACTTGTTGGGGGGAAAAACATGCCACCCTGTGGGAAGCGGTCTAGGTTCAGATGACATGCCAACCCACCATGGCTTGTTATCCACAATGAATTTGAAGAATTTTTGAAGAATTTGGGTTGTCATGTTATACGAACCAGTTCATTGTGTTAATTGGTAAAACAGACTAACATGGGCTACTACTCTAGAATTCAAGCATTGTTTAATAATCAATGTTTTCTAAATTATTCCTAGGGATCTGATGGTCCAAAAGGGGACAAAGGTGCAGCAGGATCAGTCGGTAGCCCAGGTCTTCCTGGAGAGGTAGGGCTCTCTGGACCATCAGGATATGGACCACAAGGAACTGAAGGTTCTAAAGGATCTCAAGGAAATCCTGGTTTGCCTGGGTTGCTCGGAGTAGCTGGTCAGTAAAATCCCATTTTATCATGATTATCATTATTGAGAGAAGCATTTGACTGTGATGTCTGTGGTAGATTTAAAAGCAGAAGGTGGTGGTAGACTCAGATATCCATATTATAAAACAGGATTGGATGACATAATACAATTCCATAGAACATATATAAAAGTTCAGTACTATCTCTTGTTTTTTAAATTTTGATTTGACACTATTTATGTATTACTTTAATATCTTTTTTCCAGCATGGAACTCAAGGCATTTGAGGGCCAAAACAGACATTACTTTAAATTTGTATCTAGCAGCTACATCTTTTTTTTTTTTACTGTACAGTAGGCACAGGTGCCCAATCTGGATCTTAAAAGCCACTCTACCCCCCCATACACACACTGATGGGTCCAGATGCAGATTGGGGGCCCTCTAGAGCAGTGGTTCTCAACCTTTTTTGCCCCATGCACCCTTTTCACCATTTTTTCACCATATGTCAGAATGTCATTCCCCCCCTTTCCAAGAATGTCTGACTTAATCTGTGCCATACAATAAGGTGTGATATCCTGTAGTATTAATAGATTCATAGAGTTGGAGGGGGCCTACAAGGCCATCGAGTCCAACCCCCTGCTAAATGCAGGAAACTAGAGGAGGGGTCTCCCATCCAAGTAATAACCAGGCCTGACCCTGCTTAGCTTTCCACGCTCAGACAAGCTGAGCCAGCATGAGCCACAGGCCTTGCAGCCCGTAGATTATGTATAATCTGTAGAATTGTAATTTGTAGAAAGATTAGTATTCCAACAGTTTGAGTCTGTGGTCCCAATTCCCCCCTGAAACCCTAAAATTCCCCTCCTGGGGGGAATTCCCCCCTGGTTGAGAACCCCTGCTCTAGAGTAAAAATGAAAAAAAGATTCATTTTTACTCAGGGTTGGGGAGCAGCTGCATTAATCATTGTAGAGTAATCTAAGCATGATAATGTTACATCCTGCCTGGGCTGCCAGTGGCATCTGAGTCTACTCCTGGCTTACGTAGATGTCAGTGAGCTCCTTTCAGGGCCTGAGAGGGAAAAGCCCAGGAATCATAATTCCTGGTAAATTTCCAGAAGGCACTGACTGCAGCTGCAATTTTGACATCTGTGATTTGTATTAGCCTACTTTTCCACTGATTCATACAACTGGGTGGTCATCTGATTGATGACCTGAATAATACATTTAATTAATTGGTTATCTTCTGGTGTCCATGTGATCCTTGATCACCTCACCTGTACTGGAGCTATCACACTGGTATTTTAAAGATGTATACGGCTGAAAAACTTCATTGTTGTTGCTGACTTTAAAAATCAATAGAATTGGCATAATCTAGTCATTTAAGAAAAATTTGTTATACACTTTAAAGGCCCCAAAGGTGAACTTGGTAAAGTAAATGCAATTCCTGGACCAGCTGGACTTCAAGGACCAGATGGTAGACCTGGACTGCAAGGAGTAAGAGGTAAGAAGCTTCTTCAAACTGAACTGCTGCAAATCTAAGCATTTCTAAATTTCTGCATGAAAAGAAAAGGCTGCAACCTGTCATGGTCAGGTCAACCAAGCAGCAGCCACTGTCCAAAGAAGTAACCCAGAGAAGAATTTGAAAGAATATGAAGCAGAAGTGGGGTCAAGCAAAGCTCGGTCACTGAGGAGCAAATGTTCTCTAATTTAAGAACATAGGAAACTGCCTTATACTGAGTCAGGCCATTGTTCCATCTATTCCAGTATTGTCAACAATGACTGGCTCTCAGGTTTCGGCAGGTCTAGCCACCTGGAATGTTGGATTTGACTGGGCCCTCCATACAGGCATGTGATAGGACATGAGGCCTATACGGATACTTTTTCCTTAGCCTGGTATTGGCTGATGCAGGGCCTATTTCGCCACCTGGAGATGCTGGGATAACTGGACCTTCTGCATGTTAAGCGTGCACTCAACCACTGAGCTATAACTTCTCCCCTGAGCAGGCAGGCAACTTGTGGGCAGGCAATAATTTGCTCGTTCCAATTTGGAGACAGTAGTTCACCAACAGAATATCCAAAATTGAAGTTTCCATAAGTACAGAGTTTACATAGATGGTTTAGCTAGTTAGTGAGAGAGAGCTTTTGGCACCATTCCGGAACATGTAACTGAACTTTCAGCCAGAGCAATTCAGAGAATGAGGGTGCTTCCAGATAGGACTTTTATGATGCCATCACCCTACCTTATTCACAGAAGTTTACAGGGGTCCAAGATGATGTCTTCTACTCATAACCCTCCCTTGTTTTCTCAGCACTTTTTCCATCTTTCCCAACACAGAAAATCTGTTAAGGAAGAAAAGATGGAACAGCTGCAAAGTGCCTTCTGATTGAAGTGCCTTCTAGGGGTCCCCACACTGAGAGTCAGTGTGGTGCAGTGGTTAAGAGTGCTGCACTGAAACTGGGGAGACCCAGGTTCTTGTCTCCACTTGGCCATGAAGCTCACTGGGTGACTTTGGGCCAGTCACTGATTCTTAGTCTAACATATTTCACAGGGTTGTTGTGAGAATAAAGTGGAGAGAAGGAGAATCATATATGCCTCCTTGGAGGAAAGGTGAGATATAAATGTAACAAATAATAAATAACCACCCTGAGATATCCCTGAAGGAAAACCAGGAAGATGCTATTGTTTCTGTAATGAGGTCCCTTCCATCCTTGGGTTTGAGGGGATCTGGGTTCTGAAGAAAGTAGTGCTGCCATCTGATAGCTGCCAGAACTGCTTCATATTCTTTGATAGGTAGTGTTGGATCCAGAGGGCAGCGTGGTGACCCAGGCCTCCCAGGACCAGAAGGTGACTCAGGCTCATCAGAAAATGGATTTCCTGGTTATCCTGGTGTGAAAGGTAACTTACATATTTCATTTGATGGGGAAAATGAGTAATAAGTCAGAACAACAAAACAAGTGAGAATTTGATAAATAGACATATATGAAAACCTAGAGATCTTCAGACCAAAACCCTCAGTTAGAGCTGCATTGTTGTATACATATAGTTCTTTTTTCATGAGAGCATTTCAGTTGCATCTTTTCTTTTCAAAAAGGAGGACTGCTGGTAGTTTGACTTTAAAAGTAAAGTGCATGCAAACTGATGATACACCATACTTTTGGACAGGACCTGTTAATTTTAACATGCTTGTGATACCACAAGTTGCTCCATAGATAGTTATAATAGTTGGATTTATATCAAGAAACAATGGGTTAAATCCAGAGTTACATCAGTGGAAGTCTGCTTGTGCAATGGGGCTTTCCCACTCCTCCTCACTTCCTGCATCCTGTGAAAAGCCACACCTGAGGGTTGGGGGCCCATTGGAATGGTGGGGAATGTGGTTTGGGGGCTGCATCCCTATTTTCACTTATTGCCCCCTCCCATTGGAGCCCTCAATGCCTCATCCCACTCCATTCTTGAATATCTTTTCAGAAGTGCAGGGAGCAGCTGTAGGAAGAAGGAGGCGAGAAAACTCTGGCTCCAAACCAATGTCACATTTCAGTCAAATGCTATATTGATTAAAGTACTCTATAGAGAGATTCTTAAATATCCCTGAACTTCCCAGTATGGAAACAGTCCCCAATATCTCCTTCTTCAATAAAATAAATTTACCTTTAAAATGATCTTATATTTTCTTTCTCCCAAATCTTATTTATTGCACATGCTTAATAAGATGATATAATAATAACTACATTTTCATTTCACTGTGATATTTCCTGTTTTGTTTATTTAGACCATTCTCTCCTGTTACATCTTAAACTCTTTGGCTGCAATCCCATGCACTCTTACTGGGAAGTGTAAGATCCATAGAACAGAGTGGGACATTTCTGAGTAAACATGCATACTATTGCCCCATCAATTGCTGTTTTCTGGATCCTGTTTGTCGACCTCCATCTCATAATTATCATATTCAGTTGAAATTCCATTAACATTGGAACATTATAGATTGGTACCAAACTATGGCAACAAAAATTATATTAAACATTTCAAAATGCTTTCTGTATGTAGGTATCATTTACTATGTAATATTTGCTTATAGAACAAGACTGTGGGAACATGGAACATGACCAGGGCCATCTGGACATGAGTTAAAGCTAGATCAGGGTCCAAAAGATCACTAAGCATTATAGTCAAACCATATTATGGGACAGAACATACTATATATCTAATACTCAATTACTAACCAAACAAGACATGAAATACTGAGAAGTTGAAAGCCTAGTCCAAGATATAAATCCAGAAAGGAGTCAGTGGGGGAAGATAATGGACTATAGGCCAGAAGAAATAGAGGGTATGGGCATTTAAAGCATATGGTGATCCAAGCTGGAGCTGAGGGCTAGGCAAAGCATAGATGTTGCAATGATCTGATGTTTTTGACCACCTTGGGGAGGTCTCAGTTTCAAGACAGAAAGGTGGAATATCAATGTTTTAAATAAAGAAATCATGCATGGAGGCTAGTGCATGCAGGAATTGGTAGCAGTGCAGGAAACTAGTCTAGAGGAGGTTGTGGGACCAGGGAAAACTAGAAGCAAAGCAAGGTCCATGGTACCAGTGCTAGTGTCCAGCTGCAGATTGCATACCTGGTCATGGAATGGCACAGCAGGAGGTTTGTTTGTGGCCAAGATTCCCTTCTAAGATAGTAATAAGAAGGGGTGAGGGGCACTGCATTGTCTCAATCCTATGACAGCATACTGCAACTGAATATTCCTCACCACATTCTCTCTGTCAGTTCACAAAACGTAGTATACAAGAAAAATGTCATAACCTCAGAAAGTATATATACACTCAGCACAAGTCAGTGAAATCCTATCACTTGATGTTGGGGGTTTTTCTTTGTAGGAGATAAAGGACCTCAAGGATCTAAAGGACTACCAGGTTGTCCAGGAAAATTAGGAGAACCAGGCTTACCTGGAAAACCTGGGATTCCAGGACAAAAGGTTGGTTCAACAAACAATTCCAGTGAGTTCAGTAAGTCTACTAATTAGCAAAAGCTTTAATGATCTCAGAACAGGCAGAACCATATCTATTTAGGCAATGTCTGTACCAACATACCGGTACTTCATTTTGGCTTTATCTAACTCTGTCCTGGTAATGATCTTTGTGCATTTCCTTGACACATCTGCTTCCTGTTTCTGCAATCATAAACCCAGATTTTTTAAATGTTAGTGTGGTAAACATTGAATGTGTGCTGTTATGTCCAGGCACCCATGCCCATTCCTCTACATTTTATGTAGCATGCTGAAAAGGTTGTGTGTCTTGAGACAGTAGTGAGAAGTAGCTGGTTTCAGGGGTAATCAAATAACATTTGTGTATCGTAGCAAAGTGCAAGCAATCCTGTGCATGTTGACTTGGAAGTGTGTTCCACTGACTTCAGTGAGTTTTGATCCCAGGTAAATTTGCTCAGAATTGCATCCAAAATCTTCAAGCTGTTTAGGTGAATGAGCATAAAAAAGAGATGTTTCAGTAGGTAGAAGAAATACAACATACCTGTCAATATACTTCCTCAGGAGCACTGTAGGCATCTTTAATGGCAAAATGCAATCAATATAAGAACTTCATCCTGTAAAATATAGTACCATTAAAATATAACAAAAAGTAGTAAATTAATAAAAAGAATAATAAACATAATGCAACCCATAACTATCTAAATGTTAATATCAATACAATATATCAACAAGACATGTGAGAAAGGGTTTCCCATGACTCTGTGCATGTGTGTGTGTAAATATATCCACAAAGTCCTTAGAATAATAACTGCTATAAGGAGTGCTTTCCTAATGCTGTGACATACATAAATCAACTCCAATCCCACAGCATTTTTAGTGACTGGTTAGGAAAAGGCTAAAAGGATTTAAGAAAAAGGGAAAGTGAAATTGCCTGTTTTTCCTCAGCATTTCAGACATTACGTTCATTTTTCTTCCTCTGTGTTTTAGGGTGAACTAGGCCCAGTTATTCCTGGACAGCAAGGTAGACTAGGTTCACAAGGAGAAGAGGGTGTGCCAGGTGAGAAGGGTGAAAGAGGATTCCCGGGACTTCCAGGACTTCCAGGTCAACAAGGTCGTGATGGTGCTGATGGACCAAGAGGTAGAGCTTCCCAACTTAGATTCCGTGGAATAGGAACATATCTAGGCTGTTTAAAAAAATCAAAAGCCCACAGTTAGGCAATACCTTTATTAGGAGCAACTAAAATGCCATGAAAGATTGCAAGCTTATTGCCTTTTGAGTAAAATGGCTGCCTCTGGGGCATATTCTCTTTATAAAAAAATCTTCAGTGGCTTCACTAATTAAATAAATTTATATCCCTTCTTTCCATCACATTTCTGTAACATTGAGTTTGTGCAGCCTGAGGATGTGGATAGAAATCATAGAAGAATTAGATCAGTTGCCTGTGTAGTCAATCTCTGCCCTTCCTTGCCACTTAAGACACATGGGTAGAATATATAAGAAAGAGGATGTGACTGTACAGAGTTAAAAGAAAACTGTGTTGATAAGGCAAAACAGCATGGCAGGGCAAATTGGGAAGGGAATTAGAACAGGAGCAGTCTAGTGCCTTTTTGCCTTCCTTCCTCTTCATGGCCAGGTATGGGCCAACAACAGTGGTAGTGGCTGGCCTGGAGATTGGATGGTTGGCCTAGAAACCCAAAGATTGAAACCTTAGGCCAAACCGAACTCAAAGAATTGGGGTCAGTCTTGGAGGTCTTGCATCCTAGCAACTATCCAGCCAATGAAAAGGCCAGATAGATCAAGGCAAAGTAGAATAGGTTTTAAGCCTCTGCCCTGACTGAGGGGAGTGTGTGGGAGAAAGAAGAGAATGAATTAGGAGTGTGCTAAACTGCTTTTCCTCTGAATGGAGGCTTCTGCTGCCACTAAGAGTTCTTTGAGCGTGTCAACAAGCATTTGTATAGGAGGGACCTGGTAGACCAGCCTTCCCCAACTGGATATAATCCAGATGTTTTGGGAAAACTCCCATCTGACCCAGTCAGCATGGTCAATGGTCAGGAATGCTGGAGACTAGAGTTGTAGTCCAAAACATCTGGAGGGCATGAAGTTGGGGAAGGCTTCAGTAGACATTGTTTACCTGGACTTTCAAAAGGAGAGTAGGAATAAATGGACAGTTCTCACAATGGATCTATATTGGGACTAGTGGTTTTTAAGTGGTTCATAAACGATTTGGAGTTAGGGCTGTGAGTAGTGATGTGACCAGGTTTGTGGATGACACCAAGCTATTTAGGGTGGTTAAAACCAAAAGGGATCAGAAAGGGCTCCAGAATAATATCTCCAAACTGGGGGAATGAACATTAAAATGGCAAATGTGGTCCAATGTAAGGCAGTGTAAAGTGATGCACATTGGGGCCAAAAATCCCAACTTCACATATACACTGATGGGGTCTGAGTTGGTCATGACTGACCAGAAAAGGGATCTTGGGGTTGTGGTGGATAGCTCAATTAAAACTTCATCCCAGTGCACGGGTGCTGTAAAAAAGGCAAATTCAGTGTTGGGGATCATTAGGAAAGGAATTGAAAATAAAATTGCCAATATCATACTCCCTAATACAAATCTATGGTGCAACCACACTTGGAATACTGTGTACAGTTCTATTTGCCACATCTCAAAAAGCATATTGTAGAGCTGGAAACGGCGCAGAAAAGGACAACCAAAATGATCAAGGGGCTAGAACAACACCCCTATGATGAAAAGTTACAATATTTGGGTCTTTTTAGCTTAGTTTAAAAAGGCAAGTAAAAGGGGACATGTTCAAGGTGGATAGAATTATGCATGATGTAGAGGAAGTAGATGGGGAGACATTTTTCTCTGTCTTTCATAATACTAGAACCTGGAGTCATCAAATTAATCTGAATGATGGGAGGTTCAGGACAGACATAAAGCAGTACTACTTCACACGGTGCATAGTCAAACAATGGAATTCGCTACCACAAGATGTAGCGATGGCCACTAACTTAGATGGGTTTAAAAGGAGATTAGACTAATTCATGGAGGATAAAGCTATCCATGGCTACTATGCACGATGGCTATATATTACTTCCACTATCGGAAGACAGTATGCCTCTGAATACCAGTTGCTAGGGACCATGAGTAGGAGGGTGCTACTGCACATGTCATGCTGTGGGCTTCCCATAGGCATCTGGGTAGCCACTGTGCAAAGAGAATCCAGGACTTGATAGGCCTTTGGTCTGATCTAGCAGAGCTCTCCTTAGAGCAACATTCTTATATTTAAATGGCTTTGGCCAGTGGGAGGGTCCTTAACAGTAGGTTTCACATTCACATTTCAAACCTCTGCAGGACCGGTGCAGGGCAGTTTGGCGCCCTAGTCTAAATTATATTTAGCGCCCCCCCCTCTCGTGCCGTGGGGGGGGCCTCCGGAAAGCAGCCCTGCTCTGCAACCTCCCGCCGCCGCCGCCACCGGACCCCCCCCGCACGCTGCCGCCCCCCACCTACCTTCCCACGCCTCCTCCGAAAAGGGACCCCCGCGCTCTGTTTTTGGCCGGGGGAAACCAGAGCAACAGGGCTGTTTAAGCCCTGTTGCCCTGGTTCCTCCCACCAAAACAGAGCGCGGGCGGGGCTTCCGGAAACAGCGCGGAGAAAGTAGGTGTCGGGGGGGAGGCGGCGCGGAGGCGAAGCGAGGCGAGGTGGGGGGGAGGCGGCGCGGGGGGGGAGGCGGCGCAGAGGCGAGGTGGGGGGAGGCGGCGCGGAGGCGAGGCAAGGTGGGGGGGAGGCGCCCAGGCTTGGCCCCACCACTACAGTCCGGGCGCAATCCCCCGCACTGACCTGGCTTTCTCGATGAGGCGGGCGGGCAGGGCAGGAGCGCGCCAGCAGCAAAGAGGAGCGCAGCGTTTCTGCGCCCTCTTCCGCTACGCGCCCTAGGCAACAGCCTAGTTGGCCTAGCGGTAGCGCCGGCCCTGAACCTCTGTAATGTAAATGTGCAGCCTGGGTGCATGAGTGGGATATGTGTTCTGGGGTGTGTGTGTGTGTGTGTGAGAGAGAGAGGGGGGGGGCTGGTTCACACGACCCAGGCTGCCGGCGGGGGAGGAACCACGGGGCCGTCCGCGGGGTCCGGAGGGGCGCTGCACACGACTGGCACCCCGCGCGTGTGGGCAGACCCCGTAGTCCCCGCACCGCAGTGCGGGCCTCCCGGCGCTAGGGGGTGGGGCCCCGGGATGCCCAAAGGGGCCGTTTGCCCCTACAGGCTGGAGCCGCCGCGGCTCCGGCCGCTCTGGGCTGCCGTCTCTGTGGGGACCCCGCTGGACGGCCGCCCGCTGTTCGGACGGCTTACCCCTCTACCGCCCATAGTCACTTTGCGTGCGTCCCACCCACGGCTGTCCCGCGGGGGCACCCCCGGTCGGTGTGCACACGACACGGGAACCGCGGGGGACTTGCGGTTCCCGTGTCGTGCGAACAAGCCCAGATTGAGGAGATGTGAAGTTCCAGTTGTAAAAAGCAACAACATGATTTTAAATACGTTTAATGTAATCAGTACTGTCTTTTAGGAGAAAATGGGTCCCCTGGAGTCCCAGGAGAAAAGGGTGTTCCAGGAAAAATTGGTGATTGTCTTATGGGTTTACCAGGACCACGAGGTCCATGTGGAGTAATAGGCCCACAAGGTAAGCCCTGTACAAAATTATTGAAACATATGTAGTATATAAAAATCATGGTAAACAAGACATATGGGGAACATTGTGGTCTGATAATCTGACATGTTCAGATGTGCAAGGCATAAAAAGGTTACGTTCAGGTGCAAGGGTCATTGCATCAGTGCAACATTGCAAGTCATGCTATTTCACCAGTATTTTTTTAAAAACCCAATATGCCCTGCAACTTTGGATGATGCAGTTATGCCATGCAAAGTCTTGCACCAATCCAGCATAGGTGGGGGCAGGACAAGTTAATGTTATCAGTCACTATGAGCAATCCCATCCATGTTGACATAATAATAAACACAGTATTTGCACTAGTACAACACTGTGACCACAAAATTGTTACCCCCAAAGTATGAATACTATGTCGAATGAGTACATACAAAGAGCCCCCCCAAGGCACAGCTGGCAATGCTATTCCTCATAATGAGCATGCAATACACTGACAAAATGAAACACTGGGACTAGGCCCCCACCCAACTCTGTGCCCCCTGCCATCCTTATATCTGCAGATCCCAAGGAGAAAGGGACAAAGAAAAGACAGTGACTATGAAACACAAACTGAATTAAGGGCCCAAGTAGAGCTCATCAGACCATAGAGGTGTCTGTCACCATTTGCTTCACATAGGGTGCCTTCAAAAGACATGCTGGTGCAAGAGTAGTCTATTGTAGGCACCCATAGAAAATGGTGGTCATTCTCTCACCAGGAACATTTCCTTTGCCATCATGTTTGTATTTATAACTTTGTTGATGTGGATCATTAAATAAAATCTGACTGAGTTTAGGTTTGGTTAGGGGGAATAATACAGGAGATGCTTTACCAGTGTAATTTCAAATGCAGATGATGCCCAGAACTGCTTTTCTCTGCTTCCTTTAAAACTGATACTTTATCTAAAAATTTTTTTTAAAGAAAATGATCAATAAAAGTAAAACAGAAGTACAAAATATTTCATTTAAATCTTGTATCTTCTTTTTGAAAGAGTCCTGAAAGGGATTTTGTTGAAATTGCTTTCAGTTTTGTTCCTTTTTCTGTGCCATGCCTGAAAGATGTTCCTGTTCTGTTTCTTTTAAAATTAGGCAATAGGCTCAACCTACATTTTGCTGTACTAACTGTTTCCCCATATATGCATGGCTTATCCTTATAAAAGGAGTCCACAAACTTTAAGCAGGCCTTCATGTTATTTATTAATTATTTATTACATATTCCTGACCTCAGAACCACTATTGTTTTGGGGGGTGGGGGAGCTTTTTTATGTGATGTTCATGGAAATGTGTTTGTTACCTTAGGAGATAGAGGAGTATTAGGAGCCAAAGGAGATCCAGGTATTCCAGGATTAGATATCCCAGGGTTCCCAGGACAATTTGGGCTTCCTGGATTACCTGGCCTTCAAGGAGATGAAGGATTGCCTGGCATCAGGGGACAACCTGGCAGGCCTGGAATACCAGGTATACCAGGTAAGTCCTTGAATTAAAAAATGACTTGACCACACTATTTATACACTTGTTTGCCATTTTGCTCTTCATATATTTTATAGGTATAATCAGTGTGATTCTATTAAGGCAATGGCATGATATTAAGCCTATATGCAAAGGGTGGTAAAATGGAGAGGGTTCCCATTTTTAAATTAAGATTAGGTGTGGGCTCATACACAGGCAATGGGGAGTGCACAACCTTTGAGTATCTAGATAATAAAGTATTTTGTTTTGCTCACTTCCCACAGGTCCAAGAGGAGAATTAGGCTTGATGGGCCTTGTAGGTATTCCTGGATTACCTGGTGTCTTTGGAAATCCAGGGAACCCTGGAAGCAGGGGTAGGTTATACAGAACCTCCCTTTATCTGTGCAAGGGATGGGAGGACCAACCAGGGATATTCGAGCTCACCAAAATCTCCAAACTTCACTTCAAAGCTCTGTTCAGCTCGCTCCCATTTTTGTTTGCCACCTTTTCAGTTCGTTCGAATAGGGAAAGTGCACATTTCGAACGAAAAAAAAGTGCTTATTTCTATATACATTTTTCAAGAGTGCACATTTCTCCCATTGAATAAAATGTGAAAATGCGTGGTGGTGGTGGTGTTTTAAATATGCATTTCAAAGTGTGCATTTTTTTAAAAATGCAGTTTCCGAATAACATTACAAGGTCACGAATGCACAAACATTTTTCAAGAAATGCATTTGTGGTTGTGAATGGGACATGTTCAGATGATTTGTGAATGGAAACAAAATTATAGTACATCCCTATATATGTATATGATCTTGGGGTAGATTACTGTGTAGGTGGGTGCACTGAGTTCACATGTTCTGTTTCTCAAAGTGTAAGGCAGACTGCTCCATGGAGAATCAAGAGGCTTGTGCTGCTTCTTTTTAATGTTATGGTTTTATTTATCAAATACATTATATCACTCTTTAATGAGAAGCACTCTGAGCAATTTACATTATTTGGCAAATTTGAGGCTTTCTTTGAAGTGGTCAACTATGAATCCATATTATTTAATAACAGAGACTGGGGGCCTGCTGCCAGGTTATAATGTTTGTTGGGATTGACAGAAGTGGAACAATGCTTCAGTTTTCACAGGAGCTTTTCATGTATGAGTCCCCATGGTCTTACTTCAGCCTTTTTCCATTGATAAAGGATATATAGAAATAATAGTGAAGTCTTACAGTGGACTCACCCTTGTTTTGTATTGGCCTATTAGTTTAAACCTAAACCAGTTTCAAACCAGTTTAACTGTCATGGCTTTTCCCAAGGTTGTGATAGTTCTGATTATACCATTAATAGAACTTCACTTCCCATCATTCCTTGCATGAAAACCAGGCCTACGTAGTAGCTAATGGGCTGCATTTGGCATTCCTGTTTCCCTGCTTGGTGGCTTTCCCTTGTGGCCTTCCAAGTTTATGACACTCAGTATGGGCCCTCCCCCATGCCCTAGCAAACAGAGAAGAAGCGCAGATCCTGCTCCCAATAGGCTAATTGGCTTACCAGTGGATTATGGTCATATGTCTTTGGGCTATGGCTTATTTTTGGCTGCTAGTTGAGGATGCTGGAATAGTGTAGCACAAAGAGCTAGAATAGACTGATTTCTGGATAAGGCCATTGGGTGGGGAGAGAGAGAGAGAGAGATTTCCCCCCCACAATTTGTGGGTCTTCCTGGATAAAATATTTGGGAGCTAAAGATTAAATGGCACATTTCCTGTAAACATGAAAGAGGAGCAGCACATGTTTTGTTGATTAAGGAAGTAATCCTATGGCCCATAGACATTATCTATGGGGCCATAGTATACTTCAGATGCCTGACCTCAGAGCTGGGAAACCATGCTTCAACCCCCCTCCTTCCCCCCAACTTGCAGCTGGCGCGGAAAGAACCATGCCAGCTGCCTCTCCAAAGTTGGGAACTCGACCTCAGAGAGGGGGTAAAGGGGGCGGGGAGGGGGCGGGGAGGGGAGGAGACTGTAGAGGCCAGAGTACGACACATCCTATGTTCTCTGCAACCTCCTTCCCTCCCGCTCTGAAGTGCATCAACTAGACAGCTGAAAATGGCTGTCTAGCTAAAATGCAGAGCTGGAGGTGCGGGGACGCGAAGATTGCTTCTGCTGCTCCTCCCACTCTGCACTGGATGCTCATAAGCCTCCGAGTTCAGGGGCTTACGAGCATCAAGGCTGCAACCCTTAGGATTGCACACTAAATGTCTGCCTCTTGGGTGTCATGCCATTACCCTTCCAATTAAGAAAAGGAGCAAGTCAAGTTACCAGTATTCTTCCAGTGTTGGATGTAAAAAGAGAAGAGAAGCCCAGGCCGGGGAGCTCCTGCCATCAGCTCCTGAAATGACCATCACCGGCCTGAGAGGGCTGTTGGGGCAGCCCCTCCCCCACCTTCCCTGGGGCTACAGAGGGAAGGCAGAAGAAAAGCCCAGGCCAGGGAGATTGTACCAGCAGCTCCACAAGAAACCTTCAGTTGGCCTGTTTGAGTATTTAAACATTGTAAACCGCTTTGGGTGCCTTAGCAGAAAGGCAGTATAGAAATTAATTAATTAATTAATTAATAAGAAAGAAAGTGCTTCACTTGCAGAGAAATTAAAAAAAACAAACACATGAAGATAAGAGTAGGAAGCTGCTTTGCTAACTTGTGGTAAATATTTCTTCATTCTGTTTGGTTTTTAATGTGTAGGTTCTCCTGGCATTCCAGGATCAAGAGGAAGACAGGGATCTTCAGGGGGAAAAGGTGAGCCGGGTGATAAAGGTTCCCCTGGAATATCAGAGTCCAAAGTGAGTTCTGGAGATAAAGGAGTCAGAGGAACTAAAGGTATGTAGCAATTACTACTATTAAAATCAGCATGACACATAACATAGCTACCCCTCTGGAAATAAGATATCATGTATTAGTTTTAAATAAGGCCAGATATAAATTAGAGGGTGCTCAGTACATATGTTTACTTTTCCTGCATATTCAAATAGCTCATCCTCATTGCGAACGTAGGAGGGAAATGAAGAGCCGAGACACTTATTTGGTGTTTAACTGGGCCACGTTTATTTACATACAATGAACTGCAAAGGGATGGAGTGCGGGTTATTCTAATCCAGCCTCCTAGGCCGCTCAGTTGTGCAATTGGGCAGAGCATCCAAAACCGGGAGGTGGTGTTGTATCCGCCGCCGCCCCATTTTCCACTTTACAGTGTTGGGAGCCTTTGTTGCATCGCCCCCTCTCGGAGTCCCACGACAACAAGCTTGGCGAGAACAAAGGCATCACAGGCGTTCCTGATCCTCAGCTGACTGAGCCTACTGACCCATCAATCCGAGGCCTCCTGAAACCGCCTGTCACCTGAATGGTGCCAGGGATGCTCACCTCACCCTATCAATACCCTAACCCGTACTTACCCACCTAATATTGGCTCCTGTAGCCCCGCCCCCTTGCTGACTAATTACCTGCGTCTACAGGTAAGCCTCGACTCACTTTCCCCACGTCCGTAAATTCCTCCCCGCCCACAGCTACGCGTGTTCCAGGGGAAGGTCCTAGTTTTTCCTTGTTGACATTAAGGGTAGAGTGGGAAATGCACATTCTGCCTTTGCTGCATGTCTTCAAAGCCTGGCAAAATCAGACTGGGAGAACACAATTTCCAACAGGGTAGGGTGCTTAAGCCTTCTTTTGTGCACTATATTTCCCCCTTCAATCCCCAATGCCAGCAGCTGCTGTTCTACCAGCCCAGCTTCCATATCTATATTTGCAGCTGGAAAGAAAGACTGGGAGAGAACGAGGAAAGTGATGGACGAGGGAAGGGGTAAGTGCCCTCTTGCCACCTCTCTGTCAGAAATGGCATCCTCCTGGACCCACTTTGCAAAGGAGAAACAGAGGCCACACTTTGAAGACATGTGATGGAGGTGGAATGTATAGTTCTGTCCTAATGTACTATGTGTTCATTACATCTGAAGATGTACATTGGTGTTTACACTCAGACATGATCTAAAGTAGCTGCATAAATGTAGGACAAGCCTTCCCCAGCCTGGTCCTCTGTAGATACAACCCCCAGGATTCATGCCCATTAGCCATGCTGGCTGGGGCTATGAAGTCCAAAACATCTGAAGGCACCATGTTGGGGAGGGCTGATGTAGGGGATAATACTTCAAACTCACCATTCCACACACAACTTTTCTTTGCCTGTTATTGTGAAATGATGGTGTTACTAGTTTTCAATTTTATTTATGCCTTTGCTGCTGTAGGATTTCCAGGACGAATGGGAATCAAGGGAGAAAGAGGAGAGCAAGGTGCACAAGGATGCGTGGGTCCTAATGGTCTACCAGGAACACCAGCTCCACCAGGTATATAGTATTCCTTATCAATCATACCTTAAACTATACCAGCTGCATGGAAGAATCCTGAATCAAAATTCATGGTTGAATGGAGAATGTAATGAAAGATACAGAGGGCTGGTTCATACGACCCAGGTGGCGAACGGGGGAGGCACCACGGAGCCGTCTGTGGGGTCCAGCGGGGCACCACAGACAATCTGCGCCCCGCACGTATGGGCAGACCACAGTGGAGCCGGCAGTCCCTGCACCGCAGTGCGGGCCTCCCGGCGCTAGGGGGTGGCGGCTTGGAATGCCCAGAGGGGCCGTTTGCCCCTACAAGCTGGAGCGGCCGCAGCTCCGGCCACTCTGGGCTGCCACCTCTGTCCAGCCACGGGAGGCCCCCGCGGGACGGCCACCTGCTGTTCGCATGGCAGGGTGGCCACATGCGGTAGGGCAGGGGTCCTCAAACTAAGGACCGCGGGATACATCCGGCCCGCCTTGCCTGCGTCTCCTGCGGTGGGGAGAGGAGGAGTGGCGGCTGAGCCAGCGGCGGGGCACCCGCCCACCTCCCTGCGTCTCCTGCGGGGTAAGGGGAGTCTGGGCAGCTGAACCGGTGGCGGGGCGTGGGCAGGCCACCCGCCTGCCTCCCTGCGTCTGCCTCCCTGCGTCTCCTGCGGAGGAAGGGGAGGAGGGGCGGCTGAACCAGGGGGCGGCGGAGGCAGCAGCAAAGTTGCGGGGGAAGAAGGGATGGGAGGGAGGAGGGGGACGAGAAGGGGCCGCTGCGAGTGCATCCCTCAGTCAGTTGCTCGCTCTCTCGGTGTCCGCAGTGGTGCCTCGAATCCCTTCACTGAGGAGGAGGTGGCAGCTCCTCGTTCCTCCTCATCCCTCCTCCCCCTCCCTCTCCCTCATCCCAGCATCGCATGGGGCTCCGCACAAGCTGGGAAAGGCGGGTGGGAAAAAGAGCAGCAGTAGCAACAGAACAACAGGCAGCCGGCTCGGTGCCTGGCTTGAGCTCTCGGTTCAACTAACCAAGCTGCCTCGCGACCTAGAAACAGGCGCGGAAGAGAGCCAAGCTGAATTGCGGGGAGCACACACACAGAAGCTTCCCTGTTGAAATCACTGCAGGTGAAGTACCTCCCTTCTACCGCCGCAATGGAATGTGAGGGAATAAGCCTCCAGCAGTAAACCTCATTGAAATTAGTGGGACTTATTTCTGAGTAGACTTGACTAAGATTATGCTGTTGAACGCCTTTATTGGCCCTCAAATCCCTGCGTGACCTTGGGCAGGTCCCTTGTATACTTTCCTGTTCCTATCATTATTCAAAGAGAGACAGTTTCCCATTATCTTTTGGTTGTATTATGACCTTTAAATCTCTGTTGTGTCTGGACTGATCGGAAAAGGAGAAGGAAAGTGACAGTGGAACCACACAAGCACATGAGAATCTGAGTATCTGCCAATGACCTGGAATCAAGGGTTGTTGTTGTTTTTTATATTCAGAAGGCAGTGGTTATCATATTAAAACAATAATATATTGGCTTTCTTATTATAAAAAGAGGGGGGGAAAGTACTTGTCAGGATTATTGCCAAAATTTTAAAATAGCACCAAACTTTAAGGGTACAGCTTATATTCAGGAGCGGCCTATACTTGGAACAATACGGTACCTCCAAGCAAGCATGTTTAGGATTGCTGAGCCTGGCTGAAACACAAACCACTTACAATAATTCCCATTTAAATCAGTAAGGCTTACTTCTGAGTAAAAATCCTTAGGATCAGGCTACAAAACATCTAGAAGACAATCTGGTGCCATTGAGATGACTGAAATGACAATCATTTGAGTTGTACTCACTATTTATTTATTTATTTGTTATATTTATATCCTGTCTTTTTTCCTGCAAGGAACCCTAGGTGGCTTACATAAAATTCCTCCTCTCCATTTTATCCTCACACTAACCCTGTGAGGTAGGTTAAACTGAGAGTCTGACTGGCTCAAACTCACCCAGTGAGCTTCATGGCTGAGTAGGGACTAGAACCCGGATCTCCCGAGTCCCACTGGCTCTCACTATGTTCTCTGGGTACCAGGTCTTCCTGACCTACCCCAGGGAATGGGTTTGTACTTTTAAGGCTGTGATCCTTTGTAAACTTACCTGGGGAGAAAGTCTCCTTGAATTCAGTGAAACTTACTTCCAAGTAGACATGGATAAGATGAGGCTGTAAGGCTGCAATCTTATGCACATTTATGTGGAAAGACGCATTCAAGTCAAGCAGCCTTACTAATTTCTATGCATCTATCCCCTCTGAAACATATCTTAATCTCAGGAACCATGCACTCAAAATGGCAACCATCTTTGGCAGCACCTATGTTTGTGAACAGACTTTTTCCCAAATGAAACATCTGAAATCTCCAACCAGATCCAGACTAACTGATGCACACTTGCATCACTTGTTACAACTAGCAGTGACAAATATGGAACCGGACATTGACCATCTCATTAGCCAAAAGCAGGCCCATACTTCCCATTGAAATACTAATAAGCTTATGTTGATTAAAATTGTTCTTCATTTTAAATATTGTATTTTTTTCCTGTTTTTTTTTTGCACTACAAATAAGATATGTGCAGTGTGCAAATCAAGCCTTTCTATACCTTTTTAAAATTTAATGTATTTCAATTTTAGACTGCAAATTAATTTATTATTAATTTATTATTAATTTATAATAACTTTCCATTTAATCAAGTAAAAAAAAAAGGACCCGGGTCCTTTTTTTTTACTTGATCCATTCGTTCATATTTTTTTCAAACTATAGTCCGGCCCCCCAACAGTCTGAGGGACAATGAACTGGCCCCCTGTTTAAAAAGTTTGAGGACCCCTGCGGTAGGGGCTTACCCCTCTACCGCCCATGGTCACTTTCCGTGGTTCCCACAGGCGGCCGTCCCGTGGGGGCGCCCCCAGCCGGGGTTCGCACAACATGGGAACCGTGGGGGGCTTTTGCTCCCCTGCGGTTCCCGTGTCGTGTGAACCAGCCCAGAGACTTCTTGTACCAGTGTCTGGTTAACATGGTAAAACATGATGAAAGTAGAGCTGTACAATCGAGCCTCGCCGGGGCAGAACGATGTCGAAATTGGCCCCGCTCACGCCCGGCGAGGCCTTACCTTTTCTTCGCTGCCCACTCCGCTGCAAGCCGCCCGCGGAGCCTGATCCGTCCCGTCGCGTCACTTCCGGGACCGGAAATGACGCGACGGAACCCTGCGCAGGCGCGCTGGACCCCTGTGGCGCATTCTGCACCTGCGCAGGGTCCCGTCGCCTCTCGGAAGCGACGGACGGGCCAGAGCAGCCCGATCGAGCGGCGCGCTGCGCCACTCAGAAAATGGAGTCGGGTCGGTGCCGAGCCCGAAAATCGACTCGGAGGCACCGACCCGGATTGGATGCATCGCTAGATGAAAGCATGTTTTGCCATGAAATGGATAAAAACTCAACAATGCCTGTTCCTTAAAAAAAAAACTTAATAAAAAGACTTACTTTTTTGAAGTAAACAACCACATCTCAGGACAGCAACGTAGTTCTAGCATAATCCTAACCACACACTGATTATGTGCATGTTTGTGGGATATCATGGGACAACTTCAAATAACTCTTCTTCAGTTGACCCAGTGTCTGAGCATTGCTGTATTCCAGTAGATACAGCAGCTGCACTAGGAACAGTAGCCTGTCGAGGAGGAGGAAGTAGCGATTGTAGAAGCAGCTACGGTAGCAGACTACAGAGAAGGAGGACATTTTTTTTTCTTTTTAGATGATACTGGGGGGGGGGGGTGATGAGTATAACACATACTTCAAAGACAAATGTCCCAGCTAATCCTAAAGTATGCCCCCCAAAATGGTGTGACGTGAACATTGATTATGCTTTCAGGTTCCAAAGGAGATAAAGGACTTCCAGGAATTCCTGGGAGACTGGGATTGCCAGGACCTTCAGGAGACAGAGGGGACATGGGAGTACCAGGTGATCTTACTAAAGTATTTAAATTGTCACCATGGGGAGAGTACTGAATAACGAACAGTCTGGTTACAGGACTAATGTGTTTGTAAGAGCTTAAAGGCAGCAAACCAGGCATAAACAGAGAATGGGGTTACACAGGTTTAAATTATGGAATAGCACAGTAAGTAATCCAGTAATAAATTCTATTAGGTCAAAATACAATATGTGGACATGTTACTCACTATTCTTTTTGTGGACATGTAACCCACTATTAATTGTTTTATTTCTTGGAGGTGCCCTTGCTTAGAGTGTGAGTAGAAGTGTTTTGTTAATCTGCATTAAATGCATAGAGTGCAGTGAAAATATGAGGTTCTTAACACTGAGCAAATGTGGGTTGATAAATCTGGCAGATTAACTCTGATAGTTGGACCATTAGAGGAATAGGAAAGAGAATTGCTTAGAGAACCCACATTTGTGAATTCATAGGCCACAAGGCAGGCAAGATTTCTTCATGTATATTCTGGGTGCAATTCTGTTTTCATTAAGGGTGTGTGTGTGTGTGTGTGTGTGTGTAGGGGCACAGGGGTCAGACTGCAACACATATACACATAGCTCTCATTTAATGTTTGCATGATTAGGGGCCAAACTAAATGTTCATAGAAGCATACATAGTGGAGCTATGCATGCTACTTTTATTTACTCTGCTGCAAGTGCACGTGGCCCCAATTTGGATTGGGACAATGGCATTTTGGGAGAGGAGGGCTTAAGCTTTCTTCCCACCTATTTTTGTTCCAAAATTCCAGCACCCCCATTGGGTGTGTGTGTGTTAAAATAGGAAGTCTTCATTGATTCCAATGGATTCCCCCCCTTTTTTCCCCATCACCCCACTCCATGGGGGCAGGGAGTAGAATTGTGGGACAAAAATGGTTGGGGGGAAAGCTTAAGCCCTCCTCTCCCAAAGCACCATTGCCCCAATATGAATCAGGGCCACATGCACTTGCAGGAGAGTAAATAAAAGAAGCATGCCTATCTCCACTATGTGTGTTTAAAGGAACAGTTAGTTTGGCCCTTAGTTTTTGGTTTGGGGGCTTTGGACATTTTTTTAAAAAAGTTTCCCAATAAACAAACTAAAATATTTGGTTTGAGATCAATGTTTGTCACTTCAGGTCCTAAAGGTGAGCTAGGCTCTTCAGGTTTGCCTGGAGCATCAGGTATACTAGGACCACCTGGCTTTCTTGGTACTCCAGGAGATAAAGGAGAACCAGCCTGCCCTGGAACTGGGCCTCCAGGAATCCCAGGACCCAAGGTATACAAAGCTGCCAGTAGATTCACTGGGATTATGGGGTGCTTAATAGGTTTGTCTGTTATTTACTGTAATATTGTATTTCATTGATGCTTACTTATTAGGGTGATCCAGGTCTCCCAGGAGAAAGAGGAAGGAATGGTGAAAGTGGATCACCAGGTCGGCCAGGGCTTATAGGAGAACCTGGACTACCTGGAAACAGAGGGAATAGTGGTTTACCAGGAATTCCAGGTGAAGTATGATTTAGGCACCAATGCAAAAGTGTTAGAGTAGGGAATTATTGTGTGATATAAAACTATACCTAGACAGCAGCTTCTCCTATGGAAGAGGTACCAGCTAGCATGGGGATTGTGTGTAACAGGCAATATTTCAGACTGCACCTTATGCTGTTCCTGCTTGACCCTTACCTGCCATTTGAACTAGTAACAACTATCCTAAAGATAATTGCAGTCCCTTGTGTCTGATGCTCAGAAACCCTCCATCTGGAAGAACCCTAATTGAAACAGTATAATGCTACATAAATTATGTTATTTTAAATTATGTTCTTTCATTAAGGCTCCCTGAATGCACATGGATGCTTCTTGAGCACAATTTAATATCAAATCAGAAGGCCAGGGAAAAACCATTGTATAAAGGAGATACAAAGTTGTGCAGTGATCCAAAGTAGACTGTGCTACCTTTGATGGCTTCACTGAACCCCACCCTCACTCCCAACTTTGCTCTTTAGAACAGCACAGAGAACATGTATGAATGTATTTTCAGTGAAGTGAAAGGAAGTCAATATAGCCACTTCAGCTCTGCTCACTTAATGAGCATGTTGGCTGCATAAAGAGCAAAAATTCACAGATGATTAAAGGCCCTTATTTTAACACCGCTGAAAAATGGCTGATCTTATCTTCTATTTATAGGACAACCAGGACCTGCAGGCAATAATGGTATTAAAGGTAGTAAAGGATTACCAGGACAAAATGGCATCAGGGGCTCTCCAGGTCTGTGACTTTACCCTTTGTAGCCCTTTTTCTGTCTTCCCCCCCTCCTCTGTTTTCTTCACTGTTGCAAAAAAACAACCCTTTTTAAAAATCCATTTTTTTTCTCTGGACGGATTTTCCATATACCTATCTCATCCATTCTATGTCAGTGGAGTTTCTTACTGAAATTGGTATACTTCTTATGCAAACTAAGGAATACGGTTGAACTGTAGAGCTGGCCTGTGCAAATTGTGATCCATAAAGCAAAATGCAGTCTAGTTGCCATGTATTGTGCTGCTTGACAAACATAATTTTCTTTTCTTTTTTGCAGTCCTAGACAAACAGTAAAACTGGAAGGTTTGTCGAAGCTCTGTGTATGTTTGACTTGGTGAACCATAAGTTGTGTAGTTCTGCTCTAGGGGAATTCCTTTAGGAAAAGTCTCTGGTTATCAGGCCCATTGTCAATGGTCGACATGACAGGACACCTGTAGGGGCCATGGTGGGGAGACAATTGCAGACCAGAGCCTCCTGCTGCTGCTTCTCACTCACCTTCTTTCTTCCTTTGGACACAACCGCCAATATTACCTAGAGGAAAAGGATGGGTGAGCAAGTGGTGGTTGTTGCTCCTTGCCACTGCCTGCTCACTCATCCATCCTCTCTATCATGAGATGGTGGCAGATGGTATCAGCAGCAAGGAGGATGAGAAGCAGCCACAGTTGCTACTTGTTCACCTTCTGTTTGTGCCATGGGTGAGGTGGGTGCACTACTATGAAATGGGAAAGTTTATATTTGAAGGAGGTCCACAGTGCCCAAGGGAGCCCAGTAGCCTGAACTGGTACTGCTGGTTGTGAAATTCTAGAGTGTCCTTTAAAGGGGGACACAGCACTGTTAAACAATAAAAACAGCAAAGATTTGCTCTTTGGTTTAATACTCTAGAAGAAGAACTATTGGAAGTATTTTCCAAGATCAATATCACCCAGAAAACCACACATAATTGAACGCTATTGATACTATATTATATCTGTGCCAGATATTCAAACAATATCTATGCTGATGTACATCTGGGAATTGTTCAACTGATTTTTAGTATAGTTATTCTAAATTTATATGATGAAGATGAGAATTTGCCATTAGATACTGGCAATATCAACCAGTGCTATACAAGGATCATATGTGTGTGAATCCTAATAAAAGGCTAGCCCCTGGGCCCTTTTAAAGACATAAGAAAAGAGACAGTATGATGTGAACTTATATTTGCATGTTAACAACCCTGAAAGTTTGTTTATTGTCTTCAACAAACTACCTCTCCTTATTTCTATTTACACATCATTACATTTGTGTGGCCATCAATGTTAAATTTAAAAAATGGGCACAGCTTCTTTCCCCGCCCCCCGCCCATTTCCAGAAATGTATGCCAAAACAAGTAACTTTTAATGTTTATAATCCTCAGGTTCATTTGGTCTACCTGGTGATGATGGACCAGTTGGTGAAAAGGGTAATCAAGGGTTTGATGGTATTCCTGGTCCCCCTGGAGAAAAAGGAGCCCAAGGTTTTCATTCTATTTTGAATCTATTTCATTCCATCACAATATGGGATAATAATTTGGGATTGTTATGGAATTCATGTCGTGCTAAAATTATTATATTGTTGAAAAATGCTCAAAACTTTTAACTTTGCTGTTTAAAACAAATAAAAATCAGTAAAGAAAAATATTATGAAGTCTTTTCAAATTAAAAAAGCCCCCCAATGGGTAACATCGTAAAATTATGCATAAAATAGCATAGATAGATACAATTTGTCCAAAACAAAGGTACCTCTTCCTGTTCCAGAATTAGTCCACTTTTCTGGCAGGAGTATACTTTTGCCAGCCTTCTCTTGTTTCTACAGTATTTGCTGATTAAGGGTGTAATCCTATGCAAGTTTAGACAGAAACTGTTCTACAACTCCCAACATTCCCCAGTCAGCATGGCAGGCTGGGGAATGCTGGGAGTTGTAGGACTTTTTTCTGTCTAAAAATGCATACGATTGCACCCTTAATCATGTCCATATTATTCCACATTCTTACAGTGTAATCCTATGCATATTTACTCAGAAGTCCCATTGTGTTGAGTGGGATTTACTCACAGTACGTGTGTGGGATTGCAGCCTTATTAACAATCTCTCAACTGTGAAAATTTCGGTTGATTTCCAGTACAAGCACTGACCATTCAGCTCATTACCTTTACGGAATGAAGATGTGAGTTAGTAATTTTCAAGTATCCTAAAACTATGGAAGAGTTATTTGCTTTGCCCCTATTGATTTCAAAAGGGGAGTTAATCACATACTTACATTTGTTTGTTTGTTTGTTTAATTTATACCCCACCTTTTTTCCTGCAAGGAACCCAAGGTGGTTTACATAATCCTCTTCCTCTCCATTTTATCCTCATAACAACCCCGTGAGGTAGGTTGGGCTGAGAGTCAGTGACTGGCCCAAAGTCATCCAGTGAGTTTCGTGGCTGAGTACATCTGTCCCAATTAAATCAGTTCTGGCTATGTCCAATTATTCGTGTTTGTTGGAGGGAAATCTTGTGGAAGATAAGGGACATAACTGAGCATGGAGTTCCATTTACTTCTAAAACTGCACTTTTAGGATATTTGAAAGGGGTGGTCCTAGAAGAGCTTGGATCAGTAATATGTTTGTCAATATGAGCTAGGATGTGTACTGCAGCAATGTGGAAATTACAACAGTTGCCAGCCATGCTGCCTGGAATGGTATAGACAAGACAAGTATGGGTAGATGTTTTATTAAGTAAACTTACTTATTATTACAAAAGAAGTAAAGAAGGAGTATTATTGGATAAATTTATAGAATGACAGATTTTGTTTGTGAACCCTTAGAACGAAAACTTTCAGGATAATGGTCAGCCAAATTTTTATTCTCGCTATTTTAATGTATTGTCTTTTAGTTTTTCTTGTTCTGTATTTGTAATACATTATATATATCTTATCGTGTAGGTTTCCCAGGGCAGCAAGTTCCTGGACCTCAAGGTATTCCTGGACCTAAAGGTAAAGTTATATTTTCTGGTTGTGTTTTCCCCTCCAAACACAATTTCTGAAAGTTTTTGTTCCCTTACAGTGGGCTCATAATTTCAGAGTTTACTAAGCTAAGAATGGTTTTGAAGAATTTGTCGTATGTGGTGGGGTACAACCCACATAACTCATAACTGTAAATCTTAAAATGAGTTTAATCCTACCAATTTACCACTTTACTTACAAATATTACCGCTTAATTGGTTTGTGCTTTGGCTCCTAAAACTGGTAAGGGGCTTTCATAGTTGATAGTGATATTGCTCAGAGACTTATGATATGAATTATTCTTCTTGTGACAATAACCAGTGATTTGCTCTTTTTACACCCCTATAGACCTGCTGAGGTTAATCTTAAACAGTTTCAAATTTTGCAGTATAATCTCTCTGTAACCAAAATATCCAGACCAAAAACTTGTGTGGTTTGAATAACATTGTAGAAAAATGCTCAACTTGCATAACTTTTATAAGTATTCTGATGTATTTTTGCTAATAATTAAATTGATGTTGCAAAAAGGAAAGGTCACTCTTGTGGACCAATGGGTATGCTGATGAGAGAGTTATGAGATGGTTATTCCAGTGAGAGAGGACTGGCTATGGGAAGGGCATCATCTTACCTGATAGTAAACGGAGAAACACTAATGGTAATTCTTGTAACAAGAGCACAATGGGTTGTATCCAGTATTGGATTATATCCAGTGGACCTTCCATTCATGGAAGGAGAGTTGCACTTATGGAAGGGGTCTTTCCTTGAGTGCAACTTACCTTCTGTGAACGGAACAATAATGTTGGATACAACCCAATCTTTTGCTGACAACCCTAGCTCAGGATTTCCATTTCATAGTAAGTTGTAATACACATATATTTTGCATTAGAATTATGGAAATATGTCACATTCTCTTTAAAACTACCTTGACTAAAATGTAGCTAAATTTGGTTTAAATATTGCATAGGTGTCAAAGGAGATATGGGAGTGGCTGGTTTTCCAGGACTACAAGGTGTTAAAGGTCTTATGGGGGACCAAGGACCAAGAGGACCTCCTGGCTTAACCGGACAACCAGGACTTCCAGGTGTACCAGGCATAAGAATTGCTGGCCCAAAAGGAAATAGAGGGCCCCCTGGTCCAGATGGGAAACCAGGTAGGAATCTATTATTGTACAGGCCTATTCAGATAGAAAAGATTCAAAGTTCTCAGTAGGTGCCAGATGAGCCTGTCTGGGGAGGCTATTCTACAGCTAGGACACCACCACTGAAAAGGCCATCTCTCCCATAGCCACCTGCTGCCCTTCGCTTGGCCGAGACTCTCAGAGAAGGGCCTACAAGGAAGATCTTAGTCTTTGTAGGTATGTGTGGAGAGAGGTAGTCCTTCAGGCACTCTGGTCCTAATCCATGAAGGGCCTTAAAGGTCAAAACTGCACCTTGAGGTGGGTCCAAAAATGGATAGGGAGCCAGTGAAGATGGAAAGGCATTGGCGTGGTATGCACATATTTCCTAGTCCCAGTCTCACAGCCATATTCTAAACCAATGTTCTCCAACCTTGGGTCCCCAGATGTTTTTGGCCTACAACTCCCAGCATGCCCCAGCCATGCTGGGAGTTGTAGGCCAAAAACATCTGGGGACCCAAGGTTGGAGAACACTGTTCTAAACTAACTGACGTTTCTGGACCATTTTCCAAGACAGCCCCACCCATATACAATCTATTGCAGTAGGCCAAAGAGGAGGTTACCAGGACATGAATAGCTGAAGTAAGGATATCTCAGTCTAGATAGGGTTGAAGCTGGAATAACAGCCTGAGCTGGTAAAAGCTACTCTGGGCCACAGAGGCTACATAAGCCTCCAGTGACTGAGATGGATCAGTGAGCACCCCAAGACTACAAACCTGATCCTTTAGAACTCGCTCTACAACAGGTTGAAAACCTCTTACCTGGGCAGATTACCCATCCACTAACAGTACCTCCATTTTGTCTGGACTGAGCTTCAGTTTATTGACCCTAATCCAGCTCATTAACACTTGCAGGTTGATTTGGCACTCCTACCACTTCACCTGCATTAGATGGAAATGAAAAATAGATGGGTTTCATCCATATTTTGATACTGCACTCCAGACCTCTGGATCTACTCATTCAGCAGTTTTATTTAGATGTATAAAGCATGGGAATAAAATAAAATCCTGTGGCAACCCACAGCATCATAAATGCCAAGGAGTAAAGGAGAAATCCTCTAGCACCACTGTCTGGAATTGGCTTTTCACGGATGAGCAGAACCACTGGAAAGAAGTATCCATAACTCTGACATCTTCAGCAGAAGGGTACTGTGGTCAATGGTATCAAAAGCCAGGCCTGAAACCTGATTGAGAAGATCAGTTTTAACCAAGAGTGCTTAGAGTTGGCCAGCAACCACCAGCTGGAACATCTTGCCTAGGAAGGGAATGTTCCTTTTTCTCAAAGGGGGATTTCCTATCTCCTGGACCTAGTCAGATACTCCCTCCTAGATGTAGTAAGCCAAAGGGGCAAGTGTTGCATAGGTGCATACATGTAGTCAGCTGGGCCAGGCATCATGTCCACATCCTCAGGCTTTAATAACCAAAAGTAATTTTACAAAATTTATCGTGTTCTGGTCACATCCCTTTGCTGCTGATCTGTATTAATCATAGTATCCAGATTGTGGTGGATGCAAACAATTTTACCTCTGAAGTGTCTGACAAACATGCTACAGCATACTACTGAAGGTTCTTTAACATCTCCTAGTGGGCCAGATTTCAGGAGAGTCTGAACCGCTTAGAAAAGCTCTCTAGACAGCATGGTGAAGACACAATGATGGTGGGGGAAATGCTTCTTTGCCACCGTAATCACAACAGAGTAGGCTTGACAGTGAGCTCTTACTTGTGTTTGATTGGACTCAACATGAGTCTTTCTCCCCTTGTGTTCTAGCTATCTTCCAACCTGCTTCCAGTCCCCACACCTCAGCTCAGGTGTTTCCCAAGTTGCTAAACAAGCTCTACACCATGGGAGAGGACACTTGCGAGTTCTCATGCCAATTGCCCAAGTCATCCCCACATTTGACTGCGCAACCAGGGCTTCAACCAGAACACCAGCCATCCCATCTAGAAAATCCTCCAGGGCCTTCAGGAATCCCTGAGATTCCATTAGTAACCAAGGAGGACCATTCTACTAGGTCCCCAACCCCTGCAAGAGAGCAAGGCCAGCATAAGCCTAAACCCCAACTGGAAGTGATCCAACCATGACCACCAAGCAATAAACATAAAATCTTCCACTTTCAGACCACCTTCCTCCTGCCCCGTTGAGAAAACCAGGTCCAGAATGTGTCCTACTATATGTGTTAGGCCGATGACAGGCTGGAACAGCCGCCCCATGGTTGTCATGACAGTCATAAAGTCTTAAGCTGCCCCAGACAAAGCAATCCTGGCACAGATCTTGAAGTACCCCAGGAAAATCATCCTGGGAGTACTCAACACCAAATCTGAGACCACTTCTGTCAGCTCAGACAGGGAGTCTGCTGGGCAGCAGGGTGGGCAGTATACCAGCAGGATCCTAATCTGTCTTGAGTACCCACCACAAGATACAAACACTCAAGACTGGACACTCCAATGGACAAGAAGCCTGGGGAGCGAGAGGACGTTTCTATAGATCACAGCAACTACCCTCCCCAATCCTTAAGTCCCTTTGGTGAATCCCTTTGGTATCCTTCAAGTCACCCCTGCTGCGGTAAGCCTGCCAGCTGCATCAGGCCTGGCAGAAATACCCCACCCACCTTGAAGGGGTCTCTAGGTCCAGGTGTTTCAGATATCCCTTGGGAACCAACATAAGAACATAAAAGCCATGCTGGATCAGACCAAGGGTCCATCTAGTCCAGCATTCTGTTCACACAGTGGCCAACCAGCTGCCTACGGAATCCCACAAGCAGGACATGAGTGCAAAAGCACCCTCCCGCCCATGTTCCCCAGCAACTGGTGTACATAGGCATTCTGCTTCTGACACTGGAGGTAGCATATAACCAATCAGGATTAGCAGCCATTGATATCTTATCCTTCATGAATTTGTCTAATCCCCTTTTAAAGCCATCCAAATTGATGGCCATCACTACATCTTGTGGAAGTGAATGCCATAGCTTAACTATGTGCTGTGTGAAGAGGTACTTCCTTTTATCTGTCCTGAATCTCCCACCAATCAGCTTCATGGGATGACCCTAGATTCTAGTATTATGAGAGAGGGAGAAAAATGTCTCCCTATCCACTTTCTCTGCACCATGCATAATTCTGTACACCTCTATCATGTCTCCCCTTACTTGTATTTTTTTCTCAGCTAAACAATCCCAGATGCTGTAACCTTTCCTCATAGGGAAGTTACTCCAGCCCCTTGATTATTTTAGCCTTTAACCAAGGCTTTCCTCATCCAGACCTCGATGAAGAAATGCAGGCAGCCCCCTCAAGCTTCCTCCTCTGCTGTACTGTGGCACTTGATGATAGTAGTCTTAACTGTTGCTAGCCACTTTGAGGGCCCAATGTCAAAAAGTAGCATATACCGTACATGGAATAAATAAACAACTAAACAAAAAGTCAAATAATATACTGGGGGTTCCTAAGGATAGGTTTGGGGTTTTGTTTTCTAAAATGTTTTGTGTACAATTTCTGGTTTAAACACAATTCCTAACTGTATGTACTAATACATGTTTTTTAAAATATAGGTATTCCTGGTATTCCAGGACCAGCTGGACTGTCTAGCTACAGTATAAAAGGAAGCAAAGGTGTTCGAGGAACAGATGGCTTACCAGGTCCACCAGGAACTAGAGGTGATGTTGGTCTACCTGGTCCAGCAGTAAGTGAAATAAATATCCTTCATTATTCATTCACTATTTTTAAATGTTGCATTTCGGATGCAAATTGTTTAGCAAAAGAATCATAACAAAATCTCTACAGAAGAAAAAAAATTGAGATATAAGCATCAGTGTGTAATCATTACATGACATGTGGGAGATTTCACTGACTTTGCTGTTACCATAGTTATCAATACAACTATTGGTGGATGTGTTTCTACACATTCATCTTTCAGTACTAGATATTAATTTTTTCAAGAACAAGCTGTTCACTAACAATAAGAGTAATGTCCAGTTTTCAGTCCTTCAGACTTATGCTAGCAAAACATAAGTCTCTCAGGACTCAAATGAGTGAAGCCTCCCTTGCCTTATGTCTAGTCACCCCAAACTTGCAACATTTGAAACTCATTCAGCAGTCTCCCTTCTGGCTAACCTGCTGTTTAGTTGGAGAAATTAATGGGATATTTTTGCCTTAGTAAATAATTGAGAAAACAACATTTCCCCAGACAACCCAGAATCTTCAACACAGGGAGGATAGTGTGCTTCCAGATGAGGCTTTTATTCTGCAGTCGCCCTGCCTCAAAGATGGAATTTTATAGGAGGTCCATATGTTGTTGTCTTCCATTTGTAATGCAGCCCTGTTTTCTCACCACTTCCATCTTACCAGGAAGAAAAAAACATTCAGAAGGTAAGGACAGATTAGGTGCACAATGCCTTTTGACTGGTAGTGCTAGAAGCCCTCCGTCTGGAAGCACCCTTAGTGTCTTTTGATAGTGGTGAGAGTTTGGGTGGAGCTGGAAGTTATCTCAGCAAACAAATGGTTCCAACATTGATTTTGATGAGATAACAAAAACATGGGGGCAGCATTTTCAGGGAGGATCAGCAAGTGGAAGTGAGGGGTGCTTAGTTCCATCTGTATCTGCCAGTTCTCTCCTGCAGTTTACAGTCCGTCCGTCCCCCCAAAAAAGCTGGGTTCATTTCCAATTTGCCTTTCTCTGCCTCTGTTCTCTCCCCCACTCACAGAATACGCTGAAAACAGCAACCGACCTATCTTGTGAATAATCACTGACACAAGATTCTTTTTTTCATTTTTTTTTTGTCCAACTTGCAGGGAATTGAAGGTATCCCTGGCTATCAAGGTCCTAGAGGTGAACCCGGTTTTCCAGGATTACCAGGCAGAAAAGGTATTTGACTAATTTCAGAAGGGCCATATTGTCATGTCTTGCACATTGCACTCCATGAATAAACTATATAAGTTGAGGCAGTGTGGATATGGCATTTCCTCTATAGAACAGGGATGTGAGTTGATGCAACTCGGGACTTGTGCTTTCTTGCAAGGATTTTGCAGTGCTAGCTCCAAAACTGGGTGGGTGCAGTTGGGCAAGATTTATTTATCATATTTTTATACCTTTTACCTTTCTGTAAAAAACCACCAATGCAACAAATCAAAACAGTAAAAAAACATAAACATTAAAACCAGCAATAAAGCCATCATTAAAAAACAACAATAAAACCCCACTAAAAACAATGTAAAAGGCCAAGGTAAGAAGATGCATCGTGACACCTTTTCTAAATGGCAAGAGAGTGGGAACTGATCATAACTCCGAGGGGAAGGCATTCCACAATTTGGGAGTGACACAGGAGAAAGCCCTCTCACATGTGCCTGTCAAGGTGATCTGCACAAGCAATGATGTTCTCAAAACTTCTCCTGCAAGATGCTCTGAGTGTGTCCACCTCCTTCTCACCACTGTCACGGCTGCCTATTTGCTTGCTCTCTCCTTCTGAACCCAGCCCACAGAAGTGCCCAGAGGGAGAATGCAAGACAAATGAAAAGAATGCTGCTTTTCTTACATGCTTGGAGAGAGCAGTAGGAGCAGCACTGTCAAACAGCTGCTTCCTTTCTAGTTTTACAATCAAGCTGGGATGAACTGGCAGCTTTCTTCTGGAGGTTTAAGATGCATTGCAGTTGTAATCTCCAGACTGAATTATTTTAATGTACTTCCTCTGGGTGCGCCTTTGAACATGACCCTGAAGCTACCGCTAGTGCAGAATTCTGTGGTGTAGCTCTTGAGCAAAACAGTCTGCAGAGAACATAATTTAATGATTGTAACTCATCCAAACTGGTTTCCAATTATTCTTTATTTTAAAAAATCTTCCCATGCATTGCACTAATATGACAAAGACCCTTTGAGCCGAGCAAAGGGGAGTATTTTGAATTTGATAATTCAGAACTTAATTGGTAGGTCTCAGCTTTTGTTGTTATTTTCTATCCTGTCTTTCTACCAAGATACACAAAGCAGCTTATAACATAACTAACATAATATAACATCATTAAAACATAGTGCAAAATACAAAATGCAAGCATTTCCTCTCAAAATGTAAACAGTGCTGGTTAAGGGAAGGAACAATAAAGTAGGATACACTTGTGAGCATCAAGGGATCATTTGAAAAGTACAGGTTCTCTCTGAGACCAGCATCTCATGGCTATTTGGCTTGAGGGGCCCACCTCATATACTCATGTCTTCTTGGCTGGGCAAAGGGGTGTGATTCAGCAAAGCCTCCTTTGGCTAATCTTTAGATATGTGGGCAGCCAGAACTGGAGGACAGAAGAGCAGAATTTGTTACTGCTCTGGTGCATGGGGTCAGGATGGGATCACTTAGACAGAGAGATAGGGCTGAGGGAAACCAAATCACCCCCATCTCACCCCAAGAATTATAGGTGCATGTACTGTGGAAAAGAGAAGAATTAGGGAACTAACTGCACAACCCTATTTTACTTGCTGTGTCTACTTACTGTGTTCAGTGGGTCTTACTCCCAAGAAAGTGTGCACAAGATTGCAGCCTAAGTTAAATAGGGAAGTAGCTAATTGCAGGTTCATATATTAATAAAATTGTAGCCCTTAGTTAACCCAGTGACCTTCAAGGAACATAAGCTTCCATAAGCAATGGCCCAAGTTAGAACAACATTTGTACTGATATTTTTTTAAAATTTATTTATTACATTTATACCCCGCCTTTTTTCCTGCAAGGAACCCAAGGCAGCTTACATAATCCTCCTCCTCCTCTCCATTTTATCCTCACAACAATCCTGTGAGGTAGGTTAGACTGAGAGGCAGTGACTGGCCCAAAGTCACCCAGTGAGTTTCATGGCCGAGCGGGGACTAGAACCCGGATCTCCTGAGGCCTAGTCCAACACTCTCACCACTACGCCACACTGGCTCTCCTTGATTTGATTTGATACAAAATCAATTTTAGTCTACAACCCTATCACACTTACTTGAGAGTAAGTCCCATTGAGCTCAAAGGAGCTTATGTCTGAGTATACATGCATAGGATGCACTGTGAATATGATTTATATTTGTCACTGGAGGATTGCACAGATTAACTAAATGGGCTTCATTGTATTCACAAATGCACTTGTCGTTATAATCAGATAGACCCATGTCTAATAATGTCAGATATCCTTTTTCAGGTGAAAAGGGCAACAGGGGACCACCTGGACCAACAGGAGTGGCAGGGCCTGGAGGGCCAAAGGGACTACCTGGTAATTATTTAATAGGTTCTCTCAATCTACCTTTCCATCTTATCCCCTTTGATTTTTATCATAAATCAACCAATTCTTTGTTTGTGCCTTCATTACTAGGCCAGCCCGGGCCATCTGTGAAAGCAGTCTCTTTCCCAGGAAGCCCAGGACCTGCTGGACCTCCAGGAAGCCCAGGAAATCCAGGAGATCCAGGTCCCAGAGGACCACCTGGGCTGCCAGGTACACTTTTCATGATCTTTCCCTTTTGCTTCTCTACCTAAAGAGAGGAATGACAGAAAACATATCCTGAATACATCAGACATAGATACTACTACCAAGAGAAACAGACAAAAGTTTTGCAGATGTTTAAGAACACACAATTTCAACATATCAAGTAATAATCAAAGCACCCTGCAATTAGCGCCAGTTTACACTGTTAGTTTTCTCTAAACATGAGCAGCCTTCTCTGTTCCCTAGCCATATGTGTGCCCATGATCTCAAGAGGAAATAGTTCTGGGAACTTCCGGTGGGATGAATGGCGGACTGAATTCCTTCACAATAGCTGAAGGCACAGCACGGCTTGAAAAACCAGCTAGGAGTGATCCCAGCTGGTGTACATCCCCACTGGATCAAAAGGGGATGATTCTATGATTCTAGAGATAAGCCTTTTATACTCTAAGGGTCGGGTTTTTTGTGGGGGCTTTTCTTCCATCTTGACAAACTGCTCGCGGGAGTGATCCGGAGTGAAGGATTTACAGCTTGCTCAAATGCCTCACCTGGAGACCTGAAAGGACATTAAAGTCTGCCTACCCCCATTTCTTTAAAGATTTACTGTTTATAATTACTTTGGATTGGAACAGAGAGAGATTTTTTCTACAGCAGGTTGATATCCCTTATGGCGAGATCTTTTTTCTTCGGATTATTAAAAGTGGGAAGAGCCTGCATTGAGCAGGGGGTTGGACTCGATGGCCTTGTAGGCCCCTTCCAAATCTATGATCCTATGTAATAAGATGCGGGTAAATAGTCTCACAAAGATAAGATTTATATTTAAGGGGTCTTTTTGAAATGGGAAAAAGGTTTCTCTGGATTTTCTTTCTTTTTATTTTTAATTACTTCTTGCCTGGAAAAACTGTTACAGAGACAGGCCAGATTGCCGTGGGAAGGTTTTTGTTTATGAATGGGGAAGAATGCATATACCGTAAATAAAAGATAAACTAGAGCGAAGCATAGACTGTGACTTCTGGGCTGTATTGAAATTAAGGCTGATCCCGGGAAGAGGGTTGAAGGAGACAGAATGGTTACACTTGACTTGATTTACAACTTATTTGAACAACTGGAGAAAAAGATTGGAGACATGATGGATTCTCTTGAAAAAAGCTTGGATGATTGGCCTGGAATAAGAGTGGAAATGTCCCGAGAAGGTAAACTGAAGAAACAGATTAAGATGGATGATTTTGAAAATGAGATAGATGCCTTACAAGAAGTTGAAAAATTGTTGTGGAGAAAGCCAACCTAAAACCCCTTTCTGACACACACACACTCACCAAGGAGGGGGGAAGGAGACCCAGGGGGGAGAGACAGCCAGTCTCCACAGAGACCAACGGGGACAAACAACATCTGCATAGAATCACCCCAGGGGGGAAGGCAGGAAACATCCCCAGGTTCGTCAATGCTCTCATATATCAGCCCCATCTACATAAGACTTGAATACCTTGCCAGAGCAGACATTTCGGCACCCATAAGAAAGGGCCATTCAACACCACAGGATGGGACCATTAAGCAGGTGGCTTCAAAGGGACCCCACCCACCTGAGGAGGGTGGCAATCCACCTGATTGGCCGCCCACCTGAGGAGGGTGGCAACCCACCTGATTGGCCGCCCACCTGAGGAGGGTGGCAACCCACCTGATTGGCCACCCACCTGATTGCAGAGGGAGGGGCTACCTGAAACCCAAGGTATAAAACACCCTGCGCAAGGGAACTGAGTTGTTGGACCTGATCAGCAGTCTTGCCCCATGCTTGGGGTAAGGGAACGAAGGGATCGGCAACCCCAGGTAGCAGCACCCGGCGTGCTCCAGCTAGCTGAAATCACTGGCCGCTTGGGTTGACCGGACCCCCGGGAAACCAAGCTGAAATCACTGGCTGCTTGGGTTGACCGGACCCCCGGGCAACCAAGCTGAAATCACTCACAAGCCGCTGGGTAGACCGGACCTCCGCCGGGAACCCAGCTAGCCACTTGGGTAGACCGGACCTCCGCCGGGAACCCAGCTAGCCGCTTGGGTAGACCGGACCTCCGCCGGGAACCCAGCTAGCAGCATGCGGTTGACCGGGCCTCTGCTGGAGCCCGAGCTGAACTAACTAGCTGAGAGCCCTGAAATCACGGTGTCCTTGAGACTTCTTGCTTGCTACTTTGTGCTGTACTGATAAGCTGTATTGCTGGCGTGTGTCTGGGTTTGTGAAGGTCATTTTGTAAATAAACTTGTTTTATAAAAGATACTTTTGTGGCTATAAGTTATCCCTTTGTTCTAGGCTAAGGGTGATAGTCGCTGGGGGACCTCGGAGAAGGCCCGCCCCCAGGACTCGCTACCCCCTTAGTATTGAACCCGCGCAGAAGGCCAGGTTGGCGGTCTTCCACTATTGTATAGCCACACAAAGGAGGATTCAGGAGATTTATTGGCTTACTTTGTCAGAAAGAATACGTTGGATCAAGTTCACCAGCAATACTTCTTTACTGCAATGGATCTGGAGGATGCTGATACAGATCAAGTTTTTCAGCAAGGGTTTTTTATTGGAATGGAGCAAGGTTTTTTGTTTTTTTTACTGGAATGGAGTTTGAGGGCATGGTTATGGATGTCTTGACTGGCAACTGGAGAGATTGTGTATCTTTTATTTCAAAGCTGAAACAGAAAAAGTTTATTTTTGACAGAGGAAGAGCAAATGAAGGATTTTAACAGGAAGGAAGAATGGTTGGTGAATGCTGGACCTGGTAGAGATGGCTAAATTTATGTCATGGATTAAAGAAAATATAGTTATGTTTATTGTGTAGCAGATTATTTGAGGGAAGAATATGTGAAGGAATGTAGTAGACAGAAAGGACCTAATAAATTGGGATATGATGTATTAATTAAATAGTGGGAAATTATGTGGCTAAAGAGTTGAAATGTATATTATGTTTTATTTTTAAAGAGAACATTCCTAAGATGATGTATGATTGATATATGGATTTTATCTTATGTTGGGATGAGTAACAAAGCTAGGAAGGATGGATAAGAAGAAGGGTGGGTGAATGCTGGATGATATATGATAAACTAATAATAATCGAAATCAGAATCTTTTCCTTCTGGGATTAATGGATAATTAGTTAGAAAGAAGTTGTGGAATTGTATTAACATATATGAGTGAAATGTATGTTATTGTCTACAATAGAAGAACGGTTAGTAAAGATGTTGGATAAACTTTCGTCAATATTAGGGAATAGTTAATATTTATGTTTAGGGTTGAATGGAAACTTCTAATAGTCTTTTTGTAGAAATTTTAAAAATGATTTGTGTTGTGTGTATTTTGTGGGTTTGATGAATAAGAAGAAAATTTTGGTACAATGGAAAAAAGAGAAATTTCTTTGTAATTATAGAGTAAGAGAAACTATAGTTACTTTACGTGCTGTGGAGAAAATTGGAAGTCCATTTTATTTATTTATTTGTTTTATTATATTTTTTAATCGCCCATCTGGCCAGTGATCTGGCCACTCTGAGCGATGTACAGTCTAATTAAATACAAGAAAAAAACAGAGGGTTTTTTGTAGAGTGTTTGTGTTAATAAAATTTAAAATTGAGGGGGGGGAAGGAAATAGTTATGTTAATCTGGCTATATTAATTCATTTTATTTAGTATTATTTAAAAGATATTTAACCTACCTTTCTGGACACACTGCTGTCACAAGGTGACTTACAAAAATTATAAAACTCATGAAAATACATCCCAGTTATCTTCTCAATGGTCAGCTGGTGGAACATAAGAAGAGCCATGCTGGATCAGACCAAAGGCCTATCTAGTCTAGCCCCAGTATTCTGCTCACACAGTGGCCAACCAGATGTTTATTGGAAGCCCACAAGGAGGATGTGATTCAGTAGCACCCTCCCAGACGTGTTTCCCAGCAACTGGTGTACATAAGCATAATATATAGTCATCATGCTGCTGATCTTCACCATGGCAGCACCCAGGAAGCCCAGGGGGGATGATGACATCAATAATAATCCTTCCCCCAGCTTCCCTCTTGGATTGGCTGTCCTGATGGACTAGCTGCTGTAGTGGTTCCTGGTGGCTGGCAGTTGTTCTGGCTGCCCTGCACCACATCCAGATTCAATGATCACTCCTGCTTAACAAATATTTCTGCCACCCTATTCCTAGTTTGCTTTAAAATCAGATGCTATTAAAGGATCTTGATTACAAATCTCAATTTTCTGTCTTACATTCTGCGGTTGCATTAAAAAAAACAGATTGCTTATATGTTGATAAATTGTTGTATGTTAACATGTTTTGTCCTTTATAAATCCAGGGCCTCCTGGTATACAGGGCCTGCCAGGCTGTCTTGGGATTCCAGGTATACCTGGGCCACCTGGACTAAAAGGAGACAAGGGATTTCAAGGACAAAAAGGTACTGTAAAGAAGATATAGGCAGAGCTGCACAGAAGTGATAATATAATTAACCTAATCTGAAACAAAATACTGTGAAAAGGCCTGAAGTATGAAAAAGTAACATCCCATGTCATATTGCTACATAATTTTTCTCCTGCTTTGATCTGGCAAAGCAGAGTGCCAGTAGCTTCTTTCTTTGTCTAACTGAAGTTTCTTGGTATTGCAATCTGATATTTGCCTTACAATAATCATGCAATAGTCTGTATTCTTCTCATACTGTTTGTATGTGAATGTGCGTACACACAAATATAAGTAACTTCTACCCACTTATTTTTACTGATTTGTTCATAGGTTTACCTGGATTGCTTGGTTTTCCTGGTGTAAAGGGACTTCCTGGTTTCCCAGGAAGTTGCTTGTCTGGCCCAGCAAAAAGTGGCTTCATCTTTTCTCGGCACAGCCAGTCAACAAAGATTCCTTCATGTCCATCTGGGACTGCTCAAATCTATAGTGGCTATTCTCTGCTTTTCGTACAAGGGAATGAGCAAGCACATGGACAAGATCTTGGTATTTTTATAAACATATGCTTCAGATGTCCTTATTTATTCCTTATAAATGGAACTTTTTTACTCCACAGAACCACCATGTCAACTTTATTATGCAAAAGTAAACCTCTCACTGCCTGGATAAGATTATGTAATTGACAGTGCAAGCCTATACATATCTACTCAGAAGTCCCATTGTTTTCAATGAGGCTTACTCCTAGGTAAGTGTGTATAGGATTGCAGCTTAAGTAAGAATCCTTCTCCTTTCATACTACTCATACTGGAGAAGATGGTGCTTATGTGACCAGCCCTATGGAAGGAGCCTTATTTTTGGTACTTAGGGCTGGTGCTACCATTAGGCCAACTAGGCGACTGCCTAGAGTGCATGGCTAATGGGGCGCAGAAACCACACCAAATCAGAAGCCTCCCTGATTTTTCCCCCTTCGCTTCGCTTCTTTCTCTGTGTGCCGGTCTCTTCTTCTGTTTTTGTTGTCCCCAGGCTTGCTTTCTCTTTCTGTCTTTCTTCTTTCTTTCTTCCCCCCCCTCTCCCCCTCCTCCTTTTCTTTCCCCGCTGCGGCTACTTCAGCTCTCTCCTTTTTTTCACCATCCTCCTGCTGCCGCTGCTGCCGCTTGCCCGAGCCTTATGCCGCTCCTGTTTCTTTCGCAAGTGGGTCTCTTTAGCAAAGCTGCTTTCTCGTACAGCACATGGGGCGATAAGGGGAGGAGAAGAGGGGGGCGGTTAGGGAGGGAGGTGGCGGCGGTGCTGGAGGAGGTGGGTGGGTGGGTGGGGAGGGAGGGAGGGAGGCAGAAAGAGAGAGGGGGGTAACCAGAGTGAACTCTCCCCAAGCTGAGGAGCCCCCACCCCTAGCCAGGGAGAATGATAAAAGGAGTGGGGGTGGGGGAGGAGGAGGAAGGGGGGCTGGGGGAGCAAAAATTTTTAATAATAAATATCAGAAGCAAAAAAATAAACCAGAATTTTGCATGCACGCAAAAGTAGAAATTGGAGAGGGTGGGGGGAAGAGGAGCTTGCAGGAGAGGAGATGGGGGGGAGGATAAATTTTGCACATACACACAAAAAAGAAGGTAGAGAGAGAGAACGAAAGAGAGAGAAGGGGTAAGAAAAGAAAAGGAGGGGGGGGGAAGAGAGGGAAGACAGACCAGAGAATTCCAGTGATCAAATATGCTAAGGAGGAGGATAATAATTTATTATGGTAATTTTTTTAGGTTTTGCCAATCAACTTTTATTTCATAATGGGCATAGGGCTGGAGGGAGGGAGGGCTCAAGTGGGAAGGGGGGCGCGCTAAATATCTGATCTTGCCTAGGGCACCAAACTGCCATGCACCAGCCCTGCTGGTACTATTTCTCCTTATGAGAACCGAATAACTGCTAGCAGAGGCATTTCTTCTTTTGTGTAAACACTTTAGTTAAAAACCTCACTTCTCTATGTGCTATTTTAAGCTCCTGTATGCTAGTTGTTTCAGAAACATTGTGACGAAAGTTACTGCAATGTTAACATCTCATGCTTTCATTTAGGTGATTTTCTGGCTATTCTGTTTCTGTTTTATTGTAGATCTCTCAGTCATGCAACCACTTTCTCTATTACAGTGCAGGGATGATTGCAAGGGATAGTAGACACTTTCCTAAAATATTTTCTGCTTTCAGTCACAATATATTAAGGTCCTTTATAGCATGGATTAAATTATTGTCCTCTGTTAATAGCCTTTTCCACCCCTTTGCTCTGACTAGTTTTTCTGGCATTGCCTGTTATAGTACTTCCCTACAATCGATGGCTTTATTATTGCTCAGTACTATACATTAGATTTTATAGCATGTCTGTACAAACTGTGACACTACATAGCTCATCATAGCTTCTCTTCTGAATCTTCCAGGTACCTCTGGTAGCTGCCTTCAGAGATTTACCACCATGCCCTTTTTATTATGTAATCCCAGTAATATTTGTAGGTTTGCTTCTCGTAATGACTATTCATACTGGTTGTCAACAGCAGAACCAATGCCTTCAGATATGGCACCAATTTCTGGGAAAGCTTTGGAGCCCTATATTAGCAGGTAATATTTTAATACTTGGGTTACTCTTCTGATCGCACACAGACATACCGGTATGTATGTTTGTTTGCTTGTTTGTTTGTTTTGATTGATTGATTATTTATTTACAGTCATAGACCAAAACCATTGTTTGTTTTGGATAAACATGCAGCAGATTATGATGTCTCCCCCAAACAAACCCGAAACAAAACCCCAAACGTTTAGTAAGACTGATGATTAAAAATAATCTCACAGCAAGTTACAGCTGAGTACAGTAATACCTTGGATTACGAGCATAATTCGTTCCAGAACCATGCTCGTAGTCCAAAATACTCGTACATCAAAGCGAGTTTCCCCATTAGAAATAATGGGAATTCAGATGATTCGTTCCACAACCATTTAATCACTGCTTTGCCCCATGGAGGGAGCCGGCAAAGCAGTGATTAAATGGTTGTGGAACGAATCAGCGGAGTTCCCATTATTTCTAATGGGGAAACTCGCTGATGTGCCGGCTCCCGGCCTCGCCTCTCCTCCACTCGCTCTGCCAGGAGTGGCCAGGAGGCAGGGGCATCCCTGGAGGCAAGGCGCGGCCGGGCTCGGCCGCCGCCTTGCGCTGCTGCGCTGGCTGGCCGAGTAGCCAGGAGGTGGGGGCTTCCCACGAGGCGCAGCCGGGCTCGGCCGCCGCCTCGCGCTGTTGCTCCGGCCGGCTGAGTAGCCAGGAGGTGGGGACTTTCATGGAGGCGCGGCCGGGCTCGTGCTGCTGCGCTGGCTGGCAGAGTAGCAAGAAGGTGGTGGCTTCCCACGAGGCGCGGCCGGGCTCGGCGCCACCTCGCGCTGCTGCTCCGGCCAGCCGAGTAGCCAGGAGATGGGGACTTCCATGGAGGTGCGGCTGGAACTCGGCTGCTGCCTCACGCTGCTGCGCTGGCTGGCTGAGTAGCAAGGAGGTGGGGACTTCCGTGGAGGCGCAGCCGGGCTTGGCCGCTGCCTCGCGCTGCTGCGCTGGCTGGCCAAGTAGCCAAGAGGAGGGGGCTTCCGTGGAGGCAAAGCGCCTCGCGCGCTGCCATGCCTGCTCCCGGGCAGGCTCCCGGGCTCCTGTCGCTTGGTACGTTTGAAAGCGAGCCACCCGCGCTGCCGGCGGTCCCGTCGTGTCACATCCGAGCCCGGCCGCGCCTCCACGGAAGTCCCCACCTCCTGGCTACTCGGCTGGCCGGAGCAGCAGCACGCGGCCGCTCGCTCAGCCAGCACCTCGCGTTTCTAGCATAAATTTACATTTGAAAGACATTTCGCAACAGGAGCCACATGCGGCAGCAGTGGCTCGTGTTGCGAGACTTGCTCGTCTTTCAAATGTAAATTTATGCCAAATTTTTCCTCGTCTTACGAGAAACTCATAAACCGGGTTACTCGTAATCCGAGGTATTACTGTAGTAGTGTTGTTCACTTAAATACTAATGTAACCAGAAAAAAGGTGTGTGTGTATATATATATATATATATATATATATATATGCATGTACTTGATCTCTATACTTCCTTCTAGTTGCCTGATTTGGCAGACTTTCTCTCCCCCTGTGAAATGTGCCTGGGTTGGGGACAAAAATGTTCACACCGCAGGAGCATGCTCCTCTCCAACATACATTCAGTTGCCCAGTCAGATTCGGCTACATAACATGATTGAGGGCAAATGCAGGAGGGAGAATGGGCAACATTCCTCGGGGCCTAAAGTCAGCTTATAGGCTTCGATTTGTTTACCCCTTTCTTAAGGACCATTTCCCACCTAATTTTGAATGTCATCTTGTAGGTGTACTGTCTGTGAAGGCCCTGCAATGATGATAGCAGTCCATAGCCAAACAACTTCAGTTCCACCATGCCCTCAAGGATGGCAATCTCTTTGGAAAGGATTTTCTTTTGTTATGGTAAGAAAGAAAAATAAACGCTGCTACTGCACTTTTGGGGCAGTATCCAGTGTGACACTACCGTGAACGTAAATTATGTAGCGCTGGCTTAAGTGACCTCTAGTGCAATACCAGTAGGGCCTGCTGGCACAATGAGTTTCCTTGGAAGCGCTATTGGTGTTGCGCTAGTGGTCACTTATGCTAGCGCAATGTGATTTACATTAGTGGTAGTGTCACATAGGATACTACCCTTAGAGTAGTAATATGATGGCAAGGGGGAAAATCAGTTCCTAAAGTGCCCAGTCATAGGGATTTTAAAATTTATTTAGTTTATCTGTTTCATCTTGGTTTTGCTCTTCAGCAGTTGTTCTGCCTGCAGTGAGCCAACTGGTGCAAGAAATCCTCTCCATGGCACTTGCTCTTTTGTCCCTTGATAAAAGTCATGCAAGGTTCTGCTGTAGCTAGCCTTTACAAAGTTCAACTTGTCCTTTAAAATAGTCTCTGCAAGGGCAGATCTTTTTGTGGTATGCATGGGATCCTGCACAGCTGAACAATAAGAAATCATCCTGAAAAACACAGTGTTTTCTCCATTCATCAAAGAATGGAACCACAATATCATTTGCATACTCTATTGTACGGCCTACAGCATTGTATTTCAGGAGGTCTTTGTAGCTGTTGAGGTAAAAAGGATGGCTCACAGATGGGCTTATTATCTTGCCAAACCTCTTACATGATTTACCAAAACCAGCCATTGTAACCTGGAGAGCACTTAAAGGGGGCCATATCACTAGCCTGAGGCAAAAATCCTGTTTCTTTGTGAAAATATTCATTCTTTGGAGCATCCCTTCATATGTGAATTCATAGGGCACATAAGGTTCAATTTTTTAATTCAAAATTCCTTTCACTGCCTTCTCAACTTCAGAAAGATTGTTAACGTTTACAGTCCAGACATGAGGCCTTCCAGTATAAGCTTCAGCATAGGGATGTTGAGATGTCATCTCTCGAAACGTTGTTTTTTCTTTAAAGAAGTCTGTGTTTTTTCTGCTTTGGGGTGGATTAAACTTTGGATTCAAAGAAGCACATTCATTTGCAATGGCCTCCAAAGGATCAGGCCCTTCATATGGAAAACCAAGTCCAACAAAGAGTTTTGTCGCTCTCAGAGGGAATTGCAAAGCTTGGCCACATGTGGATGCCATGTTTTTTAACAAAGCTGGGCATGTAGACAGTACTTTTTCTGTTGACAGTGCAATGCACTTCTGTATAGATGTGAATGACATCCAAATAAGACTTCTTATCTTTCCCAAAGCTGTCAACCTTGCCATAAACAAGTGACTGATTCTGCCTTTTGATGGCACTGATATTCCTGGAATTTAGATATCGTTGCACCACAACGCCAAGGAAACTATTGCCTAGAGTGTGAGGATGCATAGTGTAGAACTGTTGTGGATTAAGGTTCAGTTGTCCCTATAGTACATTGTAGCCTTTAGACATAGCATAATGAGCATGATTAAACTCTTGTTCAGTCCCAGATGAACCCAGCACTCGTAACCTGCACTGATAGTAAGCCCAGGACAGCCCAAGGACTCTCTTAAATTGAGTCAGTCCAACTATGTCAACATAAATATGTTCTATTACATTATCCCCATGTGCTGGGCAGCCAGCAGTATTATCATTCTTCTTCATTATCTCCTTGAACTTTGTCATTGAAGCTGGAATCATTCGGTCAATAAATAGAGTTGTAATTAAATCACTCCATTGCACCAATTTGCCAAGTGGTCCACCACTAAAAGACATTCTCGGCTATCTTGAATCCCAATTCTTTTGTCAGGAGTCCTAGATGAACAAGGACTGTTTTTCATTTTCTCCAGGTTTTGTTTTCTAGAAAATGATTTAACTGCTTCTGTCCAAGAATCATCCATTCTCCTTATTCGCAGCAACATCTGTGTGAATTCTTTATGTCTAGACATCATTTTGTCTAACAGATCGAAATTGATTCTTTCTTTGGCCATTATATTTTGATCAGTTCCTTGTCCATTAGGATTTTTTGCTCTCCAGGGTAAACGTGGACACCAGTGTTCACCTCACTGAGATAGATAAGGAAGGAGCATGTGGACCCATCCACACCATAACTTGCATAACAGGGATCAGTTCGCCACATACTTTTCATCCATTTAATTTTGCCCTTGTAGTGGGGAAAGCCATCCATAGGAGGCAATTTACAGTTTCTAGGGCTCCGTTATTGAGATCTGCAACATTAACATTGGGCAGTTGGATAGTAAAATGCAGAAACATAATTCCCCAAATGAACCCAATTGTCACTAGAAAGAAGCCAAGTTTCTGAGAGGACAACTTCCATGGAGCAAAGAATGCTATGGCTGTTTGGCTAGCTCTGGTGTCACTTGAAAAATGTCTAGAACTGTCTAAAATATCACTGACAGAGGTTGTGCTAATCTCAGGGGCAGATACAGACAATTATCGGTTCAAAATTTGGGAGAAGAGCACCCTGATTAAAGTTTACTCAGAAACCTATAGATCTTCTTTGGTCATGTGAGCATGTCATTAACCATGTTTTGTTTTCTATTAGCTTAACAATGCAACAGTAACAGTAATAAAGGGAAATAAAAGTTTATCTAAAACTGGCTCTTTTGAAATCCGGCTATTATAGTCCTAAATTAAAGGGATACTTTCTTCCTAACAAAACAGTGAAGAGCCTTCTGGCACATTTAAAACTTTAAAAAAATGTAATAGTATAAGCTTTCATTTAACAAATAAACAATTTTGTTTAAGGTGCCACAAAATGCTTCACAGCTACCCCTCTGGGAGTTTCTTACCATAGTTTTGCTGTTTTTATACTGCTTATCATTCTATCCAGGGAGAAGAGCTTTTCCAGGGATGAAAGAAGTAATACTACTCTAATGTATTCAAAATGCCAGTGTTTCTCTTCATTTGGTGTTAGTAATTGACACCAACATTACCATTAATACTAACCAAATTACTGGTTGCTATATAAAACTACCTTGTGGCAACTCTTTGTGGCCTCCATGCTCTGGGATAAAAATGGGTATTTGTTATCTGCAAAAAATTAACAGTGAACAGGTTTTCATGGAATGCATTTATTGTTACAGTATACAGGAGCAGGCTCAGAAGCTTCGGGACAAGTGCTGGCATCTCCAGGGTCATGCTTAGAAAATTTTTATGCCATTCCATTTATTGAATGTCATGGCCGAGGGACGTGCAATTATTACTCAAACTCCTACAGTTTCTGGCTGGCTTCACTGAATCCAAGAAGAATGTTCAGGTATATTAATTTATACTATGTCAGTGAGCCACATAAATCCTTTCACCTACAGCAGAATAGAACAGTTGACACTAAATGGTTCTAGTACTGACAAAACCTCCATGAAAGCAGCAACTTCCCCATTTATATCAACATTGAAGATAGATCCATATGTATCTGCAAGGGTTCAGAGGAGGGCAACAAAGATGATAAAGGGACTGATGGAAACAAGGCCCTATGAGGAGGGACTGAAAGAACTGGGCATGTTTAGCCTTCAGAAGAGGAGACTCAGGGGAGATATGATAGCACTCTTCCAGTACTTGAAGGGTTGTCACAAAGAGGAGGGCCAGGATCTCTTCTCGATCATCCCAGTTTGCAGGACATGGAATAATGGGCTCAAGTTACAGGAACCCAGATTCCACCTAAACATCAGGGGGGGAAATCCTGAGCAATAAGACAATGGAACCAACTACCTAGGGAGGTGGTGGTCTCTCCCACTCTGGAGGCATTCGAGGTGCAGCTGGACAGCCATCTGTCAGGGATGCTTTGACTTGCAGCTGACTTGGATTCCTGCACTGAGCTGGGGGTTGGACTCGATAGCCTTATAGGCCCCTTCCAACTCTACTTTTCTATGATTCTATGACCCTACCCCCTTCCCCACTCCACCTGGTGAATAGCTGCGTAATGTTACACATACAGCTGTGCCATGCAGGGTCTTGAGGTAGTGGTACCAGCACAGCAGCACAAATGACACCTGTGTCAGAGCAGCATTAGCACAAAGAGAGCAATTGTCCCTATCTGACAGTGTTTGGATTGATAATGTGGGATCCTGTGAGCCACTACTAGAATACAGCACCTTGCATAACTGGGTCATTAGTTTGGCTGCCTGTATACTTTCATTAACATGTAGTGTGCAATAACCCTTCGCATGGCGATTGAATTCTTTCTGATGTTGAATCCTGAGATTATATTGATAATTGTCTTTCAACTAGATTTCATAGATGCAGATTGCGCCTGTGTTTCCCTTAAGTATAATAACCCATTCTTGTTCCTCCCACCATTTGACTGATAGGGCATTTTCATACATTGCTAATATTTATATATAAACCCATAGGCATTTATGCTTTGCTAACTATCTGCCATTATGAGCCCCAGTTAGTTCTGTGACCATTTGGTTATTCTACCTCTGTTTTAATCACTATCAGCCTAATTTTTAGAATAAGCAAGTTTCATTCTCTTCCAAACAAGTTATTATATTATGTTCTTTCTTTTTAAGGAAACCATTACCACAGACTCTGAAAGCTGGAGAACTGGAAAAAATAATCAGTCGCTGTCAAGTCTGCATGAGGAGACCCAACTAAACAAAATTGTAATTAGAGAGTTAAGCTCGTTTTGTGGCACAGCAAAAAAACTAAACTAAACCAAAAAGATTTTATGAACTTGTAATACTGTGCCTCAACTAAAGTCAAACTGTATTTATACTATGAACTTGAAAATACCAGTGCTGTACTATAATGCAATATTTGACTATTTTGTTTCTGTTAAAATCCAAAGCACTTTCTTGAAATGAGTTGTTTGTACTTGCTGTACTACATTGTACAAGGTTGTCACCTTCTGAACTCTGCCATTCCTGAGTCCATGTAAATTATGAATGAAGGTGTCACCTGTTTGTTTGTTTATTTTTTATGTGGAAAGGCTACAGTGTTCATCTTTTGGCCTGGTGCTTTTCTAACTGCAAAATGGAGTAAATAGGGTAGCGTTGTTTACATAAGTGTTGTCAAAGCAGATATTACTTAAGTTGAAACACTGGCACTATAAGGAATTGAGTGTAGCAAAAAAAAAAACACCTCTGCACAAAGCTTTTGAAATTTCATCAAATGTATTGTTTTCACCAGTCACCCTTCCTTTGGATAGAAAAGGAAAGGGGGATTGTAACATTCTTATCACACTGCAGTAGCGGTACATCTTGATGAGCTGGAAAGGTAATTTAAGGTGATCTTGTTGGTTAGTTACCTTTTAGGTACAATAGGGATATGTTTGCATTTTATTGGATCTTACTAACTGTGATAGGTCTTTGGTCCAGTATTACTGACCCAGTCCTGAAAACTGCCAATTTTGAGAGGTGTGATGGTTGTAGGGCTGGGGGTGGCTCTCCTATGAGACAGGGTGAGCCCCCCTCCATCCACTGCATGGAAAGCTGCAGCCACCAGCGCAATTGGTCACATTTCCTCAGCTGCTGCCACCACCCTGCCCACCACAGAATGCCACTGTGCTATTACAGCTCAATCCTATATATATTTACTCAAAAGGAAGTCCCATTAAGTTTGATGAGGCTTACTCTCAGGAAACTGAGTATAGGAGTGCAACCTTAATTCATTACTTGTTGCCTTTGGGTTAGATCTAGTTATTCATGCTTTACTCCCATTGAAATCAATGGGCAAGTTAATCATGACTAACATAGGCATAAATAAGCTATTATGGATCCAACCAGACTGCTGAAGCAAAAATATGACAGACTTAGCCTGTATCAAGTAGTAATCACCTCTAGGCAACCAGGTAAGAAGCTTTTTAAACTGGAAAATAGTTGGTTTTCTTTCAGGCTATAAATGGCCACAATGAATGCTATAGGATGCATGAGCACTAGGCTAGTAAAATCTTTTATGGTCTAGTAACTTTGTAGACCTTTTTGCAAGGCATCATGTCATAAATATGCATCAAATTTAGATGGAATCTACAGCGAGTTCCTTCTTTATGGTACCTTTGACTTTGCAGTAAATGAAAAAGCCTCTCATTTTCATCTCTATGTAAAATCTACATATTTAAAGTCTTGTGGACATAACTGATTGCTGAAAATATCAGCAGAATTCAATCAGATTCCTTCCAGTAAAATCCAACCACATAAACAATCTTTCAGTAGTTTCAAGTGGTACTATCCGTGAAAAGATTTACATCGATCATTCAATCTAAAAGGACTGACTGCATTCCTAACCATGTTGACTCAGAAATAAGTCCCACTGTGTTCAATGCAGTTTGGTTCCTCCTAGTAACTCTGTTTAGAATTGCAGCCTTAGGTAAGTCATCCTGATCAGCAAGGAAATAGAGTTGAAAGGGGTCATTTAGGACAGGGGTGGACAACTTCCGGAGGTCTGCGGGCCATTTTCTCCCCCGGATCCCCAGTGTGGGCTGCAGTCAGCAGTGTGCTACGCAGTCCATGGGATGACCACCACCCGGGAAAGGTGCTGCAAATACTGGTTTCCTGCCGAAATTCGGTGACAAACTACAGTGGTTAAATTTAGCTTGTTTTCAAGCTAGATGTGTCCTTTTAGCACTCCGTATCGGCTACAGAGTGCCAAAAAGGACAAATTTAGCTTGCGAACAAGCTAAATTTGGCCATTTGGGTGCTCCATAGCCACTAGGGACAGCTTTTAAATATATAAATAGTTCTCTTTTTAAAATGAGGTGGCAGCAGGGGATGTGATGGGTGGGATGGGTTGGGGTGGCAGGAGCTGCATGCAGCATGTGGGCCCACCCCTGATTTAGGCCCTCAAGTCTAACCCCCTGCTTGGTGCAGGAATTCAGTTTAAAGCATCCCTGACAAATAGCTGTCCAGTCTTTGCTTGAATACCTCCAGAGATAGAGAGCCCACCAATTCTCTAAGCAGTTGGTTCCATTGTCTGACTGTTAGAAAAAAGTGCTCTCATCATATATCCCACCTCAGTCTTCTCTCCTCAAGGCTAAACATACCAAGTTCCTTCAATCTTTACTCATAGGACTTAGTTTCTAGTCTCCTAATCATCTTGGTTTCCCGTCTCCGAATTTGTTCTAATTTATCTGAATCCTCCTTGAAGTGTGGTGTCCAGAACAGGACACAATATTTGAGGTGAAGTTTGACCAGATCCCTGTGCACAGCTTATGCAAATATTCATCTGCATCTGAACACATCCAGTTCCTAATGAATTTGATGGGAAATGTACATGCATATCCATGTGGGGCACCAATTACATTAGTATGCAACAAAGTAAAAGTAAAGCTGGATCAGAGCTTTTATATATTATAATAATTTATGTATCAAAGTGTAGCTCTGAATGTTTTATATTTATAATGCACTTGAAAAATTATTAAATCTTAAAGTTAACACTAAGGATGCTCATTACTTTTGATACTTGCACAACTATCACCATTGCAATACTTAGCCATAAAAATCACATCTCATTAATATGCATACTTATGTAAGTGTATGATTCAGAGCCAGTGTGGCGTAGTGGTTAGAGTGTTGGACTGGGATCCGGGAGATCTGGGTTCTAGTCCCCACTTGGCCATGAAGCTCACTGGGTGACTTTGGGCCAGTCACTGACTCTCAGCCTAACCTACCTCACAGGGTTGTTGTGAGGATAGGATGGAGAGGAGGAGGAGGATTATGTGAGCTGCCTTGGGTTCCTTGCAAGAAAAAAGGTGGGATATAAATATAATAAATAAATTCTAAATACAGGATATACAGTGAAATCCTATGCATGCTTACTCAGAAGTAAGTCTCACTATGCTCAACAGGACTTACTCCCAGGCAAGTGTGTTTAGGATTGTAGCCTTAGAGATCTACTAAAGTACACCTTCTCATTACTAATATATATATTTGCAAGTAAATGTTTTTATTTAATTTCAATTTTAATGCTTCCAAAGTCTTTCCTTCATGGTGGACTTTTAAAATACAATCCTATGCGTATTTTCTCAGCAAGTCCCACTGAGTTCTGTGGAGCTTACTCAAATATGTGTGATAGGATTGTGTCCATCGTGATAATATTGCAAAACCATTCTGATGCTTGGCTGGAAAATAAACACTTACCTTAGGGTTGCCAACTACAGAATAATTACAAAATCACAAATCATTACATTACATGGTGGAGCAGGAATATTTAATTTGCACAGCAAGCACATATACCAGTGCAAATGTTTAAACTTCAGTGGTAAATAAAATGTCATCTGAGATAGATTTATGTATTATTTTCTTTCATATGTTAGAATTACACCAGTCGTACTTCTTATTCCTCTTCGTTGATTCATGCTATTGATAAGAAGGCATGATCAAATGTAACATTTGCTTTCGTGACTTTTTATTAGAACATGGGGTGGAGGGGAGGTGGTAAAATTCCTGGGGCTCAGACATATACCTGAACATCAACTATTGGCTTAATAAAAGTTTCAGGTTTAGTAGATTTTTATCCTGCCCTTCAAACAAACTTTACCAGGACAGCTTATGTACAATAAAGATATATAAGAACAATATAACAAACATAAAAAAGCAGGTAAAGCAGCATAAAAACCAATTGGCTAAGGGTTGAAAGGTCATAGAATCATAGAAAAGTAGAGTTGGAAGGGGCCTACAAGGCCATCGAGTCCAACCCCCTGCTCAATGCAGGAATCCAGGTCAAAGCATCCCTGGCAGATGGCCGTCCAGCTTCACCTTGAATGCCTCCAGAGTGGGAGAGCTCACCACCTCCTTAGGTAATTGGTTCCATAATTGTCTTATTGCTCTAACAGTCAGGAAATTTTTCCTGATGTTCAGGTGGAATCTGGGTTCCTGTAACTTGAACCCATTATTCCATGTCCTGCAAACTGGGATGATCGAGAAGAGATCCTGGCCCTCCTCTGTGTGACAACCCTTCAAGTCTTAAATGGTCTGGGAAAATAAAGGGACATTTGCCAGGTGCCAAAAGGATGACTACAGAAATTCCAGAGAGAATTCCATAAATGGGGCACTACAGTGAGGCCATCAGGGCAGGACTTGGGGGCAGATGTCCAAGGCCAAACTCAGCAGAATGAACAGGATGTCCCCAAACACAGCAGGGCTGGTTTACTACATTCTGAAGTGAACTAACTCATGTTACCATCTAGGGTGTGTGTGGGTGCTCCATAAAAAGCATTGTCCAGAGTCTAAAATTACCTAACTGCACCACTACGTACCACCAAGGAGTCTCTCCCCAGTCACCACTACTTGTACCACACTTGGTGGGGCACCCAGTGAAGAGCCTCTGAAGATAACCTCAGGGCTAGTAGGCAGATAGGCAATCCTAAAATAAACGTGCAAACTTCTGCATGTAGGAGCTTCCCCAGTTTCCTATGAATAATGCAATGTACAGTATATCTGATAAAGAACAGAAAACAGGGGGGAGGAGCCTTCGCCGGCTATGGAGCAGTAGCTTTTCTGCCGAGCTCCCGGAATGATTTGAAAACATCTGCAAAATACACAGGAGAGACAAAGCGTGAGTTTAAATTCCTTTGCTGTTTGCTTTCTGGAAGGTATGCAGATGCAGAGCTAATAAAGAAATAAAAAGAATAGCTTTTCTTCGATGTGCTTTGCCCTGGATTGTTTATGAGCTCCAGACGGGTGAAAAAGTCCCTACCCCCTCTTTGGAAACGCGATCGGGCGCATCCCTCGGATAACAGTTTGAAAAGGCTAATTAGGATCCCTGACACGAAAGATACTGAATTGTTTTATCAATTTGAGCAACTGGGTCCTGATAAGAAGCTACGAGGTAGTGAAAGTTCCGAGACAGCGAGGGGGAAGGGCGGAAAAATGGCGGACTCAGCTGGCAAATTCCCTGCTGGTGCCAAGCCAAAAACAACATCTCCAGCTAAGCTTAAAGGGGCAGAACCAGATTGGGAGAAAATTTTATTACAGTTTCAAAGCTCTATGGAAGCAGGCCAGCAGAAACATACAGAAGCAATTGAGAAATTTCAAAAACTGCATCAAGATGATATGAAGCACATGAGAGAGACCATAGATCATTTAGGGGTTCAAGTTAAAGAGCTGCAAGTTAGAGTGCATAAGGTGGAAAAACTCCAGGTGAAGGATGAAAAAAGTTTTGAAAAGTATGAAATGAAATTTAATGAGATGGAAATACAGATGATCAACATGCAAGACAGGCAACGTCGTTCCAACATTCGGATCAGAGGCTTCCCTATGGAGATGGGGGAGACTGGATATAAGTTAAGAGGCAGTATTTTGGAATGGATGAATGAAGTTGTCTCTGGAGAAACAATTCTTTGGGATGATATGGACATTGAGATTGTGCATAGAGTGGGAGCATTAAGGCGTGGTATGACATCCAGAGATGTACTGAAATTTGCAAATTTATATAAGAAGGATGTCTTCATGAAAGCGATCAGAAAGAAAGGTCAAGTAGCTTTTAAGGGGGCTACTTTGCAAATCTACAATGATCTTTGTCAGGAAACAATTAAGTGGAGGCGAAGTGTTAAACCGTGTACAGCAGTCTTGATCAGAAAGGGATTACAATACAATTGGGGTTATCCAGTTTTTCTTACTTTTGTGTGGAACAGTAAGAGATACAAGATCTCATCATGTGATCAAGGCATGGGCCTGCTGGGAGAGTTGGGGCTTCATGATGATGCGGAGGGTCCAGAATTGATGGGTCAACTGGAAGAAGAAGGAGCCAGCGGAGGAATTGTATAAGAGGTCGTTTCAACACGAGAAGAAAAAAAGAAATAGAAAATGTTTTATAAAGAAGTTATCCGGGAGGGAATGAGGGGCTGCTGTTCGGGTTGGTGATGGGTCCTTTCCCCCCCCCCTGGGATAGGTGGGTAGGTTTAGGGTGGGGCAAGTTGCCCTGGCTTAGCAGGGGGGATAGTTTAGATGAATGTGGGGGTGGGTTAAGGGGTATGTTATTGTGTATTATTTTCACTTTTGGGGACCAAAAAAGAAAAAATGATGTTAATAGATGGATTATAAGTTAAGAATTTCAACTTTAAATGTTAAGGGGCTAGGTTCAGTTACTAAGAGGAGGCGAATAGAAGCACTTCTTAAGAAGGATAAGGCTGATATTATATTCTTGCAAGAAACGCACCAGGCAAGGAAAGGAGTCAATGAATTGAAATTGAGGTGGTCTAGAATATATGAGATAGCATGTGGATCATCTAAATCACGAGGAGTAGCAATTATAATTTCAAAGAATTGTGGTTTTAATGTTTTAAAGGTGAAAAAGGATGATACAGGTAGATATATTATAATGTATGGGACCTTGGGAGGGGAAGAATATGTTATTGTTAATGTTTATGCTCCCAATCAAAATCAAGGAGAATTTTATCAACATGTGTTTAAAGAAATGGGTAATTTTCAAAATCAAAGGGTTATTATGGCTGGGGACTTTAACATGGTATTGGATAGAAGAAAAGACAAATCCAATCCGACGAGAGAAGATCAGAGAAATAATCTAACGATCTTGAATAAGTTAATTAGTAAGGAAGGGTTGCTAGATGTTTGGAGAGGGGTCAAGGGGAATGAGGAAAGATATACATTTTACTCATCAGCAAATAAGAATTATTCGAGGATAGATTTTATTTTTGTGTCCAGGACACTGTTTTCAAGGGTCCTGGGCACAGAGATAGGAGTGATAAAAGTTACAGATCATGCTTTGGTTAACATGGATTTGAAGATATATAAGGATTATAGAGAAGCGAAAAGATGGAGATTGAATTGTAATATTTTTCGTTTTAAACATTTAACAGAAAAAATAGAGAAGGAATTGAGGGAAATTTGGGAATTTAATCAAACAGAAGAATGTACTGAAGCGATAATATGGGATACAATGAAGAGGGTAATGAGAGGAATAGGATTGAGAGAGGCAATAAATTTGAGGAAACAACAAGAAGTTTTTTATCAAAAGCTAGAGAGGGAGATCAGGGATTTGGAAAAGAAGTATTTAGAGAAGAGGGATAAAAAGATTTTTGCAGAATTACAGGGTAAAAGGAAAGAATTGGAGAATAAAGAACTGGATAGGGTACAAAGGAATTTGATTTATACAAAAAGGGAGTATTTTGAGAATAGTAATAAAAATTCTAAAATGTTGGCTAGATTAGCACAAAAAAAAAGAAAAAAGCTTAGTGGGGGTGATTAAAGATAAGAGGGGTAAAGAATATAATCTAGTAAAGGATAAATTAAAAAAATTTCATGAATATTATACGGAGTTATATAAGGCAGGAAAATGGTCGGAAGCTGAGAGTAGAAAATATATCGAGAAAAATTTAAAAATAAAAATCCAGGATGAAGATAGAGAGAAAATGGAGCAACCATTCACAGAAATTGAAATAGAAAGTGCTATAAATAAATTAAAACAGGGGAAAACGCCAGGACTGGATGGTCTGGGGGCGGAATATTATAAAGTCTTTAAAAAAATGTTAGTTCCAAAGTTAAAACGGTTGTTTAATGATATTTTACAGGGGGGAGAGATCCCCCCGTCATGGAAACAGTCCTTGACTATTTTAATCCCGAAACCAAGGAAGGATTTAGCAGAACCAGGTTCTTATAGACCAATATCATTAATTAATCAAGATGCTAAACTATTGACAGCAATTTTAGCTAGAAGAATGAATAGTTTTCTAAATAAGTATATAGGGATAGATCAATGTGGTTTTATTCAAGGAAGACAAATGGCAGATTTAACAAGAAGGGTTCTGAATATAATTTATTTAATAAAGAAAAATAATTTGAAAGCGGGGGTTCTTGCATTGGATATTTTTAAAGCCTTTGATTGTGTGGAATGGCCTGCATTAAAGATGTTAATAAAAACTATGGGGTTTGGAGAAAAATTTATAGGTATTACTAACCAATTATATACTCATAATGTCACGTCGGTAATTGTAAATGATGGAATAACAGAAACTATTAGCCTAGGCCGGGGAACTAGACAGGGTTGTCCCCTTTCCCCAGTATTATTTGTGTTAGTTATGGAATTGTTAGCGAATTCGATAAGACAGGAGAAGAAATTACTGGGGATAGGAATAGAGACCAAATGTAAGATAAACCTTTTTGCAGATGATATCTTGTTAACATTAGAAAGGCCTATAGAAAATTGGGATTGGATAGAGAAACATTTAGATGAATTTAGAGAAGTAACAGGGTTAAAAATTAATTGGGATAAATCGGAGATAATGACATTTAATTATAGTAAAGTGGAGGAAAGGGGATTTAAACAAAGGAAAGTGGATATAAAGATAAAAAACATAATTAAATATTTAGGTATTGATATATTAAAAGATATGGATAAAATAGGGGAATGTAATTTTAAAAAACTAAAAGATGAAGTTAAAAATCAAATAGAGGATTATAAAAAATTGGGATTATCGTGGTTTGGTAGGATAGCTTTGATTAAAATGAAGATTTCACCGAAGTTTAATTTTTTATTTAGAATGATACCATATAAGATATCAGAGAAAGAAATTAAAGAGTGGCAAGTAATGTTAAATAGCTATTGTAATGGGGGGGGAAATCAAGGATTACTAAGAATAGATGGTATAAAGCTCAAAAAATAGGGGGACTTGGTCTCCCTAATTTAAAATGGTATTATATAGCTAATCAACTTAGATATATTATGGATATTATTGTTAGAAAAGATTTTATGTGGTGGGAAATAGAAGCATTTGAATTGGGTAATAGGGTGGATAAATTCTTATTTACAAAACAAGGACATATTATGACAAAAAGATTAGAAAATCCCTTTTTAAAAAATATGTTAGAAATTTGGGGTAGAAATAAGGAAATATTTTTACCAGGTATATCCCCGCTTACTCCAGTGGTGGTTATGGAAGATTTTCCCGAGAATGTTAGACATTTAGAACGAATTTTTAGAGAGAAAAAGGTGATAACTTTAATGGATTGGCTGGAAAAAATGGAGACAAGACAGCAAATAATTGATAGGGTTGGGGCAGGAAGAATTTCTTGGTTAAATTTAATTCAATTAGTACAATGGGGTAAGAAATGGAAGAGGAGACATGAGCATGAAAGGGATTTCACTGCATTTGAGCAGGTGGTTATGTCTAGAGAACTCGTAGAAGGAAATGCATCAGCTAGGGGTCTTACAAAGATGTTATATAAAATGTTGCAGAAATCAGTAGAGCAAGCAGAAAATCTTAAAATAGTTTGGGATACAGAGTTTGAAGAGGAAATATCAAAGGATGAGTGGAATAAGATTTGGGATAGGCGAATATTGAAAAATATGTCTATAAGAATTAAAGAGAATTTTTATAAGCTAATTTGGAGATGGTATTTGACTCCAGTGAGATTAAATAGAATAGACAATAAATGTTCTCCAATGTGTTGGCGAGGATGTCAGGAATTGGGTACATATGCTCATATGTGGTGGAGTTGTAAAAATGTAATGGATTTTTGGAACATGATTTTTGAGGAAATACCAGAAATTGTTGGAGCTGATTTAGAGGTATGCCCTAAACTAGCTTTGCTAACAATAACGGAAAAGGTGATCGGTTCTCAAAATGTTAAAGAATTAATCATAAATTTGTTAACGGCAGGTAGACTAATGATAGCAAGGAAATGGAAAATCCAGCAAGTTTTCACTATTACTGAATGGTATAACGAAGTATGGGATATGGCTTTGAATGATATGTTGACTTGTAATATTAAATGCAAAAGGGGTCAATTAAAGAAAAATAATTTTAAGGATATTTGGGGTTTATTTTTGGAATATGTGTTTAAAAGGGGGAAAGGGAGTTTACCCTGTCAAGATATGTTGTATTTTGGAATAATGAACAATTATAGAGTTATTGGATTGTTTGGTCCCATGGTGATGGGAGCACAATATTAGTTATGTGTGTGTGTTATTTTCTTTGTATTGTTTTAAAATTTAATAAAAAAATTTAAAAAAAAAAAAAGAAAAAGAAAACAGATCAGAGAGAAAATCTATAAATACACAACCACATCAGAAGGGTCCAGAAGGAATACATGCATGTGTTTCACTAACTATAATAGGGGTGTCATGTGCATTTGTGCCTCTAGGCACCTCTAAATCAATTTATTTCAATGGGTCTGTGCATAGGGTCTGTTAAAGAGGACCCCAGGAAGAGTCTGAAACACCACTATCTTTGTTCCTGACTACTAAGGAACCTGTGTGTTTCAACTAAGGTTGGAGACAAATCCCAGTAACTACTGGATTTTATATTTTCAAAAATGGTGGGGATCGGCAATTGTGTCGCAACAGTCTTAGGTATAACCCGAAACCTGCATGACACCCAGTAGAGTAATAATCCATTTAAGTCTGTGACTCTTCATTCCAATTGAAGACTCTGATCCTGCAGACTTCAACTGTCAACATCAAGTCAGCCTTCCCCGCCATCTGCTTTTTACAACGTCTTGCCTGATAAAGAGATCTGGATATCTCAAAAGCTTGCCCACAATTTTGTGCGTATTTGGTTGATCCTAATAAAGGTATTAACTGGGTCTGGGAAATTTTCTTATGGACCAGCACGGCTTACTTTGTTTTACCTTTTAAACCTGACTTTCTAGATCTTGACTGTCTCTGGGTGTCAGTACCTGAGACAATCAAAACCCATTTTTGTAGTAAGCTGAATCTGAGCATTATGTTTCAATAATGAACCAACACTCCCTCCACCCCGAAACGTGGGACTGGCCTCCGTTACAGCAGGCGGCCTCCTCGAACAGCTAATATATCGTTATGAACAGACGTGAAGGAATCTAAGTCATGCCTTGAATTGAGAGCATAATTCGTTCCGGAAATGTGCTTGTAATACAAAAATCTCTTATATCAAAACGAAATTCCCCCCAAAAAATTTGTACAGAGATTTTTAATCTAAGCCATACTACAGTACTTGTATTGCAAGACGTCGCTTGTATATCAAGTCAAAAAAAAATTAAATAAATATTTAAAAATTTGCTTGTCTTGCAAAACGCTCTCAAACCAAGTTACTTGCAATCGAAGGTATTACTGTATTTGCGTTTCCCCAAGCAGGCAGAATAGAGCTATGACCATAGTAAAGATGGCCGCAGCACCTCCAATCCTTGCTGACAACCTTTTTCCGCCCTTCTTCGGTCACGCGACCTATCGCGGTGTGTTCCTCGCCGCCGAGTACGGCGGCTCCATGGGACAATTAGGGTCGTTTGCCTTTTTGTTTTTGCTTTTTTTCCTTTCCGTTCCGGGGCTGTGTAGTTAAAAGTGCTCCGCGCCGCTTTGATGCCCTGCCGCTAACGCCCCCTGAAAGAGGGACGAAGTGGATACCCGGGACCACGCAGCCGTTTCCTCGCTGACCTCAGGGTGAGAACTGAAAGTAGTGTTGATTTAGGGCCTTCTTCTCCCCTCAGAACTTGCAGTGGGGCGCAACTGGGAGCTCCTAGAAAAACCCACACTGACTTCTTCCTTCCCCAAATGCCTGAATTCAACCGGGCCTGCGCTTGCTATTTAGGGTTTTCTTTCCCCCGCCCTTTGAACCCCCATTCCCCACAGACGCTACTCCCGACTTCCCTTCACCTCATTGTCTCAGCTCCTTTCCCCCTTTGCTACCGTTATTCTCCGTTATTGCCCCGCCCCGCCTTACCTTAGGTGTCGTTACTGTCACGTCAACAACACCCTCGCCCGCTTTCCCCCACTGAATCACCGCACCTTTCTCCTCTCCCCCTCCCCCGCCCAATTCTTCCCTCCCCGCCTCATTTCTGCTCTGAGTGGAACCTCCATGTTCAGAGGCAGTGTGCCACTGAACACTGGGTGCCAGTCGTTGGCGAAAGGAGGCCTGCCGCCTTCATGCCCTGTTGGTGGCCCTTCTGAAACAGGGTGCTGGGTTAGATGGACTTGTGGTGTGTGGCCCATTGGGGGTCATGTTCTTATGCCTGCCTTGCTACCTGTTACACTTCTTCTCCTTACTTAGGGCCTATTCACACCAGTACTGGCTTCAGGTGTTTGAGGGCCCTTGGGCAGGACTTCTTCAATGGACCCCCTCCCTAATTGACTCTACCTTCTCCAGGCATTGTCACCAGCTGCTGCTGTTCCTCCTCCTCTTTCTTATCATTGCTGCCACTTGCTGAAGAGAGCCAGCGAGCAAGCAGTCAGTGGCATCTACTGCTCACCACCGCCACCACTGTTGCCTGGGCCAGAGCAAGAGGCAAGTAAACAAGAGGTCATAACGGTGAAGAGGAGGAGGAACTCCAGGGTGCTCTTGTCACTGCTGGGGTGTGGGACCTCAGCAGGTGCCCAACCATGCCTACCCTTGACGCCGGCCCTGATTCACACAAACATTTCAAAGTGTGTCTCAGCCCATGTTGAACTGAGATTGTGAATACGCTGCCAAGCTGGATTGAGAGTTAGGCACTCCACTGCCCGAATGCTTGGCAATGTATCAGTGCCCAAAGCTGAATCCTGCATATAAACCAGCAGTTGCGCTATCAGTGTGGCGTAGTGGTGAGAGTGCTGGACTGGGACTCAGGAGATCCGGGTTCTAGTCCCCGCTCATCCATGAAACTCACTGGGTGACTTTGGGCCAGTCACTGACTCTCAGCCTAACCTACCTCACAGGGTTGTTGTGAAGATAAAATGGAGCAGTGGAGGAGGAGGATTATGTAAGCCGCCTTGGGTTCCTTGCAGGAAAAAAGGCAGGATAGAAATATAATAATTAAATTAAATCTTGGCATAGGCTGATTCGTTCGTGGGTCAATGTGGACAAGTGTTTTCTCATGTGCTGAAATAGTCCTGTGAGTAGACTCCCGCTGTTTACTGCCTTCCTTGTTGCCTGTTGCCATAGAGTTGGCTCTTTTGATCCAATATGTTCTGTTTCTGACACCAGGCTAGCCTTCATTTACACCAGACTTTCCCTTGCAGGGCTGACTGACATTCCTTATGTTTCCTATTGTGCCAACCTCCATTACAGCAATTCGTACAGGTCAAGCCACCCCCATTTCTCTGTGTGGACATTATTTGATTGGGCATATCTGGTCAGCCTTGGTATGGGGAATTAGATACTACTTCAGCATGTCATCACAGTGCAGGCCAACTTCGCACAAAACAATACACCAGAATATAGGGTGGGTTAAGATTTTAAAATTTTATACTGTTTTAAATGTATTTTATATTTTATCATGTTGTACATCGCCCAGAGTGGCCGGTTTGACAACCAGATGGGTGATTCATAAATACAACAAACAAACAAACAAATAAATAAAATTCTGGAGAATGGGTTTCTTATTCATGAGTAGCATGCTTATGGACACTGCCTGATTGCTCCTGTTTGGCTCCTCCCTCCAGTGGTAGCCGTTAAATCAGGAACATACCAGCAAGAAAAAGCTTAGTGTTGCAGCCAAACCTGAGCTCCTGGTTTGTTTAGCCACTCCCAGTGGTGGGAGGAGCCAGATGGGTGGGATCAGGCAGCATACATCAGTGAACAATAAACCAGAATTCTCCAGAATTTTGGCTTGGCATTTTGTGCAAATGCAGCCTAGAAGTGCTTCTACCTAGTATATACATTAGTGTAAAAGGCTTGCAGGGATCAATGCAGATTCTGTGGGCTTCCTTCAGTGACTGCAGGGGTAGCCCTGGATTGATCGCTCTTACTATCAAATAGGCACCCCGACTGTGCTATCCTCCCTGCACATTCTCTCGCCTTTATCCATTCCAATCTGTCTCTAGAATTCTCAACATGAGGTTAGTCTCCTTAAGGAAGTGTGCACCTGTTGATGTTAATGCCTTCACTGCTCCCATTTTTCAGTATAGTAGTCAAAATACTGACTTGGGCCTATCTAATCTCCTTTGCTGCAGTGTAATAAATGCATTGCAGCTAACTGAACTCTGTGGTCTCACACTACACACACATACTCACTCACCCTTGTGCAATGTACAGTACATCATATATAGTACACCGCATGTTCAAGTGGTCATGCTCTCTGTCTTATCCATGGATCTGCTTCCCCTGCAGCCTAGGATCAAAGGAAGTGCTGCAAGCCAAGTAGTCTTTGCTTTGTCATATTTATATTTGGGCACAAACAATCTATTTTTGTTGAGGTTTGTTGAATTACCGGTATTTTGCAGATTTAGCAGCTGCCATCTGGTTGCATGTTTTGCTTCTTCAGGAACATCAATATGAATGTTAGTTCTTGCAAAAGTCAGAATTGGGGACTTCAAAAGAAATGGTATTTGTGAATCCTGATAAGCATTTAGACTTTTGGATGTTATTTTGCATTTTCTTATCAAGTTCACATTACAGAATAGATGAATATAAAGTTTAAAATGCCATAGATAATAAATATTTAATTAAGTGATATGCCTAATGCTGCTCTCTGTTCTTTTCTTTTTCCCCTTACAGCTCGAAAAACAGTTGTCATGCTGTCTTATGTACAAAAGTTCCACTGTTTAGGGATACAGTTATGTAAAGTAAACAGTGCTGCAGTGTAGTAATATTAAAACGTTGCAAGCAAACACCAAAATGAGCAAGAGAACAAGCAGTGACATTCCTTTAGGAAGGTTAGTGGAAGTTATAGAGTTAAGCTTGTGCTCGTAGTGGGTAGTGAATGAACTCTCATTGTAGGTATTTTTATATTGGTTATGATATTAATGTATTACATAAATTGGTCTCTGGCATGACAGGTTTCCTTATTTTTCTTCCTAATTAAAATGTTGTTTATTTATTTATTACATGTATATCTCACTTTCCTTCCATCACAGAATTCAAGGAAGCATACATAGTATTCCCAGGTAGTCTTCTGTTTGGGCACTGAGCAGGCCTGGATTTGCTTAACTTCAGCAATTTGCTTAGCTGAAGCTTCAACGGGGCTGCTGCCTCATTGCCTTCAGAACATGTTCTATTTTGAACCTAAAATTGAGAGAGATTGCCCCCTGGTTCCCACATCATGGCAACCCTGGGCTTTTGTGAATGAGCTAGTTTGCTGGTACATGCTGCCTGGGAGTGTCTAAGCCCAGGGATACTTTTTCCCTGGGTTGTTGTGAGGTGCATAACAGGAACGCTGGCTTGTCTCTTCCCCAACAAGCCAGATAAATAACTCAGCAACAAGCCACAGGTTGTGACGTGTAAACTGGGCTTTTCTGTGAAACTAGGGCTAGACAACATCATGTGGCCAGTAGTCCATTTGTCTAAAAATGAAGTCCTGGCAACTTCGAATGTTGATATTTTTCCAACCTTCAGGGTTGGTACCTCAAAAAATTGATTCTGGGTCCGAAAAATTACATTCTGTTGCATAAGAATATGTGTATACAACCAGTTCCCAGCATCCCCATTCTGTCATGTTGTGATGTAAAAAAAATCAGAACCTAGGCATCTAGGTGTGGGAGGTAGGTGAAGGGGAGATGCTATGTATATGTGAGCAGACATCATTCTCTGGGCCAAGCTAGATGAGAATGACTTTTAAAAAGTAAATAGCATGTGCAGAGGGCTCAATTGGGACTGAGGGGGACAGGGTGGCTTTAAGTCTTTTCCCACTGCTACAGTCCCAAACTGGATCCCCCCCCCCCCCATCCAAGTGCCTGCTCTTTGAACTGGGAGCAAAGCCTCAATTGGTGTGAATAGGAACTTGCAGGGGGATTGATCTGTATCAAGCTCGTGGTGATGGTGATGGTGATGGTGATGGTGATGGTGATGAAGAAAGGTTTTCTCCATGTCAGGGTCCCAATCCTGGTATTTACCTTAAATAAGCCATTCACACAATTGCTAATTGCATGAATGATGTCTCATCTAGTTTGCTCCTCAGTGGCTGCAGACACCAGTGGCAGAGACTACCCACTTAGCTCCCCCATAGAATGTCCAATACCCCTGTACCTTTTCACCATAGGGTGCATGGCCACCACTCCCTTTTATATAAAATGTTGTATTTGGGGATACTATTGTGAGGGTATAGTCTGTCTTTCAATGCATGCATTGTATCAAGAAATGTACTGCACTTCTCAGGTACCTTGCAATATGCAATCTCTATGTGCGTGCATCACCCACTTGCTCACATGGTGACAGGCATTTTGCTAGTTTAAAATATATTTCAATACTTGATCATCCAGACATTTATAATCTTACTTATATATATATAGTCATACACTGCTTTTCTAGCATGCACATTCTGGTACATAAACAGAGCATATGTGACTGATGTATAATGAATTTCAGGATCAGTGCTCAACTACAAGCTCAGATTAAGTTGTCAATAGCAGAACAAATTGCTTCTGATGTAATATGTGGTTTGTGAGATACAAACTGGCTAACCTTACTGTGGGGGTTTGCTATTCCCTAGCCTAGGAGTGAGCAGCAGGGAGATTGTAGTTTACTGGTGGGCCATTACTCAATTTTTGATAGGCCACCTAGTGCTGGGATCCTTGCAAAAATGTTGGATTAGAACAGCCATCCCCAACTTGCTGCCATCCAGATGTTTTGGGCTTAAACTCCCATCAGCCCCAACCACCATAGCCTATGGTCAGGAATGCTGGACATTGTTGTCTAAAACATCTGGAAGGTACCAGGTTGAGGAAGGCTGGATTGGGAGATGGACCTTGATATGAGCCTGCAAGTCACTTATGTTGTCATACAAGTGCACAAATAGTGATGCACAAATGTCTGCTTGGCTTATTAGCTAAGCCTCTGTTTGTCCTTGCTAGCAATTCCTCTAGCATTCTAGCAAGTGCAGAAGGCCCAAGGGATAGGTAAGATCGTGCTTCACTTCTGCAGAGGTTTAGATATGCAAAGAAATGGCAAGAATGCCTGCTGTTTCTTCCTTTCTCCAGGTGAGATCCTGCTGGGAATCCTTATTGCAGGAGGACACTAACCCCTGGGAAGCAGCCAAGTGGAATTTTGGATGCCTGCTTCGGTTCACTTAATACAGTTTATGCCTTAACTGTTAAAATCTGGGGTATGAATTCTTGCTTTGTGGATTTAAAGCACATCCATGGACCCTTCCCCCCTGGATGTTTGTCTTTGGAAACCTCAACATTCATGTTGAGGCCACCAGATCCAGGGAAGCTCAGGGCTTTATGGGCAGCATGACTGCCCATGGGGCTGTCCCAGTATGTCATTTGCCCAGCACAATGTAGCAGGACAAAATCTAAACTAGGTTTTCTCTACTGGGCAGAAGGAAAGTGGTCTGAAGGCAGTGGATTTTAAATCCCTTGTCATGGTCAGATAACTTCCTGTTAAGATCTAGACTAAAGATGGCTGTCTCTCCCTGCAAGGGTGGGAGACCTATTCGGATTTTCTGCTCTCGGAGGCTGATGGATTCCAAAAGGTTCATAGTGATTTTCTGGCTCGTATGACTGGTGCTACTGTCAAAGTCCTAGTTGATCTGTGGAATGTAGCAATGAATCAGGCAGTTAAGACAATCACCCTCCAAGTTACCCCTCCTGCTTAGCAGAACTTGTTTGGCTTCTTGGTATACATTGCGTTAAGGGCAATGTAGCATGTTGGAAGACATCTAAAACGCAAGTGGAGGAAAGCTCGGAACACAAGTAAGAGCTCATAATTGAGCTACCGTACTTTGTGGCATATTTTGGCAAAGAAGCAGTTTTTCTCCACCATAATTATATTCTCTCAAAGTCATCCAACAGCTTTTCCAGGTGGTTCATGGCCTTTTAAAATCTGGCCCTGATGGTGATTTGGTGGAACCCTTGAGGCGCCGTGACATGCTTCATTCACATGTTGAGGCAAAACCACTTTTATCGTTCATGACTTGGACTCTGCGCTTGGTATTGGTCAGTCCATGGAGGTGTCCAGAGTTCTGTGAGGTCCTATGTTGGTGGATGAATTTCATTTTGTGGGCCCCGGGGATGTGGACAAGGTGCTTGCTAAGGTTTAACTGACCACATGTCTGCTCGACCCTTGCTCCTTGTGGCTGATTGCATCTGGCAAGGAGGGGACAACTGGCTGGGTCCAGGAGGTAGTCAGCTCCTCTTCAAGAGAGGGAGTGATTGCAGCCTCTTTAAGGGAGACAGTAGTGCAAGCACTCCTGAAGAAACTTGCTGGGCCCAGAAGATCTTAATATTTATAGACCAGTGGCAAATGCTCCCTTCTTAGGCAAGGTGATCAAGCAGGTGATGACTGACCAGTTCCAGGCTTTCTTGGATGAGACTGATTCTTTGGAGTTCATTTCAATCATAGTCAGGCTTCATTACGACACTGAAACAGCATTCATATCTCTCTCCTGTCAGGAGAGACTGGTGGTGAGGGTACAATCTTGTTGATTCTCCTTGATCTCTCAGCAGCTTTCCATACCATTGACCATGGTATGCTTCTGGAATGGCTGTTGCAGTTGGGTGTGGGTGGGACTGCTTTGCAGTAGTTCTACTCTTACCTGCAGTAGTTCCACTCTTACCTGGTTTTCAGACTCTTATGCTGGGGAATTTCTGCTCAACACTGTGGCATCTTTGCTTCAGGGTCCTGAAGATTCCATTTTATCCTCCAGGCTGTCTAACATCTACATGAAAATGCTGAGAGTTCATTTCAGGGGTTGGAGTGTGTTGTCATCGGTATGCAGATGACACAGAGCTCTATTTCTCCTTCTCTTTGAAGTCAGGTGAGGCTGCGGGGGTGCTGGACTTGTGCTGGGTTACGGTAATGGATTAGATGCGGGCTAACAAACTGAAGCTCAGTCAAGACAAGGCAGAAACACCGCTAGTGGGGGTTCCTCAGACTGGATGAGAGGGGTTCAATCTGTTCCTGAGAGAGTTGCACTCCTCCTGGTCTTCCAGGTGCATAGCTTGGGGATTCACCGGTCTTAATCACTGTCATTAAGACAAGACTCAAGTGGCCTCTCTGACATGGAGCACCTTTTATCATAGGGGTGGGCAGCATGTGCCCCTCCAGATGTTGGACTACAACTCCCATCAGCTCAAAGCAGCATGACTAATAGGGGAGTTGTGGGCCTCCAGATGTTGCTGGATTACAAGTTGCCCACCCCTGTCTTGTCAACATTGGCTGGTCTTGTAGCTGCAACCCTATCTGGAGATGGATAACCTAGCTCATGCCCTGGTAACCTTCCATTTGGATTACTGTAATTACTGTGGGGCTGCCTAGAAAATTCAGGTAATGCAAAATGTGGCTGCAGGAGCTCTGTCTGGGACCAGGCATTAGGATCATATTGCATTGATTTTCTCTGGTCTTCACTGGCTTCCAATTAGTTTCTGGGCCTAATGCTTTTGACCTGTGAAGCTCTATACAGCTTGGTACCTCAGTACCAGACTTTGCTCTCTCAGTCATTTTAAGTATTTTAGCATTTTTGGGATTTAAGATCTGTGCACCAGGGACTTGTACCTCTTATACCTGATGTTGGTTTCAGTTTTTGTAGCTACAGTAATACCTTGGATTGCAAGCATAATTCGTTCCGGAAACGTGCTTGTAATCCAAAACACTGACTACTTGTCTTGCAAGACGTTGCTTGTTTATCAAGTAAAAAAAAAAATTAAATTTTGCTTGTCTTGCAAAACGCTCTCAGACCAAGTTACTTGCAATCCAAGATATTACTGTATATTATATTGACACAGCGTTGTAAAATATGTGTATATTTAGTGTTAAGTTGTGCTGGATTTTATTGTTTTGTGATCTTGTTGTATTTATATTATTATTGTACTATGTATTGCTCTGTAATGCCTAGAGAAATCTATTTATGAGGTGTTTAATAAATTAAATAAATAATTTTTGAAAATTAATAATAGCATAAAATAAAAGAAAAAACTAGACCTTGCAAGTTTGGTCAGCCTGGGCAACAACAAAATAATGTCCTGGATCAACCATGATGAGTGAAATTTGATATTGAAACTTGTATGTGTGTTCTGGCCACACATCAGGATATGGGGCTGTCTGGCTTGAAACAGTTACAGTAATACCTTGGATTGCAAGTAACTTGGTCTGAGAGCGTTTTGCAAGACAAGCAAAAAAATTTAAATTTTTTTGACTTGATAAACGAGCAAGGTCTTGCAAGACAAGTCGTAGGGATGTAACCACTCGCCTCGAGCGGGCGTAGCGGGCCGAAATCGGCCCCGCTCACACCCGCCAGAGACTCGCTTTGATATAAGAGTGTTTTGGATTACAAGCACGGTTCCGGAACAAATTATGCTTGCAATCCAACGTATTACTGTAACTCTGTTTTGCTTGGTTTGTTCTTTGATGAGTTTCATTAATTGAGAGTGGTGTTCTTTCTGACACAGGAAGCATGAGCTGTGTGCAGAGTGCAGCTACTGATTTGGCCTGTGCTGTTTCCATCTTAGAACTCTGCAATCTTCAAAAGACTGCTTTCTTCAAAAGATTGCTTTGTTCTAGGCAGTTGAGAAGAGAGTTTTTAAAATTTTAAAAATTGCATAGAATTAGAAGGACTCATATTCTGAATAATGAGTACTGCCTAATTAATAAAACTGCCTGCAAATTGATTTTGTTTTATCATAATTCTAACTGAGTAATTCATGCAGGCACTTTCTGAAACTGTTGCAGGAAGAATGTAAATTATGGGATGAAACTCTTTTTTATAATACAGGTCTGTGACTATAGGGACTGCAGTCTGCACCATGAGGAGGGGAGGCAAGCAAACCAGCTAACTTAACCCCTCCTTTGGTCTTCACCACTTCCATAAGTGTAGTCTTAATTTTCTGACTTCTTCTGATAAAACAACCTTTATACCTCTGTAAAAGGTTTTCTCAGTGTTAAAAAGGAAAGCCCTGGCTCCAGCAGCCCCACCCTCTTCTTTTCTTTTCCTAAGAATATGTCTGCGACTACATGGAGCCCTGAGACATTTTGGGGAAGCGAAAGGTCGGAAGAAGATGGGGCCATGAGCTTTCCCTTGCAGTTCACTGGCAGCCCACAATTAAAAAAAAAACAAAAAAAAAACTGGGAGGGGCAGGGAGCACCTTGGCACTAGCGGATACCACATTATAGTTACTGAAGTAAATTTTGGCAGGGGGGAGAGGGAAGATTCTTAAAACTGTTTTAACAGTTGGCCATAAGAGCAATTAGGATATGAATATAACATGGAAAAAGCACATCTAGCTAAACCTAATCTAGACTGCCTTTCTAGTTTAGTCAAGAGCTAGCAACAAAGCAAATTCAGCTCATTCTTGTCCATTGACAGTGCAGCATCAAGCCGCCTTGCTTTCAGCTCAGCTTCTTTAATCTCAGGAGTTTGGGTCCTCTGCAGCACTCTCCATCCTGGGTTCTTCTGATCTCTCCAGTAATATAACAACAACTTTGCCTGCTTGCCATCTTCACTTGTATACATTTTTAATTCTTCCTCCCAACCAGGATCCAGTGTGGCGTAGTGGTGAGAGTGTTGGACTGGGACTCGGGAGATCCAGGTTCATAGATTTCATAGATCATAGAGTTGGAAGGAGCCTACAAGGCTATCGAGTCCAACCCCCTGCTCAATGCAGAAAACTAGAGGAGGGGTCTCCCATCCAAGTAATAACCAGGCTTGCGTGGAAAGCTAAGCAGGGTCAAGCCTGGTTGTTACTTGGATGGGAGACCCCTCCTCTAGTTTCCTGCATTGAGCAGGGGGTTGGACTCGATAGCCTTGTAGGCTCCTTCCAACTCTATGAAATCTATGAAAGACCCTGCTTAGCTTTCCACGCTCAGACAAGCTGAGCCAGCGTAAGCCACAGGCCTGTATAGTCCCCGCTCGGCCATGAAACTCACTGGGTGACTTTGGGTCGGTCACTGACTCTCGGCCTAACCTACCTCACAAGGTTGTTGTGAGGATAAAATTGAGAGGAGGATTATGTAAGCCGCCTTGAGTTCCTTGCATGAAAAAAGGCGGGGTATAAATATAATAAATAAATAAACCTCAGAAGGACAGTAGCATTTTGTTAAGTTTCTATTTCCCATTATAACTAGTTTTCTCCCCTGCCCCTTAAGTTTCAGTTTCTTGGGCAGATTTTTTGAACCTCCTGGCCAGAACAGCCTCTAAACAGAAAGCAACCATTCTACAACTAAGAACAAAACAAAAAATGGCTTAACATTTTCAGTCCTTTATGAGGCCAGAATGTGAGACTGCACCAAAACCGTGCCCACTGTAATCTGTCTTGCTGCGTATTTGCCGAAAATTTGAGACCTTGCCTTCTCTGCTATTTGCCTCCAATATGGTTGTCCTGGGTTGGCATACCACGTCCTCACAACATGCCTGTTTCTTAGTAATTTTTTGTGCTTGGCGTCTAAAGGGAGGTGATGTGAGGGTTGTTCCCATGTAGCACTCTGAAGTAAGGAAGAATCTTGCTGAATTTTAACTCCAAGGTTAAATCCTATTATATACAATGGCAGTACTGCAACAGAGAGCCTTAGACTTGGATGGTGTCCCTACCAAGTTAGTGGAATAATCTTAAGTTATTGTGCATTGAAACCCATGCTGTGTTACTTCTTACTGTTGAGATATAATTCAAGTTGTTTTATCTTGTATTAGGATGAGCGCAGCAGCATTCCCATCTCCAGCTGCCGAAATGGCAGAAATGAATCGAATTCAGTATGAAATTGAGTATACTGAAGGGATCAACCAGAGAATGAGAGTTCCAGAAAAACTCAAGGTAGCTCCACCAAATGCTGACCTTGAGCAGACTGCTCATGAGGGAGGGCTTCCGAATGCCAGTGTAACAATGCAGGTGCCAGAGCGGATTGTAGTGGCAGGTATGTTTACCTTTGGATGGGAGGAGGTGGTAAAGTATTATGCTGTCAGGCTCTACTTCTAACTCTGTCTGTTTGTATTTACTGTAATAAAGATGGCCATTTGAAAATGATATCTATAGTCCAGTATTATGTAAGGGTTCTTAAAGTGTAGTAGCTAGAGTGTTAGACTATGGCTGGGGAGATATGGGTTCAAATTCCTCACTCAGCAATTAAGCTCACTAGATAACCTTTGGCCAGTCACACAGTTTAAGCATATTCTACCTCACATGATTGTTCTCAGGATAAAGCAGTGAGGAAAAGATCATGTGTATTGCCCTGAGCTCCTTGGAGCAAGGGTGGGATAAAGCCATAATCACTAACAATAATAAAGTGAATAGCCACTGCTTATCTGTGGAATTCCCTCCTAAGAACTCTCCCCCCTTCCTGACTCTCTTGTGGCCTTCAAACAGACAGTAACCCCCTTTTTCCTACTCCAAGACTTTTAGTGATTTTACTGCTGACTTGCTATATATTTTTATCTGATGCCAGTTACTGTATCAGTTTTTTAAAATGTAAGCCACCTTGTGGGGACTTGCTGTAAAAGGTAGGATATACGTAAGTAACAAATACATAAAAACAAATACCGGTAATCAGCTTAAAATCACAGTGAGCAATGTAAACATTACTGGGATAAATTGGTAAGAAGAAATCAAATTCTGCCTGTCACTTCATGCTGTGTCTATCAGGGATGGGGACTCGGACTCGAGGACTCGACTCGTGAGTCGGACTGAGTCCCCCCTCTGACTCGACTCGGACTCGAGTCCCAATATTTTTAATGGGACTCGAGACTCGACTCGAGACCAAGGACTCGTCAACATCCCTGGGCTGTGACAGAAGGAGTGGAGAGGAGTGTGATTGCCGGCGAAGAGCACATGGAAGCGAGGTGTGCCGCTGCTCGGCCACTATGGACGGCTACCAGGAGTGCAGCCCCAACAGTGTGTCAAGATTTATTTTGATTGATGTGTTGCGTACTTGGGAGAGGCAGAAGAAGGACCTGAGATTACTCTGTGTGGCTGCTCTGAGTGTGAAGTAGCCTTATTTTGTTGGGAAAAAACCCCATTGATTTTAATAGGAACTCGTGGAGTCAGCTTTGGGAGTGACTCATGACTCGTGACTCCATTTTGGACCAAGGACTCGGACTCGAACTCGAGACTCGGGTCCAAAGACTCGTGACTCGACTCGTGACTCGAGACCAAGGACTCTTCAACATCCCTGGTGTCTACATACCAGAAAGAACGGTGCAAAGAGTTTCTCCAGTTTCTTTCATTATAATATGCTGCTCTGTTACGTAGAGATTCTTGCAGGATTGAATTGATACTGACATATGTGCTGCTTTGCTTGTGTTGATACTCATTTGTTTCTCATGGTTTTCAAAATTCTAATAACTTTATCTGACAGTAGGGGAAGAATCAGAGTCCATAAGATGCCTGCCTGTGTTTATATTGCTGTAATCATTGTCCACATCAGCACAAGACAATATTTCAGCGGTTTGGGGGCGGGGGGTTGAGCTGGCTGGGGAATGCTGGGAGCTGTTGGACTTTTTTCTGTCTAAACATGCATAGGACTGCACCCTTACTGGATTAAAATGCTGAAAGGTTTAATGCAGGGTGTTGCAGAAAAACATTAGTTTATGTCTTTGCTCTTGTAGTGTGGTACTGAGGTAGCTGAATGCTAATGCAGGTGAAAATAATATCTCTGTCCTGAAAACATTTTACATGGAGTAGTACGTACTATTGAAATCATGGAAGTATTTTGAAATAGGATATCCCTAAAATACTTTTATATTTATCTTTGTAGTTCTTTTAATGTGTAAAATGTTTTACACTCTCTTTGCACTTCCTTCCTACAAAAGCCCAACAAGATATCAGGTTATTTTTACAGATGAAGTTGAGTGTGATTTGTTTAAGACCACCCAGTGAATTTATATCTGAGGTGGGATTTGAACATGGCTCTCCAAGCTCCAGCACTCTATCCATTGAATCACACAGAATAATTTATTAATACAATGTTATTGATTTTAAAATTAACTCTGTTACAGGCAATAGTGAAGACATTCCACTTTCCAGGCCCCCAGATCTAGATCTTCTCCAGTCTACTCCATTCAAGCCTCTGTCACTGAAAACGCCACCCCGTGTTATTTCACTCAGTGAACGGCCACTAGATTTCTTGGACCTAGAGAGAGCCACTCCTCAAATGGAAGAGGCTAGTATTCTTTCTGTCTTTGGTTCCATGACATTTGTTTCAACATTATATTTAATAAAGAAGTAAAAAAGGAAGGTGAGTATTTCCTGCGCCTGGAGGTCAGTACAGTGTAAATTTAAATATGCAATCTATGATCAGAATAACTGAAGTATCACTTTCTCCTATATGGACTTGTCTGTTGGCTGTAGTCCAAACATAGGCATGTGGATAGTGGATAGAGATAGCGCTTCTGATGTGATGGTGTCCAGATTCTGGAATGCCCTCTGCAGAGATTCACTTGGCACATACTCTTTTTTTTTCCTTTAGCGTGCCAACTTAGGTCACACATGCTTGTTTACATGAGCTTTGAGCAGGAGCTAGCCTGGAATTGTGTTTCCTGCATTTTCAAAATCTGATATTAGCCACCTTGAAGACTGTATTGTCAAAATGCACAGTGAAAATATTTTTAAATTGCTTTGCACTTATTTAAAATTATATATATATATATATATATACTGTATATATATTCAGAAGCGTGATTGCTTGCAATGCATTCAGTAATAATCTGGACCAGATTCTGTCATCAGATAGAAAATTACGTATACTTTTCCTTGAAATCAGTGGTAACTTGTTAACAGTTCCAGTGTTTACTGTAGGAACAGGTCTTTTGTGCCTCTAAACGTAACCGAGGAAAAGCTTGTTCCGGATTGGGACAGTTAAGCAGAGCTGCCTTCTGCAAGCTATGCTGACTTGCCCCATTCTGGAAACGAGCATTTTTGCTCGTTTTGGGTTATTTTTAGAACCACAAAAGCCCTATTGTGCAAGCTGTGGGGCCTGCAAGCACACAGGCACAATAGGATACTACCCATGGAATCAAATTACTCCAAGAAAACCATAAAAATAAAATACCGTGGGGATGGCATTAAACATGACACCATTTGCAAGTAAAAAGAATTCCCGTTTACAGAGAACTTTCCTTTCTCGATAAAACAACATAGTTGCAAAGAAATCATTGAGGTCATTAATACCCTATAACGCAAAGTACAAACCCCCACAGCGTGTGGGGTCTAATTAACAGGGTCTTTTTAAACATAAAACATGTTATGCCACTAACATACAATTATAACAGTACAATAATAATGTGAATTACCTTTAATAACATCACATTTTATAAAACTTGCACCCATAGTACAAGCTACATGAGCAGCCTGTGCACAATTATCACATTTCACAACTGCATGAGTTGGATAGACAAAATGGTTACATGAAACGCATTGATGCTGTGATTTTTCTGTCATTGCTTCAGCCACAAAGATGACATCTACCCCTTTTCTTGGTATCAATGATGGCAGGCCTTATAAGTTGCTGCCTTTCTCAATGTCACAGGCAAGATGGTTGTTTTTTAGACTCGACTCAGGATTTGATCAACTCTAGACCTGGGTCTACTAGGAAGATAAGTCTTTGGGGATGTTCACTCCATTGTGTGTTGTTCAACTGCTAAACAACACATTTAAACTGGCAGTGTCTACTGTATTTGAAAAATTGCCATTGAACACTATTTGATCATGCATTTAGAAATGTTATGGAGATCATCTGGTCAAGGGGTGTCTATACCTCCGTTAGTTTTATAATAATAAATATCTCCTGCTTGGGGTTTGTTGTCTTTTTGGGTAACATGACTTCTCCAAATAGCTATGATGAAAAAAGCAGTATTGCTGGGTGACAAGGAGAGATGTAAAATTTCTGGAAATGTTGAAGCTGTGGGGAAAAAGTGGTGGTTTACTGGGAATTTGGAGGGAAAAAACAAACAATTGGGTGAATATATGCAATACTTTTTTCTTTTTTGGGGTGCTCTTTATGGATCTAAAGTCATTGTTACTTTAGGAATATAAAATATATTATGTATAACTTGGTTTGCTCATCAAATTATCATTAAAATTACACACATTTAAAAGTAAACATGAGTAAATTTGTAATTATTTTCTGAATAACAGGATAATTTGATGAACAAATAAAGTTATACATAGAGGGTAGTATCCAATACTGCCACTGAGCCTCTGCTCTTTCTCTTGTGCCCACAGGAGCCACCACGAGCATAACAGGTATCTAGTGCTTCTTAAAATAACCCTGGAAATGAGCTGAAATGTTTGTTTCCACAACAGGACAGGTCAGCAGAGTTCCGTTCTGTGAGCTCTGCTGACCTCCCACTTTCTAGAAAAGAGCATTTTGGCTTGTTTTCAATTTTTTTCAGAACCGCTAGCTTCTTGTTGCACTTGCAATGGGTCCAGCTAGCACATGGGCAGTGTTGGGTACTGCCTAATACATTTTAGATTCCTATTTTATGTCTGACCAGAGGGAACTTCAGCAGTTAGTGCCTGAAACATCTGAATCACCCTAGAGGCCAGAAGAAGCAGGAAGAGCTGCCTAGTGAAAGACTGGTATATAGCAGCATCTGTCCCTGAGGAATTGGTTGGGGTGACGTTTAGGGAAATCTGGTCTGAAGGAAAAGTTATTGAGAGCTTAAGTAGCTGGGAAAGACTATTAGGAATGGTAACCAACCATAAACATTTTAAGAGCCTTTAGGCTATCTCAACCTATTATTTGATGAGTGACATTTTATTCCTCTTTGTAAAGAATTCCCCTTAATAAACATCTTATTTTTTTGTTCATTTTGAAAAGTTGTCTCTAGTGGTGATGTCAATCCCAGGCCTATGCCATAGGAACCAGGCTGCTTTGTTTCTTGTAGGTATAGAGAATTTATATTGGTGGCAGCAGTTAAAGGTTTTATAGTTGCAGCATTCCATAACAATGATGTCTAATTGGGAACTTTATTAAAAATGTTGGCAATGAATTCCATAGAGCCAAGCCTCAATGATTAAAAGCAAAAAAAATAGGTGGGATAATCCTTGTAAACATTGTTTTGTCACATATGGTGGCAGTGCTGGGATAACTTACATTGTTTCTCTCACATGTCGGTTTGTTACAGCATCTAACCAGAACAAGCCCAGAAGTAGAACAAAATCCAAACTGTCAAAAACTCACATTTTCTTCACATTATGATATTTAGTTATTTATTTAAAATATTTCTAGGCTGTCTCTCAGAACAGGAGCCCTCCCAAGGCGGATTACAACAATAAAGTAGACTGGAGCATTTTAGGTTATTGTTTTTATGAAATTGTAACAATAACTAACACACACACACACACACACAATCAGGGGAAAGCTAGAATAAACAGGTAGGTTTTCAGAGTGTTCCTAAAAGCCTGCAATGTTGGGTCTTGACAGACCCTCCATGGCAACCTATACTAGAGGTGTGGGAAACTGAGCATGACCTAGAAGAGCATTAGAGCTTCCCTAAATGTCTGTCAGTAAAATATAAAGTAGATCAATACTTTTAATAAGGAGTGGAAGAAATAAGTATATTGGGAATCTTAGAGAGAGGATTTAAAAAACACCACCACCACCACCACATGGAAATCCATATCTTATCATCGTTGAGGAATACCTGAAACGGGGTTTTAGAAGACTGACACACCAGTTTTAAAATTATTTTTTTCCAGCGCTGTTGGTGTACATTTGACTTCACCTATCAGCCAAGTGTTAATTATTTTATTCGAATTAACATATCTTATATGTTCCAAATGACAGCCACAAACTCAAGTACATCTTTCCAAAATGTTTCAGTTCTGCTGCACTTCCAATACACACATGTGCACACGCACATATAGTCTGTATTTGGTATGTGTGCATCTCCAGTCCTGATTAATTTTATTAGTGGAAATCTCTTGTAAGCTGTTCAGTGTTAAATACCACTAACTTCAAGAACTAGTGTCTGAGTTTGCTTTTCTCCTCTTGCCTCCCAGTCCCATGTCCTTTTCTGTTGTTTGTTTTTTGAATTGTACTACTGAAAGCAGAGACTTTCTTATTATTGATCTTTGTAAGCTGTTCTGGGAGCCTTTTCGGCTGAAGAGCAGGGTAAAAATGCTGTAAGTAAATAAGTATGTGTATAATTTAGTATCTTGTAGGGTTACACAGTCTGAAAAGGATGCTTCCATATTAGCTTATATAGTTCCAGTCACTTTCTGATATAATTCCTCTGTAAACCTTTTTCCCATATGTAGTTTCCTATATTAATCTAGCTTTCTTCTGTAATAACAAGTTACTGCCCCTATGATGAGGGGTTTGCTAGTGCCTATTTTGTTGTCCTTTTGGTTCCAACCAGGCCTTTTAGAGATAATTTTAGTCCTTTTGATTGATTTTGTCTGGTTTCTAAGATTATGTAGCCTTTTAGTCTTCACATAATGATTGTTAGTGTTCTTATTATTTGTATCAGGCAGCACAATCCTGTGGCCACTAGACAGCATCTAGACGGCCATAGGATTGCTCAGATCTGCAGCTACAAGGTCAGAAAATCACTCCTACCATGTAGCTGGGGATCTCACCTACCCCCCACCCCATGTTCCCTGCTTGCAGCCAGAGCGGAAAGAACTGTACCAGCTGCATCTCCAAGGTCTCAAAATCAACCTTGGAGGAGGGCTTTTGGGGGCATTCTGGGGGGGAGGAGACTGGCACCACCAAGATACGATGTATCCTGGTGGCACCTCAGCCTCCTTCCCTCCCACTCTGAGGCGCCGCACTTAGACAGCCGCTTTGCAGGGCAGGAGGAGCATGGAGGCAGCCTTTGCCTCTGCACTCCTCCCGCCTTGCATAGGATGCCCGTAATCTTCCGGGTTCAGAGGCATCCCGATTGGATTGCTCCCTTAATTGTTTTTGTATTTTCTTCTTGTGAAATCTGCTTTAGGAATTTTTACTTTATCTTAAATAAATCTTATTTTCAAAATTTTCCTTTTTAGGTTCTTGTTTGAGAAAATCTTTAATGTTAAAAATTGGGGTAATGGGAGAGAGGGAGTCTGTCTTCTCTTCACTTTCCAAAATATCTGTAAATGACAAAATGTCACCATCAAAAAGGCAACCTTTATTCATTTGATGTATTGCTCATAAATGGAGGTCTATTGATTGGTATTAGGTGATCTTGTTTTTGATGCCATAGGTATGGTGAAGGAATTGCTTTGTTTTTTATTTCTCTCTGCCCTGCTTTGTTTTTTAGGTTCGCTCAGTAGGAAGGCTGAAAAGAGAACGTTCCATGAGTGAGAATGCAACTCGTCAAAATGGTCAACTGATAAAAAATGATTCCATGTGAGTAGAGAGATTCTTGGCGTATGGCAACTTTGTAGAAAAAGTTTTCCTTCCCAATTCATGGTTAGGAAACACCTTTCAAATGCTGATCTTGTTGATAAACTGTGTACCGTAATTGAAAAGTTAAAGGACTACAGCTCTCTTCCTAACTATTATTCTGTTTGTTGAAATAATAATCAGTTTGTTGTTATTCAAAGGAATGTGATTTCTTTGTCCTTAAATTGTTCAATTTTTTTTTCAGCTAAAGGGAGGACATTAGGCAGTTGCTAAAAATGTGCATACAGCAGGATTTGGTAACTTCTTTAAAATGTGTATATATTGCCAAACTCTTGTTCTTAACTATGCTTAACTTAAAACAAAAAAACCCTGAGATGCATCACATTCACCTTGAAATGTTTTAAATTAAACACACAATTATGTTGGCTCTTGGTTATCATAATGATTAAGCACATGTTGGAATCCTTTGATAAATATCAACCTAGATTGTTTAAAATCTTAATCAAATTTCTGAAGAACTAACGGAGCAGGACATGATGAGTTATATAACAGATTGCCTGGTATATCCCCACTGGATATTTGGGGCAATTAGCGCTTTTTTTGTCAGTGTAGCTCTGGGTGATCAGTGGAAACCAATATTTCATAATAATGTATACAGTACTGTGATTTGTAGTAGTCCCCTCTTGTTTTTTCTCCCTTTATGTTTAATAATTTTTGTTTGTAAAATACATTTAGAATGGGATTTTGTAAGAATTTAATATTGTTATTGGATCTACTCGAATCCTCTGTTTATAGTGTGCATGCTTAGAATTACATCTTCTCTTATGGTACCAGTGGAATGAATGAAAACAACCATGTGGGACTTTATCTATGACATATTTTTAAATTCTGATTCAGTAAGACTTGGGTGATCAGTTTCTTTTAAATAGGTTTTCTGTTAAAAAGGTAAACAGTTTATTCAGTTTCCCGTTGAATAAATTAAATTCTTCTTCGTGGTCTCTGTGCATCACACATATATGGGCTCTCTGCGCCTGCGCGGAGTTCGTTCGGAAGACTTAATAGCTGAAAACCAAGAAAACGGGCAGGAGCTCCTCCCCTTCGCGCATGTCCCTTGGCGCGGCTCCCGCCCGGTCCCTCAGTTCCTCTTCGACCGCTTCGCAGAACAGTCGCTAGGAAGCTTCTCTCTCTCTACAACTTACCTTTTACTGTTAACCTTCGTTTTTTCCCCTAAAAAAAACAAAAACGTTTATATTTACCTTCTTCAAACTTTTCAACTTACCTCTACCTCTCTTTCCCTCGCCCTTCTCCCCGTCTTGGGAAGAACGCCGAAGAGAAAAATGGCGCCCAGAGCGCCATTCCGCAAGTGTGTTAGATGCGGAGCAAAACTCCCACCAGCCGACGGTCACTCGCTGTGCCTCCTCTGCCTAGGAGAAGGTCACATAGTCGAGTCATGCCACCACTGCCAAGCCTTTACAAAGCAGGCACGCAAGCATAGGGCAGACAAGCTAAAGGCAGAACTCTGGCAAAAAGCCCTGCTGGCTACTCACCCCTCGGATTCGGCTGAGGTGCAAACACCGCCGGTATATAAAACACCGCCGTCTCGTACGGTTACTACCGATTGCCCGGCTGCCCCCGGTAAGTCGATCTCTGGATCCCCTTACAAGGCCAAAAAACGGCCACATAAGGGCAAGGATGAAGCCGAAAGGAAAAGGAGGCGTAAAGAGGCCAAAAAGGCCAAGGTGGCAAAACCCTTCTGCTCACCCACACGGAAAGTGGAGTCGGCACACCACACGCCAAGTTCGCCCGTGCCCAGTCGCCCTTTGGCGTCCTCAAGGCCGGCGTCGAACTCCATGCCTAACACTCAGGCACTCCATTTAGAACGGGACCGAGATCGATCTCGATCCCCAATGACGGGACCAGCGAACCCAAGAGAGTCCCACACATCGATCTCAGAGGGAGAACTGGTTGACTCTCCAGCCAGAGCAGCCCAGATTGGCGGCCAGACACAGACTGCCGAATCCAGTCAAATTCTGGTGGACACGTCTACCTATATCACGGTAGACAGGTACCCCAGCCTGTCACCGGCCACGATCCAGACTCATCGAAGCCGATCCGGTAGCAGATCTAGGTCCCCAGTCCCGGAGACTGGATCCATCTACTCCAACGCCTCCAGATGCTACAGGGAAGCCGATGATGTGTCCTATGCATACCATAGGCGACGCTCCCCACAGGATGGGACACAAGGGCTTGGATACCTCCACTGCGAGGTGTCTCCGCCACCACCTCCGGTGCCACCACGACGAGGCTCCCTACAGGCGGCAATAGTGCCACCATTGCCTCCAGACAGGCAGTGCCCACCACTACCACCACCAAGCCAAATCTCGACACGGAGGAGCTTCGTCTCCTCATCAGAATACGTGTCCGATTCGGAATCATTCGATTCTCCACTAGATGACCAATCATCACCAGAACCGATGACTGGGTCCATCGCGGCTCCATCGCCATCGGAAGATCTAGGATCCTTTACGGATCACATCCAACGCATGGCCCAGGCCCTCGGCATCGAGGCCAAGATAGAACAACCCAAACACAGGGACCCGATTTACGATGTGGTCACCGACACTGAGTCGACTCCCACACTCCTACCTCTCCCTCTCACTCTCATGGACACAGTTAAAAATAACTGGAAGGCCCCAGCCACCACTCCGGCCACGGCCAAAAGACTTGAGTCCATGTACCGAGTAAGGGAAGAAGATACAAAATTCCTCCTCTCGCATCCGACGCCAAACTCGATTATAGTCGAGTCCGCGCAGTCCAAATCCGGGAAGTCACATTCCACGCCATCCGACAAGGAAGGAAAGCGACTTGACGCCTTCGGTAGAAGGGTATACTCGTCCAGTGCTCTAGGCATTAGAGTAGATGGATATCAAGCAACGATGGCTCGATACCAACTCTTCCTCTGGGATAAGATAGGTAACCTGTGCAACCATCTCCCAGAAGAGCAAAGAGAACTCGCAAGAGTATTCCAATCAGAAGCGACAGGCATAGCTAAACAACAGCTAAACACTGCGCGACACCAAGCCGATTGCCACGGCAAGTCTATGATAGCAGCAATAGCGCTACGCAGACATGCATGGTTAAGATCAGCATCCCTCACACAAGAGACCAAGTCAAAGATAGAAGATTTGCCTTTTGATGGTGAGGGCCTCTTTCACGCATCTACCGACGACTCGCTAGACGCGGTACAAAAAGCACGAGCTAACGCCAGAAAAATGGGGTTAGCTCCACCTCAAACCCAGCAATACAGACAACGCCGATGGGGTCAGAACCAACCCATCCCAATACCAACACTACAAAAACAGCGAGCGTCGAACCCGAGAACACCAACCCTCGAGTTCACGCCAGAACACAGAACGAAATCGCTTCAGAGGCATGAAAAAAGGCCCCGCATTCGCAAAGCGTCGAGTTTGACGCGTACTACACCCTGACCGAAGCATCGACAACAACGCGCCCATTCTTCCAGGACAGACTCTCACGGTACCTACATGCCTGGGACCACATCACCTCAGACAGATGGGTCCTCCAGATCATAAGCTATGGTTACAGAATAGAATTCGACGCCCCCCCGCCGTTCTCAGGCATCTGCTCCACAAGAGCAACGCCCACACTTGTAGAGGAAGTACAAACGCTTCTACGAAAAGGAGCAGTACAACACGTCCCAAAGACACACGCGGCAGCAGGGTTATACTCCCGCTACTTCACGGTGTCAAAGAAAGGCGGAGGACTACGTCCAATTCTAGATCTCAGACGAGTAAAGTTATTCCTCAAAGGGCTACGCAACCTTATGCCAATGACACGATCGCTCACGCTGGGATGGGACCTCCAACTAGTACTACAGGCAATGACGAAGCCACCTTTCGAACCCATGGCGACAACTACCCTCCGCCTACTAACACTGAAGACCGCTTTCCTCACAGCAATTACATCCGCAAGGAGGGCAAGCGAACTATGTGCACTACGGGTAGACCAGCCATACATGGTCTTCCACAAAGACAAGGTGGTCCTCCGACCCGACCTGGAATTCCTACCCAAAGTGGTATCGAACTTCCATCTCACGCAAGAAATAATATTACCGGCATTCTTCCAGTCCCCGTCATCCCAACTGGAAAAGCTACTACATACGCTAGACGTACGAAGGGCGCTGGCTTTTTATGCAGACCGCACGAAATCCTTCAGAACCACGCAGTGGCTTTTCATCTGCTATGGCAGCAGAACTGCTGGCTCCCCGGTGTCCAACCAGCGATTTGCCACATGGATCGTTGAGTCCATCAAGTTGGCATACCAGCTCGCAAACCGCTCATTACCGACTACCATACGCTCGCACTCTACCAGAGCACAGTCGACGTCCACAGCCTTCGCAAAAGGTGTCTCACTCGATGACCTGTGCAGGGCGGCGACCTGGACCAACCCGTCCACCTTCATCAGACATTACAGGTTGGACGTTCGGGCCAGGGCTCCTACTGCATTCGGCAGAGCAGTGCTGTCCTCAGTCCTTCAATGATGCAAGACACCACCCACCTCCGGTAAGTCTGCTTAATACTCTGCCCATATATGTGTGATGCACAGAGACCACGAAGAAGAAGAACAGGTTGCCTACCTGTAACTGTAGTTCTTCGAGTGGTCACCTGTGCATTCACACAACCCACCCGCCTATCCCCGCTGGTGTCACGTCACTCTTGTCTCAGCCGTCTCGGGCCCGAATCCCGTACAGACGAATGTGAAATCTCTCGGTCCCGAGACTGCATTGCGGTCTCGAGGAACTGAGGGACCGGGCGGGAGCCGCGCCAAGGGACATGCGCGAAGGGGAGGAGCTCCCGCCCGTTTTCTTGGTTTTCAGCTATTAAGTCTTCCGAACGAACTCCGCGCAGGCGCAGAGAGCCCATATATGTGTGATGCACAGATGACCACTCGAAGAACTACAGTTACAGGTAGGCAACCTGTTCTTCTCCTGCCATGTTCCTTTGTGTTTCCACTTGTCTGCAGTTGGGAGGAGGGGAAAGCAGGGAGAAGAAAAAGGGCTATAGTAACAATTCCTTGTCTGCCCTCCAGAAAAACCAATCTGCTGGCACAAGGCAAGACTGATAGGAAATGCAGGGCAAGGCAGGGGCTCGGAGAAGGGTCACTTGCTGCTTGTAGTGGCTGTTGGAACTGGTGGTCATTTCTGGTGCTCTGAGGCTAACTGGTCCACACATGTAAACCAAAACCTTATGTGTAAGGGGAGGGGGGGGAGCATGTATCCTACTTTACAGAGAACAGACTGCTATGTCAAACACTCTTCTATTTGAAGGGCTGTGCAATTCAAGTCTGATTTAAATATAAAGAACCATAAGAAGGGAGTGCAGGGGCTTTGAAGTTGCCCATCAACAGCAGCTGAACAGCAACCTGAACTGGCACACAGGTCACTTGGTCACAGCCTTCCCCAGTATGCTGAGGTGCACTGTATTTCTATTGAAATTATAGTAATTATTTCTAAATGTGCCCATATACATTAGCATATGCAATGTTATGCATATCTGTCCTCTTGTTTCCTCTTTTTTGGGTGATGTCTAATTGGCAACCCTAAAGGTGTATGATCTTTCCTAAATCCTTTTGCCACTACAGGTACTTTGCCAATCCCACTTGTACTTGAGAGGGAGAGGCTGTCATTCTAGTTAGCACTTCAGTAGCAAGTTCCATGTGGATTGATAGCCTTTTCTTCTCAGGCCTGAGTTCCCGGACTGCTGCTTTCAGTTTTCATTTTCACTTGTAATTTGTATTCTGCTTTTCCACAAAAAGAAATTTTGTCCAAAGTGGCTCTCAGTGCATAAAAAGTTAGTTATCCATCCAAGTGTTCTATATTGTCCAACATTTTGACAAACATCCATACTTTTCTCCTGTTTAGTTGATGTTTTTGCATGTTTGTTGTTGGAACTACTGTTATGCTTGGTAAGTGCCATCACACAGGAAAGCTTCTGCATTCTAGTATAATATGAACTGTGACATGACATTCTAGTATGTTAGCTGTAACAATGATAAAATTCTGTGCGCAAACCTTACCAGGCCTAGAAGAAGAATTTGCTTCCTTCCTTTTTTTTCTCTGTCTTCTAGGAACAATAGTGCTTTATAAGTTGTCATCACTGCTCTCCTGGTAACTTTTTGAACATGCACAGTTTCTCAGATTCTTTCCAGGACTAGTAATAGCTAGGCACAAGAAGTGATGAGCAATAATGATGCCTTTCTTAATGACCTTCCATTTAATTAAAAAGTTGCCTCTTTAAAGTAATCACAGTTATTATTCATGGTGGCACTGTCCTTATACTGTTCTGAGAATTAAAATGCCACGGTACAAGTCACCCTTCACTGCTAAAGAGGACATGTAAGCTTGACCACTAATTATTAACTATTCACTTATTAAAATCAAGTGTATTTATTGCATTTCTGTCTAAAATGCTGGAATATACCATCTGAAATTATTTTTGCTATGCTGTATTATATGTTCTACCTGTAATTCATGCCTAAGATTTATAAGATATGAAAATTTGCCATTCCTCCAGTAATGACTTCAGGGGAATGTTTTGGCTTATTTTTTCTTAAGCATCAGTTTTAGGCATTGATTGGACAAGCCGGCATGGCTTGTTCTGATGTCCGAACCTGTCAAGGGTGGCTTGTTAGCATGAGTAACAAACCACCCAGAACCCATGGTCTGTTCTTGGGTTGCTGGGTGGTTTGTTACCCACCCCAACAAGCCACCCTTATCAGCCACCGTATGATTGTACGAAACAAGTCACTTCCACCTGCTGTATCTCACTTGGCTGGGGCACTGATAGGGCTGGTTCACATGATTGCCAGTGCCCACTGTGGCTAAAATAAGCCACAGTGTGTGCCGGCTGCTATTTTGAATATTCAAGCTGTAGCGGACAGTCACCACGGCTTATTGTGTGACATGCGAACCTGGGCAGGGTGGCTTGTTGCCGTGGTTAAAATCCCAACAGAGAAGGGCTTTTAAGGTCAAAACCAGCACTTTATATTGAGCCCGGAAACAGGCTGGGAGCCAGCGGAGGTGATGAAGCACTGGTCTAATATGTTTGTATTGCCCAGTCTCAGTTTGCACTCTATACTCTGTACAATCAAATTTTCTGTACAGCACCACATACAGTGTATTGCAATCATCCAAGTGAGTGGTTACCAGGGCATGGATCACTGAAGCCAGGCTATGTCTGTAATTATAGAAGATGAATTAGAGAAACAAAGACTGACCAAAATGTCACAAAATAGTGAGCAAGCTTTTGAGTTTTCCAGAAATCTTCCATCAGGTTGGATGCTAAGCAAAACAGGATGCAGGGAGGGAAAAAGTGTTGAGTTGGTGTTAAAAGCCATAACATCTGCAGTGGTCACAGTCTTAAAATGGAGTGTAGGAAGTCTTAGTTAGATTAGGATCTCCAAGATGCTATGCAGGTTTCAGATTACACTTCAGTGGCAAGCTGTCTCTGGATCAGTCTCCAACCTTAAGTGGAACATGCAGGTTCCTTGTTAGGTAGAGAACAGAAGTAAAGAAAAACATGGCAGTTTTAATATTAGCAAAGATGGAGATTAATTTTAGATGGTACACTAGGTAAAAATTGGATAGTTACTATTTGAGGGAATGTACGCTCAAACAATAGGATCCTGCTCTTGAACAGCTAGATTCAGTGAATTCCTAAACTGGAAGAAGAGGATTTTCTACCACCAAAAGATGGGGCTTTATTCTTTGAGGGTATATTCACTCCAACCATACAGGGTGCTATAAATAACAACAACAACAACAATTTGTAACTGGTGTTTGCTAGAATAGTTCACTGCTTACTGATTTACTTGTTTGCAAATCTGCACTACTGTTGTCAAAGCCAAAGTCACAAAGTGAGAGATGGCTGCAATGCTGAGCAGACAACCTCGGAGCAAGTTCCACTGAAATCTCTTGAGACTTGGTTTTGATTAAATACGTTCAGGATTGTGATGCCAGCCTCTCTGGCTTGTTGGTTGTGTTAAACATGAGTAGCAGTTGTCCATTTGAAACCCATTGGACATACTCTCTCACAAGACAGGCTCTAGTTACAGTATGTAACCCAAATATAGTAGTTTTTCTAAGATGTTCAGTTTATTCTTCAGAGCTTATTTGTATGAAATATAAACCTAGTGTAAAATGCATAGTTTCAATCTAGTAACTCCATTGGAAATGTTCACTAATGCCTACATAGCAGGTATGTTTGACAGAACATTGCACAGGGATGTAAATTTTATCTGGGGACACATACAGTTTCTCTGGGCTAAACATGTACTGCATTTCTAGAATATCAGTCCTGTTTTTTCTGTCTCTCACTCATTTCCTCTTTCTGTAATTCTATAAGGATTTTTTAAATGGAGTTTTATATCAAAACAATTCTGTTCTTGAGCAGAGGGTGGACTGGATTGCTTCACCGAATCCCTTCTTAGTAGTGTTCATCAGGTTCATTTCATAACAGTTCTTTTCAGTCAGGTGTTGAAGTACCTGTGACCCTCCAGGTATTGTTGGACTACAATTCCCATTATCCCTAACCATTGACCATGTTAGCTGGGGCTGATGGGAGTTGGAGCCCAATAACATCTGGAGGGCCACAGGTTCCCTACCCCTGGTTTCCATTTTGATGTGGTTTTCATGATGAAAGTGCTTGTTGGCTTGCACCCAGATTGTGTCATGAACTGCTTATTCAGATTGACTTAATATCCTACCCTAATACTTCTCTGCCTGCAGCACAGTTCAGAGTAGGAATAAATGGTAAAATCTTGGTTAATGTTGTTAATTTCAAAATTAAAGAGCAATGGTAAAATATGGAAAGAAAGAAATGTTTATTTTTAAAGCAAACAAGATGACACTACAAGCTTTAAAGCTAGCCCAAGATTTTGTTTGGTACTTTTATATTTTGCTTCCTTAGTTGTGTGCTTTTCTGAAATCTTTTTGTGATCAATAGCTCTCTGGGAATCATCCTTAGAAGAAAGATTTAATCAATATCCTATTGAACTGAACTGTAAAATTCCCATTTACGTTATGGTGCTGGACTGTGCTCTTAATTTGTTTTACAGGCAAGGAGTGCGTTTGTTGCAGTGTTGGTTAATCTTTAGCCTTTTGCTTTCAGGATAAGTGCTTAAACAGTGAGATCCTATTGCAACTATCGTAAGCCCCCGAATCTGGAGGTTTACAATCATCCTATGCAGGGCAGGAGGAGCAGCAGAGGTGATCTTCACCTCCCCATCCTTCCACCCTGCATTTTTCAATAGACTGGCTTTTTTGCCCATCTAGCAACAGTGTTTCAAAGCAGGAGGGAAGGAGGCTGGAGAGGCCCCAGAATAGCTCATATCCTAGCTTCTCCAGTCTCTTCCCCTCCCTGCCCACCAAAATGCCCCCTTTCCCCCCTCTCCAAGGTTGTAATTCCGACCTCAGAGAGGCAGCTGGTGTGGTTCTTTCCACACCAGCTACAAGGGGGAGGGGGACAGATCGCAGATTCCCCCCTCCGAGGTTGGAGCACTGTCCGAAGTATCGTATGGCCACTCAGACACTGTCTAGGGGCCATACAATTGCTCCCTAAAGGCCTTTTGCTTGTCAGAATATCTGGAATATGTCTAGAAGTCTTCACCAATGTTTTTGCTATCTTGCCTGTTTCTTTTGTAGTCCTTTACATGTTCTGCACATAGTTCTGTATTTGTAAAACAGTGGGTGGATCCAGATTTGGCCATACTTAGAGGATACCCATTGAAATCACTTGGACTTAAGTTAGTCCCACTTGTTTATAAATTGGTTATGATTAACTTAAGTCTCATTGATTTCAGTGGGTCTAATCTAAGTATGACTTAAGTCTGGATCCAATCCAGTCTATTAATATCACTCTTGTTTTATATAAATGTATGTTTTCAAGAATGATTTCAACATAAACTCCTCCTCCAATTCCTGAGTAACTTGTATGTTTGAGACTGAGATGTTCTATGCTGTATGCTTCTGGCATACAGTGGGCTGGATCCATGGTTAGAGTAAGCCCATTGAAATCAATGGGACTTAATTTTGTCATGACTAACCTATCATGTATTTCATTGGGTTTATTCTTAAGTATGACAAAGCCTGGATCCAACCCAATGTGCAGAATCTGTCTTTAGTAAAGAGTGATCTTGTGTTTTGTGTTTTTAAAACAGACCTGAATTTACCATTCCTGTTGGTTTTTTAGTATAATAATAATCTCTTTATCACAGTGGATCAGAACCATTATTTTAAAGTGACTTTAAATTTTGGCTTATATAAAAGGTTTCAAGATGCAGTTCACAAGATATCCTCCTAGATAGTATTTTACCTATTGATCGGAAAGGCACAAGAAAAAGAGTACCAGCTTAAGTTTACCACACACACAAAAAAGTTTGGTTGATGGATTGACTTCAGCTTTTTAAATCTGAAACCTGACACAAGTGTTTCTTTCTTCATTTGCTACGCTTGGCACAAACAGTGTGACACCATCACCTCAGCAGGTTCGTGTCTGCCCTCCCCAAATGTTCTCTGAAGATGGATCTAATCTTTACTCTGCTCGGGGCATTTTGTCGCTTATCCAGTCTTCTACCCGTAGGGCTTACCAGCAAGTCTTGGATGTGCTGGATGAAAATCGCAGGTGATTGGCCATCACTGATTCCGCCCAGTTTACTGCTTCTTACTTCCCTTTCATTTCCTAGTTAATTGGTTTTGGTTTGTTTAAATTACATGGATCAAAATTAACATATTTTTGCTTTCTTTTGCTTTTGCTATTTTGAATGACTTTTCCAAAATTCACATTTCATGGATCTTTCTTTGGTCAGAGTGGACATCTAAGTAGTCAGTTAAATTCCCATTTCTCTCAAATAGAAATTAAGAACAGAATGGCAACAGGCACCAAAAATAATGTAGTTATACAGTCCATGCAAATTTTAGGCCTTTATGTCCTATTGATTTCAACAGGACAGTTTTTGTTCTTTTTAAATCACATGTGGAAGTACACAATACTCCATCTTGTAGTAATACACTAGTGCCAAAAGGGTTTCAAAAAACTAAATGTTCAAGGCCCATTAAGATTAGAGGAGATCTAGATGAAATCAATTGCTGTGATTCTTGCTAGAAAAAAATAACTACAGATTTCACTCCGAAAGGTAAGCTACATAGTAGCTTTGGATGCAGACCAGAAGATAAACTATCCATAAGACCTGCTGAATGGAGGAGGGATCCTTCAAAATCCCCAAGTTATGTAATCTTTGCCTATTGTTAGTCCACCAATTAATTGGGGTAGGGTGGGGAATAATATTAACCTGTGATTTAAGTCTTTAGTTGATTACAGTAAGACCTACTACCTAAATATGAGTCAAGAAACTTTTTAAATTATTTTCCATGACAAAATGTATAGAAGCCTGTAATTTTCTTTCAAATTACATTTGTTTTTTAATCCAGTTGTGTTTGGGAACCCCTCTTGTGTGTTTATCTTGTCAGACAGCAGATCAGAAGTCTGGGTATTCTATTGCATTCTGCTAGTGGAGGATTTGTGAGATGGCTCTCAAGAAGCTTAGCCTCACTAGAGGATTTTACCCAAATAAACTTCTGTTTAGCAGCTGTACCATAACCCTGTGATCCTCTGACCTTTGCAGTGTTTGCATGAGGACATCTGTGTAGATGAAAGGTCCTGCTCCTTGTCTTTAGTTCTTTCTCATAATGCTGAACCCCAGGGTTGGAATTCAGAAGCACTGTATAGGATCCTCAGTTGCTCTTTCTTCCAGGTCAGTGCAGGAAGCTTACAGTGAGGAAGTAAATTCTCAAATTCCTTTCTCCTCCTAGCCCCTTGTAACAAAAAAGAGGTTGGAGAAACCAGCATAGCCTTCTGTCTTGTATTTCCTTTCCTTCTTGCCTCTGATTCTGTCAATTAGTAACTATTAAAAAAAAACAATCTTCTGAAAAGTATTGTCATTGATTCCATTAGAAGATACTTCCAGAGTAATAATTCTTAATCCTGATCTAGAGGTTTGTCAGGCTCTTATATATGCATGGAACACCATATGATCAGGGGCTGCTCACTTCTTTTCACTCTTGGGAGTAATTTTGTTTGCTTTTTATTTATATTTATGTTCTGCTTTAAAAACTCAAAATGGCTTACATAAAATAAAACAATAGTCTGGCATGCACCATGGGGATATTCACATAAAACGTTCCCAAGTTAAAATAGATTTAAAATATTTTCTCAATATTTTTAATGAAAACTTAAAGCTAGCAAGCACTTTTTGCCTCATCATTGAGTTCTCAAATTCTGTAAATGGATTAGACAGTTTTTCTGTTGGCAAATTAATAGTAAGCCCTGAGCTGTAGTGGAAACTCTAAAGATGGTTTCTCATTATACTTAGGTTAATTAAAAAAAATTAAAATCTAGGATAGGATACTACTTTCGTTCGTAACATGCATTTCTGTGTCAAGTGAAACCTTTCTAATCTGCATGTAGGAATGTGAAATTTGGAAAATGTACCACTTGCATGGCTACAAAATGCTGTTTATTTTATAGTATTTCAAACTATACTATTGTTTTTATTGGCCTTGGCAGCATATTCTCACTGTTTAAAGGTATGTGTAAGGCAAAATATTTCTTTCAGTGATTGACTTTTGGCTTTGTTCTGCTCCCTAAAGCTTCTGGTTTTAGTTCTGTTTTTATTTTTCCCTTTCAAAATATTTTCTGGTTTCTCCCTCTTCCCCCTCCCCTGCTTTACACAGCTACTGTACGTTGTAATATTATGAATTAAAATGTTGAAGATTTATTGTTGCTAGCTTAATATTATAGTAAACTAACTCTCCTTTGCTTTACAATTTCTCCTCCCTTCAAAAACGCCCTCTGGGAGCCATGCTGGCTGGGGATGATGCGAGTTGTAGTCCAATACATTTGGAGGGTACTAGGTTGGGAAAGGCTGATCTAGGTAAACACAAGAGTAAACTTGGTATAGGTTCAAATGCCCCAAGAGAGCAAGATATATCTGCTCTGCACAAAACACATCTATAACCTGGATACTTGTATTATCACACAAGTATATTATCACAGGAACTTTGGTAAATATACCTGGGGGATAATGAACAAGTATTCACTGGACTATTTAACAGAACTAAATTACTCTGTTTGTGCTGCTTCTCTATTCTTTATTTCATCTAAGTTGGACAATGAAAATGGGTCGGATTAACTTTCATTTTTAACAATCCTTTTGATTTAGTGCATGAGAAAAATACAAGGTGTGCTACTTCTAGCTATTTGGGGGTGTTTACATTTTACATTGTTGGTTCTTTAATGGTAATTCATGTATGTTACAACACAAAAGAGGGAGGCTTTTAATATACCAGGTTCTAAATAATGTATCCTTTGTAAAGTCTGACTCCTTTAAGCCCTAAAATAAGTATAATGGTGTTAAGCTGCTCAGAGAAATATGACATTCGGTGGCCATCGAAATATAGTTAAATAAATAAAGTCTCATTATGGTTTAAGTTTAATGGGCTCAGAATTAAACAATTATAGCCACGTGCTAGTAATTGACAAACTCTTTATCAGACTACCAAATTACATAAAATTATATTTCATAGGAAAATGTTCAAAACTGGTACTTTCAGCAAGCAACTGTCAGAAATTAATATATTCAGGCTGCAGTCCTAACACACTTATTTGGGATTAAATGCCATGAATACAGTGGGATTTACTTCCAAGTATGTTAGCATAGGATTATGAGGTCAGAGTTTGAAAAAATAGCCACTAAGCTTATTGTGGATAGGATACAATAGAAGGATAAATATGGCCTTTAAAAGACAGGTAGGTATATGCCTCTCTTTTGGGAAGACATGCTGACTTTTAACACAAAACATTGATTTAATTAATTAATTTAAATAACCTGAAATAAATTTGAACTTTTGTATAGGGACTTAAAACTGTTCCTATACAAAAATATATTGTTTTTAAAAAATGGGGCCATGGCTTGATAGAGCATAGCTTTTGCATGCAGGTAATCTCTGGCTCCGTTCCTAGCATCTCCATTTAAAATGTTCTTGGGTAGTAGAGTTGGGAATGACATCTGCCAGGCAGCATCATATATTCATGAATTTGCCATCTTCTGCAGCGTTCCTCCTTCCCTGCATGTGTGACATCTCTCCTTGTTTCTTTTCTTGCTTTTTTTTTTTTACCAATACTGTGACTGCGTTCATATGACACAACAACCCATTGTGGGTGACAAGCCATGGTGGGTTGTTGTGTTGTATGAACCTGGGCCACTTTCTGCAGGGTGGCTTGTTCATGGGCAACAAGCCACCCCAACAATCCATGGCTTGTTCTAGGGGTTATTGGACCCACGATGGGTTGTCATGTCTTCCGAATCCAGGCAACCAACCCCAATGTGGGTTGTGGAAAGTGGCTAGTGAGCCAGTCGGCAAGAGCAACGAAAAACCCTTGCTGCTCTTGCTGAGCTAGCCTGGGCCAGTGCCAGCTGCCCCACAGATGCCCAAGTGGCACAGTGGAGCAGTTGTCACTGGCTTGGTGCCCTTTAGCACTCACCGTGGCTTTTTTCCTCCTTCCCCCGCTTTTCTTTTTAGAGATCACTTTTCGTGACCTCCGAATTGACAGCTAGTGACAGCCCCTCAAAGTGCCCAAGTGGCACATTGGAGGGGCTGTCACTGGTTCGTCACTCCTTTTTATTATTTTTTTAGTGGAAGAAATTTGTGCAATTTTTTTCATACATTTTTATTATTTTAGTCGGACCTGCACAGGTGTGCACTTGCGCGGGTCTGAAATGGCAAGCCTCACCCGGGCAATATCCTGGAGAGTGTCTGCTGTCAAAGTGCAACAGGCACCATGGGCATTGACCCAAAGAGGCTGCAAAGAGCTTTATTTTTCATTTTGCTTTCTCTTGACAGCTGTCAAAAGGCAAGCTGTCAAGAGAAATTGAAGCCACGAGTGTGTGTGAGTTAATGCTAGATTATACGAAAGCTCTGTCTGTAGTGTTTGGACTATGATAGTTGTTGTACATATGCAAGTAATGGTTAGATGATACTGTTGGTGAATGATGGGCATGCATTTGTAGTCACACCCTAAGACTTGGAAGCTCTTAAACCTAGAATATGTACCTTCAGCAAATGTATTTTAGAATATTAAGAGAATGACATCTATTTTCCCTTGGGAGTAGAACAGCAACCCCGTGTAGAGTCCCTTCTTTCCTTCTGAAACTTGTCGTACAACTTACCCATTTCCTGATGTCTTACAATATGCGTTTCTCTAGCCCGCACCTATCCACTCCACATCATTGGCAGCTGCTGACTGGAGCAAGGAAACACTCAGTATAGTGCAGCGGTGGGGAATGTGTGGCCCTCTAGATGTTGTTGGACTGAAACTCTCATGAGCCCTAGACAGCATAGCCAGTAGTGAGAGATTATGGGAGCTGCTGTTCAACATCACCTGGAAGGCCATACGTTCTCCATTCCTGGTATAGGGAGTCAGGACATGGGATAAATTGTACTACATGGTATGAAGGGGGAGGCGGGAAAGTTTTCAATGATGAACCTATGTTTTTATAATGTTCCACCTTATGTAGAATGAACACTAGTCCTGTTCCAATACCAGCACCTTATGAATGTATAATGAATTAGTAACAGCCTTGTATTTAAGCATTAGCCTGATAGTGATACGTGACCAGGAATTGTATGCATGGAATTCCATGCAGGTGAGTGAGCAGACTAGCAGAAGAAAAATGGAGTGCTCCATACTTCCTCTGTGCCTAGCATAGAAATGGGAGTGGGGGGCAGCTATATCTGAGTGGGAGAGCACTTGATTTGTATGCAGAAGGTCCCCAGTTCAATCCGTGGCTTCTCCAGGTATGGTTAGGGAATAATCCTGCTCAGAGTGCCAGGCTCAAAAGATTAAAGAGGGTGCCCAGAGCAAGCATCAGTGGCAGGTCCTGCCAGAACCCTGGAGCCCTGGCAGCTGCCCAAGGATGCTAGGTACTAATCCTAGCCCTGGCTCTCCATCATTCTTCTTCCAGCTCCCAGCAGGCAAGTAAAATGTTTTGTAAGCTAGTAATTTTTGTGGGCTTATGTATAGCGTTGGTTTTGATTTTAATTTTTACCGGGAATACAAAACACCAGGTCCTCAACAGCCGGATTCCAGCCAGAGCACCTGGGTTGCTGCAAAGGTCAGGAAACAAGTTTCTCGTGTTTTGCAAAACATGTTTGTACCCCTGGTTTTGCCTATAACGTACATTGATTTCAGATAGATTGTAGATGTGTATGGGAGTGCCAGTTAAAAATGAGTCCTGGTTAGTTGTGAACAGGAATTGTGTTGTGTTCCTTGTCTGTTCAGTGGAATTACGGTATGTGATATATCATCTACGTGTTGAAGTTAAATACCGTAACTCACATACCATTCAGGAACCAATTACTTTGGGCAACAATAGCTACCTGTCAGACTTGTAGATTATACTAATTACTTGATTTGCATCTTATCCAATTAGTCACAAGACTTCGTATCAGCTGATATACATGTGTTTAGGCATCTGTAGTCAGGGTGGTTTGTGTTAAGGCATCTGTAGGAGCAGTGATGTATCTTGCTCTGAGTACTTTTCCTCAGAAAAATGGTGACACTGTTTCATAGAATTTTGCAAAGAAAATTAAGATGCAACTTTTAAAAAGTTAATCTGAGTCTGGGAGTGAAACTTTAAGGATAAATTAACATTAGTTTGTATACAAGGCTCAGGTTGTCAAAAGCTTAAGATACCTGACTCATAGGAAACTCTGGACATTGTTTTTATATGAATTAAAAGCAAGATGGCTCAGAGTTTAGAAAAACTTCATCAGTTTTGCAAAGTTATTTGTGTGAGCAAAATTATGTAAATTCACACAATATTTCACTATTTCTCTAGAAGGTAAGAGAGTAATGGAAAGGTGCACCAAAATGAAAACATCTGTAAAAAAAAAAATTGGAGTTCACAAAGATGCAAGCAGTACATTCTGGAAAGACATCCAATGGCTGGAAGGGTAAACATCAGGATAATTTGATTTCTAGAATAGGGGTGTATGGTAGACAGAGGTTCTGGAAAGTCATATGGCCATGATCAACATGAAGTACAATTTTGGGGCATCCAATGTGGAGTATAGTAGTTGCGGCAGACTCCTGAGTTTCTTTGTTCTCACTGTAAGAGCATATTTCTCATCCCTTATGACTGCAGAAAAAAACAAAAATGAATAGTTTCTGTGGAAAAGCATTGGAAATACATGGGGTTGAGTAGAGATTCTCGTGGTTGCAGGAAGAACTCTTAAAATGGTAAAACTATCAACCCAGAGCGCTTAGTTGCTGTTACCCTGTCCTTACACAGTTCTATTTTCCTTCTTCCTGCATTTTTTTAGTCCCAATCCTATTGACTGTCTCTTGTAAAGATAAACACAGAAATCCAAATCATAGGAACTCCCCCTCTCCTAAAAGAACCCAACTTATGCAACTAACATACAAGAAAATAAGCTACAGCAAGTCTGACCAGGGCATATAATTTATCCTTATCCCAGAAATTTTCGGACTTCAAGTGATAGATATAAAATTAATTATACATCTAAAGGAAGTAAGTCTTTCAACATCCCATGAAAGGAGTAAGGAAAAACTGGGTAAATTAACTTATGGTGCAAAAACCTTAGATGAACACACTTCATTGCCACAGTATCAAGGCCTTCATAAGGGATTTTATTTGGGCAATTCAAGATGCCTATCCTTCATAACATAAGCAACTTCCTAGAGGTAAACAGAAACCAGTGTTCCTAGATGCCTATTACATCCATCAGAATAAGAATCTGGCAATAGGTTGTGTCAGAGACCTAACTGAATTGCCATTGATTCAGGAATGGCAGAAGCAATTTGCATACATTTAAGAGTTTTGAAGGCAAAAATGGACCTTGTATTTCAAGGCTCTACTGCCCATTACTTACAACAGAGCTGATGTCTTGTGCTTCAATCCTGTGAATTGCTAGGCACCTAAACCCCATTGAAGCCAGCAGGATTCAAGGAGTCCAGTTGTCCACAGAATTTCAGTCCTGTTCAAGAGATGATCTTTTAATTTTCATATTTGTAAAAAGAACTTTGCAACCTAGTATAATACATCTTACTGATATATATCAGGGCATACTGATTCATTTTTCCTTTTTTTCCTTCTTGGTACTTAGGGCCATAACATATAACCAATGGAACTCAGTGTTCTTATGTGATACAGCAAAAATATTAAAACAAGTTTTTAAAATGGGGAGACAGGGAGGGGATATACATTAAGGGTGGAGGGAAGGGCTAACAAATCCAAGTACCTGGATAATAAAGAGCTGCACTGTTACATTGTAGTTTATGGGGCTATGGATAATCTTGAATCTGCTTTAGTACATTGTTCTCCTCCTAGTCCCTCTTGACCCTTGTGTTTAATTTGATATGTCACTCACCCCTATTGGCAGGTCTGTTGTAGTTATGCACACTGAATTTCCTTATTGGAAAACTCCAGTTTAACTTTAACATGACTGCACCCTGGCCATACAGCAGATGGGTGGAAATTATCTATAGAGTTTTAAAATAAGCCTTTGTGCAAGCTTCAATTCCTACATTTCTCCTCAAAAAAAAAATGGGTTGGTTCTAGATCTAGTCATGCTTAGAGTAAACCCATTGAAATCAGACTTAAGTTAGTCATGATTAAAGTCCCATTGATTTCAATGGGTCTGACTAGATCTGGAATCAGTTGAGTATCTAGAAAAAGCAACAAGCAAATTCACACATTAGTAATTAGTGTTTATAAACACTATAGTGGGGTACCTTGAAAACATAACTAGAATTTATATTTGTGCTATTTCAGTATACTAGACTAGAAATATCTTAACAATCTTTGACTTTGGTTTTTTGTTCTACCTCTTCTCTCTGTCTTTTTCCTGTTTCCTGTTTGTCTTGTGTCTCCTATCCACAAAATGTGCCCTAGGCCAGTGTTACGTGGTGGGTCTGCTGCTGCCACTTCCTCTAACCCTCATCATGATGCCAGGTAAACTTGCATTTAGTTAGCTATGATATCCTATATTCAGTTTTCACAGAATTGACGATGGCTTGTTCCTGAACATGTTTGCTTAGTGGTAAAGTAGTAGTAATTCAGCAGAGCTTACTTCCTAGTAGGTATCCTTAGATACACATTCAGTAGATTTATACATTTTGATGTCAAGCAGACTTTTTGTTTTATATTGAGCACTGCTCTAGCTCTTTACTAGATTACATACACATTTTAAAATCCTTTCACTGGAATCCTTTTCATAGAACAATGCCTGCTGATCTTTAAGAGACCAATCCTATGCTACAAAAGTAACTGATGGATTTCTCATTGATTTTAGTATTCAAGATAAGACCCAGTCCAGGTTGGAAACTCGTTTCAAAATAACTAAACATTTTGGTTAACTCTTAAATTAATATGACAGTACATAACCCATTAAACTTACATTGAATCCTTATATTAAACTTAACACAGGAGATTAAATTCATAGTATTTGAAAAATCATTTGAAGTTAAATCAAAACTTATTTTGATAATGCTTGTGGCTAGGCATAGTGCTTTCCTCCTCCTCCTCTTCTGTGCTCCCTCTATTGAATGACTATTCTTGAGTCTAATCATACAGAACTAACGGATTTATTCTCTATGCATTTTAAAAGTTTTAATCCCTTTCCGATTCCTAGTATGGACCTAGAAATGTAAAACAGTTTAATTTGGGCTCGCTGTTGGCTGACAGTGCTGAGAAATAACCCTTCTTCCTTTGGGAGTGCAGTGGGGAAAGGAAAAAAGAGAGGCCTATCATGCCTACCTCATGTTTAGGTCAGAAAAATGACTTTGTAGGAATAACCTCTTGTAAATGGCTGATCACCTATGTTAAGTAAGCATTGCCTGGTCGCCTAGAAGCAGAGATGCTTTTGTAGTACCATGGCTCCTTCTACATTAAGGCTGCAGTGTTTTCAAGCTAAATATGGCCCTTTTGAGTCTCTGTAGCTGTTTTTTTTCCCCGAGCAGTGTGGCAGCCGCAGAAGACTGCCCCTGTGGGGTTCGTGGGCTAGAAATTGGCCCCCAGAATGGCTGAAGTTGCCAACACCTGCTACACCTGCTTACCTGGAAGGAAGCACTACTGAATTTAGTGGGGCTTACTTCAGAGTAGACACACATAGGATTGCACTCAAGGCATTTATTGCACAGGTCAAATTGTGATTTTAGTATGCATCTTCCTTAAGCCCAAATCTTAAATACCTGCCTCCTCCTCAAGCCCCTGATAGCCTCCAGGCCAGGGGATGGGACCAACAGAGAGAGCCCAAGCCTCAGCGGGCTGGATGAGGAACCTTCGTGAGCCAGATTTGGCGGGTGTGCTGGAAGTTCCCCACCGTGATTATAGCGGATGCATGCTACATAAAAAATTGATCTTGTAATGTAGACTATTCTTTACAAATCTCAAAATGGAAGGGAATGATGCTAAATGCAAATATTTCATGTCCATAGTTTGAGTATAGATTTTTCACTGCTCGCCATTTACCCACTCCGGGAAACTGTCAAAGTGTTGGATATAAAACCCTTAAATAAATAAATAATTATTTAGAAAATGGGAAGAACTTGTTTTAAAACCCCTGAAATTGTCAGGAAGGCCCTGCAGCAGGTGATGCATCAGACATTATTTTAGGCAGTTATGCAGTGAAAAACTAGACGTGCACTTTGGCCCCCTGGCACCTGTGCTATAGGGTGCTGCAAGGCACTGTTCTGTCTCCAGTGTGGTTTAACATCTATATGAAGCTGGTGGAAGTGGTGATCTGAGGATTTGGAGTGAGGTGCCATCAGTATGTGGATGACACTGAGCTCTATTTCTCCATAACTTCTGAAGAAGGTGTGGCCCTGCAGGCTCTGGACCAGTGCTTAAATGCAGCGGTGGGTTGAATGCGGGCCAATGAAGAGTTTGAATCCTGGAGAGATGGATAGGTGGGTCACCAGTTTGGGAAATAGGTGGGTTGTCTGTCCTGGATGGGATTACATTCCCCTTGAAGGAACAGGTGTGTAGCTTGGTGGTACTCCAAGATCCATCTTTGTCACTAGAGATTCAGGTGGCTTCGGTGGCTAGGAGTGCCTTTTACAAGCTTTGGCTGGTTTGGCAGCAGTGGCCATTCCTGGACCATGATCGCTTAGCCACAGTGGTTCAGGCATTGGTAACCTCAAGACTAGATTATTGTAATGCGCTCGATGCGGGACTACCCTTAGGCCTGGTCAGGAAGCTGGTGCGTATGCAGTTTCAAAGCTACTAACGGTCCTCATTTCAACAGCATGTTACACCTCTGCTAAAAGAACTGCACTGGCTGCCAATAAACTACTGGGCCAAGTTTAAGGTTCAGCTGTTAAAATACAAAGCCCTAAACAACTTGGGACCAGGTTACTTTAGGGATCACCTTACCCCTTATGCTCCTGCCTGGTGCTTGCAGTCCAGGCAGGAGCACTTCTGGTGGTGCTGCATACTCCTGAGCATGCTTTCCACCAATTTTACTGATCTTGTTTTTAACGCATTTTATTTGTTTGGGAGCCAGTGTGGCGTAGTGGTGAGAGTGTTGGACTGGGACTCGGGAGATCCGGGTTCTAGTCCCCGCTCGGCCATGAAACTCACTGGGTGACTTTGGGCCAGTCACTGACTCTCAGCCTAACCTACCTCACAGGGTTGTTGTGAGGATAACATGGAGAGGAGGAAGATTATGTAAAACACCTTGGGTTCCTTTCAGGAAAAAAGGCGGGGTATAAATATAATAAATAAATAAAATAAATTATTCTTTTTTTAGTTTTATCTTTTATTGTTCACTGCTCCAAAATCTCCATACTGGAATATGGAGCAGTATATAAATCTTGTAAATAAATAAATAAATTTAATCAATGATCTAATCATTGATTTAAATCATTCTGATTTAAATCATTGAAACCCTGCCCAGAACAGATGTTAAGGTAATTGGTCTGTAATTTTCAGGGTCTCCCTAGATCCCTTTTATAAAAAATGATATCCCTTTGGTCACTGTCCAGTCCTCTGATACAGAGGCTGATTTTAGGGACCCTATACACAATCTCTGTGCCATTGAAGCATATTTGTTTTTTTCATCTCATAGATATACTCTTTCAAATGTGGATACATCATTTGATGGAACGCCAGAAGATTTGACAGTTGTGGATGCTGCTTCTTTAAGACGACAGGTATCTAAAATGCTTCAGCTATTGTAGTGCTGGTTCGTATGCATCTTTCCAGTAATATAGAGAATGCTATACCTATTCAGATAATGAATGGGAGATGTGCGGGGAACAAAATTTAAATTTGCACTAACATTTGGAAGTACAAGTACAATATTTCTCCTGTGGCCTGATACAATTGTTCTGTCGCAGTACTAGCATGCCTAGGATACCAGACAGCACCTCATGCATTCTCAGTTTCTGAAGTACACTGATAAAGTATAGGGACTTCAGAGCTCAGATTTGATTAATGGGAAAGGCAGTCAGAAAGGAGACCCAGTTGGGAAGAACATTGCCATGGGTGAGATGTGGCTTCCAGTCAGTGCCAGTTCGCACATCACAAGCCACCATGGGTGAATTAACCCTCGAGGTGCCACAGTGCATGCCAGCCACCATTTTGAATATGCAAGCCCCAGCCAGCAGTTGCCGTATTTTGTCTTGTTTTAGGGTTGAGGGTTGTCTAACCCTCAGCCCCTGCTGCCTGGGTTTGCACTACACAACAAGCCCAGCACAACACAGCAACTCCCGCAGGTAAATTAAGCCATGGTGGGCTGTCGTGTCATGCAAATCAGATCAGTGTGTGTAGGGTTGAACAAATCCCTGTGTTTTATTCTTAGGTTAGAATGGAAATCTATTGTATGTGCTGTATTTTATTTCTGTGCTTAGGCTTTATTCTCTCTTCTGATTGGCTTTAAGCAGCTGAGTTGGATTATTTATTTGTCTTACATGTTGCTTTAACTATTTATATGGTTTATTATGTACTGTAAGCTGCTTTATGGATAATGTGATGGTAAAGCAGCATACAAATAAATGAATAGTGTAAAGAAAAGTATGACTGTGTGACAAGATACAGGAGTTGCATCTTTTCACAAAAAGCACAGGTGGCCATAAGAAAAATTCCAAAATCCTTATTAGTGTAATACTGTTTTTTAAGCCAATCAAAAGTTCACCAAAAATGTGCAAGCTTTTGAGAACTCCAGATCTCTTCATCAGTCAAGATTTTACCAAACAAACAACAACAACAGGTTGGGATGCAGGGGGAGGGAGGAAAAAACACAAGGCTGATTTGATGTTGAAGTCATGGTGTCTGCATGATCACAATCTTGAGATGGAATGGGGCAGGACTGGTCTGCAGACATTCAAATAAGGTTCTAGCATATGCTGTGGTGGTTTCTGATTTCTGCTGGAACTCAAAAAACCTTGTTTTTCATCTCCCCACTCCCACCCTCGCAAACTGCTTTTTGTAAATCTTGCCTAAAGCTTGCACATTTTTGTGACCTTTTGGTTGGCCTAATAAAGTATTATACTAATATGGATATTGGAATCTTTTCACAAGTGTTAAAAAATGAAAGTCAAGAATGAATGTAAGTTTCAAAATGTTTCAAGGCAACCGGCAATAATTATTTGTATTACACAGGATGACTCAAATAGAAATGGGGCATTGAAGTACAGAACAAAGTACCATTTATTTGTTTCATTTCATTTTTATACCGCCCAATAGCCGAAGCTCTCTGGGCAGTTTACAACAATTAACAAGACAGTCCCTGCCCGCAGGCTTACAATCTAAAAAGACACGACACACAAGGAAAAAGGAATGGGGAGGGAAGAAGGGGGAATATTAATTACTACCGGCAGTAATTCTCTGTGTAGAAGTCTCAAGAAGTTAGCCGGGGGGGGGGGGGGGGCAGTCCAACTGGAACAGGCCCTGATGTTCCCTCGGCCTGCTCCTGCCTCCTTCGCTCCTTCTTCTTCCCCACAGGGCTGTAGATGTCAGTTAGCCATGGGGGGGGGGGCAGTCCAACTGGAGCAGGCCCTGATGGTCCCTCAGCCTGCTCCTGCCTCCTTCACTCCTTCTTCCCCACAGGGCTGTAGATGTCAGTTAGTCCTGGGGGGGGGGGGCAGTCCAACTGGAGCAGGCCCTGATTGTCCCTCGGCCTGCTCCTGCCTCCTTCGCTCCTTCCTCTTCCCCACAAGGCTGTAGATGTCAGTTAGCCCTGTGGGGGGGGGGGGCAGTCCAACTGGAGCAGGCCCTGATGTTCCCATGCAGTGTGCCAATATTCTGTGGCATTTAAAATGAGGAGAGATGCCGGGTAAATGGGCAAAATCAGAAATGAACAGCAGACATTCAAAAATAAGTGAATTTGCCAGAGATAAAAATATGAATTGCTATACTCAACATTGGTATGGAAGATGAGGAATAGACAGCCAGGATCCTGAGGTCTAGGAGCATGGAACCGAGAGAGTTGTCTAAGGAAAAGAACTCTGTCTAATGAAAAGAACTCTTCTATTTCAAGTGTTGCAGAGCTGCAGGCTTCTATTACTAGAGTCCCACATGGGCTTGACCTCTTATGATTACTCAAATCTGGAGTGGATGAGACTGAGAAGTTTTGAAGTAATTAGTAAACTTATGCTAAACATTAAAGTTGAAAGACATTTCCTTTCTTTTTTAGATAATCAAACTTAATCGCCGTCTACAACTTCTGGAAGAAGAAAACAAAGAGCGTGCAAAAAGAGAAATGATTGTGTATTCAATTACTGTAGCTTTCTGGCTACTAAATAGTTGGCTTTGGTTTCGGCGCTAGAAATTGCCACAGCACATGAAAATATTTGATGGTGGGGAAATATAGAGAATTTTCAGTCTTTTGTTTCTGTCTCTGAATTGTATGGTGGTTTATGATCCATGCACTGAAAACTGCCACAGTAAACAGCTGTAACACAACATTACAGTGTTAAAGGGATGCCTGGACAATTGTATTTATTTTTTCAGGTTTGTTGTAACATCCTGTTATCCTCCTTTTGCATGACTTGATGTACATTTGTATTGAATTATTTTGTAAAGGGAATTGCCTCCACCTAGAGAGGGTGCCCTGCAGACAATTCTCTTGTGTATGTAGAAAGATGATAAACTTGGATTTAAATTACCTGCAAAATGGCATAACTTAAAAGTATGAGTTTCTCATTGTTATTCCATTATTTCATTCAGCACCTTTATAGTTAACCTTATTGCACTTGTTTTCTTTTAGTCAGATTTGATGCAGTAGTGCATCAGATTAAAAGGCATCCTAACTCATGATTATCTCTCATTCAAGCACATGTACATATTGACTGAAAGACATTCTTTGCTAGTATAAGTCAGCGGATTATCCAGAGGTGTGTGTAAGATGTATTTTAGCTTTAATTTTGCAAATGTTTTTTTTTCTAAAAATAAAATTAAAAAAATACATTTTTAAGCAGGTCTGTCCATGAGTGATCTAAAGATTATGGAACAAAGTACCAATGGTAGTGTATTTAATAAAAGTCAACCCTAAGCAGTGTATAATTTCTTATTTTTTCAATGAACTGTACTATATGTTCTTCGGATGTGGGGGAAGACCTGTACTTCAGAAAACTTTTATTTGAAGGTACAAAATGCTTTTATTTCCCTATGTTTAGATCAATATGGCATCTCACATTACTGCCCCCTAAATAAGGGGTTATTTTCTTGTTTGCTCTTAGATCTCCATTCAATACAACTATTTTACAGACCTACACATGATTTGTGTTTGATTTTAAAGTTTCTATCTTTTTCGATAATATTCTGTAAAGTAAGAAAAAGTTGACTTGAAAAGCATTTGATTACTGTGAAAAACGAAATCCTGCCACTAAATACTTCGTGATTAAAAACTGATGAGCTGAGTTGCTTACTGAAATCTTTAAGGATGGTGTTCGGTAAAATATATTTCAAAGTCACTGAAATGCTTGATTTCAAATTGAATATTGCAGGCACCAAAAGGCCATGTAATGCTGCCAGCAGGCAGAAACTTGTCGCACCATCATATGCTATTGGCATTGCGACTGAGGTCACTTACAGTTGTGCTATGTCAATGGCATAAGCAGAGCAGCAACAATACTTCCCTTTATGGCAAGGGCAAAGAAGCCAGCAATGTTTGGGCCATAAACATGACTATAAATTCAGCTCTTTTATAAAATAAGTGCATAATCATTAAGTAGGTGGATCTACCCTCTAATTTTCTGATTGGCAGGCTAGGCTGACATCAGAAATGGAGCATATTGCACCACTGGAGAAAACAGCAGTCCATCTCCATAAACAGACTTGGGGGGAATGTTTGGATTTAGATTTCCACAAATCTGTGAGACTTCACCCTCTGTCTCTTGGAACCACCTAAATCAAGAGTCCAAAAATGCTTCCTCTCAGACTCTTCTCTGCAGTGGACTCTGCATATGTTCTGAAACCCAAGACTCTGCTCACATAGGTGACATGCAACTGGCTAGGATAGACTTTGTTGATTTTATTTGGAATTCACTGTAAGATTGTTGGCTTCCCTTACCGACCCCCCCCCCAACTTATTTTTTATATCTGCATTTACATTTAGCTGCATTGTTTTAAAAGGGAATTTCTCACTCAAACCTTCTCCACATGCAAGATTGCACAATGTTAAGCTACCCCTTGTGTTCTTAGGATATTTCTTCATAAGGTTTTGTGGGTTTGGGGTAAGTAAATCCAAAGTAACTTCTTTTTTAGTTTTTCCTAGACCAGGGCTGAAGGGAAGGGTCCTTGACAGAAGGACATGTCATAGACTCCCCAAGCAGCTGAACAGATCAGATTGTGTCAGTAGGTTTAATCAGGTGACAGCCTGTTGTAATTCTTATTTGTGGGGTGGGGTTCACCCTTGTAAAGAAAGGGACCCTTGTAAAGTAGATTTCATGCAAAAATGAGCATTTTATAATCCAAGAAAGAAATAATGACTCTTTTAAAAGACTGTAGCACAGACAACTATTAAGCACTTCCGAATACAAAGTGATTTATTTCACTAAATTTTGTGGGCTCTCTGACTGCAGTCTCTTGTCCTCTTATCTACCAGAATCTTTTGGATTTCTTTCCCTCTTCATTCTTTGAAGTACAACTTGCCATACATGTTTGTCATAGATCTGTTGAGACTCCTCTTATATTTGACATGCTAGTGACATGCTAGTGTGTATCATCTTGGCTGGTTGGGAGTGAAGACTTATAAAGTCCTCAACATATGTTGTATTTGTACAAGCTGATACTGCTATTGCCTGGAGAGCTACATCAGATCTTACCACAATGAACCTTGCATTGTAGCAGGGATGGGCAACTTGTGTCCCTCCAGATGTTTTCGCCTACAACTCCCATCATCCTTCACCATTGGCTATGCTGGCTAGGGCTGATGGGAGTTGTAGGCGAAAAATCTGGAGGGACACAAGTTGGCCACCCCTGCAATGTAGGCACATCATGATCCTGTACCTGGAAGAAATCTCCTTAGGCGCAATTCTATGCAGTTTGGGTAGAAAAAAAGTCCTACAACTCCCAGCATTCCTCAGCGAGTATGGCTGGCTGGGGAATGCTGGGAGTTGTAGGACTTTTTTTCTGTCTAAACATGCATAGAATCGCGCCCTTAAAGACGTAACTGTACCTCCTGAGTCAATCAATCAACGTTATCATAATCTCTTCCTTCCAAGGAGTTCAGACCAAATTCCCGCCTCCTTTAATCCCCACAATAAATTTGCGAGGTAGGTTAGGCTGATAGGGACTGGCCTGAGATCACTCCATAAAAAACCATTGCTGGGATTATAAAACTGGATCTCCCCAGTCTTAGGTTCAACATGCCAGCCAATACACTACATTTCGTTTGCGTTTGTTTGTAGCGGCAAAAGCCGCACTACGGTTTTAACACACCGTTCTCGAACTGGGACACACGTTTGCCCACGCAGCCCAGCCTGACTTGCCGGGAAGATTTCTGTCAGCGGCGGAACTCAGTTCGCCGGAACAAGAAAAGAAGCGGCCCTTGTTTCCAGACGGCGGTTGCACCGGGTCGCCTTCCGCTGCCTGGCTCCCCTTCAGGACAATGGCGTCGGCGCTGCTACAGCTTCTGCTCCTGGAGGGCTCCCAGCGCCTGCTGGCTGCCACGACTGGACGTGCCGCGCTTCGCCTCCAACCGCGCCGAGATAACCAACGCTGGGTCCGCGCTTATCTGGAGCAGCAGCGGCGGCTGGAACCTCCAAAGCGCCGGTGAGAGAGACAGACAGACAGACACGGGGGGGGAGGGGATGTCAGAGAAGGAGGGCCGCTCGCCTTATGTCTCTCTCCGCAAAACTCCTCAAGGGCTGGCTTGAGGGAGTCTGGGCAGTGCTGTGGTGCCGACCAATGGGAGTTCCCCCTCGAGTGGGGCTGCTACTCAAGGACGGTGCTAGGTACCGAAAAGATCCGGGGATCAGGCCCACAGAACAAAGAAACAAACTCAGATTTGCATGTGTTAATTTACATAAGCTTTAAAGTCTGTGTGTATGCGTTTGAAGGGCCGTCTCTGCTAAGGACACCCCTATTTGTAAAAAGGGGTGTACGGACAGAGGAGAGGAGGGTGTTTAATTTCAAGAAAAAAACCTCAGGCAGAAAGATTGGGGGGGGGGCAGCAGGAGGTGAAGCACATGTGGGCCAAAAGCCAGCTCATCCAGGGGGATCAGATGCAACAGAGATCATCAGGGCCCCTGTACCTTTATTTCAGCAAGTGCCCATTGACAGCAGGATGGTGGGGCAGATGCCCTCCCAGAGATTCGGGGCTCCAAATTAAAGATTTGGGGCTCCAGACCTAGTGAGTTGCCCCCTAATACCGCCTGTGCTGCTAAGTGAGGGAAGGAAGGGCCCCCGGAGCTGAAGGCAAAACGGCAAGATGATGATTGATTACATTTATATCCTGCCTTTTCTCCAAGGAGCTCAAGGTAGTGTACATGCTTCGTACCATCTCATTTTATTATCACAACAACCCTGTGAGGTTAAACTGAGTGATAGTGATGAGCCAAGGTCAGCCAGTGAGATTCATGGCTAAGTTGGAACTTGAACTCAGTTCTAGTCCAACACTCTTAACTACTCCACACTGGTATTCCTATAGCCCCCTGAGGGAGGGATCTTTTCACTCCATTCCACTTGTGGGGGGGCTGCCCCACAGCAGCGGGGAAGGAGCGGCTGTATAACTCTGTTCCTCAAACTCTTGCCAGAACCAGCTTTGCACAGGTGGAAATAGTCCTTTAGTTTAATACAATGAAAGCTTCAAGCAAACTTAAACAGCTGTCAGGTTTGGACACATTGTACCCACCCCATTTGAGTGAAGCCAATCCCGCTGGCTCTTGTAGACATGGCTCCTGCCGTAGTGCATCCCTTTAGCCTCCTGTGGGAGGAGCCTGCCCACTCCATTTCCCTTGGGTGAGCTGCCCCACCTCAGGGAGCAAGGAGCAGGCATATAACTCTGTCCGTTGGCCTGCTGTCTCCCGGCTCATACTCTTGTCAACTGCAAAGTTATGCGCACAGGTTAGTGACCGACTAACAACTTCAAACACATGGACACATTTAAATTAATGAATGTGTTTTAAAAGCAAAATAGCCTGAAGTTTTCACCGATAGTATGCATGCCAAGTTTCAGGTGTCTAGGTTTCATGGCCTTGGAGCTGTGGTGCAGACAGATGGTCAGACACACACCCTCCTTTATTATTATAGATTATTAATAATAATAATAATAATAATAATAATAATATTGCTTTTACTTATTGAGAACATGTCTTTATACCTGTAAAGGCTTCAAGGTGGCTTAAACCTTTTCTTGCGTGTTTTTTTTTTTTTAAGCAAAAATGTTCTTCATTAACCTAGTGTGTGTCATGGATGAGGACTGATATAACAGAGGTGTGGAAGAAAAGTAGTTGCCACTTCATAACTTCCCCAATAAGAGCACTCTGTAGCTGTAGATTTCAGGGTTGCATATATTACCGATTTCTGATACAGAAAGCATTTGCATGCATGAAATGTGCTTAAATATGGGTCTGTGTGATGATCTGTCCAGGTTTGTGTCCGTCTCCTACACTGAGGATGGAATCCTATGCACACTTACCTGGGAGAATGTTCCATTAAACTCAGTGGCACTGATATCTGAGTAGATATGGATAGGACTGGGCTGTAAAGTGCTTTCCATGTGAAATCTGTAATGTATGAAGTGACTTTAAGGTACAGGCACGTTCCTTGGACCATAGATCATTTGGCAATCAGAAGGGTACACAAAAGTAAATTTCTAGTGTTGACTAAGGCTGCAGTTCTAATAATCCAATGTAAATGTTGCTCCATCCAATATTTAGGATTGAAGCCAAAGTACTGACTTGAAAATAGATCTCCCCAAAACACCCAAGAAAAAGTTTATTTCTGGCAAACCAACGTGTCCTTTTATTTTCAGGTAATATGATAGGTTTTAAAAAAAACTGTTCACAAATTTGTATGTTTGTATGCTGATAAATCAAGACTAGTTAATCTGATCCTAACCTAACTTTCAAAGTACATTCAGCTTACACCAAACAAGGTTTCTCTCCCAAAATTCCACATGCAGGGGCATTTTGAAAGTGGGTGGGGTGCTGCCTCGTGAAATCACAGGCAAACTAGCTAGTAAGTCATAAATCAATTCTGGCAAGTGGAATATGTGAATGTGGTCATGCTGTTATTTGTTATTAACATTGTTATATATTGTTAATGTTGTTAGCATGTTTAAATATGCATAAATATTTCCTTTTGTATGTTCTATATATGTACAGTAATACCTTGGATTGCAAGCATAATTCGTTCTGGAACCGTGCTTGTAATCCAAAACACTCTTATATCAAAGCGAGTCTCTGGTGGGAGTGAGCGGGGCCGATTTCAGCCCGTTACGCCTGCTCGAGGCGAGCGGTTACATCCCTACGACTACTTGAATTGCAAGACGTTGCTTGTTTATCAAGTCAAAATTTATTTTTAAAAATTTGCTTGTCTTGCAAAATGCTCTCAGACCAAGTTACTTGCAACCCAAGGTATTACTGTAATTGCATGCATGTATGTACTATACTTGCAACTATGTGTATATAGGAATATTTACATACATTTTGCACCCTGAATTATCTTTATTAATAAAGTCAAAATGGCTGAATTATGCTCTCTGATGGATAGCATGACCACATTTGTATATCTCACCTGCCAGGATTGATTCATGACTTACTAGCTGGTTTGGCTCTGATTTCATAAGAAGCACCCCTGTTTCAAAATGTCCCATCTGCAGAATTTATGGACAGAAACCTTCCTTGTTATAAGTTGAATGTACCCTGAAAGTTAGGTTAGGGTTGGATTAACTGATCTAGATTTATAAAGGTACAAACATATCATTTTACCTATAGATCTGACATGGGCTATACTGATCCCAGAGGGTGGGGTGAGAAGAAATGTGTGTCCTGGGTTTGTTGGAGTCATACAGCTATCATAGGACCTGAAAATAAAAGTGCATGTTGGTTTCCAGAGTGAAGTATTTTCAGTTCTCCTGCCCCACTACACTGATTTCAGAGCCTCTTCTGTGTAAGAGTGGTTAGGATCAGTTTGTGTTAATAGAAACATTTGTGTGGTGTGTTATATGGCGAAAGCAGCAGAGGCCTTTCATTTCCATACTTGGAATTTCACACCTGCCATTTGTCCCTGCTTTCTGCCAAGGTGATCAACATTAGATAGGTTACCCTTGCAGAAATTCTGCATGATTGGGGGACAACGACCCAATCTTTCTTTTGTGGAAAGTAGGTGGCTTAAAGTAATTAAAGACAATGTTTATAGAATCCACTGTTCTCAAAATGCATTTGCTAACAGTAATTCATTCTTCAGTCTCAGAAAACCTGTCTTATTGTGCATAACACATTTTTAATCTTTACTTTCCTAAATGGTTAGAAACTGAACATGAACAACCAGGAATGTAATTCTTGCTTTGTACGACCAAATTTAGAATAATGGGCTAGAGGGAATCCTGGTCTCAATTGTCCGTCCTGACTGTTTTCTGGCTTTTTCTTTGTCATTATGTAGCTCTGAGAAGCCTAACTGGGATTATCATGCAGAAATACAGGCTTTTGGCCACCGGATTCATGAGACGTTTTCGTTGAACCTCCTCAAAACTGCATTTGTTAATCGTTGTTATATTCAACAGGAAGAGTCCAGGCGCCAGACTCTGGGACTAGAGAAAGAAGCAGTTGCTCTTAATCTCAAGGAGAATAATGAACTTTCTCTGCAAGGGACCTCTTTTTCATGCTCTTACCTCAAACAGTGCTTTGAAGGGGCTTATCCAAAAATGCCACCTGCAGGCATTGAGGCTCTTGTTAACTTTCTCACCAGTGAAGAATTAGTGTCTTATTTGGCCAGAAACCTGTCTCTACAAGACTTGACACTTTGCGCAGAATTTCCTGTGCCACCTAATGTGCTTCGGCAGACTTTCTTTGCTGTAATAGGAGCATTGCTTCAAAGCAGTGGCTCTCAGAGAACAGAGATCTTTATCAGGGTAAGTTATTGTGCAGTATAACATTATTATGTATAGCAGAATTAATAGTTCTTTGGCAGCCATCCAGGGCTACAGTGCTGCCTGTCATAACATAAGGAATAATAAATTGCATCCTGCTGCCCAAACATCAATAGAGCGTAATCTCCTACAACCCTCTTCTTAGCTTTTACTGAATTATTGAAGAAGCAATGCTTTAAGCAGCCTATATGCAGGACTGTTTATAAGTTGTGGCTAAGAAAACTAGGGCTGTCTTAAGAGAGGGATAGGCAACCCCAATGCCTGCCTAATGTTTTGGACTACAGCTCCCATAATCCCTGACCATTGGTTATGCTGCTTGGGGTTGATGGGAGTTGAAATCCAAAACAGGTGAAGGATACCAGGTTGCCTATCCCTGCCCTACAAAAATACATATATTTTCTATACTATATATTATAGCACCTAATTCTGGTACATTTTTCTTTTATCAACATTTGACCTCTGCTACCCAGCTTTCTTTCTGCACAGTGCTTGCGCGGAAGTGATAACACTCCAACTTACATTTCCAAATTGGATTGCACAGAATATTAAGAGGATTTTTAAAAAATACTCTCCTTTTTTAATATATAAAATGAAGCTCTCAGAGGTTTGGAAGAGACAAATGGTTGCACATTTATGTTTAATACAGGCACCTGGAAACTGGAGAGCTCACACACTGTAGAATTCTAATGCATGCACATCCAGCTGTGTTGGTAGAACATTAATTGTGTTCTGTCATGGCTTGTGTACTTATTGCAATGTTCCCCAACCTTGTGCCCTCCAGATGTTTTGGCCTACAAGTCTTAGCATGCCTGACCATTGGCTACACTGACGGGCGGATGGGAGTTGGTCCAAAACATCTGGAGGACACCAGGTTGGAGAAGGCTGGCTTACTGCATGTAGGCCTTGGAGTAATTTCATTTGGAGCATCGGATCCCAATGACCGCTGCATGAAATGGGGCTCTCTGGCTTGAGTAAGGGTAAGTTCCTTTGTAGGGGGAAACAGTTTGGTCCAAAAATGTATTTGGGCTTTTAAAATTTAAACAAGATGATATCATGGTACTAGTTAAGTTTAGACCAAAATGATGAAGACACAACTTACTGCTTTACAAGAACATAAATTACTAGTTGTTAAAGCTTTCTGCTAGCAGGGATGACTCCCTGCCTGGAGCAACTACACCCACTACCTTCTTTTTACTTTTAAAGTTTTACACTTGAACATGTGATATGATTGGCTATTGTACTGGTTGGTTATTGTACTCCTTTATTCCCACCTCTTTATACGTACCTCCCCTTACATCACTTGTTACCCCTTTCTCTTGGTGACCTCTGCCCGCACCAAGAGAATTGTACTCTGGGTATGTTCATGTACCCTAGTTTTAACAGGATGACACATCTTGGTACATTCTGGGACAGCATGCTTAGAAATAACAATAGTTCCCTTTCTTCTTCCCTTTTCTGCTCAACTGTCCCTTAGAACATGCTGATGGTTGGTTTCTACTAGGGTGATGTCCGGTCTCCATCTTTACTAATTTTAAACATGCTGACGCCTGGATTTTACTTTAAATGCTGATGGTTGATTTAAAGCCTTATGCTGCCTTCAACTATAGCCTTATAGCAGACCCCTCTGCTGGGCTTAATAACCTTCTCCTAAGTCGCTGACAGTTCGAGGCTGTATACCTGTCTGGTGTAGCTTCTGATTCTTACACTCTTATAAATATGTAGTGGTGTCACTGCACTCCCTTCTAAGGTCAGAAATAATGCTAGCTTAACCGTTTATTCTTCAGGGAGAGTAATTCCATAAAGCCCATACATGATGTAGCTTATAGACTTCCTTGTGTGCTTGATGTCACTATCAGCATACAGGTCTGTTGGTAGGAACCAGTCCAAATCATCCTGATGGTATGTATGGCTTTCTCTGCCCCCCAAAAAGAGGGATGCAATGTGCCCACCTCAGCTTCATTAATGTACAGGAGGCTTTTTTCTACTAATATGCTAATGGAAAATAGCCTCGGTTATGAGGTGCTTAAGGAGTGTATTTGGTTTATAATAGTGGGATATAGCAGCAAGGATTGTAGCAGTTTGCCTTTGCAAGAAATATACCCATATAAACCTTAATTGTTCTGTTTGACTTTAAGAGATTGTGGGTTCTGTATCAGTCCCACCCTGTTGGCTGGCTTGATGGAATTAGTACATATATGTGAAATTTAGCATATATTTTGACACCCAAACTATCAATTTTTAGCATCTTTGAGCATTAGCAAGAGTGATTTATAATCTTTATTCTTTGTAATCATGATTATCAATTTAAAAATACCTAACCTACCATACTTGTTTCTACATGCCAGGAATCAAAGCATATTGACATCTGAAAATTTCCCCTTTTTATATTCAGGACTTCTTCATTCCTCAACTGATAGGAAAAGAACTGTTTGAGATGTGGAATGTTATCAACCCCATGGGCTTGCTGCTAGAGGAACTGGCAAAGAGGAATATATCTGCTCCAGAACCAAGATTAACCAGACAGTCAGGAGCTACCACTGCACTGCCCTTGTACTTCATTGGATTGTATTGGTTAGTAAGACTTCAGACTGGTTCAGATGATCTTACTGACAGTGAATGTTGGGATCATGCCTCCCCTGCCTACTGGGACCACCTGTCCCGCTTCCAGACCCACCAGTTGTATGTGTGGATGTTGTGTTTGAACTGATCTTTTGCATGAAAAATGTGACATGCATAGACCCAGACTGCACAAAATATCCCCTGGAAATTGACCATGCAATTAGGGCCTATACATGTTGGCATAAGTCAAATGTGATGCTCACACATGTAGATCTTTGGTGGGTCCCAAGGTGGCACAGGTGCTTCTAGTGGGCAGATAGAATCCCACCTCCACTGCACATAGCTGGTAAAGTAATCTGAACTGGCTCTTTATCCCACATTTTTGCAAAGTCTGAGATGTATCTTATTAGGAATTGCATGTTTCTGTCACTTTCATCTCTCTAAAGGATTTCATAGATAGATTTCATAGATCATAGAGTTAGAAGGAGCCTACAAGGCTATCGAGTCTAACCCCCTGCTCAGTGCAGAAAACTAGAGGAGGGGTCTTCCATCCAAGTAATAACCAGGCCTGACCCTGCTTAGTTTTCCACACTCAAGCTGAGCCAGCGTGACAGTTCTAGGATATGGGTGTCAGATTCTTCAGACCTGAAGAGACTTGTCTCTGGCATTCTTTAGCCTGGTTTTAGAAATCCTAATATCAACACCTTCCCTCAGGCTTACTACAAATGCCTCTGAATTATTCTGATGGATTTTGAACCTTTAAAAGGAATGGGAGAGATACTTTTTATTTACATAACCAAGCCTTTGTCTTATCTGTATTCTAGTCCTGACTTGCTTCCTTTTTTTCCACTCCCCCCCCCCCCACTATCACTACTATTTATTGGTAGTCTCTGTTCTTTTCCTTCCTGTTTTTTCTCTCTCTGTAGGTTGGGGGGTAACCTTGCACATTTATTCTAGTTTGTGTATGCATGACTGTTCATTCCTTGCCAGGAACTTAGTTGGACTCCATTCCAAATTTGTTAGATCTTGATTAGTCTCGTCTTGTCTTTTTTAGTTGTGGATTCCTATACACTGAGTAATTTCCTTTGAGCATGACAATCAGATGCATGACTGCTTTTCCCTTAATTTTAACAAACCAGGCTGCCTTTACGTTAATACAGGCAATCCATGCTAAGTATTTCTGAAGGAGTAAGCACCTCACTGCTATATTACATACATGCACAAAAATGAATCTAACTTGTACCTAGTTCTTCCTTTTGTTTACTGTACTGAATCAGAAGAGCCTTCAAGTGAGTTGAAAGCATCCAGAGTGTGCCTCCACCTGCAACGGCATTCCCTGAGCAGATTTCTGCTGAGAACGCTCCCAAGGGCAGAAGGGGTAGGGTGGGGTGGGGAGGTGATTTTTGCTGATTTCTCCCCCTCCCCTTGCAGTCCTCTGTGCCACCTCTCATACTGTTCTGGAGCAGATTCCTCCAGAGCAGATTTTTAGGGGACTGCAGAAGGAGAGGGGAATCAATAAAATTGCTTCCAGCTCCCCTCCCACCAGCAGGATTCCTCTGCTGGATCAGAAGCCTTCTGCAGGTGGAAGGAGTCCTTCCATTCACGAGAGGTAAAGTCTGGATCCAGCCCATAGACCTTATTAAGGTTACTATAGTTTATTTATGAAGACATTTTAAGATTACACTTCATCTGATTTGGATTTGTGTACAGCATAACATCAGTACAATAAAACACAGTAAGAAGTGTAAGAGCAGCAGATAAGATCCTTAAAAGCAGGAATTTTTTTAAAAAGTTTTTAAGCTGGACCTACATAGTCAGCAGATCATGGGTAAAACTATTTCTGGGCAGTGCCATTTGAGACTGCTCTAGTGTATTGCACAATTGAGTATTTCTCCAAATAAAATGTTTTCTGTGTGTAGGGAGGTCTGCACCAGGGAGAAGATACCTATTACTATAGGCAGTCTGAAATAGTACAATCCAGAAACAATTTTACCACATAATCTGCGGTCTCTGAGGACAAAATCTGAAAGAATTCAGAAAGCTGTAAATAACTCATCTCTGTATAGAGTGTCCTTTTTATTTTACAACTGTTCAACTATATGTTGACTTTAAGGTATTGCGGGTTCTGTATCAATCCCAGTTGGCTGGCTTGATGGAATGATTTGACATCCAAACTAGTGCCCTGAAGAACCATGGTTCTCAAGTAAGAGAAGATCTAGATTTCAAAATAAGGCATACACATCCTTCTAGGCTAGGCTGGAATGATGAGCCATTATAAATTACTGGGATTGTTTTGCAACATAACATACAAGTTGAGGATCACTGAACTAATATTACATTCTGTTAATATTTATTGCATGACCTGTAGTTAGACTAAAGGAATGCTCAGTTGCGGTTGCCTGTTATATATGATTGGATGCACAGTAATAATTAGGAACTCATATTTATTATTTCCTTTCCTTTCAGCGATAAGAAGCTTCTGGCTGAAGGTACTGGTGAAACAATATTAGCTGCTGAAGAAGAGGCTGCCCGTGTGGCCCTGCGGAAACTTTATGGCTTCACTGAGAATAGGCAACCCTGGGTTTATTCTTCTCCACAATGGGAGTGGAGAGCAGAAAATGCTATTAGCAGCAGTTAGGCATTTAAGGTTACTTCTTGCATATGCAATGATGCTTCATTTCAAGGAGCAAAATGTAATGAGTGAATGGTTGTGCCATGTGGGTTCTAAAAATACCAATTTCCCTTCCTGCAAATAAATTTGGTGGTATAAGATTTTTCCTACTATTTAGTATCACTTTGGAGAGCAACTGCTGGGTTGAAAAAGCAGGGTATTTAATAATAAAATAACTCTTAAATGTTTCACACAGCAAGATGTTTTAAACCGCAGTTGAACCTTGTATTGTGTAAACTCAGAAGAATCATGCTTAAAGTACACACTTTATTACATTTCTACACTGCCCAATAGCCAAAGTACTAAGCTAAAAGTCTGCAATGCAAAACTTCAGTATAATTTTGGCCAATAAAATTTTTCATATCCCACCATACAGTAAAATTAATTTGCAAATGTACAAATTAATAGGTTGCAATAAATTTGTAAATATACAAATTAATATTACATAATGTTATTGATTGCTTTATCACTTTTGCTGATTTCTTTATCACTTAATTCTCTTTCCCTCACCCCCATGTATGATATGTTATCATACTTGTACAGTGTTAGGCCCACAGGCTGATTATAGCCCCCTATGGGATTTTCTAATAGCCTTTGTTTGTGGCCCTTTCTGATCTCTCGGGCTAAGGCCTGCCCAGCCCTTCAAAAGAGCAGATGGGAGGATGCCTCCTTCGCCACATCTACAGTATTTCTTTGATCCCTGAATTAAGAGGTATCTGATGGACCTGGCACCAAATTTTCCAGCCTGGCACTGGCAGCCAGCCAACCATACTGCATGGCTTACTTGCACCTGAAATTCCCTCAATAGCTGGGAGAGTGAATGCCTGGTGTGTTGTTGTTAGCAAACTCACTGTGGAAGAGAGATGAAGAAGAGGGAAACATCAGTAAAATAAAAGGGGAACAGAGATGGGGGGGTGCAAAGACCTGAGGCAAGAAAAAATGGAGCATAGAGCACTATAGTAAAGCAGAGAAAAGAGCGAGCACTGTGAGGCACAGAGACGGTATAACAGTGCAGAAACATGGGAGATACAAAGGAAAAGGGGGTAGCAGGGTTACAGACACCTTTGGGTGGGAAAATGAAAAGGGGTGTACAGGCATGTGATGGTGCAGAGTGTGGCGATTCTGGTTCTATGCAAAGGAAAAATAACTATTGAGGTTGGATATAGTGTGCCTGGGGTGTATGATTGACAGCTAGAGTGAATGGAATGTTCAAAGCCCTGTATTTAAAGCCCTACACGGCTTGAGACTGCAATACTTGACCGAACGCCTCTCCCAGCTACAATCTACCCAGACACTATGCTCAACATCTGGGGCCTTTCTCCAACTGCCACCTCCGAGGGAGGGTTGGAGGGTGGCAACAAGAGGGAGGTCCTTTTCTGTGGTGGCCCCCCAACTCTGGAACAAGCTTCCCCGAGGCCCGCCTGGTGCCAACTCTGCTATCTTTTTGGTTCCAGGTTAAGATTGCCCTCTATGTTGAGACTTTTAACAACTCTAAATAGTGCATGGTGGGTGGTCATTTTTAACTTTTTTACTGGTCACATTGCATTGATTTTGGCTGTCAGGCGATCACTCGTGACCGAGTAAGATTGTCTTCCAGGATAAAAGGAGGAAATTCTAAAGAAGATTGTGTAGACTCTAGCGATGGGTCCGTAAGTGACTGTGGAGGCCAATTCTAGATCCACACAGCTTCCCACAGTGAGGACACAGGTTACCAGATGGAAGATGGTCCTGTAAAGGATTCGTTTGACGTGCTTTTCGCTTAGCACGTTTCTCCCTTTCACCTTGCACTCGGGCTTCTTCAAAGTCCATGGAACCTTTGTGAAAGGCCAACCTCCAGTTAGATCGTTCATGGGCCAGAGCTTCCCATTTTTCGATGTTTATATTGCATTTTTTTAGATTAGCCTTATGAACATCTTTAAACCTCTTATATTGACCACCGATATTCCGCTTTCCATCCTTGAGTTGGGAATAAAGTAACTGCTTTGGGAGACGGCAGTCAGACATTCGAACAACATGACCGGTCCACTGAAGTTGGCGTTGAAGGATCATTTTTTCAATGCTAGTAGTCTTTGCTTCTTCCAGTACACTGACATTTGTTTGCCTATCTTCCCAAGTAATTTGCAGGATTTTCTGGAGGCAACGTTGATGAAATCTTTCAAGGAGGTGGAAGTGACGTTTATAGATAGTCCATGTTTCGCAGGCATACAATAAAGTTGGCAATACAATGGCTTCATAAATCAGTGTTTTGGTCTTCTTACAAATATCCCGATCCTCGAACATTCTGTTTCATTCGAGAAAACGCGGCACTTGCGGAGCTCAAACGATGCTGGATTTCACTGTCGATGTTAGCTGTAACAGAAAGATAGCTGCCAAGATAGAGAAAATGATCGACATTTTCCAGTATTGTCCCGCCAAGCTGGATAGATGGCATCACCAAAGGGTTAGCTTGCACTTGCTGATGAAGCACTTTGGGTTTTTTGATGTTAAGTGAGAGACCAAGTTTTTCGTATGCTTCTGCAAAAGCATTTAGGATAGTTTGGAGATCATCCTCTGAATGTGCGGAGACCACATTATCATCATTTTTACTGGTCACATTGCATTAACTTGTCTCAATATGTCATTTAAAATTTGGTTTTAAATTTTTAATGATTTTTTAAAAATGGTGTGTCTTTTATATTCTATTGTATTTTTAATTGATTGTTGTAAACTGCCCAGAGAGCTTCGGCTATTGGGCGGTATAGAAATAAATAATGGGTTAGACACAACCTTTGCCTTATACTCAGTTTCTTGGGCAAGATATTTATCCTTTGTGATTAGCCAACCTGCCTGTGGCAGCTGCTCTGTGATTAATCAGCCCCACTGTGGCAGCTGCTTTGTGGTAGTGGCGGTGCCCACCAGAATTTCTCACATTTCCAAATGTGCCTATAGGCCCAAAAAGGTTGGCAACCTCTGTCCTAGCTGAATTAGAGCAATTATTTGCTTTATACTTCTTTTGGAAGTACAATGTGGCAAAGCTGTCTGATATGTTCAAATATCCCTCAAGTAGGACTGTGGCAGCTGTACATTCAGCCTCAATGAGTATGGGCTCCACGCATGAAGTCCATCTGCACACAAAGCGGAATCCTGGGCAGATGAGGATTCCCCTTCACACAGATGAGCCTTTCACACATTTCTACACACATAGGGGCCATTCTCACTGAGTGCTGGTGTGCAATGCTGCTCCCCCTCATGCTTTGTGAGGGTGTCTGTCCCTTTATACACCTATAAAAGGATTTATATTGTCAGATAGGAGAGAATTCTGTTGTCTGAACATCTACACAAGCCACAGCAACACAATTTATCCAGTTGCATATATATATATAAAAATATAAAACATGTATACGCCAGAAACATATAGACATGTAAATAAGAGCTTCTCATAGGCTGAAGACGATCTTGAATGTTTTTTCCAAACTGGAGGGCTTTTATCTCTGGGTGCGGTATTGTTAGTACCAATGTTTTTTTGTTTGTTGCTTCTAGAGATAAGTCCTCTCAGCAAAGAAGCTTTTCCTGTTGATAGGTAGTGAAGCCAGACACGTTTCGGCCCTGAAGGCCTTCAAACAAAAAAACATTGGTACTAACAATACCGCACCCAGAGATAAAAGCCCTCCAGTTTGAAAAAAAACCATTCAAGATCGTCTTCAGCCTATGAGAAGCTCTTATTTACATGTCTATGTTTCTGGCTTATACCTGTTTTATATTTTTATATATATAATTCTTTTAAATATATTTCTGTATACCATCTTGATATTACAAATTAAGTTTATTTTACATATATTTCTCTTGACTTTTAAGTTTCTGGTTTATGTTTTAGTCAGGATTTTTAACATAATCCCCTTTTTTTATATGTACTAAGTAATAGGCTAAAACAAACATGTTAACCTTTGCATCACATTTTTCTTTATGTTCCGCATACATTTAATCTCTAGTAAACATGTTTGAAGAAAAGTGGTCAATACATAGCACTTGAAAAGTGGTCAAGTGGTCGATACAATGAATCACAGGGAGCTACTGTCTCCACAGATCTGGAGATCTGTGAAGGGCAAGGCAGTTCTTTATTCCTTTGTGCTGAATTTCTGTATCTGGGAGCGAAGATCCATATCTCACTTTGCCTCTCTAAAATTGGGATTCCAACATCTTCATGATTATCCAGTGAATTCATGGCTGAGCGTAGTTATACTCAGTCACATTCAAGTTCTGCACTCCATGCACTGGGCCATGCTGGTTTGTATCACATTTTTACAAAGGCATCGCTTAGTTCATTCAAAGTTCCCTCTTTATATCTGCGAGCAAGATCTAGCCTGTTAATGTGCTTTTGCAAAAACAGATAGGACATAATCACTAGGAATTTCTCCTATATAAACCTAACGAATGGATGGGGATTGTGCAAGACTGCACATTCCAATGTACAAAATATTATTTCCTGGTGTGTCATGCACGTAGAGGTTTAGATATGAAAATGAGAGCTGATCTTAGCTTTCAGAAACATTCATCCATGTCTAAGCATGCTCTCAGCTCCTGTTATTAAAATGGAATGCATTAAACCCTTTTGAATTAGCTTCTTAAAGTGGAAATGAATGTTAATGTTAAAAGCAGCAGTTCGCTATAGAGATTTTACAGAGCAATCCCCATACATCAGTTATGCTGGTGGGGTAGTGGGGGAGATATGCTGCTGCTCTTATGGTTCTGTGAACGCCACAGCACTTGCTACTGTGCATGCTATCTGTTGAGCTACTGTCCAAGGCACAGGAGCCCTGCTGGAGTGACTGGTTGTCAACCCCACATCTTTCCCTTTCAAAATCTCCCCCATCCCCAAAGATGTTCAGTAAAGGCTTTGACAGTGCCACATGTGTTGTGTCTGTTGCTAGGGAGTGGTAGATAGGGATCCCTTGCTGCCGCCCCCCACCCCCCATAGAATCTGGCTTCACTTGGCCTTAGGATGTGACTCTGTGAGGAGGCAGGGAGCCGGATGGGCTTGGGGTCAATGGCCCCTCCTCTCTGCTCATCCGGTTCCCTGCATTGTGACATGGCATGCCTCAGATACACAAGTGGAAGAGGTGCTGCTACCAGAGTGAGGCAGTCAGTTTGGGGTGGGACATGGGTTGAGGAGCATGGTGGGATGATGCGGTGGAGAGGCAATGAGACATATTGGGATGCTCCTCGGGTGAGGCTAGCGTAATTGTGAAGAGGAATGAATTAAGAACCCTGAACCACTTGCCTCACATTAGGGATGAGGTAGACCTGCCTCCTCAACACAGCAGGCTAGAGAATAAGGCTGCTGCACTTTGATCTTGTTTCAATGTAATGCATGAATAAAAACAGCCAAAGACTGGTAATCAAATTCAGGAACCAGAAAACAAGAATGTTTCAATGCCCCAAGGAATGGAAATGGAAAAACAGCCATGCCTTGGAGTGAGAGCATAATTCGTTCCAGAAACGTGCTTGTAATCCAGAGCACTCTTATATCAAAACGAAATCCCCCCAAAAAAATTTGTAGAGATTTTTAATTTAAGCCGTACTACAGTACTTGTATTGCAAGACGTCGCTTGTATATCAAGTTTTTAAAAATTAAATATTTAAAAATTTGCTTGTCTTGCAAAACGCTCTCAACCCAAGTTACTTGCAATCCAAGGTATTACTGTAATAGCAAGTCACTTATTTATACAGTTATGAGAGGAATGAGATAAGGATTATAAGGTTTTAAATTTTAAATATTATGGAAAATTAATCATTTGTATAGTGCTTTGGAGTGTTCAAAGCACTTCACATACACTATTTTATCTTTAGAACAACCCAGATCCAGGGTATGGTCTGAAGGGACATGAAGGTTGCCAAAAGTAAGGAAGTCCGGGCCTGGTCAGTGCCCAGATAGGAGATGGTCTGGAGCCACTATGGACTCTGTACCTTGAGTTCCAGAAAAGTGGGATATAAATATGATTAATAGCTAGCTAATTAATTAACCCTATAATGTAGATCAATATTATCCCCATACTGTAGATGGGGTGGGGGTTGAGGCTAAGATAGGGTAGCTTGCCTAAGAGCATCTTGTGAGCTAGTAGAGGCAAGATTTCAACTGAGGGCTTCCTAATTTGTAGCTCAAGCTGCTTCTTGATGGAGGGTTCCTAGTGCTATCAATCAAAAGGCATTACAGTAATACCTTGGATTGCAAGTAACTTGGTCTGAGAGCGTTTTGCAAGACAAGCAATTTTTTAAATATTTATTTAAATTTTTTTTACTTGATATACAAGCGATGTCTTGCAATACAAGTACAGTCATGCCTTGGATTGAGAGCATAATTCGTTCCGGAAACGTGCTTGTAATCCAAAACACTCTTATATCAAAACGAAATCCCCCCAAAACAATTTGTACAGAGATTTTTAATTTAAGCCGTACTACAGTACTTGTATTGCAAGACGTCGCTTGTATATCAAGTCAAAAATAAATAAATAAATATTTTAAAATTTGCTTGTCTTGCAAAATGCTCTCAAACCAAGTTACTTGCAATCCAAGGTATTACTGTACTGTAGCACGGCTTAAATGAAAAATTTCTGTACAAATTTTTTTGGGGGGGATTTCGTTTTGATATGAGTATTTTGGATTACAAGCACGTTTCCGGAACGAATTATGCTCTCAATCCAAGGCATGACTGTACACAGCTATTCCGCCTTTCTTCCTTAACAGGTTTTTTCTTTCTTTCTGGTAAGAAAAAGAAGTTAGGGGTGGTTGGAAACATGGGAGGATTACTAGTGGAAGATGTCATCTGGCAACCCATCCCCCCCCCCCCCCCCCCAATTCCGTGTATGTGAGGCAAGGCAATGGCACAATGACAACCTGACCATTCACTGCCTATGGGCCACCACCGGTTGATTCCCCCTGTTTCTCCGCCTCCTCTCCTAGTATCTTTCTTTTTTAACCTCTCCTTTCCCCACCGAAGCCTCGCAGATGCCTTCAACCGATCATGTTGCTTGCTCTTTGTCTCCCTCCTCACTGCCGCCGCTACAGGGTCACGCCAGGTAACCGGCTCCCTCAGGGACAGGAACTCGGGGAGTCCTCCCGGGCGGAAGGGGGCGCTGCTCGACGCCCTAGGCTTAACGTCGAGCCTGCGGCGCTCCTCTCTTTGTTCAGTCTGCGAAAGGTGTCGCGCAGGTTCCGCCTCAGCTCGTCATTCAGCCGCCCCGGGCCCGGCTTTGTCGCGCACCGCCGTCCCTTCTTCCCCTCCCCGCTTCTTTTCGTCAGTTGGGCTGAGTGCGCGCGCGCGCGCCACCAAGGGCGCGGGCTCAGGCCTTCCCCTCTCCCTCCCCTTTCCCCCTGCCGCGCCTCAAGCGGCACGGTCCCAGCTTCCTCTGCGTCGCCGCCTTCCTCCTTTTCCTCCTCCTCCGGTTGGCGTGAGCGGGCCGGGAACCGGTTCCCAACACCACCGGCGGAGGCCATGGCGGCGAGCGCCAAGCGGAAGCAGGAGGAGAAACACCTGAAGTTGCTGCGGGAGATGAGCAGCCTCCCGCCCAACCGCAAGTGCTTCGACTGCGACCAGCGCGGCCCCACCTACACCGACATGACGGTGGGCAGCTTCGTGTGTACCTCCTGCTCCGGCATCCTGTGAGTTGAGGAGGGAGAGAGAAAGAGAGGAGGGGTTGACCTCCTGGCGGGAGGAAACAAGCGATAGCTTCAGGCAGGTGGTGGGAGGGGTGGAGGAGTTGAGGGAAATTGGGTGCTGGGGATTGGGGAGGGGGCCTCGCCACGGTCTCCACCCCAAGACCATCTCCCCTTATCCGAAATGGACATTGGTGGTGGTTGGTAATGGATTCCGCTAGGGTGGTGGGCGGGAGGCCTTTGGGGACCTGGAAGAAGATTGAAAGGTAAATGGGATGGAGGGGGTGAGATTCAGTCTCCCACCCCACCTCCTTTGCCCTTTAATGCTATGGGGGAAGATTTGAGAGTTATGAGATAAATAGTGTTTGCCGAAGGGCATATTGGGTTCTTCCAGCATTTCTTGTGTTCCGTTTAAGTGTACAGAGTAGGGGAAGGATTTTATTTCCTCTGTAGTTAATAGCATATTTGTAATAAACTGCAGGGTCCTTTAAAAAAAAAAAAAGGTTTATTGAGTCCGCTGATTAAGTGGGCTGTGCAAAATACGGTCTGCCTTTTGGGAGAAGGTTCCCAAGAGCAAATGAAGTAGAGATGGACATGTGCCAGCTCTGATATTAATCCTGGAAGTATGTAAAATGGGAGGGGAAAGCTTGTCAGATACTTTATGCAAATGCAATGCTAGGTTTTTTATTATTATTACACTTGTATCTGAGATGACAAATACATTTTTGTCTGAGTGTGTAAGTGTTCACCACTTCATGATACTGAGTTTACTGAGCACATTAACTGTTTACCTTGAGGGCTTACAACAGGAAACAGATGAATGATTACCGTACTTGTTAACCTCTGAATTTAAGGTCACTACACTAGTACGGTAATTAGAAGTTAGCACATTTGTCTGCTCTCCTATCCCATTTGTTTTGTTCAAGAATGTGGTGTTAATAGGACATAGTTTAGTCATTTGTTGAACCTCAGTTTCTTGACTTGTTTGAATTGCTTATTTTTGTTAGTACTTTGATTTCCTCCGTTGTAAAAGGTTGCTCTTTGAAGAATGCGTAAGATAACCAAAATTATATTGTTTCCTGTGTTCCCCCACCATCACTTGTGATTCATAACTATTTGTGTGTGTGTGAATAAAGTTATCCATATAATCGTAACGTGAAAGACTTTTTGTCAATGGCACCTGCTTATGCTATGAAACATGCACAATTTTACTCTTCATTGATTTTTTACTATTTCTCCTTTGCAAGAACATAACAGTCGTATCACTATTTCCATTGAGTCACTAATCCTTCCTACAGTGAACTATAATCTTTATAGCATCTTAATTTCTATTCATTTTGAAAGTCTCTAGCGACAGTGTGAATCCCATGCCTACTCCATAGAAATCAGGCTACTGTGTTCCTTTTAGGTATAGGGGATTTATTTTGGTGGCAGCAGTTAAAGTTAAAGGTTTTACAGCTGAGGCAGCATTCCTTAACAGTGTGGTCTATTTGGTCTAGTGGTGAGAGTGTTGGACTGGGAGTCGGGAGATCTGGGTTCTAGTCCCCGCTCGGCCATGAAACTCACTGGGTGACTTTGGGCAGTCACTGACTCTCAGCCTAACCTACCTCACAGAGTTGTTGTGAGGATAAAATGGAGAGGAGGATTATGTAAACCGCCTTGGGTTCCTTGCAGGAAAAAAGGCGGGGTATAAATATAATAAATAAATAAATAATGGCTGTCACATATGGGTTCCAGTGGGGGGAGAGGAGAATAAATGCTGCACTTGACTGTGTGTGGCCTAACTTCTATTAACAATAACTCTATTGGGTTTGTCTGTGTATGCAAAGTATATTTGTGCATACAGTACACAGAACATGGAGTGCATAAATGGGACCCTGCAATTAGAGGTGTAGCTTAAGGTACTTCTGAAGCTTCTTGTTTAATAGCCACAGGCATTTTTGCTTCTCAGTCCTAAACCCTTGGTTTCTATTTTGTACATATTACTGGTGACATGGTTGCTGTTGAACTAATGTAGTTGAAACACACATACACACCATACTTATCATAATGAGAAGCATTTCACTAGCATCAGAATACTTTGCCTAAGGTGGGGTGAGGATCCTATTTTTTCCTATCAGGAAGGTCATGCCCTTACCCCAGGTGCCCTGTGCTCCCAATAGGGTCATACACCACCTTAGGCAAAGTATTCTGATGCTAGTGAAATGCTTCTCATTATGATAAGTATGGTGTGTATGTGTGTGGGGTAGGGAGGATTACAGTCTGTATATTGCAGGTAAGGGGTATTTAAAAATGGGAATAAAATGTTTCAAATAATAGCTTGAGATTGCTTAAAAGTACTTAAATTTATTTAATGTATGTCCCACTTTTCTGCCCAAAATGGCACTCAAGGTAGCTACCGTAACAAGAATAAAATCCAGATTAAAAACAAAATCTTAATTAAAACATGACATAAAAAAATTAAAACACAGTTAAAAACACAAAAATTAAAGAAATAAACAGCACCTAACCAATTAACTCCACCCCCGTCTTCAGCAGCAGACAAGCTTACAGGCAAAAGTCCTCCTTGAATAAAAACATCTTTGTATGCCAGTGGAAGAACAGCAGAGAGGAGGCAAATTTAGTTTCCCTTGGCAGGGAGTTCTAGAACCTGGGAGCAGACACTGAAAAGGCCCTCTTGTGGCCCAACTAAATGTGCCTCCAATGGCAGCAGGACAGAGAGAAGAGCCTCCCCCTAATTTCTTAAAATCTGGTCAAGCCTGTATGGGAGAAGGTGTTCTTTTTGGTAGCCTGGTCCCAAGAGCTTTATATATCATAATCAGAACTTTAAATAATGCCCAGAAATAAACAGCCAGTGAAGCAGATCTAACAGCGGAGTAGCATGCTCCCTGTAGCTGGCCCAGGTCAACAGTCTGGCCACAGCATTCTGGACCAGTTGAAATTTCCAAACTCTTTTCGAAGGTAATCCTACATAGAGCGTGTTACAGTAGTCCAAACAGGATGTAACTAAGGCATGCGTGACCGTGGCCAGATCTGACATATCCAGGAATAGGTATATTTGGAGCACTGGCTGAATCCAGGGTACACCCAAACTGTGAACCTGAGTCTTCTGGGGAGTGTAATCTTACCCAGCACTGGCTGAATCCCTATTCCCTGATCTGACTTTTGGCCAGGAGTACGTCTGTGTTGTCTGGATTAAGCTTCAATTTATTTGTCTTCATTCAGTCCATTACTGACATTGGACACTGATTTAGAATTAGAACAGCTTCCTTGCATTTAGATGGAAAGGAGAATAGAGTTGGGTTTCATCAGAATACTTGTTGCACTGAACATCAGACTCTAGGTAATCTCTCCTAGCAGTTTCAGATCCATTCTTAAGTCTGTCTTTTAGTTGAATTTGTACGTAAGTCAGAACAGGTATGTACGATTCCCCGGCTCTACGTCATTTACGTATAAGATACGCCATTTATGTAGAGTATAGTGTAGTATACATTAAAAACGGCATTTACGCAAATTGTGGCCATTGTTACATATACTACGCTATTAAGTCAGGGCTCTCCAACCTTGGGTCCCCAGATGTTGCTGGACTACAGCTCCCATAATCCCTTGCCATTGGCCATGCTGGCTGGGTATGCTGGGAGCTGTAGGCCAGCAACATCTGGGGACCCAAGGTTGGAGAGCCCTGCTCTATGTAAACAATGTAGAGCCGGGGAACCAGGAAGTCTAGTGAGTGCCTCAGCTGGCGCTCACCAGAGGCTCAGCAATCCGTTCGTAAGTACAAGTTGTCCATAAATCGAATGTTTGTAACCCAGGGATTGCCTGTATATGTTAAATAGCATGGGGAACAAGATGGAAATCTGAGGGACACCTAGTCATGGTGTCAAAACAGGTATCTCCTGGCACCGCTTTCTGAAATAATCCTTCCAAGAAGGAATGGAGCCCATGTAGAACAGTGACTCCCACACAGACACCTCGGAAGGATACCATAGCCAATGATATCAAGAAGGACACAGTCCTGTTCAGTCCCTGGCATAGGTCATCCACCAAGGCCCAGCATAGATCATCCACCAAGACAACCAAAGCAGTTTCTGTCCCATATCTAGGCCTGAAGCCAGATTGAAATGGATCTACATATAATTTGCCTCATCCAGAAACCCCTGGAACTGAGAAGCCACCACATGCTGGAGCACCTTGTCCAACAATGGAATGTTGGAGACTAACCAGAAATTATCCAATACAGTGGGGTTTAGGGAGGGTGTTGTATTTTTTTAAAAGCAGATTTCTTACTACCACCTCCTTTAGGCATGACAGAATCACACCTTACCGTAAAGGGGCATTTACCATTACCCTCACTCACTCAGCCAGTCCTCCCCAGCTGCTTATATAAGCCAGAAAGGGCAAGGGTACAGCATACATGTGGTAGGCCTCACCTCTGCAATGATCTTGTTCACATCTTCAGGGTGTACGAATTGAAAAGTAGCAATTATAGCTCAAAAAATAGGGGGCAAAGTTACATCCACAAAAGAACTATTTCTTCGCTACCCTTACTGCCATGAAGTTATTTATTTTATTTGTACCCTGCCTTTCTACCAAAAAATGGCACTCAGGTAGATTTTGAAATGAGCTCTAGCCCATGTTTGGTCAGACTTGTCCTGAGTTTTCATCACTCCTAGCTCTCTGGAAAACCAAGGAGCTCATTTGTCTCTGCTCAGCAGGAGAGGATGCTCAAGAGCTATCATGGCAACCGTCTCGGCCATTTCCCCATTCCAGAGGTCAACCAGGGTGTTGCCAAAATGTTTGGTTACCATTTCTAATAGGTTAGCGAGGGAATGGTCTCTTAAGCTCTCAGTAGCTTTTCCTTAAGACCTGGTTTCTATAAACTCCATCCAAACTAAATCCTCACAGACAGGAAAAGATGCTGTACACCAGTCTTCCTCTGCCTCCAGCTGTTCCTGCTTCTAGGAAGATTCAGATGTTTCAGGGACTATGTGCTGAAGTTCCCTCTCGTCAGACATAAAATAGGAATCTAAAATGTATTATGTATAGCTTGGTTTGCTCATAAAATTATCATACTTGGTATATTAAATATACCGGTAAAAGTTTAGTTTAGGCAATAATTAGAAGTTTACTGAGTTAATTTTTATTTTTAATAATTTTATGAGCAAACCAAGTTATATATAATACATTTTATGTTTCTAAAGTAATAAGGTGACTTTAGATTTGTACAGATCACTAAAAAAAATTAAGTATTTCATATTTTTCCATTTTTCCCAGAATCTCCAAAAATTCAAAATTTTGGAAATTCAGCATTTCTGGAAATTTTACATCTCTATCCTTAGATATATACATATGAGAACAAAAAGATCTCTTCATGATAGATTACTAAAATTTCAAGGCTAGTAAGACTCTCAATAACTAAACAATCTAATTCTCGGGTACACAACTTCAGATTCTCTACCACTTTCATGCTTCCAATTCCAACCCATTTGCCAAATGTTAGTGTTTAGTGGGTAAAGTTTCACAGAGTATTTGCTATTCAAGGCAACAGAATGCAAACGCCCTACCTTAGGAAGTTTTCAAAGCCAGTCGCTGTTTTATATAATTTTTAAAAAATTGCTGACAGGCTTAGAAAGAATAAATGCCACTTAAAATACAGGGCTAACTATGAATTTGTTAACTGATGCCTACAAAGCAATGTCCTTAAGAATTATAAAATTCAAAACTAAGGTTATTCGGCCTAATTTTTCAGCAACTCTTGGGCATATAGTACTTCAAAACAAGTATTAAAATTGAGGAAACTGGATTTCTTTCAAACCTCATACGATTTCTCAAACCTAGATGTGTGTGTGTGTGTGTGTGTGTGTTTACCAGTGGCAACTTTAAAAATTAAGGTGTCGTTGAATCTTCTGTTTTCTTTTTAAAAGATTCTTGCAATGACTATCTTAAAACTTAATGTTTTATAGGCGAGGTTTAAATCCACCTCATAGAGTGAAGTCCATTTCCATGACCACATTCACACAGCAAGAAATAGAATTTCTCCAGAAACATGGGAATGAAGTAAGTATTTATTGCAGAATGCATAATTGATTGAATTATTAAAGCAATAAACAATCCTTTAATGAATATATTTTACCGTTGATCAAAAATATAGCAACATTTAAATATTTATTATGAAAACAAGAGAATTTGGGTTTCTCTTTGCTGTCTGTAGTAGGAGGTCAAAAGACATGTTGGTATTTGTGAGCAATATGGAACTTTTTAGCCCTGGTGAGCTATAATTTAGTTTTTGCAGTGGGAGTGTTGTCTTCTAGGCTTCTGCTGATGTATTTATTTCTTAAAACCTCCCCCACTGACCCCTCTTATCATTCAACATGCTGCTATAGTAAATTTTCCAGTGTGGGTGGGACTTCCTTTCTAAAGATGAGTGGTATTTCATCAGAAACACTCATTCTCATTCATGTTGCATAACAGGGTGGTGTCACAGTAGCATGCTATTGCCATGCTTTAATAGTTGAGAGAAGTGGGGAAGTTGCTTGATGTGCGATCATTGAAATCACCAGAAAATGTAATGGTTTTGTAAGAGAAATGCAAAATTCTGGTTATAAAAAGTTTAGGTTCCGGGATTCATTCTTTAGGATTGATCTCTAACAGCATTGTAATGAAATCTGACATAAATTAGGAAAATAATATGTTTGAGACCTGATGTGCAGTGTTTTGAAACCACTATATCTCATGAGGTGAGTGCCTCTTTTAGGCACTAGCAAGGTGTCTCAGCTGCTGCACCAATACCACAAAGGTAAGTCACCAGGCACAGTCAAGGTGTAGATATTTTTTTTTTTAGTTAAAAGAATGATAGAAAATGTCTAATAAAAGTGAAGCTTTAATTCTGCCTTATTTTTATTTGTCCGAAATCAAATATGCTGAGGAATGTAGTTCTTTATGCTTGCCCTAAGAATGGAAGAGTTTACTGCTATCAGTTTAACATGATTACAAGGAAGGAATTTATAGCTAATTGTTTTTCCTGATAAGAGCACAGGAGAACAGAATTCTACTTCATTAGAAGACAGAGAGGAATAGTTCTTCTTTTTAAATAAATGTAGTCGAGGGCCACTTAATTGCTACTCAGTATACTAGTAGAGTATTTGTTTAAATTTTGATTTTTAGAGAGATCTTTCTAGAGTAGCTGAATAACTGCATTTTTCATGGTACTGCTACTAGCAGAAGTACTGAAAACAAAACAGCTGGTATGAAGGGAATGCAGACTAATACAGACAATAGTTCACATTCTTAGGAGCCTGATTAACTTGACACTTCAGTTATTTTGAACTTCAGCAGATTGAGAATTTGGATATTTTACTTAGGGCGCAATTCTGCTGCCCTCTGACCTCGCCTCGGGGGCCATAGGATAGGGCATAGAAGCCACTGCAACCTTGGAAATATCTTCTGAGGTCCCAGCACACAGTCCGCCTGCGGAGCACCCTCCCTCCCCCACCTTGTAGCTGGCGTGGTTTTTTCTGCACTGGCAGGTAACGTGTTTGGTTCCTCTGTGTGTGTGTGGGGGGGGTGTTCCCAGGGATGGGGAAGGGAGGAGTGAGGCACTGTCAGCTTCCGAGGAATCCAGGCGGTACCTCAGCCTCTCTTCCTTGGGAGGAAATGTAAAGCATTTAAACGGCCAAAATCAGCCATTTAGATGTTTTGGAGGGCAATCCTATCCGCCACGTTCTTCCCGCCCTCAATAGGATGCCCGTAATCCTCCCGAGTTCAGAGGGTTACAGGCAGTCGCATTGGATTGCGCTATTTATTTAAAGCATTTGTTCTCTGCTTTTCAGCTAGAAAGGCTTACAGATCAATAAAAACAAGAGAGCCCCTGCCCTCAGGCTTACAATCTAAAAAGATACAACACAAATGGAAAAGGGGAAGGTGTGTGGGAGAGAATATAAGAAAACCCAGGTTTAAGATTAACATTAAGAACCCAGTTCTTAATGCTATACGGTTCTTACAAGGACCAGCTATAATGCAGATGTAATGCAGTTGGTCTTAATGCAACCACCTGGAATAGAAACAATTCAATGAGAAGAGGAGCCAAAAATTGCTGGTCTTTCAGCTGAGCTCATGGCATGGCCCCGCTTTTTGTATCTCCCTCTGCTACAGTCGGATGGAATGGCTGCTGGATGACAGTTACTCTCCTTTGCCCCCCCCCTTTCCCCCATTTCCACCAGAGCCCCCAAGCATATGATATTATTGCTAATCACGTTAGCCTTTCCCCCTCCAAGAAAAGGATAGTCACAGAGCCAAAGAGTCTTGCTTAGACTAGCTGGGGAGTGTGCTGGGTGAATGCTTGAAAAGCAAGCATCTCTCTGGAGCCTGTGGTTGGTGCTACTCAGTGTAGCTGACCACAGTCTCCAAAGACAGTGCAAGCGGTTGCAGGAGTGAGCAAGTAGAAGGACTCCTGTTCCTCCTAGCCTGAAATTTCTGGTCATGTCCTTTCCCAAGCAAACTTATAATGCATATATGCTGACTGCTGCCCTTGGAAGTCCCAAGATGCATATAAAGAAGCATTACATTTCCCTATGGGATCCCTGTTGATGGTGGCTAGGCCACCCAGATTCAGGGGTAGTGGGCAGACTTTGTCCCCATTGCAACAATTCCTGGTAGGAATAAATGGCACTATTAACATATACACTAGCCAGCAGAAGGGAAGATTCAGACACCATAGGATAGGGACTAAGACTCCCAGCAATGCTGTCATTAGGTGTCAGGTTTGATTTTTATGTGCATAGCTCACCCAGGGTTTTGTCACTTGGTCATCTTAAAGTGTAGATTGTTGAACAGTTTTTAGCTGGACACCAGTATATTCAGCTTACATTCTGCAAGCTTGTAAGCTGCGTGCTAATGGCTACAAATGTAAATCCAGAGGACTGTTTAGAAATCATGCCCAACCATGTTTTTTTCATTATGAAATGAGCCCTGTGCTCATATTTTCTCTTGCCTTGCATGCAGTGTTTTAGTAGCTTCCAGTCGTTACTTGCTCTAAGCCATAGTTTACTCTTAGGCAAAAAGTGGTTTGTGCTTGCCTAAAAAACCAGGACCAGAAGTAATTGCTAGGTGCAGCGGGTACATGAGCTAAAAGCTTCTCCGGCCTTGTTCTTAATGCCAAACCTTTTAATGCCAAATCGTGATCTTTAATGCTAAATAAAATTCTCACAGCCTGACATTCCATGCCATGTGTAATTTGCCATGTTCTTTTTTGGGAGTACTGACCTCTGTTACGTGGTAAACTTAATGCTTCAAGTCCTTGGCCATTTGTTGTAATAATCTCCCTCAGACTTCTCTTGCAGTCAAGGTGTCTTGGACTATATGTGCCAAACTTCAACTTTTGTTATATACAGATACATACAAATATCAACTCCCCTATGATGCATGTGTAGGCTGACCCTGTACAAATGTATCATAGGTGGGAGCTGCCACCTGCACAGCATCCCTAATGTTTGGATATTTTTTTTCTTACACTTTTTCTTGGGAAATGTAATGTGAGCAGTGGTCATTAGTTAATGCTGAAAAATGCAGAAATTCTGAGCTTCTCCCAGGAAATGATATTAAAGGGTCAGTGTGTAGGCAATTGTGGGTTTTAACTTATATTCTCGAAACAAATACTTGACAAGTCTTTATCTAGTACATCTGCTCCATATTCTTTATTATATGACATGCAAAAGTTGTTCCTGTTAACAAAGTTTGTAAAGGCATATGCTGCTTCAAATCATAATACAATTTATTTATTTATTTATTATATTTATTAATCGCCCATCTGGCCGGTCACCCAGCCACCCAGTTACAATATACCGGTAATGGCATCATTATGAATTGGGATGCTTATGAACAGGAGTGAAGCAATTACCATAGAAAAAGAATAGAATGTAATCATGTAAAAAATATTCAGTGGGGTGGAGGGAATACTTAAATGTTTTACAAAGGTAGCTAAGCAAATAACTCCTGATGAAATTACAATTATTAACTATGGAGTGACTAAAATTATGTTGGACTAACAATGCTGTCAGTGCTTGCATTTCTAGGAAGTATACATTAGCCAATAAATTAGTGACTAAGACAAATGGAGATATGAATTTACCGAAAACACGTTATAGCTTGCTTTACACAGGAACATGATTTCAAAACCCTTCCTGTGGCAAGTATTGTAGTTCTGCTCTGTCAGATTGTTGAAAATCCCTAGTATTTTATTGTAATTGGCCTACTACTTAATATAGGCTAGTATGAATTCTTTATACAGCTTGTGCTAACATCTTTGTTTGTTTGATCCGCAAGCTATTTTCATATAGAGTGATCTTCAGATGAATGAAACGTGACTTACGCATGCTTATGCATCTTAACCAGAATGTATCCTATTGAGCCATGTTCCACACACCAAAAAGTACTGGCACATCGCTTCTTAACCACTCTGCAGAATCACTCTACAACAGAATCTTGGTTTTGATTCATTGTATCTTTGATTTTTAAGTGAAAAGCTCAAACCAGTACTCTCATCACATTCAAATATATCACTCAAAAACCATAGGGGAGATGTTTTCCTGGCTTGGCAAAGTATTGGATGTAGGGATCATACTTACCAATATTTGCAGAAGGGGAAGACCCAACCATTGTGGATGGCTTGCAGTGGCCTGGTTTGCACATAACACTAAGCAAAAGTGAGACTTGTTGGAATCTGGCTTGTCATTGTGTCTGAACCCAACCCCTCAAACAAACCATGGTTTGTTAACCTGTTACAAACCACAAATATAAGCCACAGGTTAGTTGTTGATTTACAAAGTCTGGATTGTTTAAACTATGGCTTTTATCCCTGGCTTGTTTGCACAGCTGTCCACCCTCAAACAGAGGTGCCCAACAAGAGCACCTGAAAATGAAACTGCTTTGAAGGCTGGCAAAATGGGAAGGAGAGATATGAACCAGACATAGGGAAAGGAAGCTGTGGTTTGTTTGCTCATCTGCAAGACAATTCACAGCTAAAGCAACAAACCATAATTAACATAAACTATGGTTTAGCGTTATGTGCAGCAAATGTGCAGCACTGTCCGACCTCGGAAGGTATTTTCTGAGTCATCCTATGATCCCTGGGACGCTCACCCAGGGACCATAGGATTGCTCTCTAAAGCTCTTAAACAGGTGATTGTAAGACTCTCTTTAAGAACTTGAACTAATGAACTGGGTTTTGATACACAGTTTTATGCATCAGCTGAGTAGAAAATGCCTATAGTGTAGTCTAGTCTATAGTGCAATATAGCCTAGCTGCTTTGCCATAAAATCTTTACCTACCTGTAACGAAAACTGGAATCTTCCATTTGAAAAACACTTCTTAGAATAATATGCTGTATTAATATTCCTATCCTACAAGCAGGGTTTAACTGTATCATCCACTTGATTCTTGCCACTTTAACTAGAATTTGCTACCATATAAGTACAGGTGCACAATCTACAAATGTTATATGATTAAAAATAAGGAATTTAATACAGTTTTTTAAAATGAGTATGTTGTAAAATACCCCGTATTTTTCCGTGTATAAGACGCCCCCATGTATAAGACGCCCCCCACTGGCAGCTTCGCAACCGTGCGGTTCTCTCCTCGGCTTACTTCCATGTATAAGACAACCCTCAATTTTTAGTCTAACAATTTTAGGAAAAAGTATAGTCTTATACATGGAAAAATACTGTAGCACCTATTTAGTACTAGTTTCCCCCACCCCCATTCCTTTTTCCTTTTGTATTGTGTGCATTAGATTGTGAGCCTACAGGCAGGGACTGTCATATATATTATCTTTTTCGATCTTTTTATTAACAGTCACGTCATATATATTAGTATCTGTATAGCTCTTTAAAAACTTTAGGCATTTTATAAATGTCAAATAATAAGCTATAAGTTGTTTCTAGGAAATAGCTGGAGTGCAGGTGAGGAAGTTTATATAATCAAGCCATTCTTCTAAGTGGAATTAACAATTGCTTTAACTTATATTGGTTCACTCTTTACAAGGATTTGAGATTGATAAAAGTAACTTAATAGCCATCTCTGTTTTCCTGCAGAAGATCCTGTAGGGACGTTTCTTAAGCTTTAGATATTTCTGCAGTGTTAATAGTTTCTGAAAAGAATCCATACAGAGTGAAAATTAAATCATAGTTCTTGCCTGCCAGCTATTCTTGGACATCTTCCTGGTTTGTATTAGTCAGGATGTACCCTGGGAAATCTTCATTTTCTTCATTGCTGTTAAATGCTGACTGACAACAGAAACCTATCTCCATTGCAGTTAGTAGCAGGAAGGTAGCAGACAAGGAATAGGGTGAATTCTCACATCACAACAACCCATCCTGGCAATAAGCCAGGGTGGGTTGGTTGTTCCCAGAACAGCCCACAGTGTGCCCAACAGATGATCAGGCTCACCGTGGAGTCTTTGCCCTCTCCCTCCTTCCCACTCAGTCCTGCCACGGGTATCCCAGGGAACCCCACAGCAGGACTGACTTGTCTCCCTCTCCCTGCCGTGATCATGAGCTGTTTTTGGCTCGCCGCAGCTTTTAAAAAAATCATTTTAACTTGTTTTTTTGCAGAGATTGTGAAAGCCGGCTTTATAGATGATTTTCACGGTCCCCGTTTTGACAACCACTGACAGTCCCTTCAAAGTGCCCAAGCAGCACATTAGAGGGGCTGTCAGTGGTTGGGAAATATTTTTTTTAATTATTCCTTTTTTTAAAAAAACAAAACTTTTTTTGCTGCGCTTGTGCAACTCTATGAGTGCGGCAGTTGGAACCTCAGCTCGGTTACTGTCCTGGGGGTGTGGGTACCTGGTATCATAGTACAACAGGTACCAACCCTGGACGTTGACCCAAAGAGGCTCCAAATAGGCTTTTTCTTTCCTTTGGTTTCTCTTGTTAGCTGTCAGAAGACAAGCTGTCAAGGGAAACCAAAGGTACAAGTGATTTTTGCTCGTGAAAAGGGGTTGATGGGATTTACACCCTGTTCGTGGCAAGATCCTCCTGTTGGTTCTCCCCCCCCCCCCCCACTACACTGTCCTAATGTTGAGTTCACTTTTCCGATTGTTCCCAAGACTCTAGGTGCTCAGGAACATGGAAAAGTGCAAGCCGCACCCTTTTATAAGGAACTGGTGTTTTGACAGCCAACTGCCCCCCTTCATGGCAAGATCATCCATTTTGTTTTGTTTTTTGCACTACACCATCCTATGGATGAGCTCACTTTTCCAGTTGTTCCCAAGATTCTAGGTGCTTGAGAACATGGAAAAATGTGATCCCCCCCACTTTTAAAAGGAACTGGCGTTTTGGCAGCTAGCTGTCAAAACTCTGGTTTCCTATTAAAGGATTTCTTGACAGGGCTCCCCATGGTTTCTTCACAGGGACATATGCAGCTAGCTGTCAAAACGCCAGTTCCTTTTAAAAGGGGGAGGATCACACTTTTCTATGTTCCCGAACACCTAGAGTCTCAGGAACAACTCGAAAAGTGAGCTCACCCTTAGGACAGTGTGGTGCAAAAAACAAAATGGATGATCTTGCCGTGAAGGGGGTATAAATTACACCCCCCCCTTTTCATGAACAGAGATCACTCATGCCTTCGGTTTCCCTTGACAGCTCATCTTTTGACGGATGTCAAGAGAAACCAAAGGGAAGAAAAAGTCTATTTGGAGCTTCTTTGGGTTAATGCCCGGGGTTGGTACCTGCTGTACTATGACAGCAGGTACCTCTCCAGGACATTGACCCAGACAAGTCTTCCAATTGCTGCACTTGTGGAAATGCGCACCTCCGCAGTTGCGCAAGCGTAACGCATCCCCGCCCTGCATTTTCACCTAGACAGGCTTTTGAGCCCATCTTAGCGATTGCATTTCAGAGGAGATAGGAAGGAGCCTACAGAGGATACCTTGTATCCTGGCCTTTCCAGTCTCCTCCCCTCCCTACCTGCCAAAACGCCCCCTTATCCCCTCTCCGAGGTTGCTTTCCCAACCTTGGAGAGTAGCCAGAGCAGTTCTTTCCGTGCTAGTTGCAGGGGGTGGGCTGGAGCTCCAGTTCCCTCCTCTGAGGTTGGAGTGCTGTCTCTGACCTTGGAGCTGGGAATCCAAAGTATCCTATGGCTCCTCAGATGCTGTCCAGGGGCCATAGGATTGCTCCCTCTGTCTTTAAGTTGCCACAAGGCTTTGTTGGTTTTTCTGTATGAAAGACACTCTGAATTGGACTAGAATGCATCTTTCAGTTATAAGCATTTGTGTTCATGTACAAGTCCATATATATGCTCAATTAATGAATAATTTTTACACAAATTTATTTCATGATTTGTAACAAACCCATTCAGTTAAAAATGTAATTGGTAGAAGGCTGTTATTCTTCCCAAATAACTGTAGTAAACCATCCTGGGGGCACTTGTTAAGGCTGAAAGGTGAAACAAAGATGTATTTAAATGTATTTATATAAACAATAAAATATCAGTGTTTTGTTTTAGTAGTATTAAGCCTCTACCGTCGACACAGATGAAAATTTATCAAAAGTGTTGAGAAGAGCAACATCAGTACATCCTTAATCACAATGCATGCTCTGATTTTTGGTTTAAATAGCTATTCTTATAGAGAAAATAAATGGCCTTTCAGGATTTGATGACTCGTGTGCTGTTTGTTTTTCTTAAATAATCAGACTGAAATTGATTTAACCTAATATTGAGTTTTTGTTTTTCCTTCAAAAGGTATGTAAACAGATTTGGCTAGGATTATTTGATGATAGATCATCAGCAATTCCAGACTTCAGGGATCCTCAAAAGGTCAAGGAATTTCTACAAGAAAAATATGAAAAGAAAAGATGGTCAGTACATACTTTGTTCAGCTAGTAGTTTAAAACTGTTCACCTTTTAAAAAATCAAACTTGAGGTGTCTTAATTTTGCTAATAGAACAGGTGCCATATGGAGGTTTGTTGAAACATCTTCTGCATGGTGTCTGCTCTATGCTGTCAGCTGTTAACAATATATGCTTGGAATAATAACATTGGGTTATCTGCTAAATATAAATAAAATTAATAATAATAACAACAACAATAGATTTTGGCACTACCATTTATTTAATATGTAATGCATCTGTTTATCATAGGTATGTCCCACCAGAACAAGCAAAAGTTGTGGCATCTGTCCATGCATCTATATCTGGGTCCTCAGCTAGTAGTACAAGCAGTACACCAGAAGTCAAGCCACTTAAATCTCTCCTGGGAGAATCTGCACCAGCATTGCACTTAAACAAGGGCACACCTAACCAAGTGAGTAATGTGGTGAAAAAACTGACTGAATTTGACATACATTGTTCAGAATCTATTACTCACTGCCTTGTTCATTGGTATTAATACTGCCTTCAGCTCAGTGTCCCCTGCCCCTAAGTTGGTAGTGGGCAACTGGGAGGACTGGGTGTCATTTTATTTTACAGTCCACTCCATGCTTGTTCCCCCTTATGCCAGCCTACCTGCCTTTAGGCGGCTCCCAGCACCTAAGCTTCTTTAACTCTGGCATCTTTACCCATTCAGCTTTCCAGTCTTCCATCTCCTTTCCTTGCTCATACAACTCCTCCTGTATCTAGGGCCTGTGTGAAGTTTTGTTAACTAAACTGACAATGCACAGGAGTGGATTGTTAACATTTTGCCTCTCCTCATAGAATTGTTGACTATTCCACACAACTTTGCATCAGTTCAGCCAGTGAGTGCCAGAGACTTTATGAATATTTTTGTTCTCACAAAACTCCTTAATGCAGTCCAATATGGAATAGCTTGATCTGGGTGAAAAGTAATTTGGCTTATAAAAGTGCTGTGTCCTTCAGCCTCAGAAATAAAACTCTGGATTGTCCTCTACTCATGTTTGTTTAGCCAACTGCAACTTGTTGTTTACAGTCTCCTGTTGTAATTCGGTCTCAAGGACAGTCACAAGAAAAGAAACAGTTTGATCTTCTCAGTGACCTTGGTTCGGACATATTTGCTGCTCCTGCTCCTCAGTCCACAGCTACAGCAAATTTTGCTAATTTTGCACATTTCAACAGTCATACAGGTAACAGTATTTTCTATTCCTGGATTTGGTATTAATAACAAATACTGAAATCCAGCTCCTTGAAGTGCAAATAGTATACTTCTGCGGAAAAACAAAATTGACTATTGCTTTAAATGATTTGCTTCAGTAAGACGGGTTAAAATATACCATTAACAGGTTGCACCTAGTCATTAAAGGACAAGTGACAATTTGAATTTGTCAATCTATATACACATGAAGCAGGAAACAGTCTATAAAAAAGCAGACTGACCGGATTCCATCTGTCTGAATTCTGAAGTAGCTGTCAACATCTGTCAGAGTTGGAGGGACAGGGAGGTAACAAAGTAGTCAGACATTTACAGAAAATATCAGGGAAATGATTAATGTTGACCAAATATATGATGGAACTAAAGGCAAGAAACAGCAATGAGAGAACCCACATAGTTTGGACTATGTTGCTTTACATGACAAGAAAGCTAGTTGTGGTTGTATCAGGCTAGATGACTATGCTTTACAGTCAATTTACGGTAATACTTTAACATTCTTATTTTGAACCTTAGCCTGTGAGTTGATTCTGAAAGTAAAGAATAGCTCCTATCTTCAGGCTCTGTGATTTTGGGTTCAGAGCACTGCTACAACAAAAATGCCATCTCAGTTTCATGGCCCCATTCACAGGCAGCAAAATGGGCTGTCGTATTCAGTGATTTCATCAGGTGGCGGAAGAAATTCTAGACTTTTCCAGGGGTGGGGGCTTCCTGGGACAAGTGGTGGTAGCAGCATTATTTTCTATTTAAAAATATAGTTTGGCTGCTGCTGCTACAGCAGTAGCTCTCCTCTTGGCCGCCTGCCATGTTTTCCCCATAGTACCTCACTTGGGCTGATATTACATCATGACAGAGGCATTGTGGGGATGGGGGATGATCGTGGTTTCCACTGGCCAGTATGAGCAGTTTGCTTATTAACAGTGTTTGTGCACCACCTATTAATTGTTTTTCTTAAACATTTGGCCCTTCTGATGTGTTATCATAGGATCTTAAACTGAACGTTTGGGACTGGGATTATACTCTATGTGGAATCCCAAATCAGAGATTATTATAATACTTAGTTATATCATGCGTTAAATTGTTCAAACAACTTTGCATATATTATCTCAGTCAATCTTACAACAACCCTGTAAAGCTAGTCAGTATTACCATATTGCAGATGGAGGGCCTGAGGCAAGCCCATGGGTGAGACAAGGTTTGAACCAGGGACTTGAGTTCACATAATTCATCGCTATACCAGACCATCTCTCAGTTTCTTAGGTTACTTCTATTTATACTAGTTTCTTATCTTATAAGAAAGGATATTTATGTGCCATTCTGTGGTCAGTAGTGTTTACAGGATCTTGTGTAGAATCTGTAGTTTTATGCTGTCTGAGGCTGGAATGCCCCATTGCTTAGAACATAAAGCTGTTTGCAGTCCAGTTTCTGTGAGATAAAGGAAATATGCCAATTTGACTGGGATTAAAACCTCAGGTGAGGGCAGGCTGAGTACTGCAACAAGGTTTTGGAAAGCTGAGACACAATGAGTCCAGAAGCAAGGAGATTGAAAGAAGGGAGGAGAGTAAACAATGGACTAAGAGCAAATAACCTGAAGGGAAGGATAGGTGGAGAGTGATGCTTAAAGAGGAGAAAGGAATTGAAGTGAGAGGAGACTCTGAAGGTACTTCAGAGAAGGCAATATGCTGTGTTGGAGAAGGAGTGGGAGTGCAATGATGGCTTGTCAAGAGACAGGCTGGCTAAAGGGAGGAGGACAAAAGTAGGCAGTGGCCTGAAAAACAGGAATCAAATGAAATAACGGGTGGTGTAGATCTACCACTGAAGAAAGGAGAAGCAAAGGTAAAAAGTAGTGCTGGGGCTGTACATGATTGACAGGGAGTGGGCTGGCAAGGAAGGTTTGGAGGGCTGGAGACTAGAGGGCAGAGTGCCAAAGAAGCCTATGTTTGCTAGGTCTAGACTCTGGGAGAGTGGGGGGCGAGGAATTCTATGAACTGTTGCTTCCATGGTTACTGTACCATTGTGACCTGGCAATCACAATGCAGCTGTGGGAGAGACTGAATTGCACATTGGTTTGAACTAACTAGTCTACTCTTTGGCTGCACACTTCAAGGAATTATTCTAAAAGTAGAATCGGGAAGATATATCTGAGCTTTGTGTAATTTGAACGTATTTTGTTATAGACAAGGTCCCTGTAGTTGTGTGTAATTTGTTACATACCTAATGTTCTCAGTCCTGTAAATAAACTACTATCTTAAAAGGCCCTAATTTGCATTGGGCACAGTATTTGACTAAATGATTTGCCCTTCCTTCTGGATTATTCTCTTAAATTTTATATGGACTGTATTATCTCCTTTTAAGGCACAGTGACTTCTCAAAGGCCAGTATCAAGAGAGTGAAGTTACTTACTTTTCCAGGTGTATTGCTTATGAAATGCTTATGAAACTTCCATTTCAAAAACTGTTTGCCATGTGGCATGAGGAATTGAAGCGCACCCAAACACTAGGATGCACAGAATTTGCAGGCTGCTTTGGATCTTGGTCAACATGATTTAAACTTACAAAATCACTTCTCAGTGAGGCTGCCTTAAATGGATGCTATAGTAGCAAAAAACATAGATACAGCTGGCCCAACACTAAAGTAACCAGCAGTATAGTAGCACAAAATGTTGATGACAATATCCTAGAAGAAGGCTTTCAGCCAAATTGTGTGAGCTGGAAGTTGTCATATTGAGTTTTTCATAATGTTAGTTTCTTGGCTACTAACTTCCAGGAAAAAAAATGAGCACCTTATTTATTAATTTCATGCCTGACTGAAAGCTGTGTTGGAGGTACTGTGATTGCAGAAGTGATATTTCAGAAGTGATCTTTTCACTTTTACTGACTCACATGAGGGAGAAAGAAATTGGATCTAAATATTTTGCACACATACCATAGAAATAATCGGTATTCCCATGTAGAAAAGTTAGGATTGGATGGTATGTTTAAGAACGTTTTCCCTATAATTTCATAAATGACATTTATATCAGTGGCATGTTTGAGGAACAGCTTACCCTCAAAGCCTGGCATAATCTGATTCAGTTTATGATCTGTTTTTGTTTTCATACCATTAACATGTTTTGTTCATTTGCAATTTACAGCGCAGAACTCTGCAAATGCAGGTTTTGCCAACTTTGATGCATTTGGACAGTCTAGTGGTTCGAGTAATTTTGGTGGTTTCCCCACAGCAAGTCAGTCTGCTTTTCAGCACCAAAATACAGGTAGAAATGCTCTAACGTTGTTAGCTTTCTTAATATAAACTAATCTGGACACATAGTTTAGAATATCTCTTAACTCCTTCCTGCACCTACTTGTCTTAACACGTACTCTGAAGCTCTGGGGAAACCTGAAATGAATGCTCCCTTTTGTTTGCTATATTTGGTGTGGATTGTGTTGATGTTTTCTCGCACGTAGTTTTTGCACTGTAGCCTCTTAATTATCCCTACACATGAAATAATCTGTGTCACATTTGTGAGCACTGTCGGATATTGGATCATATCTAAGTTAAAAGGAGACTATCTGTTTTCCATCTTCTAAGAGAACAGTAAATGCACTCCAATTAGAGAAGAAACTTGTTTAGTGCAGTACAAGTGTACTCTTCTGTTTAAAAAAATATCTCATGTGTAAGGATTATTGCTTTGCTCTTTAATTTGGTTACGTTGTAATAATGTTTGCTTGGAATGACACACTACTTGTCTTGATCTGACTTACTTTCTTTTTTCCTTTTCCTTTTTTAAGTGTGTTGTCTTAAAACTTTCTTTTAAATTTTTGTTTTTCCCTTTTGTTAACTTTAACCCCTCACACAATTTCTGGCTGTCCAGCGTTCAGAACGCTTTCATCTAGCTGCAGTTTTGGTGAATTTACTACTTCCGCTTTTCCTCTCCAGGCTGTGCGCAGTAAGTTCCACCATGGTAGGAAACTCAGCTCACTTAATTTACAATGCCATTTTTTTTGTTTCCATTATCATGTCCAGGTTTTCTTATATTAGTCCTTGCTTTAAAAGGTTTTAGCTTGTAGTTTATTAGCTTAGTTGCGTTGATTAAGAGTCTTCTCAATATATATAGAGTGGAAGTCAAAGTTAAAATTATTTTCTTATTGCTGCAAAAATTAAAAATGTAACTGAACAATCAGCATTCATGAGAATCTCACAATTTTAGGATACCTATATTAAACTTGTCTAGCATCGAATACTTGGGGTTCTGCGGTGATAGGGCTGGGAAATGTTGTGATACTCTTTCATAGGCCTCACACAAACAGGCCTTTCAAATGTTCTCTCGAATCAGATTGCCCAAGACATATGTCAGTATTTATGATGGAGGCCATACATCCTAGTTCAGTAGTAGGCATCCTGATAACTGTCAGATGTATTGGACTACAATTCTTAAAAAAGTCCCAGCCAGCATGGCCAATCGTCAGGGATTATGGGCATTGCAGTCCAAAGCATCTGAAGGGCACCAGGTTGCCTATCCCTTTGCTAGTGTCTCCTCTGTTGTTTAGGACCAAGTGATGGAAGCCATTGTGTGGAACTTTTTCGATATAAAATTGAAAACATTAAATACTTGACTGTCACAGGCACTGATAGGGATTTTGTTCCCTTAAAAAGTGTAATGCAGTCTCCTCTGGCTCTCTTCTGCTCTCTGTTCTTCAAAGTTTGGGGTGCACACAGCAGTAATCCTTGGGTATAAAGAAGTCATGCTAATCCTCAGGAACCATCTTTAGTCTCCTAACTGGATATTTTTAATTAAAGGCATTTCACTGCTACTAGAAATGGCCAAAGATTTTTCCATCAAACAAATTCCTATTTACCTGTATTTTTCCGTGTATAAGACGCCCCCATGTATAAGACGACCCCCACTGGGCAGTTTCGCAACCGTGCGGTTCTCTCCTCAGCTTACTTCCGTGTATAAGACGACCCTCAATTTTTAGTCTAACAATTTTAGGAAAAAGTATAGTCTTATACATGGAAAAATACTGTATTTAATTTTGCAGTGGGAGATAGAAACTTTACTGTTTATGAATCATTGAGGTTAGCTTTGCTGCAACACCTACTCTTGCAGTGCTCTATTATGGTGTTGGTAAGCTAGGGCTTTTGGTTTTGGGAAATACAAACAGCTGTTTTAACTAGCCAAGACCTGGGCATAGCGGAAGCTTCTGAAAATGTGTGACCCTTAAACATATCCACACATATGGTCACCAGTAGCATTTGAAGAGACATTCATTGAGCTTGTAAGTATCTATCATGTTTAACTTATCTTGTTACAGGTGGGAGCGCTGGATCAGTGAATGCTAACTTTGCACACTTTGATAACTTCCCCAAATCCTCCAGTGCTGATTTTGGAGCCTTCAGTGCTTCTCAGAGCAACACAACTGCAGCCAGTAAAGCTGCAGTGAATAAATCGAATCTCCAGTCAGCAGATAAATACGCAGCTCTTGCTAATTTAGATAATATCTTCAGCACAGGGCAAGGTACTAATTCTTATTCTTTGACCTGTTCTCTTACACTATTTATCATGGCAATAGTGGTGTTCTGTGATTTTCTCGTAGACAGTAAGGTTCTTAATGCTTCTCATTCTAAGAACTACCAATACCAGTAGCATGTTGCTTGCAAATTTTATACACTGGCTGTCATGCAAGCATAGTGGATCTGGTAAAAAGAAAAGTAGCACCGTAAAAGTATTGGTCCCTGATGTGTTCAGTTCTTTCCTTCATACTAGGCTCCAGAGTGCAATTAATATTCTCAGTTATTGGATCAAAACATGTCAGTGTGTGCAGGGGGTGATGACTCAGTTGATCTGAGTGGAGATGAAGCTTCCAAGGAAACCTATCTTTTTCAGTATAGCTATTGCCATCATGGAATTCAGCAGATGGTGATGCTAGAAATAGTGATCTTTGCATCTGAGTAATTCTTCAGACTTTGTGTCTACTCTGTTCTGCCTATTTTTAAAATCTATTTCACAAGGTGTTTATGATCCTTAGTACAAAAAAGGCCTTAACATTGACATGGAGTTGATGCAGCCAGCTATATCTCATTCTTAGAAAGGCAAAGTAGTCTGAAAGTTCACAATGGGCCATCTAGCCAAGTTCCCTTAAGAGTTAAGAGAGTAGAAACCTCTATTAACAAAAGCTATAGAAGGATCTAGGGTACTGAAGCTGTAATATCCACCAATGTATGAGTAGGTGGCTTTATGTAGGGTAATGGTCTAGATTATGTTTCTGGATGAGCCTATAATGAATATGCTCAGAGTGGTAGGGACCATGTCAGTTTGCAGTACAGAATTGGACAGTGTCGCACTAAGTAAAACTTCCAATTATCTTCGAAGTTGTTACTTTTTATATCACACCCTTCCTCCAAGGGGCTCAGGGCAGCATATATGGCTCTTTTCTCCCAACCTGCCTCCCATCGTCATCTTGTGAGGTAGGTAGGTTGTTTTGTTTGTTGTAATTTTAACTTTTTAAACTGCCCTGAGAACTTGTTGAAGGGTGAGGTTTAAATAAAACAAATTAGTGATGGGCCCATGAACACACAGTGAGCCTCATGGCTGAGTGGAGGGGACAAGAACCTGATTGATCGATTGTATCCTACCTTTCTACCAAAAGGCGGCTGACAGAAACAATTAAAACAATACATTAAAATACAATAAAAGCATAACAGTTACAGGAAAAATATTACTAAAAACAGCATCCAGCCCAACAGACCGACTTACAGGCTAAAGTCCTTCTTAAATAAAGTGGTCTTTGCCTGCCGGTGGAAGGACAGCAGAGAGAGAGCAAACCTAGCCTCCCTTGGGAGGGAGTTCCACAGCCTGAGAGCGGCCACCAAAAAGGCCCTATCATTGGGATGCCACCAAATGTGCCTCTGAAAGCGGCAATCTCGAAAGAAGGGCCTCTCCAGAAGATCTTATGAACTGGGTAGGCTTTTATGGGAGAAGGCGGTCTTTCAGGTAGCCTGTCCCAAGTTGCATAGAGCTTGTTAGGTCATAACCAGAACTTTGAATTCTGCCCGGAAATAAACTGGTAGTCAGTGAAGCTGTTGTAGCAAGGGAATCACATGCTCCCTGTAACCAGCCCCAGTCAGTGGTCTGACCGCAGCATTCTGGACCAGTTGAACTTTCTGAATAGTTTTTGAAGGCAGCCTCATGTAGAGCGTGTTAGGCAGTCCAAACAGTAGCCTTCCTGGTCCTTGTCTGATGCTTAGAACTACTATATTACAAGGGCTCTTATTCCACTATAGGATCAGGAACATATTTGGATCTAGAGTGGAAACCATGTTTTAGTGTAGCAAACGAGGTTTTAGGAATGCAGTATTTCAAAAGAAGTTATAGGTCTTATGCATGATACATTTCTCGTGAGCCTATAACTATGGCTCCCTTTAAAATAAAATAAAAAATTGACATGTTAGTTTAGGCCAGTGACAGTAACATCCTTTATAATATGAGTCAGTTATAATATATGAGCAGTATTAAACAATTGAATTATCAACATTAATTTACAAAAAATTAAAATTGTATAAATGGATAATATGGATAACAGTGCAAACCAATTTCAAACTATTTTAATTAAAAATCTCCTTTGCTCTGATAAATTAAAAAAAAACCTTCCTTATCAAAAAGAGCTTAGTGTCTGTGACTAAGTTGGGAGGGCCTATAACTGTGGGGCAAATAGCCCCATAGATTCACTGAACATTCATCCTGATTTTGTTGGGTGCTTACATAGTAATTTCAGGAATCTCCCTCCTGCTAAGTTTAAGGACCTTAAGGCTCATGATTGTGGAATATATAACTTTCATTTGTGGACAATAAAGTTTATTAAGCAAAAACTGTCCATTATTACTGCACTCTTAGTTTTAAGATTTTAATGCTGTTACATGTTTAACCCTGTAGAGTAATACTTGCGTTGAGCTGTTTGGGGTTGAAGCAATTTAATTGATTAGTGTGCCTGTTTTAATTTTTTTTTCCTTGGTAAGCATATGCACTTAATGTACAACCCAAATCATAAATCTTTACAACTTGCATTAAACTTGTAATGTATCTTCTCATACACTGAAAGAAAACATCAAGGATTTCTTCAAGGATGATACAAATGGTAACTCAAGTACTTTTCTCTGATGTCCCCACATCTTAGTCCATGTACTGCCAATGTGCAAGTGACCTGTTCCTTTCGTTTTCTATACACTTAAGACCAAAATTGTTGGGTGCTTTACCACATGGGGGCTGCTTCAAATGGCTGTTACCATGTGACAAGCCATTCATATGTATCAGCTCTTCACTTGGTTCAGGCCATTTCTTTCTGCCACAGGCATGTTGTTGTTTTTTAACCTTTTGCAGTGGTATGGACAATACTGTTTTATGTGCTTGATTAGCTGCTACATATGAGTAGCCGTTAAAGCAAGCATCTACATGGCAGCCTTAATATGTGTGCTGGGCCTTCATTAAACTGATCATACTGCGTGTAAGTGTTCAGCCTAGGTCCATGATGTCTATTTATTTAGATCTAGCTATAGTTTTGTGGTATTAAGAAGAAAAAAGAAGCTAGAAAGCTCTATTGAGTTGGGAATCAAAAGCATTCATACTTCTGAAAAGGAGATGAATACATTGTTGAGTTTGATAGAATGTTGGAAGAGTAGCCCCCATTCTCCCCTGAAGAAAATTGCATTCATTGGGAGTATCGCTTTGAGTGTCTTATAAAATGAAAATTGGGGGGGGACGGGACGACTTAGTTGTAATTCCGTAATAGTAGATTATCCAATAAAGATATCATCGCCATTGCTAACTTATGTTCTAAAGAAATCTTATGTGACTTTTTAATCTGGTATCTTTTTTTGTAGGTGGTAGTGATCAAGGAAGTGGCTTTGCTGCCAGTACAGCACCTGCAGGTCCTGCTGTGTCAGCCCCAAGTCAGCCAAGTGCATCTTCAGACAAGTATGCAGCTCTAGCAGAATTAGACAGTGTGTTCAGCTCCACAGCAACCTCTAGTAATGCATATACTTCCACCAGTAATGTTAGCAGGTACTCTTTCTTGATAGAAGTTAATGTAAACCAATTGTGTTTACAGACAGCAAAAATGAAGCGGGGCACTTTTGAAGAAGTGCAGTTTTCTGAAAATCCATAGTTTAAAAACTGCAGGTTCAGTTACAGCAGGGTTCAGAAGCCTGTGGCCCTCCAGATGTAGTTAGACTCCAACTCCATCAGCCCTTGCTGATGGCCAGTTCATGGCCAGTGGTCAGGGATGATGTAGCCCAACAATATCTGGAGAGCCACAGGTTCCCCATCCCTAAGTTTAGGCATGGAACGGGTGGATGTGGAGGTAGTGGTTCACTAAAGCTTAAAGCTTGCTACCTATATCGCCAAGTAGATGTTGGTAGTATGAAATTAAAAACAAATATACTGGCAAGCAGGGGTTTGGGGGCCTTTAGCATTCTCAATGCCTAAATTATATTCAGTGATAAGTCATTTGTGTATGAATATTTACATTGGTGTTAATTGTGTAACTGCCTTAAACATGTTGATAGCACGAGGTTTGTAAAGTTTGATATTAGTCGTATCAAAAGAAATTAAATACAATCTTGTAACTCTCTGGAAGTGCAAGTTTCTACTTGGTACCTTATCTAAGTTTCTTTTGTCTTATTACTTTCCATTACTATGCATACTGTTGGCTACTGGGGAATGTGGTTAGCTTTTGACTTGTGCTTTAAGAATGGTTGCAACTAAATTAACCCAGTTGTTTTCTCCAAAATGTGATAAAACAGCTGTCTATGTTTTCATATACCATAATTAGCTGTAGGTGTCTAATAGTTAAGTAATTGGCTCTTATGTTGATGAATGTGAATTATTTTCAGTAATGCTTTTGGAACCGTACCAGTGGGTGCTAATACACAGACACAGCCTGCATCATCAAGCATACCTGCTCAATTTGGAGGTACTGTAAACATGACTAAACCTTCCTGCTAACTTGTGTTACAAGATACTGTTTTTTCCTGTATCCATTGTTATGCCTTTCCCCTGAAGGCAATTTGTGCAGCAGCATTTGGATGATTATACCTCAGCTTAGTGCAAGAAAATCAGAAGCTTTGCCCATTTTTTCTAAACCAGAAAACTGTGGTTACCAGTTGCAGAACATGTCAGGATATTAAACTATGGTTTGAAGTTGGCTTCTTTCCTGGCTTGTTTTGAATCTGGTTACTATAGTTTCTTGGTTTGGCTTAAATGGGAAACTGTGGTTAATTGAAGGTGTCCTGGTTTAATCGCAGCTTATGCAGAAGGAAGTGTGAAGAGGCTGCATGCACAAGCAAAAGGGTCATTCATATGTTGACTTACTAAGGACCAGTGGATACTAAGCCAAGATATGATAATCTGAACCAGCTCATTGATGAAAATGAATTTTAGATTGAGTTATCATACAGTGTTCTTTTGATATGCAATTTGTGGGATGTATAGTGTTTTCATAAAGTCAATGTTTCATTTTTCAGCAACACCTTCCACAAATCCATTTGTGGCTGCCCCCATAGCTGCAGTAGCACCTTCAACGAACCCATTCCAAACCAATAACAGAGGAGCAACAGGTTAGAAAAATAAAACATGCTTGTTAACAATTCGTGTTTTTATCTTCTGTAACTATAGATTTGTAACTTTGAGGTAAACTGTCACGTTAAGTTATTCTCTTATGAAATCAAATGCTTAATTTCGTTGTGGCTGTTATATTTATCTAGCTGGGTCAAACAATTAGAACAGGAAACATGTATAGGTTGAAATAAAAATGTTCCCTGTCCTAATTTTTGACAGGTAAATCTATTCAATAACATATTTGTGCTTCAAACACACTGTACTACTACTTTTAGAACACTTTAATATTTGAATTTCCTTTAACAAATATAATGTATGTAATAAAATTAATATGTCTTTTAGCCTTCCAGCTTTTTGGCCCTGATGCATAGTAAAACATTTAGGTAATGTCTGTATTAAAGGAATAAACTTGACTTGGTTAACGGATGTCAGTTTCTGACCAGTTTAACAAAATAACTTCCAAACCTATCTATGAAGTATTCTGAAGTTTTAAAAGGGTGTTTAAATATTGATTATTTTACCATGCAAAAATATTTCTTCAAGAAGTTGTTTATAAATTATTTGACACTGTCTGGTCTCTTTGTGACTTCTCATAAGGCCTCTCAGGAGCAATGCACTCTCACATATTTCCTCAGGCTCACTTTGGTAGGTAGCCACATTTTATATAAGTTTCATGTGGCTAACTGTTCATTTGCTTGTGAAAGCTTACTGCCAGTTACTGGTTCTTCTGCATGTACAACTTTTTCAACCTCCTTCCATAGTGGGCATGGATGGTGATTCACCTCAAATATACGTTGAAATTACTTGATATAAATTTAAGACTTACAGTTCAGTCCTAAACACATGTATTCAAAAGTACATGCTGTTAATTTCATTGGGACTTGCTGGCAAATAACGGTGCTTAGGATTGTAAGCTAAAACTGTTACATCTTACCTCCATGGTCACACTAGTAGATGCTTAAAAAGTGAGTGAGTTTTGAAGCTTGTGTTCATAGTAGCTCAAGTGAAACTAATAATGTCAAACCATTGTGTATTGACACAATGTGTTTTGATTTGCTGTTTTAGCAAGTTTCACTGTTAAGTATCCTCCCTGCTAATAGTAGCTTGTGTAAGTTCTGTTGGTGCACTATCTGTATCTTGTCTATTTTATATTCATGTGTGCCTCTTTATTCCACAATTACTTTAATAAGCTCTTATGGCATGTCTTTCCTGGCTAGCCACAACTATTGATTGGTGGATGTGGTGACATAGAATTAAAGTTGTGCCAGTTCTCTACAACAAAATGGAGATAAGGGGCAGTATGTGACTGTGTCATTCCCTTAGCACAAATGATGTTGTGCTAGCAGAAACTTGGTTCCGAGCAAGAGGAGAATTCAACTAAAGTTACATTTGCACAAGTGTGATTGAGCATGCAGTTGTGCAACCAGTTGTGCATTAAGTTTGCATAACCCATTGTGCAACCAGTTGTGCATTCCATTTGTGCACACTGTTTGCGCAACAAAGATTCAGCAGAGCTCTACTAGCGCTTTTTGAGTTTGCAGAATGATACCGTTGGATACTGCCTCAAGTTCTATAAACAAAGAAAAAATAGCTAGTTCAGTTTTTTAAAAAAATCCTCTAGAAATTCTAGTCAGGAGACTTAATATATTTAGTAATACCATGCAAAAAATTAAAATTGTTTAATGGACTGCTTCATATGCAATGCCGTCATTGAACAATATTTCTTTCACAACCCATTCAGGATGCAAGAAACAATGGAACTAGTTACATGAAACAAAGGAAGCTTTAGCAGTTTTTCTTCAACAGCAGCCTCCTTTAAAAAAAATCAGTTTGATAGGGGACATGGGTAGCTGTCTGAATAAAAATTCAGTTGGGATAGTGCAACAAAGTAGCTCTTGGATCTTTGCTGCTGCTTTGTATTGGACAGAATTTATTGGTGCTTTGAGCTTAGAGTAGTCAGTAACAGTTATTACAGTGTTCTAACGCTTTCTGCACACTCATTTCTGGAACTACTGAGGTAAATGGATCCATGACATTTTTGAAATTATGGGCCTTTTCCTCTATCTTACATTTTTGTCCACTGAAAGGCGATAGTTATCTATTGGCTGTGATAATCTCCATATTCTGCTTTAAGAAAAACATTTTGAAATATCTAGGAAGAGATACTGGCAAATGTTATCAAAGGGAGCAGACCAAACAAGTTTTGGCTATGTTCCAAGAAAATCCAGAAGCTTAATGGTTTTAAGGCTAGCCATGTGACTGGTTGCTTCATAAGGGATTCTGTGGAAACGCTGCTTAGTGTGACTTCATAGTAACAGTAGAACACAATTCAAAAATAATTGAATGCTACGTTTCCCTTACCAGCAGCAACATTTGGCACAGCATCCATGAGCATGCCTGCAGGATTTGGAACAACTGCCTCATACAGTCTTCCTACTAGCTTTAGTGGTAACTTCCAACAGCCTGCATTTCCAGCCCAAGCAGCCTTTCCTCAGGCTGCTTTCACCCAGCAACCTAATGGTAAATGTTTGCATGTTACCTTTTGTTTCAACAGATTGAGATTACAAGAGTAATTTCAGAACATTTTAGTAATTCATCTGTTTATTTTGAGATAGTTTTGCCTGTTCTGTGCCATGTTTACATCAGCTGATCACTTGAATGTTACATTGTTACCTCAGGATGTAACTGATGGTATAGCACTGGGCAGGGTGAATAGTAAGGGAGTTCACCTGATCAGGCTATAGCATATTTTATTCTCTCACATTCCCTGCCCTTAAACACAGGAATGACTGTTGTTGTGAATTATGTTTAACCTTAGAAAAAATTAGTAATCCCAGCTCAGTTGCTACTTGGCAAATGCAAGGAACCTATTTGGGATGGCACTCTGAATCTTTACTCTTAAATGAGAGCCAGTGTGGTGTAGTGGTTAGAGTGCTGGACTGGGACTTGGGAGATCTGGGTTCTAGTCCCCACTCGGCCATGAAACTCACTGGGTGACTTTGGGCCAGTCTCTGACTCTCAGCCTAACCTACCTCACAGGGTTGTTGTGAGGATAACATGGAGAGGAGGAGGAGGATTATGTAAGTCGCCTTGGGTTCCTTGCAGGAAAAAAGGTGGGGTATAAATATAATCAATCAATCAATCTAACAACTGTATTGCTGGATGATTATTAAATAAGAACTTCCTTTCTGCATAATTTTATATCATGAAGTTTACTGAAGTGTTTTTCATTATGTTAAAGTAAGAAACTGATGTTTCCTAGGCATTTATAAGTTTTAGAATTATATAGGCCCCCAGCGTTGAAGTGGGATAAAGAGACCATTGCGTTGGTTACTTATACTCTTCCCTGAGTACTCAGAACATTTCAAGTTGTGTTTTTAACTTAAATGATTTTGTTGAAGAAAACCTGGAATGGGGAAGCAAGTCAACAAAGTGAAACTTGTTACATAGTTCATAGTGCTTTGGGATCTGATTCCATTGTTTTGATTGGTGTAAAATATTTTATTGACACAATGATCAAGAGATTATTTGCTGGAAATAGAGTAGATGAATAGTGCAATACTGTACTACCACTCTAAAATTAACTTGTGATATTTTATTACAAAGGTGCAGGCTTTGCTGCATTTGGACAGGCAAAACCAGTAGTAACCCCATTTGGGCAAGTTACAGCTGTCGGAGTATCTAGTAATCCTTTTATGGTAAGTAAACCCTGATAATTTGGTAGTCTTTCAGATTTAAAGAGTAATTCATAAGATTACTCAGTGAGAGCTGGGAGGACCATTTATGAACCATGCTCTTGAAGCTTGTAATCTTAACCTTTTTATGTATTTGGGGGTCATAGCAGCCCCTAATAATAAGCTTTCTCCTTCCCTGTGCCATTTCACAACCTGTATATTTTCCAACATTAAAGGAAGAATTGCAGTATTTTGTTGGCCTTGTGTTCTGTGTTTTTACCAAAAATGTGTTATGGACAATTAGCTCCCAATTAAAGAAAATTGAGTACAGTACTCCCCGTGTGTGTGTGTGTGTGTGTGTGTGTGTAACAATGACTCCAAACATAGGGAAAGCTTGCAATTAATGCAATAACTGCTTTGTGTTTATGCAACAGGTTAAGGAGATGTTAACATTTTTGTACTCCTCCCCCCCCCCCGTCTATGTGGGGGATGATTGTATGAGTAAGGACATGCAAATAGTGAGGTCATAGTGAGATTTTCAGAGATCCTCCACTTCTCCTTGCACCACTGCTCACCCCATTCAGCAAGTCCCCTCTCCCTCTGTGTAACATGTTCAGAGGGCTGGAGGGGCTGCCATGAGAAGTCTGCTTCAGCCAGCCCACTTGCATGCACCTAAATCTGGATCCAACCCATGATCTCTTTATAGCTATCCCTGTGTTATAAACAGTCTTTAATTTTAAAAGAAAAATAGTGAATTAGAATAACTGACCCAACACAAATTGAGTACTTTTCCAAGCATAGCAGTGGAAAAAAAGATCTATTATAGTAAGAGATTCTTCCTGTTCCCTGATTTAATACTTCTGCCAAGATGGCATCAACTCAAACAATTTATATTTGAATTCCGTCTGTTGAGGTAGTATGCTCTGCATAGGGCTGTAATTATTTTTGTGTGAGACTTTTCATTTTTTTCTTTTAGGCCGGTGCACCAGCAGGGCAATTTCCAACAGGAAGCTCATCAACCAATCCTTTCTTATAGCCTTATAGACACTTTACCTAAAAGAACTCTTATGTGATCACATAACATCTCTGCGCCTCTTGCACTGTTGTCTTGTTTCACTGACCTTAGCTTTAAACACACGAGAAGTCTTTAAAAAAAACAACCTGCATTGTGTATTAAAACCAAGGAACACCAGGTAATGTGCAAAACGGGGCTGTGGTAACATCCTTTAATTTGTGCATTGGCAGGAGAATGTTAACAGTATCATGTATATTAAAATTGGCTAATATTAAGTTATTGCAGATATCACATTCATTATGCTGCAGTACTGTACATATTTTTTCTTAGGAATTAGTTATTTGTGCATATCAGTATTTGTAACTTTTAACACATTGTTATGTGAAAAATGTTACTGGGGGAAATAGATCAGCCACTTTAAGGTGCTGTTGTATCTCTTGGAATGAATGACCTACATCATTTTAACCATTGCTGTTGGGAGTTATGAGTTCAAAATTGAAGGTTTTATTCATTTCTTGATGTGTTTTTTCCTTTCCTAAAGAGCTCTTCTATTTATACATGCCTAAATTCTCTATAATGTAGAGGGATACCTGTCTGCATAATAAAGCTGATCATGTTTTGCTACAATTTGCAGGTGGGAAAAAAAAATAAACATTAGAAAAAGCATGTATGTCTTTGTCAGCATTTGCACTAACCAACTTTGTTAAATCTTCAGGATCATTCCCAAGATAAATGCAGTACTTTCCTGACTGCTTCAGTAATGTTGTGAACTGCCATCTATTACGTAATAGGAATACGCCGACTGATCAGTCAATAAAATATCAAAATGCCATTATTCTGAACACTGTATTTAATCTAATTTCAAATGCACAGTACAGAACATAATTTATTTCTCCGTTTAAATGTCTTATCAATCTATACAAGTTGCTACATTGTACATCATGGTTAATTGAAACAGGCCTGAAAGATTGCTCCTACAGTGTTATTGAAGGTCCATGAGCCAGCACATACTATCTCCAGCCTTAGCTTGGGATTGGTTCTTCCTCACTTACACATTTTTTTCCTGTTGAGTGAATACTGTGCTCCTTTTCTGCAGGAGTGTTTTTCAGTATTTAGTTATTTGCAAAATAAATGCCAGTGCTAGTTTTCTTAGCATTTCTTGGTGAAAGTTGATTGACCTGTCTCACGAATATGTGTCTGTAGTTTTCTGGTCACCTTTAGCTCTAATACTTTGTACATTGATATAGGGTTATCAACAGAAATGTAAATTCTGAAGTCAACAGTATTATAAATGGCAAATATATATCCATGTATGTAAAGTACAAAGATGGAGCCAAGTAGTTCACTGTATAAAATATGCGCCTCACATTTGCACCTCACATTTCAAATGCTACTAGAAGGGAGTGAATATAGAAAAAGTCTGAATGTCTCTCCAAGCATAGTTTGTAAGTGTGTGGATTTTTTGATCATATTTCCATTAAAATTATTTTGTGATACAAATTACAGGAGTTGATGGGTGAAAGTACTTAATGTTCCTTGCTGCTGGTCAGGGACCTATTGTAATAGTTGTGGCTACCTGAAACATAGACATTGTTCACTTCAATACATCCTGTGTATTTCACAGGCATTGAAAGGCAGAGGTTTTTGCTAAACATGTTGCCTCTAACCTTTTTAATTCAACAACCAGCATGGATAGAGTGATAAACTACCAATTTCTGCCTGGGATCAACAGGCTACTATGAACATGGTTTTTGGATACACTTCTTTAATATGTGTTCTTTCCAAGGCAGTTGACTTACAAAGCAAGCAGAATATTTTGTTCAGAGATTAGCTTAACTATGATAATTCTGGGTTTGGGGCTTGCCAAAACAGGCAATTTAGTGTATCCCACTCTATGTTTCTTTTGCTTTTAGCTCCTCTTAATTAGGAGAGAATGAACAGAGTAAAATAAACCTATACCTTCTGGCTATTTTAATTCCCTTTTGAAAATTTGGGTCAAGCTTCCATTATTTTGTTCATAATAAACTTTGGGCAAGTTCAAAAAAGGGTCCTGCTGTTATTAGACTGTCACCTTCACACACCTGTGCTTAAACTTGGTGCACAAATTCAGGAAAGAGAAAGTAAAACTCAGTGCCCAAATACACAGCCTTCACATATGAAACATCAGAGCCAAAGCAGACTTGATATACAAGAGCCATGACTGGTTTTCCCAACTTATTTTGCTTTAAAGCAGCTTTGAGAGCTCCCTTTTTCTTTGTTTGTTTTCCCTTTTTTGAGCAGGTGTTTTAACTTCTTCCACGTGCTGTTTCTCCAGTTTAGCCACCCCACCCCTGGTTGATGCTACCCTTCACTGTGCTGGTGAAAAATATAGGTACCGTACTTACCATGTAGAGTCTATATATTTGTATACTTTCCTGCCCCCAAATTTTTTTTAACCCACTCTAAATCCCACTTGAAAAATGGAGCTTTGTTAAAATAAACAAAACTAAACAATCCATAAAAATAAAAATAGTTTTCTTACATAAATTGAAATAAATCACTTTAAATAGGTGCATATGAAGTGTGTGTGTGTGTGTGTGTGTGTGTGTGAAAATACAGCTATCAATAGAAATTATGCATAAGCTTCAAGAAAGGCAGAGCAAATATTTATGCATTTGCAGGTGCTAGCTAAATACCACCCGTTTAAATGTTGAAAGCGTCATTAGGTCCTCAATCCATTGTATTATAGGAAGTGGATGTTTATCTTTCCAGTGTTATAATATCAGTCTTTTAGCTGTCAAAAGGTGTGGAAAATCCATTTGCATTGACTTTGCGTTAACTTCCAAGCAACAGGTAAATAATATAAGAGCATGTGCATCACTAAATATTAAAGAGCATTCCAATACAAAGTTTATCCCTATTTGACCTCCCAAAAAGAAGCAGCTATTGGACATTGCCAAAACATACGGGTAAGAGAAGCATTAGCATTATCCAGTAAACACGAAACAAAAGTTTTTGCTGAATACAACAAAACCTAAGCTACATTGGTACTTCTTGCACAGATGCAGAGAGCCAGTGTGGCATAGTGGTGATAGTGTTGGACTGGGACTCAGGAGATGCAGGTTCTAGTCCCCACTCGGCCATGAAACGCACTGGGTGACTTTGGGCCAGTCACTGACTCTCAGCCTAACCTACCTCACAGAGTTGTTGTGAGGATAAAATGGAAAGGAGGAGGAGGATTGTGTAAGCCGCCTTGGGTTCCTTGCAGGAAAAAAGGTGGGGTATAAATACAATAAATAAATAAAATGCGAAAACAACAATCCACTGATTAGGCAAAATAGGACAGTCCAGTTCTCTGTTCCATTCCTGCTTAAGACCCTGTGTATCATATTTATTCATAAGTAATAATTTACAAGCATGGATTGTGGGTTGATATAACTGATCAGCCTCAATAAGTGCTTCCAGTAGCAATGGAGGCTCTGATACCGTAAAGGCAGCAGAACCAAATATAGATTTTAACCAATGTTGCAACTGCAGATATTGCCATTGGGCTGTAGCAGGCAAATCATATTTCGCATACAAAGCTGAAAATGACCAAAACTCATCAACACCTACTAATTGATACAAGGTAAAAATCAAGTCTACCACATGAACATTTTCTTACTAATTTTTAAATCAAGGTTTTCCCATAAAGTCAATTTAGCATGAGAAAAAGGATCAATGATGTGATATACACCACACCTCTCTGACCACCATAATTGTAGGAGGAACCCTGTCCCATTTTAGTGTGCCAAGAACCTAATGCCATCCATTTGGAGAGAGGATCCAGGCATAATGATTCCAAAAATGGAACTTTCTACTTTAGCTGGTAGAATCTCAGGAACAAGTGCAAAAGTAATGGTACCGTTGGGACAAATTAGTCCTCCCTGCAAAAATCCTGTGGATGTTGCCATAAAGGGGGTGAACAACATGCCACCCCTTTTCATGAGCTCAGATCACTTGAGCCTTTGGTTACATTTGACAGCTCACCTTTTGACAGCTGTCAGACATAACCAAAGGGAAAAATAAACTTGCCTGCTGCCTCTGGGGCAATACCCAGGGTGTGTACCTGCTGAACTTTGCCAGCAGGCACCCCCCTACACATTGCTCACCCAAGGCTCCCCATTCCCACATCTGCATAACAACATCTGCAGTTGCTCAGGTGTGGGTAAAAAATATTTGCAAAAATTAAAAGGGACCTTTTTTTTTTTTTTTTTTAATGCTTGGCAACCACAAGCAGCCCCTCCAAGGTGTGGCTGGGACATTTTGAAGGGACTGTCCAGAGCTGTCAAAACAGATTGTGAAAGCCAGCTTGACAGCAGGCTTTGGCGATATGAAGGAAAAAAGTTTAAAGGGAAAGAGCTGTGGCAAGCCCAAAACGGTTCACAAATGTGGTGGGCGGGGGGAAGCCATTGACAGCTGCCCCCCAAGTGCTGCTTGGGGACTTTTGGGGTGGCTGGCACTGGCGTTCGCTCTGAAGCCACAGTTGGCAAGTATTTTTTGCTGCTGTTGCCAAGCAGCTCTGTAGCTTATTCCCCATACCCATGATGGGGTTAGTTGCCTGGGTTCAGACAACATGACAACCCTTTGTGGGTACAACAACCTCTACAACAACTCGGGTTGTTGGGGTGGCTTGTTGCCCATGAACAAGCCCCCTGGGGAAATCATTCTGGGTTCTCACAATACAACTCATCATGGGTAGCAAGTTACGCACAATAGGTTATCGTGTTGTGTGAACCCAGTCACTATGATGATTTTTTTACAAACATTTTACCTATTTGAATGTTGTTATCTAAAGTATTGCAGTATAACAAGCTGGTTCTTAGCTGTTGTTTGGCATCTTCTTTATTAGAAGGTTTATAGTGCAATCCTATGCATGTTTAGACAGAAAAATGTCCTACAACTCCAAGCATTCCCCAGCCATGCATGCTGGCTGGGGAATGCTGGGAGATGTAGTACATTTCTCTGTCTAAACTTGCATAAGATTGCACCCTTAAGTAAATATTCAGATCAATAACACTGCTGTTGTAGTCCACCTCATAAGATGGATAAGGATGGCCGGGTGGCCGGCCAGATGGGCGATTAACAAATATAATAAAATAAGGTTCTCTGGGCTGCTTACAATAAATAAAAACAATTTAGATTAAAAATAGAACATAGCAATAAAATCAAAAGAAACAAAATAAAACAATGAACAAAACTCACAGTGATCCCAAAACTAAAAATATGGATTTTAAAACAACCAAACTACATGAGTTATTTAAACGGCTTCGGTGAGCAAGGCCTTTACCTGGCCATAAAAAGTCACAGGGATGGTGCCACAGGCATATCTCTTTAGGAAGACTGTTCCATTTTGGGTGCCACTGCTGGAATGGTCCTCTCCCTGGTAGTTACCCACTGCACTTCATTTGGTGGGGGCATTCATAGCAGGGCCTCTGAAGAAGGTCTTAAGAGTTTTGGTAGGTACATGTGGGAGAATGTGGTTTTGCAGGTAACCTAGTACTAAGCCATTTAGGGCTTCAAATGTTAAAACCACTTTAAGTTGTGCCCTAAAACAGATTTGGAGTCAGTGCAGCTGACAAAGCATAGGTGTAATATGGTCAAATCATAGAATACGTAGAGTTGGAAGGGGCCTATAAGGCCATCAACTCCAACCCCCTGCTCAATGCAGGAATCCAAGTTAAAGCATCCCTGACAAATGGCTGTCCAGCTGCATCTTGAATACCTCCAGTATGGGAGAGCCCACTACCTCCCTAGGTACTTGGTTCCATTGTCGTATTGCTCTAACAGTCAGGAATTTTTTCCTGATGTCCAGGCGGAATCTGGCTTCCTGTAGCTTGAGACCATTATTTTGTGTCCTGCAATCTGGGATGGTCGAGAAGAGATCCTGGCCCTCCTCTCTGTGACAACCTTTCAAGTACTTGAAGGGTGCTATCATATATCCCCTCAGTCTTCTCTTCTGAAGGCTAAACATGCCCAGTTCCCTCACTCTCTTCTCATAGGGCTTTGTTTCCAGTCCCCTGACCATCTTTGTTGCTCTCCTCTGAACCCTTTCCAGTTTGTCTGCATCCTTAAAGTGTGGTGCCTAGAACTGGACGCAGTACTCAAGATGAGGCCTAACCAGTGCTGAGTAGAGGGGAACTAGTACTTCCCGTGATTTGGAAGCTATACTTCTATTAATGCAGCCCAATTTGCCTTTTTTGCAGCCACATCACATTGCGCACTCATATTCAGCTTGTGATCTACAATACCAAGGTCCTTCTCACTTGTAGTATTGTTGAGCCAACTATCCCCCATTCTGTAACTGTACCTTTGGTTTCTTTTTCCTAGGTGCAGTACTTGGCATTTATCCCTATTAAATATTCATTCTGTTGTTTTCAGCCCAGCGCTCCAGCCTATCAAGATCACTTTGAATGTTGTTTCTGTCTTCCAGAGTATTAGCTGTTCCACCCAATTTTGTGTCATCTGCAAATTTGATAAGCATTCCCTGCACCTCCTCATCCAAGTCATTAATAAAAATCTTGAAGAGCTTTTTTGTTTCCTGCATTGAGCAGGGGTGTTGGACTCGATAGCCTTGTAGGCTCCTTCTAACTCTATGATCTATGAAATCTATGAAACACTGGGCAAATCTCCCAAACCCAGTTAATAATCTAGTGGCCTTATTTAGACCAACTGCAGTTTCCGAAACATTTTTAAAGGCCCCACATAAAATGCATTGGACTAGTCTAACTGAGAGGTTACCAGACCATGGGTGATGTAGCTATGTTATCTTCATCCAGGTAAGGTTGCAGCTGGCATCTTGACCAAAGCTGATAAAAGGCCCTTCAAATTGTAGATGTAACTTGAATTTAAAGACACTGCTGGATCAATAAGCAGCTCCAGACTGCAAATCCCATCCTTCAAGGTAGGGGTTCCCGCAAAGGGGTCCCCAATATGGTGCCCATGGACACCTGAATTTTTAATTTTTTAAAAAAAAAAGCGTACATGGATTTGTATGAAATACTTAAACTTTCTGGCAATTATATATAGGGCTTCAACAAAAGTGAAGCCTATCCATTTGAAGGTGGCCTCTATATGCCACCCATTCAAACATTGAAAATGTTGTAAGGTCCTCAACCCTTTGCATTATAGGAGGTGAGTGTTTATCCTAACAATTTTGTAATATGAGTCTTTTAGCTGTCAAAAGTGCAAAGAGAATCCATTTATGCTGGCCAATTTCCACAAAGCAGGTAACTATTAAAGACTGTTCCAGTACAAAACGTATCAGTGTAATAACCTCTGTCCAAAAAGAAGCAATTACTGGAAATTGTCAAAACCTATGTTTAAAAAAAAACATTTGTTGTATTGCACCACCAGCAATTTGTTGAATTATACAATCCCTTATTAAAGAGACATTGCGCTGCCGTATAGACAAGAAACAAAAACTTTTGCTGAATAAGACACAGCCGAAGATCCATAGACGCAACAGGTAGATGCTAAAGTGGTGGTCTGTTAAGTAGGCATTTTGTGGTAATGCCCACGGCAGTTTCTCAAATTCCCAAATGTGCCCACACGTCCAAAAAGCTTGGGGACCCCTGCTTTAAGGGGACTGCAACCCCATCTACAGCAGGCTGAATTCCATTTGTCTGGGCAGATGAACCACCAGCACTTCCTGGAGGTTGGCCTTTCACAAAGGTTCCATGGACTTTGAAGAAGCCCGAGTGCAAGGTGAAAGGGAGAAACGTGCTAAGCGAAAAGCACGTCAAATGAATCCTTTACAGGACCATCTTCTATCTGGTAACCTGTGTCCTCACTGTGGGAAGCTGTGTGGATCTAGAATTGGCCTCCACAGTCACTTACGGACCCATCGCTAGAGTCTACACAATCTTCTTTAGAATTTCCTCCTTTTATCCCGGAAGACAATCTTACTCGGTCACGAGTGATCGCCTGATGATGATCTGGATTGAGTCTCAGTTGGTGCCCTTATCCAATATATTACTGTGCTCAAATATTGGTGGAAGACAGCCATAGCATCACCCACATCTGATGAAAATGAGAGGTAACACTGTGTCATCCACATACTGGTGATACGTCATGCCAAATCACTGGATGACTTCTCCCAGTGGTTTCATGTAGATGTTAAACAGTATAGGGGAAATAATAATACCCTGGCCTGAAGTACCCTAAAGCATGACTTCCAACAGGTTGAACAATAATCCCAAAGCACCGCTTTTTGGAAACAGCTTTCCAAGCAGGATCAAAATCACTGTCAAGTGGTGTCTTCAAGAATAGTCAAACTATGGCTTCTTTTAAGAACCTCTCTCTTCGGTGATTCTTTTTAACTTACCTTTTAACTAGCTGAAAATGTGAATAGTTAACTATTAACATAAGTTAATTTTAAAAGCTACTAAATTTTAACTTTGGTTAAATTTTTCATTAACTTTTCTCATGACTGCTTCCTGGCTCTTGTATTGTCAGTCAAACCATTCAGCTAAGACTCCAAGCTGTATTTTGATTAATTGAAAGCATTTTTTTAAATCCAAATATATTAGTGGTCTTTACAAATAATAGCACTGATTCCATCAATCAATTTGTATGTACAACAAATATTTTGTTGCATTTTTGAGTGAACGTAGACAGCTTACATTTCTGTATCTGCTCAGAGCTACTAAGGAAATTGTAATTCTGAGATAAACATGGCTGAAATGTCATACTCTTTTTTTCCTTTTAACCACAATGTCATAACACTACTGTCTTTAATCGGATGAGAATATGGTCTGATAACTTCATACAACTTCATTTGACATGTAATTTGTGACTTGGTAAACTCAGACAGCTATAACTCAGCCCTGTTCCCTTTATTCAAGTACTCAAATAAGTGTTTGATTTGGCCTTAAGGCAACCTTTTCCTAAAGGTGTTAAAGTTTCACAGTCTTGTGCCACAGCCTTCTGTACTCTGCTCTTCTGCCTCAGTCGTCTGAGGATTTTCAAGAAGGGTCTTTTTTTGGCATTTGATTGAAATTATAGTGTAAATGCTTCTGCTTAAGAAAATCCCAGCTATCACTGCAAAGTAACTGCCATATATTAGGAACTGCAAGAAAGCAGAAGGAGAGGTAGTAAATCATTTTTTCCGAGAAAACATTTGGCTTTATCCTTAATGGTTTTCAACCATTTTGTCCATCAGTATTGTACCTAACCTTTTCAATATCATGCTTAACCTAGGACTGCTGGGAGCCAGAAAGGGGAAAAAATGTTTCATCCCCCATTTTTTAAAATATAAAATCCAGCTATTACTCAGAAATGTCTCCATGGATTTTATATTTTCAGAAATGGGGAGTCCAACATTTCCCCCTTTCTTGCTCCCTGGATACTTCCAGATTAGGCTTTAACTGTGCAATTACCCTGCATCATTCACAACATTTTATAGAGGTCTAGATGATGACCACTTCTACTTCTAACTAGGGACAGGGAAGAAATTTGTTCAGTACACATTTTAAAGCCAATTTACCTAATTTTGCACTTTTGAACCACTATATGAACTGAAACTCAGTTATCCTTCAAAATTTGCACTTCTGAAATGTTGCAGTGGAGTTCTGCAATCAAACAAGGCATGAAAAATGTGTATATTAGGGAAACATACACAAAATGCATTTATTAGTGAAAATAACCACACTTAGAATACTGTGTACAGTTCTGGTCACCACACCTGAAAATGGATATTGTAGAGTCAGAAAAAGTGCAGAAAAAGGCAACTAATATGATCAACGGGCTGGAGCAACTGCCCTATGAGGAAACGTTCTAACGTCTGGGATTATTTAGCTTACAAAAAGGCGAATAAGGAGAGACATGACAGAGGTGTACAAAAGTGGATAGGGAGACATTTTTCTCCCTTTCTCATAATACTAGAACCTGGGGTCATCCCATGAAGCTGATTGGTGGGAGACTGAGGACAGATAAAAGGTACTTCTTCACACGGTGCATAGTGAACTATGGAATTCACTTCCACAAGATGTAGTGATGGTCACCAGTTTAGAAGGCTTCATAAAGGGATTGTGGAAAGCCTTGGTCTGATCCAGCATGGCTCTTCTTATGTTCCCTAGGCCAGAGGTCCCCAACCCCCGGTCCACTGACCGGTCCCGGTCCGTGGCCTGTTAAGAACTGGGCTGTGTGGCGCCCGGCTGCCGCGGCACCCGGTTTCACAAAAATGCTCGTCGGGGAGGCGAGCAGAGGGACGAGCGGCGGGGGTGTGTGCTCGCCAGAGCTTGTGAGCACCCCAAGAGCCAGGTGGGGTGCTCGCGGTGCGTCCCGGTGGGCGCTGCGTGCCGTGCTGCTGCGCCGCACAACAAGCACCCCGTCCTGGCTCTTGGGGTGTTCGTGAGCTCCGGCGAGCACACACCACCACCCTGCCGCTCGTCCCTCTGCTTGCCTCTCCGATGAACATTTTTGTAAAGCCGGAAGTGATGCGACGGGGTCTCCCGTCATGTCACTTCCTGGTTCTCCAGCGCTGCCGCCCGGGCCGCACAGCAGGTGAGCAGTGGGCGACCCCCCCCCCCGGGTCCATGGAAAAATGTATTCCACGGGACCCGGTCCCTGGTCCCAAAAAGGTTGGGGACCACTGCCCTAGGCAGTGTCTGAGGGGCCGTAGGATGCAGCAGACCTCCTCTGAGGCCAGAGACAGAGCTCTGAACTCGGAGGGGGGGATCCGACTGTTGATCTTCCCCTCCCGACAGCCGGGCAGGGCAGGGCACGGCTGGGCATGGGATGACTGGGTGCCTCCAACATCAGAGTTTGCTGCCCTTTGGACTTAACTTTGCTCTCCTAATCTCACTGGAATTTCTGAGGAGTTAAGACCGAGGTCAAATGTATGTAAACAGTGCAGCAATATTGTAGAAAGTACAGTGATACCTTGGATTGCAAGTAACTTGGTTTGAGAGCGTTTTACAAGACAAGCAAATTTTTACATACTGGTATTTATTTTAAAAAATTTGACTTGATATACAAGCGACGTCTTGCAATACAAGTACTGTAGTACAGCTTAAATTAAAACTCTCTGTACAAATTTTTTGGGGGGAATTTCGTTTTGATATAAGTGTTTTGGATTACAAGCACGTTTCCGGAACGAATTATGCTCTCAATCCAAGGCATGTTTGTATATAAATATGCTCTGATGTCTGGGGCATATTTATGGGTATTAATATCTCTAAGCTCACAAACCTGTGCACCTGCATAGTAGAGGTGTGCACTGACCCCCTGCTTCAACTCAGACCCCAATTCATCTCTTCAGAAAAATGGCCCACTTCTGCTCAGACCAATCGAATCGGCAGCTTCAACTCAGTACCCAACCTGAGTCGATGTTCAGAAATCCAAGGCTTTGCTCTTCCCATTGACTATGATTGGAAATTAAATAATGGCTATAATGTGGTTTTGTTGTTGTTGTTGTTGCCACCACTGGATGAGAGCTGCAGGCATAGTAGCTCCTTAGGAGGGGATTATGCCTGCCCAATGTCAGAAAAATAGGTGCGTGGGGCTTGTGCCATGCATCTTCACAGTTTTTATATTTATTTTTTAAAGGGGAATGCCAAACGTTTTTTTTTAAATTATTTCTTGGTAGAATTGGCTAAAAATTGCAGGGGGTTGACCCTTCTGAGGGGAGCAAGCCTGCCAAATTTCAGAGCAAGAGCAGCCTAGACATTTTGAGGGTCTCCAAAAGAGGATGCACGTATCCCCTTAAGTTCCTCATGGACCATTTTTCTAAAAAGTACAGGCAATAAATCTGCAAAATTTCAGAAGGATAAATACAGCTCTTCATTTTAAGCTGAAATCTTTGATAACTAGAAAGGTTAAGAAATACTGTCTAGTTTAAACTTTTAAGATCTGGGAAGCATATGCATTTTTTATTGCTAAGGATTTTGTATTGCTAGTTTTAGCCTACACTGTTATATTTTGATGTTATGTTTCATTGAGAATATTTAGATGATTTAATAAACTGCAAATGAAACTAAAGATTTTTTTCCTTACTAATTCTTGCTAGTACAAAACCAAAATTGAACCCAACCTGCAGCAATTCCTTGCAGGAAAAAAGGCGGGGTATAAATATAATTAATTAATTAATTAATTAATTAATTCAGCATAGATAGTTAGGCCAGGCACAGCCAAGGGCTTCCTAAATACTAGAACTATAGTTTGATAACACTCAGCAGAGGCAAAATCCATGGACAGTTTGTTTTTGTTTTTAACATTTTTATTGTAAGCTGCCTTGTGAGGGCTTGCCCTAAAAGGCAGAGAAGAAATATATTATAAGTAAACTGATCCCATTGTCTTAAAGCAGCCTTCCCCAACCTGATGTCTTCCAGATGTGTTGGACTATAACTCCTGTTGTTGCCATGTTGGTTGGGGGTGATGGGAGTTGTAGTTTAACACATTTGGAGGACACCCAGTTGGGGATGGCTATCTTAAGGCTTGGCATCTGTAAGCCCATTGATTTTATAGGACTGCAGCCTCTGAAAAGATGTAAAGTACTTAACCGTTACTGAATAAGCAACAGTGCCCATGATGTAACATCAACAATCCAGTTTACCTGAGTCCCAATATTCAGTCCCAGCCCTTTGGAATCCACAACTATAAAGGTCATAATAGTTTGAATTAGCAGTGCAACAAAGTTGTTGAATCCAAACATTAAGGCATAACGTTCCATGCTGAGACTGACAGCAATCTGGAAACTAAAGGAAAACTTTTGTTAGAATGTTGACAGTAGCACTCCACAGCTGTAGCTTTATCTTTCCTTAGGGGTGGAAATAAAGCTGCTTAACCTATTGGGTGTTTACAGGTGAAAGTATTTTACCAAAATATTGTAAAAGGCTATTGTTGACAGGAGCAAAATACCTTGAGTACTGTGCTTAGCTGTAGCCTAAATCAGCTCATTAAGATGGAGTAGCTGCGACACAGCCTTCCCCAGCCTGATACCCTCCAGATGTTTTGGACTTCAACTTCCATCAGCCCCAGCCAGCATAACCAATGGTTATGAATCCTGGGAGTTGTAATCCAAAATATCTGGAGGGCACCAGGTTGGGGAGGACAGCCCACAGTAACAAGTAAGTGACATGGCCAGCATGATATCCCACTGTGTCTGATTCCCTGAGCCCAAAAAACCCTCAGGTATGTTTTTCCAAGCCCACTTGCGTGCAATGGAGGTAGAACTTTGGGGTGATGAAGTTTCAAATATGGACATAGTTGATTCACATGATTATTACAATGGAATTTAAGGGAATGTAGGCTTCCACTGAATGACCAGGAAGGGACATGCAAAGCTTCTTTTGGTGTGTGTGTGTGTGTGTGTGTGTGTGTGTGTGAGAGAGAGAGAGAGAGAGAGAGAGGGAGGGAGGGAGGGAGGGAGGGAGAATCCCATGTTTGTCTTAAACTTGCAGATAAGTATTAGTGTTTTATTAATGGCTGGTCTGGACTACCTTTGGGTCAATTACAGGCCCTTTGAAGGAAGGCAGGTGCATCTTTGGCAGCACCATTGTGTGGCTAGAACGGAATCAGATTTCTGCTCATGCTGGTGTCAAGGGTAGGCATGGTTGTTGGGCACCTGTTAAGGGCTCACACCCCAGCAGGGGCCCACTGAGAAGAGCCCCCTGGACTTGCTCCTCCTCATCACCATTGCAGCCTGCTTGTTCACCTGCCTCTCGCTCTGGCCAAACAAAGATAGTGGTGAGAAGGAAGCGCAGCAGATGCCACATCCGACTTGCTCACTGTCTGCCTGCTAAGCAGTCAAGTGGTGGCAATGATGAGAAAGAGGCCGAGGAGCAAGAGCAGTTGGTGACAATGGTGGTGAGAAGGTAGGCTCACTGGGTGCCTATTGAGGGCATCTTGCCCAAGGCCCCACAAAAACCTGGAGCTGGCACTGTCAATAGTTTTTATGTGTCACAGGGCATGCCCTGGCCTGAACCTACTTTCCCATCATCCCCTCTTCTAATATTTTTACCATCACTGGCTATATCAAACCTTCCCCACTCCCCCCGCCTCCCAATGATTCCAAAACAGTTAGCAAATTAGCACACATGGAATATATATACTTACGTGGCTATAGTTATAAGGAGCATGTAACATGCTTTGAAAACTAGATAGCCAGCATAACAGACCCAGATGTTCTTGGTCAAATACATCAGAAACAATGAACCAGCATCCAGTGCAGAGAAGACCCCCAGTGCCAGTTCCCCTGTGAGATCCCAGTTCATTTTCACATATGACACAGCTAGTGATGTTACTGAACCTGGAAATAAAGATGGGTTAGACCTGTTGTACTCTGCAGATTCACAAGACCTGCTAAAAAGTTTTTAAAAGAACACAATATTCCTTTAAAAATATAGATCTGGAGATACATAATGATGCTGTAAGCCACCTTTAGCTTATCTTTCAATGGAAATGCAGGATAAAAATATGTTTAATAAATACAATGATTTAATAATCAATTTCAGAAGAGTAGCTGAGATTGTTCTGCAAAAAGTCCTGAACAAATGTCTGGAGGCATGAGCTTTCATTTACTTAGAACCTACTTCAGTTACATACGGTAACTAATACTGCAACCCTAAACATGTCTACTCAAGGATAAGCCCCATTGCGTTAACTGGGACTTATTCCCAGGTAAGTGTGAATAGGACTGCTGTCTAACAGTACCTACGTTTTAAATAGAATGGTAGAGGTGGAAGCAGATTAATGGTGTTCACTCTGCTAGGTGTGAAAAGAAAAATAACTCCTTTCTTATTAAAGTATTTTGTTTATTTATCAAACAAGTGTTTATTTAACACTTCTGTACCACTTTCCCAAGTGCTCAAAGTGGCTCACCAAATGAAGTCAGCCAAACACACTGAACTAGAAAGATGGTCGTACAACCCTTACAGCAGGAAGACTCAATTCATACCAAAGCTTAGGTGCCACAGCAGAAAAAGCCCTGCTCCTGTCTGTCCAATGTTCTAACTCTTGAACAGAGGTTATCTTTAGAAAGAGTTGGAAGAGACCTCAATGGCTTTCTAGTACAACCGCCTGCCAATGCAGAATATCAACTACAACAGTGTGGTGTAGTGGTGAGTGTTGGACTGGGACTTGGGAGATCCGGGTTCTATTCCCCGCTTGGCCATCAAACTCATTGGGTGACTTTGGGCCAGTCACTGACTCTCAGTCTAACCTACCTCACAGTGTTGTTGTGAGGATAAAATGGAGAGGAGGAGGATTATGTAAGCTGCCTTGAGTTTCTTGCAGGAACAATTGCTGGGTATAAATATAATAAATAAATAAACAAACACGCAAATAAATAAATACAGCATCCCTGCTAGGTAGGGTGGCCACTAATCCTTTGCCAAAAAAGAAGAAACGCATTACCAAAACAGAAGACACTGATTTGCATAAATTTGCATATACTAATGTATATATATAGAGAGAGAGAGACACATTTACAAATAATTACTGTAATTTAAATAGAAATACAGTAGATCTCACCCTAGTGGGAAAGATGGATTTTAAATCATGTACTTACTCAAAAATGTTGCTATGGCTTCAACACCTCCATTGTAAACATCAGAACTATGGGAAGGGGCTTTGTCATCCCATAGTACTTGGACATAATTCAAAACCTGGTTAAAGCCTGCCGTGGCTAATGCCCACCATATTGACCAATAAAGAAGTTTCTTTGTGGTGTAGCAATCCTTCAAGTCCTTACACAGTTGCCAAAGCACTGTCAAAAAGTGATTTTTGTTTTGAGTTTTGGGTAGCAGGTAGTCAGGTACCGGTAAGTTCTGGGAGCTGACTGATGATATCGTAAGGTCTTGGCCCTGTTGGCAGTGTGGCTGGTCTGATATATTTGTTGCATTGGTTGGTCCAATGGAAGCTTCTAGGGAAGTCTTTCTATGAAAGAACATGCTTTTTTGAGGCATGGGCAGAAAAAATGAAGATATAAATGCCACAGAGACAGAAGCCAATGTTATGGCATTGAGGTAAAAATAAGACACGTGAGCTAAAGAGACTAAAAGTTGTCCCAGTACGGAACCTAGGGTGAATGCCACTAGCGTGATGCTTCTGCAATAACCTGTCACTTTTTGGTAATGGTCAGCGCTGACAACACTGTAGATGTAGGCATAATAGGCAACCTCTGTGGCTGTCACGAGTCCATAGAAAAACTCCAGTAGCTGCATGGCCGGCAGGCCGTATGCAAATAAAAGCAACAGCCAGCTAACAATCAAGCTAATTCCCTGGAGAATAATGACAGGCTTATAGCGGGCGTAGTCCGTAATCAGGAACACGGGGAGTAACAGAATGAGGTAGGAGTATGTCCAAACTGGGAAAACATGCTGAGTTACCTGGAAGTGAAAAGGCAGGACGAATAATTTTATTTAGTTATTTTATTTAAAATACTTGTATGTCGCCCTCTATCCAACAGAACAGCAAATATATAATTAAACGTTAAAATATACAACAAAACCCCCTATCACATTAATGATAAAGTGAGGCAGCAGCTAAAAACATATGGCAGGCTAATGGTATTTCTTGAATTAAAATGCCTCGGAAAATAAAAATGTCTTAAGCTGGGACTGAAAAGAATTTAATGTAGGCACCAGGTGCACCTCTTTACCAAAGGCATTCCTTAACAGGGGCCCCACCACCGAAAATGTCATGGCATTCTGGTAAGGAAGGCATTTGAAGAAGAAACTTCAGCAGAAAATCTCAAGACCTGGCCAGGCTGGTATGGGAAGATGCACTCCTACAGGTATTTGGGTCCCAAGCCATTTAGGACTTTGAAGATAAATACCAGCACCATGAATTGGGTCTGGGAGCGAATTGGCAGCCAGTGCAATTCTTTTAAGATTGGTGCACTATGAACAAATCTAGCTATGCCAGTTAAAACTGTGGCAGCCATTCTGCACCAGTTGAAGCTTCCAAGTCATCTTCAAGGGCAGCCCTATCTATAACACATTACAGTAATCCAACCAGGCAGTTACCAGAGCTTGGATCACAAAGGCTAGACTATCCCTGTCCAGGAAAAGACACAGCTAGTGAACCAGCCAAAGCTAGTAAAAGGCACTTCATGCCACCAAGGCCTCCTGGCTTGACAGCTCCACATTCTGAAGAAAAAAGAGTTTTAAAGGAACAGCCAAGCTGCAGCGAGCCTTGGGATGGGGGGGGGAGCCTCTGCTGGCTGCCCGCAAGTGCCACTTGGACACTTTGGGGGCAGCTGGCACTGGTGCTCACCTGGGAACCCCGTGGCAAGAGTGGCAAGGGTACTTTGCGCTCTTGCCATGGGGCTCCTGATTTTTGCACAGAATTTTTTTAAAAAAATTGTGCACACAACTTAGTGCACCCCAATTTTTTTTACAAAATGGTGGGCAACCACAGGCAGCCCCTCCAAGGTACAAGTGGGGCACCTTGGAGGGACTGCTCAAAGTTGCAAAAACGGGGATTGCGAAAGGTGGCTTGACAAACAATAACTACTTTTTCCAGGGTGGCATTTGTCTTTTTTGATGCTGCCCCCTTTCCCGTTTGTAACAAAAACTGTAAAAGGCATGCACTATATGTGGTAGGCAGTGTCTGATGGAAAAGAGAGGGAGAAAATGCTTTGGAAAAGCAAAGGTGAAAATTGACAGATGATTCAAAATGGCAAAAGTGCACATGTACCTAGCAGTGACATCCTGGGCACCATCCAACAGGTGCCCAGCCCATGATACTAGTACAACCGCCATCCCACATATATGCACATTGATTCGACTACTAGCATTTTTCCAATGCGGTTCTTAAACGGGGCCCTTGGAAGTACCTTCCAAGACATTTTGCTGCCTGCGGAAAATGGTAAGATGGCAGCCCTCACCATTCCACATACAGAAGTAGACTGGACGGATTGGCAATTGAATCTTAGTTCGACACTGGTAACAGGACAGCACCTGGGAGCAGTAGGCTAGCGCAGCAGCGGGTGCAGGGCAGGCTGCGTGGCACAGACAGCTCTGTCCTCCAACACCCTGGCACTGCTCTGTACCTCACTGCATCTACCGCTTGCGGCAGTTGCCTCACTCTGCCTAATGGTAGGGCCAGTTTTGCACACCCACGAAGATCAATGTTTTCCTCAGGAATGGACTAAAGGAAAACTTGTTGCCCTCAGAAAGGAACCCTAGGAGACTGTGGGAAAACTGGAGGGATTTAGATTTGTGAGGGCAGGAGAGAGAGGTAGAGATCCAGTCAAAGGGAGCTGTGAAGAGAAAGAACCAAAAGGAGTCAGCCAGTAGAGGTTTACCCTTCTATTACTTTCCCATCAAACTTCTTGCAACTGCCTACACTTAGTGGCGGTTTGAGTGCTGAGAAAGAGAGAGGTTTCCAGACACCAGCAATGTTTGCTAGCTGTGGTGTAGCGAGGGCTGGAACTCAGGGCTGATGCCCAGGGGCCCCACAGCCCAGGCGCCCCCTCAAATGACCATCGTAAGAACGGCAGGTGATGGGGCAGTGGCAAACAGGCCCTGCGTCAGCACTTGGACTGCCACAGGCATGCTGGTCACCACAGCATCCTTTTTTCTTGTTTTTAAGCACTGTAGAGTTAGGGAACAGCCAAGTGGGTTACAGATGCTCATTTTATTATTATTTTTTACTTTAAGTAGATATTAACCTTTCCTACAACAAAATGGTGCTTATTCCCAAGTATATTATGTGTGCTTAGCATCAGCGCAGCAGAAGCAAACTCCATCTTATTCCTGTAGTCATGACGGTGTTGTGATTTAAGTAGATTTAAAAGGCATAACTACACATGCTCAGAGTATATCTTTTTGGCAGTTCCCCCACCCCCTTTTTGCTCTAAACTATCAGGAATGTACAACCAGTTGTGAACCATGGGATGGTAGGGAGAGGAGAAGATAAATGTTAGTTACTTCAAACACTGCTATCTAAAAGGAGGCCCCACAAAATCATTAAGTCCAGGCAGTGCCGGCTCCAGGTTTTGGAGGGCCCTTGTGCAAGGCACTCTCAATGGGCCCCTCCTTCAGTGAGTATCTTCTCACCACCATTGTCACCAGCCGCTATTGCTCCTCCTCCTCCTCCTCATTCTCATCATTACTATCGCTTGCTTGAGACAGGCAGAGAACCAGTGAGCAAGTAAGCAGTGCTCCTCCTTCTCACAACCGCCATTGTCTGTGCCGAAGCGAGAGGAAGGTGAACAAGGAAATTGTAGTGGTGAAGAGGAAGAGCAAATCCGGGGGGCTATTGTCAGTGAGCCCCTGCTGGGGTATGAGGCCTTGGCAAGTGCCCAGCCATGCCTTGACACCAACCTTGAGTCTAAGGCAGGGCTCTCCAACCTTGGGTCCCCAGATGTTGCTGGACTACAGCTCCCAGAATCCCTTGCCATTAGCCATGCTGGATGGGTATGCTGGGAGCTGTAGGCCAGCAACATCTGGAGACCCAAGGTTGGAGAGCCCTGGTCTAGGGTCCAAAATTACCTCGCTGTACCACTGTTTGCTGGGGAAACTTACTGGCAGTTCAGTCCACCTGGGAAAACTACAGTGTCTGGAAAATGCTACAGCTTCTTCACACCCAATCTTTGCTCGATCTCCACTGTACAAATGAAGCATGTTTTACGGTACCTCATCGATGGTCAAGTTTTTATCAGGTCCGGTGAGATAAGGTGTGAGGAAAGGCTCAGATGGCCTCATCATGTTGAAGAAGCCATATATGCAAAGGATTGAGGTGGGGAAAATCCATCCACTGCTTTTCATTTCCCCCCAACAGACCATGGTTCTTTCAGCTAAAAGAGAGTAAAGAAAAAAGTGTGCAAAAATGAAAGAAATAGGCTCTCGATTGGAGAAGAAAAGAAAAGACTACAGTCATGCCTTGGATTGAGAGCATAATTCGTTCTGGAAATGTGCTTGTAATCCAAAACACTCTTATATCAAAACGAAATCCCCCCAAAAAAATTTGTACAGAGATTTTTTATTTAAGCCGTACTACAGTACTTGTATTGCAAGACGTTGCTTGTATATCAAGTAAAAAATAAATAAATAAATATTTTAAAATTTGCTTGTCTTGCAAAATGCTCTCAAACCAAGTTACTTGCAATCCAAGGTATTACTGTACTTGTATAAAGTGCACAATGAGCCATTTGACAAAAGAATCTTTACAAAGAACATAAAGTAGAAAGGAGCTTTTTATGCAAGTGAAGACAAGAAAAGCTTGGCAATGAACAATTCTGAGGAACTTTAGTCATTTTGTGCTGTCGTTGCGAAACTACCAAACCAGTTTAGGATTAAGTGGTAATAACCAATTTGAAAAGGCAACATTATTCTTAGTTGGGACAGTTAGACAAATTTGAACATTCGTATCTCTCCTGTGGTCTGTCCCTGCACGCTTCAGCACGTCACAGTCCATTGTCCGTAGCCTTGCCATAACATAGATTATTAACCCTATTGTAAACACACTTTCTCGGAAGCAACCCTCATTGTTTTCAGTTGAGTAAGCATGTCCATGTAAGCATGCACAGGATTGCAACTCTTAAATGAACTGTTTTAGGATTGTAGCTAGCTTAAGACAGACAGGGTGGTGAAGTGATTTCGGGAAGGATTGTAATTATAGTGCAAGACAACCGAATAAGATAGTCTGTTGTTGGTGATGATTTCTTACTGGAATACAGCAGATAAAAGAGAGTGGACTAATACATGCAGTGGGGAAAAGGTGGTAGAGATCTCGGGTGAAAGAATGAACTGTACCTCAGGCTGCAGGGGAATGAATCACATTTCTGAATGTGCTCATATGTTGTTGTTGTTGTTTTAAAACAACAACAACTCCCTGCAAATAGAAAACTAGCAGAGCTGGATGGCTGGACTAAGACTTTCCCCCTATCATATGCTAGTTTTATTTTGCAGGCGAGTTTTTACATTGGAGAGTTTTCAAATATGGTAACCCTCAACCAACAGTCTGAAGCAGTACAGTACATTCTACCAGCTCAGAGCACTTTTCACGCATTATACGCTTGTAGAGTTGTCACAATTAGGAATGGACGTATCTATCAATTTTGGTTTCTCTCAGTCTCTATGCTTTTCCAATTGTACATTTGGTTCACCCCAAACTTCGAGGATGTTTCAAATCTTAAGTTTGGCTCGTCCTGAACTTTGAAGCTTGCATGAAAATCTGTGTCCATGTTTTGTGTGCATTTCTCCTAATGTGTGGATTTTTTAAAATTGCAATTTTGCCTAATACACACATCACGTGTAAGTAATTCTCCTAATACAGTGCATGCTTCAATGTTATTTTCACTAACCTATGAATTTTTGTGTGTTCTTTCCCATAATATGCACATTTTTCTATGCGTTTTTTGATTGGATAACTCCTCTGCAACATTTGGAGAAGTGTGAATTTCTCCGCCATACCGAGTCACAACTGAACTATGGCAACCATCTGCCAGTGGGAAGCCTACTTGCATGTCATGCATGAAAAGGGCTAGGCCTACCATCTCATTACAAGCAGAAGATGTCATCTGGACCCCCTGTAAAATCCCATGCATGTGGCAGGGCGATTGCATGAAAAAAGGCTCATCTGGAAGCACCCTATGCATCTTTCAGGTATGTGTGGAATATTCCTTAAAGCAGCGAACTCTTCACTTTGTCTCTGTGCTTCTCTCTTAGGGTTTATGAAACAGATTAATATCTAGTATGTGTTGGGCCAATATGTACTGTGTGAGGAGATAGGATATAGTAAGCTAAAGCTGTGAAGACTGCAGTAACTCACACTCTCACACTGAAATCCTGTCAGACTAATCTGATCTCATTTTTTGATCGGGTAACCTCCCTTGTGGACTGTGGGAATGCTGTGGACATTATATATCTGGACTTCAGCAAAGCTTTCGACAAAGTGCCTCATGATATCCTGATTAGTAAGCTAGCTAAGAGTGGGCTAGATGGAACAACTATCAGGTGGATCCACAACTGGCTACAGAATCGGACTCAAAGAGTGCTTATCAATGGTTCCTTCTCAAACTGGGGAGAGGTAACGAGCGGGGTACCACAGGGCTCGGTCCTGGGCCCGGTGCTCTTCAACATTTTTATTAATGACTTGGATCAGGAGGTACGGGGAATGCTTATCAAATTTGCAGATGACACAAAGTTGGGTGGAACAGCTAATACTCTGGAAGACAGAAACAAAATTCAAAGTGACCTCGATAGGCTGGAGCGCTGGGCCGAAAACAACAGAATGAAATTTAATAGGGATAAATGCCAAGTGCTGCACCTAGGGAGAGGAAACCAAATGCAGAGTTACAGAATGGGGGACACTTGGCTCAACAATACTACAAGTGAGAAGGATCTTGGAATTGTGGTAGATCACAAACTGAATATGAGCCAGCAATGCGATGTGGCTGCAAAGAAGGCAAATGCAATTTTGGGCTGTATTAATAGAAGTATAGCTTCCAAATCGCGGGAAGTGATAATTCCCCTTTACTCGGCACTGGTTAGGCCTCATCTTGAGTACTGCGTCCAGTTCTGGGCACCACACTTTCAGAAGGATGTAGACAAACTGGAGAGGGTTCAGAGGAGGGCAACAAAGATGATAAAGGGACTGGAAACAAGGCCCTATGAGGAGAGACTGAAAGAACTGGGCATGTTTAGCCTTCAGAAGAGGAGACTGAGGGGAGATATGATCGCACTCTTCCAGTATTTGAAGGGATGTCACACAGAGGAGGGCAAAGATCTCTTCTCGATCATCCCAGTTTGCAGGACACGGAATAATGGGCTCAAGTTACAGGAACCTAGATTCCACCTAAACATCAGGAAAAATTTCCTGACTGTCAGAGCAATAAGACAATGGAATCAACTACCTAGGGAGGTTGTGGGCTCTCCCACTCTGGAGGCATTCAAGGTGCAGCTGGACAGCCATCTGTCAGGGATGCTTTGACCTAGATTCCTGCATTGAGCAGGGGGTTGGACTCGATGGCCTTGTAGGCCCCTTCCAACTCTACTTTTCTATGATTCTATGATTCTTGAGTCTAAATTTAGGAACTCTAAGCAAGTCTGAATGTAAGACTAAGTACTGCCCGCACATCACATCATTTGTTACCAGAGAGTTCTCAGCTTTTTAGCTCAGGTCCACAGGGGACCACACTGTAGCACACATCTCGCCTGCCTCGATATAGTGTAATCCAGACTCAGAAACAAAAGAAGCCCTTTCAGTGGTAGGTTGATACAACTGTGCAATGTTGTATCTATCAAAGAGTTGTAAATTACCTTGAAAAAATCTTCTGTGTCTTGGCAAAAAAAAATCCCCTCAGTGTTTAGAACCAGGCAGTAAATCACACAGCAGCGAGTTTATCTGTGAACAAATTGAGAGGCATTTCAGGCTAAAGGACTCTGGACTTAAACCACTCCACACACATCACACATCTTAACTCTTAATTTTGGTGGCCTTTCTCCCAGTTTGTTTATCCTCAAACTGGGAAGCAAATCAACTACCAGGGAAGACATTCATATAATGCATTACAGGCAGTCCCCGGGTTAAGAACATCTGACTTACGGACAACTCGTACTTACGAATGGACTTCTGGGCTCCCCGGCTCTACGTCATTTACATAGAGAACAGCGTAGTATACTACGCTATACTGTTCTGATGTATGTACAAATGACACTTAAAGACATTCTTAAGAACGGAACTCGTTCGTAACCCGGGGACTGCCTGTATTGAATAGAACTAAACAGATAAAGAGGGGCCCACAAAAGTGTCAAGCATCTGCTCAAGTCGCCAAACCTTTTATTGCAATTGTTCCCAGTTTTTAATTTTGGAAATAAGATCCTGAAGATTTATTTTAGGCAATCTGAATTTTGCTGCTACAGCTGTGCTTACCCTCCACACACTCAAAACAAGCAGCCAGAATACTAGACAGTCATTAACAACACCATATCTGTTCGATGCCTGTCCTGTTCTCCTCAGTGGGTCTAGAAATAGCAGCTTCAGGGGAGTGGGAATTCAGGAAAAAAAATGACACCTCACAGGGTGGTCTTGCATTGCCAAAAAAGAGGTCAGAGAGGATATAGATTCGCATAAAATGTGCACGTGCTAATTTATCTGTACAGCTGCAAATGTAGAAATCATTGCTATAATTTAAACAGAAATAGAATACATGTTGCCATAATGGGGAAGACTATGACCAGGTGACCCATGTGCCTGCTCAGTCTGCTGTCCAGTTACTAACTGTAGATGGGCAACTTCAAGGCCCCTCCTGCTCTCCCTTCTGAAGATGCTTTATTTTTCAACTGGACTTGGACTCGACAACCCTTCAGATACTAGATGCCTTCAAACAGATGAAGCCCTTCAAACAGAGGACTGCCCTCTGTAAAGTAGGGGACATTGCTACCCTATCCCACCCCAGCACTGCTTCTCCAATCAAATTAGCACACATGCGCGCACACACACACACACACACCATACAAGTTACTCCCCAATAAAGGGCAAGTTATTAAGGTTTTTGTTTGTGTGTTTTTTTACCCTTGTATACAGGTATGCCGAGAATTAAAGCTTCTGTCAGGTTTGCATGCATGTGCTTGTCAACACACACACAACACCCTGCTTTTTCTGAGCTGGTTGAAACTGAATCAGGAACCTCTTCTGAAGAGCCAGCAAAACATTTGTTATGGGGGGGGGGGGGAATAATCGCCATGTTGTATTCAGGCACAGTGAATTACTTATACATTGTCCCCTGTGGACAGCCTAGACCAGCCTTCCCCAATCTGGCACCCTCCAGATGTGTTGGACTACAACTCCCATAATTCCCAGCCAAGAGTTATGGGAGTTGTAGTCCAACACTATGGAAGACGTCAGGTTGTGGAAGGCTGGCCTAAACTACTGACTCCCTTCTTGTCTAGCAAAAATCCTGCTGCAGGAACGTGCTTAGAGCAGGGATAAGCAACTTGTGGCACTCCAGATGTTTTTGCCTATAACTCACATCATCCCTCACCATTGCCTATGCTGGCTAGGGCCGATGGGAATTGTAGGCAAAAACATCTGGAGGGCCACAAGTTGCCCATGCCTGGCTATGGGTCTTTCCAGGGAGATGTATGTAACCCTTTTAATAAACATGTGTAGTGCTTACCATCACCTGTGTGGGGCCTGAATCAGTGGACAGGATTCAAAAGACAACAAAAACACAACCCCATGGTAACTTAAATGATTGCATCTTTCTACACTTGTATTCAAAGATGCCATTCACAAAATTACAGTTGTTCTTGTTGGAGGTCCAAAGGTAGATGCATGCACGACCTTTCAGAGAAACTTTGTATGAAATTCCTCTTACCTATTAGCCAGTGTGACTTTTCTCTGAAACTCAGAAAGCGCTGGTAAAATTTTATCCAGTTTCTCCAAGTATTTCTTAAAATTGTTTTTTTTTTTTTTAATGGAACCCACTGCCCTACATCCTTACCAAATGGAAATAAAAATAAACCTGTTGCTCGACTACAAAATAAGGCACCATCACAGGACTCAAAGTTATGCAGGGAGAGGAATCCACACACGACTACCAACTGCCTAGGGAAGCCAAGTATCTATGTGGCTTATGTTCTATGTGGCTTATTACCAGTAAGGTTACTGCATTGCCCCTCCAATGTATGGCATTCTATCTAAACGTTCATGTACAATTAAAAACAACAACAGACACCTCTACCTGGATGCACAGTTAATAAGGAGGTGAATAATTTACTCATCTTTAGCAGGCAGTAATAAATAGCCTAGAAGTGGCAGTAGTATATAGTCAAGAAAAGCAGAAGGAAAATTGCAAGGTCTTCTGGATGATTACTTATTCAATGAAGAGAACATCCCACCTTATAAACCATCCAAATAAAGAGACAATCCTGCTGCAAAAACAAAACATATCAGATTTGCATGACTATCCCCGGCACAAGCAAGAACAAAGGACACCAGACAACTTTCAGCTTGTGCTCCTTTTTGAAAATTTTCATTTATCATTACTGCAGTGTGGCAACTATTACTCAATTTATTTTTTAATTTGATTTAAATCAATGATTTTTATTGATGATTTAATCAATGATTTAATCATTGGTTTAAATCATTCTGATTTAAATCATTCTGATTTAAGTCATTGCAACCCTGCCAGACATTGCTTAAAGCAAACTAGGTTTGGTTTCCTTTACTTCTGCCTTGGTGGGAGAGGGATTGTTCTTTGCTCTCTCACTCTCTCTTTCTGTATGTGCACATGTAGAATCAGGGCCAGTGCAAGCCAGTTTGGTGCAGTTTGGTGCCCTAGGCAAGATCAGATATTTAGTGCCCCCCTTCCCACTTGAGCCCTCCCTCCCTATTTCTGGCGCCCCCTTTAGCCCTGCGCCCTAGGCAGCTGCCTAGTTGGCCTAATGGTAGCACCGGCCCTGTGTAGAATATCACTTGACTCTGGCTTGTTTGCTTTTGCTGTAGGACTCTCTTTCATCTGGATGGGGTTTCTTGCATGTTTTGCAAGATAGGTTGTGTTTCTCCTGTAAATGCAGACCAAACCATCTCTAAATCCCTTTAACTTTCCTTGAAATACCTCGAGGCCTCTAAGGAAGGGGCCTCCATTTTTTGCTCTGAATTTCAAAACCAAATCTCTCCACAAAGGCTCTAGAGCTCATTTGTATATTAGTAGCACCAATAATTTTCTCTTCCTCTTAGCATCATCTCTGATTTCCTTCCAAAGTTTCTACAGACCACAACACTTTATTTTCTCATGTAGTTACCCTGTCTTCTTAAGTCCCTTGGCTGGTCACACAACTATGGCCTTCTTCTCTGCCTTCTTCAGATGATAATGCAGCTGCTCATTTCTCTCCTTTTTCTTCCTCTTGCTTCCACTCAGGGCATGTGCTGCGTTTCAGATTTTTAAAAATCCGATTGGAGTCAAACCTCTCCAGATAGGATTTATTCCAGATCTCATGTCCATCTTGCACTAGTTCTCTTCTTTTCATTTCTCATTCTACTGGTTGCCCTTTCAATTTTAAATCTTGTCGTTTATTCAGACTTGTAGTTTAAGTCTTGTTGATAGTTTTCTTCTGTATGCTCCTTGCCTCATACCTGTTATTCCAGTCTTTCAACTTCAAAAGCTGCCACCTCCTTAAATAACTGGCTCTGATTCAGCAGCATCCTCGTCAGTGAAGTGAAAAATCTTTAAAGGATTTTTTTTAAAAAATGCTGATACATTGTTTACAAAGCACTTCCTGCTCTTTGCTGGCTAGGTGGTGAAAGAGCTTGCACATTTAGTTGTATTGTGTGACACAACTTGGCTCATTTGACTAGGAGCATGGCCTGGTTCCAGTGCAAGTTTTTCCACAGTGAGATTGCTTTTGGCATGATTCCAACTTACACATCATCAAAAAAGATTACAAAAGAGGATACAGATTTGCATAATATTTGCATATATGTACTTGTGGAGAAAAGAGCCTTTGGAGGGGGGGTTCACACACACACACACACACACACACACACACACATCTCATGTGTGAACCGGCTGGGGTGGGGTGTGCATAGTTAGCATGTGGAGAAAGGGGCCCTTGGGGGTTCCTGCATGCACACACACACACACACACACACACACACACACCTCCTCATGTGTAAGCCAAGTGGGGCCAGTTGAGGGGGCTGGGAGGAAACGAAAGCCTCGGATAGGGCTTTCATATGTAAATAGTAAGCCATGAGGCATGACTCATGAGCCTCCCTCATCCTGACTGGCCAGGTGAAGTTCAATCTAATTGGCTGAGAGGCAGCAGAGGAGGGGAGGGGGGGAAAGGTATATTTCCCAAAGCGTGGTTTTTTGGTCTTTGTCTTTGTTCTACCCGGCTGTGGTAATGGCGGTAAGCCAAGGACCCCAGGCAGCTCCTGGTCAAATTAGCTGGATTGAGGGCTCTAGTAAAGGCAAGCCTTGTGGGAGTTTTACCCATCTCGGACCTTCGGGTAGGTGTGGTAATCTCCCTCGGGCAGCGAGGCTGTGCTGGATTTAACCCTTGAAGAGAACACCCTCAGGTAACAGGTGTGTGCCTGAGAGATCTTAAGGAATCAGGTTTTATTGTTTTGCAGCTTTACTGTGTACTAAAGTGTCTCTCTCTCTATTTTGTGTGCTTCTCTCATTTCCCTGATCTTGTTGTAAAATGCTACCAGAATAAACCTTGTCCTGGTTTTACCCTACATGGGTTTTGTAGTACTCTGTGAGTTCAGTATCTAAATCCAGGTTACAGAATTGAAGGCGAGTCCCTCAACAGAGATCCAAGCAGGATTGCAGACAGCTGAGGCTGGCAATCTGGTACCTTGAGACCTCAGGGGGTCTTGGTTCCTTTGGAGTAGGAAAGGGTGGGGGTGTGGTGGGCCAGCCAGCCCCCCTTCCTCCACAGTACTTATACATATAGATGCAAAATTAGAAATAATTACTATAATTTAAATAGAAAGTACCTCTCACCACAGTGGTGAAGACTATGACCTGGTGACCCGAGTCCCTGCTCAGGCTGCTGCCCAGGTGCTAATAAGTACTGATAGGCAACTTCAAGGCCCTTTCTGCTCTCCTATCTTATGGTTCTTTATCTTTAAACCAGATTTGGACTGGACAGCCCTTCAGATAAAGGACACCTTCAAACAGAGGGCTGTCTTCTTGACAGCTCTTCAAATAGAGGACTGTTCTCTGGAAAGTAGAACACATGGCCACCCTGCATAGAGCAATACATGTGGAAAAAGCTTCATACATCAGGGTTGGACTACAACTCCCATAACTCTTGGCTGGGAATTATGGGAGTTGCAGTCCAATATATCTGGAGGGCATCAGATTGAGGAAGGCTGGTCTAGGCTGTCCACAGGGGACAATGTATAGCCCTGCAGTTAACAGGCACCAGGTCCATCATAGCATGTCATTCTGTTCTTTCAAAAAAGCTACTGGAAATTTTTAGGTTAATTTTTTCATGCTGGCATTAATGTCTTCCTTTTCCTGGCAGTGTTACTGTCATTACCTTCATAATATATTTGATCTGTACTTTTGGTGGAATTTTGAACATTCCTTGAAAAGATATGTGGGCTAGAAATACTTAACATTAATTCCTCCCTTCAGGTTGGTAGTTCTTCTTTCTTAGCATTTGCACAGTGCATACATATCAACTCAAGAAGATTTTTTAAAGTCCTGATCTCCCCACTCCTATCTACAATGTCATAACCCTACAAAACAGAACTATTAAGAACCTCTTTCCCTATTAAGCAGAGCAATTTGCAACCAGCCCTAGAAGAGTTGTGAGCTAGGACTGAAGATAACCTAAAACAAAGAGGTGGAATTAAACTATGCTCTATTGTGTAGTTGTAGGAGGAATTAGCAGCCTCCCCAAGGCTGATATCTTCCAGATCTGTTGGACTATAGCTCCCATCAATCCAAGGACATCCAGAGGGCACCAGGTTGGAGACAGCTGTTGCAAAGTAGGGATTCATGTAGGTTTAGTTTGTGAGAGATCAAGGGGGACTCTACTTACTGTAGAAATCCAAAGACCCCAAATGGACAAAATTAATGTCTCATGCCTTTACTCATTTGCTTTGGGTGCCACCACTGATGCAAGATGCGTCACAGATTGAATGAAGCAATGAAAAGCAAGTCATTTTCAATAGATTAGACAAGACCTTTAGGAAAGGTAGCTTTGTGCAAACCACACCAAGTGAATGGTGACAGTAAATTCTTTAGTAGTTTGTGGGGCAGATAGGGAACTAGCTGAAAACAGGCAAAATCTTTCTACTGCATCTAAAATGCTCACACAACTGCCCAGCTGGAACAGCAAAAGCAGATAAGGCAGGTAAAACCTTAGCAGATTATTAAGCTGCTCAAGGACGAAGTTTCTCCACTCTCTCAATAAAACAACCAGTTAAAAATAGCACCAAGGAAGTTAAAACAATTAAAATAAGATAAAAGTAAAAACAAAGACTTAAAAGTTTAAAAGATAAAAAGTTCAAAGGTGAGAGAGCTCAGGGAGATACAACCACCCTTGCCACCATCTTCACTAATAACTCAAGGAGAGAGGTCTTTGCAGCATCTTCCATCTAAAGTGCCCATAAGCATATCATGGGGGGAACCTGACTGTGATGACCAACAACAAAAATGGTGAGCCAATGAGAATCCACTTACCTGAAGATGACAGCGATAGTTGCCAGGAAGGACTATTGGGGGACCTTCCTCCTGGATTCAAAATCTATGACATTAATGAAAAGATCCTATTTCTTTCTTTTGCAAATGGGGACTAAAACTTTAATTACAGAAGACATGTATATGACAGTCTTGCTGATGACATGAAGCTGCTATCACCATTATCTGCCTTGGCTAGGTACGACCACACATGGAATACTCTGTACAGTCTTTAAAAAAAAAAGTTTAATTGAATTTTACATTAATAACAAAAGGATGTAACATCCAGTCATATCAAGCATAACACAATAATCAAACATGGGATACAGTTGATACACACAATCTACATCAATCCAAATTAATTAAGGGACACCGTAGACTGACTGCAATTGTATATACAAAGTTTGAGGGAAATGTTCCAAAGCAATTTTTCACAAAGTCCTATCCAGCAACTTTCATGAGTTGATGGAGGTGCAGTAATGTCTTTATTGCTATTAGGATAGTTAATAAATGACTCTGAGATTCCATAAAAATTATCAATATGTAACTTGGATTTATACTGCTTGACCTCTTTTGTTAGCTTTTCTATCACTGCAACAGACCAGAGTTTATTTCTCCATACAGTAAGGGATGCTGATTGTTTTTTCCCATGACAATGCTATTATCATTCTAGCAGTCACCCACATGAAAGTAAGAAGTTCCTTATATGCAAGTCCCCCCCCCCTTCAAAAATGCCTAATAAAGCTAATTGAGGGGAGAGGACAATTTCTTGTTGAGTAATGGTTTCAGCCTCTTTGAAGACATTACAGTAATACCTTGGATTACAAGTAACTTGGTTTGAGAGCATTTTGCAAGACAAGCAAAATTTTGTTGTGATATGTATCACAATCACCAGCTGCAGCACATTGTTTACACTTGGAGAGGAACAGAATGGCGGTAAACAAGTATGTTGTGTCTTTCTACTTTCCCGTGTTCTTTTTCATGGGAAAGCTAGATCCTAAGATCATTATGAGCTAGTCACATGGTTTGTATGTTCTGAATGACGTGCTAACTTGTTTTTCTGTCTGAAGCCATTTTAGAGAAGAGCAGGACTGCTTTCTCTCTTCTTTCTCTCTTCTGGTTATTGCTTGCTGGACTTTGCAACAATGTAACGTCTTTGCTGAGGTGGAGTGGAGCTCAAACCTACTCCACTGGAACTAATGCTTGCTATGCATTGTACTCTGCACATGGACTGTAACTAGGAAATGTATACTCTGTAGAATATTACTTGCTAAGTAAATAAACAGGTAGAAATAGACCTGTGGAGTTACAGAGTGTTTCCTTGCTACTTGGATTAATCTGCAAACCGGGGAAGCTACAAGCTGGAGTCGGATTACAGGCAAGCTGGCTGGCAGCTGTAAACCGACACGCTGGAACGCTGCGCAGAGGGGGGTGAGATCTGGAGATCTGTGTGTAGAATAATGGGCCTCTATGCACAGACAGAATTTTAATTCTCCCATCCAGCACACGCGGAGCTCTGCTATCACTCACGTGCCTTCAAATTTTAAATATTTATTTAATTTTTTTTTACTTGATATACAAGCGACGTCTTGCAATACAAGTACTGTAGTACGGTTTAAATTAAAAATCCCTGTACAAATTTTTTTAGGGAGATTTCGTTTTGATATAAGAGTGTTTTGGATTACAAGCACGTTTCCGGAACGAATTATGCTCTCAATCCAAGGCATGACTGTACTCTGGAACTGGTTAACCGAGGGGCAAAGCCACCGCATATGAAAGTAGGTGCCAATTTCATTAAAACCTCTCCAATATTTCAGGGATGTTGAACTTCTGATATGACTTCATTTCACTGGGATAAGGTACCATCGAAATAGTAATTTAATACTTTCTGCTTTCACCTGCTTTGCTATAATGGAGGAAATCTAATAAATTTGTAATCAATTTATGTTTCTGTTCCTGGAGCATATCTCTGAGATGTTGACCAGACCTAGGGCAAAGCTCCACAAATAAGTCTTTTAACCTATACAGCCCACCTGTTCCCAGCCCTGAAACCCTTCCAATTTATCTGGATCAAAAAACAGTGGATGATGGAGGAATTGAATCATTGGGGAAGACTCAGGAACAAGAAACATGTGCAGTCGTTTCCAGGTTTGCATAGCTGCCTGCAGAAATGGATTATCTAATACCTGCAAACGCTTCAATTTGTCTGGTCTGAATGGTAAGCCTCTTAGCTGTATTAATTCATTATTGCTTGCCTCCAACTCAGTCCATGTATTTTTGGGTTGGTTGATCAAGATCTGAACTAACTGCTTGAGATGGTATGCATCATAATATGTCAGCAAATCAGGAATGCCCAAACCACCCAACCTGGAGTGCTTAAAGTGAATTTGTTTTGATAGTCTTGCATTTTTCTTCTCGTGAATAAAATCCATTATGTATTATTGCCTTCTGTTAAAGTTATTCAGTGTGAGAGATAAGCAAGGTCTAAAACAAGTACACATTTTTTGGCAGAATACTCAACTTTTCAGCAGCAATTTTCCCTAATCATGAAAGTTTTAATTTTCCCAGTTCTTAAAACAGCCTAAAACATGGGTAAGTAAAGGTTTGAAATTTAGTTTGACCACATTTTGTATTGATTTTGGTAGGTGTATACCTAAGTAATTTATATTCTTGGCATTTGTTGGGATACCAGTAGTTCTCATAAGCTCATCTTTAGTTGCTTTAGATAAATTCATAGATAAAATATTAGATTTTTTAAATTGATTGTCAGTACTGACTTGCTACCATATTCAGTAATGATTTTCAGTATTTTCTGTAGGTCCCTTATTGGGTTCGATAGGATTAGGGCCAGATCATCTGCTTATAAATTAGTAAGAATCTTTCCCCCCCTTAATTTGGATTCCTTGAATTATTGTTTCTTATAAGATTGGACAATGGTTTTATGGATAAAGCAAATAAGATGGGTGATAAGGGGCAGTCCAGCTTGGTGCCTCATTGTATTGAAATCAGTGATGAGTCCAGATCATTTGTTCTGACTAGGGCGTAGTTAGAACAATATTAGGATTTTAGAGTGTTTGTAAATTTTAAACCCAGCCCCATAGCCTCCCCCAGTTTATGAATGGTTCTCCACTACCCCGCTTAACAATGTCTTTCTGATTTTGTTTATGATGCATTTCCTGTAAAAAGGTAATATCTGGATTCTCCCTTTTCATCAACATCTGTACCCTTCTGTGTTTTATTGGGGAGCCCATCCACTTGACATTTAATGATCATCTTTTCAGACCTTCCATACTCTGTTAGTCAACACAAGCTTTAAAATACTCTCAGTCTCAAGTCCCCCTTTGCTCCCAGTGTCTGTCAGTATCCCTTTCACAGTTATTGAGCACATGTAGACAGGCATCCCATTAACAACTAAAAATATCAAAACCCTAAACAGTAACCATGAATCGTTTCCCTTTTACATTCAAACAGATCCATCCCTGTAGGGTGGCCCATACCCCAACAGTATTTATGAGGCAATTTAGGAAAATTCAATGGAGGGAAAGTCCAATCCAGATTGCTTCCTCACCCCACCCAACCCACCCTTTAAGATAATTTGCATAGTTTTAGATAATTTGCATAGTTTTGTTTCCAAAGATCCCTTTTTCCATTACTCATCAGAGAATATGTGGAGATAAAAGATATACATTTATATGTACTGTAAGTGATTCTTGTCCATCTGGTCCTAAAGAAGGTCAGCTAGAAGCATTTTTTATATTCCGTATATATAAAAAATAGAGTGGCAAAAAGAGCCCCCTGTGACAAAGGTGAGATGAAAAGGCTGAACAAGATGGCTAAGGATGGCATAGATAACATGACAGAAGTTGCAGAACAACTGCCCCACATGGACTGGAGCACCTTCCTGATGAAGAAAGGCTACAATGTTTGGGGCTTTTTAGTTTAGAAAAAGGGCAACTAAGTATGTGTGTGTGTGTGTGTGTGTGGATAATAAAGGTTTATAAAATTATGCATAGGGTGGAAAGTAGATAGAGAGGTTTTTCTTCCTCAAAGTCAGGGCCGGCACCAAGGGCAGACATGGTCAGGCACTTGTCAGTGGGCATTGGCAACAGCCCCCTGGACTTGCTCCTTCTCTTCATAATTGCTACCTGCTTCTTTACCTCCCTCTCGCTCTGGCCCAGACAACAGTGGTGCTGGTGAGAAGGAAGAGCAGCAGATGCCACTACCTACTTGTTCACTGGCTCTCTGCCTGTCAAGCAAGTGGTAGCAATGTTGAGAAAGAGGAGCGGCAGCAACAGCAGTTGGTAACAATGGTGGTGAGAATGTAGACTCACTGAGGGAGGGGGCTTATTGAGGGTGCCTTGACCAAGGGCCCTCAAAAACCTGAAGCCAGCACTGCTTATAATAGTAGTGTTGGATATAGTGTAACTCTGCATGCAAACTTCCAGGGAGGGAAGGGTTAAAACCAGATAGCTAATTGAAGACTCTATGGTATGCAATACCTCTTCCTGCCTTTTGTCCCTCCCACTTCTTTTCCCGCTGTGACTACTAGCATTGAAAAAATGATCCTTCAACGCCAACTTCAGTGGACCGGTCATGTTGTTCGAATGCCTGACTGCCGTCTTCCAAAGCAGTTACTTTATTCCCAACTCAAGGATGGAAAGCGGAATATCGGTGGTCAATATAAGAGGTTTAAAGATGTTCATAAGGCTAATCTAAAAAAATGCAATATAAACATCGAAAACTGGGAAGCTCTGGCCCATGAACGATCTAAATGGAGGTTGGCCTTTCACAAAGGTTCCATGAACTTTGAAGAAGCCCGAGTGCAAGGTGAAAGGGAGAAACGTGCTAAGCGAAAAGCACGTCAAACGAATCTTTTACAGGACCATCTTCCATCTGGTAACCTGTGTCCTCACTGTGGGAAACTGTGTGGATCTAGAATTGGCCTCCACAGTCACTTACGGACCCATCGCTAGAGTCTACACAATCTTCTTTAGAATTTCCTCCTTTTATCCTGGAAGACAATCTTACTCGGTCATGAGTGATCGCATGATGATGATGATGATGATGATGATGATGATGATGATTACTCTCTCTCCTTCTGGCTTTGAACCAGCATGAGCTCCACAAGGTAGCTCAGGACTCCTTTGAAACTAAGATGAACCTACATACATTTCTACATATGTAAGCTGTATTTGTGAGTAAACTTGCTTTTCTGTTCTTACCAAAGATGGAGTAAAAGGACAGGTTGCCTACCTGTAACTGTGGTTCTTCAAGTGGTCATCTGTTCATTCACACATATATGGGTTCTGCGCCTGGGCGGAGTCTGTTTGGAGATTCTATAGCTGAGTAATAGAAAATCGGGCGGGAGCCGCGCCTTACAGCATGCGTGAGGGGGAGGAGCTCCCGCCCGATCCCTCAGTTCCTCGAGACCGAAGAGCGGCCTCGGGACCGAGTGTGGTTGTCTGTTGGTTCCACCTCGGGATCGTGGCCAGCGAAGAAGGAAGATGGCACTTGTGTGCCGCAATAGTGACAGACTGGAGAGCGACACCAGAGGGGCTAGTGGGTGGGTTGGTGTGAATGCACAGATGACCACTCGAAGAACCACAGTTACAGGTAGGCAACCTGTCCTTCTTCTTCGTGGTCTCTGTGCATCACACATATATGGGCAGAGTAACAAGCTGACTTACTGGAGGTGGGGGTGGAGCTCCTCAGGACAGTACAGAGGATAGCATGGCTCTGCCAAATGTTGTGGGAGCTCTGGCCCAGACGTCCAGGCGGTAGTGCCGGATAAACGTGGACAGTGAGGACCACGTGGCTGCTCGGCAGAGGTCCTGGATCAGGATGCCTCTGGTGAAAGTCGTGGAGGTCAACTGGGCTCGAGTGGAGTGTGACCTGATCGGTCCTGGTAGGCTTAGGTGCAATGTTGCGTATGCCAGCTTGATGGTTTCTACAATCCATGTAGCGAAACGCTGGCTGGAGACCGGGGTCCCCTTTGAGTGGCCGCTGTAGCAGAGAAAAAGGCATTGGGAAGTGCGGAAGGACTGGGTCCTGTCCTTGTAGAATGCCAGTGCCCATCAGGACGTCGAGCATATGGAGCAAATGCTCGACCGGTGAGGATGGATTCGGAAAGAAGGCTGGCAAGACGATGTTCTGTCCGAGGTAGAAGTCCGAAACCACTTTGGACAGAAATGAGACGTCCGGTCTAAGGATGACTTTGTCTTTGCGGAACACCAAGAACGGCTGATCCACCTGGGGAGCGCACAGTTCTCCTGATCTGTGCGCAGAGGTAATGGTGACAAGGAAGGCGGTCTTCCATGACAGGAGTCGGAGGTTGATAGTGGCCAGTGGTTCAAAGGGCGGGCCCGTTAGGGCACAGAGGACTAGAGGGAGGTCCCAGCCTGGTACGATGGGAATGAATTGGGGGCCGTAGGTTATGAAGGCCCTTGAGAAAAAGTCGGACTAGGGGGTCTGTGAACAGGGTCCCCAGTGGGGGAAGCAGTTGGAATGCTGCTATAGCGGCGAGGTGCACTTTAATGAACGAGAAGGACAGTCCACGCGACATGAGATGGTGGAGGTACTGGAGCACAGACGGCATGGAGCAGGATAGTGGGTCGATGTGGTGTAGCGTTGCATAGGCTTGGAAGGTCACCCATTTAGAAGAATAGGAACGGCTAGTAGATGGTTTGCGAGCTGCTAGTATGACCGCCGCGACCGCCTCCGGTAGTGCTGAGGTCGTTAGTGGATGAGCCATGCGGTAAGACGGAGCGTCCGTGGGGACGGGTGCACAAACGTTCCGGACTCCTGCGTGAGCAGTGTCGGTGTTGTCGGCAGTGTGAGATACTGACCCCTGGATAGCTCAAGTAGGCTCGGAAACCAGGGCTGCCTCGGCCACCACGGAGCGATCAAGATGCGGTCGGTGCGGTTGGTTCCGATTTTTGACACGACCCTGGTGAGGAGGGGTATGGGGGGGGAAGAGGTAGTGCAGGGGCCCGTGGCACCGTAGGAGGAATGCGTCTGTGAGGGATCGTGGGTCCCGGCTCCCGTGGCTGCAGAACACTGCGCAAGCAGTGTTGTGAATCGTTGCGAACAAGTCGATCCTCGGCGTCCCCCAGATGGCGAAGACCTGGCGGAGTGGACCTGGCTGTCTAGTTGCCACTCGTGGTGCTGAAAGGGGCGACAGCTGAGTGAGTGAGTCAGCTAAGGTGTTGAGTCTGCCTGCTATGTGGATCGCCATTAGTGACATGTCCCTGTCCAGTGCCCAGAGGAGCAGTCGGAGCGTAAAGGCGAGCATCGAGCGGGAGCTGGTGCCGCCTTCCTTGTTGATGTACGAGACTACCGTCATGTTGTCTGAGATTACTTGTATGCAGTGTCTGTGTAGGTGTGTTTCCAGAGACTGGAGGGCTTTCCAGACGGCGGACAGTTCGAGTAAGTTGATGTGTTGCTTCCTTTCTCTGGCAGTCCATGTGCCCTGTACTGCATAGCTGCTGTAATGGGCACCCCAGCCCAGAAGGGAGGCGTCGTGGTGAGGAAGGCTGACGGTTCCAGTCGCTGAAAAGGAAGCCCTCGTGAGAAGTGAGGTGGCTGTAGCCACCAACGGAGAGCACTCATGCGCTGTGTCAGTAGGAATGCCCGGCCAGCGTCGGCATTGAGGATTGCGCCGATGAACTCAATGTGCTTCGTGGGTTTTAGAACGGATTTCTCTATGTTGAGGCAAAGGCACAGATTGTCGAGGAGTGCCAGCGTGGTTTGGAGCGCCGCTCGGAGACGGGTTTCCAACTGGGCCACTACGAGCCAGTCGTCAAGGTAGGGGTATATATGTATCCCTTTCGCACGTAGGTAAGCGCACACTGGGGCCATACATTTTGTGAAGACCCTCGGTGCTGTACAGAGGCCGAATGGGAGGACAACGAATTCGTAGGCGACGGTGTCCATCATGAATCTGAGGTACCGTCTGCTGTCCCGGTGGATTGCAATGTGAAAATAGGTGTCTTTGAGGTCGATAGATGCGAACCAGTCGGTCTTGCAGAGGAGGGGCAAGATCGACTGGAGAGCAACCATCCTGAACTTCTGAGGAGTGATGAAGAAGTTCACGTCTCTGAGGTCTAGTATGGGACAAAGTCCGCCATCCTTCTTCAGTACGGTGAAGTACCAAGAGTATAGGCCGGTGTTCTGCTCTGCTGTAGGGACTCGTCGGATCGCTCCCTTGGCTAGCAGGGATTTGACCTCCCGGAGGAGCGGTACTGTTGGCCTCGTGGCACGGGTGCCTAGAAAAGGAGGGAGGAGATCAAACTCTATACGGTAACCTTGTTGCACTATTTGGAGCACCCAACGGTCTGTGGTGATGGAGGTCCAGGACTGGAAGAACTGGGACAGGCGATCTGTGTAGAGAATCTGTGATGCCGAAGGGCTGGCACAGGGGCAGGTAGCGTCAAAACCGTCTGGCAAAGTCTCCTCCTTTATGGGAGCCTCGGAACCGAGACTGGGTATTGGAACGTCTCGGCGCCGAAGGCTGCTGCTCACGAGGACGACAATCGCTTGTCCGTGAGTACGGCTGGAATTGTGGCCCTGGAGACGGAAAACGGTACCAGTGACGTGGGCAGTAAGGTTTGGATTGGGAAGGGGCCCCCAAGCCCATCTTTTTGGCGTTGGCCCTCGCCTTCTGGACGGCATCAAGAGAGTCGTTGGTAGAAGAATGGAAAAGGCCCTCACCGTCGAAAGGTAGGTCCTCGATCTTCGTGCGCGCCTCCTGGGTCAGAGAGGTGGAGTGCAACCATGCATGCCGCCGCAGTGCAATGGCTGCCACCATGGACTTGCTGTGGCAGTCTGCCTGGTGGCGGGTGGTGTTAAGCTGGAGGCGGGCGATGCTGGAGGCCTCAGACTGGAAGACTCTAGCAAACTCTTTCTGCTCTTCTGGGAAATGGGTGCAGAGTGCGCCGATCTTCTCCCAGAGGAATAGCTGGTATCTGGCCATCGTGGCCTGGTAGCCGTCAAACCGCAGTCCCAGGGAGCTGGACACATAGACCCTTCTGCCGAAAGCATCCAAGCGTTTCCCTTCTTTGTCGGGTGGAGTGGAGTGGGTCTTCCCTGATGACGATAGGGAGGATTCCACTATGATAGAGTTCGGGGTCGGGTGCGTGAAGAGGAACTTGGCGTTTTCCTCGCGCACTTTGTACATGGAGTCTAGCCTCCTAGCTGTGGCAGGAGTGGACGCTGGGGCTTTCCAATTTCCCTTCACCGTGTCCATCAGAGTGAGTGGAAAGGGTATAAGAGTCGGGGTTGACTCGGTGTCTGTAAGAACATCGTAGATAGGATCACGTTCTTTCTTTTCGGCAACTTGCGCCTTGATCCCGAGGGCGTGGGCCATATTTTGTATATGTTCAGTAAACTGGCCAAGGTCCTCTGACGGGGAGATAGCGGTCTGGGAGGACCTCTGAGCCTCTGGGGACGTTTATTCATTCGAAGGTGAAAGTATTGAGTCAGAATCGGAACCGTATCCTACGGAGGAAGGAGAAAGGCTCCGAACCGTAGCTGGCATTGAGTGAGGTGGAGGCGGCAGCGGTTGATCTGCTATCGACGATCTGGCAGGTGGTGCTCTAAGTGAAGACCTCCTCGGGGGGACCGGAGGAGGTGACGGAGATGTACCGAGTATATTGTTGGTAATGATAGTGTTGGTCGGTCCAAGGGGAGAGGTCCCTCTCGGACACGTAGTGGAAGTTGCCACGCCTGGCCACGTAGTCAGACCTGGTTGTAGAGGCGATGGAGTAAACTGATCCTTCCCTGCGGAGGGGGGAACGTGACCTGTGCCTGTAATGGTCGGAGGGGGAGGCTAAGTGGAGGGTCAGCTGGCCCGTCCCGTCGTGAGGATCAGCTTGAGCCGAGATTTGAATGCCCTCCTGAATATTGAGGGTGCCTCCGCCGGTGTCAAGTGCTTGTGGGGACTCGACTATTTCACCCTCTAATACAGAGGCTAGGGCAGCAGAAGGGGTATGAGTCCGTCTCGGTGTCGACAAGCGAGAGCCGGTCCCGTGCATCTCGGTCTCGAAGAGTCGGTGTCGAGGGCTCGGAGGTCGAGGTGGCTCGATCTCTATCGATGCGGCCGGTTTGTCGGACGGCCCTTGGGAGCTTAGGTCATGGTGGTGCTTAGGATCCCTGGGTTTTTTTGGGTCCTTTTGTTTGCACTTGCGGGAGGCCTTGTCCTTATTTTTATGGGGCCAATCCCCAGATCGCTCCGCCTCCACCGACTTGCCCGGTGTCGTTGGGTGTTCGGAGGTGACTGTGTGGGAAGGGGGGGTCTTAAGTCTAGAAGACGCCGTTTCCCCTTGTGGCGGGGGGTCCACCGTAGGCTGGAGCGCTTTATGCCATAGGCCTGCTTTAAGTTTGTCTGCCCTGTGTTTGTGCGCTTGGCGGGTAAAGGCCTGGCAGTGGTGGCATGTCTCGACGACGTGCCCTTCACCTAGGCAAAAAAGGCAGAAAGAGTGGCCATTGGCCAGTGGGAGTTTGGACCCACATTTCATGCGTTTCCGGAAGGGCGTGCGGGGCGCCATAATCACGAAAGTATAAAATTACAAACAAGCTCAGTGGTGAACGAGGAGAGAAGTCTCCTAACGACTATACGCGAGAGCGGTCGAGAGGAACTGAGAGATCGGGCGGGAGCCGCGCCTTATGGCATGCGTGAGGGGGAGGAGCTCCCGCCCGATTTTCTATTACTCAGCTATAGAATCTCTGAACAGACTCTGCGCAGGCACAGAGAGCCCAAATATGTGTGATGCACAGAGACCACGAAGAAGAAAGGTTTTGTTCCTTTTTGGGTTTTAACCAGCCCACGTGGGAATAGCTGTTCTGTTGCGTCTCCAGTTAACTCTGCTTATTCCACCAGTATTTACCCAACAAGTAGAACTTTGGGGGTCATCCAATGGCACTGATTGACAGACAAGGCAGACAAAAGGAATAACTTCTTCATACAGTGCTTACCTACCAGAAACTGTGTTGATGGCTGTTAGCTTAGATAGCTTTAAAGAGGGATTAGACAATAAAGGATGAATCTATCAATGGCTACAAATCATGATGGTTGCAAGCAACCTTCATGTTCAGACCCAATATTTATTTATTATTTATTTATTTATTATATTTATACCCCACCTTTTTTCCTGCAAGGAACCCAAGGCGGCTTAAATAGTCCTCCTCTCCATTTTATCCTCACAACAACCCTGTGAGGTAGGTTAGGCTGAGAGTCAGTGACTGGCCCAAAGTCACCCAGTGAGTTTCAAGGCTGAGCAGGGACTAGAACCGGGATCTTCTGAGTCCCAGTCCAGCACTCTCACCACTACGCCACACCACTCTCACCACTATGCCACTGAATATCACCTTCTGGGAAGCAAGGCTGACCTAAGACATTTTGCTGCCTGAGGCAGACAAGATGGCACCTCTTCCCATTATATATAGGAAAGTCAACAGACTGGCAGTTGAATCTTATGTCAATACTGGCAAATGGTCAACATCCCCCACTAACAGTGCAATCCTATTGTTACTTATCTGGGAGTAAGTTCTCACTGAAATCAATGGGCTTACTTCTGAGTAGACATGTGTAAGATTGCCCTGTAAATAGTCTCTCACCATTGGCCATGCTGGTTGGGGCTGATGGGAGTTGGAGTCCAACAACACTGATGGGGTCACAGGATCCTCCAATCCTGCTTAAAGTAATTCACTGTTTGTGTATTTGTTTGATTTTCATTTATTTATTTATTTCATTTTTATACCGCCCAATAGCCGAAGCTCTCTGGGCGGTTTACAACAATTAACAAGACAGTCCCTGCCCACAGGCTTACAGTCTAAAAAGACACGACACACAAGGAAAAAGGAATGGGGAGGGAAGAAGGGGGAATATTAATTCATCCTTCTGGCAGGGCTGGTGGAAAGGCTCCCTCTCATCTCCCTCTTCTCAGCCTGCTGGAATGACTGCTGCTGGTGGCAGTTGAGGGAGGAGGAGCTGTCATGAGGGAGGCCTTTCAGCAGGGCTGGTTTAGTTGTCTCCAAAGTCTTCTAGAGGCCAACTGCCTTCCTCTGTCAATCTGGCCAAAAGCTTTCCTGGAGAATCAACTTTGAAGTCTTCCTCTCCTTGCCAGCTCTCACAGCATCTGCCTTCATTGATACCAGCTTCTCTTCCCCTTCAGCCTCTTGCCTAGGCCCTGCTGCTTCCTCCCTCTTCCTCAGGCTCCTGTGCCTGAACTGACCACACTGGCCAAATTGCTTCCACTTGCTTTTCATGAATATAAAAAGTTAAAAGCAGTCCAATTGAAAACCAACCATGCCATACTACATCAAATCAAAGCCAGTATTCTAGTTTAGCATTTTCTTTTGGCATTACCCAATAGTTCTCATTTAATTTCTGTTTTACTTCCCAAAGAAATTCATATTTTCTAACCAGGATGAAGCACACAATTCAAGCATTTAGATTTTTCTAACTTAAAAAAAAATGCCTCCAGAATTTGGAGGCCTTAATCTCAAGCATGGGTAGTTTAAGCAAAGGTTCTCTGATGTGCAGAAGTAATTGAAGGGTAACATTTATTTTGCATGCTTGTATTATACATTTTTGTTAACTCCTCTGTATCTGGACAATTGTCACATTCAGGACATTCTGCTTCCTGACCGACACTTTCCCCACAACTGTGAAAATTCAGGCACACCATTTTACCCACCTTTCATCTGCGTGCAGCTTATATCGCCATAGAATGACGAATGTGAGTTTTCTAAACAGATTTCCAGCTCACAAGGGCCCAAGTGGATTGACAACGTGGCCTTTGAAAATGACAAAGAAAGTACCGGTAAATAGGTAAGCTTCAGCGTGGCACTGTGTGTGGCAAATGAACTTTGCCTTCTTGGAAATGCCTACTTAGGGGAAAGTCCGCAGCAAACATGTGAAGTAATTTATCCATGCAATTAACTTCATTAATCCAAATTAGCATCATGCCTAGTTTGGGCCAGACACACAACTGAGAGAATTATTCAAACTTTAATGGATTTGTTCCAGACATTCACTATTTTCAAAATATATTACTTCGACATTCAATTTGTCATCTCCTAGTTCTATCATAGCAAATCAGTTTTCTTGAAAGCCAATAAGAAAAAAAACTAACAAAGTATTGTAAGTGTCTTATCAGATTTAAGGCTAGGATTTTAATAACAACAACAACAACAACAATGTCCAGGGGAAATACAATCTGAGGCTTATTTATCATTTTAAGAGAACTCACACAATTGTAAAGGATGGTAATAAAGAACTTCCAATGGCCCCTATGTGGAAACAGGGAGAAGGCTTGCGCGTGGGGGAGGAGAGAGGAGGCAAGCACCTGGTCTGGTGGGTCACGGGAAGAGCCAATGGCTCAGAAGGGCGGGGACCCAGGTAAGAGCTTATTTAAGCTCCTGGGTTCCCGCCTTCAGCCTCTTTGCTCCTTTGTTTTTCCAGCCAGGGCCGGTGCAAGGCAGTTTGGTGCCCTAGGCAAGATCAGATATTTAGCGCCCCCCCCTTCCCACTTGAGCCCTCCCTCCCTCCAGCCCTATGCTCCTGGCACCCCTTTTAGCCAGGCGCCCTAGGCAGCCGCCTAGTTGGCCTAATGGTAGCACCGGCCCTGTTTCCAGCTGAATCACATCGTCCTCCTCCTCGATCGTCCTCTGGTATCGGTCCTTTGTTTGTGTGTGTGTGTGTGCATGGGTGCTTGGGGAAGGATCGGGTGTGTTTGTTGGCTGAAAGAGTGCTGAATAGTGGAGGTACTGGGGATTTATAAGTAAAGTTTTGTTCTTACTGCTTTTGTTCCTACTGTTGCTGTAAGGTTGTTTTGTGTGGGAGGGGTGATACCGTTGCAGCGCCACGTGGTCCGCCGCCTCGCGGCTTCGGCACAACCCTTTACTTTTATTTTATTGCCCTTCACCTTTAGTTTACTTGCCTTATAGTCTTTTAGTTGCTTTTGCCCTGCTTGCCTGAAAGTTCTTTCAGTTGTTTTGCCCCCGTCACTCAGCTGTTGCAGAGGCTTCCCTTTGGAGAGCTTGCCTTATAGTCTTTTAGTGCTTTTGCCCTGCTTGCCTGAAAGTTCTTTCAGTTGTTTTGCCCCCCGCTGTTGCAGAGGCTTCCCTTTGGAGTTGCCTCAAATTAATCACTTGCCTTGCCCCGCCGATCAGCTGTTACAGAGGCTTAGCTTTAGAGCTGCCTCAGATTAATTCTGCCCCGTCGCCTACACGGAGTAGGCTACTTCCTGCCTGTGCTCCACGTGGCCAGCTGCATATCAGCTGTTCACAGCAGCTTATTTGTGTTTGCAGCAGCCAGCTGCAGTTGATTCTCGGCATTGCTTAGCAACGGAATTTGTTTATTTCCTTCTACGGAACAGCTGGTCCCTGGTGCCGCTCGCTTTCGGTGCTTAGCTGCCTTTTGTTTTGAGAAGGGCTGCTGCGCCATTGTGTTTAGCAAGAAGCTAATCAATTTAATCATAAACAATTTAAATCAACATTTAATTAATAAACAGATCCTGTGGCTTATGCTGGCTCAGCTTGTCTGAGCGTGGAAAGCTAAGCAGGGTCAAGCCTGGTTATAATCAATTTAATCAATTTTTGGATTCATTTAAGTAAACTTTAATCAGTTTGATCAATCTATTAAATCAATTGATTTACTACTCCCCTCCCCCAAAAAAGAAAAAAATTTTTTTTTCTTTTCTTTTTCTTTCCCTGCTACTCAAATAAACTGAATCAATCTGATCAACTAGCTGAATTAATGTATTTGATTCTTCCTCCCTAATTTACTGTGCGCTGCAGTGCTGGCACAGCTGGTCTGAGCGTGGAATTAAATAAGTGTTTTACTTTAATCTTGTTGTTATTCATCAATTTCTGTTAGTGTTTCAGTTGAGGTTCCGCTCCAGATGCCTCCCAAGAAAAATCAGGGTGGCAAGAAGGGCAAAGGACGTGCTCCTAGGCAACCAGCAAAACGTCCGTCACCGGCTCGTGTTTCCTCGTCAGATGAAGAGGACCTTGATGCTTCAAGGGTTGCCAAGAAAGGGCGGGCAGGGCAGGGCCTCTCTATGCGTGGCAGATCAAAGGATAATGTTCTGCATTCTTTTTCAGCTCAATTAGAAGAAATGGCAGCCACTATTAATGCTATGGCCCCGTCAAAGCCCAGCACTAGCCGTTTTTCTAGGGAGCATGCAGTGGAATCACCTCCACGTGCGTGGGACCAAGAATTTGATGAAACAGATGCACCAGAGAGGGGTGAGTATTACCCACACAATGGCAGGGCATCATGGCCATATAGGCACACAAGTCCACCACGTGGATTCAACCATTATTATCAAGGCCCAGCTGTGCCACCCCCACCGGGGTGGCCATATTATTGGGGGTCAGCTGCCTTCTTCACCTACAAGATCCCCCTCACGTTCCAGAAGAGCACCAAAGAATCATCATGCATGCAGGGTAGATAGTGACGGGGAGTCTTCTCAGGTGAAGAAGGCATGTGTAAAGGTGTGGTCTGGCCCGCTGGGCCATACTGTGACCGAGTCTAAAAGGCACTCCACAGTTGATATGGTGGATCATTACCCTCGCGTAGGAGCGGGCGCCATGCCCTCTGGCGCCCCCTCCTTTCCGTTGGGATACCATTTGGCCCCTGCAACCAAGGAGAAAATAATCCGTGGTGAATATATTGATATTTTCTCCCTCCTGACAAGGGAAAATGAAACTGCTGATAATGATAAAACCAGTGAAAAAGACCAAGAGGCAGTAAAGCGCAAAAAACCAGCCCGCAATTGGGCCAATTGGTTGCCCGGGTTTATCATTTATATGGGTATCATTCAGCAGCAGTTTCCTGATCGAGCAGCTACCATTAACAAATACCTAGATATAATTTATCGGGCTTATTCTGGCTTTGAGGGTGGCGCTTGGTTAGCATACGATGAAGGGTTTAGGGAAAAGGCTGCCTTTCATGATGACATAAGATGGGACAAGAAAGATCATGATTTGTGGTTAGAATACATGATCCCTGCCAGGCCTATTTCAGGTGAGAGGTCTGAGAGTGGTCATGTTTTGTCCAAGGGAGCGCCTGCCTTCAACCCCCGTGCTTCCACGGGGCAGGTGGTTCAACCCCGCCAGGTGTGCTGGGATTATGCCTACAAAGGGCACTGTGGGCGCACGGAGTGTCCATACAAGCATGCATGTGCAGTCTGTGGAGGCTCCCACACGTCAGTATCCTGTTTTCGTTTGTGGGGCTCAAGGGGTGGTTTCAAGGGTGCAGGGCCCAAGCGGCAACACGGGACTGGCCAACACCCTTCGACAAAAGGGCCCCAGCCCAATTAGATTACATACGCTAGCTGCATTACTGTCTACGTACCCCAACAAGCCCGATGCCAATTACTTGCTAAGTGGTTTCAGATATGGTTTCAGAATTCCATATCAAGGTCCTCATGTGCACATGATGTCCCGTAATCAAAAATCAGTTATTGAGGCAGAGTACATAGTCCAAACCAAAATTGATAAAGAAGGGCGTGCGGGGAGGGTTTTGGGCCCATTTTCTTCGTTACCCATGCCCTCCCTACGCATATCGCCTTTGGGAATAGTTCCTAAGAAGGTCCCGGGTGAGTTTCGCATGATTCATAACTTGTCCTTTCCCATGGGTGCCTCAGTGAATGATGCTATACCGGAACACCTTTGTTCTGTCCGGTATGCGTCATTTGATTCCGCAGTTGATATGATTCGTTCCTGCGGTACTGGAGCCCTCATGGGAAAGTGCGATATTAAATCAGCATTTAGACTGCTGCCTGTCCACCCGGATGATTTTGACCTTCTTGGGTTTTGTTTCCAAAGAAAATTTTACTTCGATAGAGCCATGCCAATGGGCTGCTCCATATCGTGCTCTGCTTTTGAACGTTTTAGCTCTTTTCTTGATTGGGCCTTGAGGAACAGGACAGGCCTCGAACAGGTTGTCCACTATTTGGACGATTTTTTGTTCGCAGGCCCAGCCTGCTCTGAGCAATGTGCATTCTTGATGGACCAGTTTAATAACTTGGCCTCTGAGCTGGGTGTTCCGTTGGCAGTCGAGAAGACTGAGGGTCCCGTTTCCACACTCAGTTTTCTTGGAATAGAATTAGATTCAGTGCAGCAGTGTTCCCGCCTCCCAAGAGAAAAACTAGTCGATATAATTGAGCGCATTTCCGTTGTATTGCAACATTCAAAAATTACGTTACGCAATTTACAGAGCATTGTTGGTCATCTCAATTTTGCATGCAGAGTGGTCGCTCCAGGGCGGGCATTTTTACGCCGTTTATGTGCAGCCATGCGGGGTCTGAAACGCCCATTCCACAGAATTCGTGTATCGGCTGCAATGCGAGATGATCTTCATGTTTGGTTACAATTTTAACTCAATTCAATGGTGTTTCTTTTTGGAGGCGAGAGCTGTTGCTCCAGGCAAATTTTCAGGTTCAGTCAGACGCTTCCGGTGCTATGGGATTCGGAGTTATTTTTCAAGATCAGTGGTGCGCAGCGCCATGGCCCGGGGCATGGCTGGGTTCCGGGTTATGTAAAGACATTACTTATCTAGAGCTGTTTCCAATTTACGTGGCCGTCCATCTATGGGCAGACCTTTGGGGTAACTCAGTTGTACATTTTTGGTGTGACAATCAAGCTACAGTGCAGATATTGAACACTATGTCTTCAAAGAACCCCAGAGTTATGTCTTTAGTCAGAGCACTTATACTGCATACTTTGAAGTGCAATATTTTGCTCAGGGCGCGACACACACCCGGCCTCGACAATGGCATCGCAGACGCCTTGTCCAGGAACCAGATGCAGAGATTTCGGGCCCTTGCCCCATGGGCCCAGCAGTCCCCTGTCTTGATGCCAGATTATCTTTGGCAGATTGGCGAGCAGCTGCTTCACAAGCAATTTGGTGTTCAATAGCCCCAAGCACGCAGGAGGCCTATATGCGTTCAGGTAGGGATTTCGCTGCCTTTAGAGCGGCTGTCTGCCTCCCAATGTTGTGGCCGGTGCCAGTCGAACACCTTATGCAGTTCTGCATTTCCAAATTGCAGAGTGGGTCATCAGTTAAGACTGTTCGAGGGAAATTAGCTGCCTTGTCCTTTTTGGCCAAGACACAGGGTATTCACGATAACTCAAATGATTTTAGGGTAAAAAGAATCCTGGCAGGATGGTCCAGGGTGTGCCCTCGTCCACCTGACTCGAGGACCCCGGTGTCACCCGAGGTTTTACTCAAGCTCCATGAACAATGGCCTACAGTCTGCCGTTCTCCTTATGAGGCGGTTTTATTTCATGCAACAGCCTTGACGGCTTTTTTCGGCGCTCTTCGCATCTCTGAATTGCTGGTGCAATCCCGCTTGGATGGATCTGCACGCGCCCTACAATTTTTGGACCTTTCCCTGCACGCCTTGTGGGCGACAATAAAAGTGAGAAGATCCAAGACTGACCAGTTGGGTAAAGGGTCTATCATATTGCTACACGCAGGATCAATGACAGAGCTGTGTCCTGTTAAGGCCCTACATGCATTTGTGGCTATACGGGGTATTGCTGATGGCAGTTTGTTTTGCCATCAAGATGGTGCGCCATTAACCAAGTTTCAATTTTGGTCAGTAACGAAGTCCGCCCTGGCGGCGGCGGGTTGGGCCCATTTGCACTTTGGAACCCACTCCTTCCGGATTGGTGCTGCATCTACTGCGGCAGAATTGGGGTTTTCTCAGGAAAAGGTTCAAGCAATGGGTCGTTGGAGGTCCCAGTCTTACCGGGCCTATGTGCGAGAGTTGCCTTGAAGGTACTGCTGTGGGCTGTGTTTTTTCTTCCAGGTCACCGGAGTGGAGGCAGGACTGTCCATGTGCTGATTTGCGGGCACAGTATGGTGTACTGGGCAGCAAAACGAGCCGCCAATACGGACTTTGGGTCTCACCTGGCGGTCGAGCGTTCGGCGGACGTCCATTGGATGGGTCGCCGAGGCATGAGATGGCAGCACCTCCTCCACAGTTTGTTCCGGACTGACCAGTTTTCGTCCCCCCCAGATGTCCTGGTACTGCATTTGGGGGGGAATGACTTGGGCTTGCTGAAAGGCAAGGCCCTGATTCTCCAGGTGCTATGCGACATAGCATCCATCCGACACCGGTGGCCGGGGGTTCGGATATTGTGGTCGTTCATCATACCGCGCCTCAGTTGGCCTAAGGCCTTGAATAGGGCGGTTAGGAAGGTGAACGGCGAAATTTGTAGGGCCATAGGTGGGATCGGGTTTTGTATTCCCCATCCCAATATAACCTTGGCCCGGAGGGAGCTGTATCGGCCGGATGGGGTTCACCTATCCAATATTGGCAATGATATATTTATTGGAGATCTGCGAAGGGTCCTGCTCGCTCTTTTATCGTGCAGGTGGGGGAGATTCGACTAAGCGATAGCTTGTCTCTCCCTATGGCGGGAAGTGCGGGTTTAGGCAGGAACAATTAGGGTTATGGTGATCATCCAGTGGCACCTTTCAAGGTGACTGACGTTTACCCAAGGCTGCCCTCGCCAACGCCAGGAGGCTTGGCACGAGGGAGATTGGGACGCCTTTGGGGTTTTACCTTTCTCACCTATTTTGGGAGCCTGGAGGTGCCAAAGTAAGGTGACGATGGTAAGGCCCTCCAGCTCCACATGGAGGGCAACTGGCCGGTGGCGGGCAATCCCGCCTCCAGTTCAGTTAGGATGCATTCGCCAAATATTGGTCTTTTTTCCCGGCCAAGGGCCGGGCTAGGTTAGAACCGCACTTCACCCTTCACAGATCTTCAATTCAATAAATGTGGCCCTGATTTGAAACCATATACCCTGTGTCTGCCTCTTCTTTATCTCGCCCTTACACGCGCAAGTTACTTTCAGTCATTACTAATGTTCTATTGAATATGTACACTTGCAGGTGTTTTGCAATCTTGGGCAATTGATTTGTGAAAATTCATTGGCAGCAGCACAAAGGATGTGAAACCGCAGGCTAAAATCAATAGATCATAGAGATTTTGGAATAGGTCAGACACTCAGCATTGGTCAGGCTCCATTCCTCATCACCCATACAAAAGGCGGGGGAACCTTTTTTCCTGAGGAAAGGGAAGGGGGTGACCCAATCCAATAACTCTTTGTGCATTGTGTAGAGCTCTTGCGTTTACACTGCACTTTGCCAGTTTCTATTACCACACCCAAGGCTGTTATGAGAAATGTGTGTGGGGGGGAAACCCATTAGTGAAATGTAGACAAGGAAGAGGGGATTGAAAACAGGAAGGGAAAAGCCCCTAGTGCAACTTCTGATTTCAAGGGCTGCCTGGCACAAAGGATAGTCAACTCAAAAACAACTCCCAGAATGAAGCCAAAATGAAGAAAGTAGAACACTGTGAACATGCTGCTGTGTGGGTCTCTGTTGATGTAATCTGGAGCATGGCCAACTTCCTCAGATCCTCCTGTGTGTCTTTTCAAAGAGCCCTGTCATGTCATGCTGGAAAGCTGAATCCTAGCACTGTACTGTGTTGGTTAAACACAGCACACTTCACAAATCATCTCTCAAAGTTTCCTCAGAAAATGAAGTCCTAGGCAATACCACCATCTGAATGTCTGTCACCCCTCAGAATTCCCACTAGCTTGTACCTACTATAGGTACTAACTAACAGGCACATTCTAACTGGAAAAGACTCTTTGAATAAAATTAAAATCATACAAGTTGAGCACCACCAAGATTCTGGTGTGTGTGTGTGTGTGTGTGAATGGGGAACTTCAAGGGGAAGAGAGGAAGGGAAACTCCTTGTTCATGAGTGGACAACCACTCACATAACGTTGGATGTAGCTCTCTATGTCCCTCCCAGGGTGTGCGTTACTTATTTGTTTAAAATATTTATACTCCTTCTTTCCACCTTGCAAGGCCTTCAAGGTGGGTTTTGAAAGACACAAAACGTATGGCCGGATCAGCAGAACAAAAGTGGCCCCTTTAAACTTCTGCATGGCCTCCTCTGAACACTTTGGATTATGAGCACATGGATTCCTTTAGAGGTGTAGGAAGGTGCTGGGCAAAGACCTAGTTCAGCCTAGATCAGCAAAATTGGAAGCATTTCTGAAATAATTAGAAAATAATGTAGATATTTACACCAAATCTGGGGAAGGTTGCAGCAATGGATATGATCTCCAAAAGCTTCTGTTACACAAGGTTGCCACAACAAGCAACATCAAAAGCCGGAGGAGTGGACATTTCCATCAGCATCCCCCCTCACTATTTTCCATCAGGCTCCCCTACCACTGGAAAGAGAAAGAATTTGCATATTGTCCAGCCATCTCCAGTGAAGAGATGGTCCATCCACCCTCCCAGGTACAAAAGGTAGTTTTCAAGGCTGAGATCACTCCCTTCCCATTTCTTAAGCCAGGGAAAAGGCAGTGAGTGGAAAAGGCAGTGAAGGGAGCGCAAAGGCTTTGTGAGTGCCAAGAGAAACCTTCACATTCACTATTGTGCCCATGAGCACCAAGTTGAAGGCTATAGGGCTACATGAGCATTTGACAAATATAGCAGGGGAATGCTCACCCTTAAAAAAATAAAATAAAAATAAAATAAATCATCATCATTTTTAAAAGGTCACAAAATTGCACAGGTATTGCTGGGAGGAGCTGTGTCACTTATTATTGACCTCACAGATGTTACCAAATAGGATCCTGTGACATTTGCACAACCGTATTTTGTGCAGCGCTAACAGTCACAATTGATGCACTTAACTGGGAAATGAAATCACATTTTACCATCAACAAAATATTGTGGTTTGATTGCTGAGTGGGGTGGTGGGCGGGGAGGGCTGAGATATCCCTAGGTCAGAAGCATTATATTTGAGGATATTTGCCACACTACTGCTGATCCAGAAAGGCCCTTATATGGAATAGCTCACTGGGAGTGCTTCTGTTTTGCCATATACTCACCATCGTCCATCGCATTACAAACTAATCCTGTTTCAGTCATTTTCAAAGATCAGCATCTGGAGAATGAAGAGCAACAAACTGAAGGAAGCAAGATAAGACAACAGCATGTTGCTTTAACCTAGCTGGAACTGTCATTAAGCTTCATATAGATTTCTGTTCATTATCCTTTCCAGCCATGGCAGCTTGTCACTAGCCCTCAGTCTTTTCAGCCTCTCCTTTCAGCAGGAGTTTCTGCCTGTTCCTAGGAAACCCCTATGCTTTTCTTGCACATGGGCTGATGCGAGTTCTTTCTTGATCCATTTGTCGTTGCTGTTGATCCTGCAAGTCTTCTATAAAACCAAATTGCCTCCGCTAAGGAAGCCTGACAGAATCACTATACTCAAAGGCTCCCTAGGAAATGCATAGAATCATAGAAAAGTAGAGTTGGAAGGGGCCTACAAGGCCATCATCGAGTTCAACCCCCTGCTCAGTGCAGGAACCCAGGTCAAAGCATCCCTGACAGATGGCTGTCCAGCTGCACCTTGAATGACTCCAGAGTGGGAGAGCCCACCACCTCCCTAGGTAGTTGGTTCCATTGTCTTATTGCTCTAACAGTCAGGATTTTTTTCCTGATGTTTAGGTGGAACCTGGGTTCCCCGTTCCTGTAACTTGAGCCCATTATTCCGTGTCCTGCAAACTGGGATTATAGAGAAGAGATCCCGGCCCTCCTCTGTGTGACAACCCTTCAAGTACTGGAAGAGTGCGATCATATCTCCCCTCAGTCTCCTCTTCTGAAGGCTAAACATGCCCAGTTCTATCAGTCTTTCCTCATAGGGCCTTGTTTCCAGTCCCTTTATCATCTTTGCTGTCCTCCTCTGAACCCTCTCCAGTTTGTCTACATCCTTCTTAAAGTGTGGTGCCCAGAACTGGACGCAGTACTCAAGATGAGGCCTAACCAGTGCTGAGTAAAGGGGAATTATCACGAAATAATTGAAAGTAATTACCAAAATGACCTTTGATCCAGAAATCACTTCCATAAAGTGCTACTCAAATGCAAAATGTCCATGCCTGGCCCAAATATTTCTCCTTCCCTTATATTAATGGCCCACATACACAGTCTTTGTGTATGTGTATATTACACATGTATGTATATATGTATGTGTATGGCTTTGTGTATATTAATGGCCCACATCACAGTCTTTGACGTGATAAATTCTGCAAGTCTGGACTCATCAAGGTTAAAACTAAACAAGATATCTGGAGATTTGTGACTGGACTTCCTGCATTTTTAAAAGAAGATAAAAACAGTCATGGGACGGGTGGTGGTGTGTGAATTAGACTGGAGCTATGATGCTGGGAGAGGGTAACTTTTCTAAACACCTAATGAGCAACTTGCGCCTATATGAACCAGTCCAGTAACTGAGAGCATCATCAGATGCCAAGCGCCCTCACCTGTTGAGGTTAGGCACGTAGTGGACTAGCTATTTCCTTAAAATCAAAGAATCATAGTTTGAATGGGCCCCGCAGGCCACCTAGTCCAACCCCTAGACAATGCAAGAGATCCTCTGCTAAAGCACCCATGATTCATGGCCCTGCGGGCTCTGCTTAAAAATCTCCAATGAAGGAGAGTCCACCACCTTCCGAGGCAGTCTGTTCTACTGATGAAGAGTTTGTATCCTCACAAGGTTCTTCCTGATGTTTAGTCGAAACCCCCTTTCTTGTCATTTGAATCCATTGGTTTCAGCACTACCCTCTGGAGCAGGGGTGCAGAACCTCAGGCCTGGGGTCCAAAGCCAGCCTTCCTGGGGTTCTAATCTGATACTCTAGAGCAGTGTTCTCCAACCTTGGGTCCCCAGATGTTTTAGAGGTGGGGCATGCTGGGAGTTGTAGGCCAAAAACATCTGGGGACCCAAGGTTGGAGAACATTGCTCTAGAGTTCCCCATATGGCTGTGCCTCCTTCCCCTGGCCTCACCCTCTTTCCGCCAACCACCTCTCTGATAACCAACAGAGAGAGAAGCAGCCTCTTGTCACGCACTGCACGGAGCCAGGACACAGGGGATGGAAGTTTGAGCCCTATCACAGAGAAGGCAGGACATTCCCCCACCCTCCTTTTCAGAGGTGATATGATAGACACCTTCCAATATTTGAAGGGCTGGCCCATGGAGCAAATTTGTTCTCTGTTGCTCCAAGGCAGGGGTGCGAAGCCTCTTTCGACCTGAGGGCCGAATTGCATTTCTGAGAAGCTTTCGGGGGCTGCATTCCAGTGGTGGGTGGGGCGGAAGTAAAAAAAAGGGGTGAGGGCCAAAACACCAGCATATTTTAGCTTTAAGCTCTTACTGCTAATAATAACTAAGCCCCAGGAGAGACATTTCAACCTTTTAGAATGGGGAAACACTACAAAAAAAAAAGAGAAAAAGCCAGGAAACCAGCAAGTGATTAGTGGTTGGAGGAAAGGAGGTAGGGCAAGAGGAAGGGGGCATGGCCTTCAGGGATTCCCAGGTTTGGCCCCTTGGCCTGAGGTTCTGAACCCCTGGCTTACCATAAGTAAGCCAAAGTGTGTTCCATTAAAATAACCACACATTCTTCCCGTTTACCCAGGCCTCCATTTCCCTCCCTCCTCTCTTGTTTCACTGTGTCTGTTTTAAATTGTTGTAAGCCTCTTGGGGTAGGGATCTGTCTTGCCTATTATTTGTGATCCATCATATATGACAGTACGTAGATGGTGTTATATTATTGGTATTATTAGGAAGCAGCACTAGATACAGCTTTCTTTAGGCCCTAGTATTTTTGCATAGAAATTGCTTTTCCTGTTAGCATATCAATTCCTGGGAAGTTCCATCTGCTTCAAACCATAAAGTTCAGTTACTGGGAAAGTGAAATTTCCCTCTTGCAAAGGCAAAGTAACCCCCTACTAGCAAGCCTTCTCTGCCAGCAAGGCCACAGAAATTTCCAAGAGCCCTGTTCAATTTTGACATCCTACTTCAAGCTGTAAAAAGTAGGGATTGCCTGAGAAACTTGCCCTCACATGTTTCAGCCTGCGTTTCTCCCACGGCAGCAGCACAGCGTTAATTGCTTTCTGTGGGTAGATATTGAGCACACCAAAGAAACATATTTCCACATAATGGCTTAGCCGGAAAAGTAGCTACTTGGTTGTTGCTCTAAACATTTCCCTACATCTCAGCTCCTTTGTCACACATGGACTTTGAAGCTTAGAATCAAGCCACTTTAAGGAGCACAAGGAGTTATTATCTACAAATGCTGCTTTGTCCTCTCTCTGTAAGGGGAAAAAACAACAACTGCTCTTTGATCAGAGATCAAGGCAGCAGATGACTCCCCCCACCCCAAAGACCTGACACAATTAAAAACCATTTAACTGATTGTATTAAGGGAAGTAGCAACATGGATGTGGGTGATACCCCTTTAACACTTCTCCATTCCTACAAGGGGTGAACTTTGGGGATATGGCAGGTGCCAAACATTTCTCCACTTTGGATGCTTCTGCAGGATTTTGGTACGTGCTTTTAGATGAGGGGTGTTGAACCTCAGGGCCACCTGGGGTCCCCATCTGCCCCTCTGGGGTTCCCCAGATAGCCACGCCCCCCTCCTCTGGCACCGTCCCCTTCCCCCTGACTTCTGATCATTTGGTGGTTTCCTGGCTTTTGCATTGTGTATTTGTCTTTCCCTCCTTAATTGATTTTCTGCAGTAAGAAAAAAAAGGAAGAAGTGGTGGGAAAATGTGGAAGGATTATTAACTGCACACTAAAATTGCACACGAAAAGCCTTGTCTGGAAGCATCTGAAATGGAGATCTGCAGTCAAGATGCTAAGGTGATGCTTAAAAAGATAGCTAGGTTGAACTCAGTATTTAAAAGGTATTTTTATTTCTTTATTTAAAACAGGGGTATTGAACTTCAGGTCTGCGGGCCAAATCTGGCCTTAAAGTGAGTTGCTCCCATGGAACTGCAGATATATGCATTGCAAATGCCTACCTGACTTCCAAGTTATCATCCCAGTCACAATATCCATAGGGGGTCCCGGTGGCCAAGGCTCTGGATTCACCAATTTAGTATTTTGCTGCCGGAACAGAGCCTAAATGGTCCCCTCCCCACCTATCAGGCCCAATACTTCAAAAGGCTCACTGCACCATTCAGACACAATCTCCAGACTTAATTTTATTCCTCCCTTTCCCACCCCACCATGGTGCTGCCTGAAGGAGGTCACTTCACCCTGATGCATGGCAAGTCCACCCTGCCAATTTCCCACTAGGGTGAAAAGGTAATTTATTATGCAAAATTGGGTTTTAGAAGAGGGTGAGAAGGTTAATAGCCTACTAGCACCCATTAGGCTCGATCTAGAGTAGACAAACTTTTGAAAAGGTTTAGAACAGGAGTGGGCAGAAGGTAGATCTCCAGATGTTTTAGACCTCAACTCCCTACCAGCATGGTCAGTGGTCAGACATGCTGGGAATTGAAGTCCAAACATCTGGCAATCTATTATCTGCCCATGCCTGGTGTATGTAGAATGTAATGCTATATATATATATGTAAATATGTATAATTTTTTTGCTTTGACAGGAAATCTGGATCCCTAGACAGAAAAAGTCATTTGTGAATAGTTCTTAATTGGCCATATGAATTGGCCTTTAAAGTTAATGATCAAGAGTGTACCAGCAGTCCAATAAGATTTTTCTTGGTTAAGAATTCTTAAGCTCTAGTTCTGAGAAGCTCATGTGTGCTCAATTTTTACTTCCAGAGGGATGGATGCTTTATGGGGTGCTTCTGCCAAGAGTCCTGACTTTTCTTGGCAGGGGCAAGTGAGCATGGGTTACCACCAGAAAAATGAAAATGTTGAGCTTGTGAGGGTGCAATACCCAGTGGGGTTCAGCACAGCGTAGTCAAAGGCAGTCCAAGGTCACACACAAGAATCAGTCCAGAGCAAAGGATGTAGGAACATAGGTGTGAGGGTTCAGGAGCCAGAAGAGACATTGTTTTCCAGCAACCTACTCAGTGTGCTTGTGGGCTTTGAAAACAGAAACAGCCTGGATTCGACCCAAGCCCCCCAGCTGCAGCTATTTAGGGAGTTTAGATTGTAACCTGGCACTTTCCTGAGAGGGAAAACCTGTGCTCTTCACTTTAGGCATTCTTGGGGGTTCAGTGGTCACACTATCTCCTGATTGGACTCCGAATTATCCTGAAGAGGGAGAAGACTCCCACTGTTTGTCTCCAAGGGCCCACCTCCTCATCAAGTGCGAACATGGCTTCTTCCCGAGTTCCTGCTTCTGGTTCATCCTCAGGGGAAGAGAAATCCTTGAAACCAGCTAAGTCAGGCGCCTCCTCAGAGGAGGACACCTGGAGGGCAGGCATGACAACTAGGGTCAGGCATCCCGAACCAGTCATAGCTTTGCAGTCGATACAGTTTGAAGCCAGGGGAGATTAGTAGGCCGAGGGAGTTATATATCTGTGTCCTCATCCCAGCTGTGGGGCAGTCCCTCTCAAGAGAATAGAGTGGACTTTAAGGGGCTATAGGGGTGCACCATGTCAGGGGCCATACCTACCAGTACCAGAGGGCATGCCTACACCCACTCAGGGTGGGCACAAGGTGCCCAGCACTGACAGCTGTATATATTTCCTTGAAAGCATTGTTTCAAACAAAGGGCTATTCCAACCTTTGCTAAGCAGTGTCCGTTCTCGAATTATATCATAAAAGAATAAAGACAAACTATTTTTTGTGTGTGGGGGGGAGGTGGGATTACAACCCCTGGATGAGATTTCAGGAAATTTACCAAAGGGTGTGTGCTTTCCCACTAAGTGTGGGGAAATCTGTAGGATTTTCCTGCTCTTACCACAGTTCTGCCCCCTCACAAGCTCAGGTGTTTCGTCAGTGACCTCACAAAATGTATCCATTTCCTTTTCTGTTTGGTTGCACATTCTGCTTCTAATCAAAAATGTTAATTAACCAGAGCTAGACGTAGTAAAGGAGAAATATAGCTGGCACTGTATATAGTCTTAGGGAAATCCCCACAATTGCAAAACTGAAGACACACCCTTTGGTGAAGCCCCAAAAATCTCAAGCGTGAGTAGGTTGACTGAACCTATAAGTAGGTTGACTGAAGCTGTTTCACCCAGATCAGAAGAGCCAAATTCTTCTGATATACGTAACATAAGCAGCAGTAAGATCATGGCTAGCTTCAACAAGAAGAACACAGCCTTTGCTATTTTGATGGGTCTGCTACTACTCTTGGGCACTAGTGAAGGTGAGTGACCTCTTGTGATGCTGATGTGTGTGTCCTGCAAATTGAGGTGGTGAAGAAGTAGATTCCCATGGGATTTAAAAACAAATGGCAATCTAGAAAATCATTTGCAACACTGCCCTTGATAGGAAACTGGTCCAAAATGTGTGCATTTGGCAGGGCAAGGATATAGGTTAAAATGTTAGCTTGTTCTTGAATGCATTTTTTTCCTTTCACTCCAGCTCAAAACAACCAAGATTGCTGCCTTTCTTACTCCAAGAAGCCTCTGCCTCGATGGGCTATCGCAGGATTCACAGAACAACTTTCTAGTGAAGTCTGTGACATCAATGCTGTCATGTGAGTCAATTAAATGAGAAAATTCATAGTTCACCTATGACTTGTTGTTGGGTTAATTCTGGGTTGTTTAACCCCTAAACAACCCAGACTGTCTGGATTCAGACATCACAGTAACAATCTATGAACAGGGCAATTGAAGGTTGTTAACTGAAAGCGGAAGATAGAAGCAGCTTGCTTGCTTGCTCTCACTTGTGCACAATAACCCATGGGTTGTTATTACGTGCACACTGGGTCAATAAGAGTCAGACAGAGAAGGAGATCAGTGGAGGACAGATGTTTCTTTTTTATTAAAAATAATAATAATAATAATAAATTTTAATTAAAAAAATTCCAATCATACAACAAAATAAAAAGAAATACAACATAAATATCATGCACCCCCCACCTCTTGGGACCAAGTTATATTCCCCCCCCAAAAAAAGAAAATAGAAAATCAGATATTATTCTATGTTCCAAAAATGTAACAAATCTTGACAAGGTTCGTTCCCCTTCACTAACACATAATCCAGAAATTTACCCCAAATGCTCACAAAAGTGTTTTTCTCCTTTTTGGCATTTGATATTAAAAGTTAATTTATCATTTAGCGCGATATCCCATACCTCTTTATACCACTCAGTAATTGAAAAGACATGTTGAACTTTCCATTTCCTAGCTATCATTAATTTAGCTGCTGTTAACAAATTTGCAATCAATTCTTTAGTATTTTTTAAACAAACTATTTTTTCTGTTATTGTTAACAATGCTAATTTTGGGCAGACATCTAATTCCATTCCAATTATTTCTGATATTTCTGCAAACACTTTCTGCCAAAATTCCAGAACATTTTTACAGCTCCACCACATCAGGACCGGTGCAGGGCAGTTTGGCGCCCTAGGCTACATTATATTTAGCGCCCCCCCTCGTGCCGTGGGGGGGGGCTCCGGAAAGCAGCCCTGCTCTGCAACCTCCACCGGACCCCCCCCGCACGCTGCCGCTGCCGCCCCCCCACCTACCTTCCCAGTCCGACGCCTCCTCTGAAAAGGGACCCCCGCGCTCTGTTTTTCGCCGGGGGAAACCAGAGCAACAGGGCTGTTTAAGCCCTGTTGCCCTGGTACTTCCCGCCAAAACAGAGCGCGGGCGGGGCTCCGGAAACAGCACGGAGAAGGTAGGTGTCGGGGGGGGGGAGGCGGCGCGGAGGAGAGTTGAAGCGAAGCGAGGGGGGGAGGTGGCGTGGGGGGGAGGCGGCGCAGAGGCGAAGCGAGGCGAGGTGGGGGGGGAGGTGGCGCAGAGGCGAAGCGAGGCGAGGCGAGGCGGGGGGAGGCGGCGCGGGGGGGAGGTGGCGCAGAGGCGAGGCGAGGCGGGGGAGGCGGCGCAGAGGCGAAGCGAGGCGAGGTGGGAGGCGGCGCGGAGGCGAGGCAAGGTAGGGGGGAGGCGCCCAGGCTCGGCCCCACCACTACTCCGGGCGCACTTACCTGGCTTTCTCGGAGAGGAGGGCGGGCGGGCAGGGCAGGAGCACGCCGGCAGCGAAGAGGAGCGCAGCGTTCTGCGCCCTCTTCCGCTACGCGCCCTAGGCAACCGCCTAGTTGGCCTAGCGGTAGCGCCGGCCCTGCACCACATGTAGGCATATGTACCTTTTTCATTACACCCTCTCCAGCAAAATGCGGAACAGTTGTTATCTATCCGATTTAATCTTACTGGAGTTAGATACCATCTCCATACCACTTTATAGAAATTCTCTTTTATCCTAGTTGACATAACTCTTACAATACATCTATCCCAAATATTTTTCCAACTTTGTTTCGATATTTCCTCATCAAATTCATTATCCCATAACAATTTAAGAGAATCTTTATGTTCTTCTTCTTTTTGTAACATCATATATAAAACCTTTGTCGTACCACTTGTTGAAACACTACCTTCTATAGCTTCGGAGGACAGATGTACAGAAAAGTGGAATCTTTGTTATATATTGGAATGTAAACATTTAGGATGTACTTCAAATGAAAATAACCCATGAACTGGTGTTATGTGTGAACTGGGTCATTATCTTGGTCAATCTAGTCATGAAGGTCATATCCCAGACCCTACCACATCAATCATCAATTATTTTATTTTATTTTTTATTCATTATATTTATATCCCACCATTTTTCCTGCAAGGAACCCAAGGTGGCTTACATAATCCTCCTCTCCATTTTATCCTCACAACGACCTTGTGAGGTAGGTTAGGCTGAGAGTCCGTGATTGGCCCAAAGTCACCCAGTGAGCTTCATGGCAGAGTGGGGACTAGAACCCAGATCTCCTGAGCCCTAGTCCAACACTCTCATCATCATCATCATCATCATCATCATCATCATCATGCGATCACTCGTGACCGAGTAAGATTGTCTTCCAGGATAAAAGGAGGAAATTCTAAAGGAAGATTGTGTAGACTCTAGCGATGGGTCCGTAAGTGACTGTGGAGGCCAATTCTAGATCCACACAGCTTCCCACAGTGAGGACACAGGTTACCAGATGGAAGATGGTCCTGTGAAGGATTCGTTTGACGTGCTTTTCGCTTAGCACGTTTCTCCCTTTCACCTTGCACTCGGGCTTCTTCAAAGTCCATGGAACCTTTGTGAAAGGCCAACCTCCATTTAGATCGTTCATGTGCCAGAGCTTCCCAGTTTTCGATGCTTATATTGCATTTTTTTAGATTAGCCTTACACTCTAACCACTACAGGATTAACTTTTTTCCATTTAAAACTAATTGCCATATGAGCTGCTGTTGAAAGATGAATCACCACTTCAATATCCCCTGGTGTGACTATACTCTTTTTATAATTGTTTATTTTTATATCTGTATACTTGCTAGCTTATTTGTAGTGTACATGACTTTAGAATAACATTATACATGGTGTTAGTTGTTGTATTAAAACTGTGTTTGGTAATTTAGGTCATTCCAGTCAATCAAGCTTGAACAGGCTGGCCACTTACACATCACTAAAAAAGAGGAAATACATCACACACACCCCCAAAAAGATGATGGGGATTGACAAAGCATGTACACATGCTAGTTTAAATGTATAGAGATGCTTTTAAAGAAAGAATGAATTCAATTTAAATAGAGATACAATACATCTCACCACTGTGGGGAAGACCATGACCAAGTGACCGGTGTGCCTGTTCAGTCTGCTCACCAGGTGCTAACTGTTGACGGGCAATTTCAAGGCCCTTGGGCGCTCTCTTCTTATGGTTCTTTATCTTTAAAGCAGACTTGGACTAGACAGCCTTTCAAATACAGAAAGATGCCTTCAAATAGAGGACTGTCCCTAATTTGGAAACACTTGTGCAACAAACTATTAACAGTGCAAAAAAAAAAAGCCTGGCCATTCCTAATTTTTTTGAATGGGAAATCCTCATTTCTTCTCTCAAGGTAGCGTCCCCATTTCAAGATAATCACATTTCCCCAGAAGTCAAGCTGCAATACAAATGGGGACTGGGGTATTTTGATTTGCTGTCAGGAATGTGGAAACATTGTTAGAACCTATTGAATTCATGCTGTCATGAATGATGAGTGACTTGAGTTCATTCCTCTTCCCGTTCTCTGTTCTTGTGCAAGTTTTAAAAAACATTTGTCTATTTCGGGGCCTTTAAGAAATTGTTCCCCCTACTGTACCACAATGCTAGAGTACACAGACACTGATAATTAAAAACAAAAATAAAGAAAAGTGTGATATTACCCTTTCCTGGCACTGCCTGCTATTTCATGGACCTAGGTAAACCCATTGAAAGGAAGGCGTTCAGAAGGGATTTTTTCCAGCTTAGTTTACAAAAAAAGAAAACATCCCTGGCATTTTCAACCCATGCTGTGGGTGACTGGATGCCCTGCTACTGGGATTGTATGCAGCAAGTATATTGCTACTTATTAAACCAATTTTCTTTCTTCACTTGGAAAAAAATCTATTGCGTCTTTATTATATTGCGTACTACATCTAGGAAGATTGCTATCCCACTTTGTTCTACCGATTATAACCCTGTAAGACTTTTTAAAAACCTCTTTATAATTCCTACTTTTGCCTCTTTCCAGTTTTCACACTAGGAATGGATTGAGAGCTTGTGCAAACCCTAAAGACCATTGGGTGAAGAAGCAGCTCCGCTGGCTGAGGTAGGCAGGAGGAATCTGTTTCCTTGACAAAGCTAAAATACTTGATAATGGGTGCTTATAAGAGGTGCCTATAATACAGTAGTTGTGATCAAAGAGGGTTGTTTGGCCACACTTTGGAAATGTAAAATTTAATTCCTCACTTCTCCAATTGGAATGGGCAGGACTAAGTCTTCTTGGGATGGGGTTTCCTCGCCTTATTTATAATTCAGGAGCTGTATGAGACATGGGGAAATTCAAGCTTATCTGTTTATCTCTCCATTGTTTACAGTGAAAAGCTCAAGAAGCTGTCACAGTTACACAGTTTCTGAAATGAAGCTAGAGAAGATGCAGAACCAGGCCAAAGAAACTAAAATAGGTTGGAATTGTTTCTCTTAGTCTATATACTTTTGAGTGCTTGCTGGCTGCTAATCCCTGGATTCTCTGGAACCTCAAGAATTTAGTCATATTGCATCAAGTACTTGTTTGAATGAAGCATCCCACACAAGTTGCTTTCTTCATTTATATAGTTTCACATGTTGTGATTGATCAATACATATTAAATTGTATTATATACATTATGTGCCTCATTAGTTACAGTACACATTCCATCTGTCATATGAGGCATATGGTAATGCGCATCACCATTTGCTACAAGCTATTACTATTGCAATGGATTTGCAATACCTTGTTGTGTATTATCTGTGGGTTGGGGCCTTTTTTACTTTCGTTTTAGGTGAATAATATGTACAGTCATACCTTGGATTGAGAGAATAATGCATTCCGGAAACGTGCTTGTAATCCAAAACACTCTTATATCAAAACGAAATCCCCCCAAAAAAATTTGTACAGAGATTTTTAATTTAAGCCGTACTACAGTACTTGTATTGCAAGATGTCACTTGTATATCAAGTCAAAAAAAATTAAATAAAGATTTAAAAATTTGCTTGTCTTGCAAAACGCTCTCAAACCAAGTTACAACTATCAGGTGGATCCACAATTGGCTACAGAATCGGACTCAAAGAGTGCTTATCAATGGTTCCTTCTCAAACTGGGGAGAGGTAACGAGCGGGGTACCACAGGGCTCGGTCCTGGGCCCGGTGCTCTTCAACATTTTTATTAATGACTTGGATCAGGAGGTACAGGGAATGCTTATCAAATTTGCAGATGACACAAAGTTGGGTGGAACAGCTAATACTCTGGAAGACAGAAACAAAATTCAAAGTGACCTCGATAGGCTGGAGCGCTGGGCCGAAAACAACAGAATGAAATTTAATAGGGATAAATGCCAAGTGCTGCACCTAGGGAGAGGAAACCAAATGCAGAGTTACAGAATGGGGGACACTTGGCTCAACAATACTACAGGTGAGAAGGATCTTGGAATTGTGGTAGATCACTAACTGAATATGAGCCAGCAATGCGATGTGGCTGCAAAGAAGGCAAATGCAATTTTGGGCTGTATTAATAGAAGTATAGCTTCCAAATCGCGGGAAGTGATAATTTCCCTTTACTCGGCACTGGTTAGGCCTCATCTTGAGTACTGCGTCCAGTTCTGGGCACCTCACTTTAAGAAGGACATAGACAAACTGGAGAGGGTTCAGAGGAGGGCAACAAGGATGATAAAGGGACTGGAAACAAGGCCCTATGAGGAGAGACTGAAAGAACTGGGCATGTTTAGCCTTCAGAAGAGGAGACTGAGGGGAGATATGACCGCACTCTTCCAGTATTTGAAGGGATGTCACACAGAGGAGGGCAAAGATCTCTTCTCGATCATCCCAGTTTGCAGGACACGGAATAATGGGCTCAAGTTACAGGAACCTAGATTCCACCTAAACATCAGGAAAAATTTCCTGACTGTCAGAGCAATAAGACAATGGAATCAACTACCTAGGGAGGTTGTGGGCTCTCCCACTCTGGAGGCATTCAAGGTGCAGCTGGACAGACATCTGTCAGAGATGCTTTGACCTAGATTCCTGCATTGAGCAGGGGGTTGGACTCGATGGCCTTGTAGGCCCCTTCCAACTCTACTTTTCTATGATTCTATGACTTGCAATCCAAGGTATTATTGTATCTATTCACACTATTTGGTGACTGCTCACCAAACAGTTCAAAGTAATATTGTTTATACATTACTTGATGCATATAAATTGAACCATATATACTACAATTTTGAGTAATTTGAGAAGAATGGGAATATGAACAAATAAATGTACATTGTACAGTAATGTTGTTTATGCTGTATTATGGGCCTTACATATCCAGACATTTAGCTTTGAATTTGAAAGTATTCATACAATTAGGGAGGAAAACACTCAAAATCTATGTTAAAACATCACCTGTTACAAGCTTAACTTGCAAAAGCCAGCCCACATAAAAAGATCTTACAGCTAGGGAAATGTTACATCAGAAGTGGATGTTATGTATTAAAGACATACAGGAGCAATTATGACATATGTGAACATATATATGAAAATATATCAAGAGATATCCAGTGTGTATTGCTAGGTAAGCTATTAAAATGGCATCTTCCCCTCCCATGCACACACCTTGTGCCCCCTTAGTCATGCTGACTCCTCTTCATCCATTTGATGTCCCCCTGTGGTTGGCAAATTCACAGCAGGATTCCTTTGTATACACCCATGCCATTCTCACATCCATGCCTGCAACATGCCCCCTCCAACCTAGATTATCAGGTTGCCCCTCTTTATTTATGCTCTCAATAGGACCAAAGCCTCTGACATTTCAGAGAAGACAACATGGACACTCTTTTGTATTTGTAATTTTTTTTTAAAAGTTTTTAATTTGCAATAATAATCACCACAACAAAAAGCAAACAAAAAAACAGGGCAGGGAGGATTTAACACTTCCATTTCAAATATACAGCATACATTAATATAAGCAGACAATATAACTACATAAATAAGCATCCTTCAAGTATAAGCTGATGGGATCTGAGCTAGCAGTGACTGACCAAGAAAGAGATATTGGAGTTGTGGTGGACAGCTCAATTAAAATGTCGACGACCCAGTGTGCATCTGCTGTGAAAAAGGCAAACTCCATGTTAGGCATAACTAGGAAAGGAATTGAAAATAAAACTGCCAAGATCATACTGCCCTTATACAAATCTATGGTGTGACCACACTTAAAATACTGTGTACAGTTCTGGTCACCACACCTAAAAAAAGGACATTGTAGAGTTGGAAAAAGTGCAGAAAAGAGCAACTAAAATGATCAAAAGGCTGGAGCAACTACCTTGTGCGGAAAGGTTACAATATCTGGGACTGTTTAGCTTAGAAAAAAGGCGAGTAAGGGGAGACATGATAGAGGTGTACAAAATTATGCATGGTGTGGAGAAAGTGGACAGGGAGCCATTTTTCTCCCCCTCTCATAATACTAGAACCCAGGGTCATCCCATTATGCTGATTGGTGGGAGATTCAGAACAGAGAAAAGGAAGGACTTCTTCACACAGCGCATAGTTAAACTATGGAATTCACTTCCGCAAGATGTAGTGATAGCCACCACTTTGGATGGTTTTAAAAGGGGATTGGACAAATTCATGAAGGAGAAGGCTATTAGTGGCTACTAGTCCTGGATGTCTATATGCTTCCTCCAGTATCAGAGGCAGTATGCCTATGTACACCAGTTGCTGGGGAACAGGGGCGGGAGGGTGCTGTTGCGCTCATGTCCTGCTTGTGGGATTCCCGTGGGCAGCTGGTTGGCCACTGTGTAAACAGAATGCTGGACTAGATGGACCCTTCGTCTGATCCAGCATGGCTCTTTTATTCCTATCCATTCAAAATTGACAGCTGTAGGAGATAGGTTCAAATATAGCAAGAGTAGTAAGGTCTTCAGTCCACTGGATGACAGTGGTTGGTGTTTAACCTACCAAGCTTGATGTATGTCTCTTTGCAACTGTAAGGGCTCTCAGCATCCACTTTTGCTGTCCATTTGTTGTTAATCCCCATATCACAGGGATGAAATTTAAAAGTGCTATTATCTGCTATTATCACAGATTTTTCAAGAACAAAATTTATATGAGCAATGACTTCCAACAAAAAGAAGCCAGTACATGACATGCCTACATCATATGCCTCAACAAGGCATTGTCTTCATTACATCACCAGCATCTGGCAGAGCTGCTCAGCTTTTTTTAAAAACAAGCTTCTGTGGTGTCCAATATACATGAAACATTATTTTTTTTATTAAACCAGCCTCAGTTTTAAATCTATGGAAATAGTACAAATGGAAGCTAAGGCAAGTTTCCATTGATTAGACTGTATAGAGCATCCCAGCCCCTTTTTCCATTCCTCTCTGACAAGCTGAACATCTACTTCACTGCATTGCAAAATACTTCTTATAAACAGGTATTGTAGGCTTAAGTTAATTGGTTCTATAAAGGACCAATTAATTCCTCCAACAGTGGAGGAAGTGCTGAAGCACTCATTGCTGATGGCCTGTATATAGACTCCCAACAAATGCTGTAGCTAAATGTACTGCCAAGTAGCACTAGCTGGTAAATGATATCTAATTGGCGATACTGAAAATGGTAAAAATTCATCATCCGATCCTATTAACTGATCTAAAATATAAATTCCACTATCAGTCCAGCTCCTCCACATAAAAGGCTCTCTATTTTCAAAACTGGATTATCCCATAAAATTAATTTAGTGTGAGAATATGGATCAAACTGCAGCTGACAAGACATTACATTCCAAGTCTCTCTCACTGCTAAAATTGTTAGTGGAGCCACTCCTTTCTTTTTAATAAACCTAGATCCTAACGCCATCTAGCCAAAAAGAGGTGCCAAATAATTTGACTCCAAAACAACCCATGGGGAAATATTAAAAGAAAAAGTTGTTTCCCAATCATTCATGCAGATTAACAAATAAGTTTTATAATATAAACTAAGATTGTCTTTGTAACATCGCTATTGTCACAGCAAGTATCACTGACTGAGCCACTGCCACTCCTCCCTAAATATACCTACACAGAGCATTGTTAAGCTATGGGGTTTTTTTACCACAGGATGGCTGCTGAATTGGATGGTTTTAAAAGGTGATTAGACAATCCATGGAGGATCAGGCTATCAATGGCTATGAGTCATGATGGCTATATATTACCTCCAGTATCAGAGGCAGTATGACTCTATATACCAGGTTCTGGGAACATGAGCAGGAGGGTAAGGGAGAAAACACTCTCTCAAGTATCCTGGTCCCAAGTTGTTTAGGACTTTATACACTAGTACCAAAACTGTGGCTGCTTAGTTCAGGAAGGCTTCCTGAAATAAAGATGTTTTCAGGAGACATCAAAAGTAATACATTGTTGGTATATGATAACAACAGCGAGATTACTCTATGTGCAAAAATGGAAATGTCCAACTATACCTTCAACAGAAGAATGGATGGTGAAGATGCTGAAGTTAGTGGAGATGGCTAAACTTATGTTTTTGTTAGAGAAAAGTCAGAGAGCTTCGGCTATTGGGCAGTATAAAAATGAAATAAATAAATAAATAACATCTAGGTTTACAGTTGAGTGGAAACCTCTAATAGACTTTTTTCAGAGTCTAGAAAATAATGATTTGTTTATTTGTGGGTTTGGTGAATAAGAACAAAAATTGGGGTTAATGGAAAAAAGAGTGCTTTCTTTGTAATTACAGAGTAAGAGAAAGTCTTTTTTTAAACAAGTTTTGCTGTGGAGAAAATCAGAAGTCCATTTTATGTTTTGTTTGTTATTATATGTATTTGTACTGTTTGTTTTCTTTGTTTTTTTCTGTTAATAATAAATAATAATAAACATGCACACACAAAGCAATACATTGTTGGTGTCTGCCTGACCTCCAGAGGCAGGGAGTTCCAGAGAAATGGAGCTGCTACGCTGAAGGTTGTTCTCCAGGTGGACTCCAATCAGGCAATATGTCCATGTGGAACCACCAGAAGCATGTCATCTGATGACCTCACCCAGGAGACTGCAGCCTGCAGTGAGGTAGGGGAGGTCTGGGGAGCAAAAATGGCCACCAGACCTCCTGAATTTGCCCACCCTGAAGTAGAAGAATGGTCTTTTTGGCTATGCAAAATATAAATGGAATGCTCTTCCCCAGGAATTACATATGACAAACTTCCTGATGATCTACAGGAAGAAAACAAAGACTTCCTTTTCTAGCAGGCTTTGTAGGAATGGGAGATTTCATTTTTTGCTCTTTGAATTTTGGACTGGATGATTGTTAATTTTAATGTTGTAACTGGTCTTTATGTTTTCAATCTGTTTACGATTTGATTGTTTTATTTGGTTGACGAGCTTTTTTGCAGTGAGTTACCTTGCTTACCTATGTGGCAATAAAGTGGGATATACATGAAATATATAAACAAAAAACCCTGCTGACATTTCTCCAGACATAATGTAGATATCAATCCATGTGATTGCATTAAACATGTTTACAGACACCTCTCCCTTTCATACTTTATGATGGTGATTCTGGCAAAACCGGTGCACACGTAGCAAACACATCTGCTGCTTAGTGTGAAACAACTCTTAAGTGAACTAGCAAACTACTTAAAACCAAATTCTGTTGTTTATTGGAACAATCTAGAAGTACTGTTTTCAAACTGAACACCCCCACCCCCTTTGGTTCACCATCACCACAGATGAATTCCTAAACACAAAGTAGACAAACAAACCCATTCAAAAAGCCAAGAAATCTTATCCCCCAAAGTATTTTAGAAACCCTCTGCTATTCTATCTTATTTCCTTTCTTTGAAACATGAAAGGTTTATCTTCAAAGGGTAAACAGTGGGGAGTCATAAGAGTGCTTTGAAAATGTACTGGATTATTAAACTCTGACCTATACCATACTGTATTTGTGTTGACCTATACTGTAATGTTAATTTTTCATTTGAAAGGGGACTTTTCAAGTTTTTCATTACTTGGCCATTTTTACTATGATTATCCCCCCCCCCCCATAGAAAACTCTGTTCCTACTTTCGATCTGAATCATTCTTTGAAGGTTCATAGGTCATTAGCAGGGTTTATTTGGGTATCTGATCAGGATTAATATTGACTACAATTGAAGCAAAGAATACAAGATCACTATACTTTGGTAACAGTGTCTCTTCCAATTATTTGGCTGTAGTCTTGCTGGTCTCCTTCAAAGTTTCAGAAAGATTTCTGTTAAATCTGATTCTCCTTTAGACTGGCACTCCCTTTTTATGATAACTGTAATCTTTTGTCCTTTATAAACTAAACACACAGCAAGTTCAGGCAGTCCCCAGGTTACGAACGAGTTCCGTTCTTAAGAATGTCTTTAAGTCGAATTTGTATGTAAGTCAGAACAGCATAGCGTTCTATACGTTAAAATCGGCATTTATGCAAATTGCGTAAATTACGCAAATTGCATAGTATACTACGCTATGTACTCTATGTAAATGACGTAGCACCGGGGAACCCAGAAGTTCGCTCTTAAGTATGGGTTGTCTGTAAGTCGGACGTTCTTAACTCGGGGACTGTCTGTATAGAAAGTAACTCATTACTTCTCATTGACTTTGTGATCTCTAGGCTTTTCTATCCCTATTTCAATTCTACCCCCAATGTTTATACTTCAGTTTGATGGTTCAGTAAAGGTTGGGATCATAGGAACATAAGAAACTGCCTTATTTTCGGTCCTTCAAATTTGCACAAATGGGATCGCTGTTTCCCCCCCTGGTCCTTCAAATTTGTGCAAATGGGATCTTTTAAAAAAAAAAGTGTTTTCCCTTCAGTCCTTCGCAAGGGCGCACATTCGCAGGGCAGCAGTTTACATTCCTAAGTTGTACCAGTACGACAGCAGCTAGCACAGTACCCAAGCACATCAATATGCCCCCTGCATGTCTAGAAATGCCACTTATCAAATTCTCCCTCTCATAACATGTTGAAATGCCAGCTGTCAAATTCCGCCTCCACTTCGGCACTTGCCTTGACAGAGAACCCATTTGTGTAATTTTTAAGGACTGAAAATAATAATAAAAAGGCCTGCCAACACAATAGGGACATTGTCTAGTGTCAATGCAGTATCGGTGAAGGGGTGGACATTGATAGCAGCGGAGGAGGGTGGATTTTGAGGAGTGGCCAGCAGGGTTTTTTGTCTCTCTTGCCAGGTGGCTCTAAACAACCTATGCTGAAGCAACTGTCGGGTTCAGACATCATGACAAGCCACCCTGAGAACAAGCCACCCAAAACAACCCTTTTACAAGCCAGATTCTCAGGGTGGCTTGTTTGCAGAAAACAACCCACGACAGAAAAGTTGTGCCAGGATCAGACATCACGCTAAGCCACACTGCAACCACCTATGGTGACAACTGTGGTAAGGGCTCAAGTAGCCCTAGGTTCGAGTCTAGCCGATTAGGTCAATCCATCAGCCAAACGCAGGTAAAGAAGTTTAAGAACAAAGCTTTATTCAATCAGATAATGCAGCTGCATGTCCCAGCTCCAAACAAAAATGGAGTGAGCCCCGAATATGCGCAAGCGTTCTACTTTTAAGGAATCCAGGTTTTATAAGTCACGCATGTGCAGATGCTGCTAAGATCTCAGAACAGTAGAGCTAACGCCTTTTGGCTCTACACCGGACATGCGCAGTGTATACCAACCATGCCGAGATAACATTCCAGTCCTTTGCAAGCGGGCATGTGCACCATGTCCCTGAGTAGTGGACACATTTCTGCCTACCCATCATCTGAACTATTCTGCTTGTCCTGCAGTTTATTGCGCAGGGCGAAAACATAATCTGTACAGCGTATCAGTGTTCTAAGACACTGTGAGCTCTACAGCAACACACTGTGATTTAACTAACAAGTTGCTGAGGCAGACTGAAGGTGAAGCCCTTGGTGACTTTTGCCACACAACCCACTATGACTTAGTGTGACACGTGAACCAGGTCACTGACTCAGACCATTGGTCCATCTAGCCCAGTATTTTCGACACTGACTGGCAGCGGCTCTTCAGGGTTTCTGGCAGAATTCTTTCCTAGCCCTACCTGGAGATGTCAGGGATTAAACCTGGAACCTTCTGCATGCAAAGCATGTGCTCTGTCACACTGAGCTATCAGAGGAGCCACCTCCTTGACAAGTACTTGGGGATGGAGAGACTAAGGAAGTCTGCTCACGTAATAGCTATGTAGAATTTTGTAATCCAACATTTGATTAATTAGGATGAAACAAGAGCTACCATGTTCACATTCCAATGATGATGATGATGGTGATAATAGTTTTTGTGCATCTTAAGTGTTGAAGCATTTAACATATATTGGGACAGTTCACATGTAATACAGGACTAGACAATTATTATTTTATCATTTAATCCATTTCTTAATTGCCTTTCTCTAAAACAATTTCTGTTTAAAAAAGACAGGTCTTTGTTCTGATCCAGCAGGATTCCTTTATGTTAACCTGAAATTTCTTCTTCTACACAAGTTTTAAACCTACATGCAATTCCTAGCATCCGATCTTAGTATCACATCTCCTTGTCCTCTGGCCATACCTCTCACTGCACTCCTCTGAACGCTTTCTTGTGAGCTGCCTGCAAAACCCATTGAATTCAGTAGAACACTTACCTTTTGAGTAGATTTGTTTTGGATAAGTTGCAATCTTATGTGCGCTTAACTGGAGTAAGCAGCCCCACTGAACTCAGCGGAACGTCTGAGTAAGGTTTAACCGTTTTAGGGTGCAATCCTATGTATGTTTTGAAAGAAGTAAGTCCTACAACTCCCAGCATCCCACAGCTAGCTGTGCTGTCTGGGGATGCTGGGAGTTGTAGGATTATTTTTGTTTAAACATGCATAGAATTGCGCCCTTATGGTTTCAGTTTCGAACGCTTTGTGTATCTGCAGCTTGAAACCCAGAAAAATAATAGATCAGATCACACAGCATGGCTCCAGTTCTATGCACACTTCCCTGGGAGTAAGCCCCATTGAACTGAGTAGGACTACCTTCGGAGGAAGCGCTGCATGGCTGTAGCCCCACTCATTTATTTATTATATTTATACCCTGCCTTTCCCCCCCCTGCAAGGAACCCAAAGCAGCTTACATAATCCTCCTCTCCACTTTATCCTCACAACAACCCTGTGAGGTAGGTTAGGCTGAGAGTCAGTGACTGGCCCAAAGTCACCCAGTGAGTTTCACGGCCGAGCGGGGACTAGAACCCGGATCTCCCGAGTCCCAGTCCAACACTCTCACCACTACACCACACTGGCTCATTGAACTCAGCAGGACTTAGGGCGCAATGAAACATGGACTATCTATAAACGTCACTTCCACCTCCTTGAAAGGTTTCATCAACGTTGCCTCCGGAAAATCCTGCAAATTACTTAGGAAGATAGGCGAACAAATGTCAGTGTACTGGAAGAAGCAAAGACTACTAGCATTGAAAAAATGATCCTTCAACGCCAACTTCAGTGGACCGGTCATGTTGTTCGAATGCCTGACTGCCGTCTCCCAAAGCAGTTACTTTACTCCCAACTCAAGGATGGAAAGCGGAATATCGGTGGTCAATATAAGAGGTTTAAAGATGTTCATAAGGCTAATCTAAAAAAATGCAATATAAACATCGAAAACTGGGAAGCTCTGGCCCATGAACGATCTAAATGGAGGTTGGCCTTTCACAAAGGTTCCATGGACTTTGAAGAAGCCCGAGTGCAAGGTGAAAGCGAAAAGCACGTCAAATGAATCCTTTACAGGACCATCTTCTATCTGGTAACCTGTGTCCTCACTGTGGGAAGCTGTGTGGATCTAGAATTGGCCTCCACAGTCACTTACAGACACATCGCTAGAGTCTACACAATCTTCTTTAGAATGTCCTCCTTTTATCCCGGAAGACAATCTTACTCGGTCACGAGTGATCGCCTGATGATGATGATAGACAGAAAAAAAGCCTACAGCCCAGCATGCTGGGCGTTGCTGGGAGTTTTGCTGGATTTTTTTTTCCTGTCTCCACATGCTGATAGGATTGCGCCCTAACTTCCGATTAAATGTTCATAGGATCGCGCTACAAGTCCTCCGCGGCCCCCTCCTGCAGGGTTTCCTTCCCCCTGCTTTCTGAGCTCCTCTCTTACGCCCCCGGGCCCACTATGATGGCACGGGAAGCGTATGACTACTACTAACCACTCACCCCCGCTGCCACAGCAACGAGCTCCCCGGGCCGCCACACAGCGCACAATTTCACTCCCCCTCGCTCTCCGCCTCCCGCAATGGCCCTTTCCCATCTGCACCCCTCTCAGGGTGGAGCCAGAGAAGCCAGGGGCACCCAGCTGCGCCTGCGCGCTGCACGGAGCGTCGGTTTGTCTGGTTTCTATGACGACGACGAAGCCGGCTGCGAGGCCTCGGCGGCGGTCGGGGACAAGATGAAGCTGAAGCGGTTCTTGCTGCGATATTACCCGCCGGGTGCGGAGAGGGAAAGTTGCTGGGGAGGCGGCGAGCTGCTGTGGGAGGATATTGAAGCAGGGAGGGGAGATGACGGCGGGGAAAGCCTTATGTGCGGGCAAACGAGGGCGCTGCGAGGACGGGAGGGGTGGAGACGGGGATGAAAGGGTTAATGAGGGCACCGGGGGAGCGGTTGTGGGGTGGGGGACGGCGACAAGATGTGGGGGATCGTTCGAGTAAGCAAAGAGACACAAAGTGGAGGGGAAGAAGAACCACAGAATTAATGGCAGAGTTAAACTGGAAAGGCTCAGCCCCAAAACTTATTGGTACCAACTCTCAACTAAGGTTGCAAGCTTATATGCACACTTGCCTGGGAGTAAGCACCACTGAACACAATGCGACTTACTTCTGAGTAAACGTGCATAGGATTGCTTTTTAAGGGTGCTTCCAGATGGAGCGCGCCTATCGCTGACAATCAAAAGGCATTGTGCAGCTATTCTACCTTGATACTTTTGGGCGCAATCCTATCCATGTTTAGGCAGAAAAAAGTCCTACAACTCCCAGCGCTGGCTGGGGAATGCTGGGAGTTGTAGGACTTTCTCTCTGTATACGCACATGCATAGGTTTGCGCCCTTAATGGATTTGTGTGTGTGTGTGTGTGTGTGTGTGTGTGTGTTGGGGGGAGGTGCTTCCAGACAGACAGGCTTTTACTGTGCAATCTCACTACCTCATTCATGGAATGGGGTGGGGGAGTGGGGAGGTTTCCAGACACGTCATCTTTCACTTGTAACCCTCCGGTGTTTTCCCACCAGTGCTGGTCTTTTTTCTTACCATGGAAAATCTTGTTAAGAAAAAATCCGTCTTTTTTCTTACCAGGAAAAAAAATGGTTAAAGGAGAAAAGACAGAATAGCTGTAAAATGCCTTTTGGTTGTTAGTGCTGGGAAACCTCCATGAGAAAGCACCCATTCTGGTAAGAAGAAAGATGAAAGAAGAGGTAGGAAAACACGGGAGGGCTACAAATAGAAGAAGATGTCTAGACCCCCTGTAAAATTCCATGAATGAGGGAGTGTGTGATTGCACAATAAACGCCTTGTCTGGAAGCACTGTTGGTCTGTTGACTCGTAAACCCCACTGCTTACTCCTAGGTAAACCACCTTGAAGATACATATGTTCAAATTCTGTCCAATAAATAGATATGTGTGCAATTGCAGCCTCAGCCTTGAAATGTGAACTAATAATAATAAGAGAAAGAATGAAGTTTTCTGAGGATTTGCAGAGTGCTTTTCTTGAATGTTAAGTAAAGACACATATCCTTTTGGGGATTAGTGGGCAGGGCATCCCCACTCTATTTTTAAGGTATTCCTGTACCTCTGTTTTTAGAAATTAAGCACTAAGGACACAGTAAAAAGAATTCAGAAAGGGGAATGGAGGAGGAGGCCATCGGCTACTAGTCCTGACTGGCTATGTGCACTCTCCAGTATCAGAGGCAGTAAGCCTTATGTACTCCAGTTGCTGGGGAACATGGGTGGGAAGGTGCTGTTGCATTCATGTCCTGTTTATGGGATCCCGTGGGCAGCTGGTTGGCCACTGTATGAACAGAATGCTGGACTAGATGGACCCTTGGTCTGATCCAGCATGGCTGCTGTTATGTTCATATGTTCTTACGAGTGTCTTGCAGTTGTGCAGCACATGGATGTAACTTGCTCCTTTGAAATACCTTGAATGAGGCAGGGCAATGGCATGATAAAAGCCTTGTCTGGAAGCATCCCCAGTGTGGTGTAGTGGTTAAAGTGCTAGATTAATACTGAGGAGATCCAGGTTCAAATCCCCACCCAGCCATGAAGCTCTTGCATGTGACACCTCAGAGCTGGTATCATCATCATAGAAACCAATGCTCTGTAGATTCCCTATAAATATAGTCACTATATCTTCAGTCTAACCTAATTTATAGGATTGTTGTGAGGATAAAATGGGTGGGAGAACCATGTACACTGTCTTGAACTCAGTGGAGAAAAGGTGGGATATAAATAGAATTATTATAACTCAGCCCTATTCACATGCCCCTTTATGTCTGTGACTGCTGCATCTTTTGGTTGCCCATGATAATATCTAGCTTCCCTGAGTTGGGTGGAAGCAGTTACAGTATATGCATGCTGATTTCTGACCACAATGCACTGAAGTCAGTGCAGATTGGCTTTTGGCCACTTATTAGAAACTGCTTGGAAAATTGTGGTTGTAACTAATGTACAGTATCTGGGACAACTTCAGCATGTGGCAGAAAGTAGGAACACAACCTGCTCCGTTCATAGCTGTGCACCTAAAATTCAGCATGGGTTAATTAAAAGCTGTAGGTGTCATAGGCTGAAATGGTTAATTCGTTATAAAATTGTGGTCTGAGGTGATTTACAGAAAAGTTGCACCCTACTAAATGTTATGTAAAACCCTAGTGTAAAAAAATAAAGTGTAACCTTTACAATGTAGTCATAAGCCAAACAGTAGTGTGCATCTGTATAATACTGTTCTATAGGGAACAATCAACTATTATCAAAACATTAACCTAAAATCTAATCCACAAACTATTTATACTGGAATACACCGATTGCAATTGCAGTAAAGCTAATGGAGTAGGCAGCTTGTTTCTATGTGTGTCTCGGTTATATTTAGTAGGGTGACATATGGTATATATGGCAGATTTACATTTGCATTTGGAAAATCTCAAATTGGTAAACAAAGCTGGGGTGGCAGTTTCTACATTTTTATACTATCAATAGTCTGGGCTCTGATCCTACAATCTTCCAGATGTACCAGTAGCAAACTGCCAGGAACATTGATTTAATAGAAATCTTTTAAAAACCTAATTTGAATGTAACTTGCATTGAAATCAGTTACACTTACTTTCAAATTGATGTGTCTAGGGGTGCTTCCAGATGAGGCTTTCATTCTGCAATTATCCTGCCTCATTCACAGAATTCTACAGGGGGTCCTGATGTCGTTATCTTCAGTTTGTAACCCTCCCATGTTTTCCCAACACTATTTCTGTTGTATTACAAGTAAAAACCCAATAAGGAGGAAAAAAACAGAATAGCTGCACAATGGCCCTGTCTGGAAGCACCCTAATATTAAAGTACTAGTTGAAAATTCTGTTGATGCTTGAACTGGGCAGCTATTTAGCTACTTACATTATAGTTGCATTACACTAACACCTCACTGCATTTTCTATTCATATTTAAAAGACACCTTGGACATTACATAGCTCTCAGTATCTTTAGAGTTTAGCCATCCAAATGCTTCTGAAAGACTTTTAAAAAAAGGTCTAAATAATTATAGTTTAATTAAACAGGCTGTATTAGGAACTTGTGCAGTGTAGTGGTAAGCCTTGAATTGGAAAGTCCACAGTTCAAATTTATATGGACCAGGAAGTTCCCATTTCAAATGTGCCTTTGCCTTGAACAAACTAGGTTGCCTTACACAAACCATTGTAACTCAGTTGTTGCAGGAACCAAACTGAGATTCCCAAAGGTAGCATTTCTGTTGTGGGTAATTCACATTTTCCAAGCACTCAAACATCGATATTTTGTTGCTAGCAAATTGGATTTTCTGACCAGCTAGAGTTTCTTTTGTGCTGTGTAAACTGTGGTTACATGAAATGTCAGGTATACAACTGTTTTTGCTATGTGTAAGATTTTACATATCTGTAAAATTATATCTATCTATCTGTCGGGCAGGGGTAGGCAACTTGTGACCTTACAGCTTTTTTGGGGGGGTCTGCAACTCCCATAACCAGCATACCAATGGTGAGGGATGATGGGAGTTGTAGGCCAAAACATCTAGAGGGCTACAAGTTGCCCACCCTTGCTATAGGGGATTTATGCTCTCCTATTGACCCAACTTGGTAAGGTTGGTCTAGTTTTTTCTTTTTTAAAAGAAATTAAATTGTTCTGGACACCAGCAAAGTTTCCTCTTCCCCCTACAGCAGTTTCCTGGAGCTTTTTCCTGTTCCTGTTTTTCATCTTGTGACAGAGAATTCCATAAATTAGTGGTGTGTGTAACTGGGTACTCCTGAGTTCTGCATATATAATCGATACAACATTTGCAGTTGCAGCTATATGAATGTTTCAGCATTTATTTTTCTAGGTAAACATTGTAGCTGGAATTCAAAAGAGCTGCTTTAGGACCTGGAATCCAAAATACCTAAATTAGAGTCTGTATTCCTATGCACACTTACCTAGGAGTAAGCTCCATTGAATACAGTGGGACATACTTCTGAGGAGACACACATACGATTGCGCTGCATGTGTGCCCAAGTGCTTGTGCATGAAGAGTGAAATGTTTCTCATTTCCCCTTTGAACAGCAGATTCTCAAGCCATATCATAAACTCCCCCCCCCCCCCAAGTTTCAAAAGCAGCTTGTCATGTGGGGGTGGGGTTGCTCTTTTGAGGAACACAAGTCCAAAGATTTCTTGGCATCTGTAACTAGTTGCACAATTCTTTGGCCTCTGGCCTTTGTCCTACCATATGTCAGTACTGAAATTGACATGATGTCTGCCTGATTCTGCTCATTTTTTACATGGTTTAATTAGAAGTATTACTACTGAAATCAATAGGATTTTATCAAAGAAAAGGTCAGTCTTTGTAGTGCTTGCCTTCAGAAGTCAGCTTGACATTGAATTAATAATGGTCTTGTTATTCTTCTTCAAAGGCATCATACTGGAATATGTTCAAGGCGGGGAAGTGAAAACCAAATCCATAGATTTACTAGATCTCAGTACTGCGTGAGTAATACACTTTATTGTAAGCAATAAGTGCATATCGATCAGAACAATCCAGCTGATTCATACAAATATGCTAAACAGTGTGTTACGGTAGTCCAGATGAGATGTAACTAAGGGATGTGTCACCATGCCAAGGTCTGACATTTCCAGGAATGGGCACAGTTGTTGCACTAGCCTTAGCTAAGCAAAAAAACTCCTGGCCACCACTGAAACAGGGGCATCCAGGTTTAGGAGTACACCCTAAACCTGCGAGTCCTTAAAGGGTGTGCAACCCCATCTGAGAGAGGCTGAACCTCTATTCCCTGATCTGCTTTTCCACTGGGGAAAAGGGCATTTGTCAGACATATTCTCTATAATGGGGTTATCGACATTCACTAGGTTCGCATCTATTAGATACACTGGTAATAGTGTATGTAAGTCAACATCTGCGTTCAGAAACACCACTGTGACATCTTGGATTTAACTCAGGAAAACTCCCAGGACAGTCATAAACCTGGCTTTAATTGAATTTGATGGGACTACACCCAGCTTTAGAACAGACATGATTGTGTTCTAAAAGGTGCTCACAATACAGCAAAAAGACAGAGCAACTTGGTGAAAGAAGAATGTGGTCACAAGAACTAATGGGTTTAATTAAGTCATTAAGGGCGCAATCCTATGCAAGTTTAGACAGAAAAAGGCCTAGCTGGCTGGGGCATGCTGGGAGTTGTAGGCCTTTTTTTCTGTCTAAACTTGCATAGGATTGCGCCCTTAATACATTTAAATTGGACTATACATTCCTGGAATCTTCTCTCTGGGATACTAGGAGAGATCATAGAACCTAAACAGCTTTAATATAATTGTAAACATTTATAAAGGAGCAAGAAAGGAAGTTCTGTAAAACAGTGTGGTTGGGAAGGGTTTCCTTCTTGCTAAAGCATCAAAGACTTAACAGCCAGATATGAGATATTGGATAGACCATATATGTAGTAAGGAATAATGAACATTTTATCTCAGAGAATGTTCAGTAGATTGGCCCCCACCCTCTCTATGCCTACAATCTAGCACATTACGTATATTGGTTTGGAAAGGAATGTGTCCCCTGATCAAACAGCCATGTGTGTACTCTATTCCACTATAGTGCATCGTATGTTCTGAATTGCTTTACTGAATTATTTTATGCTTCAAGAGGTGTATCTTGTTCACTCTGCTCTCCATTTGTGACCAAAATCCACCAAGAATTTGTGACCCAATATAATCTAGATGCTGTGGTTATTCTGTAGAGGATGGAATGTGTGATCCTGCATTGGACTCGTTTAAATATATTACTTTCAGGGTACTTTAAGTTATATGATGCCATAGGGTGTACATGTTTGCCAAAAGATGAAAATTGTTTTTAAATTTTACTTTAGTACAGATGTAGAAGCCTTAGTAGAAGATATTAGAAAAGCAGAACCTCTCATCACAGCATCACGTAAAGACCAGGTTATACATTTAATACTGCGATTACAAGAGAAGCTGGGACAACAGGTGGACCACAAGTTTTATCTTTTTAAGGTAAGAGCCATGGGGCAATTACTGACCTTTGTTTTCAGTAATCTAAATACACAGAAACACTGTATTTTGAAAGACTCTTGATTGAATCACGCTCTCTAATAGCAAACACAGGTGGTGTGTGTTGACTGAAATGGAGCTAAAACAGGACCATGGAGAAACAGGAAGAAGAAATCAGCATGCTCAGGGGAACTCCAAGCTTTGCAGAAATACAAAACACTTTTTTTTAAATGCCACAGAAAGCTTAAGGGGTTCCCTCCCCTTAGCAGCCCAGTGAGCATGTAGAGTAGCCATGGAATGTTGAGCCATGGAAAACTGGAATGTCAGGGGTGTGGTGGGGGAGTGAAATGGAGTGCTTGGAGGAGGCCATGGCTTGCTGGAACCCTGAATAGGAGCACTGCAGTTAGGAGGTGAGGGTACACGACAACATTTTGTTGCAGGTCTCACTCATTTTTTCAATATGGACTCTTAAGAATCAAGCTAGAATGCACTGTAGCATGTGCTGTTGCTTCTTATGAGTGAGGGATGTAGTTATTTAGCTTTTGGTGCTCCCTGTTTGTGTTTGGATACACAGGCCTACACAAGTTGTGACCCACTAAGCCAGCCCTCCAGGTGTTTGGACCACAACTCCCATCAGCCTCTACCAGCATGACCAATGGCCAGGGATAATGGGAGTTGTAGTCCAAAATATCTAGAGGGTGCCAGGTCAGGGAAGGCTGTGCTAAGCTGAAAAAAGCACACGTATTTAGCGTGCCAGAAGTTAAATCACACACACACACCTGCACACATCAGGTTTTGCCATTCCAGGCAGGCAGCAGAAACAGATTTATCAAGCCCTTCATGGACCATCACTGGCAGGCTGCATTCAGGTTGGTAGTTCACAAGTTGTACAGGCCAGAGGCACAGACTTATTAAAGTAACAGGAAGAATATCTTTTGGAATACCAAGTTTGGCTGCAGTGGCGTTGGGCTTTTCACCTAAAAGTCTGCTCTGTCAACAGCTTGCATGAATATTTTAATTTTCACACACCTCCTCTAGAGATGATGAGGTGAAGGAGTAGATATATTTTATCTGCTCTGTCACCACCCTTTTCATAAATTGAAATACTCTTTTCACATAGCCAGATGGCACTGTTGAGCTATCCTAACCGCCAAGGTAACAACTGGTGATTTTAACAGAGATTATTTCAGCCAGAGCCCAGCCTCTCCAGGGCACTCCTTCCCTCCCTCACTCTGCTGAAAGGAAGATGGTGCACTGGGAGCTGACTGATACATATACAACTAATCAAGCATGCCAGAAAACACGTTGAAGTGCTTGTTATCTATAGTCCTCACTGTACCATGGCATGTGGTTAAGTACCATGGGCACAGAATCTCAGAAAGTCTGTGCTAGTGTGAAAAATCACAGGAAGACTGCATAAAGGGCAGAATCTGATACAGGATAGTTGTGTGAAAGGTCTAGATGGTCTAGGGAAAGGACTGTTGCCCCTTCCCCATGAGTATTTGCTGTCAAGAAGTATCGATATACTGTATCTCAAGAGCAGCACACTACCTTCCATCTAGTAACATGAGGCTTACCCACACCGCAACATCTTTGTCCCTTCTAGTGTCCCAGCTAATAACTAGCCTGTTGCTGGCATGTGGGAATCTGATGATCTTAGAAAGCCCTGTACTCTCACAGCACAACAGTGAGCTCAAGCTGTTACTGCTGTGTGGGAGAGGCTTTCTTGCTTGCTGAGTCTCTTACTGGCCCTTTAGCCGCAAATAGTAAGAAGCAAGCTGTATCCTCTTCTTGGCCATGGAGGGAAGCTTTCTGCTTCTGAATATTCTGGTGGTGAATGTTCCTTTCCTGGGCAAGGTCCTTGAGCAGGTGGTGGTCAAGCAACTCCAGGCACTCTTGGATGAGGCTGATTATCTGAATCTATTTCAATCAGGGTTCAGGTAGGGTTTTGGCATGGAAACAGCTTTGGTAACCCTGTATGATGACCTATGTTGGGAGAGAGACAGGGGGAGTGTGACCCTGTTGATACTCCTGGATCTCTTGGCTGTCTGAGTTGGGGGTACTGCATTGCAGTGGTTCCACTCCTACTTGGATGACCAGCTCCAGAAGGTGGTGCTTGGGGAATACTGCTCAGCCGCGTGGACTCTCCAGTATGGAGTTCCTCAGGGCTTGGTATTATCTCCTATGCTATTCAACATCTACATGAAACCGCTGAGTGGGGTCATCCGGACTTTTGGGGTGCGTTGCCATCAGTACGCTGATGACACGCAGCTCTATTTCTCCTTCTCATCTTCAGCAGGTGAGGCTGTGGATGTGCTAAACCGGTGCCTGTCTGTGACAATGGACCGGATGAGGGCTAGCAAACTGAGGCTCAAGCCGGACAAGACTGAGGTGCTGTTAGTGGGTGGTTCCTCTGACCAGATGGAGGATATTCAACCTATTTTGGATGGGGTTGCTCTCCCCTTGAAGGAGCAGCTTCGTAGCTTGGTGGTCCTCCTTGAGCCATCTTTGTCACTTGAGGCTCAAATGGCTCCAGTGGCACGGAGTGCCTTCTACCAGCTCTGGCTGGTGGCCCAGCTATGCCCCCATCTGGACAGGGATAGCCTGGTTTCAGTAATCTATGCTCTGGTCATCGCTAAACTAGATTACTGCAATGCACTCTACATGAGGCTGCCCTTGAAACGCAAAACGCAGCAGCCAAACTAATCACCAGGACCAGAAGGTCTGAATATATAACACCAGTTCTGCCCCGCTTGCATTGGCTGCCTATATGCTTCCAAGACTGATTCAGGGTGCTGGTCTTAACCTATAAAGCCTTACATGGCTTGGGACCACAATACTTGATGGAATACCTCTCCAAACCACAATCTACCCGGACACTATGCTCAACATCTGGTGCCTTCCTCTGACTGCCACCTCCGAGGGAGGCTCGGAGGGCAGCAACAAGGGGGAGGGCATTCTCTGTGGTATCCCCCCAACTGTGGAACAAGCTCCCCACTGAGGCCTGCCTGGCGCCAACTCTACTAACCTTTCGGTGCCCAGTTAAGACTGCCCTCTATGTTGAGGCATTTAACAACTCTAAATAGTGGGATGGCTATGTCAACTTTTTTTTAACAGGTTGTGTTGTATTAACTTGGTTTTAGTCATTTGAGTAATTTGAAATTCAGTTTTTAAATTTTAGTATTGAAATTTTTTATAATGTTTTTGTGTGTGTATTTATATTGTATTTTATTGTATTTTTATTGATTGTTGTAAACCTCCCAGAGAGTTTCAATTGGGCTGTATAGAAATAATGATGATGATGATGATGATGATGCCTCACTTAATGCAACAGGAGTGTTCAGTGCATGCTTAAATCATGGCCATTGAAATAAATGGGACTTAAAAGTCTTCAGCTTTGGTTGGGTTATGTCCATTGATTGCAATAATCTATATGCAATTGTGAAGGTATAAATACCTAGGAAGGTAAGGAAAATTTCATTATCGGTTTTTCTAATTTCAGGTACTCCGGGCACATATATTGCCACTAACTAATGTTGCCTTTAACAAATCTGGTTCTTGGTAAGTTTGGATATTTAAATTCAAAGTGCATACACTGGAAAAGCATATATAAATGTAAATTGTACATGATACTTTTTCAACCCCATAGTTTCCTGTGTTAAGAGCCTTTTAAAGAAAGGGTTATTAAGATCAAACATTTTCCAAAATTCAACATTTGTCTTAGTAACAACTCCTGTTTTTATTTTTTTTGTTTTCAATAGAAAATACAGCAAAATGACTGTGAGCAAGTGTTAGACATCACTTATTTTCTTTTTCTTAGGGTGCAATCCAGTTGAGATGCCCATAAGCCCCCAAACTCGAAGGATTATGGGCCTCCTCTGCAGAGTGGAAGCAGCAGTGAAGGCAATCTGCTCCTCCATGCCCCTCCCGCTCTGCATTTTTGCTAGATGGCCATTTTCAGCCGGGGTGGTTCGGAGGGGGAGGGAAGAAGGCTGGAGCAGCCTCAGGATACCTCTTATCCTGCCTGCTCCAGTCTGCTCCCCTCCCCTCTCTGCCCCCCCTGAAATGCCCCCTTTGACCCCTATCCCAGGTCGGTTTCCTGACCTTGGAGAGCAGCTGGCTGCGAAGGGGCTGGGAACCTGGGAAGGTGGATCAGAGCTGTGATCCCCAGCTCCAAGGTTGGAGCACTGACCTCGGAGCTGGGAATCCGAATGATCCTATGGCCCCCCAGATGATGTCTAGGAGCCATAGGATCATTCCTTTACTCTGTTACCCTCTTTAAACCCTTACATTCACACCTTGAACCACCAGTAAACAAGAAAAACCCAACTTTTTTTTTTTTTTAAATGTGCTGATTCATTGAGATGAACTCTGAAGCCAGTAATGTAAAATATTTTCAGAGGTGTTTCACAATATATTGTATTTTTTTCTGGATCTCCCCCTCCCAAGTTACCTATACTGTAGGTCAGGAATGGGCAAATTATGGTACTCTAGCAGTGGAGGCTGGTGGCTCCAGTGTCAGTGGGACGGTTTATCCACTCCTGGTTGTAGTCTGAACTTTTAATGGAGCTATCCATGGTGCTGAACCTAGTTTGGGCCTAGGGCTCAGCACCATGGGTAGCTCCTTTAAAGTTCAGACTAAAAGCCAGAGTGGATACACTGCCCCACTGACATTGGAGCCACCAGCCTCCACTGTCCTCCAGATGTTTTGGCCTACAAATCCCATCAGCTCTAGCCAGCATAGCCAGTAGTCCAGTAGTGAGGAATCATAGGAGTTGTAGGCCAAAACATCTGGAGGGTCACAAGTTGCCCACACCTGTTGTAGGTGAATATTTCCACAGCAATGCTACTTGTGTCATAGTCTGTCACCATAGGCAGAAACTAGGTTTACAGTACAATTCTGTACATGTCTGCTCAGAAGTAAATCGCATTTCCTAAGACTCTAATCCTATATCTACTTGCATATATAGGATTGTGCTGTTAATCAAATAGTTCAAAACCATAGAAATGCGTTCAAGCCCCATTATATCTAATTCTCAACCTTTGACTTTTTAGTATTTCGGCTATTTTCAAATTGTATGGTAAAATTTGTTCATAAGGAATTGTGAAAATATACTGAATACTGGTGATGCAATCTTCTAAACAAAATAGCAGTTATTACTGTTTAGAAGTTTGTTATCATCTTTTCCAGTTCCACCCTGTCAAGGACAAATATGGGAAAGAGAAGAGGTTCAAGTTATAGAAAGTTAGCCATTGCCTTAAGTCAGCAGTGGGTTAAACTGTGGAGTGGGGAACAAATGTTTCTTTAAAATTACATTGTGCTTGCCCACTCTAGCTTTATCACTGGAAGCTATGACAGAACATGCAAACTGTGGGACACAGCTACAGGAGAAGAGTTACGGTCTCTGGAAGGACACAGAAATGTGGTCTATGCAATTGCTTTCAATAATCCCTATGGGTATGCAACTTTTCAGAATCTTTGAGATACTTTGTCATGGTCATGCCTACCTTAAAACCCTACAATGTGTTGCTGCCTAATTAACTGTTTCAAAAAGCTTTATTTCTTTGATACACCAAATAATGTTTACTTCTCTCAGTAAAGCCCCTTTTACTTTTTTCTTCTGTTTTGTTTCATGGGAATAATGATTCTTCCAATGAAAACAATTTTTTTAAAAAAAATTCAGTGACAAGATTGCTACTGGATCATTTGACAAGACCTGCAAATTATGGAGTGTGGACACAGGAAAATGCTATTACACCTTTAGAGGACACACTGCAGAAATAGTGAGTAGAGTTGCTCTGGCATACTTGTCATTGATATATATGGAACTACCTTCATTTTCCAAAACCTCTTTTGAAGTCTGGTTTTGTTTCTGATTCTCACCGAAACTCTCTTAACAAGTACAACAATACATGTTGTTATTCTCAAGAAATACAGTGAAATCATTCAAACCCAATTAACCGTGGCTAATTTAAGGGATCTATTTTTATCTTTAATTAGTTGCAACCTTATACCAACTGCTAAAGGCTTCATTTTTGTTGTGATTATTAAAATCATTTTATTTTTAAAATTAATTCCAAATCCAACATATTCAGCAGTCACATTCTTCCTTGACTTGTTCAGAATTTTAAACCACCTCCAGATGGTTTGTAAAATTAAAAATTCACTGGTTTGTAAAATTATTATTAAAGCTGCAATCCTGTACACACTTTCTTGGGAGTAAGCCCTATAGACCACAGTGAGATTTACTTCTGAGTAGACATGCATTTATATATGGTGCCTTCGCACTGAGAACCAGGTTAAAATGTGGATACAGTTACTGCATTTAAAACTGATGCTGTAATTGTTCTGATCAGGACTGGACTGGAGCCAGTCACATTTGAGCAGGCATCTCTTGTAATTTCTTCTCACTCAGGGTCTAGCTAGATGTTGGCAGAGACAAGAAGTTACCGTGTCTCCATCTCAATTCTCCTTTTCTTCCAAATAAAGTCTAGTTGAACACCACATGTGACATGATATTATTGCAGTGTGTGCTGCCCTGCCCTTGCCTCCAACAGCCAGTGATGTGAGGCAAGGGTGGGGAAATACAATGTGTTGGGTCATAGTACATAGTGCTATATCATGATACACATTAATTGGGTTTGCATGATCACCACAGTCCATCATCGCTTATTTAAGCCATGGTGAGTTGCAGTATGTGCTGGTGGCCATTTTAAATATTCAACCCCTGGTGGGGGGTTGCCTTGGTTTGTTGTGTTGTTCAAATCCCAGCTGTGGGGGTTGCTTGAGGCAGGTTCAGACAAACCAAGGCAACCCCCCACTAGGGGTTGAATATTTAAAATGGCCACCAGCACATACTGCAACTCACCATGGCTTAAATAAGCCATAATGGGACTGTGGTGATCATGCAAACCAGCCCATTGTGTTCATCTAGAAGTTTCAAGGAAGAGAGGGAGAAGAGATTTGGAATGGTGGCAGCTCCATGTCTCTTGTAAGTTAACATTCAGTTAGATTCTCAAATCATGCAGCCAAATTAGACTGCAGATAGAGCTATGGACAGGCTCACTTGCATACACCCTACTGATCAGCTATCACAAGGCCTCATAGAACTAGCTTTTTATTTATATTTCCAAATGAAGGAGTAAAGTAAAAGCCACGTAAGACTCCTGTGGCCAGCAGGATAAGTGTCATTTTACTGAACAGAAAGATCCCAGGCCATGTCAGTGATGTTTCAAAACAGGATGAATCTTCTAAGAAGGTTCAGGTTATGTTGGGTTTTTTTTTTGCCACACTCTACATGGCAGAGTGGAAATGAACAGAGGGTATCCCCACACAATTTTTGAGTGTGCTCCAGAATCTTCTGTAATCACACAGAAAATTCTGGGCTGCATCCTGGAAGTAGCACAAGAACCCAGACTCAGGGGCTCCGTTTAACATGCTGGCTACCCATTAAATTTAGCTGCTTATGTGACTTCCAATGCAGCCTGTATGGTTCACCCAACCCTACGCCAGGGTTTCAAAAGTTGTCTACTATGTAACCTAAGGGCTAAGTTTCAAAACTACAAAGAAAAACTAGAAACCATTGTGAAAGTTACAGGCACTGAATAATCTCCCCTCCTTCCTGTGCTCCCCCCCCCCCCATATTTAAAACAATTGGATGAGTGAATGGGCATGTCCTTGTTGCCAGCTATGATCTTGTGGCTGACATGGTTTTTTTACTGGCCTGTAACCAGCCAACAGGGCATTGAGCAGAAGCAGCTACCCTCATCTTACATGCTGTAACTGCCCAGCAGTAAAGAGGATAGGAAATCAAGGGTTTGTATAAAGATATTTCTTCCCTCTTTTATCTAACAGGTTTGCTTGTCATTTAATCTTCAAAGCACACTGGTTGCTACTGGAAGTATGGACACTACAGCTAAACTATGGGACATACAGAGTGGAGAAGAAGTGGTCAGATTAACAGTGGGTCACAACTCTTTATAATTTTGGTGGTGGTTTGATGCTTTCTTAGCTTTTAATTGAAATAAGACTTCTTAATTATCCGTTCCAAACATTAGAGGTGAGAATTTCTCTAGATCACTTAGCAACTATAGTTAAATAATGCATTAATCAAATATAAAGGAAGACCAAAAACTGTGAAATTAAAAATCATGAAAGCTTATAGGCAAAGCAATCCTACGCATATTCATTTGGAAGTAATTCCTATGTTCAGTAGGGTTTACTCTCAGCTAAGTGGGAATAGGATTGCAGCCTAAATCATGTATCTTATTTTTTCCTAATTCAGTGTCCTTACCACTCAGGTAAAATGTATTGCTTTATTAATTAAAATGGACTTATATTGTGATATGTCCCATATATTCATAGGCATTATAAAATTGCCTTAAGAACCTTTTATTGCCTAGGATTACAATGTATTTATTTCATTTATTTAATGCATTTCTTAGCCACTTTTCAAGATTACAGTCTTCCTAAGGCAGCTTACAATATAAAACTCTACATCAATATAACCAGTTCATAAAATCATGAATTAATTTTAAACAAATTTAAGACTAAACCAGTACCAAAAACAGCGTATAATAATTTTTTTTCCAGAAAAAGCCAAAGAAAACATTTTAAAAACTCTCTTAAAAACAACAACAGATGGAGCCGGCCACATCTCTTGAGGGTGTATATAGGCCAGGGGCCACCATTTGAAAGGCCCTATCTCTAGCTGCCTGCCAACCTTACAGATCATAGTGTTGGACCACAAAGTAGGGCCTCCAACGATAATCTTAATATATGGGCAGGTTCATAAGGGTGTATGTGGTCCTTCTAATAACCTGGGCCCAAACCATTTAAGGCTTTACATTTCAAAACTGGCACTTTGAATTGGGCCCAGAAATGCCCTGGTAACTAGTGCAGCTGGTATGGAATTAGTTTGAGGGTGATGGCCCAATGCCACCAAGTGAGGTTCATGACTAAGTGACAATTTGAACACCAGTCTCCCTAGTTTAAGTACATCACTTTGTCTATTTTCTGTGTTCTTTGTACTGCTTATCCCATTTCCTATTTCCTCACTCAGGTCCCAATACCCCAGATTTCCTTTATCTTCTATGTGACTCACTTAGCTTAATAGCAAAAGAGTTTGTGCACTTTTTTAATGCCTATATAAAAAGTATGTGTTACATTATCTCAACATAATTATCTTTGTTAAGACTTGAAATCCCCTTTTTATAAATTTAGGGGCACTCTGCAGAGATTATTGCATTATCATTTAACACCACAGGAGACAGGATCATCACAGGTTCCTTTGACCATACAGTTGCAGTGTGGGATGTTGGCACGGGCAGGTACTGATTTAAACTTTGTTTTATTTTATGATTTCTTTAAGAAATCTTAAAGAATTCCATTCCAGGTTCCTCAGATTCTAAATCTGCCTTGCTTTGCTCATATTGTTGATATATTTTAAGCAACAAAAAGCTTGTTGAAACCAGACAGATAAAAATTAGGGGTATTACTCCCCTGTGATTCTCCCTAGCAACAGATCTGAGTTCCATCTGCCAGAGAATTAAGATGTTATTTTTCCATGTTGGCAGATTACATGGGGCATCATAGTCAAACAGTGAAGGATAAATACTGCAATATTAATTTTTCACGACACATTTATTTCTATAGGGAGCAATCCTATTCATATTTAGACAGAAAAAAGTCCCAGCATTCCCCAGCCAGCCATGTTGTAGGACTTTTTTCTGTCTAAACATGAATAGGATTGCACCCTTAAAGTATCTTGCCTTATTCTACTGTTGATGTAGCTTTCCCTGGGAGGCTTGCACAGAATAATGGTGCTACATGAGCTTCATTGACTGGGTTCACATAACACGACAACCCATTGTGGGTAACTAGCCATGGTGGGCTGTTGTGTTGTCCAAACCCAGACTGCTTTCTGCAGGGTGGCTTGTTTTGGGGCAACAAGCCACCCTGGCAACCCATGGCTTGTTCTAGGGGTTGTTCGACCCACAGTGGGTTGTCGTGTTGTCCGAACCCAGCAGACTAATCCCATTATGGGTTGCAGGAAACGGCTAGTGAGCCGCTCAGCAGGAGTGGCAAAAACCCCTTGCCACTCTTGGCAATCTTGCCTGTGCCCCTGCCAGTGACAGCCAGTGGCAACCCCTCCATCGATGCCCAAGCAGCACTTTGGAGTGACTGTTGCTCCACCAAAAGGTTCACCACCTTTTAAAAAATTATTTTTTCGGCACCAGAAATGTGGACACATGTCTTCACAATTTTTTAAAATATTATTTTTTTGTCAGTCATTTGGAGTTGCGCAAGTCTGCAATAAAAGGCCTTATAATGATCGGCGGTAAATTATCCAATCCCTGAATAACATACATAGCACCATCCCTCATTTCCCATCCTTAGTTACCACTGAAAGGTCAGTACAATTACAAGTACTTACGGTAATATGAATGAAATAAAGTAATTATTTAGCGAGGATTAATCTATTATTTTTCTTTTGCATTTGCAGCAAAGAGGACATTATTGAGAATGTTTGCTTTAATGATCTTTTCATTTGGTACAATCATTAATTGAGTCTTTATCTGCAGCCTAAACATTGAACAAGAAATAAAGTACCACAAGTATTTCAGATTATACATATTATACGAAGGTACACCCATGAATGGTTGCATAGGTAATAAACACTGAGCCCTTGAAAACATTAATGAATACACCAACTAAAAAGCACATGATTCTCTCTCTCTCTCTCTCTCTCTCTCTCTCTCTCTCTCTCTCTCTATATATATATATATATATATATATGTAGCAGTATCCAACAGGGCTGCTGTGCTTACACAATTGATATACCACTAGCATAAGTGACCTCTAGCGCAACACCAATAGCATAAGCTTGCACGATGTGTTTCACTGGAAAACCTGTCATGCCAGAGTACAGTATTAGCGTTGTACTAGATGTTGCTTATGGTAGTGCTGCATCAATTGCGTAAGCACATTGGCCCCATATATATATATATATATATATATAGAGAGAGAGAGAGAGAGAGAGAGAGAGAGAGCACATCACTACGGTGGTATTAATTTTTTCACAAACTGCAGTAATGGCTGTTCTAATATGGTACACACATGCGTGCGTGCACATACGAACCCTTTGATTACATGCAGTTCACTATATGTATTAATGTTTTCTAGGGCTCGTAACCTGCTTCATAACCTATGCAGTCTAAAGGGGACATTGACAATTATTTTTCACATGTTGCTCAACTGAAATAGCTAAACAGTTACCCAGATTTGGTAGTCTGATGAATTTAAGACTGTCAAACATAGCATGTTCTGGGTTCACTAGTTCACTAGAATCCAGTTTTATTAGTAAAAACTGGAGCAGAACAGACCTTAGTTTATCAGAATAAATCAGGTGCCTTGATATGGATATAACCATAGATTCTTACACCTGAACTGTATATAGGTAGAAGGATACAGTGTCTCACTAAGAGGCAGTTGATATTCAAAACACCATAAACTGCAAAACAGAAATGCTTGTTTATAAGCATGCAGCGGATGTGTGTTAGGGAGCTGCAACCCAGCTGGCTCTCCCTGGTGTGTATATACATGTGACCCTGTGTATTTTAGAAATTTACATCTCCATGCTTTTATAGTGTAAAATGCTGGTCTGTACTTGAAAAACACCTAAAGTCAGAACCAGACCTTAGGCTCCGTTCCCTAAGATTCTGGAGATGTAGGTTTGTAGGCAGAAGCCAAATATTAATACCAGGGCTGCAATCCTGAGCACATTCATTTGAGCATCATTTAACCGTGACAATTATTACTGAGTAAGCATGCATAGGACTGCACTGTAAGTGAACTTCTACATGAGTGTACCTTTGCATAATACATTTATATACCTGGTTTGAAGCAAACATACAATTTGAATTTTTATTTTTTTTTCTCCTGGCAGGAGGATGCATACTTTAATAGGCCATCGTGCGGAAATAAGTAGTGCACAGTTCAACTGGGACTGCACTTTGATAATCACTGGATCAATGGACAAAACATGCATGGTATGATTGTTGCATCCCTATCATGGGATTGAATCTAGACTTTGCTTTCCATAAATGGAAAGGCTCCTTCTGCCAATGGAAGGTGTTTGATCCAGCAGAGGGATCCTGCTGGGAGAAGGGAGGGGGGATGACTCCCCTCTTGTCCCCCCTCAATCTGCAGCTGCTTGCACCCTCTGAAAATCTGCTCTGGAAGTCCTCCCCAACCCTCTGAGGGTGCAAGTGGCTGAAGGGGGAGAGGGGAAGCGGGAAACACTGTCTCCCCCTTATGCCAGTGAGAGCATACCAGGTGGAAATCCACTAAGGGATTTCCACCTGGTGGAAATCCACTCCTTCTGATGGGAGTGAAGTCTGAATCCAATACATGGAACTGGTTTGGACAACAGGACAACCCACCATGGGTAACCAGCCATGGTGAGTTGTGTCGTCGGAGCCTGGCACGGTTTCTGCAGGGTGGGTTATTTTTCATGTAAAAGCTGCCCTGAGAACCCATGGCTTATTTTAGGATTGTTCTTGCCCATGATGGGTTGTTGTGTGATCCGAACCCCGCAGTGTGACTTCATGGATTGTCAGGAATGGCTACAGAGCCACTTGGGAAGAGCAGCAAACCCCCCCCCCCCCGTTGCTCACTTTTGTGATCTCGCCAGTAACTGCCCTTCTACCAATGCTGAAATGGCACTTTGGAAGGACCATCTCTAGTTCCTCAGCTTTAATTTTTTATTTTTCAATGCTTCAAAGATGTACAGTTGGGGTTGTATATATATGTGTGTGTGTGTGTGTGTGTGTGTGTGTGTATATATATATATATATATATATATATATATAAAATCATTTATCGGTCTTTCACAATTGTGCAAGTGCGCACTTATGGCTGTCTGATATGTGTAATCTTGTCTGGTAAATTTCCTTGTCGGTTTCAAAGGGAGGACAAGACAAGACTACATATACACTAACTTGCGCACAATTGCCAGGGACAAAGTGCCTAGCTGTCAATGGAAAAGCACCAGTAAAGGGGGGGAAAGCCGCAAAAGAAGGTGCACCAAAAGTGTGAGGAACAATATCTCCCTCTTGAAAATGTAATCCCCTCGATTTTAAGTGTTGAACTGACAGTTCTCAGTGTCCTCCACCTTTTCATCACTTCCCCAGTTTGGAAGCCCCCCCCTCCCCGCTTTCATGGCTCCTTTTCCAAGCACTTTCTGCTATGGTTACTGTGGTACCCTGACAGTTCTAAAAAACCCACAGAAATGTATGCAAATTTAATGGCTGGGAAGTAAATGGAGGCAAAATTTGCGCACCTGCCTTCACTGCTCCATTACTGCAGGTGCACACATTTCCCCTCCATTTACTTCCCAGCCATTAAATTTGCATACATTTCTGCATTTTTTTTAGAACAGAACTGCAGTAACCACAGCAGTATGTGCTCTGAAAAGGGGTTGTGGAGTAATATCTCCCCTTTCTGGAGTAGCTGGAGACTCGGGAAAGTGTTGAAATGGTGGAGGGCACTGAAAACTGTCAGTTCAGCACTTAAAATTGAGAGGATTACATTGCTAAGGGGGTGATATTGCCCCCACCCCCTTTTGCTGTACCTACTTTTGCCACTGTTTCCCTTTACCAGTGCTTTTCAATTGACAGCTAGGCACTTGGTCCCTGGCAACGGTGCGCAAATTAGCACAGTCTTGCCTTGTCCTCCCTTTGACAGCTTAAACAGACAAGGAAACTGTCCAGACACAACTACACATATCGAACAGCCTTAAGAGCTCACTTGCGCACTTACGCAAGACTGACAAAAAAAAAAAAAAAAGAATAATAACAACTATGAACACCATTGTGAAATTTTCTGGGGCCAAAAAAAATAAAAATACAACCCCAATTCCACTTTTTTGAGGTGCTGGAAACCCCTCCCCCCCGGCAGCGAACGAAAAGGGGTAGTGATTGGAGCAGGGAGGGGGAGGACAAGACAGGTTCTGCCATGGATAACACTGGGATACATGCCAGAGCCAGCTGGAGGACTGAGGAAAGGAGAGGGAGAACAGCTCACGGTGAGTCCGATGGTCTGTCAGTGTCAGGCACATCATGCGTTGTTCAGCGAACAACCAACCCACCATGGCTTATTCGCAGGGTGGCTTAGCGTGACGTGTGAACATGCCCATATTATAATGCTGTCCATAGAATGTGACAAATAATTTTAAAAGAATCATAGTATAGGATAAATCCATAAATGTTAAGGCCAAGACGATCCAGCAATAAATTCCCATGCTTTCCACATTCCTTTATGCAGATCAAAATAAAGTGCAAGTTTACTCTGGAATCTCTTTTCAAATATAGGCAAACTTTCTGTGTGAACTTGGAAAAGACACAATTGTTACTTCCATCACTGTGTACATTCAAGTGGGACCTGAAACAAAATGTTGCAGTGCATCCTCACCTCCTATGAGAAATGTTCCTGTAGATGCCAGGCAGCCAACCATGCCCTCCTCCGGGATAGTGTAAGCCAGGAGTGGGCAACTCCAGAGAGTCTGGTGGTCACTTTCTCCCTCTTGTCCCCTGATGGCCCACGCTCCTGTTGTTATGCTGCTGTATTAGGCGGTGGTAGCAAAAAAAAAGGAAAAAAAAGGCGGTTCAGTGGCAAACTGCTACAGAACGGTAAAAAGGCCAAATTTAGCTTGTTCTCAGGCTAAGTTTGGCCTATTTACCACTCTGTAGCAGTTTGCCACTGAAATTTGGCAGCAAACCGCCTTTTTTTTTGCTGCCGCAAATTCCAGCAGCAGCTGCAGTGGTGGGGGATGGTGTGGGTTCATGTTATATACGAATAGAGGATCAAGCAAGAGCTTTCCATTCACCATCCACTGCAGTTTTCTGTTTTCCTTTTCCTTCTGACAGTCAACATGGCTACTGAGTGTGCTTAATCTTCATTGGGCTATTTTGTTATTGTTTTTTGCTCCTTTAGGTAAATTTTTTTGGCGGGGGGTACTTCTTCAAACCTCGGGGTTCCCCGAGATTGATATCACCCCCTTGTTTGTCAGTGGCCCAAATTTGGTTACTAACTTTTTGGCACATACTCCTTGAGTTCACTATTGGAAGCAGTGTAACAAAATGAACTGGCAGGCTTGGCAGCCAGGCCAGAGGAGCTGTTTGTCAACAGAAAGCCCCTCCTCCAAGACAGAATTGGGGAAGGGAGGGGAGGGCACAGCCTCATTGGCAGTTGGGACTTGTCAGTTGAGGGGAGTAGGCAGTTAACCTGAGAGAGAGAATGTGGTGGATTTGATCTAAGCCTTTCTTTGTCACACACATATATAGTTGTACTACCCTGTAAATGACCTTAGGGTTAGAGTTAGTGTAGCTAGGGATTGTAGCAAGTTTATTACTTTTGTTCCTGAGTATATGTTCTATATCTTAATCCTTGTTTTTAATCTATAAACCCTGCCTTTTTGCCTATGAATAAATAAGCCCCATTTTGAATATTCAGTAGATCCTGTGGCATCATTTTAGAAATATCTTCCTTACAGACCTTTACCATGATGCTGTATCCTCAACCCTGCTTACTGTGTCTGGATTTACTGTGTCTGCTGGGCTTACCAATCAAGCCCATGAAGCCTCCTGTGGTTGGAGGCCAAGGCTTGACCCCTAGAGAAATCTCCCTGGAATGGCATCCCTGCTGTTATCTCCAATTGAAGATGCAGGCAACGGGGTGGGTGGGTGGAACTCCACCAGCACTTGGAAGAGCATTTTTGCATTACCTTCCTAAAAAGTTTTAAGGTGAAGCTCTAAAAGCCCCTCATCACATGACTTGTGATATTACATTTCAGCTGCTTAAAAACACCCCACATTACAGGCCAACCCAGTCTGGGAAAGATGCATTAGCACTCATTGACATCTGGAGAGTTGATCATAGCTGGATGACTCTGTGAAAGAGACACTAGAATGAAAATGAAATCCAGTAGATGTCTTACTTGCATTAATATCATGTCATACAAAATATTTGTTACTTGGCTTTGCACCAAATCTGTACTCGCACGAAACAATGAATAATAATTGACTAGCTACACATGCATCAAGCAGTTCTGCCAAATAAAGAGGCTGCTTTTGAATGCCATTATTTGCCTGCATTTTTGCTTACTGCTTTCTATCCACATTGCAGCTGTGGAATGCTCTGACTGGCAAGCGTGTGGCAACTTTAACAGGCCACGACGATGAAGTATTAGATGTTTGTTTTGATTACACTGGGCAGCGTATTGCAACTGCTTCAGCTGATGGTAAGTGAAATGGATTAATCAATTAAAATGTCTCCATCCCATGTCAGCTGGCTGGAAGATCCCCCGTGGAAGAATGGCTCCTTCCCTCTATGCAGCAAATATTTCCTCAGACAGTAACCCAGGGGCAATAGTAACTCCTTCCTAGTTCCTTATGTACCTCATGGAAGACTTCGAAATTATGGCTTCCATGTGAAGGCCACAGAAAAATTATTCATCAGAGGTGTGTGTGTTGAAAACCAGCTCAGTTCTTTGATACACATGATCATGTGGAGAACCAGCAGCTGCCAGGAATGACTGGTGACAAGGGGTATCCATATGGTGAGCTATTTCCAAATGTTATAGCACCCATGTGATGTGCTCTTCAGCAGCTTTCTCACAAGGCTGTAATGTTTGAATTTGTCTTCTGTCCCACCCCGTGCCTTAGGTTTGACCAGTAGAAGGGTTCCAGAAACTTCTAAACATTTTTCTTATGATCACACTCTTATCTAGTCTTCTCATGGGGACCATAAAGGTTTGAACCTGCCTTCAGTCTTACCCTGTGTTCTTTGATCACTTGAGAACACCAAAGGTAGTTTATAGTGCAAGACTCAAAGTCCCACTGAGTTCAATGGTACTTAATCACAAGTAAGTGTGTGCAGGGTTGCAGCCAGTCATTTCTAACACTTGGCTTCTCCTGTTTCTGTCAAAACTCCAGTTGTTTCCAATAGGACTAAACACAACAGGAAAACATCTGTGCTAACTTATATCCCTCTTTTCTACTAAAGGATCAGCAAGAGTTTATGATGCAGAAACAAAAAAATGTATTGCAAAACTCGAAGGTCATGAAGGAGAAATTTCAAAGGTACCTGTTTTATACTGATTGTTTTATTCCTCTGTGCTGCTTTCCTAACTCTCTAGAATGAGGTTCTAAATTACACACAAAACAAAGTAAGCTGTGGTCCGTAGCTTTGGCAGTTATGCTTGTTTCTTGCTACCTGAACATGGCCCAGGAAAGCCACTTCCCTTTCTCCCTCATTGCTGATACTTTTTGTCTCCAATGTGGTAGGAAAATATGAGAGCCAGTGTGGTGTAGTGGTTAGAGTGTTGGACTGGGACTTGGGAGATCTGAGTTCTAGTCCCTGCTCGGCCATGAAGCTCACTGGGTGACTTTGGGCCAGTCACTGACTCTCGGCCTAACCTATCTCACAGGGTTGTTGTGAGGATGAAATAGTGAAGATGAGGATTATGTAAGCCGCCTTGGGTTCCTTGCAGGAAAAAAGGTGGGATATGAATATAATAAATAAATAATAGTGCCCAGTAGTTCTTTAATGAATGCTGACAATTGGAAAAGAAACCCCCAGTATAATGGCAGTTTTGGAGTATAGCCCTGTCATTCATTATGTACAATTATGTCCCAGTGATTCAGTGGGATTTATGCATGAATAACTAGGAGTGTGGTTGTAGCTTCTGAAATTTATGTGGGCATTTAATTTGATTTGGACAGGTTCAGCTTTTTTCACATCTACATCACTATGAAGTAATAAGCTGCTCTAGCCCAAAATTCTTCTTTGCCACAGGCATTGGAAGTACAGAAGCTCTATCCAGTATTGCCTTTCATCACCATGTTTTATTTTACGTTGGATGGCGCTACAACACCCTTCCATCCTGCCTTTTTGCTGTATCTCTAGGGCACGGGTGGGCAACTTGTAGGCCAAAACATCTGGAAGACAACTCCCATCATCCCTTATCATTGGCTATACTGGCTAGGGCTGATGGGAGTTGTAGGCCAAAACATCTGGAGGGTCACAAGTTGCCCACTCCTGCTCTAGGGTCTGAAGAGAATTGCTGGACCTTAACAAAGTTGCTAATAGTTTCACACACACTTAGAAGGAAGATGGAACCAATACTAGTTGACGAATACAAAGTGTTAAAGGCATTTTAGACTTAGGAAGGGTCGCTTTAAATTCAGTCATCTTATATGTGCAGAACTAATACCCCTCCCCAGTCCAAATTCACTTGCAAGGGAGCTAACACAGGAATATTTGTATAAAATATATGTATACACTTCAGAGAAGGATTTTATTTATTTATTTATTTATTATATTTATACCCCGCCTTTTTTCCTGCAAGGAACCCAAGGCGGCTTACACAATCCTCCTCCTCTCCATTTTATCCTCACAACAACCCTGTGAGGTAGGTTAGGCTGAGAGTCAGTGACTGGCCCAAAGTCACCCAGTGAGTTTCATGGCTGAGCGGGGAATAGAACCCGGATCTCCCGAGTCCCAGTCCAACACTCTCACTACTACACCACACTGGCTGTTCTTAAATCCACAGTTCACACCCCTTACATGTGCTGATTTGTGGCAGTGTTGCTGGCTAGGTATGTTGCTTTGTAGTTTAATTTTCTCAGGTTGTAGGTTCATGTAGGTTGATGGAAGGTGTAGATTCAACATTTTGTTGCACGATTAAAGGTAATATAAATGTCTGGGTAATGAAATTTGGCAGCATAGTATAGTAAAGATGAGCCCCATATGTTTCAAGGAGTTCAATCAGATATAACCCCCAATACCTTTTGTGTGAATGGCAATGGTAAATAAGGTAATCTGTACATTCTGCATTTCAGTCCCCCCTGACCTTGCTGTCTACAGTTCCCCCCAGGTCCTCAACAATGTGTGCTTATACACTTGGAACCCGTGCATCTGATTTAGTGGGCTGTAGTCCATGAAAGCTTATGCCATAATACACTTATTAGTCTTTAAGATGCTACAAGATCTGGACCAGACTAACATGCCTACCTCTATAGTTAATATTCCTTTAGAAGCCTGCCTAAAATTCATCATTAATACTCCAAAAATTCAAAATTTGTTGTCATCCATCTGTACATATATTCAATAGTTGTTGCCCTTCCCTCTCCTTCACTAAATAAGTCAGCTTTATCAGCCATATAACATGTCAAAATTGCAGCAATTCCTCCATTCTTGAAGACAGGCTTTTAAGCCCAGGTGCTTTTAAACCCTAGAGCCTTTAAAATGAGGTTCTATACAGGCATGATTATTCGAGTGTATAGATTCAAGGGCATGAGTGGCTTAATTTGTCAAGCAAATTATAGCTTTACCATTCTCGAGAGAAGACTTTTCACCTTTAGCTAATGCTGCCTCCCAACTGAGGGCCCATTTACATGGCTGCAAAGTAGGCTTTGTTATCTCTGGGTTGTTATCTTGAGATGACAGCTCCTGTGTAACTGAGCAGGGCATTCAAACTCTTTGTTTACTATCCCGGATTAATTTAAGGTCACAGTGTTGGTTAATGGAACTGAGAACTCCACTGACAGAAGGCAACTCTGCTATTATTTACTTAAGGATGTTTCATAGGCTACTTTTTGTTCTTTGGAATTGATTCCCAAGTATAAAATACAACAAAGTATATCATTTATGAAAGGGACATATTTAGCATTGAAACTATAATGTATTAATGAATACATTATTTTTGTATTTGGGATCAGTCCTCAATTCCACAAAATAACATATGATGTGGCCCTTGTTCTGAGATGAAAGATGGTGAATCAGTACCCCTTCCTGCCAAGGGAAGTTTTATTCTCTTTCAGCCCACTTGTTAAAACAGATAATCTGGGCGTTAGATTCCCTCCAAGGAGAGAGGCTAACCCCACCCTATTGCAAAAGGTTTGGGATCTTTGGCTGGGATAAAAATGCAAGGAGTTGGGTGAAGTATGTGCTTCGCCCTTTAACACTAAACATAGACTTGACAAACTAACACTGAACTTGAGACACACTGTGTTTAGAAGGAAAGAAGAGCTGCTTATTTAAGAAGAAATATAGAGCAGGTACAGTGTCTTAATTCCTGGTTTTACAATGTTTTACACAATAATCCAGGCAGCAAAATATACCTACTGCATCTCCAATCATACTCTATAATCTAGATAGAAAAGATCCTTGAGAAAAGATCCCTGAGCCTTTTGGTAGCCTATAGAAAGCCAGGGGCAGGGGGAGAAGCCCCGCCCCTGCCCATGCCCAGGAAAGGAAAGGAAAGAATCCATAGCTACCTGTCTTGATGTTGGTCCTGCTGTTGGAAGAGGGTCCTGCATGGCAGAGGGGAGTAAGAGGTGTGTGTGCTTCTGCTTGCTGACATCTATGGGCTAAATTTGAGTTATACTTTTCCCTGGGTTCCTTGCTATTTAGGATGGCAAGGTCTTCCTTTGTTTCTCAGTGTTTCTAATCACTGTTGATCACCTTGTTGAATGCTTGCCATCTTGAGTTCCTTTGTGTGCTTATGGGTGTCTTTGTGTGAGGCTGGGGCTCTTGATGGGTGTCTTAGGAAAACTTTTTGTGGGTACTTCTACCTTGATGGGTTTAAGCTTCTGGTTGAGTCCTTCTATGGGGGGGGGGGGAAGCCATCTCTTTTCAGGGCAATTTTAAGGTTCTTTTCAGGAGAGTCCCTCCTATGTCTTGAGGCCTTGTGTGTTAATCTGATCATCTCAAGGCTCTTGGCCAAGGCCTATTCATCAGGGTCTGAGTCACTCTCCATTCAAACCTTCATTTGCATTTCCTTTCTCACCTGGCCAGTCCAGTGAAGGGCTTAGCTAATCATTTCTATGAACCCAAGTTTGCCCAACTGACTTTGGGGTCTGCTGTGGCCTTCCTTGTGAGCCATACTCACAACCAGATGATTATAACTATCATCATCATCATCAGGCGATCACTCTTGACCGAGTAAGATTGTCTTCCAGGATAAAAGGAGGAAATTCTAAAGAAGATTGTGTAGACTCTAGCGATGGGTCTGTAAGTGACTGTGGAGCCTGGAGGCCAATTCTAGATCCACACAGCTTCCCACAGTGAGGATACAGGTTACCAGATGGAAGATGGTCCTGTAAAGGATTCGTTTGACGGGCTTCTTCAAAGTCCATGGAGCCTTTGTGAAATGCCAACCTCCATTTAGATCGTTCATGGGCCAGAGCTTCCCAGTTTTTGATGTTTATATTGCATTTTTTTAGATTAGCCTTATGAACATCTTTAAACCTCTTATATTGACCACCGATATTCCGCTTTCCATTCTTGAGTTGGGAATAAAGTAACTGCTTTGGGAGAAGGCAATCAGGCATTCGAACAACATGACCGGTCCACTGAAGTTGGCGTTGAAGGATCATTTTTTCAACGTTAGTAGTCTTTGCTTCTTCCAGTACACTGACATTTGTTCGCCTATCTTCCCAAGTAATTCGCAGGATTTTTCGGAGGCAACGTTGATGAAATCTTTCAAGGAGGTGGAGGTGACGTTTATAGATAGTCCATGTTTCGCAGGCATACAATAAAGTTGGTAATACAATGGCTTCATAAACCAGTGTTTTGGTCTTCTTACAAATATCCCGATCCTCGAACACTCTATGTTTCATTCGAGAAAACGCGGCACTTGCGGAGCTCAGACGATGCTGGATTTCACTGTCGATGTTAGCTGTAACAGAAAGATAGCTGCCAAAGTAGAGAAAATGATCGACATTTTCCAGTATTGTCCCGCCAAGCTGGATAGATGGCATCACCAAAGGGTTAGCTTGCACTTGCTGATGAAGCACTTTGGTTTTTTTGATGTTAAGTGACAGACCAAGTTTTTCGTATGCTTCTGCAAAAGCATTTAGGATAGTTTGGAGATCATCCTCTGAATGTGCGGAGACCACATTATCATCAGCATACTGAAGTTCCACAACGGAGGTTGTAATTACCTTACTTTTTGCTTTCAGCCTGCTGAGATTAAAAAGCTTTCCATCTGTTCGATATATAACTCCCACACCAGTGGGAAGTTTCCCCTCGACAAGATGTGAAATCATGGCGATGAAAATAGCAAATAATGTTGGGGCGATAACACATCCCTGTTTAACACCTGATCCCACTTAAATGGAGCACCATGAGAGCCGCTGTTGTCCAAACCGTTGCCGTCATGTTGTCATGGAGAAGTCGCAAGATATTCACAAATTTATTGGGGCATCCAATTTTCATAAGGATAGTCCAGAGAGCTGTACGGTCTACAGTATCAAAGGCCTTAGCCAAATTGATAAATGCCATATAAAGGGGTTGATTTTGCTCCCGGCATTTTTCTTGGAGCTGACGTGCAGTAAAAATCATGTCTACTGTCCCTCTAGAGGGGCGGAAACCATATTGAGTTTCAGGGAGGATCTCTTCTGAAATAGATAGAAGACGGTTTGCGAGAATCCTAGCAAATATTTTATCTGCGGTAGCTAAGAGAGAAATGCCCCGATAGTTTCCACAGTCTGTTCCATCACCCTTCTTAAAGAGGGTGATAATTATGGCATCCCTGAAGTCTTCTGGGATCTCTTATCCAGATTTTTTCGATGAGTTTATGAAGATGTTGTACAAGTTCGGGGGGCCCTTCTTTAAAGATTTCAGCAGGAATCCCATCTAGGTATAGGAGATAACTATACGTATCTCCTCATAACACACTTCAACCTCTGAATCAATTCCTTGTATGTACAGTATAAACAAATCAGAGGCCAAAATGAGTTCAGGTGATGTTATTCCAGGATAAATATGCAAACAGGACATGTATGAATCATGGTGGACAAACTGTAAGATTTAACTGGTGCTACTTTCTTGCCTCTTTAAAAAACACCTTTATCATTCTTTTCTTTAAGATCTGTTTCAATCCTCAAGGCAGTCGTATTCTTACAGCCAGCTCGGATAAAACAGCTCGGCTTTGGGAGCCTCAGACAGGAGAATGCATTCAAATACTAGATGGACATACTGATGATATATTTTCATGTGCTTTCAACTACAAGGGCAATATAATTATTACAGGTAACCAACATCTAATTTAGGGTGCAATCCTATGCATGTTTCGACAACTGTCTAAACATGCATAGGATTGCACCCTTAGAAATTCTCCTGCTAATGTTTAACTTGGATTTTAGACCAGTGATGGTGAATAGAGCTAAAGCAATGTAGAATAAGAGGAATTTCCCAGTTACTGTCATAATCCCATTATATGATTCCAGTGTAAATTTGGACCAAACTGTACTTTTATTTCTATGGGATATTGCTTTTCCAGACTAGCTGAATTGGTTAAGATCTCCAGAGCATCAATTGTACAGCCCACGGTGGGCTGTTGTGTTTTGCGAACAGTCCCATTGTCAACAAAGTTAGGAAGGGTGGGTGTTCTGAAATACAAAATATACTGTTGATCTAGCACACTTGATAAAAAGCTTGGGAAGCTATAGACTATTATTTGTATATTCTATATATACAATTGATATTTTAAAAAAATAATCTATTACTTTTCCTTTTAGGTAGCAAGGATAATACATGTAGGATATGGCGTTAATTGAGGACAATGTCTGACCCAGCTTACTAGCAGCTTTCATACAAGTTTCTTATACAGACAATAACCACTACGCCCTTCAAAAACCTGTGTTTGCCTCTATCTCTGTTTTTTAGAATTACTGAAGTAGACCTATTTTGTGGACCCATTGAATTAACAATGTTAGCTACGGTAGTTATGTCATATATTGATATATATGTTAGTGATTAAGTTGCCACAAGTGACATTGTTTTCCTTGTAATGATTTATAGGTCAGTTGGGGTGGGGAGTGGGGGGAAGGGGAGAAGCATCATGATACTATTAACTGTTATTGGATGCCTCTCACACTTTCAGTTGGATACTTTTTACTTATTACGTTTACTTTTTATGTAATAAAAATATTTAAAGCACTATACAATTGCAACTATTTATGTAGTATTGACTGAAGTATATATTAAAACTGTCTATTCAGTTATTGTATTTGAGACTTATGGAGGGAAAAAGCACTTTTAAAAACCTGATTTAGAATTTCTGCCATATAGCTCTATATCCAGCTCTCGAAAGAAAAATATTATTTTTCATTTATTATGTATTGGATTTATGGTCTTCCCCATCTTGAAGGCTTAAAAGTGGCTAACAATATATTAAAGACCTGTATATAAAAACCTAACAAGTTAAAAGGAAATAAGTAAAACCTAAATTCAACTTTGCTCCATACTGTTGAGAAAGAAAAGAGAGCTCACACTTGATGATATTTCATAAACCTCAGTCTACACACCACAAAGCAGTACAATGAAAGGTAATGGGTATACTATAGACCCAAGATTGGCATGTGGTTTTCTCAATTAGCTGCTAAGAAAGGGTGCTTTGACTTTTAACCTTTTCCTTCATATCATATGGATAATTTACTATGTCTTAAAAGTTTGTAGTTCCATGTTCTGAAGTGCAAACCATTAACCAGTTCATGCATTTAGCCATGTGGCTTTGCAATATTACCGTGGAAAAGTAACATGAGCCCAGCCCATGAGCCTGGTCTCATATTGGCCTGGCTCACATGATCTCCTGCTGATTTGAGGGGAAAGAATTGCATGAACCAGATATCCATGTGATCAAACACTCGAGGAGTGGGCCTGGCCTACCCTGAAGAGTAACCTTCATAATAGGGTGGCCACTTATGCATCGGCAAAAAGAAGAAGAGGAAATGATCACCAAAAAAGAGGACACGGATTTGGATAAAGTTCCCATTAAACGTTAGATTAGAAATAATTACTATAATTTAAATAGAAATGGAGTACATCTCACAATATTGGGAAAGTTACTGTGACCAGGTGACCTGGGTGCCTTCTCAAGTCTTCTGTCCAGGTGCTAATTGTAAATGGGCAGGTTCTTTGACAGGGCAGCCCTTCAAATAGAGGATGCCTTTGAACAGAGGACTGTCCTCTGACCACCCTTCAAATAGACAACTGCCTTCTGTAAAGTAGGACATATGATCACCTCAGTTCATGGAGGAGAGGAGCTTGTGCCCCTCTACCATGTTTTGTTGTTGTTATGGCTCAATGTATGAATCAGGGCTCTGATTTGTTGCCCTTCAGCTCTTTTGCCCTGTTATTTTACTATCATTTTAAATTCTCTTCATTCCTGTTTGTCCTCTTAAATTGTGGTAAAGGACCAAAGTGCTTGCCTTCGCATGTGAGTATATCTAAATAACCAGATGCTATTTTGGTACTGGCATGAAAGCTTGCTTCTGAATGTTTTTAAACCCCAAGTTTTAGTGCCTCCAGTGTAAGTCCTGTTTTGTCCTGAAAATGTCAAGCTAACTGAAAAATTATCTTGCCTCACTTTCCCTGTCCAGCTTTACCCTACAGATCCTTTGGTATTATGCATGGTTTACCTCCTTTGAAGGCTGTAAAAGTGCCAGGCGTGAGATCTGCTGCAGAGTAAAATACTTTGATACAGAGCAAAGCACAGCACCTTTAGGCCCCTGGAAGGTGAAACTTCATGTTTCTACAATACATGCTCCAGAAAGTACAATGATCATTTTCTTGAGAAGAAAGCTCTTGGCTGCTACTGAAATGTATTTATTTGCAAGCAAGAGCTTAACGAAAGATCCCAGTATTTGGAAGTGAAGGAGGCCTACACTTGTGATGTGCTTAATAACTCCTGGTTTGCTATCCCAGGCAAAACCAGAGGCTTATCAAGCCCCTAATGGGCTGCTATATTTAACTGGTGGGCTCTCCTTGGCTTGGTGAGTAACTACTTGTGCAGATCTGATCAAGATTAATATGGCTTGATTTTTATATAAATACCTATTGGCTAAAACGACCCCTACCCACAGCAGTTCATTAGTGAAATGATGTCTTGTATTGTGTGGGATCCAGTTCAGATGATGCTTTCCCTCCCTTCAAAACAAAGGTCAAGTGCTAGTAGATGACTGGCAAGTCCAAATAACATTGTAATATTAGCTACAACACATTAATGTCGGATTCTACATTTTGTCTGTCTTTGACATATGCATTATGAGATGTGGTCTCTCTCAGAACCATCCTCAATAGCTGTGAAAAGTTTAAGGATATATCTGTACATTTGATTACCTGCTTTACAGGTCATAAGAACGTAAGAAGAGCCATGATGGATCAGACCAAGGGTCCATCTAGTCAGGCATTCTGTTCACACAGTGGCCAACCAGCTGCCCATGGGAAACCCACAAGCAGGGCATGAGCACAACAGCACCCTCCCGCCTCTGTTTCCCGCCTCTGTTCCCCAGTAACTGGTGTAAATAAATAAATAAATAAATATAGGCATACTGCCTCTGATACCAGGAATAGCATATAGCCATCAAGACCTAGTAGGCATTGATGGCCTTCTCCTCCATGACTTTGCCCAATCCCCTTTTAAAGCCTTCCAAATTGGTGGCCATCACTACATCTTGTGGAAGTGAATTCTATAGTTTATGTGCTGTGTGAAGAAGTACTTTCTTCCTGAATCTCCCGCCAATTAGCTTCATGGGATGCCCCTGGGTTCTAATATTTTGAGATGGAGAAAAATGTCTCCCTATCCACTTTCTCTATACCATGCATAATTTTATACACTTCTATCATGTCTCCCCTTTCTTCTAAGCTAAACAATCCCAGATGTTGTAACCTTTCCTCATAGGGGAGTTGCTCCAGCCCCTTGATAATTTTAGTTGCCCTTTTCTGCACTTTTTCCAACTCTTCAATATCCTTTTTTAGATGCGGTTACCAGAACTGGAGACAGTATTCTAAGTGTCATTGCACCATAGATTTTTATAAGGAGTATGTATGATCTTGGCAGTTTCATTTTCAATTCCTTTCCTAATTATGCCTAACATGGAGTTTGCCTTTTTCACAGCAGCTGCACACTGGGTTGAAATTTTCATGGAGCTGTCCACAGCTCCAAGAACTCTTTCTTGGTCAGTCACTGCTAGCTCGGATCCCATCAGCTTATGGTTGACATTGGGATTTTTTGCCCCAATATGCATCACATTTGCCATTTTGATGCTCATTCCCCCAGTTTGGAGAGATCTTTTTGGAGCTCCTCGTAATTCCTTTTTGTTTTAACCACCCTAAATAATTTGGTGTCATCAGCAAACTTGGCCACTTCACCGCTCACTCCTAATTCCAGATCCTTTATGAAAAAGTTGAAAAGCATTGGTCCCAATACAGATCCCTGTGGGACCCCCACTGTTTACATTCTTCAGTCTTCAAGAGCTACAGCAGGTGTTCAGTACCTCTGAAAAGTGAAGCCTTAAGATTATACTGACATCCAAATTCCCTGAAGCATACCGTATATTTCCCTGAAGCATAGGTTGTACTGAATGCATTGCAGAGCAATTCAGAACTTTTCTTACAGATCTTTCTTTCTAACAGAAGATACTCTTCTTGTTGTTAAATAGTTGGATTGCAATGCTTTATTCCTTCTATAACATATGCAAGGAGCATTTAGAATTAGACTTAGGAAAGGCAAAGAGGACACAGATTGTTAACACAAATTTATTTCAGATCAGGCTGCAATGCTAGGAAGTAATGTACAGGGGGGAAAATCACACTGTTACATGTCAGCTAAGTTATTTGTGCTTGTAAACATTTATTCTACCACTGCAAAAAGTGTGTATAACTCACAATAAACTGGCATTGATCTAAAAATAAATACTTTCCCCAACAATATAATTTCAGTTGTTAATGCTCCATAACTTTATTGATTGCACACAGGTCCTGGCAGGCTTTTTGGATAGTGGCACTTCTCCAGGGCAGACCCAGGTGCTGTTCAGCCAAAGCTTGTGCTTGCAGTAAACTGCCCTTTCCATTAATAATTGTGACCTCTACATGTATTGTAGATTAATTGTTTTGTCAGCAAAGTCACTTCAACACTTAGAACTAGATTAAAATGCTGGCAAATGTCTTTGCTGAATGTATGAGAAAGGACAGGCATGCATGGAAGTTGATTTTAATGAGAACAATGGTGATATGGCTCGTTATAATTTATGTAAAATTACTTCAAAAACTAGTGCAAAAAGATACTTTATTTTTGGACATATTGCAGGATCACATACTCTTGTAATGAAAATAAAAGTACCCTCCAATATTTCTGGGAAGATACAGCCAGTATCTCTACAAGACCAAACTATTAAAGTTTCTGTTTTTCAAAAATGAAAATGACAGAATATATTTAATTTTCAATAATATGAAGTAGCTGCATTGTGAAGACTATATTAGCAGAGGATAATGGCAATCTGGAATGGAGATATTTAGTGGGTAATGAACTGAAGATTTTTTTTTACTGCAACACAATTCCCTTTCTTGATTTTAAATTAAACCAGACTCTTCAGCTGATGGCAAAGAATGTTTAAGTATGGAGGTGAAAACAACTAGTTATTTGAAGATCAAGATACTTGGTATGCATATTAACAAATGGAAAAAAAAAATCTGTACTAAAATGAACTATCATATGCACCATACCCCAGATATTTTAAATCCAAAATGAGAAGTTAGCTTGAAAGGTATTAATAAATTATAATTATGTATTTCTATTAGTATACAAAAATCATCACCAATATACCCTTTCTATAAAGGTACAATGTATTTTTTTCAGGTTTGCCTAAACTGAACTCATTTTAGTTTAGTAGTTACTCTAAATGATAGTAAATTTGACAACAGCAATCCACTGCACACTTACACAGAACTCAGCAGGACTTCTGAGTAAATATGCATAAGATCAGTTTGTAAAATTTGAATAGTAACACTGAATCCTTTTAAAAACTCTGTTTATTCAAGGATTGCGAAAAACTTTACAAAGGATATGAGTCACCATTACAGATGGGAAAAAGTGAGGCTTGGAAGCGCCAATACCTGCCCACAGTCTCACAGCAAGTTGCTAGCAGTAAAGCTGCATGTGGGACTCAAATCTGTTAATGAGCAGTCCTGTATTACATTCACTGGAACACAGAGCCTCTGACAACTGCAGGAAACAATGACAACAACAACAACAACAACAACAACATGAGTTTTAAAGACCTGTATGAAAATCTGCCAACCTGAATTTTATTTCTTTCAGCAGAACAGATATGCTTGCTGAATGGCTACTGGCTTTTAAAAAGCAATTTCAACAGCTTGTGAATGTCACTTTGTGATACTGTTCAAGAGCTCAGACTCCTCTTTCTGCTCCTCTGGAGTAATTTGAAAACATAATTATGCAGAATCCATTGAGAAGACATCTCCTCCTACGTATGAATTTGGCTAGCATTCCACAAACCACTAGTGTAGTCAAACTACAAATACTGGGCTCTTTAAAAGAAAACCCTCTGTTACTGTGCAATTCCAGTGTCAGTCAATATACACATAGCCAACAGATACTTATTAATCTTTGATTATGGGAAATAGATGGCTTCTTCGTCCAGCCTTCAGAAATGTTTATTTAAAGTGCACACCCCATCTTCTCTTACCACAGCACATTCTAAAATGTGGGGTTCCCCACATGATATCATTGTATAATCTGGGCCTTTGCTTTCCCTTTAAAAAACAAAACTATGCACAGCTTTGAAAAAGACTTGTGCGTTGGCAGAGTTTGTGCATTTCTGTTCAGTTTATGCACTGATGTCTTGAAACACTCACAAACCACTGCCACTCAAAATGGATTAAAAATGAACACGAGGAGTTCGATGTGGTTTCTTATCCCAGTTCAAGAAGCCAGTCAAAGAGGCTTGGCGTCAGCTCGCTGCTTTCTTCTTGGAGCTTGCAGAACTGTACCACAGCATGGAAGATATCACCCACTTTCCAGGATTTCTGGTGGACAAGCTGCACAACATCTAAAAACTGGAGGAAATGGTTTACCGTTAGAGAAGGTTTCATCCAATTAGTTCTGTCTCTCCCTGACTCTTTTTTCACTTTAATAAAATGAACCCAAAAGCTCTACACAGGAGAACTGGTTCACACGCTGCTTCAGTTATTCACCACTCATTGACTGCAGAATCAAGTCATGCCTTGCATGTGTGAATGAGCCGTCACAGGTTAATCGCCATTGATCTTTCACATCGCCACCAGCACAATACATTTTCACTGGAATCACACACAAGTGGTGAGTAAATAAGTGATGAGAAATGGAGTGATGTGCATGAATACAGTAATACCTTGGATTGTGAGTAACTTGGTTTGAGAGCATTTTGCAAGACAAGCAAATTTTTAAATATTTAATTTTTTTTTACTTGATATACAAGCGACGTCTTGCAATACAAGTACTGTAGTATGGCTTAAATTAAAAATCTCTGTACAATTTTTTTTTGGGGGGATTTCGTTTTGATATAAGAGTGTTTTGGATTACAAGCACGTTTCCGGAACGAATTATGCTCTCAATCCAAGGCATGACTGTATGTGAAACAGTCCTCGGGGCAGGCATTGGTTAGGAATGAAGATGCTACCACAATGCAAATAATAAATCCAAGTGGGAGCTGCAACAAAACATTGCAGTATGTAGTGCTCCAGTTCAGTGTTCCAGTCAGTCAGCCATGCCTTCCTCAATACTCCATTCCACTGCCCTTCCCACCCAGTTTTCCTCCCCCTCATCACAACAGTCAGCATTCCATGGCCACTAAGCACTCGACTGGGCTGTTTGGGGATCCCCCCCACAAGATTTTTGTTTGCTTCTGCAAACCTCCATTCCCTTGAGTCTGCTGATATCCTCCCTCTTCTGTGTGGGTGGTGCCATTTTGGCTGCACTCACACCTAAATATTGGAAATAGAGGGAAGTGGGTCCTGCAACAAAATGTTGCAGTACTTCATTCCATCCCCTCTCTCAGTCAGGGTTGCAAAAAATCATGATTTTTTGCAAAAAAAATTGATTGTTTTTATTTAATCAATCCCCCCCCCCCCAATTTAGTAAAATTAATTTCAAAGTTTCAGGCAACCACATGTACAAATAGCCTACACTTAATAGTTAAGAACACCAAATTATACAGAAAACACTTTCATTTTTTTTTTACATTAGCAGTATTATCGGTTACTAGGCTACCTACACGACAGAGTTGCAAAAAACCATGAGATTTTTTTTTGCAAAAAATCGATTTTTATTGATGATTTAATCAATGATTTAAATCATTCTGATTTAAATCATTGCAACCCTTCTCCCAGTGTTCTGTTTCTCTTTCCCAGAGCAACTCAGTCAACATTCTGTGCTCTCTAAGCATGCTCAGTCCTCATTGGGCTGTTTGGGGGTTCCTGTCCCTGCTTAGCACTTCCCCCTGCCCCCAAAGGTTATTTGTACTTCTGCAAACCATGGGGTTCCCCTTAGGTCTGCTGATACCTCGCTGTTGTGCATGGATGGCACTGTTTTGACTAAGTACTGGCACTCAGAGAGATGTGTTTGCTGTTAGTATGTATGATGATTAGTCCCAAAGGGGAGTTGCAGTTCTGTGCCAGATCTGCTCCAATATGAATAGCATACTTAGATCCTAATCCTCAAAACATTTCATTGGCCATGAGAGGAAGGTGAAGGTTCAGAGAGGGAACCCATGTTGTGCACACACTCACTCTTTGGGCCCATTGCAGACCTAGGTGTTGATCATTACATACAGGAACAACTAATGGCAAATGCAGAGCGCCAACATAAATATTTACACTTGTGCATTACACTGAGGAGGTGTGACAAACTGGAACAGAGGAGGAGTCTGCATTGCTCCAGAGCATCTGGCCAGTTTTTCCTACACACATTCAACTAAACAGCCTTGAAGGAAGGAAGTCCTCTCTCCCCTCTACAAGGCACCTTACACTGAGAGCCAGTGTGGTCAGAGTGTTGGACGAGGCCTGAGGAGACCTGGGTTCAAATCCACACTCAAACCATAAAACTTACTTAGTAATCATGGGCCACTCACTGGCCTGGTTTGCACGATCAAGGAGGGGAAAAACAGCCATGATGGCTTATTCCCCTCTCCCACCCCACATGTGCTGGTCACGTGCCAGGAGGGATTTGCATAATTACTCTCGGCGGTGCAGCTTGTTGTGTCATGTGAACCTGGCCAGGGTGGCTTGTTGCCATGGGTAACAAGCCACCCAGAACCTGACGAGTTTGCACGACAGGACAAGCCACGCTGCCAAGGGTAATTATGCAAATCCCCCGGCACACGACCAGCATGTGTGAGAGGGGGGAAATGAGCCACCGTGGCTTATTTTCTCCTCCATGATCGCATGAAACCAGTCACGATCTCTACCTCACAGGGCTGTTATGAGGATACAATAGGGGGCGAGAACCATGTACACCACCTTGAGCCCTTGGAGGAATTAAAAATGTAATTAAAAATATTCTTTGTAGAAAAGGCCTGTATATTTGGTGATCTGTTAGGCCAAATGTACGCCAGCTATGTATAGTGGGTGACCCACCAGAGGTGTGTGTGTGCGCACGTGAGAGAGAATGACCTGGTTTGCACGATCATGGAAGGATTCTGGGTGGCTTGTTACACATGGTGACAAGCCACCCTGGCCGGCTTCGCATGACATGACAAGCTGTGCTGTCGGGGATAATGCAAATCCCCCCAGCGCCCGCCAGGGAGGAGAAAGAAGACACCGTGATTGTGTGGACTTGGCCAGAGAGAGAGAGAGAGAGAAGCCCTCTTGTATGCAGTTTGGTGTGTCACAAATCATTCAGAACAAACAGCCAAAGGACCCAGTGAGCTTTCCTCACACCCCTCACTAGTGCAGCTATCCCAGGAAATTGGATTCAGAATCTCTAAACTTTATTTATTTCATTTATATCTTGTCTTTCCCCCCTCTTTCAAGAAACTCAAGGTGGCTTATATGATTCTCCTCCTCTCCATTTCATCCTCACAACAAACCTGTGAGGTGGGTTAAGCTGAGAGTCCCAGTCCAGCACTCTAACCACTACGCCACACTGGCTCTCCCAGTGTGCCCAAAAGTCCTTGTCAGTGGAAGTGAAATCTAGAAGGAACAACAACTCTTTTATTTCACTGCATGTCAATTGTGTCCTGTTTCTTTTTTAAAAAATTAGCTTCCTTTACATTTTCAAGCAGCTGGGGAAAATCTTACAATGTATCGACTTTTATGCTTTGCTCTTTCATGGAATGATGGACATCGTCACGTCACACTCCAAAGCCCAGCTTTTCCTCTAGCTTGGAAATGGAAATCAAAGGGTTTCATTTTCTTGACTTTCGCAATCAATATCTAATTAAGCCTCTCGTTCTGAACTACTCCACTTCCAAAATGCGGGAAGAAATATTATGCCTCTGAGCTAGCTGGACCATTTGCTATTTAGATACGTCATTCTAAACTTAAACACACATTTTAAAGACGTTCAACTAGGCATGTGGTTTCCAAGGGCAGGCTTGCAGGCAGGATGCATTTAATCACTCTCTGGTGTGTTTTAGCAACTGGGTTTCACTATTTCCAGAAGCATATGGCAAAGCTGACAGCTGCTTCTATGATGGGACACAATTTGGGGCAGTTCTTACAGAATGCAACTTGAATAATGTTTATGATTCCCAAATATTTTCCCTCAGAAAAAGCTAAGCAATACCTGGCTGTATCTAACGACAGCTTAATTTGGGGGGTGTTTTTTGGTGGGGTTTTTTTTTTTTTTTTTTTTTAAAGATTCAGGGCCCAATCCTACGATCTGCTGCCTTGATGCAACAGCTTATAGTATTCCATGCAAGGCTGTGGCAGTAGTGCACCTCCTGCCTTTTCTACCACAGCGACAGTGGGTGCTTCCAGATGAAGGGCTCCTAGTGCTAGCAATCAGAAGGCACTGTGCAGCTGCTCCATCCTTTTCTCCTTAACAGATCTCCTTCGTTAAGGAAAAAGACAAAAGGAGAGTTAAGAAAACATGGGAAGGTCACAAGTATTGCGAGCCAGTGTTGCATAGTGGCTAGAGCAGGGCTCTCCAACCTTGGGTCCCCAGATGTTTCTGGACTACAGCTCCCAGAATCCCTTGCCATTAGCCATGCTGACTGGGTATGCTGGGAGCTGTAGGCCAGCAACATCTGGGGACCCAAGGTTGGAGAGCCCTGGGCTAGAGTGTTGGACTGGGACTCTGGAGATCCGGGTTCTAATCCCCACTCGACCACAAAGCTTACTGTGTGACTCTGGGCCAGTCACTGACTCTCAGCGTAACCTACCTCACAGGGTTGTTGTGAGGATAAAATGGAGAGGAGGAGGACTGTGTAAGCCAGCTTCGGTTACTTGTAAAGAGGGGGGGAAAGGTGGGATATAAATGTAATAATAATAATAAAAAATAAACAAATAAAGTAAAAGACATTGTAGCCTGGACCTCTGTAAACTTCCATAAATGAGGCAGGGTGTGTAACCCATTAAAGTCTCGCCTGGAAGCACTCCGTGTGGCCTCCCACCTCTTCTCAGGCTAACCTACCTCACAGGGTTGTTGTGAGGATAATGGGGAGGAGGAGGATTATGTAAGCCACCTTGGGTCCTTGCAGGACAAAAGGCGGGATATTAATATAACAAATAAATAAATAAATAGGTGGCACTGGTCTGTATTGTACAAGCTGGTTTGGGGCAAGAAGGAGCAGGATCCCCACCTGCCCTCTGTCAGGGCATGCTGCTCATTTACTTAAAACATTGACATCCCATTGTATCTCACAATCCGTAAGCCTAGTTCACAAGGACCTTGTGCCCTACCATTGTGATTGCAGATATTTTGGGGATAATATCACACAGCAGAAAGTGGTGCCCAACCTGTATTACTATAAGGCCGGGGTAGGCAACGTGGTGCCTGTGGGCACCAGTGTGTCCCAGACACCTTTCTTGGTGCCCACTAAGGTGCCCTACCTTTCTCACTTTCCCCCCCCCTTTTTAAAAAGTTGGCACATTTTCTTGCTGGCTGCTGGGATTGCTTCAGAGAGTACTGGGAAGAGAGCGTGAGAGAGAAAAAGGCACAGAAGGGATGAGCTGGCTGGCGGAGAGGGGAGAGAGAGAAAGAGTTTGTCTTCTGTGAAATAGGTTTCTGTTGGCAATGAAAACTGTAGATTCAAAGGAGTTGTTTAACATGTTGAGGTTCGGACCCCACCTCTGCCTTGTACACAATCTTTTGGGCAGGTTACTTGTCTGAGGTGACTAGCCACGCCTCCCATGGCAACTATTTCGTGGTGGTGCCCTGGACAGTTTCTCAAATTGCCAAATGTGCCCAGGGGCGCAAAAAGGTTGCCTGCCTCTGAATTGACATGCTTCACACAAGAGTCAGTGTAGTGTAGTGTACAGACTTGGATGCAGGACAGCTGGCTTCAAATCCCCAGCCAGTCTTGAAGCTCACTGGATGGACCTGGGGCATGCCACTCTCTCTTGGCTTAACCTACTTTACAGGGCTGTTGTGATGATAAAACAGATTCATCCTTTCATGTGCCACTTTGGACTCCTTAGATGAAGGGTGGGATATAAATGTGAGAAATAAAATGTCGTCATCATGATCATCATGATCATGATCATGATCATCATCACCACTTGGGAGGCCGGATGGCAAAATCCCAAGCTGATGACTCACACCACTCTTCCAGTGATAAATAAAACTCAACTGAGGAAAAAAATATTCTTAAAATATAATTGTAACATTTACTCAAGCATGTTAAACTATTTTATTATTACATTTATATCTTGCCTTTCTGCCAAAGAGATCAAGGCAGCAAACATTTATTTTATTTATTTTTGTTTATTTCAAAATATTTCTATACCGCTTTCCATTAAATAATAATAATAATCCCAAAGTGGTTTACAATATAAAATCATGATAAAATATGATAAAACCAATAATTAAAACAGTGGTGAAAACAATAACATCTCAATTAAAATAACTAGGGGTAGCTGACAATATTAGCAGTCAGGGAAATGCCTGGGCAAACAGGTGTTTCTCCGATTGTTAGGAGAAACATGCTTCCCCTACTCATTTTATCCTTATAACAACCATGCGAGGTAGGTTTGGCTGAGAATTGGTGACTGGCCCAAGGTCACCCAGTGAGATTCATAGTAAAGTGGGGATTTGAAACCAGATCTCTAATCCAGCATTCTAACTACTTCTCCACATTATTTTCACTGTTATTTACCCAAATAATGAAAGCCATACCTTTTCAATTCTATTTTCCTGAGATTTCTTAAAATAGATCATGGGAATCCCAAGCTCGGATGCAGCTATCCACTGAAGTGTGGCACGCAGTTCTGCATCAGGGCACTCTGGTTCTAGGTCAAAGTTTATCACCAAGAGATCCTTTTGCCCACTGGCTGTTCCCGCGGATAAACCGGAAGTGTATTCTGAAGAAAGAGTGACATGGCAATTTTCATTCAGTTAAGCTAGACACTAGTAAGCAAACCAAACTGCCATGCCCCATTTTGGAATATATCTATATCTATATATATAAAAGAAGGTGTCCTGACTGACTGACTGCAACGCCCAGCTCAAACCGTTTAATCTAGGAACATGAAATTTTGAAGGGACATTGCTTTTATGATGTAGACACCCACTAAGGAAGGATTTTTTGAAATTCTATCCCTAAGGGGGTGAAAAAGGGGGCAAAATCGCCCCACTCTCATATCTGCAGTTCTGCAAATAGGCCTTACCTCATAATTGCTGCAGGAGCCAATAGCAGCAGTTACGCAAATAGCCCATATGACAATTAGAATGTTCGTATGAATTCCTGCAGGAGCCAATAGGGCTGGGTATGCAAATCTCCCCTAGGCCATTTAGAATGTTCTCTGAGGGGTGAAAAGGGAGGGAAACTTTTAAAATGACTGACTGACTGTTGTGTGTGGGGCATCGTCGCATAGGCTCCATCACGTTTAGACAGATCTACCCCAAACTTGGCATGCTCACTCTTCATCACCTGTAGACTCTTGGGATTAACCTGATTTTTCTTTACGAACAGATATTTCTGTCACAAAAGATTTCTGCTGCCAGCACCCAGCCTAAACGTTACACTTTCAGTCAGAGACACTGCATCTTTTCCATACATGTTTCTTTTAAAAACAATTATACCAAATCCTAAAATCCATGCGCGCGCAGCCGCAGGCAACAGCTAGTATATATATAAACTTACCTTCTACCTTTACTGGCTGTTTGTAATGGAATGTGTTTTCTTCTACTAATTCACTTAAGAAACAAAAAGAAGAAGAAGAAATATTGTAAATAACTTCGGGACATAGCCGGACATTCTTTTATGAAAGCTGAAATGATTTCAGAGAGCCCTGAGATGTTACAGCTTTATTACAACATGGAGGGACTTGTTTTTCGAGCACAGCAGTGGAAACACAAGAGAGGGCCTTCTCGGTGGCTGCTCCCAGGCTCTGGAACTCTTTGCCAAGAGAGGCACTCCCTGCTGACTTTCTGCCAGCAGGCGAATACATTTTTTAAACAGGTCTTTGGCTCATTTATAAGCTGATTTGTAAATATGTTGAAACTGGTTTTAAATGGTTGTTTTGATTGATTTTAATCAACGCTTTCTCTGTTTGTTTTACTCTGGATTTTATTAAGTCTGTATTATTGCGGTTAGCCACCATAAGCACCATTTGGGGGAAAGGTGGGATGCCAATTTAAGAAATAAATAAAATACATCACCAGATTAATGGTTCTTTAATGTTAAGTCTCACACGTTCTAAAAGTATCGAACTCGAGGACCTTTGAAACACTGAAGTGTCTTGTTACAGAGTCTGCTTAAGTTGTAGTACTCAGTTTTAAAGTAATCAAGTTATTTTTTTTCTTCTCCAGAAAATGTATATCCTGCCCTTCCACTGCATGCACAGTGCTCAGGGTGGCTTGCAATCATTTTAAAATGAAAGAACCAAAACCACATTGAGTATCTCCATGTGGCAGTTCACTATGAGCAAGATCAATGGTCTGTGTGAGAATCTTCTGCTTCGGAAGAGATTCTGAATCCTTCCCTACTTAAAACATCTATAGGGCTGTCCAACAAACCAAGAGCAAAACCCAAGGGGCACCTCCGGAGCAGCCTCCAACGACGCACTGTGAGCCAGTGTGGCGGGTGGGGCACGGCTTCCAGGCAAATGCAAAAGCACCTGTGCAAGCTTAAGCAGCCTTAGGATCCCAGCCAATATCTATAACCTCTGCCTTTAACAACATACGTGTTTCTAGCTTATCAGATGGGTTTCAGTCTTAAAACATTAAGTCAGGCCTTCTTTTGTTGCCCTTTTCTGCCACTCTTCTAAGACGTCTCTGCTGCAGGCGCATCAGCGTGTATGTTGTGTGCAAGGCTGTACAAAAAGTTTCTGTCTTTGGGCATTTTCGGTACTGTTTAAGAAGTTAAGAATCCATGATCTAAACACAAAATGTCCTAGTTGGCTCTTAAGCACAGGGAGCAATGCACATGCGCAGAAATGTCTTCCTCTGGTGAAGGTATGTTGTTTTGTTCCCCTGATGGGCAAGGCAAGGGAAGCCTTTGGGGACTGCTGCTTCAAGGATCTCCAGGTGCCTTGAAGCGGGGGCTCCCGACAGTGGGGCTCCAAAGAAGGGGTCAGGGCTTCAGCCTCACCCCTGGTCTACACTGTCTGGCAGTGGCTCTCCAGGATTTCAGCCTGGAGTGTTTCCCCCAGAGTTTCCCCAAACCTAGGGCTTCTCTACATGAGGGGTTTAACCTTCCGCTTTACTGAGGCTTCTTCTTCCGTTTTCATTGTGGGAGGAAAAGTGCGTTGTTTAAACAGGGTTTTCCCCCAGGGTTTATCCCCAAAATAGGTTCACCACCTTGGAGCGGCATGGAGAGCTCCTATAAAGCTCAAACAAAAGATGCAATGGATAAGGAGCCCCACTGGCATAGGAGTCACCAGCCTCCCCTACAGAGGACTATGCGTTGCTGGGTTGTGGTGTATGTGTGAGTATTTGGGGGTTTTGTAGTACGATAACATGTTGTAAACCACCTTGAGAATAATTTGATTGAAAGACAGGGTATACATCTGCAGGATAAATAAATTAATCTGCTGCCAGATCAGGACATACATTTGCTGCAGACAGCTGCTGACACCACACAGAAATGAGGAGCTACTTGCCATAGAAAGTAAGCACTGAAACTACAACTGATACTGCTGACTTCATACGTTTGGGAAGCACCCACCCACACGCCCCTTGTGCACTCCATGCACAAGGCATGGTAGAATTAATTTGCACTTCAGAGCACATGCTCAAATGAATGTGAGTGTGGTGGTGGGTGTTAGTTATTTCCATTAAGTAGTGATTATTGCCCATCCTGGGAAAAGCTTAACTATAGGTTTATACTGTCACTGTCACTGAAGGGACCTGCAAGGCAGTTAAAACAGCAGCTGGAAAGCGGCAGGACAAACAATGGCAGCTTTCAGAGACTTTGGCACATTTGAGATGATGCGGATGACTTTCAGCTGAAATGGAACAGCACTTCCCAAGATCAGATGTCACCTTAACAGCTACTTACTTAATGGCACGAGAAGATGGCATGTTTTCCTGATAAATTTCCAGGTCCATAATGCCAAGACTGCTAGTGGTACTGCTGTTGCCATTGCTGACGATGCAAAAATTTAAGCATTAATGCCAGTCTGCACCAGCGTGCACTTGAACACATTGTTAACCAGAGGTGGCAGGCAGAACTGCTGCTTTTCTGCTTCTCAGAATGTGAAGCTTTTCTGCTTCTCAGAACTGCTGCTTTTCTGCTTCTCAGAATGTTTTGCTCCCAGCAAAACAAAAGATGTGGACATATTTACTAGGTTCAGACAACATGATAACCCACACTCAAGGGTTGAGTATGGATTGAGTGTGGGTTATCATTGAACCATGGGTTGTTGTTGAACTGTGGGTTATCGTATTGTCTGAACCCAGCTGAGATAACAAACCATGGTGAACAATCCACAGTTCACAACCCAACAACAAACCATGAATTCTCTTCATGGGTTGTTCATGGTTAACAACCATGGCTTGCTAGTGTGGCTGAGTGTGGGTTATTGTGTTGTCTGAACCCAGTCATTAAGTAAAAAGACATAATGGCTACACATTGAATGATGCTATGAACTGATAGAGAAAGAACCAAATCTTAAGTTGTTTCTGGTCTGATATGGCAAAATTAAAACTTTATTTCAGCTCATGGTCTTAAGATAGCAAAATATGCTACGTAAGAACTGATTCATACATGCGTATACATCACTTGATGTCTCATCACTCGATTCTGGCAGTAAATGAGTGTTGTTTTGGAGGTGATTGGAGGAGAAATTTGGTGGTCTATGATGGCTGATTTACATATATGCCAGTTATCACTTGATGTTGCAGTCATCAAGTGGATACCATGTTCATATAACACTTACCCTAAGTCTTCTGACGCTATACTTAGAGATACATTTAAATACACTTCTAGAAACCCAGATACCTCTGAGTGTGCATCCAGGATAGGTATGGAGATTAATGCTTACCTATCTGACATCTTACTTCTAAGTGTTTCCAGCCCAAATGACAAGGATTTGTTTATGTGTGGTGAATCATATCATGTAAACACTGAAAACAATTGTGGGCTCTAAATATAGGTGATCGACTCATGTATGAGTTCCTGGACTAAATATTCTGGAGTGAGATCTCAGCTATAACCATGGTTTGCACTGAGAGCAAAAGCTTTTAGTGGTGCAAATTTGGCTATTTTTATTAGGTTACAGGAATAGCATAGATATGAGAACTCAGACAAAAACAGAAAAGCTATGTGAAAAATTGCTTAAAAGGGGACTGGATTCTCCAGGGACCTTTCTTTACAGGCTGAACAGTTCTAGTGAATTCCGTCACAATGAAGCTGTATGAATCCACTGTTCTCATGTGCAGTTCTCATCTTTATTAACAACATGTTGCTAAAGAAGTGCTAGGAAGGAAAAGAGGAAGCCCTATAATAGTCATTTATCGTTCAGCTCATCCTTTTCAATCATGTCCATCCCAACAGAGAGGATGATAGCTTGAAGGTGCAACAGTGTAAAATGCAAATGACCCGAACAATAGGTGCAATAAATGTGTCTGTAAGTTGGAACAGACAAAATGAGCCATGATTGACTCTAATTAGCTTGTCAGATGGCACAGGAAGCAATTGCTTAGGACTGGGTTGCAATTTCTTTGCATGGTTTCCAAATATGTAATGAGGCCTCCTGCAGCACCGTATGAAAGCTAGATCTCCTTCGGATACATCCCAGTGACATTCATTCAGAGCAAAGGGCAATCGGAACGTTTATGCTGGAGATTATACCCCTTACAGCTCAAAGGGCACGTGGTTACCTCATAGATCTCTCGCTGAGCTGCAAGTAGCTGCTTGTATCGTCGGGATTGTCCTCATCATTTGCCAGTTGACACCAGCTGCTACCTGTGCTTTCATCACTGCTGCTGAGCGGGACTGGAAACTCTTCCACTGCTTTGGCCTCCATGGAAGCTTCAGGCTCAGGGCCATTGCACACAGTCATGCTGGTGGAGAAAAAGAGAGACGTTCATGATAAAGTGACGAGGAATACTTTCTGCCTCTAAACACTGTTGTATCGGTGAATCACTGATAAACTAACTTGTAGTATCAAATGCAAAAAGGGACAGTTAAAGAAGAAGAATTTTATGGATATATGGAATCAATTATTAGACTATGTATTAATAAAGGGGAAGGGGAGTATGCCTTGTCAGGATATGTTATATTTTTGGAATGTGGAATTTAATTGATTAAGGGGATGGATGTATATTAGTTGGTCCCTAGGCGGGTGGGGTGTGTGCACCTTATGATTTATTTTAGTTGTATGTTTGTGTTTTATAGTTTTGTATGTAGTTTATAATAACTAAATAAAATTTATTTATTTAGTTTGGAACCCTCTCAGCAGGACTGTTCATCTGGGATTAGTTTGATGAGTTTTATGTGCCAGGCCAAGCCCTTCCTTGCCCAGGAATTCATTATTAAAGTAGTTCTGTTCTTTCAGGTTGAATTTATTTAGCGCTGTTGTTATTTTTTAAATCAGCAATTGATATATTTTAACTTACAATTTTTGACTTCTTGTTCTTGGTTTTTCTATTATTCTCCTAATATTTTTATACAGGAAGGTAGGATATAAGTATTGTGTCTGATCTCTGGATGCAAACTTGGCAATTCTAACCATCTATGTTCCAGGGGGAAATAACGATTCCTTCTGGATCAATTATTTGCCTTTCCCATTGCTCAAGTTGCCCAGTGACAATATGTACATGTGGGTGGATTGGTTAAACTGGCCAACTTTTTTGTGAGACCATACATTTTTTGTATGTATATGTTGTACGGCTGAGCCAACAGCACTGGTGGGAATCTCAAATCTTACCCAGGTATGCCAGGTCAGTTTGGATTTGTATCTTTGGGAAATTTGATTTTTGAAAGTCAGAACAAAATTATCAACGTGAAAAATAAAATGAACTCAGGATCAAATCATTCTCATCCATATCAGATTCACCAAGCAATAGCCAGCACTGAATTCCAAACAGCCATATTTATTAAGCTGATTTTCATAAATGAACTTTTAAGGGCATGACAATAGGAGTTGGGTCAATACAAGGTAGCATCTTTTTCAATGAATAGGTGTCATCTACACAAAGGATGACTCTATTTGCTCCAGCAAATAGGAGAAGAGGGCAGGTAAAGGGAAAGTTTATGGATGCTATTGAAATATTTTCACGAACAGCTTTGAATCTGCATGCAGTATGAAACCTGGAGCTCCAGTCTTCTCAAGCAAGACCAAGACCTATATGAATTTGTAGAATATAGCAGATATGTTCATATTTTAGGCAATGCCAGGACAGCACATCTCAGAATCCATAGCCATAAATACCTCATCTGACCAGGGATGGATTAATAATTATGCTTAATATAAACTACATAGTAGGGACCTAGCCACAATGGGGATCCTGCTACATGAGAATGATGTACAGGATTCATCATATGAAGTGTCTGCCAATCCAGATCTTTACACTGAGGATGTGACAATTAGAATATAATGGCTGAATTTCAAGACAAGGGCATAGAGTCTGTGCTCCCAGTTAGAGGAAAATGTAGAGCTCCTTCACACATGACGTGTGGCGAAATGTATGTTTTGCACCATGTGTCTATGCACTAGGGAGTTGTGTGGCCCATCATGGCTTTTTACAGTGCAATCCTATACACATCAGAAGTAGGCAGACTTACATTCCGGACCTAGGGATTTTTTCCCCATCAGTACCAGAACTGAACTGAGCTCACAGTGCTTTCACACAAAACCCCACCCCTGGTTACCTCAAGATTTCTTCATTTCAGCAGTCTAATTTAGGTGGAAAAAAACTCATTTTGTTGTTGCTATCATTAAACAATTGGGAGTTAGAAATGCTTGCCAATCTACTGCAAATCACCCAGAGATCTACCACTGCATCCCAATATATCTTCTGTGGGCTTACTTCCAGGTAAGTATTTATAGTATTTCAGCCTTAGTCTATGTATATATATCTTATACACTGTGTGTGAGTGTGTGTGTGAGAGTGCATCTGTGCCTGGGTTTTGTTTTCCCTCCAGCTGTATGGGGAGAGGTGTGGGGCTCTAGAAGTTTGTCAACCACATGGACCTATGCTCTTCAATCTGGATATGAAACCTACCTGTTGGTTGTTGCGGAAACCAGGTGCCTTCCTGAATCTGCCTTTGTAGACTTTTCTTTGTTTAGATGCTCCCTTGTTTTCCCAGAGGTAACATTCACTTCTGTTAAGGGCTCAGAGCCTTTATCAAGCTCTTCTCTTTGATCGGTTTCAATCTGAATTAAAGGCACTTCCCTTAGGCATGCAGAAGAGCTTGTATGGTTTGTAGGAAACAATCCAGGGGATGCAGTAGGCTGTTTTTTCACATCTACATCTAGTCTGTCTCCTATTGGTTTACAGTTATTTTGCAACCCTGTTGGGGCGTGGCTGCTCTCCATGGCTTGATTTCTGCTTGTAGAATCTTGATGGATGGCAATTAAGGTTTTCCCACTCTCCACAATGTTTTCAGCTAGCCTGTTTGCATATTGCTGAACGTGCGGTCGGGAATCGTGAGGATGCTGGTCGGGCTCAGTAACCTCCCCATCATCAACTATGATCTTATTCTTGCACATCAGAGCTTTGATGGAGTTTGACCAGGTCTCATGAATCAGCATGTCCGTTACCTTATCAGTCCTACATCTTTGGTACAGGTAAGAGTCTGATTTGCAAAGTCCCGAAGAGGACACCGTGCTGATCGGCTGTATGCTTAAAGAATCCCAGTGGCCATTGCGAGAAAAGCCATCTAATGAATTTGCTTTGATGGGCATATTCACTGTGAGCCTAGATGCTGAGGATCTACTGTCAGGCATTGAGGACTGCCTAAAACAAAATGGTGATCGTTGGGAAGGAGGTAATAAATTGTTACTCCAGTCCTTTGCACTCCTAGCAGAAGACCCATTTTCTTTGTTTTCTTTTTCAATTTCCCTTAGCATATATTTATAAAACTCTTCTGTTATGCTTTCCGTGCTTGACTGTTTGGACGGACAACTTGGTCTCACACTGAGGTGGCCATTTTTCTTGGTGACCTGTTGTAGTGCAGAACTTAAGATGTTGTTTGCATTTTTCCCAGCATAGTAGTCAAGTAATAAATCAAACTCTCGGCCTTCATTTTCCATCTGGTTGACCATAAACCGTGAAAACTCATCCGTAATGCTTTCACAGCTGGACTGCTTGGAGACAGAACTCGTCCTGCTTATGGACTGCCCTAAAGTGTTCATGAGAGCCAAAGTATTTGCAGACCCTTTGGAATCTGAGTCCTCTTCAGGAATGCTTTCACAGCTGGATGCGTTGACTCTGCTCCACCGGTCACAGAGCAGCCTATTTCGAGGATGGTTTGGACTCTGCCATACATTGTCCACCACAGAGAGTTCGGCTAAATTCATAATTTTAGCAGCTACGTCGCTGGCAAAGCTATTGCTCAAATCTGGTGTGTCGTCAAGGTAAATGGATTCATCCACAACTCGATTCATAAGCCTTTCTTTTAGCTCGGGGTGCTCATCTGTTTTTCTCTTGATCTCACTCAGCCTAGGTGGCCTATGCTTTCTCACAACTGATCCATTAGGCTGTGTTTCCTTCTTCCTTTTGATGGTACGGCATGACAAAGCCTGGGGCATCAAATATTCACTTCCTCTCTTCCATGCGCAGAACCAGGGTTGCTTGCCATTTGAATTGTCAAGGCAAATGGCAGCTATTTCTGTTGCCATAGAGACCACCGTCTCTGCCAATTCCTCTGCAAAATCTGCTATGCAGTATTTATCTGTTGGGTGCTTTAATTGTAGCAGAGGTTGGGGAGGCAGAAAACCTTGATTACCCAGTAAGGAGACACTGAGTTGGGCTTCATTGTGCCATGCTGCATCACACGTGTGCTTTTCATGACTTTCTGTACTTACTGCAGCATTGGAAGATTGAAGCTCTTGAAGGCCATGTCTACATTTACTGGCCGGCGTCATCGTATTTTCTTTGTCGGTAAATGATCGGATTTCTTTTTTAGTTTGATTGCTACTTGGATTTATGAATTTGTAACACTCTCTTGAAGTTCTTTTCAAATACCTTTTCTTGGGAGATGTTTTTCCAGAGGATGAACTATGAGCATTGACCCTAGGTGGTGAATCTGTATAAAATGTTGCAGAGTCCGGGGCATCTGGCACAACTTCCCCTTTGAAGTCTTTCATTGAATTTGTTGCAGGCACAACATCCTTAGTAGGGTTAGTGTCACAGCAGGTACTAAAAGGCTTGTTCTTGGAGTTTTGGGGGGATGACTGTAACAGATCATTTGTTGCTTCTTTTGGTTGGCCCTCCATTACTTGCCCGCTAAGATGATCATCAGCCAAAGTATTTGAACATTCACTAAGCTGTGCAATATCAGTCATCTTCTTACATGTGAAATACAGCACGTTAAAAAGCAGCTTATTTGCAGTTGCAATAAAGATATCTTGGGTACTGAGATCTACGTTTCTTTCTGAACATGTGTTTAGCTGTTGCTTCCTGACCTCTTCCACTGAATGTCTGAGAATAACGTTGGACAAGTTCTGGGCAAGTTCATCAACAACTACTTCATCCAAGTGGGGAATTGAGGGCTTTGTCACAGTCTGAACAATTTTCCCATTTATAGACTCCATAAAGTCCCCTATATTTCTGTATGTTTCAGGTTTTGATAACACTAAAGAGGCCTCTTTGAACAACACTTGTGCAATGCTATTGTTCAGATTCTCCATGCTGCTCCCTATGGCTATGCTACAATGGAGAGTAATGGCTGCTGACGTCTCAGCAGCAGATAAGAGTCCACCTGAAGTTACAGGATACTTAGCATCTGTCTTTTCACCAAGACCGCAAACAGCAACAGCACTTGCTACTTGAGTCATGCCACAGAGGGCAGATGGGAATGAATAGTCCACAGATGTACAATTGATACTTTGGGAAGGTTTTTCCTCTAACTCTTCATTATCAACCATATTGGTTGTAGAGTTTGCAGATTCTTGTTCTCTTTTGAGCTTTTCTGCAGCATGTGGACTCGAAATGGTACCAATGACTGTAGCTGCACAGGCCAAGGCTACTTCTAAAGCACTCTGAGTGCCTCCATTGGAGCTGTTGCCTTGTAACCAATCTGCAACTTCAGCAGAATGTTCGATTTCAGACCAAGGACACATGTTTGGAAAGCCAGACCCGGGCCATTCAGATGTGGTGTCAGAGCCATCTGGACTTTGAACGATAACAATTTTTGGAAGCTCGTTCCATGACCGAGAAGCCATTACATCCTGTGCCGCATATGTAGCTGAAGTTAAGGAGTTACCGAGAGAGATGCTGATGGCAGCCTCTTTAGTAAAAGTAGACTGAGACAATCTGATGAATGCATCTTGCAGGACAGACTCTGCCAAATTTGTAGCAAATTGACCTGCAGTGGCTTGTTCATTTTGCACAGGAGGACAAGGGGTACTTTCATCTCTACAATCTGATGTGTCTAAATGACCGTTTTGCTCTGCTGTCCCACCATCCAAAGAAATAATTTCCTCCTTAGCCATTATGGCCAAAGATGCATCTTCTGATACATCAGAATTGTCTGTGTCACCTCTAGAAGAATCTTCCAGATAATCTATATTAGAGGATGTCTTAGAATTTCCAGCTATATCAGCCTTCCATTGAAGCTGCTTAACAGCTTTACCTACAGTTTGTAAAACACTCTCTTCACCCTCAGCATTAAATTCTTCTTCAGATGAGCTTGACGTTCTAGCAGGAGCAGTGCTGCCTTTGTTACTACAGTTAGCTTCCAGAGTAAATGGTAACCTAGCTTTTTTGCAATGTAGGTTTTCCAGTCCTTTACCTCTGTACTTTTTAAACTCTGCTGCAGGTTCTGTGACATTTAGCTTTGCATAACCTGGGGAAAGGAAAACAATACGTTAGCCTTTAGGAAACCAGCCATCATTTCCTTAACAGTGTATATATCAAAACATCATGAAGAAGAGAGTGTAATCACCATGTATCTCTGTCCCATGACCAATGTTATTTAATAGTATGAGGGATTTCTAGCTTCCTCTTATTATATTGCTTTCAAGCCACAATTAAAAGGTATGCAACAATTAACATTAAGTGCAGTTTCCATGAGCATGAACCCGTATGTGTTTGATTACACAGAGAGCTGCAGATATGCATTCGGTTGCCTAGATTTTACCATTTTTATATTCATCTGCCTCATTCTCATCTTCAAAGTGCTCTGATGCTGTGAGAAAGTCTTCCTCTATTGAGGACACTGAGCAGTTAGTATCATCCTCAGGCTTTAAGATGTTAGCCTCCAGATGCAGCTGCTTCTCCTGCACAAGCTCCAACCCAATCAGAAACTTGTTTATTTCAAAAATGATGCAGCTTGTGCTGTTCTTTCTGTTTCCTCTTGCACACTGAACCAGACAGACATCTGCCAGCCAAGAACACTAGAGGGAGAAAAAACAACAACACCCTAACAGTTACACAATTAGAAAGAAAATGAAGTACTTTCTATCAAAATCTTCTAATCTTGCCATTATTCTCCATATTCTGCAATAAAACAGATAATTTTTTCTGAATATCTGTAAGGTGCTACAGATATTTCAGACATGGTTTAAGGCAGCAATCCTAAATACTCTTACTTGGGAGTGAGTCCCACTGAACTCAGTGTAACTTACTTCTTAGTAAATTCCTAAGATTGCATTGCATGTATGGCAAACATGAGAATGTCAGCACCAACATTTCCACCAACATAATGCTATCATGTTATCATGACACTTGGACCTTTCAATGTGTAGCATAAGACTGTGATGAGAATGTGGTTCAATCTAATTCCTCAGGGGAAAGATGGGCAGTACCTTATTCAGGGCCCTTCTGGCCAGAGGACACAGTCCTGTCACCGTCCTCTTACTCAGAGGATGAGTCCCCAGCAGAACCTCCATCCCAACAGAAGTCTGAGATGGCAAAATCAGCTAAGGCCCTTTAATAGTCCAGTCAGCTCCTGGGGGGTGGGGGGAAGAGAGCTAACTATACTACAGGTCTTCTCAGCCTACATATGGCTTCAGTTCGCTTTAGCTTCCTGCTGAGACAACATCTTCCTATAGCTGTATTAGTAGGAGAAAGCTTCAGCCAGCAGGGCTCACTTGGAGCTATCCAACACCTTGTTTTCATCTGCCCTCTGCAGACTTTTCAGGCTATGACTTGATTTTACCTACTTTGGCTGGACTTAGCGGCTTGATCTGTCCTTGCTTAACGTGACTTGACGTTGCCTATCTTGACCAGACTTTACCTTCCTTGACCTGACTCCATCAGACTCTACCAGCTTCCCCTGCAAGCCTCAAGTACCCACTGAAGGGGACACCTGCGTGCCTTTCTTAAACTTTATTTTAGACCCTTTCTTCACTTTTTTCCTTTATTAATATTCGCTTTTCCATTCAAGGTAAATAGTTATTGTGTAGTTTGCAAATGACTAGCAACTTAACTTCAAAAAATGAAGGAATTTAGAGGAGAGTCTTTCCTTAATACAGCAGCTTGAAAATTTAAAAGAAAATTAGGGAAATAATACAGTGGTCAATGGATGTTGTCAACCATGACTAAAAATTGGTAGCCACCTGTTGTCCATGGGGGAGATTTGCCACCCATTGGCTAATATGTTCTGTTGCCCTGGCAAACACTGGGTGAGCTGCCATGAGACAGAGGGTTGGATCCAAAGTTTTTATTTTGTGAATGGAAGGAGAGTTGCACTCACAGCAGGAACCCTTCTGCTCATGGAAGGACCCTTTATATGAGAGCAATACTCCTTCCATGAATGCAAGCTCCCTCCATTTATGAAATGAAAACTCTGGATCCCACCCAAAATCTCTTTATTGTTGATGCTTAGGTAAGGCATCAACAATAAAGATTCTAAAACTATATGGGCAGTGGTGTCCTATGCTTGAGCAGCAGCTAAAATTAGAATAAGGCTGGTTAAAGGAAATCATGCAGCACAATCCTAAGCATGTTTAGTCAGATGTAATCCCCACTATGTCCAATGGTGCTTACTCCAAGGAAAGTGTACACGGGACTGCAGTCATACAGTGCAATTCTATCCATGTTTACTCATAAGTGCTACTCCTGGGGAAGTGTGTATAGGACTACAGCTCCAGTTACCCAGAATGCATTGGTTTGAAGAGGTGTATTTATTTATTTATTTATGTATTGTATTGTATTGTATTGTATTGTATTGTATTGTATTGTATTATTTATACCCCACCTTTTTTCCTGCAAGGAACCTAAGGCGGCTTACATAATCATCCTCCTCATTAAGTACTTCTAAACTCTTTTGGTGCAATATGTGTTTTAGATACCGTATATGTTTGTATCTATGTTTGTTGTAGTGCAAAGACCTGTGGTTTTAGTTACTTAGGCTGCAATCCTATGTATGTTTAGCCAGAAAAAAGTCCTATGCTGGCAGCGGGATCCTGGTAGTAGGACTTTTTTCTGTCTAAACATGCATAGGATTACACCCTTAATATTTGTTTTGATATTAGTTATTGGGCAGATTAGAAAAGTAATAAACAAATATGGTAAATATTTATAGATAAACACACACACATTTACACACTAGCAGTAAACATATATAACCCCCCTTTTAATCTGTTCTTAGTACAATCCTATACATGTCTACTCTCAAGTAAGCCCTACTGAAGTCAATCAGTTACTCCCAGGTAAATGTGTACAGTATTATTGCAGCCTTACTCTTTTTATACATAAGAGTTTTCGTGTGCCAGCTAGTTAGAATGCACCCCCCTGTACTTCTTGCACTGTTTCCTTTATAAGGCATGGAATAGCTACTGGAGTGCTAAGGCATTCCTAAATATCAATTTAAAGTTCATACCTGGGGCACTTCAAAATCAGTCTGAAGCTTCCCTGAAGTTAATCCACTCAGCAGAACAATTTCATTCTCTTTTGGTGGCTGTACATTCATGGAGCTGATAAGCTTTGGGAGATTGGGGGAGATGCCGATCAATCTCTGAAGTACAAGAAACATGAGTATGAGACAGACCATACTTCTTTATCCGGCCATGCTATCAGGCATAAAATAAAAGTGGATGCTGGCATGCCCTCAAAAGATATTTGAAAGTGAACTTCACATTGGGGGTGGACTCAGGCTGGCTGGAAAACAGAGCTCTTATGAGGCAACAGTTACAAGAAGGGTAGATGAACATCTGGCACGGAGCCCAAGAGGTCCCCCCCCCCCCGCTCTTTCACTACTCAGATATTGGGCTCTTTATGCTCTAGTTCAGCCTTCCCCAATCTGGCACCCTCCAGATGTGTTGGACTACAACTCCCAACATCCCAAGACAGCATGGCCTGGCTGAGGATGATGGGACTTGCAGTCCACCACAACTGGAGGGTGCCAGGTTGTGGAAGGCTGCTCTAGTTTATATTAGAACCAGAAGCTTCTTCCACAAACTCCCCTCTGTGTGCTCATGAATGCATGGAGAGGGGAGGGGGGGCTACACTCACTGGCCCAGCCTCTGAAGCCGCTGTCCCTGCCAGCTCCACAAAATGCATTCGCTTCTGTCAGCAATTCTCGTATCACTCGTGCATTCTAAGTCTGTGCGTAAACTTTTTAACCTAACACATAGCTAAACTGTTGCAGCTTGAAAAAGTGCTTAAATCCAACACGCTAAACTTTAATGCCATTAATTAACACCAATTTGGAGGCGGGGGGGGGGGAACACCCCAGTTAATATCAGTGAGCTAGGGCATTTTTCTGCCTGACGTGAAGGACAAGATGGCGCTCCCTCCATTCCATGTATAGAAGCCGACGTGACTGGCAGATTAATCTTATACTTCAACCCTGGCAATGGGGCAGTGTCTTCCACTGCCCCCGTGGGCAGCAGACTAGCTTAAGGGGTGCAGGACAGGCTGCATGGTGCACAGCTCTGACCGCCAACATCTCAACACCACTCCCCATCCTCCAGTGCCTGCTGCCGGAGGACGTCTCCTCACTTTGCCTAATGGTAGGGCCAGTCCTGAAATGAACTGGATTTTACCAGGGAAAGAAAAGCGCTGTTGCCAAATGTGCAAGGGAAAGGTCCCTGAGGGTGTTCTTGCATAGAGTTTAGTGACGGAAATGCTTAGATTCAGAGAAGTGCAGGGATGACAAAAGATCTAGAGGATATATTTAGCTCAGATAAAAGATTAAGAAGGGAAGCGTTGACAGTTTGCAAGTGTTTAAAAGGATGCTGAAAAGGAGAACATACATATATTCACTGCATCCTCAGAGGATCAAGCAAGAAGTAGGATTAAATTGCTTAAAGGTAGCTTTCACCAAATATTAGGAAAAGCTTTAGCTATAAAAACAGTTCAGTACAAGAAAATGTAGTCTAGGTGTTTATGGGATCATCGTTCTTGAAGTTTCCCAAGGAAATTCTGGACAGTCTTCTGTTAGGGATTGTCCCTGGGGCGCAGTGGAGGCTGGTGGCGCCAATGCCAGTGGCGTAGTGTATCCACTCCAGGTTTCAGCACCATGGATCGCTCCTTTAAAGTTCAGACTGGAACCCAGAGTGGATATACCACCCCACTTACACTGGTGCCACCAGCCACTGCTGCTAGGGAGTACTGCTTCATGGTGGATAAAGTCCTTCTTCCTACCTAAAGGTGTAAGGCGGAATAGGGTGATGCTGTCCTGAGGCTCTTTTGGGATGGCTGATGAGTGCAGAGTAGCCGTACCACTCAGCTCCTTCCCACTCTATGTGGGTCCAATGACCCATTCAAGGGTATCTTATAAAGAAATTCTGACCCATGGGGGCCATTTCTTGGATCCAGGTTAATTGTGTTGAGGTGGCTGTCAGTCAAAGAGGGGCCTCTTTTCTTGAAGGGCTAAGCCAGTTAGAAACTGGGAACACAACAGGGCAAGCACTGCAGAGCAGAAACCCCTGGCATTCCCCTGCTGCAGCCTCTAGTTCCTGGAGTCAGGTGCTGGTAATTTCAGATGTATGTGGATGAGTGGCATGGTGCCCTCAAAAAGGCAGAATGGTACATTTTTAGCTTTCTTGCAGCTGCCAAGAAGCCGTTCTCTGTCCCTAGTTATTTTTCTGCTGGTTGTAGAGATAGGAACTGGGGTAAGATGCTGCATGGCCAAGTTGCTTCCTGCTGTAGTGTGTTGGTGAACTCAAGGGGATTGTATGCATCGTAGAATGGTATAAGGTGTCCTGACTTAAGGCAATGGATTTGGACTAAGGGCTTGGAACTGTTCCCCCCATCCATGAATCTATAGTCTAGTTCACATTTTCTGGAGGTATCTATGTGGGTGCCTTGGGCCACTAGTGGGCTTATGGCTGGGACATGCTAATTATCGAAGTGGTGTCCCATTCCCCTACCCTCATCCCCCAGATCTGGAAAGCAGTTCAGGCATCTCTTCATTCTTCTGTTTATTTTCTGGTGAGTAATAGGAGCCATTTCTGTATTGTGCATTCTGTGTATGTATTAGCAGAGCACTTGCCTCTTTCATAAGTTCATCGTTGCGATCATCCTTGTGTGCATCCAGATTCACAAAGCAAACCTGCAATTATACAGAAAGAAAGGAAAAGAGTGGATAGATTCAGAAGTCCCCCTGAAAAATCTATGGAACTGTTTGGAAGTAAAGACAAATCAATCGTTCTAAGCACATTATGCAACATGCCAACTTCTGCCATGAAAAAGAGGATTGTCAAAGGTAAGCGACTCGTCACTTGGGAGAAGTGCACTGGAAATCATCACATCACATTACATTATCACATTACATTTATATCTCACCTTTTTCCTCCTGCAAGGAACCCAAGGCAGCTTACATAAGCCTCCTCCTCCTCTCCATTTTATCCTCACCACGACCCTGTGAGGTAGATTAGCCTGAGAGTCAGGGACTGGCCCAAAGTCACCCAGTGAGCTTCATGGCCGAGTGGGGACTAGAACCGGGGCTCCCAAGTTCCAGTTCAACACTCTCACCACTATGCCACACAGAAGGAAATAATTACAGTACACTGCAAAATTGGAAGCTGCCTTATACCAGGTCAGACCATCTAGCCCAGTATCTTCTACTCTGACAGGCAACAACTTTCCCAGGGCTCAGGAAGAGGTCTTTCATAGCAACATAGGAAGCTGCTTTATACTGAGTCAGACCATGGGTCAATCGAGCCCAGTATTGCCAACACGGCCGGCAGCGGGTCCCCAGGATTTCAGGCAGGAATATTGCCAGCCTCTACCTGGAGATGCTGGAGACTGAACCTGGGACCTTCTGCATGCAAAGCAGGTGCTCTAAGTTGGTCTTTCACAGGACCAAGTACTTCTGCTTCTAAGTGGAGATGCAAGGGATTGAAGCTGGACCCTTCTGCTAGCAAAGGATGTGTACTGCTGCTGAGCTATGGTCCCTCCTTCTTCTGTCCTCATGCAGGGAGGCTGGTATCTAAAGAAGCCGTTGATGCAAAAGAACACAACTGTATTTGCTGTGTGAGAGGGGGGCTTTCTTTGAGGATTTCTCAGCAGCAGCTTCCACCTCCGAAGAGGCAAGCTGTGGTCCAGGTTAACAGGCAGCTCACCACTTTATGAGCGGAGCTGTTTCAGAGAGAACTTTTCACAAACTCTGGCCCTTGCGCAATGTTCTCATTTTAAACGTACATGACAATCTTTGGATTGTGAACTACACAGGATTTTGCCTTCTTACATTCAGCTATGTGTAGCTATTTCAATAAAATGAAAAAAAGTAAAAAGGGGTCCAACAGCTTATGAATGGGGATCTCTGCACATACCGTACCTTTCAACCCTTCAGCTATTCAACAAAGAGTAGTAACATTCCCTCCCCACACACACATACAATTCAATATGCAGCATGCTCTGCAGTGGCCTTCCCACAACCTGGTTCCCCCCAAATGTATTGGTGTATAACTCCCATCAGCCTTTGAAGCTTCAATTAATGTATAATGCAGATTCCTGTTCAGGCTCTTCACCTTTGCTAAGCCAAGTGTAAGGGTTCCCTATTAACTGCTGTGCATAATTAAACGTGCTGGTTCTAACCTTTATAGACCGGAAACAGCCTGAGCCTGGGTTATAGAACACCAAGGCTCTGCTCTAAATTCTTTCCTTCCCTGAAGTTAAGAATGAGAGAGGTGGAGGGCAGGGCCTTTCCACCAGCAGAACCCTCCTGCTGGAACTCATTACCAAGGGGAGCTCAGCAATCTAATACCCTCCTCAGCCTCTGAAAACCAGTGAACCCATATTTATTCCAATTCCAAGAAGCATTCAGAGGGTGAGGGGGCAATTGTTGCTGTAACCAGGTGAGTAATTTCCATTTCCTACAGTATACAGGCTTTAAAAAAGTGTTTTATTTAATTATTGTGCATAGCACAATGAGCTTACAGTAAACAAACACAGTAAAGGTCAACTATTCAAATAAAAATAAAAAGAAACTGTGTTCCCATTCTTGTCTGGGTTACATTAACAGTAGAATGTTCTTAGAGCACCCTTCATTTAATTAGATCCCTTCAAAATGACGTTTGGGGTATTGGGGGCCTATAGACCACCGTCCCTTTGTTGACAAATGCAATGAAAAGAAACCAGATTTCCATGAAGTGGTCATGTTTGGCCATGCCTCCCAGAACTCGGCCATGGTGGGTTAGTCTTCCTGAAAGATATGCTTTTTAACTGGCTTAAGGCACTATCCTATGCAAGTTTAGACAGAAAAAAGGCCTACAACTCCCAGCATGCCCCAGCCAGCATAGCTGGCTGGGGCATGCTGGGAGTCGTAGACCTTTTTTTCTGTCTAAACTTGCATAGGACGGCGCCCTTAATCTCGTATTAATTTATTATAGTTTTCAATTAGTTTTATTTGCTTCTATTTATACCAAGTTATAAGCCCCCCTGATGGCTAGAAGCCATGAGGTGGGATCTAAATATGAACACACTGAATAGAACAGAACACAATGCTGTAGTGTGGAGTGCTCCTGTTTGGTGTGCCAGCCAGCCATGTGTTCATCCAGGATTTGTCATTCCATTCCCGCTCCATGACACTTCATCTCTCCTCTACTCCCATTTTCCCTTTTTCCTAAAAGACATCCGCATTTCATGACTGCTGAGCATGCTCAGTCCTCACTGGGCTGGTTTTGGGGGTGGGAGGGTTTCCCCCGAGCATGCTGATACCTCCCTCTTGTTCTCGGTGGCCCCATTTTGGCTATTATCCTGTTGGCACTCACCACCTGAGTTCGCTACTGGAGGATGTGATAGAATAAAATACATGTAGACTGCCAGAGCTTGGAGTGTGCATAGCACACATGTTTTCAATTTTATCCATTCCAAATGCCACTTTTGGATACATTTTGCAAAAGTTCACAAAGATTCCAGGAAAGACATTTTAATACAAACAAACCAAAGCCAGTGTGGCGTAGTGGTTAGAGTGTTGGACTGGGACTCAGGAGATCCGGGTTCTAGTCCCCGCTTGACCATGAAACTCACTGGGTGACTTTGGGTCAGTCACTGACTCTCAGCCTAACCTACCTCACAGGGTTGTTGTGAGGATAAAATGGAGAGGAGGAGGAAGAGATTATGTAAGCTGCCTTGGGTTCCTTTCATGAAAAAAGGCGGGGTATAAATATAATAAACAAACAAACAAACCTACCTCAAAAGCATTTTTCTTACACCCTACCTTATTATTTATTTATTTATTATTTGCATTTATTTATCGCCCATCTGGCTGGCAAACCGGCCACCCTGGGCGATGTACAGAAAATAAAACAGAATAAAATACATTAAAACATTTTTCTCCATTAAAATACATTGAAACAGTATACAATGTTAAAATCTTAGCCCACCCCATATTCCCGCCTGAATAACCAAGTTTTTAATGAGCGGCGGAAGCTCAGCAGAGAGGGGGCATGGCGGAGGTCACTTGGGAGAGAGTTCCATAGTACGGGGGCTACCACAGAGAAGGCCCTCTTCCTCGTCCCGACCAGTCTAGCTGCTCTGGCTGAAGGGACAAGGAGAAGGCCATCTGTGGCAGATCTTGTTGAGCGGCCCACTTGGTGTTGCTGGAGACGCTCCTTGAGATAGACTGGACCGGAGCTGCATAGGGTTTTAAAGGTCAAAGCCAACACCTTGAATTCAGCTCGGCAAGCAACTGGTAGCCAGTGTAGCTCCTTGAGCACTGGCGTGATGTGATCCTGCCGGCGGCTGCCTTTAACCAGGCGAGCCGCTGCGTTCTGTACCAGCTGTAGCTTCCGAACCTTCTTCAAGGGTAACCCCACGTAGAGCGCATTACAGTAGTCTAGGCGAGAGGAGACCAAGGCATGAACCACTGAAGGGAGCAGATGATTAGGAAGGTAGGGGCGCAGCTGCCGTATCAGATGGAGTTGATACAGCGCTGCCCGGCTCACAGCTGCCACCTGAGCCTCCATGGACAGCTGGGAGTCTAGAATGACTCCCAAGCTGCGGACCTGGTCCTTCAGGGGTAGATGTACCCCATTCAGCACCAGGTCAACATCCCCTAACCTCCCTTTGTCCCCCACCAGAAGTACCTCGGTCTTGTCGGGGTTCAGCTTCAGCATATTCCTTCCCATCCAGCCACCCACTGACTCCAGGCACTTGGACAGGGTCTCAACGGCCAACCTCGGTGAGGATTTAAAAGAGAGGTAGAGCTGCGTGTCATCTGCATACTGATGACACTGCACCCCAAACCTCCTGATGATAGCTCCCAGGGGCTTTAGGTAGATGTTGAACAACATCGGGGAGAGGATGGAACCCTGCGGCACTCCACAAGTGAGCAGCCGAGGGTCCGAAGCTTCCTCCCCGAGAACTACCCTCTGGTACCTTCCAGAGAGGAAGGACTGGAACCACTGCAATACAGTGCCTCCTATGCCCAACCCCTCCAGGAGGTCCAGGAGGATACCGTGGTCAACGGTATCAAAAGCCGCTGAGAGATCGAGGAGGACTAGAAAGGAGCATTCACCCCTATCCAAAGCCCTCCTCATATCATCCACCAAGCCGACCAAGGCCGTCTCTGTCCCATGTCCAGGCCTGAAGCCCGACTGGCACGGATCTAAATAATCGGCTTCATCCAAGTGTGCCTTCAGCTGAGCACCCACCACCCACTCGATCACCTTGCCCAGAAATGGTAAATGGGAGACTGGGCGGAAGTTGTTCAGATCCTGGGGATCCAAGGAGGGCTTCTTTAGAAGAGGTCTTATTACTGCCTCCTTGAGGGCTGATGGCATAACTCCCTCCTCGAGGGAGGCATTCACCACCGCCTTGATCCCCTTCATAGCAACTAGTGTGCCTCCCGCTTCCCCATACCAAGCTTTCTACATCCACCCAATTTATGGTCTGCTGCTTTCTTCACCCTCCTACAATCCAATGACCTATTTTATAGTGACCTCCAGTTTTCCTCAGCCTCTTTAGAAATAAATATTGCAGTGTTTCCAATGGGTGTTCTTGTTTGTGTCCGGAGCTGCTGGACCTGTGTGTTTCTCCCCCATGTGGTGAACCATTGAACTGCCTCTCAGTGAAGAACCTTCTGGACTGACTCTGCCCACCAGGCCGACCACTGGATCCTTCTCGAAGGAATATAAAGTGCTTCCAGTTCAGGTTGAGCCTGGCTTGAGCAATATGGTCTACCTGAACTCTGGTGTGTCTAGTCTTGCTGTTCATACTTGGCTTGTTCCTTGGCCCTGCCTTCTGGTTGGCCCTCTGATCCTGACTGCGCTTGGTCCTTTCTCCTGGCTTGTCCTGTGGTTCCTGACTCCTGGCTCACTTCAGTTTGCTGCCCAGCCCTGACAGTTCGTTTGTTTTTACATTTGGCAAGGCAACGATGTGTATACATTCCCTTAAGAATCTCCTTACTCTACTCCTTTCCAGGAGAATAGTTAAGCTTGTGACACAAAGCAGATTTAAATGAGTTGCTTGGCTCAAATCATGTGATAGAGCAAATTACACAGAGAGGTGGAATCGCAGCCTCAAGATGCTTACAGTGGAAGATTTTACCCGAGCAACCCTTATGAAAGTGGGGAAAGGAGGAGAGTATTGCACTTTTACTCCTAAAAACAACAACAAAACCCCAGCTATTTCCCCCCTCACCAATATACCAAGTGATAGTAATAATTATTTCAAATAACATGAATTAAATATAGCCTCAGTATGTACAGGGTGACTAGGAGATGTTAAGGGCTTGGTGCATATGATGGACCAACCAGATTCCAATTTTTGTCCTGATCAGCATGATCGGTGTAAGGGAACCAGTTTGAATTCGGCCACACTGCAGGATACCACCGCAAAAGACTCTGCAGTCCTTCTTCCCTAGTGTGTGTACGCACGTACATGTACGCAGAGAACTTGGTGAAGACTCAAAATGGCTCCTTGTTCTGTTTCCCTGCTATGGAGAGTCAGTCCACAATCTGGTTTCCACAGATGCACACCCACACTAGGAAGCAGGATTGTACCCAAGATCCTGAGGGCATAGCAACTTGTGCTTTCCAAGACCATTTTAAAAAGTGAAAGTAAAGGGAAAAGTTACTCCACAATGACATTTCCATGTCAAAAATTGTTGTGTCAATTGGTCTTAAGAGTACCAGCTGACCAATATATTGCTAATGAAGCTGGACTTAACAACATATAATCATGGCATTGTAGCATGAGAGCCTTTCTACCTGAGGCATTATTGTGTGCTCCTGAGTCCTCACTCATGGTAGTTTGCAGGTGCTTTACATGACTTCACCATCCTTCAGGGCCTCTCCCATTCTCTGCAAGCATTATAGCATTTTTTTTCTAATGAGCAAAGTCTGGTATTTCCATGAATGGTGGAAATTCTGCTATACCACAGTGCCACCTAGTGGTTGTGTAATGGAACATATAGAAAGGCAGAGGAAGAAAACCCCCAGGAAAAAAACATGTGTAAAGGAGCCGATCTTAATTTCACAAAGAATCCGGAAGCAGAAGCCTTGGTAAAGTGGCGGGTTAAAAGCCTCATGAGAAAGGATCTGAATGTCAGCTCATCCAATGCCCTTCAATGAGGCAGCACCTTTGACAGCACAACACTATAAAGAGATTATGATCACATACGACATTAGACAGATCTATGATTATGCAGACCACAGCATGCTATAAAAAAAGAGCAGGCACATCAGGGGACCAGTGCCTGTACAGTGGAGATGGGGAATGTGTGGACCTCCAGGGGAAGATGATGAAATTTGCCCCAAGGTTCAGGGCTGCTCACCTGTTGAGGGTGGGGATCGGGGGTAATGGGACTACCAGTTCCAAATGTTGTTCCCAGGGCATTTTATGGGGGGAAATGTGGCAGCAGCGGAAGCAGAAAAGCAAGCAAACAAACAACCAACACTGTTGCAACAGGTTAGCAGCCCAATCTTTGGGGATAATTTCTCTCAACCCAGAGAGCCAGCGTGGTGTAGTGGTTAGAGTGGGACTCGGGAGATCCGGGTTCTTGTCCCTACTCGGCCATGAAGCTCAGTGGGTGACTTTGGGCCAGTCACTGACTCTCAGCCTAACCTACCTCACAGGGTTGTTGTGAGGATAAAATGGAAAGGAGAAGGAACATGTAAGCTGCCTTAGGTTCCTTGCAAGAGGGAAAGGGGTGGGGTATAAATGTAATAATAAAATTAAAAATTGCCAAAATGCCCCCCTTCCCTCCCCAGTTTGCTGCCTATGAATGGGGTGGTGAATTTTGGAGGGGGACATTTTCATTTAGCACTAACTTACACAAATATTCAGGAACACAGTATCTAATGAAAACATAAGAATTTCTTACCCCCAATCAAGGGAAATATATATATATATATACGTATATATATATATATATATATATATATATATATCATAGATTTATTTCATAGATCATAGAGTTGGAAGGGGCCTACAAGGCCATTAAGTCCAACCCCCTGCTCAATGTAGGAAACCAGAGGAGGGATCTCCCATCCAAGTAATAACCAGGCCTGACCCTGCTTAGCTTTCCACGCTCAGACAAGCTGAGCCAGCATGAGCCACATATGTGTGTGTGTGTGTGTATATAAATAAAATTAGTGCCAACGTGTTGGCATAGTTATGCAAACAGAAGCAAAATTAGCAGACATAACTGATCTATACTCAAATGCCTACTAATTAAATGCAGAACTCCATACAGAGCTAATATAAAGACAGGAATTAATAGACCCATTCTTAAGCAAACAGGACTTCCACAACAGACCAAAGCATAGTGCAAATATAATCTATACACATGCATCCATCACATGCACCATCCTTTTCAGAGAAGTAGATACCTTTCCATCACTCTGTAAAAGTAGAACTACATACATAGACTTATGTTATAATTCTACAAAGGGCTATTATTTCATGGCAATTGAACTGGTGAAGCAACACCTCACAGCAATGTTTGCTTGGTATTATCATGTGTACATATTTTCCAAGATTAAACAGCAATAGAGAACAGACTTTTTAAAAAGCCCATAAAAGATGTCTTTATGAACCATTTATTTAGTACCAGGCCCAGAACACTCTGTAAATAGAGCTCTTTTATTGTTTTGGCATAGCTTTATGACTCTAACAGTTACATTTCCAACAACAAATGCTTCCTAGAAGTTAGCCTAGTGTAAACCCTCATGGTTACAGTAATCGGCACTATCCAACGCACATATATTTTACTTTCTTTAGAGATAACGTTATGCTGTTTGTGTCCAGGCAATTGCATAACGAAGGGGAACATGAACTTTTAAAAAGGGGAATAAAATCTTATTTTGCCCTTTCTTGGCTCTCCCTAGGAGAGTTGAATTTGTCCATCAGCTATGCAGCCTGTTCTGCAGATGGCCATTTTTTGTGCATGCAATAAGTGCATATTACACAGACTTGAGTCAGAACTAGGTTAATGTAAAACCCAACACACAACCTGAATCGTGCCACGGGTGTACTATGAATGAAACGTATCCTTGTCTTTGTCGTACAGCAGGGATGGAGAATGTGCGGCCCTCCAGATGTTGTTAGACTCCAACTCACAACATCCTGCACCACTGGTTATGCTGGCTAGGGCTAATGGGAGTTGCAGTCCTCCAACACTGTAGGGCCACACATTCCCCACTTCTGCTGTACGGGCACTGGTCCTCCCATGCGCCTGCTCCTTCTTCATAGCATGCTGCAGTCTGCATAATTATAGGTGTATTCTTCTGCCAGGCATAGGCTTCCATGCGAATGGTAACCCTGCACGATCAGGGGGTCCAAATTGTGTGGAAGATGTAAGAATGTAGGTTGAATGCGTGCAGCCTGCAGCCAGGGCTACATTGGGGGGGGGGCGCTACTTGGGGCGGCCCCATTCCTGCTTGCCACTTCTCTTCATGCCTGAACAGGGCTTTACTGCGGGCAATGTTCTGTGTTTGGTTGGGTGCAGTGTGTCCCAATGCACAATACTGCAATAGCATTGGACAGGACAGGACAGGACAGGTGAGGTGGCATTTAGGCCATATTGGCAGTTGGTCAGTACAGCCAGGAAGTTTGGCTGGACTCAGCGAGCTTCAGTAATAGTGAGACGGAGTCCAAATAAACAAAGGTGAGGGGCACAGGGAATTTACAGTCAGTAAAACTGCGCTTTATATCCATTGGGAAAGGTACTGCGTTAGACCTGGGCAGCCAGAAGGGTGGTAACAGGTGTGTCCTCAAGAATATTGATGGTGGGGTGGGGGCAGTGGGGAAAGCTGGAGCAGGCATATTCATCAGCAACAAATCTTTGTCCTTTCAAGGCCTTGTAGCTCTGTGATCTCTGGAGGAAAGTAACTGTTTCTATAGCAGCAAATAAATGAAAGGAGTTGCCCGGATACTCCAAGGCAGAGCACTAAAAGAGGGAGGCACACATGTCCTCTCCCTTCGTGTGCTGACAAAATACATGGAGGGGTCCATGGAGTCATGCAGGCCAGTCCTACTCACCATCGCAACTGTGCTCTGCCTCCTCCCCTGATGAATGTGAGCTGGACCTTTGGGAGGATGAGTTCAGCGTGTGTACAGGTGCGTGCCGAGAGAGCTCCTGCACACTCAAGGATTTGGCAGGGTGCCTTCTTGAGTATAGGAGCTCTCTGTGCATACTACTACCTGCAGAATTAATTCTTACAAATGCCTGTCGGATGATTGTCACAGTAGGAAAGAGACGGTGGAGGGTGGGGCTCGCCCCTGTGGCCCCCTCTGCACATTCATTTAATGTGCAGAAGGGCTCGTGCAAACCCTGCTAAACAGCTTACCAAAAAACACATAAATGCCACAGAGGTGATAGATTAATGTTTGAGAAATGAAAATGAGCAGAATTATGGACTTCTGCACAGTTATACAGTCATGCCTTGGACTGAGAGCATAATTCGTTCCGGAAACGTGTTTATAATCCAAAACACTCTTATATCAAAACGAAATCCCCCCAAAAAAATTTGTACAGAGATTTTTAATTTAAGCCGTACTACAGTACTTGTATTGCAAGACGTCGCTTGTATATCAAGTTAAAAAAAATTAAATAAATATTTAAAAATTTGCTTGTCTTGCAAAACGCTCTCAAACCAAGTTACTTGCAATCCAAGGTATTACTGTATATATATAATTCATAGATACGGTAGATAGATAGTCATGCAGGCATGCACTCACACCAAAACTGAATTTTAAAAAATTAGAAAAGAAAATGGGAAGGGGCCATCTGCCTTGCTTCAGCTTGTCTGAGCGTGGAAAGCTAATCAGGGTCAAACCTGGTTATTACTTGGATGGGAGACCCCTCCTCTGGTTTCCTGCATTGAGCAGGGGGTTGGACTCGATGGCCTTGTAGGCTCCTTCCAACTCTATGATCTATGAAATCTATGAAATCTTCAGAACCCACCTTCTCCATGAAGCCTCTGGCTCAACTCCCCAAATCCAGTGTCCTATTGCAATGAAGCCTGTAGCCAAGCCTAAGTATATGTAACTGAAACGCATGCATGCTTTCCCTGTTCACCTCTGCTTCCACTTCCCTGCATCCTCCTCCTGTTTCACTTGTGTCATTTTTTTAAACTGGAAGCTCCTTGGGGCAGAGACCTATCCTCTTGAACTCTGCAAAGTGCCATGCACACTGGTGGTGCCATATAAACAAATGAATAAACCATAAAAAAATACTCCAGGTGTGTCATGGGGACTATGACATATTTCTCAAAGATCCCATTGTACTTTTAATGAATGGCCTTCATGGTTCTTGATAAAGAATATTTGAGAAATATCTCCCAGATAGTAACTGAGTGCATCTTTTACAGAATATGGGAGAAAAGAATATTTTACTTGTGAGTCTGGTATAGGAAGATAAACAGAAAAAGGTTTAGAGAAGGACAGGCTGGTAATTCTCTTTGTGCTCATCAGGCTGATGTAGCTATGGAATTCTTCAGTGTGGCGTAGTGGTGAGAATGTTGGACTGGGACTCAGGAGATCCGGGTTCTAGTCCCAACTCGGCCATGAAACTCACTCGGTGACTTTGGGCCAGTCACTGACTCTCAGCCTAACCTACCTCACAGGGTTGTTGTGAGGATCAAATGGAGAGAAGGAGGATTATGTAAACCACCTTGGGCTCCTTGCAGGAAAAAAGGTGGGGTGTAAATATAATAAATAATATAACATCTGTGTCCACTGGCTACTTAAATAGCATATAACATGAATTTCAAGTTCGCATTAGTAGTGCAAGGAAACACCTTTTGCAGGCACTATAACTTCCTGTAGCAGCAGTATTAAAACTTCTACACTCCCAAGGAGGCTGCTATTCAGTTTCTGAATTAAAACTTATACTTATTGCTGTATACTGCAATGCTAACTAGGAAAATTAGCATCTTGTATACAGAGGTAGATAAAAGACATAGACATAGGGAATATAGACTACCTATTTGACACTTGCTGAATTCCTCGGAAAGACACGTAGGATTTTGGTGACATCCAATAATGTTTTTTGTCTCCTCTAAGATCTGCATTTAACATGCCTGTATGTTAGAATGTGAGTCGTACTCCTATAATTCCTATAAAGTGAGGTATGGGGGGTTAAAGGCTCATGCACAGTGGTTGGGAAGAAGGTGCTGAACCTGTGCTTTCCCTCTGAAACTACTTCCCACACCTGAGACATTTTGAGCCCCCACAGTGAGGATGAGGGAAATGGATAGGAGGGAGGGAGGTTTGGGCAAAAAAGAAAGGTAAATTGGGGGAAGAGTTCAGGACTCCCACCCCCACAACCACCCCATAATTCAAATCATGCCCGCCACCTCCTGCTTTATAGTAATTTGGCATCACCCAAATGTAGCACACAGGTCTGCAGTAGTTGTTGGAATATATAACGAAAAGATGCCAACTCTGAAGGGAAAGTTTTAAGTCAATTGCCCATTAAAGGGTTAAGGCAGACTGTGGTTGTTGTTGTTGTTGTTATAAAAACAAAAAAATTGAAACCAAATTTAAAAACGACTCAAATAACTAAAACAAGTTAATACAGCGCAACCTGTAAAAAAGTTAAAGTAACCACCCCACCATGTACTATTTAGAGTTGTTAAATGCCTCAACATAGAGGACAGTCTTAGCCTGGTGCCGGAAAGATAGTAGAGCTGGCGACAAGCGGGCCTCAGTGGGGAGCTTGTTCCACAGTTGGGGGGCTACCACAGAAAAGGCCCTACCTCTTGTTGCTGCCTTCCGAGCCTCCCTAGGAGGTGGCAGTCGGGGGACAGCACCAGATGTTGAGCATAGTGTCCAGGTAGATTGTGGTTGGGAGAGGCGTTCCGTCAAGTATTGTGGTCCCAAGCCGTGTAGGGTATAGGTTAAGACCAGCACCTTGAATCGGGCTTGAAAGTATACAGGCAGACAGTGCAAGCGGGCCAGAACTGGTGTTATATGTTTGGACCTTCTGGTCCCAGTGATTAGTCTGGCTGCCATGTTTTGCTCAAGCTGCGGCTTCTGAACAGTCTTCAAGAACAGCCCCATGTAGAGTGCATTGCAGTAGTCTAGCTTTGAGATTACCAGAGCGTAGATTACTGAAACCAGGCTATCCCTGTCCAGACAGAGGCATAGCTGGGCCACCAGCTGGAGCTGATAGAAGGCACTCCGTGCCACTGGGGCCACCTGAGCTCAAGGAGCTCAAGCTACGAACCTGCTCCTTCAAGGGGAGTGCAACCCCATCCAGTACAGGTTGAACTCCCTCCATCTGGTCAGAGGAGCTACCCACTAACAGCATCTCAGTCTTGTCTGGATTGAGCCTCAGTTTGCTGGCCCTCATCCAGTCCATTGTTACAGACAGGAACCAATTTAGCACACCCACAGCCTCAACTACTGAAGATGAAAAGGAGAAATAGAGCTGCATGTCATCAGCATATTGATGGTAACGCACCTGAAAACTCCAGATGACCCCACTCAGCAGTTTCATGTATATCTTGAATAGCACGGGGGATAAGACTGACCCCTGAGGAACTCCATACTGGAGAGTCCACGGGGCTGAGGAATATTTTCCAAGCACCACCTTCTGGAGCCATCCATCCAAGTAGGAGAGGAATCAGTGCAATTCAGTACCCACCACTCCTAATTCATACAGCCACCCCAGAAGGATACCATGGTCGATGGTATTGAAAGCCGCCAAGAGATCCAGGAGTATCAACACAGTTACACTCCCCATCTCTCTCCAACATAGGTCATCACACAGGGCGACCAAAGGTGTTTCCATGCCAAAAGTCTCATCCAAGAATGCCTGGAGCTGGTTGGCCACCACCTGGTCAAAGACATTACCAGGAAAGGAACATTCGCTACCGGCTTAAAGTTATTAAGATCTTCTGGTTGAAGGGCTGATTTCAGTGGACTGCACCACTTGACTGAATCAGGGGAGGAAATGCTGAATGTTGCTTAACAACAGGTTTTAATTCCATTCTAACACTCCTTTGACAGTTAGATTAGTCTATTATTAACTGACTTAACTGGTGCTTGCTAGGGTTTAGCAATGAAGGGATTTGCCTGTGTTTTCCTTACCTCAAAGAATAGAATGAGTGTCATTTAAGAAACTGCACTTCTGTAACCATCAATCTTTAGTACCCGAGTAACCTTATGTTACCATTACTTATCTTTTTTAAGCATCTACTTACAAACAAGTCCTGTGTGTGCATGTGTTTGTCTGAGAGAAGTCTGCTGCTGCTTTTGTGCTCTGCCTTCAGTAGTCATGGCTAGTTAGCCCATCAGTTTGCAGAGCCAAAGGGAAAAGTATAGTGTACTCGCATTGATTTGTGCCATGTTGTTTTCATTTGCACCATTAAGTGAAATGTTTGCCAAGTCATAATGAGATCTCAGTTTTGCTGGTTCAGATTGGAAGTAAATTGAATTAATTTAGATATATGGTGGAGGGAGATCAGAGTGTGACTTTATACTTCGAGGAGAAAAAAATGGTTTCAAATACGTAATAATAATTTCCCCACAGTTTCATAGCCAAATATTGAGCTGTTCAAAATCATCGTTCCCTTGAGTGCTTTCAGCATCTGGCCAAACATCTTTTGCAAAAGCTGGAGTCAGCTAAAGACTGGAAATAAAAATATTGTTTTCCATTAGGCTTCTTTGGGGAACAGCAAAATACAACCCCAGGAATCATTAAGGGAAAGGCAAAAGGCCAACTTTTCTCAATTTTAGTTTCAGCATTTCATTTCTGAAAATGAAGCATTTTCTTATTTCTGATGCCTCTTAGGATAATGCAAAATGGTGTCCTCAGCAGATTGTTACAAGGTGGCCATCTGCTCCCCCCGCCTGTAGAACAGCACCAATTGTTTTTGATGGGTATCGAAGTGCTGAGCCACAGACTTGTCAAGTAAAATGAACTGCATTTATTTTTTTGTTAAAATTCATAGGAAAAAGCAAGAGCACAGGTGTGCAGGCACTGTGCCCTTTGACAGATCTCGCCTGGGACCTCAATGATGGATACCAAGCCTGAGCCTCCACTTGCCAGATTGCCAGAAGTAAGTATCCTGTGCCCTGTGCCAAGCCCCTTTCCTGGCCAGGATTCCTAGAGGCATGCACAATTCCCATATAATGCAAAACTATCGGTTAGTGTTCCGAGGACAAGCCCGTGTGACCCTCAGGCGCGCACTCTCATGGTCGCACACTCTCCCTGTCCCCTCTCCAGCGTGGCCATGAGATTAGAACTTTCTGCTTCTGTTTTTGATTAACCACTATTTCATGTTATGTCTGAACCTAAACTGTGGTTAATCTTAACTACAGTTTACTAAAACAAGCCAGCGTCATAAACCACAGTTTGAAGTTGATGTGTTCATTTTAATAAACCATTGTTAAGACTAACCACAGTTTGTTAGAAATCAGTCATCACACCAAGCTGTGAGGTTAATCTAAAATGGAAGCAAAAGCTTCTGAACTCCTTGCGGAGGAGAGGATAACATACAAGCCCAAGGCTTGCACAGGCTCAACTTCATAATGCTAAACCATTTTCAAGCACAGCCATTATGTGAAGTATGTCTAAAACTTTTGAAAAATGCTCTGAAAAATGTGAAGTGTGAATATAACAAACCAGTTTGTTTCTGGCCTCAATTCAAAGTGCTGGCCTTTAGAGTCCCTAAATAGCCTGGGACAGAGATATTCCCATAAACCTGCCTACAAATTAAGACAGGGGTGGTGCTAGGTACCAAAAAGATCCAGGGTTCAGACCCTCATGACAAAAAAAACAAGAAATGCACAAATTTGCATATGCTCTAAAGCACTGATGGCGAACCTTTTTGAGCCCGAGTGCCCAAACTGCAATACAAAACCAACTTATTTATTTCAAAGTGCCAACAATGCAATTAAACCTGAATACCGAGGTTTTAGTTTTAGAAAAACAACTCATACAGTTGTCCAAACTAATTAACATCTTTTGTCTTAAAAGAAAAACACAATAACAGAGCTTTCAATGATACAAACAGTTTTTTGTTGGGAAAAAAAATCAACTCAAAAAATTATTATAGTACTACATTGTACACTGGAGTGCCAGTGTGGCGTAGTGGTGAGTGTTGGACTGGGACTCGGGAGATCCGGGTTCTAGTCAGGGCCGGTGCTACCATTAGGCCAACTAGGCGGCTGCCTAGGGCGCTGGGCTAAAGGGGGTGCCAGGAGCATAGGGCTGGAGGGAGGGCTCAAGTGGGAAGGGGGCGCGCTAAATATCTTATCTTGCCTAGGGCACCATACTGCCTTGCACTGACCTTGGTTCTAGTCCCTGCTCAGTCATGAAACTCACTGGGTGACTTTGGGCCAGTCACTGACTTTCAGCCTAACCTACCTCACAGGGTTGTTGTGAGGATAAAATGGAGAGGAGGATGAGGAGGATTATGTAAGCCGCCTTGGGTTCCTTGCAGGAAAAAAGGCGGGGAATAAATATAATAAATAAATAAAATAAATACACATAGCCTGAAGGGAATTTATACAAACTTTTTAAATAATTAGGCACATGTATTTTTGGATAAGGGATTCTCAACTTGTAATATGATTATATGCCAGACTGAAATTGTATGGGGCAAGCTTTACCCCGGGTCCTTTCCCTGCTTCTACAGATGTCGGATTAGTAAAAGTAAAAGTCAACCTGTACTAGGATGAGCAAGATAAACAAGAAAACTAAATGTGCTTAACACACTTTATGTCTTGGACTGCAAACACTGCATTAGGTAAAAGTTTGCATTGGACATGCTTTTGCACAATTAATGTGATTTTTGCTATTGCATGCATGCTGATAATTTGTCAAACCTTGGCTCATACTCTGTTAGTTTGAGAGCAACACATGCAGCACTCAGGTCAACTGTTAGAGCTTTACATCCAAGCCATGCTCTGTTCATCATTCTTCAAAATCTTTTAAATGTGATAACAATGTAGAAAAGAATTCAGTAACAGGAATTCTAGAATAAGATCATTCTGTTCCACACTGTGAGAAAGAACAAAATCATTAGTGTTTTGCAGAAGGGGACAGTCTTTTCGCGATCTGGTGACCAATGGCTCGAGTGCCCACAGAGAGGGCCCTGCGTGCCAGCTGTGGCACCCGTGCCATAGGTTCGCCATCACTGCTCTAAAGTCTCTGTGTGTGTGTGTCTTAAAGGACCCTGTCTCCTAAGGACACCCATATTTGTAAAAAAAGGATGTAAGGACAGGGGAGAGGATTTGATTTCAGAAAAAAAATGCAGGCAGAAAGACTGGGAGGGGGGCAGCTGGAGGTGAAGCACGTGTGGGCAAAAAGCCAGCTCATTCAGTGGGATCAGATGCAACAGAGATAATCAGGGCTCCTGTACCTATATTTCAGCAAGTGCCCATGGAGAGCAGGGTGGTGGGGCAGATGGCCTCCCAGAGATTTGGGGCTCCCAACGAAGGATTCGGGGCTCCAGCCCTAGTGGGCTGCCCCCTAACACCGTCTCTGAATTAAGATCTTCACCAGCTGTTCTTTGGGTGCCACTGCCTTCTGAAGTTAAGCAGGTGGCTGCTGGAGGCAGCCTTTTCTGGGGCCATGCCCAAATTATAGAATTCTGTTCTTAAAAAGGTACACCTAGTACCTACATTATCTTTGAGGCATCAGGCAAAGTCCTTCCTGTTCTCTCAGGCTTCTAATGCTATCTGTTTCCCTGGCTTGTGATTGTTTTTTTTTATTGGGTCCAGGTTTATTAATCTTATTGGTTTTTATGCTGCCGGATACAGTCTTGATGATGTTTTACTTTATTATGTTTATTATACGATTTATTATGTTTTTCTACTGTGAGTCACCTTGAAACTTCTGTAAATGAGGTGGGATAGAAATCCTAGTAAATATAAACAAACAGGAGTTTGGGGGGAAATGTACCATACAAGTAAACATCATAAAGCTGAGACTGGCTGCAGCTGTCTGTTGAATGCATACCTGGTGGCAAACCTGGTTTTCTTTTTGTGTGATGTGTCAAACAACCCTCAGAAATGTGGAAAACCACCCAAAACCCAGCTCTCCTACAGCACAATCCTACACGTGCTTAGTCGGAATGAAGTCCTACTGGGTGTTCAATGAGGCTTACTCCCAAGTACATTTGCATAGGCTTGCAGCTTTGTTCAGTTGTCTTGGCTTATCTGGTTTCCCCGAATTGAACCTTTGGTTCCCCATTGAGTCTGATCCCAACTTTCATGGGCCCCCCTGGATCTTCCAAGAAAGTACTGTCCCCAAACCAGAGATGCTTCCAAATGGAGGGCTCCTAGCGTGACCAATCAAAAGGCATTGTCCACGTATTCCATCTTTTGTCCTTAGCCAGTGGTGTAGTGGTAAATTCTGAAGTGCAGCTGCTCATCATAACAGACCCGTAGCCACGCCCACAAGGGGAGTCCGAAAATCCAGGCAGCTAGCTGGGTTGATCCATATCAACAAACCAGTTCTGGAAGTTTTCAACTCCACCATGAGCAGGCCTTTGATAAAGCTTAATTGCTGGTTCAAGAGCAAACCACCCCAAAATACTTTGCAGTACAACAGGGAACAATACATTGTTGGTAGGTAATTCATTCTCCCCCAGCTACTGTGAGAATTACAGCTAAGCTCAGAGGGAACAAGGAATTCTGGGGACGGTGGCAGATGATGTCAGCATCCCTGCTATTAAAATAGTGTCAGAGCTGCATCTCTGTGAGACCAGACTCCGCCAAACTACTGTCCTTAGTGGATTTTTTGTGGTAAGAAAAAATGCAAGAAGTGGATCAGAATAACCATCTGATCCCCCATAAAATTCCATAATAAGGCAGGGCAAGCGTGGGTAAAAGGCTTGTCGAGAATCACCCCAGGACATGACGAATTTGCACTAAAGTTTTAGGGATGGGCGACCCACCCAGCACTCGACTCACGGCACATGAGCTGAGCACTCCCACTGCATGAGCTGCGCCAAGCTGAGCATGAGTGCCAGCTGAGGCGCTCGCAGGACTTCCAGGTCCCCGGCACTATGTTGTTTACATAGAAAATGGCCTCATTTGTGCAAATTAGGCCAAAATTTGCACAAATTAGGCTGTTTTCTATGTAAATAATGTAGTGCCGGGAACCCAGAATTCGCTCCCCTGGCTCAGCTCGCGAGAACGCAAGTCGAGCCAGGGAAAAGGTAGGGCGAGCAGAGCTCGTGGTGGTGGTGGTGGTGTCAAGTCCGGCAAGTTCACTGGACTTCCACCCCGCAATCAAGCTCTGTGCACATCCCTACAAAAACAACCACCTAAGTCAAACTCAAGGGACAGGGAGAAAGACTGCTCCAAAGCCATCACATGCAAGTTCCAAGGGTGAAGGTGAAAATGCTGTGTGTGTGTGTGTGGGGGGGGGTTATGCCTTTTACTGCACTCTATTTATATCCCTGTTTCCTGCCAGATGGAGCTATAACCTTGAGTTACAGGAAGAGAAGTCAGGAAGTCTGTCACAAAGGTGGCTTTATAGGCTTTTCTTTATATAGGTCACTCATTTCAGATAAACAGCTATCGATGCCTCTTAAGTAATAGACACTAGCCAGCTGGCCTGGAGAACAGGATTAAGTTTGTTGCTGATCTCAGGTTCTCAAACTCACACTCTGTCAAAGGCAGCATACTGTCGCCCAAGCAGGAGGGGCTTGATCAAACCAAAACCATCTATCCAATTAAGCAGCCTCACTGGCATACTTTAAGAAGCACACTTCAAGGTGAAAAGTGAGGAGGAGCTATGCAAAGAAGTGTAAACTTTGAACAGAGCTCAGCAGGGCAGTATATGAGAGATAAGGATACAGTACTTGAACAGAAGTTTGGGTACTTCCTTAAACTGTATTTACATTTTAGTAAATGATAGTGAATACTGTTGGTTTCAATGGAATATACTTCCAGGAGGTGTGTTTAGGACTGGAAGAATATGAAGCCAAGCTCACCTCTGGGCTATCATGCCCGTGAAGTTTTACCAAATTTCACTGAGCTTTAAAAGAGACCTTTTGTACACTGATAAACTTTATGCTTTGCTTGGTTATTCTTGCTAGACTGATATAAGTCTACATTCTCTCCCCCCCCCCCGCCCCAATCTGAATGATCAGAAATATTTTTCAATGTAAGGTTTGCACAAATATACTGTTAAGATATGTTGCAGGGATCGGGGCACATAATGCTCTTTCATCATTCAAACTTTAGCGTAGAGAAAAAGAAGAAAATATTTTACATCCCCCCCCCCCCCGCACAATAAAACATGTTAGGGCTCACAGGGTTGGATCCTGGGTATACTGCCCCCTGCTGCCAAAATGGGAACACTCCCTGAGCTGAGTTCTGTTTAGCTGGTGGGAGGGGAGAGGCAACTTTCACCAATTTGGGGGGAGACAGGGAGAGGGGTTAAAAGTGATGAAGATCTGTGGATGGGAGGAGGCTTTTTGTCTGCAGATGGCAGGCAGACTCTGGATCCAGGTCGCAGAGTTTCTGGTATAATCTAGTAGACCAAATTGAACCAAAATCTGTCTGTCTCTCTCCCCCCACCCTCGCCCCTGCTTACCAAAGAAAAGTAAGAATCAGTAACAGCTATGTGGAGGAAAAGGATGATGATGATGATGATGACGACGACGATAATGATGATGATGATAATAATAATAAAAATAATGTTTATGGGTGTAATCCTATGCATGTTTAGACAGGAAAAAGTCCTACAACTCCCAGCATTCTCCAGCCAGCATGCTGGGGACTTCCCCACCCCCCCAAGTCTAACCATGCATAGGATTGCACCCTTAAATCTATTATCTTTATCTGTGCATTTTAGATAGTTCTCTGTAGGCATTTCCTGCACTTGAAAGCGATAAAGGGAAAAAAATGTTGTGAAAAGTACGTTAATCTCAAAATGTAAATGATTTCACTAAACTAAGCCGATGCATGAAAACATTTCAGAACCTCAGCAGGCAGGGATGCTGAATAAACTGAAGTCTCCTGTTCCATTGTGCAAGTGAAGAGGCAACACTAGAGCAGAACTACATTCTTTAACTGTATCCTGTCACCAAATACTATTATGAAAGCCAGGAGTGATAGAATGAATATAAGCTATTTTGTGTGCCCCCCCCTTTTGAGTAATGCCTTTGGATATCTATTCATATTAATAAGGCTATGGCACAACAGGTAGACATTATAGCTGTGTAGGCGGGATCTGTTTGAGCTCTTTGTCTCCACTGAGAGTCAGCAAGGGGCAAGGGCCTTTCTTAGTTTTCTACCTTCAGGCTACATTCATTTAGGTTTGCTCACCATCACTGGGGTTTCCCTCTCCCTGCTTTAGCTTCCTTCCTCCTCCTCAAGTCAACAGCATTCAGATTTTTATCCTTTGCTTCTCCTCCACCTCTTCCCCCTCTCTCAGAGTTAGAGCCCTTGTCCTGATTCCCTTTTGTTTTGTTCAGCCAGCCCTAACTGTTGCAGGCGGTTATTAATGGGGAACCTGGAGGCCTGCACAGTGACTCCTGACTGCTTCTCACAGCAGCTCAGCCGTCCTTGGTGATACATGCACCCTTGGCACTTCATGCATCTACATCTCACACCCTCCTCCAATGTATAAGCAGCTTCCCTATACTGATCGCACGGATCCTTCATCTAGTCCAGGGGTTGGCAACTTCAGGAGGTCCAGGGGTCATTTTTGTCCCCTGGACACCCCCACCACAGTCTGCTGGGCAATCCAAAAATAGATTAAAAAAAAAAATAGGCGGAAAATGGCATCTGTAGCTGCTAAGGAACCCTAAAAGGGTCAATTCTAGCTTGTAAACAAGCTAAATTTGACCTTTTTGGCACTCTGTAGTGCTACGGACACCATATTTTTCCTTTTTTAAAAAAATATTCAGGTTGCATGGGTGTGTTGCCCACCCCTGATCTAGTCTAACATTCTCAAACCTGAGAGGAACCAGCTTGTTAAAGTTTTAAGCAATGGTGTTACTCAAACCCCATTGAAAACAATGGAATTAGGCATGTTCAGATGTAACATGGAACCATAATTTAGCATCACATACATGAGCTCATGTGCTCTCCCTCACCTTCCTCCCTTGTTTATGAGCAAGAGCAGGATTTTAAAAGCATCTATTCATTTCCCCATGTTGTCTGAATATGGGAAACAGTGTTTCTTAACAAACTAGGATATTGAACTGCAGTTTGATTTGATATTCTGGTTTGTTAAAAATGTTTTTTGTTTCACACAAGATTTGACCTCATTTCAGCTATTTCCATCCAATATTTTATTTTGGGCTTTGTTCTGCTGGTGCAGGCTAACTAATTATGTGTCATTGCAGCATTTACTAAAAAAAAACAACCAAACAAGCAGTGTATGTGTATGAGTGTGTTGGCTGGCTCAATTATTCAAAACTCTAATAAATGACCTCCTGGGTTTCTGAAGGAGACTTAAAACTCCATCCAGCTGTTAATGCATTATAGATTTCACATTATTTCTACTGTCCCAGCTGTTACAATTAAGTGCTTAAAATAGGTAGTGAGTCATTGTGTTAACTATGCAAAAAATAATATATTTTTTTCGGTTGAAGTTCTATGTGCAGCTTTTATTTGCTATTTGCTAAAATTTTACTAAAAAATATGGTGTGTTAACTTTCTTTTCCCTTTTCCCAATGTAATATATCTATCTATCTATCTATCTATCTATCTATCTTGTGGTTTCCTAGACCTGCTGGCCCTGAAGGCTTTATTCTGTTTCAGTCACTGAACCATCATCTAACCATCTGAAGCAGTAACTGAAGATCACAAGCTTGCTAAAGTGTGGCCATGGGGCAGGGTATCTTTTACAGGCTAATTTATATTTGGTTTCATTACATACACTTTCCCCATTCTCTCTACCCTTGCCCTGCCGCATTATTGGCAGTTTAAGCCCTGGAAAAGAGTGAACAGTTTCTGTAAATGTCTTAGAAAATTTGCTTGGCAAGGTCCTCAGTCATTCATGCAGTCTGTCCTCCCAATTATTTTATTTCCTTGTCCCTATGCACATACTGCCTCTTCTCCTAGCCAATACTGGATCCTAAATGTATTTCCCAACAAACACAGGAAAGATGCTATTTAAGCAGAATAAAGTCAGGTCTCTGTAAGCATTAAAAACAAATGGTATTGCCCGGGAGGAGAAGAATATTGTAGTGCTTCAGACTGAAGGTGGAAGAATCAGGTTTTTGAATGCTCCCCTGTGTAAAACAAACAAACAACACCCCTTAATATCAGAAACTAGCACAACAGTGAATGTATTTGTACTAGGTTTCCCCCCCCCCCCTTTTCTTTTGGCAGGGAGGTTTTTCATGAGGAACTTAAAAAAAATGGCACCCCCCACTTGCAGTTTGAAGTCTCAAACTGTGGTTTTTTGGGGGAGAGGAATAAAAAATGGCATCTCCCTGCTTAAAGTGGTAAAGTTCAGCATTGACCAGATCTGCCGATATATCTGACAGATATAACAAAATATTCCAAATCATCCAGGAAACCCATGAACCAACTCAAGGGGAGCAAATGCAATGTATGCATTTGTGCATTATATCTTCCAGTCACAGCAACTGTACATCCTCTGACTGTACCTATTTAACAGGGCCAATCCTTCCATTAAGAAGTGAGATCATCTCAAGTGGCAGATACTGGGGTGGGGTGTGTGTGGCAGCAGCCCTCCTTATTCCCCCCTGAACCAGCCTGCTGCTCTCAGGTGCAGTGGAGAACAGGGTTCCCTCACAGCATTAAGAATCAACTGCAGTCCAGTTGGATTCTGTACATGGAATGGGGTGAACAGAAGAGCAACCATGCTGGATCAGACCCAGGGTCCATCTAATCCAGCATTCTGTTCACACAGTGGCCAACCAGCTGCCCACGGGATCCCACAAGCAGGACATGAGTGCAACAGCACCTTCCCGCCCATGTTCCCCGCAACTGGTGTACATAGGCATGCTGCCTCTGATCCTGGATACTCCCACTGAAATCAATGGGACTTGAGTTAGTCATGCCTAACCGAAGTCCCACGGATTTCATTGGGACTAAAGCATGACTAACTGTGTGATCCTACATGCAAACTCAAAAGTAGGCCCCATTGAATTAAATGGGGCTTTCACCCACAAAAGTATAGGATTATATTTTAACTGGATTCAACCCATCAGATTTATTTATTTGGGGACCAGATCTCCTAGCTTTGCTAGGACATACTGAATAACATTCTGATTCATTCATTCATTCAATTTGGAGAGTGTTGTGTAATGTGTCATTATAAATGAATGTTATATTAAAATGCAAAACATGTGAACTGTACTTTGCATTGTGGTGTTAATATCTCAAAAGTTCATTGCCAGGAGAGGCCACAAACATCTATAGACCTACATCTCCCGCACTATAAACCTCTTGTCTGTTCACTATAAAATTAGTATACTTATTCAGTCTGTCAAATGTAGTATGGGATGGGGTTGACTATTATAATTTTATAATTGCCTGTAAGCTTCATTCTACTGGAAAAGTTTGATAAATTATTACTAGACACTAATTTTTGTCTTTGACACTTCCCTTTTAACTTCACATTTAGGCTGCAATCCTATACACACATACCTGGGAGTAAGTCTCACTGAACCTAATGGGGCTTACTTCTGATTAGGTATGCATAGGATCGCACTGATAGTCTTAAAAAAACTCAGTGAGATACACTGAGATGTGCTGTCAGTGTACAAACACATCCTGATAGCATCTGCCTTGTCAATTTGGCTGCCCTTTCTAGCTGTGTTAGACTTTGTTGTGGTGATAATTCTCATTTCCCCACTTTCTGCCTATTTTTAAACATATACATAGTGTATAAATCTCTGTAAAAACAGTAGCATTTTCTCTGCAACTGTTATGAACAACCTAAGTGAATCATAAATCATCACCACTTGTCGACTTGTTCACCTGCATTAGAGTCATCAATTCAATTAATTTGACAACTTAAATATACGCTCTTGAAACCCTAAATGCCACTGTATAATTCATGGCTGAACTTAAATATCCTGCCCCGCCCCCATCAGTTCATTCCTTGACTTTAACCAACATTGTTTTAGCACAAGCTAGACTTCATTATCATATTATTTTTATTTAACTCACATTAATATCCACCTTGAGGGTACAATTTGGATCATAAGCTCTTGTGGTGGCAGCGGTGGTGGTGGAGAGAGCTAGAAACCTCCTAGTTACTAAATTGTTTAGGACATTAACAATAGTATACCTGATGTCATCTATTTGGCCAACTTCTATGGATGTAATTTTATATATACTTTTGCTACACTTCCCTCAGCCGGAGTGTAAATACCACCGCTTATATCAATACCTTACACAGAATTCTGACATGGTCACATTTTCCTTCTCACCTGGCTGTGGTGAAAATTCTGCCTCTTTGAGAATTTGTGTGTGTGTGTGTGTGTGTTGTATGTGTGCTTTACTGCATCCCCTTCTAAACACCTACTGTACATGTTGAAAGGTGTGACATTTCAATATGCCAGAGTGAAGAAACTATTTAAACAGAACATTTTTCTGTGGTTCTTTGGTCACTTTGTGAGACACAGCCATAACATTCCTGTCACAAACTGCCCACCCATATTTCTTCACTGAAAGATGATCTAGCTAGCCCTTGCTTGCAGCCCCCTGAACCTCTAAGTGATGACCGCTCATTTTATGCACATGTTTATCTTGCTCTTTCAACACATTTCTCTATTCAGCAGCACAATGTAATACGTTAAAGTTGTTAAATACAGTATTTACGCAAATTGTGGCCATGTTTTACGCAAATTGCACAAATTGCTGCTGTATTTCATGCAAATTGTGCAAATTGCAGCCATATTTTACACAAATTTCTTTGCCTTAAAAACAAAATGCAAATCATGGCCCACTTTAAAAGTGGAAGACTGCGTGTTGGCTCGACTCATGTTGGAGCGAGTCAGGGCCAGTGCTGGGTATATGGGTTGGAATCTGGGGGGGGCCAAGATGGGGCAATCCACTGGATTTTGACCCCCCCCAAGTGGATTCCTTGCACATGTTCAGATGTTATGCTCCCTTCCCTCTTCTCCTTCAGTGCCAGATTTTGCACTTCTGTCATGGTTAGTTTAAACTTTAAACCACAGTTTGACATTACCATCCTGGTTTCGTATCCTGGTTTGTAAGCTATGATTAAATCACAGTTTCCCTGCTCAGATGTGATGGGATACTGTGGTTTAAATTAATCACAATAGAAGCACTGAGGCAGGTGCATGAGGGATGAGGCAAAAGGGGAATGTGCCGTTCCAATGCTTGTTCTCAGCTTAATAAACTGTGGTTATTAAACTGAGATCATTACATCTGAACTGGCCCTTTGTCTCCTATTTGGTGCTAAAACAGCTGTCAGGTATTCATGCTTTAGGGTGCAATCCTATGGCCTCCCGACATTGCTTGGGGGGGCATAGGATTATTCGGAGCCCCAGCTCCGAGGGGTCCTGCGAGCTCAGAGCTGGGACTCTGAACACTGAGCCCCCGCCCCACCCCTCTTGCCGCCAGCGTGGAAAGAACAAGATTGCAGATCAGCCTTGGAGAGGAGGAAAAGGGTTTGGAGGCTCACATGCACCGAGCACAGAGGGCATTGGATTGTGCCCCCATGAACCAGCTGGAAAGGAGACCTCATAACTTTGTAGTAGTAGCAGCGTATGGCAACTACTGAATTTCCAAACACTTTTAGAGAACATTGCACTGGTAGGGAAGATGAGGACGGGAAACAGTGCAAATATCTGACAGCTAAACTGAAATTTGCTTCCTGGATTCTAAGGAAATTCCAGAGTTTGAGTGGGTGGTAGTGGAGGGGGGCAGTGATGTACCGTAAGTTTCCTGTAAAATTATGAATTTGCAGTGCAAATTAGACTAATTTGCATGTGGTGATTTTCGTCAGCAAATTTTCTGGTGTCACAAAGCAGCCTTTCCTAACCTGCCCCCTTCCAGATGTTTTGGACTTTAACTCCCATCAGCCCTATCCAGCACAGTCAAGAATGCTGGGAATTATAGTCCAAAACATCTGGGGGGGGGGAACCAGGTTGGGAAATGCTGCTTGAGAGAGAGATCACTTTGCATGCTTATTTTACTTGTATCTAGTAAACAAAGCAACAAGAAAAAAAGTACCCCATGTTAATTTCTTGTCAACGACATTGACGCATTTTCTCATATAGTTGCTAAGGATAATCACCTGAAAAACATGAATTACAACTTTGAAACTGCCAAGCTTGCCTCACATTATATTTGAAAGGCATCCATTTGTTACTGATGAACAACAAATGCTCAGTGGAAAAATAAAGCACTGGAAAAATTTCTGTGGAAAATTTTCTATCCCACATTGCAGGGGGAGCAGCCCCCACCTTTTATGACAGCTTACATATATTCCATTTTAGAAGGCAATAGATTCATAGATCATAGAGTTGGAAGGGGCCTACAAGGCCATCGAGTCCAACCCCCTGCTCAATGCAGGAAACTAGAGGAGGGGTCTCCCATCCAAGTAATAACCAGGCCTGACCCTGCTTAGCTTTCCACACTCAGACAAGCTGAGCTAACGTGAGTCAGGCCTGTATGAGACCCCTCAGGCCCTCCTGGCTAGACCTTCCCAACTCCACCATATCTTTTCATAGCTATGTGCCTAGCTGAGAAGGGTAGCCTGGTCTGCAGCTTTACCTGTCTTTTTTACTCAAGGCGCCTATCTATCTATCTATCTATCTATCTATCCATCCATCCATCCATCTATCTATCTATCACATTTCTGTCCCACCTTTCTTCCATCATGGAACTCAAGGTGGCTACATGGGATTCCCAGGTCTCCTCCCCTCCAAGCACTGACCAGACCCAGACCTGCCTAGCTTCAGCATAAATCAGCCATTTCAGTGCAATTAAGCCGGAATAAGAGATGGTTGCTTTTGAGACATGGGAATGGCTCCTTATGTTTTTCCGTAATGGAATGTATTCAATATGAACAATTTGCATAGCACCCTGTAGGAATAGAATCAGGGGCATGGCTTACGATGACCAATGGGAGGAATTATCATTAGTGAGGATCAACTTGTGGGTTTCACTATGCCTCCTTTCTCCCATTCTTTCAGCAATACTCTTAAAAATAATATTGCAAAAATTATTTGGCAGTTCATGCTAGCAGATCCCATTGAAGCTGTTCAGTTCTGTAGCTTGATCATTAAATAAACCCCTTTTAAAGTTAAATACAACAAGGCTACATCAGATATTGATGGATATACAGTAATGCCACATAAAGCATTTCCATGCGCTTGTCCTTTGTTGTGTTAGCCATGTATGAAGGCTTCAAATTACTGCCTCCGCATAGAGAGATTGCCATAAGCATAACTTCTGAGTAATTTAACAGCACTGGAATACACTGCAAGGTACAATCGTGTGCAAAATTGCACACATGTACCTTAGGACTTAGCTGTTTTCTCACCGCTGATGATCATTGTAACTGTGTCTTTGCTCCCATGATATTTTTATGGGTGACTCAACCCTGAATTATGGATAATTGATAGGTAAAAACAGAACCATGAGGCACACTTCCACCCCACAAAGTTCCCCTCACCAATTCACATTAATTTAATGCCCTAACTTATCACTGTGGCCCATGAGCAGTATCTATTCTACAGAAGAATATGGCTCTTAGTAGACAATAAATGACTCAAGGGTGCCTTATTTAAGCAAAATGTGTCAAGTAGGAAATTTACAGCAGCACGCTATTTGCAGAGAATAAACCGAGTCGCTGGAAGGTATTTGGACTAATTATTCTGAAGAAATTGAGGGAGTGCTTGTCTCATGCTAATTTTCATAGATGCCAAAATGTGTTGGCAGAAAAAAACAACCCACGGCTACGGAGTGTAGAAATGAAAACATTGGATTAAGAGATTTTTTATTTATCTCATAGAACCATGCTCAGGCGGATGGAATTGACAAATAGGGATGAGACAGGAGACATTTTGAAGTTTCTCTTGGAAGTACTTCCAGAACCTCAATTTCATTTACAGAGTTTCAAGCCAACACCACGTATTGTGATAGGAAGAGAGCCAGTCTAGTATCATCTTTTATATCTTTTGGCACCTTGTTTTGATCAGACCCATTTTAATTTATCATAAATATAGCTGAATGTGCAGCCATATGTTTTTATAAGCACATAGGAATGCATCCTATGCAAGCAGCTCTGATATATACACACAGAGGCTCTGACATATCCAGAGAATTCTGCACAATGGAATAGCATCCCTGCAACATTCCCCAGTATGGAAGTGAATGGAACATTTGCTTACACAGAGCATGGAAGTCTAGATTGCAGCTGTCCTCTGTGTATTCAGTCATAATTTAAATTGACTGCATACCAGAATGCATATATATGACATTAGCCCTGCCAGGAAAAGGAGCTATTTGGGGTTCAAAGTTATCACCAAAGCATGAAATATTTAAAAATATTCAAAACAACTGGTACCATTTGAAAAACCAATTCTGCTTAGATTGCAATCCTATATAAATTTACCTGATAGCAAGTCTCATTGAGTTCAGTGGGACTTACTTCTGAGTAGACATCTATAGGATTGCACTGTTAGGCTGTGCCTGCTTACTACACACCTGAGAGTGCCAGTCAAAAACGTACTACAGGCAATGATGAAAGCCACTATTTAATCCAGCCTTCCCCAAAATGATGCACTCCAGATGTTTTGGACTTTAACTTCCATCAGCTGCAGTCAGCATAGCCAATGATAAGGAACACTGGGAACTGCAGCCCAAAACATCTGGAGAGCACCAGATCGGGGAAGGCTGCTCTTATTGTACATTGCCTATATCCTAAACTGGACAAAAAAGTGTTTGCACTGGTCTAAGGAGAAAGGACTGTATACATATCCTGTGAGGTCGGCATAGAGGAAAGGAAAAAAGGTTATGTAAAAATTAAAGACCAAAACACCATCAACAAGCAAAAGGGGGCCAAAAAAACCCTTAACAGAAGGAAATCACAGGAATGCTGCAAGTACTTTAAACAATTAATTAAGCAATTCGATTCCCTGCATTAGCCTCCCCCAACCTGGCACCCTCCAGATGTGTCGGCCATGCTGTCTGGAGATGATCAGAGTAGTAGTCCAACAGATCTGAAGGGCACCAGATTGGGAAAGGCTGACCAACATGTTGCAAACTGGTGTCTTCCTCAGGCAGAATAAGAGCTGGGGGGGGGGGGAACTTCCATCTAATACTCTTTAATAAATAGAGGAGAGCCGTGTAGCAAGCTTTTATAGAGTCTTCCTCATTCAAACCCAAAGGGTGCCTTTTAAAAAAGCTTTGCCACTCCAAAATTCTTATTTCTCAATGTTATTCACAAAACAATGCAACAAAAGCCAGCATAAGTGGGGAATTCCTCCTCTCCCTCCCCATTCTGAATTGTTATATTTACTTTTTAACTTGCTCATTAAAATGCAGCAAGTAGAGGAATATAAACATTCCCACTGAGAGCAAAATAGCCTCCTCCTTCAGACACTTACATGTAACTTGTCAGGAGTGCTCCGTGGAGCAAACCACCTACACTCATTGTTCAGAGAGAACATTATTCATTTGAAATAGAAATAAGCCCTCAGATTAATGCCAACTGTTTCTGAGCAAGTCTGTTCTGCTCTTTCATATCATGTGAACCACACTGAAATGGTCATGCTTTCTTCCGCACCCCATCCGGTCCTTGCCATTCTAAAACACATGGTCCATGCTGTCACTCCTTGTTCCTCTTTGGCTTGGGATGGTGAAATGATGACATTACATGATGGAGTCACAGCGAAGAGCTCCCCCTTTTGGCAGAGTGAGCCTGATGAAGCTCTTGATGAGCCTCCCCTAACCTGGTGCCTTCCAGATGTGCTGAACTGCAACTCCCATCATTCCCAGCCAGCACCCCCAGGCTGGGGAAGGCTGCTCTTGACCTTTCCCTCCCAACCCTAATTTTTGTGTACCCTTTGATAGCCATGAAGCAGATTGTCACATCCCAGTGGTATAACCTTAGGCAAAATGTGCAAGGGCTAGGATGGGTGTACCATTAATGCCTGTGTAAAAGATGGAAATTGCAGGTGCCACTTATTGTGTCACAGTGTTGCATGGGTGAGAAAAGCTGCCAGAATCCCATCTTTTACACCTTTATTACATCTGCAGCTGCCCTGTCCTGCATTGCATCTGACTATCCTAAGCTCTGCCTCCAAACAGAAGGCAACCTTTACAGGGAATCAAGCCTGCGGCAGCCACAATTTCCGCTCCTGTAATGGGAGTCGCGGAAGATGGTGAGGAGTACAGGAGTGTTGTACAGAGTTCTGCCTCTATGCTCTGGGTTTGCTTTAAGAAAGTAGATTTGCTTTAAGAATCAGCAACTGGCCTTGGCTACTTGGCTGCTTGCCAAGCTGATGCAACATGCAATCAAGAGCAACTCACCTGGGCGTGATCTGGCTGCTGGCCAGAGGGATGACACTGCAAACAGCACAGGTACTAACAATGAAGCACGAGGTCTGCAATCCAAGAAGCTTGGTGCTATTTAAGAAGAGCAAGTGCAGACTGAGGTGGTTGTTGTTGGTGGTGGTCGTTAGTCAGTGGCGTGTGAAGTACTGAAGAACTGGAAGGAGCAAGGAGGAGCAGAGGACCCTGTGCAGAGAGCCTTGCAGAAGCCCAATGTGGAAAACCAATACCCAGGCGGAGAGCTGCTGGACCTAGCATTCGGGTTGGCTGAACAGTGACTGTGCAGCTAAGGGGTGGGATTTCCATCAGGGAACTGGGAATAGCATTGTTGTACTTGTGGCTTAACTTTACAATAAACATGTTTGGCTTTAACTTCCTGGAGGAGTATTTATTATGGTCAGAAAATCCCTCAAAGAACCTTTGCCAATCCCTTTTGGGTATCCTGTGGCAAAACCGCTCCTGCCACTCCCTTCAAGTAAAATCTGTTGTGACCATGAGCTCCCACGAACAGGGGTGGGGAGGTTGGGTGAAGGGAAATTCAGACCCCTAAACTGGGGGATGGTGGACAGCTTGTTCCCTGCACCCCTATCATTATGCCTAGAGATGTGAAGGCCTGAAAAAAAAAACTGGAAAAATGGGGGGGGAGTTTTTCCCTCATCCCCCCCCAAAAACCTGGCAAAAAAAATATTTTTCCATTTTTTCCCCGGGCCTTCACATCTCTAGGCTTATACCATGCCCTCTTCTGTTTAGTGAACGGGATAATTCTTCTGCAGATTATGAGCTCCATTATTGTTTTGCTAGGGACACAGTGTAGTAGCTTTTCAGTCTTTTTCCTTCCAGACAACTTGTAGCACACGGATATTAAAAATCTCTACCAGTACACAGGCTGCTAGAATGTGGGCAAGAGTCATTAGCCAATCCATCTTTCTTTCTGCAATCCTCTTATAAATTATGTGCACAGTCTAGCAATAACACAGAACAGAGAAAAGTAAAATTATCCTTTCAGGTAACTGCCTTCATAATATAACAACACCAACACTAGCATATCAATAATACTGATCTGTCAGATAACATTTAACAGATAAGACACATATGTAGTGATGCTAGTGGAATTATGGAGCTGGGAATGAAATAGGAGGACCAGAAGGCAAAGTAAATAAAGGATCTGGTACAGGGAAGAAACAAAGGTCCCACAAAGCTTTTCTGCCTAATTGGCACACCTTTCAGGAAATAGGGATGGTGCCCTCAGTTTCAGAATGGAGAAAGGTTGCTTGTTGTTCTTTACATTATTTGTGTATTGTTCCACATCAAGCAGATTCCAGAATAAAATAAAAACAAAGGGTCTGCACAGGTCAGAAACTGAACATAGTCCTTCTTTCAGCTTCTCAACTCACATTTTCTTCTAGCTGACAAGATGGATGTAATCTCTTAGTCACTGGTTGCCCCATGAACTACGTAAGTTTCTAAGGCCTCAGTTTAAGGTAACACACACACACCAGATCCAGTTGGATTTCCTACTCCTACCCCCAGCCTAAATTCTTCATGGAGCATCCAGACTACTAAAAGGCCTTTGCACATTTGGGCAAGAGCGCAAGAAAGAATGTAATTGCAACTCAGTGTCAATTATATTTCAAGATCCCATAACTCAAAACTGTCCTGGTGGATTTATGGGAACATTAAAGACTGCCCTTAAGTTTAACTACCAGGCTGTGGAGCCCAGAGTCCTCTTCTTCATATTTCATAGCTTCAGAAACAGCTGTGAATGTTGTCTTGTCATTAGGGCCCAGTCCTTTTTGGTTTTGGTGTAATTAATTGTCACTTCTGATTTAAACTTGAAGAAAATATGCCAATAAATATTTATGTCAGGCATGCCATCTGCTCCCTTTTGTACAATATGCTAATAATTAGCAGGGCACCATTTCTGTATACTTGATATCATCCAGGCCACAGTGAGCCCTGGACCCATGATAGCAGCAAGTCAAAGCATAAGCAAGATTGTGCTGAAGTCTCACTGGGGTTCCATTTCTAGGGGCTTTAGTAGATCACAGGTGCATTGAGAAGGTGATATCTTCAGATCCGCATCATGATACATATCAACCACCTGGTCCAATGGAGCGTCATTTATAGCCCTGCCAATGCTGGGCTAGATGCCCAGTTTTCCTAGTAATGCTAATGCAGGTTTCATATTTTAATTACTATGAGGATTGGTAAAAAAAATGTCAAAATACACTCTGAACAGGCCTGGACAACTGAGCAACAGAGTGGAACAGGTAGCAGTATCGGGTGAGGCTTTTAGAAACTTTTTAAAAAGCTGAAATATCCCCCCCCCCCCCAGCTACCCTGAAAACATTCAGAATGCTGTAAATTAGTATGGATAATATGTGGAGTGCCAGTTCATAAGTGGTCACTTTAGTGGCTGCAGCGGCTTGTGCCACATCAATCAAAGCAGCATCCCCTGTACAGCAAGAAGGGCAGTGCCATGCGGCTCTAATGTAACTCCCATTGAGATACTGAGAAACTGTCCTCGAGAAAGGGCTGCAGCTTTGCTATTGGCACAATTCTAAATTCCAACCATCCTATTTTTCTTCCTTGGCAGAATATAATTAAGGTGTTTTAAAGACTGAGTAGTAACAGTAGTAAGGTATTTTTGGAGTAAAAATACCTCTCACCTAATTATAGCTTAGGTTCGGGGGGACGGGGACGGACCAACTGAAAAACACAAAACTGTTTTTTAAGGGGAGTCTGAATCATGCTGACAGTTGAAAGATAAGGAAACAACTACATGCGCCCCTAATTCCCAGCCAGCATGCCAAGTACTAGAAAAATGCATGAAAGCAATATAAGGGGACAAATCATCACTCTTCACTATAAGGAACATTTTCTTGCTCATAAAAAAGGGAGCAAAATGTTCATCATGTTATCCTAAAGTAACCACACTTATTACTGCTGGTGGTTCAGAGCTAGTGTGAACATAGGATTACAGAAAACATCTCTTAAAAATAAAATAACCCAGGAAGGCAACATTTCAGTTCTGTTCCACACAGGGATTTAAAAAAGTATTTGTAGAATAGCTTAACAAACTCCCAAGCCAAAGAGCAATTTTTCCTGTACAGCTTCTCTATACCCAAGGAGGAATATCTGCCTGTCTGCCTGTCTATGTATATGCTGGTACTGTAGGAAAGTGTAAGGCTGTAAGCATCCCAAGTTTTAAGAATGCACTGCTATACAGAGTATACTCTTTATACAGTATATAGCGGAAACTATAATATGGGAAGCAGTCCTAAAAGAAATGTAGAAAAAGGTTCATGTGGCCAAGAGATAGAGGCCACTATCTCTGTTTCACCCTGCTAGAAGCCCCACTGCTGATACCTTTCCCCCTCCTGGGCTATCTTCTCTCTTTAGATCAGTTCCACCTGCCACTACTTCTCCTGCTCTATGCCCCACTAACTCTCACCATTTTCCCATCTGCAAGTTTTTAGTTTTTGCTATGACAGACACCTCTCTCACTCACACACCCTTCACAAACAGTCCCCATCACATCTACTATTCCTTTCCTTCCATGGCTTCTATTAACTCCATCCCCTGCCCCCTATTTCCTCCCCCACATACAACAGACCCATTATTCTTTCACTCTCTCCCTTATCTCAGTCTATGAACTTTGAGGATGGGCCTGTTCTGAAGTGGAAACCGTTGCGACTGTTTGTACCACTTTCTCCTGCAGAGCGTCTCTGTACAGAGAGAAGCCTTCCTCAGCTGGGCACCCTCCAAACATGTTGGACCACAACTCACATCATCCCCAGTCACACAAGCCATTGGTGGATGGGTTTGGTGATGGGAGTTGTAGTCCAACACATGTGGAGGACACCCGGTTGGGGAAGGCTGGTGTACAGCCTAGTTCACTTTGAGGTTTTTCCACATCTCCCACCCCCTGTATATGTGGGAGGAATCAAATTGAGAAAATATGCTACCAATTCTTGTGTGAGCCAATCCTGACAACAGACGCTGTATATATGGAGTACAGTCGCTTAATTTCCTTTTGGACTAGTTAAATAATGGCTTGCATTATAGTTTTCAATAAGCTGATTCATTCCCAACTTTGTTGTGACAATGTTCTTATTTCACAGCTCTGAGGGCACATTTCCTCTTTTGCAAGGGTTCATATCCCTCAAGGACTTACTGAGGTGTAGTTCTTTTCTAACTTGTCCTCTACGATGCCAATTCGGCATGGTGTCTTCTGATTCTGGAGCCAGTAGTCTGTGGATTCTAGCAGACTGTTACTGCAGAGGACCTGTAGAAACAGAAGAATTTCAGAGTCCTTCTTGCAGCAAAATCATGAGGCCTGGACATTTCATCTGATTCACTGGAAGTCTAAGGGAATTTTTTCTAATCAATTCCACTTGTGGCCATCAAGAAATTTAAAGGAGTTATGGCTGACTTCCTTTTTTGTTTTGAACCAATTAATTGATTAACTGATAAAGATAAATTATTTAGTTTTGGTGTTACTCTGAACCCAGCCACTGTAAACAGAAACATAGGGAGCCTAAGAATCAACAGCAGGTCTCTTGCTTGTTCTACAAGCAAGGAGGTCAGGTGATAACTTAGAAATAAATAGGGCATCAGCCCTCTTTGGCTGATCAGGAGAGTCTAGATCAGGGCTCTCCAACCTTGGGTCCCCAGATGTTGCTGGACTACAGCTCCCAGAATCCCTTGCCATTAGCCATGCTGGCAGGGTATGCTGGGAGCTGTAGGCCAGCAACATCGAAGAACCCAAGGTTGGAGAGCCCTGCTACAGAGCCTTTGCTAGGAACAACTCTCTTATCTTCCCTGTCTGTATCTTTCTGTTTGGATCTATCACTGACTGAGCTATTGGGAGCACTCTGCACATGGACTCTACCTAATCTGGACTTTCTTCTCTTTGGACTTTTACTGTCAAGAACCTACCATGAAAAGGACTGTTGTACTTTTCATAGACTGTGCATTCTTGTGGCTATGGATGTGTCTTCATCAACAAGCCCAGAGCCCAGCTGGCTTGGGACTAATTCCTGACTTCTGGACATTGCTATGCCTTGACCCATGTAATGTAGAGATTTCAAAGCTGGGGGCTTTAGACACTGGAATCTCTGCATATGGGGAAGTACTTTGGACTCAAGTCTGATCTTGTTTTGGACCCTTATTTTTGAGAGGCCTGGACTCACAGTACGCAGAGGGGCCAACCCAAGTGGCAGGGTTGCTCTTGACCTCTGTGGAGGTGTGCATCCTCAGATTCTCTTCTAGAATCCCTTCCCTTGTCTCATGAGCAATAGGGCTCCGATCCTTCCCCTGTTGGAGCAGCAGCTAGGAGTTGCTCAGATCCTAAGGCCAAGACTCACAGCACCCCAGAGGTTCCAACTCAGTGGCAAAGTTGGCTCAGCTCTCTATGGGTGTGTGTGTGTGGGTAAGTCAGGCCTGTTTCTAGGATCCCTTCCCTTGTTGCAGGAGCATTTGAGATTGGCTCAGATCCTTCCCTTGTCTGAGGAGCAGTGGCTCCAATCGTTCCCTTGTCTGAGGAGCATTTGGAAATTGGCTCAGGTCCATTACCTTGGGGTGGAATGTCGGGGAATTTGGTCCCTAAGAGACATTCCAGTCCCCTACCTTGATGTGGAACAAGTTCAAGAGCCTATAGCAAAATGCCATCAGTGATATAATTTCTGAAGACTGTAACCATTAAGCTTATGCCATGGGATTTACGGTAATAAAAGGATCTCACTGATTCAGAGTCTCTGGTGTCAGAGTGCTAGAATGTGTGATTGCAGGACCGGGGCCCCAACAGGAGTTCTGCCAACCTGTCCCAATCCAGAAACTAGCATTCCTGCTCATTTCAGGGCTTCCTTTAGGACAGGGCTCTACAACCTTGGGTCCCCAGATGTTGCTGGACTACAGCTCCCAGAATCCCTTGCCATTAGCCATGCTGGCTGGGTATGCTGGGAGCTGTAGGCTAGCAACAACTGAAGACCAAGGTTGGAGAGCCCTGCTTTAGGAAGTGCTAAATCCACTGCATAAGCAGTGGGTCCTGCTTGCGGAAGGGAATCGGCGGGGGTGTAAGTGCCCTGTTGGATACTGCCCACTGTTTCTGATCTCTTGGCTGGACATTTTTTTTACCACATCGTTGGATCCTGCCCAGCTCATTTTTGAACCAAAACTAAACAAAGAGTGCTCAGCCCCTATTTTCTTAAAGCAAAACTTTCTATAACACATGGAATGCCACTGAATGAACTTCACTTAAAAATTCAGCTCAATATAATGTGTTTCCGAACATGAGATTTTATCATTTTGCATACAGAACTGCTTTCCCCCTTTGAATGATGTTTTTCATTGAAATACCTTTTTTTAAAAAAATTGTGACATTAGTTCAAAATTGTAAGCAGTCATACCACATATATATTTGTTGATAAAGTATTGCAATAAAATGTGTTTATGATTCTAGATTCTGAATAACAATGTTCCCTGCAGTGTTGCAAGTTGAACAGGGTACAATTTGCCATTTCTTAAAAATGTGTACCATTAAAGCTATGGAAAAGCTGCAGGGGAAAAAAAAATTGTATGTATAAACTGTGATGAAAAATGAACTATCCACAGTAAGGGCTTCAGACTAAGCCATGTGTGATGCGAATTCCCCCTCATTAGGGGTTTCGCTAGTTAAAAGGCCATTACACCTTTGATCACATCTACACTATACACCATATATGTCTACTCAGAAGTGAGTCCCATTGAGTTCAGAAAGACTTATGCCCAAGTAAGTGTGTATAGGATTACAGCCTCACAGTGCAAATCTATACTTGTTTATTCAGAACTCATTGAACAAGTGAACATGCTATCACCCTGTTTGGCAGAAAGGCTTATGATGACTCTTGTGTGTTTAATTCAAATATGCAAGTGATACCTGCAACAAAATGTTGCAGTGCGGAGTTTTTGTCTTCTGGATTCCAGCCAGGCAGCCATGCCTTTTCCCATTCCATTTCCTTTTCCCTCTGTTCCCCTACCTCCCAACAGTCAGTCAGCATTCTGTGCCCACTGAGCATGCTCTGGCATCTGTAATTTTTTTTTACCCCCAAAGCTTAGGAGTAAATATTTTTTGTACTTCTGCAAACCTTATACCTCCTCTCTTGTGCATGGAGGGCGCACTTTGGTTATATAGGGATCCATAGTCGGAGGAGTTCGCTATAGGGCAGCCTTCCCCAACCTGGAGCCCTCCAGATCTGTTGGACTACAACCCCCACAACCTCCCTGGCCATATGCTGACTGGGGATTATGGGAAATGTAGTCCAACACATATGGAGGGTGCCAGGTTGGGGAAGGCAGATTAAGGCTACTGATGTCTCTCGTATGTATTTCAATTAGAGTCAGAATACATTGAGGAAAATTGACCAGAAAGCCCTTCTGAAACACTAATTAGTTAACTGATGCAATTAATGACTTAATGGCATGGCAAAATCTGAAATAATCATGGGGGGGGGATTAAGTGCATGGAGTACATTAAGAGATGCATGCATGCAAAGTATTTACAGAAACACATTTTTTAGTTTTGTCCAATGCCACATTGGACACTGGAGTCTTATCTAAAGACAACATGTATCCACTTTTCCTTTGAAAAAAAGCCTGATACGTTGGGAGAGTTCACACAATGACAGCTTGGCTTCATAAGCTGAGATATGAATGAGACTTTTGGCTGCATACCCAGCCCATTCACTCCTCCCTCTGCGCCAGGAGCATGTAAACCAGGAAGACTTCAGCTAACTATAGTTTCTTGTTTCGCCCAAACCAAGAAACTACGACCTGGTTCACATGTCACAGTAAACTAGATTTTAAAAAAAGAAATCCATCCTGTTGCATGCTGCTCAATCAGTCCCTCTTGGCTTCTCCTGCCAGTGGGAACCACTAAACATACCAAGGACTCTCTGGCCATAGTTTGTTTGTGACATCTGAATCAGGAACTGTGATCATAACCCGGGTTTTAGTCTTTTCTCACTTCGGATGTCAGGCTAAACAAACCACTATGGTGTAAAGCAATTACAAGAGTGATAGCAGCAGGAGTTGGAACACTAACTGAAAAAACCCACACTTCATAATGTTATTCATTATCTCCCTGCGAGTGTCTGTACTGAGCAGCAGTTTCCGATTAATTTCAGGGAAGCAGCAATTTTGCATGGACCTACATGTATTAATTCATGTAAATGAATGCCTGTTTAAAATGGGCATTCACCTAACATGGAAGAAAAATGGTCAGTTATTCATCCAATCACAGTAATGGAAATAAGATGCAATTATTTGTTAGCTGTTTGTCTAGCAGTGGAGTTAGAAGTGTGGCTTCATTATCATAAAGCAGTTTATGATGCAAGATGATGGGGCTTGTTTGTTGAAGCAGCCTTCAGCAACTTCTCATATTTGTAAAGTATGCTAATAAACACACACAATTTTTACCTGATAATGTAGGATACAAAATGGAAGGAAAACAGAAACTCATACAAAATTAACTACAGCCTCCCTGCCCCCTGCCACAATCCAGTCTGCATCATGACATTTACATAAAGTAACAGGGCATTTAAAACTGTATATTCCTATCTGATCACAACGTATCAGCTACTAGGACCAAGGTATATTACATACTCAATTACAAAGCATGCAATAGGAATGGGTGTGGGGAAGGGTGGCCACATTCTTGCACTACTGCACTTTAGCTTTGCAACCAATCCTTGGCGCTACAGGGGTGTGTGGTTACCATTCTTTTTCCTCCTAGAACTTGCCGGTGAGGGATTCCTTGTAGTACTCAGAAAGCCCCCAAAAGTTTTGATGTGACAGCCTAATCCACAAGCCAGTAAAGTTAAGAGAACTTGTTTCAAGATTATTAATTCCAAATGGCTTCAATTTAAGAGCTGCTTTGCATGTGACACAGAAGTGAAAACAGATGATGTGAAAGTGATTTGCACATCATCTTTCTATGTTCTCATATTAAATCCGAAAGCCACCTTATGTGCCTCAATTCGAAATGATTTTTGCTGTCAGTAATATGCAGGTAATCCCCAAGCCCAAGAGCTGTTCTATGTGCTCATGCAGGCCGCCTGATTGCTTGCATCGTGACTAAAGTGGGAGCTGCAACTAAGTGGGAGTGGCTAAACAACCTGGGTTCCAACTCTTTGCTTGTCAGGGAAGAGAGTTCCTGGTTGCAGTGGGAGCAATCAGGAAGCATGCTTGCTCATTCATGATAACCAGGGTTTTAAAAAAACCTGGGTTGCTGTGATACACGAACTGAGCCATTTAAATAACAACAACAACAACAACAAAGAGTCTTGTGGCACCTTAACAACTAACAAATGTATTAAGGCATAAGCTTTCATGGACTCTAGTCCACAAAAGCTTATGCCATAATAAACATAAATTTTATGTCATTGACCGGGTTGGCACAACATGACAATCCACTGGGGGTCACAAGCCACAAGTCATGAGAACCTGGACCACTTCCCACAGGGTGGCTTGTTTGAGGGCAACAAGCCAGTGTGGCGTAGTAGTGAGAGTGTTGGACTGGGACGGGAGATCTGGGTTCTATTCCCCGCTCAGCCATGAAACTCACTGGGTGACTTTGGGCCAGTCATGGACTCTCAGCCTAACCTACCTCACAGGGTTGTTGTGAGGATAACATGGAGAGGAGGATGAGGAGGATTTTGTAAGCCACCTTGGGTTCGTTTCAGAAAAAAGGGCAGGGTATAAATAATAAATAAATAAAAATAAAAATGACAACCATGGCTTGTAGTAGGGGTTGTTGGACCCACAGTGGGTTATCGAGTCATCCGAACCCGGGTGACCAACCTTATCATGGGTCCAGGGAAGTGGCTAGCTCTTGCCGAGCTCACCCGGGCCACCACCAGTGACAGCTGCCCTACTGAAGCCCAAGTGACACATTAGAGCAACCGTCACTGGCTCGGTGCCCCCTTTCCCAACTGTGAGACCTTTTTTGCTCGCCGTGGCTCCCCCCCTTTCCCCATTTTTTTGGGGAGATCACTTTTTGCAATCTCTGAGTTGACAGCAAGTAACAGCCCCTCCAAAGTGCCCAAGCAGCACATTGGGGGGCTGTCACTGATTCGCCACCATTGGGTGTGGGGTTTTTTGCACTTCCAATCTGCACAAACAGTTTTGTAATTTCTTTTTTAAAAATTGTAGTTGGACTTGTGCAAGCGTAAACTTCCACAGGACCAAAAAAATGAAGCCTTTTTGTCCTGGGAGGTGCCTGCAGTCAAAATGCGGCATGCACCCATCATGGACATTGACCAAAGAGGCTGCAAAGAGGTTTATTTTTTTACTTTGCTTTCCCCTGACAGCTGTCAAAATCTAGACAGCTTGACAAATCTAGAAGGAAAGTCTTTTTCAAAGCAACCTCTTCCTAAGGGATTATTTACCAGCCTTGGTTTTCAGGTTCAATACCTTCCTGCTTATTATAAGCCCATAATTCCTCTCATTTATAATAATGTGAGAATGAGAAGCAAGTTTCTTTTTCTCTATCCCAAGCTACTTGTTCTTTCTTAAAGGCTTAACTAAAGAATGAGAAAAAGAATGATTTTATCCCTGCTGAAATACTATTTGTATTTCAAATCCCAAGTACTGTGGTTCAGCAATGAAATGGGATGCCTGGGAGACTGTAGAATCTCCTTCCTTAGACATAGAGCTCTTAGAAATATTTGAGGCACACATAGCCTGTTTAAGGGAAGGGATTTGGACTAGATGATTCCTGGGGATATCTCCAACTCTATGATTTCATAACTGAAATCCCATGTTCTCCACTCAACAACCTTATGAGGTAGCCACTAATTTTCACATTTTGCAGAAAGGAAACTGAGACTTTATGAGTTCATTTTCCACGATCATTAAGAGACCTCGTGGCTGAATTCTAATTGACAATTAACAACAACAACACCTTTGGCACTTCCATCTAGGCTGAACTGTCACCATTAGTCAGTGTGTTACCAGTTGTCAATCAGTGAACCAAAACACTGCCTAACAGTGCATGGAATGAAAATAATCAGTTCTGTCCAGGGAAAAAAGCAACCCATAAATTCAATGTAACCACAGCTTTCTCTAAGGTTCCTAGTTAAGTGACTGATATTATAGTTAATATACAATGGATACATCCCTAAAGATGCTCTGTGCCACACATAAGAAAGCAGCATGTTCTTGCCTGATCATCTTAATTGCTGTGGTTAATTACAACTCATCAAAAAGAGATGGCATAGAACATGCAAAACAAGATGAGCCGTTGGGGGCTCGTACTCTGCATTTTCTGAAACAGGAACAGTGATGTAATCTTTGGCACGTTCTATACTACCTAGGAGGCTCCATATCAGTCAGGAACAACTATCAAAACCAAAAGCAAATTGGATGGGATGCTTAATCCCCCCCCCCCCCAGTGCCAGTTCATGGCAAATAAATCTACATCTTAAAAAAATCAATTAAAGTAATGTAATGTGTGCAAGGAGGTGATGGACTGTGATAGCTTACGATGAGATCTCAGAGGCTTTCCCCACATTAACACGTCTTATAAACAACGCTTTCAATTTACCCCAATTCCAGCTATTTCAAAATGCAAGTGAATCATATTCACGTTGACTGGAATCTTTCTTTTGGATTGCACAGAATATTAGGTACGGCGTCAAGAGGCTGCAGTAAAAGCCTAGACCGGTAGCACTGGGTAATGAGTTGGGGGCAGTATGCTGATGGTGGGTGTGGCCAAAGATATTGGTGGGCGTGATCAGGGCCATCCCCACCCCCAGAAACACATAGCCTCCAGCATTTCCAGTGCTAGTCACGTGAGCAGGAGGAGGAGGAGGTGCATGATTGAACTGGGGAGGATGGCATGTAGGGATGACTCTCCCTGTGCGCCTTCCTCCTGCAACTTAATCATGCTCTGGCCAGCCTGCCAAATAGGTGTTCAGGCGGGCTGGAGCCCAAATGGGATGGGGAAGAAGGAACGTGGGGATGACCCTCCCCTGTACATCCTCCCCATTGCAATCCTGCTCCCCCAGCCCACCAAACAGTGATGTGGCAGGCTTCGGGGAGGGGATTTGAGGGCTTGGGCACCTGCGGCTGCCCACAGCAAAGGCTTCTGAGGACCTCATATGGTCTGTGGGCCACGGTTTGCCCACCAGCGGCCTAGATGCTTGAGAGTGTTTCTGCAATGAAATAGGGATCAAAAGGGGCTACATTCCCTGCTTCCATGGTTGTCTTGTAACATACAAAGGAGGAGGTCAGTTATCTCCCTCACAGGAAGATATATGTGCTCCTGATGTGGGGATACTATGTACATCTCCCCATGGAGGACTTGCACAAGCCCCATTTCTGAATATTCTATATGTGCAAAACCAGAAAACCCGACTCACTCATTCAGTTGTTTTTCAAATGTTCAAAACCACAGAGTTCCAGAAAGATAGGAGAGCTTTAAGATTGCAGTGTTTATTATTGAAATTTAGGAAACCTATAGCCCTCTTTAGGCATTCATCCTGTGTTGAATGAACATGCATGGATAGGAGTGCTTCAGACCTGCTCCCTCCTCCATCGTTGCATCTGTTCCCATGTCCATGTGGAGGGAGATGGTCTGAAGAGGAGCACCTCCTGTATCCATGGAGGAAAATCAGAGTCTTGAATCGCATGTAGAGCCTCCATGGACACAGGAAACTCTCCTGTTCAGACCGTCACCCTCCACACATACAGTGTGATGGAAATGTGCGAGGCGGGGGCAGGGCTGGAGTGTCCCTCTCTTCATGCATTCCTTCAGTGTGGGATGAAGAACTCCAGAAGAGGACTTCTATGTATGTAGTTATCTAAAGCTAAGGTATCATATGTTGGACCCGCAGAGCGTAAGTTGGATCTAGATATATGCTGGATCAACTGTGCTGACTGAAGTGGATTCCCCACCCCTGCTCCTTCCCACAGCAACCTTTCCAGCCATCTGAAAATGCTACATGGAGAATCAGGAGATGTTGTTGAATGGGGTGAGCTGTGGTGTGTGGGAAAAGGGGGATCCCCAAAAATCAGGCAGAAGGACCTTCCTCAAGTGGAGTTTTTCATTTTGTGAAAGGCAGATCCTGGATGAAACCCCACATTTAACTACCAAGGCGGCTTGCCCTTGTGGACATTTCCCCATCGCTTCTCAAAGGGGCCCACAAATCAGCCCCCAGACAGTGGTAGCACAAGCCAGACAATGATACTGCAGAATTTAAATGTTAGCAACCACAGTAAGATTGACATATCTACACAAGCACTTTGTTGTTACCACTTTTCACTGTAGTTTCCACACTGGAAATAAATCCTCCTATCTGTCACATTTCTTTTTATTCATCTAGCGTTCTATGCAATAGAATTAGTGCTTACTATACTTCTCATTTCTGATCCTCCAAGTGATCACAGGTAACTAGACAGAGCGGCCAATATATGCAATCATTTCTGCTCTCTTCCCTATGAAATGCATTCTGGGATATTGGCCAGGAACTGATTTGTTTCAGAGATGGACCACTATATGATTGCGGGTGCAATCCTCTGGCTGCTAGACAGAGTCTAGATGACCATAGGAACATTCAGAGTCCCACTTCTGACCTTGGAAAAGTGCTCCAAGGTCGGAGCTGGGAATCTGAATTCAGACCACACTCCCTCCACCCTCACAGCTGACACGGTTCTTTCCACGCTGGCTGCCGCTCCGAGGTCGCAAAACCAACCTTGGAGCTGGCATTGGATGGGCGGGAAGGCGAGGAGCGAGGCTCCGCAGGGATACAATGTATCCTAGAGGTGCCTCAGCATCTCCTCTTTGCGAGCAGGCACAAAAGACTCAGATGGCCAAAACTGGCTGTCTAAATCTTTTGCAGGGTGGGAGACATGTGGAGGTGACCTTCTCCTCTGCACTTCTCCAGCCCTCCATAGGATGCCTGTAATCCTCCGAGTTCCGAGGGTTACGGACCGCCACATTAGATCATGCTGTGCTTCACCTAGAAAAATGTTTGAACAAATATCCCAAATAAAGGGCAACTTTTGGCAATGGAACTTTATTTTGAGATACATACATTTAATGAAATAATAACATGAATAATCATCAATAAAATCAATTGAAACAAATACATTAACTAAAAGCAATACAGCAGAAACACAGCAAAAGCTAAATTAGCTAAGGTTATAATCCTATGGTCCCTAGGAGGGTGCTCTGGGACCCATAGGATATATTGGAACTGCCTCCCTGCCCATGGAGAGGGAAGTTGGCAGGCAGAGAAGGTGGTCCACCCTTGGAAGCCTCTTCTGTGTGGTGGTGGGAAAGTCTGTTGCAGTTGCCTTCAACTGCTGGAACTCTTGAGAGTGGAGAAGGCAAAAAGGGCATGTCCCGGGGATGGATCAGAATGAAGGAAAAACAATGCCAGTCCTGTAACCAACATAGTTTATTTCCCTCCCATGGGGAGCAATGGAAAGGAAATGGTCAAAAGACAAGAGCTGAAAAAGGCCAACCCCCTCCCCCACTTTCTGCCTTGCCGGCATGAGCCCAGCATAGCACAGGAAGCCGCAGTTCATCTGCCATGGATTCTCCCTCCACCACAGCCATTGGACATGCACATCATGCATTGGACATGCACATTGATGCACATCAAAGGCATTAAAATTACACCTTAAAACAGATGTTTAAACCAGCAGTAATAAAGCACAACCATATTAAATTGAAATGCCTGGGTAAACATAAACTTTTTTTCCCTGGCGCTAAAACGCCACAAATGAAGATTCTCGGTGTATCAAGATAGGGAGAACATTCCAGAAGTGCCACTCCGTAAGAGGCCTGTTCTCTGATTGCCACCTGCCTCACTGCAGTAGGCCAGGGAACTTGGGGAAGGGCTTCATCAGATCAGAAAGCAACTTAAGGCCTCCTGCACTGTGGGTGGGTGAACAGAAACCCTGAGCAGGGCTAAATGTAGATCCCTGATAACATAGCAAAGAAAAATATCAAACGTTTTCAAGTGGCGGTAGAATTCTGACCCCCAGCAACGCAAGTGGCATGACTCATAACTTGCATTCATTCTGAACTTCACCTATTTATTATTAATTATATTTATTTCCCACCTTTTTTCCTCTTGCAAGGAACCCAAGAACACAATCCTCCTCCTCTCCATCTTATCCTCACAACAACCCTGTGAGGTAGGTCAGGCTGAGAGTCAGTGACTGGCCCAAAGTTACCCAGTGAGCTTCATGGCTGAGTGGGGACTAGAACCTGGATCTCCCGAGTCTCAGTTAGTTCAGCTACCTTGAAGGAAGTGGTCAAGGGAGAAAAAGCTTCCCCCTTCTACAGCCATATTCTGGTTGTGCCTTGATTGAGTAACACAAGCAAAATGATTAATCCCTGACTCAGATATAGGAGCTGTGTGCTCCTTTGCATGTTATGGGAACTGAGAGTGTTAAAGGCCCAACATCTTTTTTTTGACATGTGCTCAGATACATCCATGGACCTTATAGTATGCCCTTGGCCTCGATTTCTCTCTCTTTTCTTTTCTGAGCCCTAAATCTGGAGTATGAGTTGAACTACCCACTGAACTGCTGCTTAATTACATTTGGGGGATCAGTCCCTCTACTTAGTAAGCTTCCCGTAAGAATCATAGCTGCATGAAATCAACTGCCATTTTATTTGCTTCAATAAGGTGAAAATATCAGATGAATTACAAATATTATCACAGGTAGGCACACATACTGCTTGATCCTGTGCAATGGAATAAAATGGCATGCAGGATCTGGCAGAAAGGTTCCAGCACTAGATCAACGGGACAATTCGCCCCCTTGATCCAGTACTGGGATCCAACCCTACTCTTTCTATCCATACCACATCCCAGCAGCTCCACAGCTGTGAGTTCTGTGCTCATTTCCCTGGCACCATCTGTCCTTGAGCAGTTCACTGGCACAAGCCACCTTTTGTGGTCTGTTGAAGCAGCAGCACCAGATCAGATAGTCCACAAATGCTGGCAGAAAAGATTTTTGGAATATATAACCAATCAGCAATGTAAGGACTGTAAATCATTTGTAAGCATCCAGATACTTATATTGATTTTCCTTTCTATTTAATTTTTTACTTAATGTACAGCTTGCACTTCAATCACTATTCAGGCAAGAGCTAAACATCATAATCAAGCTGCCAATTAAGAATAATACAAGTTTAGAGAGAAATTACCTTCTTACATGCTGTGACCGAGCTTCCGAGACTGCTTCCTGAACTATCTGTTCCACTGCTTTGGTGCTCTGAAACTTCATACATCAGTGGGGATTCAAAGTTGCTGAAGAGAGAAGGGGGGGGGGATTGTCAGTGACATCCACATAAATAAATGAAATATGGCTTCATTTTTAAGTCCTATCCAACTCAGATCTCTCCAATCCTCGCAGTTTTCCTGGTTAACAGCATCACCCTATTGATTCGGTCCATTTTGCTGCTTTTGGAGGCATGCTCTGAAATTACAGCTTGATGCCTTTTAAAGACTGGGATACAGAGCTTAGTTGGACATAATAACATCCGCCTGCCGTGAACAATACAATAAAAAGTTCTCTCCTCCCTCAAGCAAGCAGTTCTCGGGCAGCAAATGATATACTGGCTGCATTCATTCAGCTTGACAGATGCCAGCATATAAGAAATCACACGCTATGCCTCATCCTGAGTCACCTGCTGCCTACCCAAGGGGGGGGGGGAAGGTAAATTGCAACTATTCAGAGACAAAGGATACAATGGGAGTGACTGAATCTGAGAGCCCAAGCAGGCTATCTTTATCATCGCAGACAAGGAACAGTTAACATGGATTGGATGCCTGCTCTTTATTACAGGTGTGGTATCAGTGGCTGCTGGTGCCCACTGGTGCTGGTGAGGTAGAGGACACAGTCAACATAGGTGGAGCCAAGGGGATGATCAGAGGTGGAACTGTCTTTTGAATTCCCAGCAGCCCATATCCCAGAGGTGAGACCAAGACATGTGAGTTTTAAGATCATGAGTACAAAGTAGGGGGCATCCATACAACCACACAAAAGCACCCTTTTGGTCCCACATTCTCCTGTTCCAGCAAAAACTCCCATTGCCCGGAGAATCAAGTAACTTTAAGATCATGAGCACAAAACAGTATGAGTGGAGGGAGGCGGGAGAGGAAATCCACACAGCCACACAAAATGAAAAATGTCAGCGTACTTTGTGAGTGACGTTGGAAGAAACAGGCTACCTCTCAGACAGAAGATCAGACTGACATTTAAATCTCTTGTCTTCAGGGTACTGGATACATATTGATACCCAAAGCTTACAGCTATACAACTTCTAAAACCAGCTATTTCTTCCATTTGGCAAAAGTACAATGGATAATATGATAAGATGTGGGACAAATGAGTTGTTCAAGATAAAAGTTAAGACCCAAAAGTGAAGTAGGGTTACTATCTTTGGTCTCCAAAGGGCTTAGAACTATAGAACTTTGACTCCTCATGCTTCATGTGCTGCTCCATGATTGGCTATCTCTACGTGAACATCAAGGGCTGGATTAGACAATTGCTCTACAGTGGCAAAGGCTTCGGTAAGTAACAACTGTGATGATGAAGTTGTGGCAATATTTGCAAAGCCTACTACTGTGATCCAATAATGCAGTCCCATGCGTGTGCAAGCAAGAGTCTCCCATTGCCAACAATGGCAAGGGTGTTGATGTGATAGCTATCACTAGGCAAGTGTTTCTGCATTGTTCTGGCAAGGAGAGAGGGGATACACCCAGACTGCAATTTTTAAACGTTAATAATAAATATACCACCTTCTTCCATATGAGCCTGCCCTGCCTGGGTTTTAAGATCTTCGGGGGAGACTCTTCTCTCTATACCACCACCATCAGAGGCATGTTTGGTGGGGACATGAGAAAGGGCCTTCTCAGTGGCCACTCCCAAGCTCTGGAACTCCCTGTGGAGGGATGCTAGGTTGGCCCCTCTCTGTTATCTTTCCACCAGCAGGCAAATACATTTTTATTCAGGCAGGCCTTTGGCAAATAAACTGGTCTGCTGCTGAAGGGCTTTTTAAATTGGGTGGTGCTGTTTATTTCTTTTATTGTTGTGTTTTTAATTATGTTTTTAATGTATTTGTTTTTATGTTATGTCTTAATTAAGATTTTCTTTTTAATCTAGATTTTATTGTTAGGCACCTTGAATGCTTTTGGGGTGTGTGTGAAAAGGCAGGATATAAATTTAAAGAATAAAAAGACAACTGCAGATTTATTGCATCAAAAATGACTGTGTGGAAAGGCCCTCTCATCAATCAATCAATTAATTTTACTGTATTTATACAGGTGTTCCATAACATAAGTTCTCTGGGTGGCTCACACAAATGCATAATTAAAATATGGTATAAAATAATACAAACTATTACAACTAAAACAGATGACCAGGGGACTGGAAACAAAGCCCTATGAGGAGAGACTGAAGGAACTGGGCATGTTTAGCCTTCAGAAGAGAAGACTGAGGGGAGATATGATAACACTCTTCCAGTACTTGAAGGGTTGTCACACAGAGTAATGGGTTCAAGTTACAGGAAGCCAGATTCCTCCTGGACATCAGGAAAAATTTCCTGACGGTCAACTACCTAGGGAGGTAGTGGGCTCTCCCACACTGGAGGCATTCAAGGTACAGCTGGACAGCCATCTGTCAGGGATGCTTTGACTTGGATTCCTGCACTGAGCAGGGGGTTGGACTCGATGGCCTTACAGGCCCCTTCCAACTCTACATATTCTATGATAATTAAAACATGGATTTTGAACTGAGAGGCCCAGACTAAAAGACATACATTATTGAAAAGGCCTGGGTGAATAAACAGGTCTTCATGTGGCACTGAAAAGACCATAAAGATGGCGCCTGGTGAGGCTCTCTGAGAAAGCTGCTCCACAATCCAGGTGCTACTACTGAAAAGGCCTTCTCCCTAGTAGTCACCCGCTTCACCTCATTTGGCGGGGACACTCCGAGCAGGGTCTCTTAAGAAGATCTTACAGTTCAGGTAGGTACATATAGGAGAAGTTAGTCTTTCTTTCAACCAATTTTCCTAGGCCGAGGAACTAGACAGGGCTGTCCCCTTTCTCCGATATTATTTGTGTTAGTAATGGAGATCCTTGCAAATGTAATTAGAGAGGATAGAAATGTACAAGGGGTAGGGATAAAGGATAAGATAAAAATTAACCTTTTTGCAGATGATACTCTGTTAACAATTGAAAATCCCATTGAAATGATGGATAGGTTGGGCCCAGTGCTATTCAACATTTTTTATTAATGACTTGGAAGAGGAGGTGCAGGGAATGCTTATCAAATTTGCAGATGACACAAAGTTGGGTGGAACAGCTAATACTCTGGAAGACAGAAACAAAATTCAAAGTGATCTCGATAGGCTGGAGCGCTGGGCTGAAAACAACAGAATGAAATTTAATAGGGATAAATGCCAAGTGCTGCACCTAGGGAGAGGAAACCAAATGCAGAGTTACAGAATGGGGGACACTTGGCTCAACAACACTACAAGTGAGAAGGATCTTGGAATTGTTGTAGATCAAAAACTGAATATGAGCCAGCAATGCGATGTGGCTGCAAAGAAGGCAAATGCTATTTTGGGCTGCATTAATAGAAGTATAGCTCCCAAATCATGGGAAGTGATAATTCCCCTTTACTCAGCACTGGTTAGGCCTCATCTTGAGTACTGCGTCCAGTTCTGGGCACCATACTTTAAGAAGGATGTAGACAAACTGGAGAGGGTTCAGAGGAGGGCAACAAAGATGAAAAAGGGACTGGAAACAAGGCCCTATGAGGAGAGACTGAAAGAACTGGGCATGTTTAGCCTTCAGAAGAGCAGACTGAGGGGAGATATGATAGCACGCTTCCAGTACTTGAAGGGTTGTCACACAGAGGAGGGCCAGGATCTCTTCTCAATCATCCCAGTTTGCAGGACACGGAATAATGGGTTCAAGTTACAGGAACCCAGGTTCCACCTAAACATCAGAAAAAAATTCCTGACTGTTAGAGCAATAAGACAATGGAACCAATTACCTAGGGAGGTGGTGAGCTCTCCCACGCTGGAGGAATTCAAGGTGAAGCTGGACGGCCATCTGTCAGGGATGCTTTGACCTGGATTCCTGCATTGAGCAGGGGGTTGGACTCGATGGTCTTGTAGGCCCCTTCCAACTCTACTTTTCTATGATTCTATGAAACATCTGAACGAGTTTAGGGAAGTTACGGGGTTACAAGTAAATTGGGATAAATCTGAGATTGTGTTTAATTATAGCAAAATAGAGGAGTTAGAATGGATTAAAAAAAGAGTAAATATTAAGATTAAAATCTAATTAAATATTTAGACATAGATATTTTAAAAGATTTAGAAAAAAATAGGAGAACAGAACTTTAGAAAGTTAATGAGGTTAGCTTGATTAGCTTCCTTGATTAGCTTCCGCCGGGCATTAAAAACGTGGCTTTTCAGGCGGGAATATGGGGTGGGTTAGGATTTTTAATTGTGTTTTATACTGTGTGTGTGTGTGTGTGTATTTCTCTCCCCCCCGTATTTTATTGCATTGTACATCGCTCAGAGTGGCCGGATGTCTGGCCAGATAGGCGATTCATAAATATAATAAATAAACAAAAATAAGATAGAGGAATATATTAAAAAATTGGACTTTCATGGTTTAGTAGAATAGCTTTGATTAAAATGAAGATTTTACCAAAGATAATTTTTTTATTCAGAATGATACCAATGAGTTTAACAGAGAAGGAAATTAAGGAATGGCAAGTAATAATTAATAATGTTTGTAATGGGGGGGGGAAGCGAGGATTACAAAGATTAAGTGGTATAAATCCCAAAAAGGAGGTGGGCTTGGCCTTCTTAACATTAAGTAGTACTATAGCTAATCAATTAAGATATATAATGGATATTATAGCTAAGAAGGATAATATGTGGTTGGAGTTAGAAGCACAGGAATTAGGAAAAGGGGTTGAAAAAATTCTATTTTTAAAGAAAAGTAATAGCATGGTAAAAAGAACAGAAAATCCCTTTCTAAAAAATATGTTAGAGATTTGGAATAGCAATAGGCAAATTTTTATACCAGGGATATCCCTGTTAACCCCAATGGTAGCTATGGAGGACTTTCCAGAAAACACATAGCATTTGGAAGGCTTATGTAGAAAAAAAAAGGTTATCAAATTAATGGACTGGATGGAAAGAATGGAGTCTAGACAACAAATAATTGAAACACTTGGACCAGGCAGAATTTCGTGGTTAAAATTAATGCAATTAGATCAGTGGACCAAGAAATGGAAGAGGAGAAATGAGTATGATAGGGAACTTACTGGATTTGAAAAGAAAGTGGTGTCTAGAGAACTTGTAGAAGGGAATATCTTGAAGAGCAAAAAGATAATCTCAAGATGGTATGGGATATGGAATTTGAGGAGGAGATTTCGAATGAAGGGTGGAAAAATATTTGGGGCAGATGTATATTAAGAAATATGTCAGTACGGATAAAAGAGAATTTCTCTAAAATTATTTGGAGATGGTACCTGACTCCGGTAAGATTAAATAAAATAGATAGTAATTGTTCTCCACTGTGTTGGAGAGGATGTCAGGAACTTGGTACTTATGCTCATATGTGGTGGAGCTGTAAAAGCGTACTGGATTTTTGGAACAATTTTTTTCTAGAAATTTCAGAAATTATTGGTATTAATTTGGAGGTCTGTCCAAAATTAGCGTTGTTATCAATAACGGAAAAAACTTGTTTGTTCTCAAGACATAAAGGAATTAAATGTAAATTTGTTAACCGTGGGGAGATTAATGATAGCACGGAAATGGAAAGTTCAACAGGAGTTTTCAATTATTGATTGGTATACGGAGGTGTGGGATATCGCCTCAAATGATAAATTAACTTGTAGTACCAAATGTAAAAAGGGACAATGAAAGAAAAATAACTATAAGGATATTTGGGGACTATTTCTATAATATGTTTTAGTAGAGGGAAAAGGGAGTAACCCATGTCTAGATATGATCTATTTTTGGAATGATTAATAATAATGGGATTGTTATGATAGAAACTTTTTTTTTTTGGCCCCACAGTGGCGGGTGCACTTCTTTAGTTATATGTGTGCTTTTTCCTTTCCCCCCTTTTTTTTTTACATATATTGTTTGAAATCAAGTTAAATAAAATTTATATTTTAAAAAAGTAGTCTCTCAGGTAACCTGGTTCAAAGCTGTTCAGGGTTTCAGAAGTTATAAATAGCACTTTAAACTGGGCCCAGAAAAAGACTGGGAGTGAGTGCAGTTTAGCGCAAAGTTAGTATACATTTTAATACCAAGAGAAAGAGGGAGAGAGCAAGAGTCTAAGGGCCAAAATAGACACAATGTTAAATTTATGAATGCATTTAATATGTCTCTTTTTTCTTTGATAATAACAGCAATGGATGGGGCACAAGCAGGAGCAGGACCTTGATGCGCAGGATTCAAGATGAGCTTGACAGGATGGAGAACTGGACCAAAACAAAATGAACATCAACAGAGCTAAATATAAAGTACTGCATTTAGGTGGGCAAAATCAAATGCACAAATATAGGACAGGTGACACCTGGCTTCACAGCAGTACATGTAAAAAGGATCTAGTAGGGGCTTTAGTAGATGACAAGCTAAACATGAGTCAGCAGTGCAATGCGGTGGCTACAGAGGCTAATGCAATTCTAGGCTGCATCAAGAGAAGCACAGTATTAGTGTCCAGATCATGAGAAGTAATGGTAGCACTCTATTCTGCTTTGGCTTGCCCTCACCCTGAAGTACTGTTCTTGGCACCGCAGTTTAACAACCTACCTCACAGGGTTGTTGTGAGGATAAAATGGAGAGGAGGAGGAGGAGGAGGAGGATTATGTAAGCCGCCTTGGGTTCCTTGCAGGAAAAAAGGCGGGGTATAAATATAATAAATAAATAAATAAATAAGGATATCAACAAAGTGGAATGTGTCCAGAGGAGGGCGACAAAGATGGTAAGGGACCTGGAGACCAAATCCTATGAGGAAAGGTTGAAGGAGTTGGGTATGTTTAGCCTGGAAAATAGATGATTAAAAGCTGATATGACGGTGAGGGATCTGGAGACCAAGTCCTATGCAGAAAGGTTGAAGGAGTTGGTCATGTTTAGCCTGGAAAAGAGATGATTAAAAGCTGATATATGAGGAAAGGTTGAAGAAGTTGGGTATGTTTAGCCTGGAAAAGAGATGATTAATATATGAGGAAAGGTTGAAGAAGTTGGGTATGTTTAGCCTGGAAAAGAGATGATTAAAAGCTGATATGATGGTGAGGGACCTGGAGATCAAATCCTATGAGGAAAGGTTGAAGGAGTTGGGCATGTTTAGCTTGGAAAAGAGATGATTAAAAGCTGATATGATGGTGAAATCCTATGAGGAAAGGTTGAAGGAGTTGGGCATGTTTAGCCTGGAAAAGAGATGATTAAAAGCTGATATGATGGTGAGGGACCTGGAGACCAAATCCTATGAGGAAAGGTTGAAGGAGTTGGGCATGTTTAGCCTGGAAAAGAGAAGATTAAAAGCTGATAAGATAGCCATGTTCAAATATTTGAAGGGCCATCACCCAGATGATGGAGCAAATTCATTTTCTGTTGCTCCAGAGCAGGGCTCCTCAACCTTGGGTCCCCAGATGTTGCTGGCCTACAGCTCCCAGCATACCCAGCCAGCATGGCTAATGGCAAGGGATTCTGGGAGCTGTAGTCCAGCAACATCTGTAGACCCAGGGTTGGAGAGCCCTGCTCCAGAGGGTAAGACCTGAATGGATTCAAACTACAAGAAAGGGGATTTTGACTAAACATTAGGAAGAACTTCCTGAAGGTACGAGCTGTTTCACAATGGAGCAGACTGCCTTGGAAGATGGAGGACTCTCTTTCATTTGAGATTTTTAAGCAGAGGCTGGATGGCCACCTATCAGAGATGTTGTAGCAGTGGATTTCCTACCTTCTCAGGTGGCTGGACTAAATGACATAAGAACATAAGAGCCATGCTAAATCAGACCAAGGGTCCATCTAGGACAAGCATTCTGTTCACACAGTGGCCAACCAGCTGCCCACGGGATCCCACAAGCAGGACATGAGTGCAACAGCACCCTCCCACCCATGTTCCCCAGCAACTGGTGGACATAGGCATACTGCCTCTGATACTGGAGGTAGCATAGAACCAATCAGGACTAGTAGCCATTGATAGCTACTTTGAGAATGACCTATGAGGTCCCTTCCAACTTGAGGATTCGATGACTACCTCTCAGCCTCAACGCCTTTCCATCTGTGACCTGGCTATGGAATAATAATACCATTGGCCTATGTTGCGGTCTTGTTGCAAGAATTGTTCAGATAATGTGTATGATGCATTTGGGGGAACCTATGATAAATCACTACACAAATTGTTATTATTTTGTGTGAAACCTCTATGGCTCGGCACCCACTGTTGGCAGAGGCAATTACTATGACAGACTCCAGCCCACTACCTTCCTAACACCTGGACTGACTAAGCAATCTGTGCCCTCCATCCCCTACCACTACGGAGCAGTGCAACCCTACCTTGGTTGTCAAGCAGCAGGGATTGGCGAACACTTTGCTGCTGTTTGCATCCTGACGGAACTGATCTCCTGGTGTGAGCAACTGGAGCCTTCCTTTTATTTTTTATAAGGGAGCAGTTCTCAATAGGCCCACAATGTGACTTGTTCAAGCACGTCTGGAAACCATGTTTAAAACAACCCCCCTCCACCACTCTGGAGCTGATCTTCTCTGAATAAGGACTAACTTGAAGCTGTGCATGCACCATTGGCTGTCTGCGCTGTTTTTCTGGTCAAAATGTTCTAAATGCTTCACTCATCGATGACAACAGGGAAAGCTCCAGTTCTGCATTTGGATTTTGGGCACATCCTTCTGCCAGTAATAGGAATTCAGCAGAAATGTTCTCAAATGTTTTTGTATTTTAACTCATGACATTCCCTTCTTCATAAGTTTCAAAGATGTCCAAGAAATTCTTCATTTACTATTTAACGCCTGTTAAATAGTAAATGTTGTCTGAAAATCTGATAACCTTAACCGCAGTGGTATAAAGCTCATGTAATTAGATACTGCTTGTTGTGCATGGTTTATTTTAATCAGAAACATCAGCTATTAATTGTGTAGGAAATCTAAAAGCTTGGATCATTAATGAGTCATCTTCTGCTTCTCACTTCTTGCTGTTAACTAGCTTTGCAATCAGGGGTTGGAACCTGAAGCCTTTCAGATGTTGTTAGATCACAACTCTCATCATACCTGACTATTGGCCATGCTGGCTGGAGCTGATGAGAGAGGGAGTCCGACAACATCTGTAGGGCCACAGGTTTCCTAATCCTGGTTTAAACTATCATAAGAACATAACTTAAGAAGAGCCATGCTGGGTCAGACCAAGGGTCCATCTAGTCCAGTGTTCTGTTCACACAATGGCCAACCAGCTGCTCAAGGGATATCACAAGCAGGACATGAGTGCAACAGCAGCCTCCCGCCCTTGTTCCCCAGCAACTGCTGTACATAGGCAAAGTGCCTGTGATTCTGGAGGTAGCACATAGCCATCAGGACTAGTAACCATCAATAGCCTTCTCTTGTCCACTCAGCCCCTCCAAATTGGTGGCCATCACTACATCTTGTGGAAGTGAATTCCATAGTTTTAACTATGCACTGTCATTCAATATTTAGATCTGTTCTAATACCCTGGCTTTTAAAAGGATACAGCAATTTGCTAAAAATGTCTGAAGGAGAAGAGATGGAAATCAAGATCAAAAAATTTTATGAAGACAAACTTTAGAAAACTTTGCTATGCACTTCTAGTCCCAGTCTCTTCATAATATATGCAATACAAAATACTGATATCACAAACCTTGGAAATCCAAAGTGAGGTGTAATGGGCATTTATGAGTACCTATTATAAAAAGCTAAACTTCACAGTGGGATAAGCCACAGTGGGATAAGTCCAAAAGAAGATCTGAAGGCTATTGTATGATATGGAGCACACGAGTCAAGTATTTTGTGAATGGTGGTGTAGCAGCAAATTTTGAAGTGCAGGCACTCATCATGACAGTCCCCATGGCCATGCCCCCACAGAGAGTCCAAAAATTCAGGCAGTTGTGTTGATCCATATCTAGCAGTTTTCATCTCCACCAGGAGGAGGTCTTTTGTAAAGCTAATGGCCTTAATTGCCCATTCAAGGCCAAGCCACTCCAAAATACTTTGCAGTACAACAGGGAACAATATATTGTTGCTGGGAAAATTAATTACTCCCCAGCTACTGTGAAGATTGCATCTAAGCTCAGAGGTAACAGGGACATCTGAGGGGGGTGGCAGGTGATGTCAGTGTCCCTGCTAAAAAAAAAAAGTGCTGTCCCTGCATCCCTGGTGCCATTATACTGCTGTTTGTGAGCACCAGCTAATGCTCACACTCAAATCCTACATGCAGTGGGGAGATAAGGATTGGGCTGCCACTCTTTGCCCCACATGGCACCCCAGCCATTGTTTGTGCATTGGACTCAACATGAGGCTGTTGTTTTAATTTAAATGGGGAAGGGTCAATGAAGATGGACAAAAGAGGGAAAGGGTGTGGCTAGAGGAAGAAGGGGTGGTGTCAAAGGTGCAGTGCCAAATGGGTCCCCATTGTGCCCAAGGGCCCACACAAACTAGAAGCTGGCCCTGCCTACATGCATAGAGTCCAACTTGCATAGGCCTAATCCAAGCAATTTGTGCACTGAAAAATCAAATTACATAACTCATGTGAAAGGGACTTACAATGTCCCACGAATGTCGACTGCTAGGCATCCTTTCAAGTCCAATGCATTAATTTCAGGTGGGGCTGTGGGCATGCTGAAGTGCTATGGAATGCCATCATAGCATATTTATGTCTGCATAGGGCTGCTGGCATTGTTGATTATGTCTTAGGTGCCTGGGAAGCAATGAGCACTTGGACCGAATGTGACATCTGCTTACCCCTCTCTCCCTCAACAGCTGATGACTATTGTCTGAACTGATAGTGTGGATCATCCACTAGGTGGCACAGTTGATGAGAAGAGGCTAGCGATGTATTCAAGGCGTGGGGGTGCTGCCCAGCCTTATTTCCGCCGCCGCTCCCACTTGCCTTGATTTTTGCCTTGATTTTTTCAAGCGGCCCGAAGAAAAAGGTAAGGCCTCGGCAGGACATGAGCGGGGCCATGTAAAGCCTTGTTCTGCCCCACCGAGGCTTCATAGTACAACTGTTCCGAAGAGCTGTGAGAGAAAGCCTCTTCCTGCTTGCAGATTACTTTCCTTGCAGTGGAGTGACTATATGTCATACACCTTAAACATATCATCCTACGATCATGCTACAGTTGGCATAATATTATGCAACTATAATTCTGCAGAAGTTCAAAACACAATTATCTAATCATCTTTGACATAAATACATGACATAGTCTACTACTATAGGGTTATATATGACAAGATGTAATATTAATGTACTGAAGCCAAGAGTATATATAATGTAATAAAGCTTTATGAGAGTTATATCCAATAAAGATTAACACCCCCCCCCCAATATACTCTAAAACCTTTTCAAAATGTAGACTAAAAGATGTTTCAAACATTACAAAAAAAAGAAAACAATGGTTTCCATCTGGACAGAGATAGCTTGGCAACAGTTATCCACGCTCTGGTAACCTCCCAGTTGGATTACTGCAATGCGTTGTATGTGGGGCTACCTCTGAAGATGGTTCAGAAACTTTAGTTGGTTCAAAACAGAGCTGCTAGGTTAGTAACTGGGGCTGGTCAACATGATGATGTGACACCAATGCTTTCATAGATTTAATAGATTTTTATAGAGTTGGAAGGAGCCTACTACAAGGCTATCGACTCCAACCCCCTGCTCAATACAGGAAACTAGAGGAGAGATCTCCCATCCAAGTAATAACTTTGTTAACTGCACTGGTTTCCAGTCTGTTTCTGAGCCCAATTCAAAGTGTTGGTGTTGACCTTTAAAGCCCTAAACAGTTTAGGACTACAGTATTTAAAGGAAGCCTCCTCCTGTGTGTACTTGCTCAGCCCCTTAGGTCATCTTCAGAGGCCCTCCTCCAGGTGCCCCCACTGAAGGAAGCTAGATGGGTGGCTACAAGAGAGAGGGCCTTCTCAGTTGTGTCACCCTACTTATGAGGTGCCAAACTCCCAAAAGAGTTTTGTCTGGTGCCTATGTTGTTATCTTTTCGGTGCCAGGCAAAGACCTTTCTTTCCCCCCAGGCATTTTAGAGACCTAGTTCTAGATCTTGATGGCTGTTTTATCTATTCCTATGTATTTGTATTGTATTTTATATTTTTGACATTTTAGTCTTTTAACTGTTCATAATCCACCCAGCGAACATTGGTTATTGGGAGGAATAAACATATAATAAACAAACAAACAAACAAACAAACTACAAGCAGGGAGTTCCACAGAGAGGGAGCCAATATATTGAAGGCTCTACTCTGAGTAGACTCGAAAGAGACTGCAGGTCCATGCGGAACCACCAGGAGCGCCTTATCTGATGACCTCAGTGACCAGGCAGGCTGGTAAGGGAGAAGGCACTCTCAAACTAAAGCTTTCAGTTCCTTCAATCCATTCATGTCTTCTTCCCCCCCTCCACCTTACCAATGCACAGAAAACACTGCAAAAAACAAACAAACACAAAACACAATATTGTTGTGATCCTATGTATGATTACATGAGAACTGCATGCACATATTGACACTGCACAAGAAGAATCTTTATGCTGTCATATGTACTCTTGGAACATCATTCCCTTGCATAGCTTTATGTTTTTCAAAAATGGAAAAATAGGAGATTATACACACAACTGAAAAGATATCCAAGAAAGAAGGAAAAAAATTCTAACAAGCACTCAGTACCTAAACCCAAGTCTATTTTATATTGTTCTTTACATTTGATGCAATATCTATAGCATTGCTAATCAACTGTAAGTAAACATTTTTATTTGCAGAGCCTGTAATCCAATAAATGATAAATATGCCCAGTCCTTTACAAATTTCTGAACTGTGTTTACCTCATGTTGGCAACTGTGAGAACTTTGCTGTGATTTTGTTCATTATCTAAAATATTGCAAGTCTTCAGAAGCCAATCCTTAAGCAAACATCTGTTCCCATTTTTCCAATTATCTGCTATTAGCATTCGTATAGCTAATCTATTAGCAGTAAGTTCTCTGGTTGCTGTAAAGGGAAAAAAATTAAAACCATAAAATGTTAAAAGATACAAATCAAACACAAAATTAAAAGCAAGTTAAAACAGCATCAAAATAAAACCAGCAACAGTGCTGAAGGTCTAAAAAAAAAAAGTCTGAAAAGCCTGGGAAGATCAAAAAAATACGTCATTACCTGGTGCCCCAAAGACCACAACTTAGGTGAACTTCTTTGGGCACCACCACTGAAAAGGCCCGCTCCTTAGTAGCCACCCGTCTCACCTCATTTGGCGGGGGCAGCCAGAGAAAGGCCTCTGAAGATGATATTAGGGTTTGAGCAGGTATATATGGGAGGAGATGATTTTCAGATAAATTGGCCCCAAGCTATTTAGAGTTTTAGAATGAATTGTGCACCTAAATGGACTGGAAGTGAGTGCAGATCACAAAGCACTGGCATAATATCCTATTGACCTGCCCTTGTTAACAATCATGTTGCCGTATTTTGTACCAGCTGAGGTTTCCAGAGACCATTTCCAAAGGGAGACCTACATATAATTCATTGCAGTAACTCGAATGAGAGGTTACCAGTGATAACTATAGCTAGGCTACCTCTATCCAGACAGGGGTGTAGTTAGTGTATTGGCCTGAGCTGATACAAGGTGTTCCAGGATACAAGGCTGTCTGTATCTCCAGCGACAGGCTGGATCCAAGAGTACCCCCAAACTACAAACCAGATCCTTTGGGGCAGGGGTGGGTAACCCTTTTGGGGTTGAGGTCTGCATTCCTTTAGGGGAAAATGGTCAAGAGCCACATACTGGTGGTGGTCAGGGCCAAATCTAGAAGTGAGAAGGGACACCCCTTTTCTCCCCTTCATTCATCTATCATTCAACCATTCGATCTTCCATTCTCTCCCCCCAGCTCTCTCTCACACACACTCACACTCATGCACAAGTACCCCAGTTCATCATCTCAGGGCAAAAGAGCAACACAGCCTCGAACACCCACTTCTCTCCCTCCCATTCTCTCTCTTTCACACCTATCCATCTACCTCATTACCACATTTTCCTTCCATCACCCCTCCCACCCCCCAAACATACCTTCTCCTTCCCCCATTCACACACTTACCTTCCATTCAGCTTTCCTTCCATGCTGGGTTGGGAAGAAGAGGCTTGCCATTCTCCCAGCCTAGCAGGGAAGGAAAGCTGTGGGGAGGCAGCAAAATTCAGCAGCGGGGGGGGGGGGGGAGCACCTGCTATGGGATGCAATGAAGGCCTTCAAGAGCTACATGTGGCCCATGGGCTGCGGGTTGCCCAGAATGTGCTTCAGGGGGCATGCAACCCCTTCCAAAACAGGTTGAATGCCACTCAGCTGGACAGACAAACCAACCACAAACAGTACCTCTGTCTTGTCTGCCTTGAGCCTCAGTTTATTTGCCCTCATCCAGTCCATTAGCACACCCAGGTACTGATGTGTACCTGGGTGAGGTGATGGACTGGATGATGGCGACACCCCCACTGCCTCACATGGATTTGATGAAAAGGAGAAACAGAGTTGGGTGTCATCCTCATATTGGCAACAATTCAGTCTACGCTCTGGATAACCTCTCCTAGTGGTATGATTTACCTTATCCTTCTTTGTTGGTCCAGAGAGTGTCTGCTCGACTGTTCTTTCAAGCAGAGGGGTAAAACGGTTCTGTACTGGAATTGCATACTCTTTAGGAGGCAGAAAGTAATTATCCAGGCTGCTCTGCTTAAGATTTACAGGCTCTTTATCTCTATCCTTGTCAGAACACCTATATCTTTTCACTCCTCACATTCTTGCTATTCTCTGGCTGTTATTTAAACTGTTCCTTTTTTAGGAGCAATTAGGTTCTCGTCTTCAGTCCGAAGTGAACACAGGTGTGTATATTGTTGCCACCTCTTAATTATTATTACGGTACTCTCCGCAATAAAACACAAAAATAGAAAAATAAAAATAAAATTGGTAGAGTTTGACAAACTGCCAGAATAGAGCCAGGTTCAGCCACAAGTAGCAAATAAAAGTTTCCAAGGTAAATGCTCTCCCACACTGCTAAAAATTCCACTGTTAGGGCATAAGACTGCGAGACTGCAAACACAAGGCCTTCGAAGCAAAAACAAAAACAGTTAAAAACGCTCATAAGGCTAAAATCTAAAATAACAACTTCAATCTGATCCAGTCTGAAGTATTCAGTCTGGGGAATTCAGCTGCTAATTTAAAAGCAACATAATATTTAGAATAAAAGAAAGCGGAAACGAACGCAGAGGTCCCGCACAGTCAGCAGCCTCTTCCGTCGCCATCTTGCTCCCTCAGACAAGCTAGTGGTACCTCTCCCCTTGGTTTAAAGTAGATGTTAAACAGTATGGGGGATAAAATAGAGCCCTGTGGAACCCCGTAGCATAACTGTCAAACGGTAGAGCGATAATCCCCCAGCATCACCTATCTGGGGTCAGTCATCCAAGCAGGAGATGAACCACTGCAACACAGTACCACCAACACCCAACCCAGACAGCCTATCCAGAAGGATACCAAGGTATAAAAAGCTCCTGAGAGGTCCAAGAAAATCAACAGGGACACATTCCACAATCCTTCTCCCGGCAAAGGTAATCTGACAGGGTGACCAAGGCAGTTTCCATTCCAAACCAGGCCTGAAGCTGATTGAAATGGATCTGAAAAATGAGTTTCATCCAGGAGTGCCTGGAGTTAGCTGGCAGCCACCTGCTCAAACAGCTTGCTCAGGAAGGGGATGTTAGTAACTGGCCGATACATTATTTACATCTTCTGGGTCTATGTTAGATTTCTTCAGGAGTGGCCTAGCTACCACTTCCTTTAAAGAAGGCCGATACCACCCAATACCTCAAGGAAGAATTTACAACCTTCTGGACCCAGTTGAACATCCCATTCCTGTTAGATGTAATAAGCCATGAAGGTCTGTCCACAAGTCTCAACAACTGAAAACCATCCAACAAAACTAGACCAGTTGGGGCTCTGGGCACCTCTACAAATGGGACTGCATTAACTGTGGAGTCCAAGTCATGACAGATGTGAGCGACTTTATTGTCAAAAATTTCTTGCAAACTTGCTGCAGTGCACTACTAAGGCCCAGGGTGCCCCCCTCTCCTTGGCCCAGATTGCAGCAGGACACAACCACTCAGAAAAACCCCACTGGACTACACTGAGGACATGCAATGGTGGTGGAAAGGAACTCTCCGTTTGCCACAATGACTGCCACAAAATAGGCTCGATAATGAATTCTAACCTGAGTTCGGTTGAACTTGGCATGAATCTTGCTCCACTTGCATTCTAACCATCTCTTTTGCTTCATTGCCCTCAGCTCAGGTAGCTGCCTGGGCTCTGCTCAGAGGGAGAGGATGTTTGGGTACAATCATGTTATCTGCCTGAGTTGTCTCCCCATTGCACAGACTGACCAGGGCTTCAACAGGAAAGCCAGCCCTACCAGCAGGAAAATTCTCCAGAGCTCTCCGGAATCCATCAGAATCCTTTAATCATAGGCCAAATCCACCCCATCTGGGATCCCAACCTGGCCTGCCAGGGCTCCCCAGATAACCATGCCCTCCTCCAAAATAGCCTAATGGGGACTGAGCATGCTCAGTGGTCACAGAATGTAGAGTGTCTGTTGGAGACTGGGGAAATAGAAAATGGCGGTGGCGGTGGCGGTGGGGGATAAAATGGAATATCCTGAAAGATATGGCTGACTGGCTGGAACCCTAAAGAGGGACACTCCACACTGCAACATTTTAGCCTCCTTCACACCTGAGTCAGATGAAGGGGGCATCACACTTTTCCCAGGTAGCACGTCCAAGCTGCTAACCAAGTCTTTGGAATGAGATACTGATCAGAGCTAGCGCGAGAGGCAGATAAACTTTGTAGAAAGTTGGGGGAGCAAAGAGAACAAGATGGGAAGGGGTTTTTTTGCTGGGGTTTTGCTATAAGTAGCCTGTCTCGGACTGAAGGAGGGCAGGCTGTTGCTTTGGGGAGTCTGTACCAGGCGTTACTATGACACCTGCTGTAACAGCCTATTTGTTTTCATTATGCTCTGCATGTAAATTTGTAATTAAAAGAGATATTAGAAAAAAAGACATTGTAAGTCTCTCGCCCAAAGGAAACGAAAAGCCTGTGGGGCTGCCCCTGGACTTCTCAAAGCTCAGGGAAATGGAAAATGCTTTGCAGTAGTGTGTGCTTCCTTAGAGAGAAACTCTGAGTTGGTAAGTGAGCCAAGATGGAGCAAAGAATAGCACCCTTGAAACCAGATCATTGCAGCCTTTGTATGCCAGAGAAATTAAAGCAACCATGAAGGAGAGTCTGGATGGTGATTCTGATGGATTTGTCTGCAGGATTTTATTGCTGTGCTGTAATTATTACATTTGATTGATTTGTTTGATATTATGCTTTATAACTGTTTTGATTTGTTCAAATCAGAGAATCCCAGTTATGGAGCAATGAAGAAATTCATTCAATCAATCAATCAATCATGGTTTCCTGTTACATCTGAACTCCTCAGATGTTTGTAGTTGTCAACTCACCACTGTTCTTAAAACAGTCAACTGGGATGGGATTGTAATTCCATGTCTGTAAAGTACCGTAAGTTTGTTGCTTTTCAATCCCATTTTTAGCCAACATTAATTAATATTATGTAGTGCAAGTTCTATTGTACCAAAGGTTTAATTGCCAATTTTTCACAGGGACTCAGTAGTTGACTTTATCAAGGTATTACCACCAGTATTTTTTTCTTCTTCTAAATGCAAAGGTCATAATTAAAAGATTAATAGGATTAATTCACTTTAGAAGTATAATAGCCAATAGTATTTCTTGAACACATCCCACAGAGTAAAACAATAGCAGAACATTATCAGCAAGTGTTTATTTGCAGATTTGCCATTGCTCTGATGGTAGTAAATTGTACCATGCAAGCAATCTCAAACTTCTTAATTTTTCTTTAGTGATAATATGGTCATTCCTCATGAAATACACAGATCCAACTGTCACATCTGCCCCCCCCAAAGGAATTTTTTTTTAGGAATAGATATTTTTGATTAGTACTTTAATATTTTGAGGCATTTGTTGACTTCATGTAAATTGTTTATACTGTACGTAGCCTGACATTTCTATGGTGAATACAATTTCCCCCCTTTATTTATTATATTTATACCCCACCTTTTTTCCTGCAAGGAACCCAAGGCAGCTTACATAATCCTCCTCTCCATTTTATCCTCACAACAACCCTGTGAGGTAGGTTAGGCTGAGAGTCAGTGACTGGCCCAAAGTCACCCAGTGAGTTTCATGGCCAAGCGGGGACTAGAACCCAGATCTCCCGAGTCCCAGTCCAACACTCTAACCACTACGCCACACTGGCTCTCAAAACCAACTACCAGGTGTGGGGTAGTTAATCTGGATTAACGAAATCCCCTTTAATCTGGATTAAAGAAATACCAAGTCAAAGGCAGAAGGGTTTTCTTTTGCTTTCCTCCTCTTCGTAAGAAGCAAAGTAGTCCTTCAATCTCCTATTCCAGTGATGGCGAACCTTTTTGCGCCTGAGTGCCCAAACTGCAACACAAAACCAACTTATTTATTTCAAAGTGCCAACACTGCAATTAAACCTGAATACCGAGGTTTTAGTTTTAGAAAAACAACTCATACAGTTGTCCGAACTAATTAACATCTTTTGTCTTAAAAGAAAAACACAATAACAGAGCTTTCAATGATACAAACAGTTTTTTGTTGAAAAAAAAATCAACTCAAAAAATTATTATAGTACTACATTGTACACATAGCCTGAAGGGAATTTATACAAACTTTTTAACTAATTAGGCACATGTATTTTTGGATAAGGGATTCTCAACTCGTAATATGATTATATGCCAGACTGAAATTGTATGGGACAAGCTTTACCCCGGGTCCTTTCCCTGCTTCTACAGGTGTCAGATTAGTAAAAGTAAAAGTCAACCTGTACTAGGATGAGCAAGATAAACAAGAAAACTAAACGTGCTTAACACATTTTAAACACTTTATGTCTTGGACTGCAAACACTGCATTAGGTAAAAGTTTGCATTTGACATGCTTTTGCACAATTAATGTGATTTTTGCTATTGCATGCATGCTGATAATTTGTCAAACCTTGGCTCATACTCCGTTAATTTGAGAGCAACACATGCAGCACTTGGGTCAACTGTTAGGGCTTTACATCCAAGCCATGCTCTGTGCATCATTCTTCAAAATCTTTTAAATGTGATAACAATTTAGAAAAGAATTCTGTAACAGGAATTCTAGAATAAAATCATTCTGTTCCACACTGTGAGAAAGAACAAGATCATTAGTGTTTTGCAGAAGGGGACAGTCTTTTCGCGATCCGGTGACCAATGGCTCAAGTGCCCACAGAGAGGTCCCTGTGTGCCAGCTGTGGCACCCGTGCCATAGGTTCGCCATCACTGTCCTATTCCATCCTCACCCAGTAGCCATCACTACCACAGACCTTCTACTCAAGGAAAGAAAGGGTTCTTGGAGATCCAATAACCAGGAGGAAAATTAATGTGGATCCATGCATACTTTTTTCTTATTTTACTCAGGTGGCTTCCAAGTATATGTTTGTCTCTCCTTGGTATTATATCGTAAGTAAATTATTTTTAAACTGCTGGAGGGTTGGTTTTTTAATTTTGTTTTTTGTGAGTACGTGAGCTTCTGAATAAGCACAGAGCAAATCAAGATATGTAAAAACAACAACCCAGTAAGATTTATTTAGGTTAAACAGAACATAAATTCAGGCATATGACAAGAAAAATAAGCTAGTAGTTCACTAATTTAGTTTAAGATATTACTACTGCAATCCTATACCCAATTACCTGGGAGTAAGCCCCATGGAACTCACTGGGACTTACTTCTGAGTAATCCTGTACAGGACTGTACTGCAAATACAACACACAGGGCAAAATATTTATAAGATACAGCTGTACCAACAGCAGGGGTGCACAATCTTTTTGGCTCCGAGGGCCACATGCAGTGTTGGTTTAGGGGCCGGGGGCACACATGCATGTGTGTGTATGCATGCACACATTCACACACACAGACAGCTCAGCGCACAAGAATACGGAGAAATCTCCCTGCCCTGCATGTTGAGATCCAAGGTTTGTTGGGGGTGCATGTAGGTGAAAGCCTCTCCCATACCCCAACGATCTCCACTGTGATGGCTGTTTCTCCGTTGCTACTAGCAATGGGAAAAGAGCAATCTGAAATGCGGGATAGCTGGGAGTTGGGAAAGGCACTTCCCAGTAGGCGGGAGATTGGCAGATGGATTCATGGTTGGATTCGAAGGTCAGGGCACTCATGGGGGGCTGCATGTAAGGCCTTGTGGGGCTTCATGCAGCCCATGGGCCATGGGTTGTGCACCCCTGACCTAAAGTAGATTAAATTCCTGTCTCTGCTCTGAGAAATACAGCGTGTTTCAGGAAGCTGAATAGGAGAAACCAGCTTAGTAGATCCAAGTTATTTCCAAGAGATGGACTTATGTGATACAGATCATGACTGGTCCAGGTTGCCCAATGAGCTCTATGGATAACAGTGCAATGCTAAGCATATTCACTCACAAGTATGTCCCATCGACTTCAATAGGCCTTACTCTCTTACAAGTGTGTTCACAATTGCAGATCTCCCCAGTTTAAGTGCAGCACCCTATAAACTATACAGCACGGACTCTAGGACACAGACGTATGAGGTTTGGAGAAGTGAAATGTGTGTATGTGTGGCATGTGTATCCCTGCAGTAACATCTGTGATTTTAAAGTTAGGATCGCCTGGAACCATGCATTTTGTTCACTCCTCCTAACTAACCATGTGTATCCTTCAGTGAAGGCACAGATGGTTTTGTCAAAATGACAGTTATAAATACCGCTAGCAAATGTCTTTGTGATTTGTTATGCATGGGTTTGGCATCCATAATGTCAATGTTAGCTGTGGCCTAATTTCACAAGATGTTTGGACCACACACTTATTTATTTATTATATTTATACCCCACCTTTTTTCCTGAAAAAATCCTCCTCTTCCTCCTCTCCATTTTATCCTCACAACAACCCTGAGAGGTAGATTAGGCTGAGAGTCAATGACTGGCCCAAAGTCACCCAGTGAGCTTCATGGCCGAGTGGGGACTAGAACCCAGATCTCCCAAGTCCTAGTCCAACACTCTTGTACAATACACTGCTTCTCAGGATGATGATGGTGGGCCAAGTGAGTGAATGTAACCACTAAAAAGGTATATGTTCCTGATATTATAAGTCCTGGTTTAGCTCTTACTAAACACCAGCATTTCTGTTTAAAGAAGGAGCATTCCAGTGCTTTCGTTAGGTGCACATAATATTTTGTACAGGCATTTCATCTTTATCACAGTTGTACACCTGCAGAAGTACCAGCTTTAAGCTAGACATCCATTTGGAAAGCACCTAGAATGGTGAATATTGAATGGAAAAGATGAGCCATTGTAATGTGTCGCTTAACAAAGACTCCACCTTTCTTCTTTTGCTTTCCAGGCCCTGAATGCCTTGATTCCATTAAATAAAAGTGGGAGAATTTCAGCTTGTTGACCTACTTCAGAATGATAAAGTGTGTTTTACAGAACTGAAACCACACTAAACCCAAGAGACCCATTAAGCATTGCAATTTAATATATAACTAAAGAAATTACAGCTCTAGCTACTGATCCTTAACTTTCTCTATTAATGCAAACCCACTCTTTTTAAAGGGGCTAGTACTAATCAACTTCGGATATCAGGAGTAAAGCACACACACACACACACTCAAAAGACCTTCAGTATTGTGAAATCTTGCAAATTTCACTGGTGAAACATTCATTTTGTCCAACTGGATGGGCATAGCCTTTATTACTATGTAACAATAGCAAGATAAAAAAGTCCAGTAGCACACCAGTACTTAATAATAGATTGGTATAAAGAGGTTTGGGATATTGCTTTAAATGATAAACTAACATGTAGTGTTAAATGTAAAAGGGGACAATTAAAGAAAAATAATTTTAAGGATATATGGGGATCACTTTTAGATTATGTTTTAGTAAAGGGAAAAGGGAGTAAGCCATGTCATGATATGATGTATTTTTGGAATATAGATTAATAATGGATTACGTGGATAGAATTGGTTTTGGCTCCGGGGTGACGGGTGCACTTGGAGTTTATGATTTGTAGGTTTATGTTCTTTTGTATGTGTGTTCATTTAAAAATATATAAATAAAAATTAAAAAAAAAAAAAAAAAAGTCCAGTAGCACCTTAGGCCTAATTCTTATAAGCAACAGATGCGGTGGTAAGCCAGTGTCTCAACTGCACTACGTCACACTGCAGGTGAGGGTTCACAAAATGGAATATGATAACAAAACAAAACAAAATAAATGCACGCAGATAGAAAACTAGATATCAGGGAAAGTAGGCTTGTTCTCTACATGCAGGGTTTTTGTTTTAAAAAAGGAAGCATTCTATCAAATGAGCTCTCATGCGAAGTCTAAAAAGATACAGCTGAGACACAGGTTTCTCATCTGCAGTTTGAGAGAACTAGCCTTAGAGACAAAGGTCTGAGTCACACATACGGTATATGTTCATCAACTGATGACTGAAACATCAAACAATTATTTTATAGTTATTTATTTCATTTTCATCCCATATTTCCTCCACTGAGCTCAGACTGGTGTATAAAGTTCCCCTATTATATCCTCAAAACAGCCCTGTGAAGTATTATTTATTTATTTATTTATTTATGTATTAGATTTATACCCCACCTTTTTTCCTGCAAGGAACCCAAGGTGGCTTACATAATCCTCCTCTCCACTTTATCCTCACAACAACCCTGTGAGGTAGGTTAGGCTGAGAGTCAGTGACTGGCCCAAAGTCACCCAGTGAGTTTCATGGCCGAGCGGGGACTAGAACCCAGATCTCCTGAGTCCCAGTCCAACACTCTCTCCACTACGCCACACTGGCTCTCTGGTAGGTTAAGCTAATAGTAAGTCTCATGGCTGAGCAGGGATCTTCCAGGTGCAAGTTAGACATTCTTTTTTCTACACCAGCCTTCCCCAACCTGGTGCCCTCCAGATATTTGGACTTCAACTTTCATGAGCCCCAGCTAGCATGGTCAATGGTCAGGAATGCTGGGAGTTGTAGTCCAAATCATCTGGAGGGCACCAGGCTGGGAAAAGCTACTCTACACTCTACAGCCTCTCAAGTAATGAGCTGTATGTGTGAACAAGCCATAACTTTGATGTCATCCAGTGCCGTTAATATTTGTGAAGACCAGCAACAGAGACAGAGAAAACATGAGAGAGAGAAATCAGCCTTTCCCTTCTTTATAATAGAGTCTCCAGAAATAAACGGTGGGTCTACCAAGAAAAATGGAGAGAAGGGTGTGTTCTTTAGATTAGAGTTACAAGGCTTCATTGTGTCAAACCTCTTCTGTTATTGTACCTCATTAGAATCAACACTTGCTTAAAATGTTGAAAATGTATAAAGCAACAGAAGTTAGGAAACTATTTTCCCAGTTCTATTATTCTTGAAACCTAAGAGAATCCATTGTAGAAAGGATGCTGGAATACACCTGGTGAAACCCTACAACGATTCTTAGGAATGGTAGGACAAAGTTCTTCTATTCAATATGATGAAGAAAGAGTTTTGGAGGTGACTCAAAACTTGTGTTCTGAGAAAAAAGCCCAAAAAGAAAATGTTCTAACGTCAGTAGGTTCCACACTAGCTCCAAGTGACATACCTTCATTTCAGGAAATCCCAGTCTCAAAGGATACTTTGATGGAGAATTATTTGGATTATATAATTAAAGACCTGAACCTAATCAAGAATTTCCTGAAGGAAAGCTATGGCTTGTTAACCACTCTGGCTGAATTTTATAAGAGAGATGAGAGGGCTCCTTTTCCAAAAGATAATATTATGGAGAGTGAAGTCGAGTTAAAGAAGAAAGATGCAAATGTTACCACCAAAAAACAAACAGAAAGTAAAAAACCAAGCAAGAAAATGAAGCAAAGGAAGAAGAATGCTCCTCAGAAGAAGAGTAAAAACATCAAATCCTCCAAATCCTCCAGCAAAGGTTCAAAAACAACAAAACATCACAACAAAATGCACTTTAAAAGGTTGTTCAATCTATTGGAGGTTCCACCTAAGGAGTCTTCTAAAAGTTCTAAGATAAGAGAGGCCCCAAAATTGGATGAGGGGAAACATGCACAACAAAAAGATAAAGTCCTATCAAATGACCCAGCTGTCTCTTTGGTTGGGATAACTGGAGTATTGCCATCTACTGGCATTTTACAAGACCCAGGGAAATCCGAAATAGATGGGGGTGCTCGCCCAAAGTACAAGACAGAAGTGGTGGTTCAAGATCAAAACAAATTAAAAGTTAAAACATATCAGAAATGGGGCCTGATATTAAACCGCCAGAAGCTGGTCTTCCTTAAATTTCCAAAACCTAAAGGCCTGCTCTCTCTTCCTCAGCGTAAAATCCACTTTTTGAATTTACTGAGTAAAATAGCTCCACAGCCCCTAAATATTGATGAAATTCTAAATATAGAATACTTGTTCTATGATTATCATAGTCTTCGAACGGTGGTAACATTTGGGAATTGCGAGATTGCCAAGAGACTATATGAGGATAGAAATAAATTCCTCATCGTGGGTCTCAGAGTGACTAGGCCAGTGATGGCGAACCTATGGCACGCGTGCCACAGGTGGCACGTGTGGACCGCTCTGCTGACACGCGAGCCATAGGAGAGTCACCATGCTGGGCGCCCGGGCTCAGGCCGTGACGCGGCGGGTGGGCCGGGCCGACGGGCCTACCTGCTGCCCCCTTGCCGCCCGCGCTGGACCCGTCGCCGCCTGTCGCGTCATGTCCGGCGCGCTGGATCCCCGCGCTCTGTTTTTGGTGGGGGGGAAACAGGGCAACAGGGCTTAAACAGCCCTGTTGCCCTGGTCCCCCCCCACCAAAAACAGAGCGCGGGGATCCAGCGCGCCGGACATGACGCGACGGGTGGCGACGGCGGGTCCAGAGGCGGCGGTGGCGGTGGCTTGAGCGGCGTGGAGGATGTTCCGCGCTGCTCAGAAGAGCGATGGGTGGTGGCGGCGGCAGCAGTAGTTCAGGTTCCGCTTCGGGGCGGCGACGGAGGCCAGGCTGGAGCCAGTGGCGCTGGGCGAGCCCGAGCAAATCCGCTGTGTGAGGGCGAGCTGGAGCTTCGTCGCGATCGTGCCCACCGGTGAGCGAGCCCGCCCAGCCATCCCCGTCCCAGCGGGCTTCATTTGGACCTTTTGCCCAGCGAGGCGGCAGCCGGTCGTCAGTCCTGGGAGACACCGGCCTCTCTTTGAGCTGCCAGCCGTGACTACAGTGGCAGCGTTTGGTGCCTGAACGGGGCGGGGGCTCGGGCTGGTTTCCCGCAGTTTGCCCCACCGAAGGCTGCGTTTGGGACCGGGGGCTCTCCCGCCCGCTCACCCGCCCCTGCTCTCCTCTCCCTCCACAGGCTGTTTGTCTAATTGAAACCCCTGTTTCAATGAAAAAAACTGTTTGTATCATTGTATCATTGAAAGCCCTGTTTATTTATTTCATTTATTATATTTATACCCCGCCTTTTTCCTGCCTTTTTTCCTGCACTATATGCAGGAATATAGTGGGGTTGCACTGGGCTTAGTGTTGATTCTACATGGGTATTCTACATGGCAGGAATATAGTGGTGGTGTCCCCTTTGTGGAATCCTTTCCGCATATAGGTCCACCAGTTGCCAAATATGATTATCCTTTCGGTGCCAGGCAAATGCATTTTTATTCTCCTACTAGGCTTTTAAATGTACTTTAATATATTTTTCTCATGCTGTTTATTTATTTTATTTATACCCTGCCTTTTTTCCTTCAAGGAACCCAAGGCAGCTTACATAATCCTCCTCTCCATTTTACCCTCACAACAACCCTGTGAGGTAGGTTAGGCTGTGAGGTAGGTTAGGTTAGGTAGGTTAGGCTGAGAGTCAGTGACTGACCCAAAGTTATTGTGTTTTTCTTTTAAGACAAAATATGTTAATTAGTTCAGACAACTGTATGAGTTGTTTTTACTAAACTAAAACCCCAGTATTCAGGTTTAATTGCAGTGTTGGCACTTTGAAATAAATAAGTTGGTTTTGTGTTGCAGTTTGGGCACTCGGGCTCAAAAAGGTTTGCCATCACTGGACTAGGCTGTTTGAAAATAATGTTCTCACAGCTTTATTCCAAAAAGAGTTTAGTCACGATAGAAGACAAAATGGGGCTGACTCAATCATTATTCCGGAGGATGCACAAAAGAATGCTCATCATAAAAAGCATAATCTGAGTCTAAATGGGGAACATCAGCAAACTGTAAATGAGCCAAGAATTGGTTTGGACCCAGAAGAAATAAATCTTTTAAACTCATTCCTAGCCTTACCCTTTCAATCTCAGGAGGAAATAATCGATAGGCTTTCATTGCTACGAGATGTTCTCATCCATGCAAGGGCTACAGATGAGAACGCAAGTTCTCGGGACTTTGAGACAACTGGCAGTCGGGAAAGATTACAAATTCAAAATAGAGAGGTAGCCAGATGCCTAAGTAAAGACGATAATGCATGTGGAGAGAGCCATTCTCCCCCTAAAGAATACATTTTCTGTGCTCCGGTGAGGACCCAAATGACCAACGTGGAATGGCTGCAAAGTAGATACCTACATTCTGATGAATTAGGACAAAATGCTCCTCTGCTGATATCTCAAGCTGCCTCACCCAAGGTTGAATCTAAAATCCCCCTGAAAGAAACTGGCTGTGTCTTTTTTGATAAGTCTGGAGAGCTAAATCAAATTATCGAACTGAATTGACAAACTCCGCACCGAGATGGCCCTTTTGGAGTTGTGCCCCCTCTACCGGACAGCGGTTCATGGACTAAACAGGATTCACTGGCCAAGCCATGTGACAAACTTAAATTTGTCTCATGGAATATAGCAGGGTGGGCCTCTAAGCAAAAGGATTCAAAGGTGTTGCATTATCTAAGAGACCATGATGTGATTTTTATCCAAGAAACCTGGGTCACCCAAAAAATTTATCTAAACGGGTTTCTGGTAAATGATATGCCTGCTGAACCCACAAAAGGAAAAGGTAGACATAAGGCCGGCTTGGCAATATTGATATCCACGTCCCTTAAAGCAACCATCAAGTGGATCCCCCCTTGTGGGAGAATAGCAGTGGCGGGCCTTATCGAACTTGGAGTAAAGTCCCTTTTGCTGATCAATGTCTATATTCCTCCCTTTCCCTCTAGGAATTGTATAAAGGAGGCCTGGGAAGACTTGGAAAATTATATAATAGAACTAGAATCCAGATTTCCCAGAGCTCATTTAATTATTATGGGGGACTTTAATGCGAGACTGGGTCCAAACAATAACATACTTTTCTCTTCCAGCATATGGGGGACAGTTGGAAATGAGATGTTTGTATTTAGCTATGACAGAAGTTCTAAAGATCCGAAGGTGAATTTTGGTGGTATCTGTCTGACCCAAATGGTGACTCGTCTTGCCCTCCAGATTGTAAATGGAAACCCCTCTTTTGACAAATGTGCAGAATTTACCTATGTATCTGGGCATGGAAGTAGTGTGGTGGATTTTGTGTTGATCTCGCATTCTATATCAAGTTGGATGTCTGATTTTTTGGTAGGGGATAGGCTTGAGAGTGATCACCTTCCTCTCATGGTGACTCTTTCCATGCCAAATGCTGTCCACTTGGGTGCCAAATATCAGTTTCAAGACAAATCTTTAAATCTTAAACACAAGAGGCTATATTGGACGGAAAAAAACAGTAGTGAGGTTGCGGATTTCCTTGGTTCTTCTGCGGGGGAGGCCTTAAAAAATTCAGTTATGGAAGCTACTGGAGCCATCCCTGCCTTAAATAACTATTCATCCTTGATTACCGCCCTAAATGCTGTTTTAATCCCAAGACAAATTGCCAAAGGAGCTTTGTCAAAGATGGGTGGACCCAAGTGGTTTGACAATGACTGTCGTGTAGTCAAGGGAAAATTGAGAGAGATATACAATCATTATAGAAGGGAAAACCTAAATGCCTTACCTCAAGAATATTATGAAATTAAAAAGAAATATAAAGTTCTGATAGCCTCTAAAAAGAGACTAGCAGTCCAGAAGGGTTGGAATGCTTTGATAGATTCTTCACTAAATAAAAATTCTAAACTCTTCTGGGCATTAGTTACTGATGCTCTGGGTTCCTCTTCGAATGGGATCTGCTGTAATATTCCAGCGGATATCTGGGATCAGCATTTTACGGCTCTTTTTACAGATGCTACAGAGCCTGTAATAGATATCTCTCTTGCCATAGATTTAAATGACACTCCCTTATGGGACCCAGTTATGCAGTCTGAAATAAAGTCCCTGATCAGAAATATCAAATCAGGTAAGGCCCCAGGAATAGATAACATTCTTCCGGAAATGTTGAAGGCTAACATGGATTGGTGGGCCCCCTTGTTGGCAAATTTGTTCACTCACATTAATAATTCAGGTAAAGTTCCCCTTGCTTGGCTTGAGGCCATAGTAATACCAATTTTTAAGAAAGGAGCTAGAGAGGATCCATTTAATTATAGACCCATCAGTCTACTTTCGGTTGTGGGTAAGCTGTATGCTAGCTATCTGAAACAAAAACTAGATTCCTGGATAGAGGAGGAGAATATCCTGGGAAATGAACAGGCAGGCTTCAGAAAGGCAGATCAACGTTAGACCACTGTTTTGTTTTAAACCATCTTGCAGAGAAATACATGACCTCTCTTGGTAATGGTCTGTATACTGCTTTTATAGATCTAAAATCTGCCTTTGACTCTATTCCAAGAGACAAATTATGGCTAAAGTTACTCCACACCTCCATAGATAAGAGACTACTGTACCTCATTAATTGCTTTTACCAGGGAAATACGCTCCGTGTAAGATGTGGAATAGCAGGGAATTTGACAAGATCTATTCCAGCTACCAGGGGTGTCCGCCAGGGCTGTATGTTGGCCCCTACGTTATTCAACCTGTATTTAAATGACCTGATTGGGTGTTGTTTAGCACTAGATTTTCATTCACCAAAATTGGCTGAGACCAAATGCCCTTTACTGTTGTATGCAGATGATGCTGTCCTGATGTCTTTATCAAAGGTAGGACTTACACGCCTAATGCGTGCATTTATGTCCTATTGCAAGACCAATCAATTGACCATAAATTTTGATAAAACAAAAATCATGGTCTTTGCGCGGCATGCATCATTAAGCAAGTGGAAAATCAATGGCCAGTATATCGACCAAGTTAAACAGTTAAAATATTTGGGTATTACGTTTCGTTATAATCTTTCTTGGGCTGCCCATAGAAAGGCAACTATACAGGCAGCTCAGAATACCACTAAGGTCATTTCTCGCTTTTTTTTTACCAAAGGGGGCCAATTTGTACCTGCTGCTGTCCAGTTATTTAAGCTTAAGATCTTACCTCAACTGCTGTATGGAATCCCAATTTGGATCCATGGTTTCCATCCAAGTATTGAGAGCGTTCTCTCAATTTTTTAAAGATCTATTCTTGGAATGCCAAGATGTGTTCCTGCAGCAGGATTGAGACTTGAGGTAGGCATTGCATCATTAGAATGCTCCGCCTGGCGATACACTTTTAGATACTGGACTAAAGTAGTATATACAGATTATTCTGTAGGATATTTACACCTTCTTCAGAAAGATGTCTATACCAGCTCCTGGGCTAAATCTTTTGCCATCAAATTGCACTCACTGGGTTTGTCTATGGATTTTCTTAATGCCTATGATGTCAGGGTAGCAAGTTTTTCTGTAGAAAATCGGATCGAGGATCTTGATTTTCAATATTCTATATCAAATGCCCGTAAAACTTGCTCCCCCTTGCATCTTGGTCTCAATTTTGAATTTCCCAAAAGTGCTAGATATCTGAGTAATCTGTCTATCTCAAAATATCGGCAGGTCTTTTCAAGAGCCAGATTTAATTGCTTACCATCTGCGGTTTTAGATGGGCGCTATTATGGCGTTCCATACAAAAACCGATTATGTCCCTGTAATGAACAAGAAATTGAAACTCTGGAGCATATTCTTTTTGTATGTAATTTCTACAGGGACGAGCGTACGAGACTTATTTGCCCAGAAATGAGAAAATTCCCTGGAAGGTCCTTGGGATGGTATTTAAAATATTTTTTAACTGATACAAACAAGTCCATCACAGAGCTAGTGGCCAAGTTCCTTTTTTCTGCACAGAAAACGCGTAGGTCGATTCTTGTGTCTGATTTAAAATTTTAAAATTGCTTTTAGGATATGTAACTGTACAAATTGGTTAAATTGTTTTATATGTTTACATGAGTTGTGTTGGGTCTGTGACCGCATAATAAAGATTGATTGATTGGAATGGTAGGAGAAAGTTCCTGTGACCAGCATGCCAATAACTCCAAGTGTACACATGGCTGGCTGCTGCAGGGTACTTCTGTTCTGAGTACTTCTTATGGAAGGACCCCTTACTTGTCAACACTCAGATTTCTCTCAGACACATGCTTGTCAGAATGCTAATTGCACACTAAAAATATCTGTAAGAAATCCACAAAAACAACCAAACAACCACATGCACTGATCAGCGTGAATAAAATGCTGCTGCTGTTGTTTTTCCTTCAGCAATGTACAGGTTTCTTTTTCACTGAAGATGGCTTTTGTAATTAAGTCCAATCCTCATGAACAAGTTGTTCTTGAAGTACGCCTCTCTATTTGTTGAGAAGAAATAACTTCCTGCATGTTGAATCTGTGCCTTACGGTTAGAACATGGTAAATGGCCATGAAAGTTCCTTCACCTCCTTCTCCACTGGACCTTGTGCCAGCATTGCTGTCGCTAAGTTCTCCCTTTGCCCCTTCCACCAAGTATTAAGAATGAACCGAGATTGAGGAAGGGAGCACCCTAATTTAGGTTACTAGATGTGCTACAAGCAGCTCCAGATGACTCAGACAAGTCACACATTACTGAGCAAATACAGACAACATTTCTGGCTCCTGGATTGGTGGTAGTTTATAGCCAAATGGATGGAGATGGGGAGAAAATCTTTCCTGATCCCAAATATGGTCCACAGAACATGAACAAAACATTAGGCCTCCCTTTAAAACCATTACAAATCTCAGTCCTCTTCTGAATCATTCCAACAAGATCTGTAAAATAATTCATCTTTAGAGTTAAAATGACAAGATTCTGAACAACTCATCTGGCTGTGTATGTTTCAACACAGTTTCATAAGCTATCAGATCCTTTTAAAAATCAAAGATCAATATGAAATATTGGGACTGAAATGAATTACAAGCATTGCCTTATTTCACCAGCGTTTCTTGAAACAAGGTCAAGGGCCTTTTATATTCCTCCATCAATTAAAGGCGTAAAGCGAGCCAAGTGTGCTTCCAAGCTTACCAATATGCATTACTCTTGAGATGGCTACAAACATATCTTGTTCAACCCTATAAAATCTGTGCATACAACTGGCACCGACACAAATGTGAAATGGATGAAAAGATTAACGGATGCACAATCCACTCTGACTCCTCCAATACAGCACAAGAACTCTTACAGCATGACATGATGATGAAAACAGAAAATAAAATGCTGGCCCTATATTCATTTATGTCTGAAGAGAAGAGAACATAAGAAGAGGCCTGCTGGATCAGACCAAAGGTACGGTACATCCAGTGCATCGGTTTCTCACAGTGGTCAACCAGATGCCTCCACAAAGCCCAAAACAAAAGCAGGGTCTGAAGACATTAGCCCTTTTCTGTTGTTGCTTCTGTTGTATTTAGGAGCATACCTGGAGGTAGCCAATGATTAGTAGCCATAAATAGACATATCTTCCATGAATTTGCCTTATCCCTTCTAAAAACTGACTAAGCCTATTTTGCTGTTAGGTGAAAACTCTGGGTTGTTTTTCCCTCAATAATGCAGAATTTCATGTTTGGACGTCACGGAGAACAACCCCAACAGGGTGTCTCTGGGTTGTTTAACAAAGTGGAAGTGGACAAGCAGTCAGGAGCCAGCACAATTGCTTGCTCCCACACATTCACAAACAAACCATGGTTTGTTAACCTTGGGTTATTTGATCATGTGAACCGGGTCATAATTGCTGGGTTCACATGACAACCCACATTCAAGATTTAGTATGGGTTGAGTGTGGGTTGTTGTTGAACCATGGATTGTTATTGAAACATGGGTTGTTGTATTGTGTGAACCCAGTCATGCTAACAAACCATGGGTTGTTAACCACAAACAACCCACGAAGAGAACCCATCATTTGTTGTTGGGTTGTGAACTGTGGGTTGTTTATGGTTAACAAACCATGGTTTGTTAGCACAGTTGGGTTCACACAACATAACAGCCCATCGTTCAACAACAACATACGGTTCAACAACAACCCACATTCAACCCATACTCATCCTTGAGTGTGGGTTGTCATGTTGTGTGAACCCAGCCAATGTTTAAAGGATCACTGCTGTCCATATGCTTGTTGACACCCTCAAAGAACACCAAAAGGTTAGTGAGCCGGAATTCCCCTTGCAGAAGCCATGCTAATTCTTCCTCAGCAAGGCTTGCTCTTCTATATGCTTAATAGTTTGGTTTTTAATAATGCTCTAAGCTAACTGACCTGCAATTTCCTGGATCCACTCCTGGATATTTTAAAAAACTGGCATTACATTGGCTATTTTCCAACCCAGTGGTAAAGAGGCCAATTTTAACAGCAATTTGCATATTTTTCTTAGAAGATCAGCAATTTCACATTTGCGTTGTTTATGAATTCTTGGGTAGATGCCATCTGGATCCAGTGATGTGTTATTTTTTGGTTTGTGTATAAGCCCTAGAACTTCATATCTTATCATCTCTATTTGACTCAGTTCTTCAGACACCCTCCCAGGGAGCAAAAGTGGTTCAGGTGTGGGTAGTTATCTATCATTTTTCACAACCAAGACAGAAGCAAGGAATTAAGCTTCATGGCAATCTTCCTATCCTATAGCTGAGATCATTTAGTGAGTCCAGAGGTCATTATAAAATGCAACTAAGACAAGATAGACAACTGAACAGCTGCCTCTAATTTGCACTCTGATGATCCATGTACTCCTAGCTAATGAGATATTGTTTCTATGACCACCTGCAGTTCTGCTCCTAAACTATCGAGTTAAATTTTATGCATACAGTTTATGACTGGTTTGATGCTGTAGGCAATTATTCTAGGAAAACTAGCCTCTGGCATATCCCACTTCTTTATAATTTACAATGGGGTTGAAATGGAACAGTAGTCCTACTGCACAGGGAGCATGTTATTGCCTCCCAAGATTCTACAGATATGGAGCAATAATTCTGCTGATACATGATACCTTGTGTAAACATAGGAAGTTGCTCTAGACCAGGTCATCTTATTTGTCCATGTAGCCTATTTTGTCTACTACAGCCTTCCCCAACCTGGTCCCCTCCAGATGTGTTGGACTGCAACATGCATCAGTCCCTGTCAGCATGGCCATGGCCACTGGTCTACTATGACTGACAGCGGCTCTCCAGGGTCCAGAGGCGGTGTTAGGGGAGGCCCACTAGGGCTGGTGCCCCGAATCTTTCATATGGAGCCCTGAATCCCTGGGAGGCCACTTACTCAACAACACTGCTGTCCGTGGGCACTTGCTGAAATCAAGGTCCAGGGGCCCTGATGATCTCTGTTGCATCTGATCCCCCCCCCCCCGGATTAGCTGACCTTTTGCCCACATGTGCTTCACCTCCCCACTTCAATCTTTCTGCCTAAGGTTTTTTTCTGAAATTAAATGCCCTCCTCTCCCGTGTCCATACATTCCTTTTTACAAATAGGGATGTCCTTAGGAGACAGGGTCCTTTAAAGACACACACAAACACACACACACACACACACACACAGAGAGAGAGAGAGAGAGAGAGAGAGAGAGAGAAAGACTTTAGAGCATATGCAAGTTAACACATCCAAATTTGTGCATTTTCTTTTGCCCTGTGGGCCTGAGGCCTGGATCTTTTTGGTACCTAGCTCTGGCCCTGCCAGGGTCAAAGGCAGAGACTTTTCCCAACACCTGCTACCTGACAGGAGATGGCAGCAACTGAATCTAGGACTTCCTGCATGCAGTCCCTCTCACCCCACCATATCTCTTATAGGGAAGTTTCATTCTCTGGCCTATATGGCCTCCTCTTGAATCCCAGATGTGTGTGGACAGACAGTTGTTATTTATGGGTGAGATAAAAGTGTGCTGCACCTGCTTAGAGGTCTTTTCTCATTTATAATTGCTGAACCCTGAAAACAGGCACTAGGTCTGAGACTTAATAAGCCTGGCTTATATTGAGCCCTGGGTTTTGATCTTATATTTTCATGGTGTCTGCTTTTCCTTTTAACTCCTAAAACAGTTGAACTACACTGTGATCAAGGGGTTGGAGCACTCCCCTATGAGGAAAATGGGGCTGTTTAGTTCAGGAAAAAAGCGAATAAGGGGAGGAACTATCAGGGCATATAAAATTATGCATGGTGTGGAGAAAATGAATAGGGAGACATTTCTCTCTCTCTCTCATAATACTAGAACCAGGGTCATCCCATGAAGCTGAATGGCGGGAGATTCAGGACACATAAAAGGAAGTATACGTCTTTACACAGTGCATAGTTAAACTATGGAATTTGCTACCACAAGATATAGCAGTGGTAACCATCTCAGACAGCTTTAAAAGATTAGACAAATTCATGAAGGATAAGAATATCATTGGCTACTAGTCATGATGGCTAAATGCTACCTCCAGTATCAAAGGCAGTTATAGGAAATGTGCACACAACACCCTTTTGTATACACTGGACTCAATCTAAACATACCACCTTTGCTGGATCAGAACATTATGGTAACCTTGTATAAGTCTCTCTCTCTTTCTCCCCACCCCCACAGTTTCCTAACTGTAAAACTGAACTTCCCCCTTAGATGTTTGACCTATCTAAGAGAAAAATATACAAATCAAAATAGGTAAAAACAAAAGAAAACTCTGATGATTTTTTAGTTTGATAATAATAAATGTTTCAAATACAGGACAAATAGATAGATAGATAGATAGATAGATAGATGATATATTGGCTAACCACATTCCTAAATGAACACCTGGAAGGTGAGGTGGAGGGAGAATTTGCAGTTTAGAATCCGAGGGTTGGAGCTGGGAATACTTACGGTAACTCTTCCACATCTGACAATTTCGTCCTGCAATCCCCCTGCCCCCAATAATTTTTCCCTGGACTTGGTCTTTTGGTCTTAGATCCCAGCTAAAGGGGGGAAAGGGTTTTTTAAATGGTGGTGGTGGTGGTATATTTGTAGGAGAAAACCTGCAAGCAGGGGAAGTTAGGCAAACCTCTCTAGTCACTCAGCTCCTGTAAATTCCCAATTCCTCTGCATAGTATTATGGGAGAAATATTGGGTTGGGAACCCCTGGTTTTCCCTCATAATGTGTGGTTCCACCTTTCATCAGCCTTCCTTCCCAAGCCCCAATTCAATCAACATGTTGGGTTGCTTGCTTCAGGCTCTCTGGTTATTCTCATTGAAAACAAAATCCATTTGAAGCAGTTCAGACACCAGATGCTGGGGAACCCTCGTGACCTGCTTTTGGTCTTACCATGGGCATCTGGTTGACCACTGTGGGAACAGAATGCTGGAGTAGATAGGCCTTTGGACTAATCTAGCACAGCTCTTCTTATGTTCTTACTTTACACATTGGGTCTGATAAATTATCTACCTAAATTAGTTTGGTTGTTTCAATATTAGAAGACTTTACTGAAATTGAGCAGGGAAACATCCTGTGTTAAGCACCAATTGGCCCTGAAACAAATGTTGTACTGCTTGATTTGCCTCCTCTATTCCAACAACTGGCTGCACACTGCCCTGTGATTCATCAATTTCACAGCAAATTGTTTTCATGGTTCATGTTGTGAAAAAGGGACCAACAACACTACATCACTACATTTGATTTATGAGGTGCTCTGCAAAGTGCTACTTAACCAGAGCTTGCAGTGAGGCCATGATTAAATGACATTTTAGCCATAACTCTTTAACAATTGGACAGTTGCTGCTCAGTAGTTAACCTACAAATGGGGAAAAAAACTCCGACGATTTCTCCCATGATGGCCAGTTATACAGTTGTTGATTAACTTCATACACTCTAGTTAAATGTCACCAACGAACAGCTGTCAAGAACTACATCTGCATATTGTGGTCCCGATCTTATTGGCACTAGCCAAGGGCTTCTATTTGAGTGTTCTATTTGAGCTGTGAAATGTGACACTTTCCCAGACTCAACATTATTCTTGTAATATTGCAGTAGTACAACCAGAAGGGTCCTATTAGGATTATGCGTGCTGTTTCCCAACCTTGTCTCCATCCACATGCATTTTTGTGCAAGGTTTTGCACAGGGTAGCAGCTTCAGAGCAGTTGCACTGCTGCATTTCCTCTAACCCGAGTTTCTGCATTTGTGCAAAATGTTGGATATTTCACAGCATGAACACTGCATTGATGCAATTTTTTTAAACATATGATTCTATTCACTTTTCGCCTTTCACAGTACAGCATAAGTTTCAGTTGTTAACATACTTGTATCTAGGACTATGGTGTCCATTTACCCCACCTGCTTAAGAAAAACACAACAGGGTTCAATGGCTATACTCTCCAATACTGAACATATAGGGAGGCATTTCTGCCTGTAATGCTACCACAACATCCATGCAACAGCAGTTTAATGACATCATGCTTTGTAGCATTGTTCTGGCAAAGCAGTCATTGTACCTCATGCTAAGGTACCTCATGTACCTTTATTGGTTAGTGCAGCAAGTCTAAAAAATCAGACATAAGTTGCTTTAACCGAACTATTGCAATTTTACTGATTTGTGGATCAGACTTTGTTTGATCCTCAACGCTGTTGTAGATCTATATCATGGGTTGGGTCTAGATTTAGGCATGTGCATCTGATCTAGGGAAGTGGATTTCCCCACTCATTCCTCCCCACACCAATTCCTGCAGCCCCCTGAAAATGCTACACAAAAGGACTGGGAACCTGGTGAATGGGGTGAGCTGTGTTGTGGTGGCAGGAAGGGGTATCCCTAAAAATTCAGCAAAGGTTCCTTCCAGGAGTGGGACCCTTCTGCCAATGGAAGGCAGATCCTGGATCCAGGCCCATATCTTCACTCAAAGGGACACTGATCTTCACATGGATTTTTAGGTGCTGCCCTGACGAAACACGATACTTTCACTTTTAGGGCTTACATTGTAATTACAACATTGCCAAGACACTAGATGAAAAAAGAACACCTTTTCCATGGCACCATGTACAGGAAGTTGTAAAAATTAAATGTGGCTCAACTGAATTAAATGTGGCTCAACTGAATTTTGATAATGTTGATAACGAAATTTTATTGTTTTGTCCTGTATATGGTAGTGACGTAATTTTAAAGTCTGCATTTTAAATCCTGTATCAATTTTATATATTTTAATGGTTTGCATTGTATACATTGCAGAGGCCTTTGGCTAAAAGCAATAAATCTGACGTGACAATGTTGGGGGGTGAAACTGCATTACGCAGAAGCCATATCTAAGACAATGCAGAATTCCACAGGATCAACAACATCCTGCTTATGTCATCCTTGACTTCAACCTACTACTTAAGTCATTAGTGACTTGAAAAGGACTAGCACACTGACCGTAACCACATTCATAGAAACTGGTGGGACATATGTCCATGTAATAAGTTTAGGTCAGCTTAAATCCAAGAAGTACATCTTGCAACATAATCCTAAGCATGTTTACTCAGAAGTACCTGTAAGTTCAATGGGGCTTACTCTCTAGAAAGTGTGTTTAGAATTGCAGCATTGGCCTGTGGCTCAAGCTGGATCAGCTTGTCTGAGCGTGGAAAGCTAAGCAGGGTCAGGCCTGGTTATTACTTGGATGGGAGACCCCTCCTCTAGTTTCCTGCATTGAGCAGGGGGTTGGACTTGATGGCCTTGTAGGCCCCTTCCAACTCTATGATCTATGAATCAAGCAGTTCTAAGTGATGGAGAGAAATGTGTGCATTGAAGGACATGTACATTGACATAAAAGACATGTAAATGCAGCAGTGAGCTTGCAATTGCCCAGGGCTCCCTACACCCTTAATCCAAAGTAAGGGAAAAGGTTCTTTATCCTATTACCAGGCTAACGATTAATAGTAATACTCACACATCTCTCAAATCTATGGAAGCACAGCTTGCTCAGGATCTTCATAGGTACTTCATGGTTTTATCTACTGTTTACCTTTGTGGTTGTTTACTATAAAGCTATTTTTAATTCTCTTTATTGAACTGCAATGGAATTATGAAAAAGAGACCTTACTGATGATGGGTGAATGCAGTTTGGGATGTGTGTTAATCTCTAAATTGTGTCTTTTAAATATTATTTTGTCAAAATTGAAAGCTAAACCACACTGAAAAATGAAGCCATTGAGAAGCCTGCAGTAACCACATTCCATGTTTTTCCTTATCAGTTTTGCTCTCACAGTAGAAACTGACTCTAATTTACACCCTCTGCTGTTCAAGCATGAGACATGTTTTGTGGAGCACAACAGCTCAGGACTGCTGCACTTGCATTCTGTTCACTGACTTACAACGTGTGTGAATGAGACAGATGCTGTCTATTAAGAAAGGATGAAGGAGCTTGAAGATGTCTGGTTGTTTACTTTTAACTGCTCCTCTAAGACACCATTAACCTTGTATAATGATTTTTTAATATTTGTTTGATGAGCTGTGTAAGCTCGAAGGAGTGATGGAAAAACTGTTTCATTAGCCAAAAGGACACACCATAAATCCATTGCTTCTTGCAGTCGCTATGCTCAGAGTGTGTGTATGTAGGTCAGTTAGAGATGGTATGTAGGCCAGTCACAAAATATGCATGCCCCACTGCGTTAAACAAAAGCAAAATGGTAATGAATATTGTAAACGCTATGAAATACACTGTTAGGGTGTCTGATTTCCTGCTCTCCTGCCTAAAATTGCTGACACAAAACATCTGAGGAGAAAAACAGAGTCTCGTGAAACCGTGAGTTCTTTTCCCAAAAGTACTCATATAATCATGAAAAGGAAATTCTGTAATGTTGACTTTAAAAACCTAGATCACTTTAAGTTGCTTCTTTTTTTCACATGCCACATGAAATCATGCATCCATTGCCTTATAGCCCAAAGAAAAACACACTACTGCAGTACCCTTCACACTTGGGAATGTGTTTGCTACCAAAACTTAATGCAACTGAGTCTTAAACAAATATGATGTTTACTAACTTTTAAAAGAGATGCTGCTTATGCTTTTAAATGTATAATGAAAATGTGACATGGAGAACCAAGATAGCATGCTATAAATTCCAATTACTGAAATGTCACTAGCACATATTTTATGTCAGATTTAAAAGCCACAGGGGAACCTGGTGACATTTCATTTGCAGCTTTTCTCCTACCTTCTTAGTTTTACAGAGCATAGATATTTACATTGCCTTCAGTCTGTCACACAGATGCATCATTAGAGCATTCTGAAAACCTGCAATCCAGGAGGAAGTCAACCCCTTCATTGAAACAATTTTGCTAGAAGATCACATACCAAAACGCAGTTTTACCAGGCTATTGGTTCCTAGTACCATCCAAAACCCACAGTTGGGCAATACCTTTATTAGGACCAACCAAAATTCCAGAAAAACGTACAAGCTTTTTGTGGAATTTTGGTTGGTCCTAATAAAGATATTGCCCAACTATGGATATAGGATGTATTGTTTGCCCCTTACGGACCAGCATAGGTATCTTTGCTTTTTAAAGTACCATCTGATGTCTGATAGGCAAGAGTCAGTTTTCAAGCCTGATATTCACTTCCTGGAGTGCTCACTTCCTAACAGATTACATTCCTACAACATGATATACCACACGGAACAGCTACAGCGTCGCTTCGCTCAGCCGCTCCTGCTCAAGCTGCCCGCATGTCTCCATTTCCACGTGCCCTACGGTCAACAGTCACACATCTCCCCCAAATCCGCTGAAGAGCAAAAGCTTCCTCCTCCACCCCCCCTCTCCTCCGTACCTCATTTCTAGGCAACGCGATTAACGAATAAATCAGGTTTTATGAACCATTCAACCGGCAACACCGGGCAAAGGATGTTGCGTGCGGGCGCGTGCCTTTAATGGTGACTTCTCTGCAAGAGGGGGCCACAGCTGAGAAGGATCCGATCCGAAGGTGAGATCGGGGATCTCCTGAATTTACTGGGGCGAGGAAAGGAGAAGAAAAGGACTGAGTTTGGCAACGGCGAGTTCGAAACTCGGAAGATGGCCGATCCTTTAAAGGCATCTCCTTTCCCACACTCGGTGCGGTGGCAAGATATGAAACGCGCGCGCGCGCCGCCGCTGCTGCTGCGACTGTCCCATCCGTACCGGAGACCTTACCGTGCGCCCTCGCGAGCTCGTCCGCTCCGCCGATTTGCACACGCGTCGCTGCAAAGCGCCCTTTAATATACAAGCCTGAAGCGCGCGATGCACTCGAACCCTTCAGCTGGGAATGGGATGCCCTCACCCCGCGAACTCCCGGTGCCGCCGGACAAAAGTGGAGCGCGAGGCGGGCGAGCCTCCCCCAAGGGAGGAGCTTTCTGCTGCCAAGAAAGAGTGAAGTGGGCAGCCGCCGCCGCCGCCGCCGCCGCCTTAAACTCCCTCAGCTCCTCCTCGGACGCCCTCTTCGGGGTGGGGGGCGCCGTCCCACGTTCGGACGGACTCGGGCAAGGAAAAGGCGGGTCGAAGGAACGGAGGGGCTGTGGGGTGAGGGGGTGGGGGGATGGAAGGAGATGGACCAGCCCAAGCCCCCCCTGACCTTACCTCGGAGGCACCTTCAGCGTGGCATTCCCAGCCATCCGGGCGAGGCGCTCTTCTGCAGCGGGGGAGAGGCTAAAGGGAGGGAACGCGAGGCCAGCCCGCCGCCGCCACGACTTCTTGAATCGCTACCCCCCCCCCCGCTCCCCACACGCCTTTAGTACACCTCCTCCTTCCAAGCCCTGCCCTTTGTCGCCCTCCTCCTCCTCCTCCCCGTCCGTCAGACCCGCCCGCCCCCAACTAAGAGGAGGAACCACAGGAGAGTCGCCTACTGCTGGCGCCCAGAGCCGCTTAGAGGGGGGAAAGGAGCGATGGTGATGGTGGCGGCGACAGCGGCGGCGGCGGAGGTGGGAAGAAGAACGCTGATCCCCATAAAAGATGTGACGTCGGACTTTAGGACCTGGGAGAGCCAGGTTCAAAGCCCCGCTCCGGCCAGAAAGCTCACCGGGTGACCTTGGAGCCAATCACAGTCTCTCAGCCTGACCTGCCCACCTCACAGGGCTGTTGTGAGGCTCAAAGGGAGGGAAGAGAGGAAAGCGAACCTTGTGTGCCAGTGGCCAGGGGTGATGGGAGTTGTGGTCCCAACAATATCTGGAGGGGCACAGGTTTTATAAATAAATAAGTGCAAGTGGGCACGTTACGCCACAATGCTCCCCTAACCTCACAGGAATGTTGGTCTTTGTTCAAATGCAGGCAGAATTGGCCCCATTTTGGAAGGGACTCCACGAGGTAAAGAAGGGCAGCTCCTGTAAATCATGGCCTGGGCCCCCAGTTTTTGCTCCCCCAAGTTTAATTAAAGCATAACATAAAACTCACAAAAGTAGAAACACAACAATAAAATAAAAGAAAAAAAATATATAGCACCCAACCAAGCCCTCAGAAGTATATCTCACTGAATTCTATTAGACTTTCTCCATAGTAAGCAAACTGTAGTTGGAAACCCCTCCACCTGGATCGCAAGCATTAGTCACTGAATTCACTCTCTAGGTTTACGTTGGAGGTTGAGCACATGCCTGTGATGTGGAGCTGAAAGGGCCCATTAAACTCAGTGGGACGGACTTCTAAATAATAATGCACAAGGTCAGGCTGGATTTTGTGTTGTGTAAATGAAGGAGGAGAAAACTGTCGCCGCCGCCACGAGCGCTCCTGACCCGGCCTAGCTCGGGAAGAGGCGCTGCCCCCCCCGCCGAGGAAAGCCGAGCGTGACCCCGAGCCCACCCAGCGCCCGCAATCCCCCTGCACTGACCTGGTGGTGCCTTTGTTGCCCATGGCCGGTGGCATCTCCGCGGCTCCCCCGCCCGGCCGCCTCGCCGACAGATCTGGGCTCTGCGAGCGGCAGGCGGGCAGCGCGTCACCCAGCAGTCCCGGCGGCGGCGAGGAAGAGTCGGCTGGCAGGAGCGGAGCATTTCTGTGCCCCGTTCAGCCATGCGCCCTAGGCAGCCGCCTAGTTCGCCTAGCGGTAGCACCGGCCCTGGATATATAATTCTTGAATGGCCCCTATAATTCTTCAAAGTACACAGTGTATGCTCTGTTTCTATTGTGGCAGTGTGGGTGCAGGCCAAAAATGTGGCAAAGGAAAGTAGGGCTTTCTGAGCCCTTTCACCATTGCTGAGGAACCCGAGGCCCCCCAGATGTTGTTGCACTACAATTCCCATCATTCCTGACCATTGGTCATGCTGTTGGGGGCTGTTGGGAGTTGCAGCCCAACAACTATCTGGAGGGCCACAGGATTCCCACCCCGGCCTTACACACATAGCTGACTTGTGATCCCTTGAAGCCAATGGGATTTTCGTCTATTACTTGCAGTGAGATTAAGACAGGATTGCAGAGACCAAAACTTTTACAGAATAGGATATATTCAGTGTCTACTCCCATTTAGAAGAGGTTAAAAAGAAAAGAAAAGCTGCCCTGCGGAGAACTGCCAATATTTTGAGGCTGATTTTCTTTGAAAAGCCATGCTGCAGCTGGATCCCCATTCTTGCAACTTAATTATCAGTTTCTCAGCAGCCGTGGAGGTTTCTGAAAGCCTGAAAACCCAGATCGTGACAGAACTATTAAAAAAAAGCAGTTTTAGACTCAAATCCAGGGCCCGAGAATAAACAGTTCAGTGTGACTGAAACCAAAGGGACATTACACACATGGAACAGGTGCAGGATTATAGTGATACACCTAAGGCCTCGCAGTGTGCTTGTGGATGTACATAGGTCTTTATATATTAAATAGCAGCTACTTTACATAGGTGTTTCCAACAATAATTATGGACTGGATTGGATTATGCTCTTTCCTCCTTGTCCGCCTGCTGCAGCTGTCCCACCATCAGTATCACTGCATATTCACTTGTGGGTGTAACGTTCAATGAGGGTACAAGTGCATAAAATTCAACATGTGTATGCTAAGATTGTGAAATTAATATCCCAAATAAAATCCAGGGATCAGCCATGCAATCTGGGTTTATGTGCATTGGATTTTATGCCCACATGCCCTATTTGAATGTTACACCCTTTGATGAACATCTGGTGCAGGGCTCTCCAACTTTGGGTCCCCAGATGTTGCTGGCCTACAGCTCTCAGCATACCCAGCCAGCATGGCTAATGGCAAGGGATTCTGGGAGCTGTAGTCAAGGAACATCTGGGGACCCAAGGTTGGAGAGCCCTGATCTGGTGGGATCAGAGGTGTGGCACAGTCATGCCAGGGAGGAAAGCCATGTTCTTGCCCCTCACACCTGTATGGGGAAGGGACCGAGTATCATCTGTTCCAGCCCCAACTAAACCGCGAAAGTGAGATGTGCATCTTTGACAATTGGGGGCATGCATTGGGAATAGAGGTGAGTGAATCTGTCAGTGTCACTTTCTCCCATGTTCAATTTTTAAAAATCTCAAATTCTTTCCGAAATGTGATGAACTTCGTGAATTTTGGTATATCCTTATGAAAAAATAACTGAAATGAAATTCAATAGGTACAGCTATTATCTGTCTGAAGGGGACCATGTTGTACTTCCCTGTCATATACTAGCTGTTAAAGATGAGGAGCCTTTCAGAAAAAAAGAGGTGGCAACCATAATTAAGCACTAGCATGACTGAATACACAGGGATTCCAATCCAGACTTTCAAGAGCAAAGCACTCAAAGCCCTGTGCCTCGATGGTCCATTTCAGATTCTCCCACATTCAACTTTAAATATATATACGTATATATATCTCAAGTTCTTTTCATCCCGAATGTGAAGAACTTTGAGAATTTTGGTAAATTCTTACCAAAACTGATCTGAACCGAAATGAAATTCTCACACATCCCTACGGGTTGTCTTGCAAGACCTTGCTCGTTTATCAAGTCAAATTTTTTAAAATTTTTTGCTTGTCTTGCAAAACGCTCTCAGACCAAGTTGCTTGCAATCCAAGGTATTACTGTATGTGCTTAATTTGAGTTACGGTATTTACTTATTGACTGACTTATTAAATTTGTATAGCCACCCCATAGCACAGGTTATCTGGGTTGCTCACAATTTCAGGTTACCATCTCTATTCTCTCTCTCTCTCTCTCTCTCTCTCTCTCTCTTTCTGTCTAGCTTTTTTTTAGTTCACTCAGTATTTCTTTCCCTCCTGCTGTCATGAAACCTGTTTTTACCATCTGTAATACTGACTGCTCTCATGCAATACCAGTGTTACAGTTTTTTAAGCCTTCCTCACAAGATTGTTATGGATTGTTGATATTAGGAACTAGGCCCATAAGAAACACAAAATGTATTATTATGGGCAGTTTGTCAAGTCTTAAAAATTATGAGTTATTTCCCCCACCCCCCTCTCCCCAAAGGAGCCAGTGGACAGCAGCAAATTTCATATAAATGAAAAACAGTGGTTTGTGTCTGTTTTTTTCCTTTTGCACTGCACTGGCTTCAAAGGGGGAAAGGCAAACAGCACCTAACAATTCCACCTCCTGTGAAGTGGAATAATTTGATGGCCTGGGGATGCTTCCCATTTATTTTATTTTTAGATGCCACCTTTTAAGTTGGAAAATTATGGACAATTCAATATTTTACTTGCTAGAAGGGAAAAATGAATAAGGGTGCAATCCTATGCATGTTTAGACAGAACAAAGGCCTACAACTCCCAGTATGCCACAGCCAGCTCAGCTAGGATTGTGCCTTAAGAATATGAGTTGTGACCTGCTGGATCAGACCAACGATCCATAAAGTCCAGCAGCACCCTGTTCCAACAGTGGCTAGCTAAATGCCTCTGGGAAGCTCACAAACACGGCTTATTTGTGAGCAATAGTCAAGATGCTCCCCAGCCACTGATATTAATTGACCATTAGCCCTTAAGACCTATTTTCCAACTCCATATTTAATTGTTAAAATAGTATGTCTAGATATACCCATGATTATGCTGTCATCTCAATAAGTCCCTTGCTGCCCTATTGGTCTATCAATGACTATTAATCATGATGGCTATAGAAAAGTTTCAGGTTCAGTGGTAGTCTGGTGTTGTCTTCCACTGTGCTGGGGAGCAAAAACAGGAGAGGGCTTTTGCTTTCATGCCCTTCTTGTAGGCTTCCCAGAAATATCTGGTTGGACACTGTGCAAACAAGATGATGGACTAGGTCAGGCTTTCCCAAACTGATACTCTCCAGATGTTTTGCACTTCAGCTCCCTTCAGTCCTAGCCAGCATGGCCAATGGTTAGGAATGCTGGGAGTTGTAGTCCAAAACATCTGGAGGGCACCTGGTTCACCATCTCTGAACTACATAGGCCTTTGATCTTATCCAGCCGGGCTCTTATGGTTTTATTCATTTTTTACCTACTGACATGGGGAAAAGCTGGATTGTCCATAATTTTACAAGTTAAAGGGTTGCAATTTATTAAAAACAAAACAAAACCTACTTCCCAATGATCTACCAGCCTTTATACTTCTTAAGCAAGTTGTTTTTGTGTGAGTGTGAGTCCATTTTTAAATTTCATTTGTTTCCAGATGTTGCTACTTAGATGAGACTGAAAAGAGAGATACATCAAGTAGGTGAGGATGATTTATTTTGCTGGACCAGGTCACTTCTCTGACTCTTCCTCTTGGCTATTTTTGGCTGAAGCAGAGCTGTGTGAAATGTGAAAGCTTGATCTCTGCTTATCTACCAGGAAGACAGTCCAATGAATGATAGCATCTTGCATACACTTTATCATTCTGTTTCATGGTATCTTGTATGAACCCTTCATAATTCTGTTCAGAACAACTCTTTAAAATAGGAGGAGGAGGATTTCAGGCTTGCGTGATCTATTGATTTATTTTTTAGCAGACTGCCCATGGTCCACTGATGTGTAAATATACAAAGCCAGAAGGCATACTAAGCCGCTTTCAACAGTTAACGCAGAACAAAGCGGTATTAGTGAAAGTGATCCTGGATATGCACTGTTGCTTAAGGCCTGGTCTACACATGAATATCATTGAATATCAGACCAAAGTGAGACAAGACTTGAAAGACCTTCCACTGCATAAGGGAACTTGCCTATTTATAGATGGGTCCTCCCGTGTATTGAAAGGAAAAAGACACAATGGGTATGCCGTAATAGATGGTAACACTAAAGAACTAACAGAATCAGGAAGGTTGCCCAATAACTGGTCAGCCCAAACCTGTGAACTGTATGCTTTAAATCAAGCCCTCAAGGCTTTAAAAGAAAAAGATGGGACCATCTATACGGATTCTAAATATGCTTATGGAGTAGTACATACATTTGGAAAAATATGGCATGAGAGGGGATTAATAAATAGCAACGGAAAAGAACTAGTACATGGAAAACTAGTACAAATAGTGTTAAAAAATTTACTTTTGCCTAGAGAAATAGCGGTGGTCTACATAATTGGTCACCAAAGAAGTGCATCCTTTGAAGCAAGAGGGAATGCATTAGTGGATGAAGCAGCTAAAGAAGCTGCTATGGGAGAAGAAGTATAGTAAAAATAAACATGCTAACCCCTAGGTTGCCAAAAACAAAAGAAAGGCGGAAAGGGAGATGTTAGGACTAAAAAAAAAAAAATTAAAAGCAACTGAAGTAGAAGAGGGGAAATGGATACTCCCCGATGGCAGAGAAATAGTCAACAAATAAATAATGAGAAAAATTATGGCTATTTTACATGAAGGGGGCCATTAGGGAGTCCAAGCAATGTGTGATTTGGTACTTAGAGAATATAGGTGTATGGGGATACACACAGTAGCAAAGCAGATCTGCAGACGGTGTATGATCTGCAGAAAAATCAATAAAAAGGTGTTAAGAAAGCAACCACCAGGTGGGCGCAAGCCAGAATTGCGTCCTTTCCAAAGTATGCAGGTTGATTTTACAAAACTCCCTCCAGTAGGCAGGTTAAAATACATACTGGTCTTAGTAGATCATTTAACCAACTGGGTAGAAGCATATCCAATGCCAACCGCCCCTGCAACTGGAGTAAGTAAAATTATTCTGGAACACATTTTGCCCAGGTATGAAATAGTGGAACATATTAATTCGGACCAGGGGAGTCATTTTACTTCCAAAGTATTGAAAGGAATCATGGAGAGAGTGGCTCAGCTTGTCTGAGTGTGGAAAGCTAAGCAGGGTCAGGCATGGTTGTTACTTAGATGGGAGACCCCTCCTCTAGTTTCCTGCATTGAGCAGGGGGTTGGACTCAATAGCCTTGTAGGCTCCTTCCAACTCTATCTATGAATTATCATACACCATGGCATCCTCCATCCTCTAGAAAAGTGGAAAGGATGAATCAAACGTTAAAAGCCACCTTGTGCAAATTGATGTTGGAAACCAAATTACCTTAGACTAAATGTTTGCCCCTCGCTTTGTTAAAAATAAGGACCGCCCCGCGGAAAAATATAAGAGTATCCCCATATGAAATGTTGTTTGGTCTTCCATACATGGATCAACTTGGAAAACTGCCCCAATATGAGACTAAAAATCGGTTTTTAAAGCAATATATACTTGGACTGTCATCTTCTTTGTCTTTTCTTAGGAGGAAAGGACTCCTAGCACAAATGCCACCCCTGGAATTTGCAGTCCACAATATACAACCAGGACAGTGGGTGTTGATTAAATCGTAGAAGAAAGCCAAACTCCAACCGGAGTGGGAGGGACCTTTCCAAACACTCCTGAATACAGAAACCGCAGTCCGGACTGCTGAAAAAGGGTGAACTCACTATATGCGAGTGAAAGGGCCTGTGGAAGAACCTCCAAACGCTAACACTTGGACAGTAATTAAAACACAAACACCCACGAAAATAATTCTTAAGAAAGTTACCCATTAGATGGACAATAGCATAAGAAAGTCTGTACCAGGGTGGGATGCGGGACCAGATAACAACTCGGATTGGGATCCAAAAGAAAGATATGCAACAATAGTAGGTCCATTAATAGACAGCTGGACTACAGGCCCAAGATCATCTGTGATCTAAGAAGAAATCTTGTGCCCATTCTAGGAATTAAGGATAGAGAAAGGGGACTTAGCGTTACCTAAATTAGGAACTGGGGAGCCAGTTCAGTTTTGGGTCATAAGATACCGACGGGTAGGGACCCAAAGACAGTGGCATGAGTGGTATTTTCTTAAGCAAATAGGTGTCCAAAAAGTAAAAGGATATAAGTTGCAAAAAAAAATTAAAAATAAATAAATAAATTAGCAATTCAAAACCGAAGCATTGTTAGCCCCACCAAGTAATCCAATTACCCCCACTGCTGGATAGTTTCCATTTTAAAAAGTGTAGACAGTAGTTAAGATTAAAGATCTGCGCCAAACATTTGAAGTAGAAACAGGGTATAGAGACACAAACACCTGGGTTGAATGGGTGAAGTATACTGCTAAAAGTTTAAACAATCAGGAAGGCCTGTAGCACAAGTACAGGCCTTCCCTTTCCTCTGGGTTGGAGCAAAGACCCCCTGGGAATGAGTTGTATAATAGCTCTGTTCCAGCATAAAGATGCTTGGGGAAATGAGACTTGCAAGTCTCTATCCCTATTGTTCCCAGCTTTAAAGTCCCAAAAGTAAAAGAATGCCTCCAACATTCTCTACTAGGCACGTCAATCACACTGCTTGTTTCTCACGACAGGTGGGGGGGTTGGCCAGGCCAATGGGAAAACTGAACATATGTAAAGAGGTATTGGACATCACATTAAGCAATGAGAATTTCTCTAACTTGAGAGTGGCCAAAGCTGATTTATAGTAGTATTGTGGGGGAAAGTCTATAAGACCAACCTTACCCGCCAATTGGACTGGGACTTGTGCTACAATTAGCAGTACCATTCACCCTGGCCTTCAAAAAGGAAGTTAAACCCGAATGGCATAGTCGGAACAAAAGGAATGTACTAGTTACATCCTTTAATAAAGGGATATATATTGATGCCATAGGGGTGCCTCGAAGAGTTCCAGATAAATTTAAAGCCCGAAATCAAATAGCTGCTGGATTCGAGTCTGCTCTCTTTTGGTAGTCAACCATAAATAAAAATGTTGATTGGATTAATTACATCTTTTACAATCAACAGAGATTCATAAACTATACCCGAGATGCAATAAAAGGGATAGTAGAGCAATTAGATGCCACCAGTCAAATGGCTTGGGAAAATCGGATGGCTTTGGACATAGTTTTAGCAGAAAAAGGTGGGGTCTGTGTAATGTTAGGAGGACAAGGAACGAGGTAGTCGAGCAGCTCGGCAGCTGTATCCATGACTGAGCAGCCCTATTTAGGATCCACTCTGCTCACCCCGTATGGGGAGGGGGCTAGAAAAGGTGCCCTAAACATAGTCTACCTCTTTCTCCCCTGACTGGATTACCGCGTCCAGTGGGGTCACCATTTTAGCGGTCGAAAAAGACATTTGAATTTTGGAACATGGAATATACGGACATTGCTGGATAACATAGATAGTGAACGCCCTGAGCGTAGGACTGCTATTATTGCAAGGGAGCTGAGACGGTTTAAAATTGACATAGCAGCACTTCAAGAAACTCGAAGGGCAGGAGAGGGACAGCTGAAAGAAGAAAAAGGAGGTTATACCTTCTTCTGGAAAGGACTACCTGAGCAGGACCGACGAATACATGGTGTAGGCTTTGCCATCAAAAATGAACTAGTGAACTCTTTGTCAGAAGTTCCTACTGGCATTAACGAACGCCTGATAACTCTTCGATTAAAGCTCGCCAATAACCAACAGGTAACTATTTTGAGCGCTTATGCACCAACATTAGATGCTGATGATGACATCAAGGAAAGTTTTTACAGCCAGTTGGACACTCTCCTGTCAGAGATACCTAAGGAGGATAAAATTATCCTCCTAGGCGATTTTAACGCAAGAGTCGGGCGTGACTTTGATTTATGGCCAGAAACTATTGGAAAAGACGGAGTTGGTAATAGCAACCCGAACGGACTCTTACTTTTGTCTATATGTGCAGAGCATAATCTCACTATCACAAACACGCTCTTTCGACAAAAGAATAAGTTTAAAACATCATGGCAGCACCCACGGTCAAAGCACTGGCATCTTCTGGATTATGTAATTGTCCGTGCTAGAGATCGCCGCGATGTACTTCTTACTAGGGCCATGGTGAGTGCCGACGACTGCTGGACAGACCACCGACTAATCCGGTCCACTATGGTTATCAACATTGCTCCCCAACGTAGGCTTCAAGGAAGGAAACCAAGGCGTAAAATGAACATCCAAGTCCTTCAAGATCCTATTAAGCAAACTCACCTTCAATCACTTCTTAAGGAACATCTACCTACGGAACCTCCTGACAACATTGAGGACCATTGGTCTAAGCTGAAAACCTCCATTACTGCAGCTTGTGAACAAACTATTGGATATGAAACTAAGAAACATCAGGATTGGTTTGATGAAAATGACAATGAGATTAAATATATAATTGACCAAAAAAGGAAAGCCTTCCAAATATGGCAAAATGATATTAACTGCGCTGCCAAGAAAAAAACCTACGCTAGCGCAAAGGCTGAGGTCCAAAGAAGAACAAGAGAACTTAAGAACGCTTGGTGGAAAAAGAAAGCTGAAGAAATTCAACAACTTGCAGAATCTCATGATGCACGGGGCTTTTTTAAGGCCACAAGGGCCATTTATGGACCAAAAACCTATGGTACAAACCCTTTACAATCAAAAGATGGCACCAAACTCTTAAAAGACAAAGAGTCTATTGCACTGCGTTGGAAAGAGCATTATTATGACCTTTTAAATCGTAAGTCTAAGGTGGATAATGAGATTTTTTCGCAAATCCCGCAAAAACAAATTAAAGAGGAACTTGCAATACTCCCCACTTTGGATGAAGTAAAAAAAGCCATTAATCAAATGAAGAACAACAAAGCTAGTGGACCAGATGGGATTCCTGCTGAAATCTTTAAAGAAGGGGGCCCCGAACTTGTACAACATCTTCATAAACTCATCGAAAAAATCTGGATAAGAGAAGAGATCCCAGAAGACTTCAGGGATGCCATAATTATCACCCTCTTTAAGAAGGGTGATAGAACAGACTGTGGAAACTATCGGGGCATTTCTCTCTTAGCAACCGCAGGTAAAATATTTGCTAGGATTCTCGCAAACCGTCTTCTATCTATTTCAGAAGAGATCCTCCCTGAAACTCAATATGGTTTCCGCCCCTCTAGAGGGACAGTAGACATGATTTTTACTGCACGTCAGCTCCAAGAAAAATGCCGGGAGCAAAATCAACCCCTTTATATGGCATTTATCGATTTGGCTAAGGCCTTTGATACTGTAGACCGTACAGCTCTCTGGACTATCCTTATGAAAATTGGATGCCCCAATAAATTTGTGAATATCTTGCGACTTCTCCATGACAACATGACGGCAACGGTTTTGGACAACAACGGCTCTCATGGTGCTCCATTTAAAGTGGGATCAGGTGTTAAACAGGGATGTGTTATCGCCCCAACATTATTTGCCATTTTCATCGCCATGGTTTTACATCTTGTCGAGGGGAAACTTCCCACCGGTGTGGGAATTATATATCGAACAGATGGAAAGCTTTTTAATCTCAGCAGGCTGAAAGCAAAAAGTAAGGTAATTACAACCTCCGTTGTGGAACTTCAGTATGCTGATGATAATGTGGTCTCCGCACATTCAGAGGATGATCTCCAAACTATCCTAAATGCTTTTGCAGAAGCATACGAAAAACTTGGTCTCTCACTTAACATCAAAAAAACCAAAGTGCTTCATCAGCAAGTGCAAGCCAATCCTTTGGTGATGCCATCTATCCAGCTTGGCGGGACAATACTGGAAAATGTCGATCATTTTCTCTATCTTGGCAGCTATCTTTCTGTTACAGCTAACATCGACAGTGAAATCCAGCATCGTCTGAGCTCCGCAAGTGCCGCATTTTCTCGAATGAAACATAGAGTGTTCGAGGATCGGGATATTTGTAAGAAGACCAAAACACTGGTTTATGAAGCCATTGTATTACCAACTTTATTGTATGCCTGCGAAACATGGACTATCTATAAACGTCACTTCCACCTCCTTGAAAGGTTTCATCAACGTTGCCTCCGGAAAATCCTGCAAATTACTTGGGAAGATAGGCAAACAAATGTCAGTGTACTGGAAGAAGCAAAGACTACTAGCATTGAAAAAATGATCCTTCAACGCCAACTTCAGTGGACCGGTCATGTTGTTCGAATGCCTGACTGCCGTCTCCCAAAGCAGTTACTTTACTCCCAACTCAAGGATGGAAAGCGGAATATCGGTGGTCAATATAAGAGGTTTAAAGATGTTCATAAGGCTAATCTAAAAAAATGCAATATAAACATCGAAAACTGGGAAGCTCTGGCCCATGAACGATCTAACTGGAGGTTGGCCTTTCACAAAGGTTCCATGGACTTTGAAGAAGCCCGAGTGCAAGGTGAAAGGGAGAAACGTGCTAAGCGAAAAGCACGTCAAATGAATCCTTTACAGGACCATCTTCTATCTGGTAACCTGTGTCCTCACTGTGGGAAGCTGTGTGGATCTAGAATTGGCCTCCACAGTCACTTACGGACCCATCGCTAGAGTCTACACAATCTTCTTTAGAATCTCCTCCTTTTATCCCGGAAGACAATCTTACTCGGTCACGAGTGATCGCCTGATGATGAGGAGGACAGTGTTATACCTGCATACCCAACAATACTGCTCCTGATGGGACAATAACAAAAGCTCTAGAGGGTCTCAATACCCTGGCAGCAGAACTTGCTGAAAACTCAGGAATAAATACTTCATTGACAGAATAGTTAGAAACATGGTTTGGGAAGTGGAAAACCTTAGCAGTCTCAATGTTTACTTCCCTAATTGTAGTAGGAGGAGTCTTAGTAGTGTTAGGATGTTGTATTATCTCTTGTGTCCGAGGACTAACACAAAGACTTATTAAAACCGCCCTATCTAAGAAAATGCCACTGACTCCTCCAGTTTACGATACTAGTATGATGGTATTAGAAGACAAAACGTCTCCACCATACTATATTAAGATAGAAGAAATTGACTAAAGTGTTGGAAAAGAAAAGAGTAAAAAGAAAAAGAGGAGGGATTGTAAGAATTAGAAAATGTTTCTTTCCCAAATTATATTAAATAAAATACAAAGGACAGAAATTAAAAGAAGCCAGAGAACTCACCCTGAATGGGGCCCCCAGTCTAGTAATAAATGAGGCCTAAAATATGTAAGGAACTCAATGCCAGGGTCATAAGGATGGCATAGGATTAGTAGATGATAAATTATGCTTAGATAGGGATGGCATTGAATAAGTAAGTAACAGATAAATGAGAAATCCTCCCTTTCTGGAAACACAGACCAGGCATAAAAATGTGTCAAAAGAAGAGGTGTCTGCTGATGGGAGAGTAAAAGGTCAAAGTTAAAATGAAGTTAAAGAATGTGTGGAAGAACCAATAGGAAATTAGAGTAAGGGGATACAACACAACAAGAGGAGGGACTGTAAACAGGGGCGGGGAATAATGTATTCGGTTTAGGCAGTCGGGATAGGCTGTGAACCTCAAAGTACCCAGCCAATGGGGGAATGAGGGAGAAACCTTGCGGCCGGGCATAGGGAATAAAAACACGCTGCTTGAATGTTAAGGTGTGCCTACCTGCATAGCGCACCCACTCTTGCAAGACTGTATTCAATAAAAAGTGCTTTGCTTTCACCAATTTTCTTGTCCAGAGAACTCTTTCTTTTTACAGGACTTGAACAAAGTCACTTCTAACATAAACATCTCTATTTCTGCTTTCTTCTCCCTTCACTCTAGCAATAAAAATCTTATATAGACAGTTGGATTTTGACTTCCTCCTTCCACCTGCTCTAGTGACTGGATTCAACCTGAACTCCCCTACTAATGAGATCCTGCAAGTTAGATTCAGCCTCCCTCCCTCCTCCAGTTCCTAAAGGTCTTACAGAGAAGTATCGGTAATGACACCCATCATTTGGAAGGCTTCTAAGACAGGGCAAGAACTTTAAATCGCCAGACTACAGTTTGTCCATGGAATCTGTCTATCTGGCCTGCAGGCCACCGCTATCAGTAGTTGCTAATGTCAAGGCATGTGGGCTTATTTTAGCACCTTCAAACTCTTCGTTGTAAGAAATAATAAAAGGTACATCTTAAATCCATCTCACACTATGCAAAGGCAAACTCATGTTGCGTTCTGGTCAGTATAGGATTCATGTTTGTATTACAAACCAAGACTGTTTAGCACTGCTGATGCATTACTTTCTGTAAAAAACTGGAAGAGGAATTAAAGAGTAGACACATACCACTTAATATAGTCCTATATTATCCAGCAATGCCCTTCCCTGTGATCAAGATCTTTCTATAACATTTGTTTCCAAGTAAATTCCATTTGGCAAAGGTCCTTTTCAATACTAAATCATCATCAGGCGATCACTCGTGACCGAGTAAGATTGTCTTCCAGGATAAAAATTTACAAAAAGGAAATTTTAAAAGGAGGAAATTCTAAAGAAAAATTGTGTAGACTCTAGTGATGGGTCCGTAAGTGACTGTGGAGGCCAATTCTAGATCCACACAGCTTCCCACAGTGAGGACAGTGCTGTAAAGGATTCGTTTGACGTGCTTTTCGCTTAGCACGTTTCTCCCTTTCACCTTGCACTCGGGCTTCTTTAAAGTCCATAGAACCTTTGTGAAAGGCCAACCTCCAGTTAGATCGTTCATGGGCCAGAGCTTCCCAGTTTTCGATGTTTATATTGCATTTTTTTAGATTAGCCTTAAGAACATCTTTAAACTTCTTATATTGACCACCGATATTCCGCTTTCCATCCTTGAGTTTGGAATAAAGTAACTGCTTTGGGAGACGGCAGTCAGGCATTCGAACAACATGACCGGTCCAGTGAAGTTGGCGTTGAAGGATCATTTTTTTCAACGCTAGTAGTCTTTGCTTCTTCCAGTACACTGACATTTGTTTGCCTATCTTCCCAAGTAATTTGCAGGATTTTCTGGAGGCAACGTTGATGAAATCTTTCAAGGAGGTGGAAGTGACGTTTATAGATAGTCCATGTTTCGCAGTCATACAATAAAGTTGGCAATACAATGGCAACATACAACAAGGGACTATGTTTAAAATCCTGACAGAAACAAAGCATAGAAACTTAAAAGTCAAGAATTGTATATATAAAAAATATAACCATAAAATATAGTAAAATAGATTAAATTTTATAATGTAATGTAAACAATTTCCAGAAATATTTTTTTAAAAAATTATTATATATATAAAACATGTATAAGACAGAAACAATTAGACCTGTAAAATACAACGTCTTTAGGGCTGAAGATGATGATAATGTCCTTTCAGAGGACCTCTCTCTCTAGATGGAGTATTATTAGTACCAAAGTTTTTTTGTTTGATACTTCCAGAGAAATGTCCTCACAGCCTGTGAGCTTTCTTTACTCTTGTATAGAAGCCAAACGCGTTTCGGCCCAAAGGCCTTCTTCAGTGGCTTAGGAAAAATACAAAACCCTGTAGTTTTCACTTAAGTCAATATACAAGCTAATGCTCTGTATCTCTCCAATTCAAGGTTGGTTTCATCTACCACGCTCCTGAGGCAGTCTCAGGAGCGTGGTAGATGAAACCAACCTTGAATTGGAGAGATACAGGGCAATACAATGGCTTCATAAACCAGTGTTTTGGTCTTCTTACAAATATCCCGATCCTCGAACACTCTATGTTTCATTCGAGAAAATGCGGCACTTGCGGAGCTCAGACGATGCTGGATTTCACTGTCGATGTTAGCTGTAACAGAAAGATAGCTGCCAAGATAGAGAAAATGATCGACATTTTCCAGTATTGTCCCACCAAGCTGGATAGATGGCATCATCAAAGGGTTAGCTTGCACTTGCTGATGAAGCACTTTGGTTTTTTTGATGTTAAGTGAGAGACCAAGTTTTTCGTATGCTTCTGCAAAAGCATTTAGGATAGTTTGGAGATCATCCTCTGAATGTGCGGAGACCACATTATCATCAGCATACTGAAGTTCCACAACGGAGGTTGTAATTACCTTACTTTTCTCTTTCAGCCTGCTGAGATTAAAAAGCTTTCCATCTGTTCGATATATAATTCCCACACCAGTGGGAAGTTTCCCCTCGACAAGATGTAAAATCATGGTGATGAAAATAGCAAATAATGTTGGGGTGATAACACATCCCTGTTTAACACCTGATAACTATCGGGGCATTTCTCTCTTAGCTACCGCAGGTAAAATATTTGCTAGGATTCTCGCAAACCGTCTTCTATCTATTTCAGAAGAGATCCTCCCTGAAACTCAATATGGTTTCCGCCCCTCTAGAGGGACAGTAGACATGATTTTTACTGCACGTCAGCTCCAAGAAAAATGCCGGGAGCAAAATCATCCCCTTTATATGGCATTTATTGATCTGGCTAAGGCCTTTGATACTGTAGACCGAACAGCTCAATACTAAATACAAGTTTACTTGTTGCACATTCTGCCTGTTGATTGCAGCGGAAGGCTAGTGATTCTTAAATAGGCCCTCTTAATTGCCCCATGTCAGTTTCTGTTTCCGCAGGGGGAAGTGGTTACTGATTTCCTTGCATTTTTTCTTTTAAATTTTTTAAAGCAAAATAATGTTAGGGTGTTGGGTGTTTGTTTGTTTTTTGGTTATAAAAATGAAAAAGGAAGAAAAATGTGGGGAACCAGTAACCAAAGCCTCCCCCTTCCTCACAAAAAGCAGAAACAGACATTGAAGCATTTAAAATAAGCTATTTAAGGGGCTAGTGGGGGGCTATCATCATAGCCAGATCATTAGGAAGCAATAAAATGGGCAGAATCTTCAAACAGGAATCTTTCATTTAAAGAGACAGGCTTCCTGAAAATAGTCAGTGGACAGTGGTGTTTTGATGTCCACATCAGACAGGATGGTGCTACAATTGCATTTTATTACAAAAAAACCAAACAAAATTCAGGTATGAAAAGCGATAGGTGGACAACACAGAAAACACTGTACTATAATGTTTTGGCATTGACATCATCTGGCTTCTCTCTTAAAGGTGAACAAACAAAGCATGGCAATTCAAGAGAAAAGGGCTCATGTGGAAGTAAGAAGTGATCCTCATGTGTAAAAATGACTTTATTTTGAGATTGACATTGCTGACATGCTGTGTGTGTGTGACCGACTCTGCACACTACGTGGACTGACTTTGGGAGCAAAAATGGCAAGCTGTCTCCGAATTGCAGAAATCCATTCAGATTTTGACTGGCCCAAGGGTAGACAAGTTTGCTCAAACTTATCCAGGGCCCCTGTCTTCAGTGTTCTCCTTGAAAATAAACCTAGAGAGTGTGTTTTGTAAATGTGGGGGTCTGTAGAAAAGCAACTGCCAAGAATGCTTTTATTCAGTGAAGTCTTGCCAAGAAACAAATGACCTTTTTTCCAGATCAGAACTTGAAAGAGTAATTCAGGCTTTTGTCACCTCCAGCCTGGCTTGCTGAAAATATGTGCTTTATTAGGCTGCCCTTAAGACTCCTAGAAATCTCAGCTAATGCTGACAGTCACTGCTCATTTACCTAGCAGTATTCTGTCATTTGTATGGAACCCAAATCGCATGAAAGGACTATTTAACCCAGAAAGTCTGGCATAGAAATAATCAATCTTGGTCTGAGACACTTCAGAGGCAAACTCCAGTTTGGAGACATATTAGTAAAGTGAGATAAAATGTCCTCACTTATAAATGCAGCATTTCCTTTGTTTACTGATAGAGCCACTAAGCGTTCAGGGGGTGAATGGAAAACAACCGAAGATCAAATGAGAAACAGAGACTTAAACTGGTTTAAGAATTGTTCTCCCTCCAGGAATGAGAGAGGATGATGATGTTTCCAACACAAGATTCTCATCACCCTCACCAACCAAACCACAATTCCCAGGTTTCTTTCAGGAAAGCTATGATACTTAAACTGGTATATGTGTTTGTAGGGTAGATCTGCCCATACAGTAATACCTTGGATTGCAAGTAACTTGGTTTGAGAGCATTTTGCAAGACAAGCAAATTTTTAAATATTTATTTAATTTTTTTTGACTTGATATACAAGCGACGTCTTGCAATACAAGTACTGTAGTACGGCTTAAATTAAAAATCTCTGTACAAATTTTTTTGGGGGGATTTCATTTTGATATAAGAGTGTTTTGGATTACAAGCACGTTTCCGGAACAAATTATGCTCTCAATCCAAGGCATGACTGTATAGTGAGCATTCCCTGGTTTGAGAGGTTATAGTGGTTAGAATGTTGGACTGGGACTCAGGAGATCTAGGTTCTAGTCCCCACTCAGCCATGAAGCTCACTGGATGACTTCGGGCCAGTCACTGAGTCGCAGCCTAACCTACCTCACAGGGTTGTTGTGAGGATAAAATGGAGAGGAGGAGGACAATGTAAGCCACCTTGAATTCCTTGGAAGAGGAAAAAAGGTGGGATATAAATGCAACAAGAAGAACAACAGATCTCACCTCTGGAAGTCCTCCAAGGCTCTGTATTAGGATCAGTGCTTTTTAACTTGTTCATAAATGATCTGGAGTTAGAGGTGAGCAGTGAGGTGGCCACGTTTTCAAATGAAACCAAATTATTCATGGTGGCAAGAACAGAAAAGGATTGCTAAGAGCTGCAGAAGGATCTCTCCAAACTGGGGGAATGGGCATTAAAATGGGAAATGCAGTTCAATGTGAGTAAGTGTAATGTGATGCACACTGGGGCAAAACATCCTAACTTCACATATATACGAATGGGGTCTGACCCAGTGGTGGCTGACCAGGGAAGGGGGTCTTGGGTTGTGGTGAACAGCTGTTGCAAAAATATGCTCAGAGGTCCTTTCCGGAGGGACCAATTTCTCAGGTAAAGGGAAGCAGCTACACCAGAGTGAGTTTTTCAAAGTTTTATTCTGCGCAGAAGATCCAACTCGAGAGGCTCACGCCACAAACAAGAGTTGAACAAAGGAACAAACATGGGGTTCGCCTTTTATAGCAGGGAATTATGGGAATATATAATATACAGCACATTCATCTGATCATTCTAGCAAATCAAATGCATTCATCTGATTATGCTAACCAAGTGCTTCATCACCCCTCCCTCCTGCTGGATTTGATATGGGGCATTCCAAGAGTTTGCTACTCTCGAAACTCCTCATCAATTCTTGCTAGGCTTCAAAGAAATTCTAATTGTGGCGGCAGAAGGACACATCCGGGAGGGGAGACGGCATGCAACATTACAAAGAACAAAGCAATCTTTCGGAGGCCTCTGGTTAGGGTAGCAAAAAGCAGATGGGTAATGTTAGTTAGGCCGGGGCGGGGGGCAGATTTTTCTAACATAGCTCAATGAAAATGTTGACCCAGGGTGTGGCAGCTGTGAAAAAGGCACATTCTATGCTAGAGACCATTAGGAAAGGAAAGCTGAGAAGAAAACTGCTAATATTGTAATGACTTTAATCAGTGCTTTTTTTCTGGAGAAAAGGGTACCGGAACTCTTGGATTACATTTCCTCAGGAGTAGATGGCGATTAAATTGTAATGCAATTAATAGAAGAAAAGGTGCTGGAACTCAGTTCCGGTGAGTTCCACCAGAAAAAAAGCCCTGACTTTAATACAAGCCCCGTGTGAACTCTCTTCCTGCCTGAAGTAGAACTTGCGCCGCCGCGATGCAACCCTCCCCGCCTTCCTCCCTGCTGCCACCCCCTCCTTGCCTTTGCTGCCAGGCAGGGGATCTTGTGAGTGGCTCCAAGGATCTTGTGAGGTCTTGGCACATGGCTGAGAGATGTCACGGGATACGGCTGAGATCTCATGAGATGTCATAGGATACAGCCTTGATCTCGCAATTGAGCCAGAGCCCCACAGCAACAGAGGGCCGGTGGCTGCTCTGAGCAGCCCCGCTGGCCACTTTCTCACTGCGGCAAATGCCATGGTGGGAAAGCGGCTGGCGGGGCTTGCTGGAGTACCTGCTGGAGGTGGCAATGGGTCTTCTGGGCTGGGGCTGGGGCGCGGCGCAATTCATTGCTCCTCAAGCTCTGCTGCCTCATCCGGGTGCCTCACCTTGCTTCATGGGTGGGCCGGCCCTGACCTTATACAAATGTATGGTGTGACCACAGAGTAGCATGTACAGTTTTTGGCCATTGAACCTCAAAAAGGATAGTGTAGGGATGGCAAAGGTGCAGAAAATGACAGCCAAAGATGGATGGTCAGGCAACTGGAGTAACTCTCCTGTGAGGAAAGGTTGCAGCATTTGGGGCTATTTAGTTTAGAAAAAGGCAAGTAAGAGGGTACCTGACTGAGGTGTATAAAATTATGCATGGTGTGGTAAAACTGGAAAAAGAAACATTTTTCTCCTTCACTCATAATACTAGAACCTGGGGTCATTCAATAAAGCTGAGGGGTGGGAGATTCAGGACAGATGAAAGGAAGTACTTCTTCACACAGTCCATATGTGAGCGGGGGTTGCTCTAGCTCCCAGCAGTGCAGCCAGGGACAAACAGTTACCAAGGTAGGCTGCCATCCCCACTTACATTCCCCTCAGCCTGAGGTAGGGGACTCTTAGACCTTGCAGGACACTCCCAAGGCTTAAGAAATAAGGGTCTGTGCCTGCACCTTCTATTTTGAAGGCCTAAGCCTGAAACTTTAAATAGTAGTAATAGCAGTATGCCTATGTATGCCAGTTGCTGGGGAACATGGGCGGGAAGGTGCTGTTGCACTCATATCCTGCTTGTGGGATCCCGTGGGCATCTGGTTGGCCACTGTGTGAACAGAACGCCTGGCTAGATGGACCCTTCATCTGAGCCAGCACGGCTCTTGTTATGTTCTTAACCAAGAGGAAAGCTCTGGACTTAGACAAAAGGCTTAAATGGAATAATGCACACACATTGAATTATGATAGGTGGTAAGTTTATTTACAAAAGGTAAGGGAAAAGGGATAACATACAAGAAAACAGAACATTCTTTGAAAACAATACATCAGTGCAAAAAAAATAATAATAACAAAGCTACCTGAACCTGTGTATACATACTTAACCATGTGTCTCCAAATAGGACAGGGCCCAATTGTGACACTGAAAGTCACAAGACAAAAAGCAAGACAGAGATGAAAACAAACAAAGCCTGATGAAGATGAAGGCAAAGGGCAGCATTACCCACCACTGCTTTATACTCACTAACCTTTGGCAAATGTGAGGTGAGCCTCCTTAGCCAATCACTAGCTGACTGAATAGTTTCCCCAGGCTTTTGTGGGGGAGGACGTGCTCACAGCAGCCCAGCTGAAATCATCCAGTCTAATTGACAAGAGTTCTGCTCTGGCTTTGAAGGGCCTTGAGACCAGAACAGCACAAATAATGTATGCAGTTGGTTTAACAAGTGTGCAGGCCCATCTTCATACAATGAAGTTTTTACAGGCAACTAGATCACAAAGAGAAAACGGATTTCTTGACAGCATAGTTAAACCATGGAATTTGCTTCCACAGGATGTGGTGATGATGGCCACCAACCTAGGTGGCTTTAAAGGGGGATTGGGGAGGATAGGGCGATCAGTGGCTTGTGTCCTGCTTGTGGGCTTCATATGGGCATCTGGTTGGCCACTGTGGGAACAGGATGGTGAACCTCCTAGGCCTTTGGTATGGGCCAGCAGGGCTCTTCTGATGCTCTTATGTTCTTACGTGTTCCCTCTAGCTGCTGTGCCATAACTCAGTTGTATGATAAGTTGTACTTGTCTGCATATTTTGTTAATGAGTTAGTTTGTGATCTCAAGATCTATTTGGTTTCAGTATCTGGCAGTCAAGTTCAGCTTCAGCTGCTTTGCTGTGCCATGATGGATGGGGAAGGCATATTCCCCAGTAATTGAAAAATGCCACTTATATGCATTAGAAAGAATACTGATTTTATTTATGGGCTGATTGTTCCAGGTATGTTGCTTTTGCATAAAACATCATATAGCCTAGGTAGTTCGAAGAAATATGATAAAGTAGATCCAATATCAAATTTTTTATGAATGGGAACTTTTTTATCCTTGCAATCCCCCCTCCCCCATAAAATAAACTGTACTTTCTGATGGAAGCAACATTTTTTCCCATTTGGATTTGAATCTATCATAGAATCATAGAGTTGGAAGGGACCTTGGAGATCATCTAGACCAACCCCCTGCTCAATGCAGGCTCTGCCCTGCAGGGTGCAGCTACAGCATCCCTGACAGATGGCCATCCACTCTACTTAAATACGTCCAGTGAAGGAGAACCCACCACCTCTCAAGGCAATACATTCCACTGCTGAGCAGCTCTCACTGTTATGAAGTTTCTCCTAATGTTTAGCCGAAATCTGCTTCTGTGCAATTTCCACAGAGAACAAGTCTGCTCCATCTTCTGCAAGAAAGCTTTTCAGATATTTGAAGACTGCTATCATGTCTCCCCTTAGTCTTCTCTTCTCTGGGCTAAACATACCCAGCTCTTTCAACTGTTCCTCATCGGGCTTGGTCTCCAGACCCCTCACAATCCTGGTTGCTGTTCTCTGGATGCACTGATGCACATCAACTTGTCAATGTACTTCTTAAAATGGGGTGCTCAGAACTGGACACAGTGCTCCAAATATGGCCTGACTAATAGGTGGAACTATTACTTCCTATGATCTGGACATTCTGCTTCTGTTAATGCAGCCCAAGATTGCATTAGCTTTCTTAGCTGCTGCATTGCACTACTGGCTCATATTCAGCTTGTGATCACTAACAGAGAAATACTATGGCAGCATCTAGAGGGGCATAGAATTTTTTTCATTCCCATCTCTGAGGTTGGAAAAGAGCTGCGACCTTGGATCTGGGGATCTGCACTGGAGTGCCCTCCCCCACCCCTCACAGCCGAGGTGGAAAGAACCATGCCAGCTGTGTCTCTGAAGTTGTAAGAGTGATCTCAGAGTAGGGAGCGGGGAGGGGGGCAGGGAGTGGAGGTGACCCGTATCTTCAAGTTACAACATATCTTAACAGTGCTCCAGCTTCCTCCCCCCCCCCATCTGAAGTGCTGCAGCTAGATGGCCAAAATCGGCTGTCTAGCTGCTTTGCAGAGCAGGAGGAGTGTAGAGGCAAAGATCACATCTTTGCTCCTCCTGCTCTGCATAGGATGCCCGTAATCCTCCGAGTTCGGGGGGGCTACGAGCATCCCCATTGGATTGCGCCCTAAGACACCTAGGTCCTTTGCATATGTACTGTTGCCAGGCCAGGCCTCCCCCATCCCATACTTGTGTCTTTGATTTTTTTAAAAAAACCTATCTAAATGCAAGACTTCACATTTATCTCTGTTGAATCTCATCTTTTTAGATTTGGTCCAGTGTTCCAGCCTGTCTAGATCCTTTTGAATCTTGATCCTGTCTTCTATGGTGTCAGCTATCCCTCTTAGTTTTGTGTCATCTGCAAATTTGATAAGCAACCCCACTACACCTTCAGCCAAGTCATTTATAAAAAATGTTGAACAGCACAGGGCCTAAAACAGAGCCCTGCGACACTCCACTCAAGACCTCCCTCCAAGAGGATGCCGAGCCATTAATGAGCTCCCTTTTGTTTAATGTACACATATTCCCAGCATTCTACACATTCAGAACCCAGCACATCGGCACAGATGGCAACAAGGGACATCTTTCAAAAATAATTGGTATTGTTTCCAGCTGTCCAAGCAGGGACAAACTCCAGCTGTTCATCCCGAGAGCCCATTCCTGACCTCAACATACTCTTTTAGCATCACTCAATTGTTGTAGCCTGATTAAACTTTAATGGCCTGGTTACTCTGGTAATGAGCCAAAAGCATTAGTGGTCTCCAGGGGTTATCAATTACTGACAAACCCATCTAACTACAGGGCAGCATAACTGCTTCAGGCAGATAGATAAGCCCAGTGGTAAGATTGTAATGCTTCCTTCCACTGCTTGAATGAGGATGTTACCATTTAGACCAGCTTTGATCATATTAAGCGTGTAGGCCCCAGAGATTCTATGTGAAATTCATTGGGGTGGTGGTGGTGAGATATATCACTCTGACTAGATTTATTTTTCAAGACCAAATATTTTTCACGTCCTTTTCTTATCCCGTTTCACGTCATTTATTTCTACATACCTACCCATACCAATTTGCTGTCAGAAATGAAGTTCCATTTTCAACAGGTGTTTCTGGCCCTCCAGATGGTGTTGGCCTACAATTCCAACCATTCCTGACCATTGGCGATGCCATCTGGGGCTGATGGGAGTTGGAGTCCAAAAACATCTGGAGGGACACAGATTCCCCACCTATGGAGTAGACACATTTATGCAGGAGAGGTCTATCTCTGGCTATTAGCCAGAGTGGCTAAGTGGAAGGAACATCTCCAGAAATGGTATACCACTGAATACCACTTTCTGGGGGCCAACAGTGTGAGAGGGCTTCATGTCCTGCTTATGGGCTTCCTGGAAGCATCTAGCTCTGGCTTCCCCAGCCTGATGCCCTCCAAATGTGTTGGCCAATGCTGGCTGGGAATGCTGAGAGCTGCAGCCCAACACATCTGGTGGGCACCAGGTTGGGGAAGGCTGAGCCAGCTGGCCACTGTACTTGGAAATATGATGCTGGGTTAGATGGACCTTTGATCTGATCCCACACGGCTCTTACATTCTTTAAAAGTTTTTTCTTCATGTCTTTCCCTCCCTTTGTTGGGTGCTTCCAGATGGAGGGCTCCTAGTGCTAGCAATCAGAAGACATCGTGCAGCTGTTCCATCTTTTTCTCCTTCATGGATTTTCTGCATTAAGGAAAAAGGTAGAGGAAGACGCAGTAAGAAAACATGGGAGGGTCATGAGTGGATGTCATCATCTGGACCCTGCCCTCCCCCGTAAATGTGAATGAGGCAGTGTGATTGCACAATAAAAGCCCCATCTGGAATCGCCTGGAGTGGAGTGTCCCTGATGTAAACAATTTAGACTGCAGTGGAGGCTGGTGGCTCCCATGTCAGTGGGGCGGTGTAGCCACTCTGGGTTTCAGTCTGAACTTCAACAGAGCTATCCATGGTGCTGAACCTAATTTTTTTGGGGCTAGGGTTCAGCACCATGGATAGCTCCTTGAAAGTTCAGACTCAAACCTGGACTGGAGGCACCGCCTCACTGACATTGGAGCCACTAGCCTCCACTGCAGCCTTTCAGGGTTCCTGTTACTCCAACACTTTTCTGTTCCTGTTACTCCAAAATAATTTGCAGCCTGGTTCTATGCATGTTTATACAGTGGCAGTTCCACTGAGTTCAATGGGTCTTACTCGCGGGTAAATGTGCATAAAACTGCAGCCTTATTTTTTTTAATCAATGTCAAATACAATCTGCCTTATACATACTAATTATTAATGGTTGCTCTGTAAAGTGTCAGTTATATTAATGGGGCTATATAATAATAATAGTAATAATAATAATAATAATAATAATAATAATAATAATAATAATAATAATAATAAATTTTATTTCTTACCCGCCTCTCCGTCTAGATCGACATATAAAGATGATGATGATGATGATGATGATGATGATGATGAATTGATTATTTAAAGCAGCCTTTCCCCACCTGCTGCTCTCCATGTGTTTTGGACCCCAACTCCCATGAGCCCCAGCCAGCATGGCCAATAGTTAGGAATGCTGGCTGTTGTAGTCCAAAACATCTGGAGGACACCAGGTTGGGGAAGGCCAGTTTAAAGTACTGCCAAAAGGGCATTTCAACTCTACCAATATTAAAAACACACACATAAAATCTTACCCATTTTGTACTGAACTATCTATCAGTTTTAAGGTCATGTTTGTTATACACTGAAACACCATCTAGTTTAGTATAGCTTTCTAATGTCTCTGGGGGCCTACTGAGAATCCTGATCCCATTCCTTTCCCTGGCACTCCAGAAAGTCAATAGATAAACTGGATTAGAGGGGTGCCACTGCCTAGTTGCTCCGGATTTATCACTGAGACTAAATCCCTACTAAAATTCCAAAGGGATCAAGAGTTTACCTATACTACCTATTGGGTTATAGAGGAACAAGGGTCTTCTGTATTAAAGGGAAGCCACCTAACTGGGGTTTACTGAGTTACAATTCTGCCAGCTTTCAATCTGTAATCAACTGCCTTAGAGGGTTAGCATGTACTTTATCAGTAATTAGGCTGAGAGGACCATGGCACTCACATGAAACATTTGTTAGAATTCCTCCCCCCCCCCCCAGATGAGAAGATATCAGTAAGCTAGGCTTATTAACAAACACAAAACAGAGAATGGTCGTCAAAGAAAAAAAAAAAGAGTTGAATGCTTCTAGCTTAATCTGTTTACTCTAGCTTGGTGGTTCTCAACCTTTTTTGCCCCATGCACCCTTTTCACCACATGTCAGAATGTCATTCCCCCCCTTTCCATGATTGTCTGACTCAAAGGTTGCACAATATAATAACTATAAATGGAATATTTCCAAAGATAACAAGTGAAATATTATCTTTATTTTTAATTTAATCTGTGCCATACAATAAGGTGTGATGTCCTGTAGATTATGTACAATCTGTAGAATTGTAATTTGTAGAAAGATCAGTATTCCAACAGTTTGAGTCTGAAACCCTAAAGTTTTCCCCTGGGGGGAATTTCCCCCTGGTTCAGAACCCCTGCTCTAGCTGATATAATAGACAGGTAGGTTCTAAACGAATGTCTCCCCCCATAAGTACTTGCTTATACCTGTAGGTCATGCTCGGAAGCTGTCTTCCAGGTGCCTCTGCTGAAGGAAGTTAAGCAGGTGGCTACAAGAGAGAGGGTCTTCTCAGTTGTGGTGCCCCATTTATAGAATGCCTAACCAAAGGAGGCTTGCCTGGTGCCTTCACTGTTACCTTTTCGGTATCAGGCATTTTAGATTCTAAAATTGGCCCCACATTATGCTGCAATGACAGAGGTCATTGCAGAGCAGTAGCTCCAGCTGACTCGTGCAAGTGAGCCAACAGATTCTGTGTAATCAATGCCTAACATTCAGAGATACATGCTACCCTCTCTGCAGCTCTTTACTGCAGCTCCACAGCTAAGCCTAATGAATATGATCTTGACAGGCATTTTTAATGATGTTTTGCATTCCCATAAGGATATTCAGCATCAGTCCTGCTTTTCTTGGTAGCTAAGATGCATTCCAGCAGGCTGATGAATATAAAGATTAATCATATGTTTCAGGGGGAAAGACCTGCAAAGACTCATGCCACAGAGTGTCCATTAGTCTTTGAGGTGCCATAGCAATATTTTGGAAAGTTTCTTATTGACTAGATCAGGAATGGGGAATGTGTGGCCTTCCAGATGTTGTTAGACTGCAACCCAAATCATCCCTGACTATTAGTTATTCTGGTTAGGGCTGATGGGTGTTGCAGTCCAAGAACATCTGGAAGGCCTCACATCCACCATGCCTAGACTAGTTTATACTTTCCAGATTCTTTCTTAACTTAATTTGACTAGAATTGCAAGTATTTATAAAAACTTCATTACAGTCAATACAGTTTTTTTTCCTAAGCACGTTTCTGCTCCGCTTAATAGCTCAACTGTATATTGGAGTTCTGGTCTTAGTGGAGTTACTAATCTCCAAATGTGGCTTGTATATGTTTCATATTCAGGCTTAATTTTAAGGATGTGCTCTGGTCTATTGAAGTGAATTAATATACACAGATACTTAATGTTAAATGCACGGTTTGGTGTCTTCTGGTATTGGAACCTTAAACTGCTTTCATAAATGATAGTAAAACACGACATTGTGTCCAACAGAGTTTTATCCCCCCCCCCCAGGATATTGTTAACATGGAAAACACAACTGTTTTTGAATGTGAATGTTCACTTCTAGAAATCTGGCTATTTAACAAATGTGGCAGATTGGGATGATGCCATAATGCAGGAAATGTAAAAATGCAGAAAAAAAACAAAATAATTTAGGAGTCATTTGTGAAGGCAAACTTAAATCTTTTACAAGGTGGTGTACTGTCAATAACTAATACATAATACAATAATACTATATAAGATCATCATTCTTAAAATACATGACACCTCTGAAATGAACAGTACTAGGAATGGCAATTAACAAAATGCAGATTGAAATTTAAAAAGTTTTCAAAGTCCTTTAAAAAAACTGATGATGAAGAGGATGATGCTTTCTTCCATACATGTCATATTAAATTACTATTTTATTAAACAACAGACACACATGAAATATTTTGGAATTCAAACAAAGCTAGAAGAGCCTTCTTTATTTCCATTATCATATTAAATGACTATCTTATTAAACAACAGATACACATGAAACATTTTAGAAATCAAACCATTTAGCTAAATGAGAATGCTTTATCTGTAAGAACTGCCATATAAAAATAAGGCCAGCTCTTTAAATAGCTTAAATTAAGTAAGATAAAATTAGATTCATCATAACCCAATCTTTCCGTTTCAGTACAGGCTTTCTTAGGGCTGGGGAAAAACAATGATTCAACCAAAATTTCATGATTCTGACCCAGTAATTTAAGCAAAAATTGTGGTGGTTTTTTTGTGTGTAAAATATCTCCTCCAACTTTGCTTCTCCAAATAGTTCTGCTGATTCTTCAACATGCTTACTTACTTGGGAATAAGTCCCTTTGAGCTCAAAGGGGTTTTCTTTTGATTAGATGGGCATATGGTTACGCTGATAACCTTCAGCTATGTATGACAGCTCACTCAATATGAACATATGAAATTGCCATAAACTGAGCCAGACCATTGGTTTATCTAGCCCAGTCCTGTGATTGGTAGTGCCCCTAGAAAGAGTGGTCTAGAAAGGTGGGGGGGGGGAGTCAAATCTAATGAAGCAGAGTCAAGTCTGGCTATGCAGGATGGTAAGGCAAGATCACATCAGGCGGGTCTTTCAGGACCCTGGACAGATCTATGCTGACTTGAACTCAGTCAGAAGAACTGCTGTCTCAGCAACATGCAGAGGTCTTTTGAGGCTTTATAATGGCTGGGAGATCTGGGTCTGGTGTTAACCCCACCACCCCTGAGGAACTGTCTGTTTCTTAAAGGGCCACTCCTTGATTTTGCAGCTTCTGACTCCTCCAGCATGGGGGAGGTGGGGACTGCAGCATAGGAGGGGATTGCAACATCACCATCCTTACACTTTAGGACCAGGCGCATAAACCCTTCTCAGGCTAAGCACCAACACCTAAAAACCTGAGGAGAGGGTCTAATAAAACCTTTCTCCTACCTATGAGGAAAAAGATCAATAAAATCTCTTCAGGATCTATTTTGAATATATTCTTCTGTGGGTACAAAGATGTGTGTGTGTAGGCCCAACAGCAATGCAGGTTAATAATGCCAAGCTGACATGTAGGATTTGGGTAGATAACAAAATAAAAATAAGTTTATTTTAGTTCAAGAAGATAACTTTAAACCTGCCTACACCAAACACTCTGTAATTATGCTATGTCCCTATAACTCTAAATTCTTTCACTCTTCAAACAAGCACCAATCTCTCTCAAAACTGACAGACTAGACAAGAATATATGTAAGACTCACTGTAAAAAGACTATAAAAACCCTCTCTGACATCACTCACACACTCCTTATATACTCCTCCCCCCACCCTTTCTAAGACATCACAAACCACACCCACTCAGTTCAACCTTCTCACTAAACATACTAATGCAGACATACACCAGGGAACTGAATTGTGGGTTTACACCACAGGGGTGCCCTCTGAGTCCAAAGAGTCGGGTAAAGTCACATCCTCTGGTCTGGAAGGTCCCAGGGTAACAGATGATGGCTCAATGGACTGTGTCCCCTGCACCTCAGAGTCCTCATCTGAGCCAGAGGAGTATCAAGGCTAGAGAAGATGACACCATTTGACTTGGTGCATCACAAATTGTACAGGCCTAAATGATTATTTACTATGCAGACTTAAGAGCATATATAGAAGTGTCCACAGTCATGTGAGCTAAATACAGATGCAGCTATATTACTTTTTGACGATACAATTGGTGTGGCCAAATTCTTATTCTGGAGTAATTAGATTAAAGGCATGCATGTGGCTTTTTGTTGGGTCACAGTTGAAAATGAAATTGCACACATTGGCTTAGAAGGAAATGTGTTTCTTTCTACACAATCCATTGGTTAAAACTAGTTAACTTGAAACTCCTTTAACTTGTCAATGAAATTTGGGTTTGCAACAGGCTCCAAAACATTAGTGGGGTTTCTACTTTCCAGACTTCTTTCTCACCACTTCCAAGTCCCACTCACAGCAATGTAGTACACTAGCATAAACAACATTAACAACTGAATTGAATGGGGGTGGTGCAGATTTTAAACTGTGCTTCAGTAGATGGATCTTGTCGAGTTGGAACATCAATGGTTAACTGCCATTTATTTTATAATTATGAATTTTCCTCCCACCAGAGGAAAACCACTTGCATTCAGTCATCACTAAAGTTGTTGTTCCTCATTCAAAAACATCTCCTAAGAAGCACATTCTTCAACAACAAAAATCACAGGGTGTATTAACACAGCAAAAGTAGCTTTAATTTGCTCTGTGCATTGAAAGGTCTTCTATACATTCATATTTTCCAGAAATAACTTGGGGAAAAATATTGGGCATTTTTCTTGATTACTTTAGTTAAGTTTAGTTTAGGTTTATGCCACTTTCCCATACCCCAAAATGGCTCACAATAAACATCAAATTATTATCAAAATGAAACACCATATTTGAAATATCTCAAACAAATTCAAATAAGGCAGAATCAGCAATTCAATAAAGGTGGCATAAGATAAATACAATATTACAAACTTAATACTTATCATTTTTTGTGGGGGACGGTATTAACCCAGTCCTCACTGCGAGTGTTGGTCTTGCTGCACTCCAAGGGCCACAACAGTCCAGCTTAAATGCCTGGTCTTTTAGCCAGGCAGGCTAGATGGTATGCAGCTGGCTCTCTTGTCTCTCCTCAATGGCAATGTTCTGGCTGCTAGAGCTGGTCAGATCTTATTTAGAGTGATGGATGAAGACTGGGAAGATCCAGGTTCGAACCTTCACACAGCCAAGACACTAACAGGGTGACCTTGGGCCAGTCACTATCTCTCAGTCTGACCTACCTTACAGGGTTGTTGTGAGTGTACATGGAAAGAGAACCATGTACACTACCTTAAGCTCCTTGGAAGAAAGGTGGGATATAAATGTAAATGTAAGTCATAGTATTACTACTACTACTACTACTACTACTACTACTAATGAACCAATTTATCTTTTTAATATAATGATTTTGATTGGTTGGTTGGTTTGACTTGAGATCTACTAGACAGTCTAATTTATCTTGTATTCATATAAGCAATATAGAAGAAAAAGGATTAGTGATGTCTAAGTCACTTCACTATTGCTATATGGTAGGTGGCGTGGGACAATGTTGCTCAGATGTAGAAACCTCACTGTGTATGTAGAGCCACAACTTTCAACAATGTTCTTTCAGTTGTGCTTATGCTTTGCAAAATATTTCCCCCCCTGCAAGGATTACAAAATGCCATCTCAGCCAACTTCTGTACCATATTTATCTATAATCTTCTTTGCTTTTTTGTTTTGGTAATCAGAATATTATTTCAAAGCAATTATCTTTCCTTGATAGGGTGGCTGGGTGACCGGCCAGATGGGCGATTAATAAATATAATAAATAAATAAATAAATGAATAAATAAATAAATTGATAGCAGCATTCGCCCTAGGGGTAGATTTTGTTATCATCATTTCTGGCATTTTGGCTGCTGCTGTTATTGCAATATTAGCCATGGTATAGTACTCCTGTGGGGAAAAGTTTCAGCAATCTAATTGAAAAATCTAGTCTGGAATTGAACTGTAGAGCACTAAGGCCATTATATGGAAAGTACCTTTGTGCATATAACTCCTTTGCTGTCAGACACAGTTTTGGTTGGTCCGTGGCCCAAGTGCTTTCCCTCCTAGTTGTTCTTTATATTTCAAATCAAACTGTGCAGGTTTACTGAATCTCTCTCTCTCTCTCTCTCTCTCTCTCACACACACACACACACACACACACACTCACACACACACACACACACACACAAAGAATAAATACACAAAAGCTGTTTTTTCTGGAAAATCTCAGAGTATGTCTGAGTAAACTACTTCAAGGCTTCGTCAGAATATTTCTCCTGATTTGGAATCCTTTTTAAAATGGAGAGGATGGGGCAAAAACTTTATTGCCCTTTCCTACCAATTCTGGTTGCAGCGAATGAGTAAGATGGGCGATTTGACAGAAGTAGGGAGCACTTTCTGTTGACACACAAACAGTGGGGTGCACATGTACATATGCAAGGTACATAGATGTGCATGTGCACCCCCCCCAACACCAGCAGCACCAGGGCCGGCGCTACTGCTAGGCCAACTAGGCGGTTGCCTAGGGCGCGTAGCGGAAGAGGGCGCAGAACGCTGCGCTCCTCTTCGCTGCCGGCGCGCTCCTGCCCTGCCCGCCCGCCCTCCTCTCCGAGAAAGCGAGGTAAGTGCGCCCGGAGTAGTGGTGGGGCCGAGCCTGGGCGCCTCCTCCCTACCTTGCCTTGCCTCCGCGCCGCCTCTCGCCTCGCTTCGCCTCTGCGCCGCCTCCCCCCCACGCCGCCTCCCCCCACCTCGCCTCGCCTCGCCTCGCCTCTGCGCCGCCTCCCCCCCGCGCCGCCTCCCCCCACCTCACCTCACTTCGCCTCTGTGCCACCTCCCCCCCGCGCCGCCTCCCCCCCACCTCGCCTCGCTTCGCCTCGCCTCTGCACCGCCTCCCCCCCACCTCGCCTCGCTTCGCCTCCCCCCCACCTCGCCTCGCTTCGCTTCGCCTCCCCCCCCACCTCGCCTCGCTTCGCCTCGCCTCTGCACCGCCTCCCCCCCACCTCGCCTCGCTTCAACTCTCCTCCGCGCCGCCTCCCCCCCCCGACACCTACCTTCTCCGTGCTGTTTCCGGAGCCCCGCCCACGCTCTGTTTTGGCGGGAAGTACCAGGGCAACAGGGCTTAAACAGCCCTGTTGCTCTGGTTTTCCCCGGCCAAAAACAGAGCGCGGGGGTCCCTTTTCGGAGGAGGCGTCGGACTGGGAAGGTAGGTGGGGGGGCGGCAGTGGCAGCGGCAGCGGCAGCATGCGGAGGGGGGTCCGGTGGCGGCGGGGGGGGCGGGAGGTTGCAGAGCAGGGCTGCTTTCCGAAGCCCCCCCCCACGGCACGAGGGGGGGCGCTAAATATAATTTAGCCTAGGGCGCCAAACTGCCCTGCACCGGTCCTGAGCAGCACCAACAGCATCTAGGCCAAGATATTCATATGCACCAGCCGACGGCCGTGAAAAGACCAATGGCAGAGCTCAGCAATCTGAAGATAGTATAATTCAGTGTTCTCCAACCTTGGGTCCCCAGATGTTTTTGGCCTACAACTCCCAGCATGCCGCAGCCAGCTCCGCTTACATAATCCTCCTCTCCCCCCCCCTCCTCCTCTCCATTTTATCCTCACAAAAATCCTGTGAGGTAAGTTAGGCTGAGAGTCAGTGACTGGCCCAAAGTCACCCAGTGAGCTTCATGGCTGAGTGGGAACTAGATCTCCTGAGTCCCAGTCCAGCACTCTAATCACTACCCTACACTTACTCTCATGTTTAGTCCAGAGAAGAGAAGACTAAGGGTAGACATGATACCGGTCTTCAAATACCTGAAAGGCTCTCACATAGAGGACTTCTCTGCTACCACAGAGGGCAGGACAAGTTCTAAATGGCTTAAATTATAGGAGGGTAGATTTCAGTTGAACATTAGGAGGAATGTCTTGACAATATGACCAGTTCAACCATGGAATGAATGACCTAGAGCAGTGTTCTCCAACCTTGGGTCCCCAGTTGTTTTTGGCTCTGCTGGCTGGGGCATGCTGGGAGTTGTAGGCCAAAAACATCTGGGGACCCAAGGTTGGAGAACACTAGTATAATTCCTTCTATTTCCAATGTTCAGGCTGTGAGTGCTGTTGCTTATGTAATGAAAATGGCACCACCCACATACAAAATGAAGGTATTCGCCGGCATGGGGGAACTCCAAGGTTTGCAGAAGTACAAAGAAATCTTAAAAAAAAAAAACATACCTAAGGGTGGGGAAACTCACAAAGAGCCTAATGGGGACTGAGCATGCTCAGTGACCAGAGAATGCTAACTGACCATTGAGTAAAAAGTGGAAAACTAGGGGGTGGAACGGAATGGAGTGGCTGAAATCCTAAACGGCAGCACTCCACACTTCAACATTTTGTTGCAGGTCCTACTTGTTAAACATTTAAAATTCAAGTACCTGGCCATATAGATTTTTACAGAGAGAAACAAAGCCAGTTTGGATCTTGGTATTGTTTTGAGGTCCTTGTCAGGAAGCTTTGTGGACAACCAAAGCCCCTTTGATCTGCAGATGGGCTCAGAGCTGCTGCAGAAGATATTCCAAGGAAGATGCAAAACAGGAAGCATGAGTAACTTGCAACTTGCACTTCCTCTCTTGCTTACTCCAGTTTTGGTCTGAAGGGGGTGTTGTGTTGTGTGTTCTCTCCCCCCCCCCCATCAGGAAGAAATGAGAAAATGCATCTCTGGAAGACAACGGAAAGCATAAAGCCGGGGGAGCACATCACTGAAACGTCTCTCATCATCTTTTTTGAAATAACCTAAGTGGAACTTACTCTCCTATCATCTGCTAAAATCCCCAAAGAACTCTCCCCCCTCCCACCCATCAAAACTGGCAGGAGGGTTGGGTAGAATTCTGTATCATTACATGTATCCCAGTAGCAGCTGAGTTTATGAGATGGCCTACAGTGGTTTTCCTTTCAACTTCTTGCTTTCTTAGTGAGAGCAAAAAGACCGTAGGCAGAGCGTACGATTCCATCTCTACAGGAGACGTGTGAAATGCAGAAAGCAGAGCAGGGCTGGCTGAGAGTACAGTCAGTGCAGGAGATCTCCCTTTGACGTAAGACATGCTGGCCAGATAGCCTGTGAACCACCTCCTGGGGCTTAGTGACCTCACTAAATAAACAAAGAGGCTTGTCCAAGAGTAGCTTAACATTAACCTGAAGAAAAGTACTGCGGGGTGAAGAGAGCATTCGTGCACTTCCAGTGATGACACTCATATATACACTCTTGAGTGGGGGATAGGGGTTTAAGAGTAATTCACACTTAATGTGGCAGGCGTGTACATTAGTGTTTGCCAAAGTGAGCAGCATAAAGTGCGAAGGGGACGTAAGTGTACGGGGACATGTTATGGACACATAGTAATCCTTGCACAATGACAGCTCACTGGTGTCTGTCCCTGTGCCTTTATAGCAGGGGTACATAACCTTTTAAGCCTTGAGGGCTGCATGTGATGCTGGTTAAGGGGTCAGGGGCTGCATGCGCATGCACGTACCCGCACAAGTACATGTGCATACATGCGCGTGTGTGCGTGCACACACACACACACACACACACACCTGAGTGATCCTGACACAGACCACGCTTTCCTCACTACTAACAGAAACAGGGAGTGATCTGTAAGAGGATTGCTGCACGAGGGATTGGAGAGCCTTCTCTCCACCCTCTCCCCCCAGCGATCCTGATACAGCCTGCTCTTTCCTCTAAAGACCGATCTGTATCAGGATTGCTGGGGGGAGGGACTTTGGCATTGGTGGCAGGACACCCACGGTGGGCTGCAATTAAGGTGTTGGGGAGCCATATGCAGCCTGTGGGCCACAGGTGGTGCACCACTGCTTTATAGAGTCATGCCTCCCCTTCATACTTTCATTTTGGGTCTCCCTGGCGATAGAGTCCCAAAGGCTGGCAAGAATGCCCTCACCTTGGTTGCCACCTACCTCACCTCAGCTGGTGGGGCTGCAGTGGAGGCTGGTGGGTCCAATGTCAGTGGGGCTGTGTATCCACTCCAGGTTGTAGTTCGAAGGTTCACTGTAGCAGTATGCAGATAGTGTGTGCTAAAGTGGTGCTGTCATTGCCCACCCAAGGTGTGGCCATGAAAGTATCATCACTGGAGTTAGCCAGTAGTTTTTGAGGGGTGGGGGAAATGCGGCGTGACATGTGTCTCCCAAACTGGGGTGGGTAAGAGAGGTATATCTGCCATTTGTTGCTGTGTGGCTGTTTGACTTCTTCCCCTGAAGCTTTGTACAAAAATTTTGTTTGTAAAAATTCCTGCACACCTACGAGCAGCCTGCTTCGGATTATCACGTGGTTTGGGTGCTTTCTTTTTCTTTTCTTTTTTTTAAAAAAATCACTCCTGTTCACGTGTGCACCTCCACATAGACGTTGGGCCCAAAACAAAGAACCCCTTCTTGTTAAATGGCCACCCCCCCCCGCACGTGAAAGGCAGTCTGCTCAGAAGTAAATCACAGTCTTACCAATGCCCTAACTCCCAAGTATATCACATTGATTCAACAGGAGGCTTGTGCTCAGGAAACTCAGAATGGGAGGCAGAATTGCATTTGGGTGGAGGGGAGGGGCGTGGTGTGCTGATCCGGCTGGATTAACTCTGACCCTGTGTGAGGGCAGTGGTGGTGGCAGTAGCAGCAGCAGCAGCAGCAGCAGCAGCAGCAGCAGCAGCAGCAGCAGCAGCAGCCGCCGCCTTCTTTTTTTGTGATGGGCCAAAAGAGCTTTCCCCTTTCTTTTTTAAAAGATTGCTCCTGCTCCACTCCACATTGTGCTGGAGAGGGTGTAATGAAAAAGGTACATATGCCCACATGTGGTGGAGCTGTAAAAATGTTCTGGAATTTTGGCAGAAAGTATTTGGAGAAATATCAGAAATAATTGGAATGGAATTAGAGGTCTGCCCAAAATTAGCATTGTTAACAATAACAGAAAAAATAGTTTGTTTAAAAAATACTAAAGAATTGATTGTGAATTTGTTAACAGCAGCTAAATTAATGATAGCTAGGAAATTGAAAGTTCAACATATCTTTTCAATTACCAAGTGGTATATAAAGAGGTATGGGATATTGCGCTAAATGATAAATTAACTTGTAATATCAAATGCCAAAAAGGACAATTGGAGAAAAACACTTTTGTGAGCATTTGGGGTAAATTTCTGGATTATGTGTTGGTGAAGGGGAAGGGGAACGAACCTTGTCAAGATTTGTTACATTTTTGGAACGTAGAATAATATCTGATTTTCTATTTTCCTTTTGTTTTTTGGGGAAATATAACTTGGTCCCATGAGGTGGGGGGTGCATGATGTTTATGTTGTATTTCTTTTGATTTTGTTGTATGAATGACAAAAATTAATAACATTTATTAAAAAAAGAAAGATTGCTCCTGCGCTCGTTCACACCGGCACAGAGACCACTAAGCAAACTAATTTTTAAAAAGCCCTGTTCAAGGGAATGCCCAGTTCTACCGCTATGGAGTTAGGTGTGGTGTGGCAAACCGGGATGAGTACAGTACATTTAACGAGAGTGTGCCCTGTGAGTAGTGACTGTGGAACGTGAATACAGAATATAGCAGTACCGTTCTGCTTACTTGATGATATACAGTGTAATATAGATCCGCCCTTAGATTCTGGATTTGGGGAGTTCACTAAGAGTATGAGTGAGTCACTTGCTTTGAAAATACTGGGATCCAACCTTTTTTTAATATTATGTGGAAATCTTGGGCTGTCATTGCATATAAAATACTGATTGTTTCCAACATAAAGATCTGAGAACATAGAATCACAGAATTGTAGAGCTGGAAGAGTTTTTGAAGGTAATCTAACCCAACCCACAGTTCAGTGCAGGAGTCTTGCAAATATGTTTACAGCATTCCTAAATTTATGCCTTCAGCTTCTCTTAGAGCCCAAACTGGTATGTTCCTGATTTTGATGAGGGTTCAGATCTGTCTTTTTAACTTTTGGCTTAAACTGATGACTATTCCAGACACAAGGTTGCCTTTGCTCTGCTAATTGGGGCAGATACAATTTAGCAAGCCATACTCTGACACTTGGTTGCAGAAGATTGACACAATGTTTCAACGGGTTTATTATTCTTCAGGGCCAGGAGTTTGGCTGCCTTGACTGAATTTAAGCACACACACATGCACACACTCAGCCAAGATGACTCCTTGGTACACTGTGTTCAAATATCAGCATGTTTGGAGGAGGATTATCTAATAGCCAACCCACAGGCAGCTAGTTGGTCACTATATGAACAATATGCTGGACTAGATGGACCCTTGGTCTGATCCAGCCTCTCTCTTCTTATGTTCTAAGCACATTCTCCCTGAAAAAAGCATTCTCATTACTTAGATTTCAGCTACTACCATCTGCTGTCTTAGCAGATTTTGAAAAATATTTTTTACCTGCTGCTGCAAAAAAAATTTTTTTTACCTGCTGTAAAATATTTTTTACCTCCTGTTTGTGGCACAGGTGACATTGAAAATTTACCCCATTAGTTATTTTGCTGACTAGGGGGGTAGGGGTGTTCTTTCAAATGTTGTTGCAACAGTACTGTTCTATCTGTAAAAAATAAACCACTTAATAATGACCCCAAGATTGTTCAAAACATGGCTACCTTTGTGTTGGTGCTTGTTAATGCTAAACAAACGTGTATGGATGTGAACTTGGATTGCCTCCTGGATTAATAAGATATCTGGTGAATATAGGTCTAATGTTCATTCTGTAGATTTCTGACCATTTCAGGTTGAACATGTGTTGTGGTTATTATGGGCAATGTTGTTATGGCTGCTGGTGTTATGGCTAATGGGGGGAATACATTTATGCTGTATCTATCATGTACACAGTGGGATTTCCCCTGATCATCATCATCATCATCATCATCATCATCTCCATTTCTATACCGCCCAATAGCGAAGCTCTCTGGGGGGTTTAAAACAATGATAAAAATTACATAATAAAATACAATTATACAATAAAATACAATTTTACAATAAAATACAGCATATAAAAAATAAATACAAACAATAAAACACGAAAAAAATTTACAGAAACATTTTAAAGCACTTTTAAAATTACTTAAATAACTAAGGCAGATGTAAAAAATAGACAGGATAAAAATATGACATAACCACCACCCCATGTGCTATTTGCAGCTATTAAATGCCTCAGCATAGAGGGCAGTTTTAACCTGGCACTGAAAAGATAGTAAAGTTGGCGCCAGGCGGGTTATGTTGCAGGTTATGTTGTGGGACTGTAAACAGTGATTTATCATACAATGCAGGGATAGTGTTTTAATAACATATGGCAGGGGAAGACCCAAATCATTTGAGTTTGCTTGTGAGCAAGATTTGTAAAGAGTACAGAATTTAATAGAGCACTTTAACATATACAATATTGCCATTTTCATGCATCCATCACATATGCAGCCACGAGAATCATTCCAAGTGCAGTCACTGGAGAGCAGCAAAATGCGAGATTGCAACTGGTTCTGTTGCCAGCACTTGATATGCTCAAGAATTTGCTTTCCTTTAAGAAAAAAAAAAGCCCCATTGCACTGTTGGACATCAGTAGTTCTTGTAACATGGGAAATAACAAAAGATTATTCTAGTGGAAACCAATTCTAGCTGGTTTCATCTCTACCAGGAGCTGGTCTTTTAAAAAGCATTTGGGTCTTAATTGCCCATTCAAGACCAGGCCATCCCAAAATACTTTACATTACAACAGACTCACATACTGTTGCTGAGAAAATTCATCCCCCCCCTTCCCCAGCAACTGGGAGGATTGCAGCTAAACTCAGAGGGAACAGGGAAGTCTGCAAGGTGGGGGCGGCAGATGATATCAGCATCTCTGCTGATAAAAATGTACTGGCGCTGCATCCCTGTGGGCCCTGGCTGCACTACATGACATCACTGCTGAGTTGTCAGGAACAGTGTTAGGAGTTCATCTCCCACCTTTCTAAGTCATTCACTCACCTGGTTCTGGTTCACATGACATGAAAACCCACCATGGGCAGCGAGCCAAGGTTGGTTGCCATGTCATCCAAACCCAAAGCAGCCCCCCTCGAGACCCCATGGGCTGTTGTAGGGCTTGTTTTACTCACGGTGGGTTGTCATGTCATCCGAACCCAGACGACCGATCCTACCATGGATCGGCCAGTGACTCACTTGGCAAGAGCAGCAAAAGACCTTGTTGCTCTTCCTGAGCTCACCCTGGCCACAGCCAGGGCCAGCCACACCACAAGTGCTCAAGCAGCACTTGGGGATGGCTGGCACTGGCTTGCTGCCCTCTTCACTGTGATCGAGAGCTTTTTCAGCTCCCCATAGCTTTTTTGCATTTTAAACTTTATTTTTCAGAAATTGTGAAAACTGGCTTCTGTGATCCCCATTTTGACAGCTACTGACAGCCCCTTCAAAGTGCTCAAGTAGCACCTTGGAGGGTCTTCAGTGGCTCACAGTTCTTTTTGTGTGTGTGCACAAAATGTGCACAAATTAGTTTGTATATATTTTAAAAATCTTTTTGGCTGCGCTTGCACAAATGCAGAGGTTTGCAGCTGCATGAATACGGGAATTTGAAGCCTTGGCTGGGGCAATGTCCTGGGGGGTACCTGCTGCCAAGGTGCAGCAGGTATCAACCCTGGACATTGCCCCAAAGAGGCCCCAAATATGTTCCCTCCCCTTTGGTTTCTCTTGACAGCTGTCAAAAAGCAAGCTGCCAAGAGAAAACAAAGGCATAAGTGACCTTTGCTCACAAGAAGGTGTTGGTGTGATTTACACCCCCTTCATGGCATGATCCTCTTCTTTTTTTTCCTTCTCACCCTGACAGTCCTCAGGGTGGTGCACATTTTGCACTTTCCCCCAAGGCTCTAGGTGCTCGGGAAACTGCTATAGTGCTTTCCTCCCCCCTTTTCTAGGTCACCTTTAAAAGGGGCTGTTGACAGGGCAATGGGTGGTTTTTGGGCTGTGAAATATGGCTGTATATGTCCCAGTCTAAAACAAGCAAACAAGGAAGCAAACAAACAAACAAACAAAGCACTCCTGCCCTGTCAAAATCCCCTTTTAAAGGGATCAAAATTTGCAGCGGGGAGGGAGAGATGACTCAGTCCTGCCACAGTGTCTTCTGGGATACCACCTGGAGGACTGAGGGGGAAGGAGGGAGCAAGGAACCCATGGTGAACATGATCGTATGTTGGGTGCACCACAGGTTGTTTGCAGAACAACCAACCCACCGTAACTTATTGCCAGGGTGTGTTGTCATAGCATGCGAACCCCCTCACTCTAAGGATGGTCTCCCCCTTCTGGTTTTGCCACAATGCCATTGTCCTCTTACAATTGTGCTACCATTGCCAACCACCAGGGCCAGCCCTACCATTAGGTGGTGTGAGTTGGTGAGCAGCAAGATGAAGAAGATGATGATGATGATGATGATGATGATGATGATGATGATGATGATACACATTAGAAATGAAAAGTGCTCTGAGAAGCTGTATGACCAAGAACCCCTCCTCTAGTTTCCTGCATTGAGCAGGGGGTTGGACTCAATAGCCTTGTAGGCTCCTTCCAACTCTATGAAATCTATGAAATCTATGAAATCCTCCTCCTCCTCATCATAATGATAATGATGATTTATTATATTTCTATACCATCCAAGAGCCAAAGTTCTCTGGGAGGTTTACCAAAGATTAAAACCTTAAAAATACAATATAAAATATAACGTAAAAACCATTACATACAAAACCACTAAAAACCATTAAAAACAATCAACAGCAGAAAGCCCAGACCAGTTAAAACCTTATCAGATGCTGTCCAATGCCTGGAGTAGAGAAAAGTTTTAGCCTGCCACCGAAAGGATGACAATGTTGTCTCTAGATGGTCCAGACTGGGGAGAGTGTTCCACAATTGTGGGGCCACCACTAAAAAAGTCCTCAATCTCTGTTGGAGGACAGAGCTGTGCATGCCATGTAGTCCACCTTAACTGACTTGCTGCCCTCAAGTGTGGTGGAATACACTGTCCTGGCACTGGTGTTGAAGTAAGATTCAACTATCAGTCTGGTTGGCATCTGTGCATGGAATGGGTGAGGACCCTATCTTGTCCTTTGCCTCATGTAATAAAAAAAGTCTTGTGCTGGCCCTGCTCATCACCAATTGTGCCAACTTTCTCCCAGCTCCCCATGCCCAGCAGTGTCCCTGTTACCCTTTCTTGAAGCTTTGCATGGAAACATTACATTGATGCAATTCTGAGCTGCCTCTAGGATTTCTCAACTGTATACGTGATTGGAATGACTCACTTAAAAAAAGAAGAAGAAGAAGAAGAAGAAGAAGAAGAAGAAGAAGAAGAAGAAGAAGAAGAAGAAGAAGGAAAAAAAGAACAGCCTCTCTTCAGCTGGATTTGCATGTCTACTCTCTAAACAGCTGTAAAACAGCAAATCCTATTATGGGCTTCACTTAAGGCACTGAGAAAGATAGCTCAGTCCTGCTAATCAGCTTTTTATAGAAAGCATTAACATTTCATTCAATAAAGATGACCTAGAACATTCAGCTGCCCAGGAGCTCTTCAGAAAGGGGATGAACAAAGATAATGGGGACCTCACACCTGTAGGACACAACCATCTGTGTTCAGTGATTTTTTTTCAGTTTACATCTGTGTTATATCAGATGAATGCTATAGCTTTTACTAGCCCATGTAGGTCCTCTTTGCTCCATAGTCTGATTTTGACTGGGCACAATGAAATTCAAAGAGGGCTAAGGCTGACCAGTCTTTCATTGATCCCTAAAACGCTATCATGTTTTAGCTCTATCTTAACTTTTTTTCAATTAGTAATTTATTAAGAGTTTCCTAGATCTATAACCATAACAATAAACAAGAACAACAGAAATGAAGAAGAAATGTTATGAATAAAAACAGAACAAAAACATCAAGTTTTGAAAAACAGATCTATCATCCCATTGGGTGATGCCTAACTCTACCTTACCCTTTACACCTTTCATGCGAAGCCCTTTTCTGAAATCTAAGTTGGAGGCAAGCCACGGTTCCTACCTCAGAGGAAAGGGCGATTTGTACAAGCGGTGTGCGGCTGGATGTATTTTCCCCTCTCAGCCTGAACTACATGAGCATAAGCATTGATTGCGGATGCCACTGCAAAACCTCTGGTTTTAGGTGATAATGAGGGGAGGGCTGTTTCAAGCTTTCCCCGTGCTATGATTCTGTATGCAGAGATGCAGTGGCACACACAGCAATATGCACAACAGGGTAGCTATAGCTCCAACCACTGGGGAAGATCCAACTTGCTGGCCTATGCACCTCATATATGTGTGTGTGTGTGTGTGTGTGTGTGTGTGTGTGTGAGAGAGAGAGAGAGAGAGAGAGAGAGAGAGAGAGAGAGAGAGAGAGAGGGGTGCCCTCTGCCTACCAGGTGTCTTGTGCCATGTACAATACAAATATCATAGAAACTTAACATCATAAAACCAAGAAACACATGAGCAAACCCCATACTATACAATAACATTTGAGAGTGGTGTTAAAATTAAAACTGAAGAGTGACATAAAGCATTCCACAGCTTTAAAAGCCCAATGGAATAGAACAGTCTTTACTGCCTGTCCAAAGCAAAGGAAGAGCCAATCTCATCTCCCTTGGGAGGGAGTTCCACAATCAGGGTGCTGCTACTGAAAAGGCCCTGTCTCAACCAACCTACCCCCTCTAGGTGGTGAGGCATGTCAGTCAGTCAGGCGATCACTCGTGACCGAGTAAGATTGTCTTCCAGGGTAATTTTTTTTTTTTTTTTTTTTTTACAAAAAGGTGATTTTAAAAGGAGGAAAATTCTAAAGAAAATTGTGTAGACTCTAGCGATGGGTCCATAAGTGACTGTGGAGGCCAATTCTAGATCCACACAGCTTCCCACAGTGAGGACACAGGTTACCAGATGGAAGATGGTCCTGTAAAGGATTCATTTGACGTGCTTTTCGCTTAGCACGTTTCTCCCTTTCACCTTGCACTTGGGCTTCTTCAAAGTCCATAGAACCTTTGTGAAAGGCCAACCTCCAGTTCATGGGCCAGAGCTTCCCAGTTTTTGATGTTTATATTGCATTTTTTTAGATTAGCCTTAAGAACATCATTTAAACCTCTTATATTGACCACCGATATTCCGCTTTCCATCCTTGAGTTGGGAATAAAGTAACTGCTTTGGGAGACGGCAGTCAGGCATTCGAACAACATGACCGGTCCACTCAAGTTGGCGTTGAAGGATCATTTTTTCAATGCTAGTAGTCTTTGCTTCTTCCAGTACACTGACATTTGTTCGCCTATCTTCCCAAGCAGTTCGCAGGATTTTCCGGAAGCAACGTTGATGAAATCTTTCAAGGAGTTGGAGGTGACGTTTATAGATAGTCCATGTTTCGCAGGCATACAATAAAGTTGGTAATACAATGGCTTCATAAACCAGTGTTTTGGTCTTCTTACAAATATCCCGATCCTCGAACACTCTATGTTTCATTCGAGAAAACGCGGCACTTGCGGAGCTCAGACGATGCTGGATTTCACTGTCGATGTTAGCTGTAACAGAAAGATAGCTGCCAAGATAGAGAAAATGATCGACATTTTCCAGTATTGTAGTGAGGCATGTAACAGGGCCTTAGATGATCATAAATTATGGTCAGGTTTACAGAGAAAAGGTGGTCCTTCAGATATCCTTGCTACAAACTGTTTAGGGCTTTGTGGGTCAAAACCAGCATCTTGAATTGTGCACAGAAACAAAATGGAAGCCAGTGAAGTTGTTCCAGGACCAGCGTATTGTCTACAAAGCACATTCCTAAGTCTAGCCATTGCATTTTCCACTCTTATTCTAAAAACCCTTCCAACCATGTACTAGGCGCATAGCTTAGAACTGACATTTGGCTTTCATAGTATATAGATGAGTTATACTTAGTCTGGCTCCATCACTCTCTAGGTCAGCTTTCCCCAACTTGGTACCCTCCAGATATTTTGGACTACAACTCTCAGAATTCCTGATCATTAGCCATGCTGGCTTGGGCTGATGGGAGCTGAAGTCCAAAACATATGGAGGGCACCAGTTTGGGGAAGGTTGCTCTAGTTCCTTCTGTGATTATCACATTGCTCATGTCCCAGTGCTTCATCTGACATCCAAACTTAATAGCACTGACTGAAGTGGCTTGGCTACTGCTATGTCCTGAGTTTGGTGATGATTCTGATGCTGTTAGAGGGCTAACGCGGCACTCTGGTGCAATCATCAGTGTGCCCCATACGGAACATTTGTTTAGTGGCACATCATACACTAACCTAGACTCAGGCTGATTGTAGTTTAAGAGGCACTTATATACGGACTGTTGAAAGCATGAACTGGGCCTAGCTAGTAAAGTTAAAAGAAGTTGGAAAGACCATGCCCTGAAATGACCAGTACAGGACTGTCAGACAATGTCTTCATAAAATGACCAATAATATGCAGCATGCCAATTTAACCTTTATTTTCTTCAATGTTTTTTTTTTTAAAGTTACCCCTATTTCATACAAATACAGACTCCCAAGGGTAGCATATCGAATTATGAATCCCCTGCTTGGAATGTGGAGCTACTGCAATCATTCTACCATCAGCGCTATGTGGTGATCACCAGCAGGAGTCCTTGAAAATGGCCATTTTAACTGAAGCTTCCCTTTTTTAAAAAAAGCATTTGGGTGTATAGAGAGCAAGAATCAGCTCAGCATGTGAACTACTGAAATGTTGCACTGAGCACTGGGCACAGCGTACCTGAGGGACACATCTTTGCTAATGGGACAAAATTATGCATTTCTAAACAGTATTGTCTTGATGAGCATAACAAAACAGCGGGCGGCTTTCTCTTCCCACTCCAGTTGTTGCTTATTCACACTCCCCACCCCACATACCCTCCACTATCTTCCAAATGCTACACATTAGAAATGAAAAGTGCTCTGAGAAGCTGTATGACCAAGAAGCACAATTGTTTGAGTCCTATAGCCCAGTGTTCTCCAACCTTGGGTCCGCAGATGTTTTTGGCCTACAACTCCCAGCATGCCCCAGCCAGCTATAGCCAGTGGTGTAGTGGTAGATTTTGAAGTGCAGGTGCTCATCATGACAGTCCCCATAGCCACGCCCCCAAGGAGACTCCAAAACATCAGGCAGATGTGTTGATGATCCATAACATATCAATAAACCAGTTCTAGTAGTTTTCATCCCCACCAGGAGCAGGTCTTTTGTAAAGCTAATGGGTCTTAATTAGACATTCAAGGCCAAGGCACCCCAAAATACTTAGCATTACAACAGGCATAGCTCACAGGGATATATTGTTGCTGGGGAAATCCATGTCCCACCAGGTGCTGTGAAGATTTCAGCCAATCTCAGAGGAACAGGGAAGTCTAGGGGTTGGGGGTGGGTGGGGATGGCAGATGGCATCATCATCCCTGCTAGTCAAGAAGTGATTAGTGCTTCAGCCCTGTGACCCCTGGCTCTACTACAGCATTACCCATAGCACTCAGGAAGGTTCGGGCAAAATCCACATCATTCACAGGCCTCTTTGCGTGCTTGCTTACATACAATTTTGCATCCATGGGATAATTTTTGGAATGTATGCAGCACACTGGATGTCTCTGGAGCAGCTCTCCTGGATACATGGCTGGGCAATGTGTGTGCCAAAGGACCATGTGGAGGGTGCTACCAAGCTGCTATGATTTGCACAACCCGGACAGAATGGGCCAAACTCTTTTTGGCCCGTTCTGATCATGCAAACCATGACAGCCACCAGGTGTAAAGCCACCATGAAGAGGGGCAGGGCTTTTCATAAATGGCATCCCTACGCATGTGCTGTCTGGCTGCAATCCCAGTAGTGGCCCCTCTGCAGACTCCAGAGGCACTAATGTTGGGACTGCCATAAATATAAACTGGCCTGCAGCCTTAAAAAAAATTATCTAAGCAACAGTTGATTTATACCATCATGGAACTAGGACCACTTGTGCTCTGGTTAGCTCTCTTTTTATTTGCCTCATAGGCCAATCCTAATATGATTACTTAAAAGTAAGTTCCATTGTGTTCAGTAGGATATTATCCCAGGCCAGGGCACTGTGCATAGTGGTGCAATTTTAATCCTCTGCAACTGAAGGAGATCTGTGGGGCAGAGCAGCAGAAGAGTATACTTGTTGGGAGTCACTGAACCAATGGTCCTGATCAACCTGTTATTAACCAATTAATCAAGGTCTTCAAGAGCAGACATAAAGGTAAATGGCTGGGTTTGCACATAATGGTAACCTATGGTATGGGTTGTTGAATTCTGGTTTGTTGTATTGTGTAAACCCATCCTCACTAACAAACTATGGTTCGTTAACCACCAGCAACCCAGAAAGAGAACCCATGGCTTGTTGTTGGGTTGTGAACTCTGGTTTGTTTAAACCATGGATTGTTGTTACGTGTGAACCCAGAACCATGGGTTGTTCATGGGCTATTTTGCCAGGCTACAGAGGCAGCGGCAAAGAGTGGTAAAAAAAAAAAAAAAAAAACCCCAGCCTCTCTACATGTGTGTACTACAGCACCACAAAGGCATTTGGGATACAGGGAGGGATCAGGCAAAGGATTAGGGAAAGCAACCAACCAACCAACCAACCAGGGATTGAGAAAACAAACCATGGTTTGTTCAGCCATCTGACAGACAACCCCTGGGTAGGGAAAGAAACCAGGGGTTAACCATAAGTTAAATTAACCATGGGTTAGAAGTATGGGCAAAACAGGTCAGTGAGTTAACTGCCAGATAATTCAAAAATCCAAACTGGTCCAAAGAGCCTTCAGGGTCAGACTAACTGAGGTCTTCTGGAGAGGTACTCCTGGTGGCACCACATGTGTTGGAAATTCACTTGGAAACCACCAGAAGTTTAATGTGTTGGCTTCCACCCTATTGAATGCCCTCCCAACTGAGATCAGGCATGCACATATGTTACTTAGTGTTCAGTATTTGCTGAAAACGTTTCTTTTTAGACAAGCATTTCCTGACTAACGACTAAATTGCAGCCACTGTTTTACTGATGTTCCAGTTTTATTGTAATTTCTTTTTGTATTTTGTATATTAATTTGCTCTGATATCTTTTGATATGGAGCAGTTTATAAATTCTATGATAAACAAATAAAGAATAACATATAAATCTGGTGAGGATAATCACTGATTAGCACTTAAAATAAAATCTTGTTTTTATCTACTGTTCTAAGCAACAGCTAATTGAGAGATGTGAAACCTAATGCAAGATACCACTGAGAGAAAACTCTTTCATAAATAAATCAACATGTAATGTCAACAAAACATTGCACTTCTTCCCTGAGAAAGTATTGTATAATTATCTGGGCATTATTTTTGTGAAGAACCCCAAAGTGTGAAGAGATTCAAAGGTCTCCTCAAGTCCTGGATTAAGGGGAGTCCTGCTTAGCCTGGGAGGAAAGAGCACATGTTCACTAGGCTGTTTCCTAGTTTGTTCACCATGGTTAACAGGGGGCCAGCACCAACCCAGCCACCGCTCTTTCTCATATAAAAAGACACCCAGTTTGAAAATATAGTGATTAATTTCAAATATACACCTGTTAGACTTGCTCATGATTTCAATCTTAAGGCCTGGAACAAATTCCACCAAATCTTTAAAGGGTCTCAAATGGGTTTTTCATGTGTGGGTGTGAAACAATTCTTTCTAGAAGGAAAAGCTTTCATAAATAACAATCTCCCCATATAATTACAAAGCAAATGTAATTCTTTATTACTATTTTTTTTTTTTACTTGCAAACTGCCCAAAGCAAAACTGATGTGTAACATGCTATTGTAAAGTGTGCGGGAGTTTTAAGATAGCCATTTATCTTGAAAATAGGTTAAATGAATAAAAAAAAATATAAGTAAATGAAAGTAGGAACCAGTGAGTAACAAGATTTTTATTTTATTTTTCACTTTCCTTTATCATTACTTAGGGGGAAAATATGAATCCCACTAATATTGTCTTTAGGAAAAGAAAACCATATAAAATATATGATGAAGTCAAGCAGCAAATTCCTATGGTGCATATCTTCCTCACTCTAAACCTGCCAGATGTTGTCAGACTGTGGATCTAACAATACAGTAATACCTTGGATTGCAAGTAACTTGGTTTGAGAGCATTTTGCAAGACAAGCAAATTTTTAAATATTTATTTATTTATTTTTTACTTGATATACAAGCGACGTCTTGCAATACAAGTACTGTAGTACGGCTTAAATTTAAAATCTCTGTACAAATTTTTTGGAGAGGATTTCGTTTTGATATAAGAGTGTTTTGGATTACAAGCACGTTTCCGGAACGAATTATGCTCTCAATCCAAGGCATGACTGTAGTAAAGAGTGAGGTTCATGCTGTAGAAAGCAGCATAAACAATGACAACTGCATAAATTAAGCTTTGATATCTAGAAAGCACATTCATCTTCAAGAAACTCACTCATAGGGCACTGCATGAAAGAGAAACATTTTATATGTGGAATTTCAAATGATATATATGATCAGGGTGTGATACTACCCACAGAGAATGCAGACCTTTCAGGATCCATGAACATGCATTGTTATGTACCGTTAAGAAGTCCAGATGAATGGAAAAACTAATTGTTTTTTTGAGTCTTTTGATTTTGTTCTTCACTTCCTTCACACTTCTCACTTCCTTCCTTTAAAAGAGAAGGATCAGTATCTTGATCCATTATGCCAATGTTTCAGAATTTCTACATCAGATTAAATAATCCTTGGAATAGTCTGAGGGCACATAGTACTACCACACTGTTAAAGCTACGTAAGTAGGGGCGCGCCCAGCCTTATTTCCATGTCTAAGTAGGTATCAACTTGGCCAGTTCCTGGAGGTATTTATTTCATAGATCATAGAGTTGGAAGGAGCCTACAGGGCTATTGAGTCCAACTCCCTGCTCAATGCAGGAAACTAGAGGAGGGGTCTCCCATCCAAGTAATAACCAGGCCTGACCCTACCTAGCTTTCCACGCTCAGACAAACTGAGTCAGAGTAAGCCACAGACAGGTCTATGTCTGTGTATGTTGAGTATGTTGCTCAGAGTATTATGATAAAAGAGGAAGATATAAATGTAATAAGTAAATGGTTTGGTATTTAATACATGGGGCTAGATGATCCTGGGACACTGAAGAGTTTTTAGCCCCATTTTGTCATGGGATAACTAAGCCCCATCTGTAAGTTACAGGGGTAGACCAGTTTAGGGGTCAATGAGAGTTAAGAAAGTAACATTTTGACAGTGCACTCCTATATGTGTCTACTCAGAAGTAAACCCCACTTAAATGGGACTTACTCATAGGAAAGTGGATTGCAGCCTAAATTACAGAAAGTCAGTGTAATCTTGTATTGGTCTGTATGTGACTGGGCCAATCTACTTTCAGTTCTAAGAGGCAAAGTTGCATGTCACTACCATTTGTTTCTGGCCAGACACTGCAGAAGAAAAGACAAGCATATTCATTTGATTGAGGAAGAAGCACTAGGGTTGGCAGCCCTACATTAACCCTGTACAACCCTTCCCCCTTACTCAGTTTCTGTGATGGAAAAACACCTTTCAAAGGCTGCTATTAGCTCTACTGGGCGGTGGTGCGAAGGGTGGTGGTGCGGGAGACAGGTACAATATGGATACTGGAGTGGAAACAGTATGGGGGAAAGGATGAATTGAATGTGCGCATGTGCGCACGGACACACACGCGCGTGCGCACACGCGCACACACACGCACACGCGCACACGCGCGCGCGCACACACACACACACACACACACAGGCGATCCTATCAAGATTTCCCATCATCATCTCATCTAACTTGGCCTTTAATATCCTAAAGTTTGTAGTAACATCACTTTGTCACAGGAACATATTCTACAAGTGATCTTGTTTCCTTGAGCATTTTTGGTGCACCTCCATTCCCTTAACCCTAGTATAATTGCTCTTGGTTCTCTTGGTCTTGTCTCTAATCATCTTTAAAACCAACACTTTTGTAATAACAGCACCATCTGCTGACAGGCTTCTCTAGAGAACTTAATTCTACATGGCTGACTCTGCATAAACTGACTTAATTAAAGGGTAATCAGTGTTTGGTATGATAGAGAGAAGCACTGTAGACTACATTATCCTGTAGACTGGTATGCATTAACCTGGATTTATTATTAAAGATGGAAGGTTTTAAAAAAGAAGAAATAATGGGAAGAATTCTACCACTCAGCAAGTACCTTATTGTGCAACTATTGTGCTCTTCATATAAAAACAGAAGTGTACTGGACATCACCAAGTAATTTATTCTAGCTCTTAACTCTCTCCTCTTCAGGGTATTCCACCAAATATCTGAGAAATCTCTGCTGTTTATTTTTCTCTTCTCAAGCTTAATCATGCTTGGCCCCTTTTCTTCATATCATTTGCCCATAACTAACTTCTAAATTCTTGCATGTCTGATTTGAACTGTGGTACACAAAAGCGAGTGCTGTCTTCTAAATGGGCAGCATTTCTGTGTCACTACATCCTGAGACTGTGACTCAAACAGTGACCCATTGTTTGAGCCAAGGTTTGAGACTTGAAAGTGTTGCTTCTTTTAACATAGTCCAAAATGACATTGGCCAAAGATTCACATTATTCATGCAGGCTCAGTTTGATTTCCACTGCAACTCCACAATTGTTCCCAAAATTGTCTCTTAATTTCCCCCTTCTTTTGCAATATAAATATAATTGCTATACTACATGATATTAGGCATATTTATTTTACGCTGGTAGTCTTCAGTCTAAAAACATTTGAGGTTGGATCTAGACTAAGGTAGGGCACAATTCTATGCATGTTTAGACAGAAAAAAGTCCTACAACTCCCAATATGCCCCAGCCATGGCTGGCTGGGGCATGCTGGGAGCTGTAGGACTTTTTTCTGTCTAAACATGCATAGGATTGCGCCCTTAATCACACTTCAGTCCCACTGAAATCAATGGGACTTAAGTTAGTGACTAACTTATCCCATTGATTTTATTTTTAGTTTAGTAGCTAGGGCAAACTTTCTAGATTATGAACTTCTGGTTTTCAGTAGTGTAGCTTCTTTGCCTGACAGTAGCCCAAGGCATCTATGAGTGGCTCTGAACCCTGTTGAGCAGATATTATTTGGACCCTAGACCCAACCTGGCAGATCTGGAAGCCTTACATGAAGCTGCATGCCCAGCCCTATCATCATCATCATCATCATCATCAGCATCATCATCATCATCATCAGTGTGCTCTATTTGACATAGTTCCTGTTCAGTGAATGAGAACAAAAAGGAGCATTTCCAGCTGCTGCCTTCCTAATGACTGAGTTTGACACCTGAAGTGAATCTTTATTTGTGCCAACTTCTTTTCCAACTCAGGTACGGTAATTGAAAGCACAGTTGTTCCCAAAGATGTACAGAAATTGACCCAAATAGCAGGTGCGATTTTGTGTTTCAATGTAGAAAGAGGAAAACGTTTAATTTATCAACCATTTAACTGTACCTGGTCATACTTAAAACATGCCATGTACAGTTGGGCAAACTCTCCCCCCCCCCATCTCTGCCCATGCTCTCTGGCTACATTTGGTTATTAAAAACAACAACACACTGTTTCAACACTGAAAACATCATTTACAGAGAACGATTACAACCACAGATTATGCGGGAGCCACAGAATGAATCTGGATCACAGAAATTCTGAATATTTGGTTCTCGGATAACAGGAGACAGGATCTGCATGAATGTGTTTATATTTACTCTTTGCCTGTCTGTTCCAAGGCTGAAGTACTCACTCAGGCTTCTATGCCTTGATAGGTTCTGCTCTCAGCAGAGACAGATACTATGTAGGGGCATGCATTTGCTTCATTGAATCCTGAACTGAATCAAGCTGCTGCTTGCAGAAGCAGAATCCAAAATAAACGTGGCCTTTGGTGCACCCCGCCTCCAACAGGTAGGCTTATAAAAAGCTTCCTTTTTTTTTTTTTTTTTTTAAGGAGCCACACATAGGAACATAGCTATCTTGCAGCAAGGCAGAGCAGCACATACATCCATTTGCTCACTCAAAGCTGCACACATAGAGATAGAGCAAACAAAAGCCACACCCAGTGGAACGAAATCACACCAAAGTAGCAGAGGGAAAATGGGACTGTTCCATTATAAGCCCCTTAAAGATACATTCAATATACCACAGTGCCTATCGCTATGTTTCATAAACTAATGGCTAGTCAGGGACTTAACAAAAGAACAGTAACGTTCCATGATGCTTCGAAATCTCTCTCCCAGTCTTCTGAATGAGAGAAGAGTTTGTGTCTCCCACCAGAGTTTGTGGGGGACACATAGGAGGCAGTTAGAAGCAGTTCTTGTAGATGCTATAGTTAGCGACTGTCGTAAATCCGCCCAGTGTCAAGCTAAGCCGTCGTCATTATCAGTCCAAGGGTCGAAGCCAAAATATATATGTCTGAAAAGCAGCAAACAGAAACCAGTTCAGGAGCAGGCAAAAGCGTTGTCAAGGTCGTTCTGAGGTCCAAAGGCACAAGTCTGAGTTCGGGGGTGTCAAGGCGTCTGGCTGAAGCTGTATAAGCAAACAATTGCTTCCAGCATCTGAGTGTGCTTGGGACCTGCCTTTTGAGCAGGCGCTGATTGGCAAGGCTGCCCAGCTGGGTCAGGCTGCACTTAGCCTGACCCCACCCCAAACACACTCTGGCACAGCTGGTCTCCGTCTGACCCACTGGAGGCACAACACTACCCCCATCCCTAGGACAGACCCCCTCCGGCCTCTCCCCCGGGACAGGTGTTGGCTGGAGGAGCAGAGAGAAATCCAAGGGGCGCCTTCCGAAGGCCCCCAAGCTCCTCCCGGACAGACCTCTGTTGCAGCCGCACACTCCTCCGGGTGGCCTCTTGCTGGATCTTCCGCTTCCACCGCCGGTGGTCCTGCGGGGGCAAAGGAGGTTCGGAGTCCGAATCGAGAGCCGGGTCGGCGGAGGGCACCACCACTGTGCCCGGGTCCTGTTGCCTAGATGTCCCAGGACGCGGAGGGGAGTCCGGCACAGCCCTGGGTGGAACAGGATCCCCCAGGGTAGGGTCCGCTGGCTGCTCGGTGGTGGTAGATGGTCCAGACTGCCCCGCTGGAAGTTCCCCAGAGCTATCTGGGTCAGGCCACTCCAGGTCTTCCTCTTCGTCTGAGGACTCAGTAGAGGAACTGTCTGCGGGACCCGCAGGTGGAGCCAAGGGACCTGGCTTTGTCGGGTAGTGTGCGTGGAAACAACGGACGAGCCGTGGGGCGTGCGCCTGGGACGTATCCTCCCAGGAGCAGTCTTCTGGGGCATACCCCCTCCAGTTGATCAGGTACTGAAGCCGGCCCCGAAACTTGCGGGAGTCGAGAACCTGGGCGACTTCATACTCTTCCTCCCCATCAACCTCGATCGGCGGCGGGGGCCTGGAGCAGGTGCGCAAGGGGTGCGGCGGAGCAGCGGGGACCAACAGGGACCGGTGGAAGACAGGGTGCACACGGAGCGACGCTGGGAGCTGCAACTGGAATGCCACGGGGTTGACCTGGCGGGAGATGATGAAGGGACCGACATGGCGTGCATCCAATTTCCGGGATGGCCTCTGGGAGCGGAGGAACCTTGTAGACAGCCAGACCCGGTCCCCAACTCGCAAAGGAGGACCCTCCTGGCGGTGGCGGTCAGCCGCCTTCTTGTACGCTTGCTTGGCCAGGTCTAGTTGATCTTTCAACACGGCCTGTATGGCGTGCAACTCCTGGGCAGCAAGAGTCGCGGCAGGAACTGCTGACGGGGGCAGGACTGAAGGGAAGAACCTGGGGTGGTAACCGTACATGGCGAAGAACGGAGTGTGTCGAGTTGTTATAAGCGAACTCCGCAAGGGGTAGGAGATCCACCCAATCATCCTGCTGGAAGCTGGTATAGCAGCGCAGGTACTGTTCCAGTGTCGCGTTTGTTCGTTCTGTCTGGCCATCAGACTGGGGATGATGGGCCGATGATAGATGTACTTCGACATCCAACGACCGGAACAAGGCGTGCCAGAACCGGGATGTAAATTGGGGGCCTCGATCCGAGATCAGGCAGTCAGGAAGGCCATGGAGATGAAAGATCTGGGCAATAAACAGCTGAGCCGTCTCTCGAGCTGAGGGGAGTCCTGCACATGGGAGGACGTGTGCCATTTTGCTGAACAGGTCCACCACTACCAACACGGAAGTCTGGCCCTGGAAGACGGGCAAGTCAGTGATAAAGTCCAGTGACACGGACTGCCAAGGTCCCTGGGGAGTCGGGAGCGGGACTAGGAGTCCCTGTGGGCGCCCTGGGTGTGCCTTCGCCCGGCGGCAGGTATCACAGGCTGCCACATAGGCCTTGGCATCCGCCTGAATTCGTGGCCACCAGAACTCTCGTAACAGCAGGTGGAGGGTCTTGTAGGTTCCAAAATACCCCGCCGGCCGACTGTCATGGCATAGATGCAGTGCCTCACCCCGGAGAGCACCTGGAGGGAGGTAGAGACGGTCCCGGTGATATAAGAACCCCTCCAGCAAGGAGAATGGAGTGTCTGAGTCCGAGTTCCCAGCACGCAGGGCATGGATGTGCTTCTGAGCAAAGGAGTCCTGCTGTTGTTGCACACGCACTTGGTCTGCCAAAGACTGGGACGGAAGGGTGGCGGCAAAGTTCTCAGGAGGTAAGATGGGACGCAAAGGGGTCTCGTCTTTCCCTGTCAGGTACTCGGGTTTCCGGGACAGCGCGTCCGCCTGTTTGTTGTGCCCCCTGGGTAAGTATGTCACAGTGAACTGGAACCGGGAGAAGAAGATGGACCACCGGACCTGTCGCTGGTTGAGGCGCCGGGCCGTCTGCAGATGTTCGAGGTTCCGGTGGTCCGTGTGCACCTGTACCGGGTATCGGGCTCCTTCCAGTAGATGGCGCCATACCTCAAAGGCTACTTTAATGGCCAGCAACTCCTTCTCCCACACGGTGTAATTCTGCTCGGAGTAGTTGAGTTTCCGGGAGTGAAATGCACATGGGAGAAAGGTCTGGTCCCCCTCTACTGGTTGCAACAGTACAGCGGCCACGGCTTTGTCAGACGCATCCGCCTCCACGATGAAGGGTCGGGCTGGATCGGGCTGCTGTAAGATAGGCTCCGACGTGAAGGCCTGCTTCAGGTGCTGGAATGCCCATTGGGCGGCCTCTGTCCACTGGAAGTGCCCTTTGGTGCGGAGCAGGTCCGAGATGGGTACAGTGAGCTGTGAAAAGTGGGAGATGAACCGGTGATAGTTTGCGAAGCCCAGGAGACGTTGAACGTCCTTGACACTCCTTGGGGCTTGCCACTGTCTGTGCTTTGGCGGGATCCATCTGAAGTCCCAAGGGGGAAATGCGGTGGCCCAAGAAATCCACGGTGGTGAGGTCAAATTTGCACTTCTCGAGCTTGGCGAACAACTGGGACTCTCGCAGCCGCTGCAGGACAGTGCGTACGTGCTGGACATGTTCCTGCGGGTCCTGGGAGTAAATTAAAATGTCGTCCAGGTAGACAATCACAAAGTGGTCTAGACAATCCTGGAAGAGGTCGTTCATCAGGTGCTGGAAGACCGTGGGCGCATTACATAGCCCAAACGGCATCACGGTGTATTCAAAATGGCCGTACCTTGTACGGAACGCGGTCTTCCATTCGTCCCCCGCCCGAATGCGGACCAGATTATATGCTCCCCGGAGGTCCAGCTTGGTGAAGATTTGAGTGGCACGTAGCCGTTCCAGTAGTTCGGGGATCAAGGGCAGAGGGTACCTATTCCGCACAGTGATGCGGTTCAGGGCTCGGTAGTCATTGCACAGGCGGAGCTCCCCACATTTTTTCTTGACGAACAAGACGGGTGCAGCTGCTGGTGAAGTCAGATAAACCCCCGCTGGAGGTTCTTCTCGATGAAGTCCCACAGGGCTGCTAACTCTGGTTCCGACAAGGAGTAGATTCGACCCACCGGAATCTTGGCACCCGGAACCAGGTCAATGGGACAGTCATAGGGCCGATGGGGCGGCAATTGGTCGGCCTCCTTCTTCCCAAATACATCCCGGAAGTCCTGATACTTGAGGGGTAGCCCCTCCAGGAGTCCTTCCCCTTCAATGGACGAGCAAGCCTGCACCGTCTGGGCCAAGCAGCAGTCCCGGCAATGGTGTGAGGGAAACGTGATATGACCTGTTGACCACCGGATCAAAGGATCATGGCGCTGGAGCCAAGGCAACCCAAGGACCACCGGAAAATGGGGAGCGGCGGCCAGACACAACTGGAGGGTTTCCCAGTGCCCTTCCAAGTCCATGGTCACGGGTTCCGTCTGTTGAACCACCGGTCCGGAGGACAACAGCCGCCCGTTGATAGTTTCCACGAGGACAGGGTGCTCCAGAAGTCGGCGTGCGATGTGGTGCAGATCTGCAAAAGAGGCATCCATAAGGTTGCTGCTAGCATCCGAGTCCAGCATAGCCTGGACTCGCAGGATCCCTTGCCCCGGAACTGTCAGGAGGATGGGCACTGTCACATGGCTGGTGGGAGAGGCTGGTGAGCATTGGGCTTCTGTGGAGTTGGTCTCACCCCGGCCTAGGGGCCCTTCAGGGCCGGGGGCTGGCAGTTTTCCAGAAGCGTGCTAGCTGGGACCTTGGCGGGGCAATGTGCAGCAAAATGTCCCTTCTGCCCTCAATACAGGCAGAGGCCGAGTTGCCGACCGACGCCGTTGTTTCTCCTCGGGCGACAAGCGGGGGCGAGCTCCCCCCAATTGCATGGGTTCTTCGGGTGTGGCGGGTTTTGGAATGGGGAACTCTCCCAGCAGGTTTCTGGGAGCGGGACCCCCAAGGCTGTGTCTGGAGTGGGAAAAGGCCCGCCGGCTCTCCACTCTCCCTTCTATCCTGAGGCAGAGGTATATCAGGTCCTGCAATGTGGAAGGCCGGTCCACATAAATGAGCCCATCCAGTATTTCCCCAGACAGCCCCTCCTGGAATTGGTCCATGTAGGCCTCCTCATTCCACTGCAAGTCCTGCTGAAGCAGGCGGAATTCTGTCACATAGTCCACTAGGGGACGCTGGCCTTGCCGTAGCTCACGGATGCGTTGATTGGCAGTGACTGCCTTCACAGGGTCCTCATACATGGCCTTGAGGTGCCGAGTAAAAGCAGCCAAGTCTCCCAACACCGGGCTCTGTTCCAGCAGCAGGGGAGTCGCCCATTTGGCCTCAGAGCCCGTGAGCAGGCTGATAAGAAACCCCACCTTGGTCTTATCGTCGGGGAAAGCCTCAGCCTTCAAGCTCATGAACAGCTGGCTCTTAGCCAAAAACACTGGGAGCTGAGCAGGTGTGCCATCAAACTTCTCTGGCACAGCTAAGAGGACATTTCTGCTTTATCACTGGGATGGGGGCTGCGGCCGCAGGGGCCGGCTGGGCCTGCAAAGCCTGAACGGCTGCTATGAGTTGGGTTACCTGCCCCTGCAACAGCAGGTTGTCCTGAACAAGCTTTTCCATCTGGGACGGGGTTTTGTTTTTTTCCTTTCCTTCTGTCGGCTGCTGCTGCTGCTGCTGCTCTCCGTTTCTATTTTAGTAGGGGGCTGGAAGCAAGCTGTCGTAAATCCGCCTGGTGTCAAGCTAAGCCGTTGTCGTTATCAGTCCAAGGGTCGAAGCCAAAATATATATGTCCGAAAAGCAGCAAACAGAAACCAGTTCAGGAGCAGGCAAAAGTGTTGTCAAGGTCGTTCTGAGGTCCAAAGGCACAAGTCTGAGTTCGGGGGTGTCAAGGCGTCTGGCTGAAGCTGTATAAGCAAACAATTGCTTCCAGCATCTGAGTGTGCTTGGGACCTGCCTTTTGAGCAGGCACTGATTGGCAAGGCTGCCCAGCTGGGTCAGGCTGCACTTAGGCTGACCCCACCCCAAACACACTCTGGCACAGCTGGTCTCCGTCTGACCCACTGGAGGCACAACAGCGACAGACAGTTGGAAATTTTAGTTGGAGCTGGCAGAGTTGCTCTTTGGTGTAGGATCAGCCATTTTGCTGCTTACTGGAAGAGACTATTTGCTATCACTATGCTCTGCTTGGATATTTGTAAATAAAAAACAAATATTGCAGGAACACCACAAGTCTCCAGTGCTCTCTCATGCAAACTAAACTAAACCCTGTACTAGCAATACCCCATGACTCCTCACCACAACCCCCAAAACGAGCAGAAACACTCTTTCTGGATTGGGACAGGTCAGGGGAGCTCCCTTCCTCCTCCCTGGGCAAGCAGTCACTCCCACCAGCACACAGGCACAATAAGATACTGTCCTTAATCTCCACCACATGGGAGGGACAGTGCCCATCATTTTTCCAGAAATAAACCAGCAGCAGAGCAATAATTTGTCTGATATGCTCATTGCAATTTATAGCCTTTAAACTAAGGGCATTTTAGATCAAATCTTCAGAAGGTGTAAAGTGGGATCCTTTTGCTGCCCATTTTTTGGATGAGTGGCATGAAACATTTTCTTAGCATAAGGCAGAGAAATATCTTCTCTCTAATAGTTCTATGAGCCTTTTTACTCCATTCTTTCGAGGGAAATGGAGAAGCCACATTATTCTCTTTATGTTAGCTACTTCACAAACAAGCTCTGCCTACGATGCACTTCAGAATTTCACAGTTTTCTTGTATACTCGTTTGACTTTAGGGCAGCCATTTTTAAATTGCTCATTGCTCCCTCTGGATATAATTGGTGATGAAATAGACTTTTGTTATGCTTAATCTTGGGAGATTTAAGCAAATTGTGTTTGAGTGTTCTCATATGCCTATTGTGGTGACCCCTACATTGGTCCCCACAGCACAATATTTTCATTTCATTTCCCTTTCTTTTGTGGTTGTTCTAATATAAAAAGGATAGGGATGAGAAACAGTGAGGGGATTATCTTTTCATTTAAAGAAAGAAAAAAAAATGTAATGGCTCATGGAGAAGATGATGGAGAGGCAATATGTTCCTAGGTCTATAATAAGCCCCAGTTTGTAATAACAACATCTCCTGCTGGCTCTTGGGAACTTAAAGTTGATAACTCCTAGACTGAGTTTGCATGACCTTTTATTTGAACAATATAGTTTATTGTTTTCCAGATCAGTAAGACTGACATGTATGTATGTATGTGATGGTCTGTGTAAATATACACAGGCATAGTTCACACTTCTGTGGTACCACTGTGGGAACCAGCACCTCCACATGTGGCAGTAGATGCATGGTTTCCACAATCCATGCAATTGTGGCAGCCCCTTTTTGGACTACCTTAGCTTTGCAAATTGCAGTGGCTGTACATATAGGCCTCACATGGAGTGAACATTTTATACAACTGGCACCTCCATACGATCCCTTCCAGTTTAGAACACTGCTGGTGTCCCTGCACACTCCTATGTTTATGTGGGAGTCCCCAAGGATCTGAACCAAGCTGTAGGTTTTTTTGTACCTCATAAAAAAAGAGGAAAGTAAAACATAATTGATAATGGTTCAATAGGGACTCCAGTCATAATGCTCTGAAGAACCATCTACTTCTGTCACTTGAATTTCCATGGAAAAGAGGGACTGTAGTGTGCCCCTTTCCCCCCAGTCCTTCTAGTTATCTTTATTTTGGGTTCTGCAACCCAACCAGTAGCATAAAGGAAGACTTTTGTAAGTCTTCAGCACTACTGCAGGGAAGTTGACAGACACCTAAACAGTTGGGCAGTTCACCAAAATGCATGGACATTTAGGGTGAAATCCAATGGTGTCCATCTGCCAGCCGAAGGGACACTGTTGGCAGAACAGATATCTCTTCCCCCTGCATCCCCCCTGCACACCCAAAATCTGCTCTGGGGAGTTGGGGGACCACCTCAGAGCAGATTTGAGGGGGTGCAGGGTGAAGAAGAGGAAGAGAAGTATTGTTGCATGAGTGGAAGTCTGCCTGCATAACATTGGATGTCTCCTTTAACTATCACATCACTGGTGGACCTTTGGAAGCATTTTCAGTGGCATGACAAAATGGTCAGAAGCATAGAAAAAACAAGACTAGGTTGTGAACCCTAGTAATCACATGATAGTTTTTCATTATGTGCAAATTCAAATCCACACACCATCAGTTTGGATTCCAGCATATATCCAGAGCCTTGTTTGTGAACTGGACCTAGGCAGATCCTTTCATTTTCTTTACATTCAGGGGCAAACTAGACATGATATTAAATATGTCTTTGCATCTAACATGAAAATTGCATCAGCTGGAGGGGCTGATAATGAATAGGATCAAAGCAGGCATGGAGGGAGAACTTAATCCTTTTCTCCCCTGCTGGGGTCTTGAGGAAAAAAAACCCTTCTGAAGTTAGTATTTGCATTGGTGCCAGTGGGTGATTTCACCCACAAAGCAAATTCAGCTTCAGAAAAAGGATTTTCTTCAGGACTGCAGCATGGAAGAAAAGGGTTACATTCTTCCTCCATGCCTGCTCTGAATCCTAAACCTGGTGGGATGACTCCCATGGCTGGAATACAGCAATTGAAGGATATAACTTGTTCAAAAGGAACAGAAGCAACAGAAAGGGAGGTGGAGTTGCGCAGTATGTTAAAAATACGTATCTCTGCAAAGAGATACAAGAAGATGAGCTTGGCAGCTCCATTGAGAGCATCTGGGTTAAAATAAAGGGGGCAAAGAATAAAACGAACATGGCGGTTGGAGTCTACTACCGACCACCCAATCAAGGAGAAGACAAGGATGGGACTTTTGAAAAGCAAATTGCCAATGTTTCAAGGAGGCATGATGTGGGACTTCAATTTCCCCGATATCTGTTGGGAGACAAATTCTGCCAAACATGGCCCCTCCAAGAAATTCCTGACTTGTGTTGCTGATAACTTCCTCCTACAGAAAGTGGAGGAAGGAACTAGAGGATCGGCTATCCTTGACCTGATTCTAACCAACAGAGACGAGTTAGTGGATAAAGTGGCAGTTTCGGGAACTCTGGGGGAAAGTGACCATGTTATACTTGAGTTCTTGATTCTAAAGGAAGCAAAAGCTGAGTGTAGCCAAACGGGTACCCTGGATTTTAGGAAAGCCATTTTTAATAAACTCAGAACAATGATAAGCAAGGTCCCATGGCAAGCGACCCTAATGAGAAAAGGAACCCAGGAGGGGTGGGAGTTTTTAAAAAAGGAAATTCTAAAGGCACAATGGCAAACAATTCCCACAAGGAAAAAAAGGCAGAGGACAACAGAAGAAGCCAGTGTGGCTTCACAAAAAACTCAGAGATGACCTGAAAACAAAAAAAGGACAAAAATATAGGAAGTGGAAGGAAGGACAGGCTACAAGGGAAGAGTACAGGCAGGTAGCACAGAACTGCAGGAACAGTGTCAGGAAGGCTAAAGCTGAGAATGAGCTAAGGTTAGCGAGGGATGCTAAAAACAACAAGAAAGCTTTCTTCAGATACATGCACAGTAAAAGACAGAAGAAAGAAATGGTGGTTCAACTATGCAATGAGGATGGCAAATTGATAACAGAAGACAAAGAAAAGGCAGAAGTGTTCAATTCCTACTTCGGCTCAGTCTTCTCCCAAAAGAGAGTTTATGTCCCCCCTGGCAAACCTAAAGTGCAGACTGAAGGGGCAGGATTGCAGCTTGAGATTGATAGGCAAACGGTCAAGGAACACCTGATTACTTTGAACGAGTTTAAATCTCCAGGGCCTGACGAACTGCATCCTAGAGTAATAAAGGAACTGGCAGAAGAACTCTCAGAACCACTGTCTATTATCTTTGAGAAATCATGGAAATCACAGGTGAAGTGCCAAATGACTGGAGGAGGGCAAATGTTGTTCCAATCTTCAAAAAGGTCAAGAAGGAGGAACCTGGGAACTATAGACCAGTCAGTCTAACATCAATCCCTGGGATTTTGGAGCAGATTATAAAGAAGTCAGTCTGCAAGCACCTTGAAAAGAATGCAGTGATTACTAGAAGCCAGCATGGATTTGTCAAGAACAAATCCTGCCAGACTAATCTGATCTCATTTTTTGATCGGGTAACCTCCCTTGTGGACTGTGGAATAGTGTGGACATCATATATCTGGACTTCAGCAAAGCTTTCGACAAAGTGCCACATGATATCCTGATTAGCAAGCTAGCTAAAAGTGGGCTGGATGGAACAACTATCAGATGGATCCACAATTGGCTACAGAATTGGACTCAAAGGGTGCTTATCAATGGTACCTTCTCAAACTGGGGAGAGGTAACGAGCGGGATACCACAGGGCTTGGTCCTGGACCCAGTGCTATTCACCATTTTTATTAATGACTTGGATGAGGAGGTGCAGGGAATGCTTATTAAACTTGCAGATGACACAAAGTTGGGTGGAACAGCTAATACTCTAGAAGAAGCAAAATTCAAAGCGATCTTGATAGGCTGGAGCGCTGGGCCGAAAACGACAGAATGAAATTTAATAGGGATAAATGCCAAGTGCTGCACCTAGGGAGAAGAAACCAAATGCAGAGTTACAGAATGGGGGATACTTGGCTCAACAATACTACAAGTGAGAAGGATCTTGGAATTGTTGTAGATCACAAACTGAATATGAGCCAGCAATGCGATGTGGCTGCAAAAAAGGCAAATGCTATTTTGGGCTGCATTAATAGAAGTATAGCTTCCAAATCGCAGGAAGTGATAATTCCCCTTTACTCAGCACTGGTTAGGCCTCATCTTGAGTACTACGTCCAGTTCTGGGTGCCGCACTTTGAGAAGGAGGTAGACAAACTGGAGACAGTTCAGAGGAGGGCAACAAAGATGATTAAGGGACTGGAAACAAGGCCCTATGAGGAGAGACTGAAAGAACTGGGCATGTTTAGCCTTCAGAAGAGGAAACTGAGGGGAGATATGATAGCACTCTTCCAGTACTTGAAGGGTTGTCACACAGAGGAGGGCCAGGATCTCTTTAATAGATTTCATAGATCATGGAAGGAGCCTACAACAAGGCTATCGAGTCCAACCCCCTGCTCAATGCAGGAAACTAGAGGAGGGGTCTCCCATCCAAGTAATAACCAGGCCTGACCCTGCTTAGCTTTCCACACTCAGACAAGCTGAGCCAGCGTAAACCACAGGCCTGTATCTTCTCGATCATCCCAGTTTGCAGGACACGGAATAATGGGTTCAAGTTACAGGAACCCAGATATCAGGAAAAAATTCCTGACTGTTAGAGCAATAAGACAATGGAACCAATTACCTAGGGAGGTGGTGAGCTCTCCCACGCTGGAGGCATTCAAGGTGAAGCTGGACGGCCATCTGTCAGGGATGCTTTGACCTGGATTTCTGCATTGAGCAGGGGGTTGGACTCGATGGTCTTGCAGGCCCCTTCCAACTCTACTTTTCTATGATTTACATGGGAGTAAGCCCCATTGAACTTCATGAGACTTGCTTCTGAGTAGATGTACCGTATATAGCATTGCTCTGAAGCCTTGGGATAGTTTTCTTTTGGAAAAAGAGTAAAAACACTATTTAATAGTGAACAAGTAATTAAGGTAAGTGCATTAAACGTGGGAATCAAGACCTCATCCTTTTCCAAATGGAATTTATTTTCCAGGCTGCTAACCAGGTTAAATCTGCAGTTGCCAAAAACAGCAGAATATATTGTCAAGAAAATCATTTGGATAATTAAAGGTTTATGTGGATAAAATGCTCGTAGACACCAGCATTTTGATATGTTTCACATGTTTAAAGGTGGGCGCCTTTTTCTTCTGCCAGTAAATAAAATGAGTGGTTTAAACTATATTGAAACTGCTGGGCTAATATAACAGTGGAGGCATATTTCAGTCTCCTGCTGTGCTGGGTGGGGTGAGACAGACTGTACCTATTATTATTTCATTCTAACCTTAACAGTAAAGGTTACAATGTTCCAGTTTGGCCATCCATTTATATGGGAGAGCCATTCAGGTGTTCTTTGAGTCAGGAGGCAAATAGCATAGTAGTTTCCCACTGGTGATGTTGCTATTCATGAAAGAATTGCTAGGTCCTATGGACATGCATTCTACATTCCTTTGAGAGAATAAAGACAAGACACCTTTTGCAAGGTCTCTAGCCACTTCTTCGTTATTATTGCCAGGAGGGTCCAAGACAGGAAGTGTTAGGGATAGAAAAATGATCAGTGTAGACATACATGCCAGGACAGGAGTGCATAAAACAAGGCAGAAAGGGAAATCATAAAGGCCTCTGGGTATCTTTCAAGGTAAATGTTAGACGGTAGCAAAAAGAGTTAGTATTTTAAAAATAGTTATTACATTTATCTGTATAGAAGTGCTTCAAATTTTGTCAGTGGGAAAATCTAGAATCATTGTAAAATGTTTATTTGGTTAAGCAATAAAAGTGACACAATCTTTTCCTGACATAGTATGGCTTCTAGCTTCACTGTTGTGCGTTTGATTTATAAGCTAGGGGAAGTTAACTCTAAGTCTTTACTGAGTGTAAATAAAAAATTCTTTATTTTCATAAGTCTGTGTACAAAGTGTATGATGGCGCTTTTTTTTTTGTCTTATAAGCCTAATGTTATGAAACCTGCCAGTGATTGTTCTTAATTGTTCTAATTAAAATCTTGTAATTTCAGATGAAAACCATTTTATTTGTGATTCATCATGTATTATGGGCTGCCAAGTACTGTACAACCCCTCCCTTTTCTTCTTCTTTTGCATTCTCAGACAGGCAGCAGAATCAAAAGGTTAATCATGCCCTTAACAGACCACCATTCATGGCTGCTGAGCTGTGCTTAACTTGGTGGGTCACAAGTTGTGCAGCCCTGCTTTGTACTGTGTTGTCCTGTTCTGGACCTGGCAGAAGTCCATGGGGCTCCATATCAGGCAGCAAGGCAGGCAAGGGGCAGTTGCAGCCCCCAGGAGAGCTCCAAGTGAGCAACGTGCTCCGATGAAGGTCTGAGACCAAACTGAAGCCTTTTATGCTACAGACCCAGACTCCACCCTTTCCCAAAGAATGGAAGCCTTAAAGAGACATGCCTCTGGCCTGTACCCTAGCACTCCTCTGTCTTTCCACGAGTTCATGCCTGGCACACTGACGGTGTTGATGCATCAGCTCCAGGGATGTTGAAGAGTCCTTGGTCTCGAGTCACGAGTCGAGTCACAAGTCTTTGGACCCGAGTCTCGAGTCCGAGTCCTTGGTCCAAAATGGTGACTCACGAGTCACAAGTCACGAGTCACTCCCAAAGCTGACTCCACGAGTCCCTATTAAAATCAATGGGGTTTTTTCCCAACAAAATAAGGCTACTTCAGATGTGTGGTTTAAATAAATTCTAGGCACAAGTGTGCCTTTTTATTTCAAAACTCTGCAACTGATTTTGGCAAGAACAGACCAGGCAGAAAAACCCAAAATAACCAGGCAGGCAGAGGAGGCAGGGAACCCCAAAGCAGGCAGGGCTTTGTCTTGGACAATTCAACTGTTGAACTGGTCAAGAAGAGACCAGGCAGGCAGAGGAGGCTGGGAACCCCAGGCAGGCAGGCAGAGGCAGCCAAACCCAAAATGTCTGAAAGGTTGCATTTTAGAAAAATGATTTAAAAAAATAAACTTGCTGTACTTCCTAAAACTTATCCATGTTGCATTTGAGGAACATGATTTTTTCTAAATGTTTGGCCCCCATTCTGGAACGGTGAGATCTCATCACAATTCCACCCTCACTGTACACCCGCTCCACTGGTGATGAACTTGCTGGAACCAGAAACACACTCAGAGCAGCCACACAGAGTAATCTCGGTCTCCCTGGAATGTGGGGCTCTTGTAGAAGGGGGTGCTGGTCCAGCACTGGAGCTAGGCTTGGGGGGTCTCTGGCAGCTTTGCAGCGGTGCTCGGACCTGGAGCTACCTCCTTTGGAACCACTGGTTCATCAGCCTCAGAGTCCATGTCACTGCTGGACCCCTGAGTCATGACATGTGTACTGTCATTAGCAAAATAAGATTTTAAAAGGTTCATTGAAGTCAGGTTTGGGCAACCTGTAGCTGGGCCTCCAGATGTTTTGGCATACAACTCCCATCAGCCCTAGTCATCATAGCCAATGGGCCAAAACAGCTGGAGGGTCACAAGTTGCTCACCCCTGATTTAAGCATATGGCTACTTCCCCTTAATAAACATGAGTGGGAGGGTGCTGCTGGGCTCATGTCATTGGGCTCATGTCAAAAACCAATAGGCATTTGGTTTGCCACTGTTGGAACAGAATACTGGAATAGATAGGCCTTTGGTCTGATCCAGCATGACTTTTCTTATACTGTGATGTTCTTAATTTGGTGAGAGTCAATTTTACCTCAGACTTTCTTCTGATCCTGGCCCAGGAGCAAAATGACTATTAAGCATTGCAGGTAACCTAGGAGGATTTAATGCTCAATTTATCAAAAGCCATGGAGAGGTCCAGAAGAATAAGGTTACACTCTCTCTGTTCCTCACTAGACACAGATCAGGATAACCAATGTGGCTGCCATTGCAAACCCAGAATAGTATAGGCCCAGAAAACCATCTCATCCAAGAATTCCTGGAGCTGCCTGCTCAGTCACCTTGCCCCCCAAAAGGCACAGTTGAAACCAGCTTATAGTGGTCAAAACAACAACAGCAGCAGCAGCAGCAGCAGCAGCAGCAGCAGGAATAGAAATTGACAGGACCAATTGGCTTAAGTGACACAGCCTAAATGACCAGTGTGCATTATTTATAATGTCGTGTCTGCTTTATTTGCCACATACGTTCATCTTAACCCGACACTGCACCTAAAATTAATTCCTTTCACCTCATACTGTCAGAATCTTGCCTCTGGCACTCTGAACAGGAGATAGGCTCTCTACAGACTGCTGCTCCCAGCTGTGGACCATGCAGAAGTGCTTTCAAATTTTGTCATGGAAATGAATCTAATAAACTCACGCTGCAACCCTAAGTTAACCACTTACTAGGGAGGAAGTGTCATTGAGCTGAGTGAAACTTGCTTCTGAGTCAACACACTTAGGATTTTACTGCTAGCCCCGCCATCTGATTAAAGTGGAAAGGCAGGCTGTCTGTGCTTCTCTGGAACTATGGGGGTGAACATTGATGAAATCATATGTTACAGTAGTAAATCTGGAGCAGGGGCATCATGAAATGAACCAAACAGGAATTTGTTGGTCATGAACATGTTCATCACTGGATTCAAGATCTGTTGATATTAGCTGCCCATGATATGATCTAGTCTATCAAACTGCAAAAAGGTAGAAAATTCCAATAAATCTGGGAAATCTTTCTTGCTGTACACAGAGCAATGTGAACCTCTACAAGGCCAGTGTAGGTTCTCAAAGGGATATATACACGGCACTGCAGGATTTTGTTGGTTTGTTTCCTTTTCTCTTTCCTTGTTCACTTTTTCTTCCTTTCCCCTCCTTTATTGTTATTTATTCATATAGCTAACTTTTGTTCAACTCTCTTGTTCACATCCGGGCTATCTCTCTTTTCTAAATGTGAGTCTATTTGATAATATGAAGGGGAGGTAGGAAAACCTGGAGGCAATGGGAAGGAGATATGGAGGAAGGTACAGGAGAAGATGTTCATTGTTTGTATCATATTGAAACATAGACAAATCCAATAAAACTTTAACAACAACTACAACAACGATAATCACAACAAAAACAGACTATGACTGGGTTCAGACAACATGATAACCCACACTCAAGGTTTGAATATGGGTTGAGTGTGGGCTGTCATTGAACTGTGGGTTGTCACTGAACGGTGGGTTATCATATTGTCTGAACCCAGCTGAGATAACAAACATGCAAACATGGTGAACAACCCATAGTTCACAACCCAACAACAATCATGGGTTCTCTTCATGGGTTGTTTGTGGTTAACAAGCTATGGCTTCTTAGTGCAGCTGGGTTCAGACAACATGACAACCCACATTAGGGATGTATCCAAGAGTCTCGGGGGGGGGGGGGCTGAAAGCGGGCCAAAAGCAGCCTGCTCGGCCCTGAGACTCTCATGACTTACCTTCCCGCCGCTTGATCCACGCTGCGCTGGGGAAAGGAGCTTCAGTTCCCTGGCGCGTCAGTTCTGGTTCCCCTGGCGCTGTGTTTTTAGCATAAAAACCAGGGCAACCCAGCTTGAAATGGCTATTTGCGGCTGTTTTAAGCTGGGTTTCCCTGGTTTTTATGCTAAAAACTCAGCGCCAGGGAACCGGAAGTAACGCAACAGGGAACCCATCCCATCACTTCTGGTTCCCTGGCGCTGCGAGTGGCGAGAGCGGGTGGGGGGTGCTCCGGAGCACCACCGAGAGCAGGTAAGCTCCCGCTTGGTTTACATAGCTATGCATGTTTCAACAACTCACAGTTCAATGAGCACCCACACTCAACACATACTCAACCCTTGAGTATGGACTATCGTGTTGTCTGAACCCAGTCATTGTCTTATGTTTTCTAATGTGGGGCCTTCAGGACCTGATTGAATAGACTCTCTTATTACTTGCTGAACTAATAACTTGACAGTTTGGCAACACATCATGCCAATTGCATGGCAGGCACCTTTGACTTTGATTGGCTTTGTCGAGAGGAAAGGGGAATGTTAGCAGCTTAAGATAAATACTGGAAGATTAGAAAACAGAGCCTGACCACCAGCAGCAAGGCAACCCCTTCTCTCTGGCAGGAACTACTACTGTGAGTTTGACACACTGCAGGTCCCTCCTTTCTGTGTGGGCAGGAAAAGGTAGGGGCAAGCTATTGCTCCCAGCCTTGCACTGGGAATGGTAAGGAAAGGCTATTGCCTATTGTTGAGGTCTTGCTACTTTCCTATTAGACCATTTCAAGGTCTCATTTTTCAGTGGTACCATAATGAAACCCAAGAACATTAATGATAGTGATTGCATGTTGGTTTTTCTGGTCTTTCCTGCCCTTCCTACTATTTACTGTGATGTCATCATGGGATGTTGTCATAAGGCAGAGTGGCCACTTATGAATCGGCAAAAAAGAGGGCAAAACATTTGGATATACTAATTTATATGTATAGGTGCAAATTTAGAAATAATTACTACAATTTTATCAGGTAACCTCCTTTGTGGACTGTGGGAGTGCTGTGGACATCATATACCTTGACTTCAGCAAAGTTTTTGACAAAGTGCCTCATTATATCCTGATTAGCAAGCTAGCTAAAAGTGGGCTAGATGGTACAACTATCAGGTGGATCCACAGTTGGTTACAGAATCGGACTCAAAGAGTGCTTATCAATGGTACCTTCTCAAACTCAGTGTGCCAGTGTGGCATAGTGGTGAGAGTGTTGGACTGGGATTCGGGAGATCCAGGTTCTAGTCCCCGTTCGGCCATGAAACTCACTGGGTGACTTTGGGCCAGTCACTGACTCTCAGCCTAACCTACCTCACAGGGTTGTTGTGAGGGTAACATGGAGAGGAGGAGGAGGAGGATTAAGTAAGCCGCCTTGGGTTCCTTGAAGGAAAAAAGGTGGGGGTATAAATATAATAAATAAATAAATAAACAAACAAACTGGGGAGAAGTAATGAGCGGGACACCGCAGGGCTCAGTCTTGGGCCCAGTGCTCTTCAACATTTTTATTAATGACCAGAGTCGACCAGCCACCCAACCATGACCCCTAAGGCGGGTCCTTATACTTAAGAGCCAATCTCGCAGGGCGCCTGATACTTGTCTGCTGTTCCCTCCTCCTGAGTTGCTGTCTGACAAAGGGGTCTGTGAGTGTGACGCTGGATACGCCCCCCTCCCCATCAGAGAGCTCAGTCTGCTTTCCCACAGAATTTGACACCGCCCACCCGTTCCTCCCCGCCTGAAGAGTCTATCTGTAAAGCTGTTGGCCTTGGAGAACCAGGTGCTTCGTTCCAAGTAGCATATTGGAGGGACTGTCACTTGTTTGCCACCTTGGGCACTTTGGAGGGGCTGTCACTGGCTATCAACTCAGATATCGCAAAAAGCGATCTCCAGTTAAAAAAAGGGGGGGAGGGAGGAAAAGCCACAGTGAGCGCGAAAGGGCTCGCAGTCAGCAAGGGGGACTCTGAGCCAGTGACGGTCATTCCACTGTGCCAACTTGGGCGTTGGTGAGGTGGCTGTCACTGGCGGTGGCTCGGGCTAGCTTGGCAAGAGTGGCACGGGTTTTTTGCTGCTCTTGCCGAGGGGCTTGCTCACCGCTTTCCTGGACCCACAATGGGGTCAGTCGCCCAGGTTCAGATGACATGACAACCCATTGTGGGTCCAACAATCCCTTGAACAAGCCATGGGTTGTCAGGGTGGCTTGTTGCCCTCAAATGATCCACTGTGCAGGAAGTGGTCCGGGTTCGCATGACACAACAACCCACTGTGGCTTATCACACCACAATATAAAAACAGCCAGCAAACTGAAACAAACACCAAGAAGAATTTTTTTTTAAAGAAAAGACAATACAAGCCTGGGTGGGAACTTGGTTTGAAAAGTTTGATGTGAAAGATGCTGAATGAGTAGCTCTTGGAGGAATCTGCTCTGATCGGGCCCATTAACAAGAATGTCATTTAAACTGATTGTTCATGACATGACTTTAAACATGTCATTACCGGTTGTAGCTGGTCAGGGCTGGCCCATGAAATGTTGGTGCCTGAGGAGAAACAAATGCACTTCCTCATCAAGGCTGGTCAAGTTATGTTTGCAACTAAAGCAGAACATCCCACACGTGCCTATCCCAGTCACTGGCAATAAAAATGCAATAATGATAAATTAACAGCAGAATCTATATATGTCTACTCAGCAGTAAGTCCCACTTGGGTTCAATGGAGTTTACTCCCAGGTAAGCGGGTATAGGATTGCAGGCAGAATAACTAGTCATTTGTTGCCTATTGATAATAGCCAAAAATCAGCTGGCAGCCTGTCTGAGACAGCTGCACCACTCTACCTAATGGTAGAGTTGGCCTTTGGTTCTTCTGCTTTTGGAGAATTCCATAGTAACACACCTTCCCACACACAGCCGTATATTGATCAGAGATCTAGTGATCCAGATGCATATGGTTACAAGTGGAAAAATACACTTCTAATCAGTAAGTATGATATTGAAGATAAGTATCTTCCTTTTAACCAGGTTATTCCTTTGGCAATGATTTGTCACAACCATTTCATGTGGGACTTCCTGTAAAATGCAAACTGAAATGACAAATGCAGATAGCCACTCGCAACTGAGGTCTCCTGGGTCACCATTTTTTTCATATCCTAGTGCTGTCTGTTTGCATTCTTTTAATGTTTTGACATTTTAAAAGAGGGCTCTTTGCTTATTCAGTCTTAGCTTAGTATTGCTGAAATAAAGAGGCCACAAAGTTTTCTGGGACAGAGGAAGAAGTCAAAGATCAGTTGAATTCTCATGGTTTAAAAAACAAATGAATTGCCTAGCTTCACATCCATATCTCATATCAGCCAGTCTCCCTTTTGATATCCTGTTAGTGAATGGCAGAAAGCTTGAGATGCAGTCCAAAGGAGAACTCTTCATCATGCAACATTTCAGAACCTCAACAACAGTGCTATTTGTCTTGGTTCAGAGCAGCCTCAGATATTATTGAGAGGGATGTTGCTGGTATTGGAAAATGTTCCATGTAGAGCCGGTTAATTTCTATGAAAATAAATTGAAACTGAAGATGACAGTGAAGTTGTAGAAATACAGATATATTCAACAGCATAAAAGGAAGAGACCTAGATTTTGAATTTAGTCTTTCTGACTTCTTGAAAACTTCAAGGGAATTTGGCACAGTGTTAAAGAGTTGAGAATCAGCTGAGTGGGGTGTGCCACGTTACTGTACTTGGTGATTTTTTTTTTCTTAGCAGGAGGCAAGGTATATATTGTATCTCTTAAACTGGGGACTTAGAGAATATGATAGCATGAAGCGCAATGGCTGCTAGTCATGATGGCTAGATATTACCTCCAGTATCAGAAGCAGTATGCCTCTGCATGCCAGTTGCTGGGAAACACAAGTGGGAGGATGCTATTCATTCATGACGGGACCCCCTTACTCCAAAGCCCACACCCTTGATGTGTACTTCGCTCTCACCAAGTGCCACCTTGTATTGGTCACTTCAGACTTTAAGCTGTCTTTTAAAGTTGCGTTAGCCGATTATGTGTCTTAGGTCTGATATGTAGCTGTTCACCCACGTTTGTTTGTCTTTATTAAGCAGTTTTTTTTTATTTGATTACTTGAAGGAACAGATAACTTGGAATTTTCAACAATTACATTCAAACTTGTTCTTTGCTTAGATTCAGGTTAAAGGCAGGCAGATGTTATACAGTGCTCGTTGTATCAATTTGGCTTGGTTACTTGAACGTTTCAGTATCAGACTAGGGAACTTAACTGTCCCTCACACTAGTCCAGAGTTTCTCCTTCTTCCTCAGACAGAAGGTCCTTCACTCCCTAAGTGGAGACTCCTGTGAATTGTTCTATACTAACACCTTCATGTTTGCTTTCTCACAACTTAGTCACTAGATTTCCTGTCTGAACTCTTCTCTTCAGTACCACCTTTCTCCTACCTACACTATTACAAGTAACCTTCCACTCCATAGGCATCTGGTTGGCCACTGTGGGAACAGAATGCTGGACTTGATAGGCTTTTGATCCAAAATGACTCTCTTATGTTCTTAGAAGCTCGTATAGCAAATTATAGTAGTGATGCCACTAGGCTGTAGCAAAGATCACATGGTCTCCTTGCACCATCAGATATTGTAGTTCAATCATCCCATAGCATAATGAAAAGGTCCTCACATATGTTCTAAAGCTCATCCACTCAATACAGACCAAGACATCTTCAGCACTGCACAGGCTTGTAATTACACAGACAACGTAATATTTAGATATTATGGTTGCTTCCCAGCAGTGATCATGTACAAGCCACTGTAATATTGCTGAAACTGCGACTGGATGCCTTCACTCCCAGGCCTTTCAAACAACTTGCATTTTAAACACACAGAATCTGGGTGCTTTGTTGTAAGCTGTGCTTGGTAATTTCAGTTGCTAAGTGATTTTATTTTCTTCTCCGCCAGAGACAAATGCTTTATGCTAGATTTATGCTAGACAAATGCTTTATCCTAGATTTACTAGGTTTTTATAAAGGTTTTTAATTCTTAGTTTGCATTTTAACATGTTAAATATTATGTTGTATTTAATTTAATATTTGATCCTATTTTATTTTATTATCTTTGTAAGCTGCCCAGGGCAGTCATATAAATCTTGTAAGTAAGGGCGCAATCCAATGAGGCTGCCTGTAACCCTCCCAACCCAGATGATTATGGGCATCCTATGCAGGGTGGGAGGAGCACAGAGGTGAAGGTCACCTCTGCGCTCCTTCCACCCTGCAAAGCAGCTAAACGTCTGATTTTGTTCATCTCTTGGACGAACTCTTGGAGCTCTTTTCCAACCTCGGAGCTGGTAATCTGAATGATCCTATGGCCCTCTAGATGCTATCTATGGGCCATAGACTCACCCTGCCAGTAAATAAATTCCTCCTCCTCCTCCTCCTCCTCCTCCTCCTCCTCCTCCTCTTCATCCAAGGGTTCCACAGGTTCACATTGATGTCTTCCATGCAATTATGTTCTCAGAGATGATCAGAGCATCACATGACACATGGAAGAGCTTTGGACTATGTGAACCAGCTCTCAATCAAATATCAGCAAACACCCAATATAAAACTGTACCATAGGCAGGAACAGACACCACATTATTAATATATAAATATTTCAACTTTTTGAACTTTCAAGGTATGTCTTACTCACTATTATGAGTTGTTGCAACAGGTTTGTGGAGCCTTACTAAGTAACTTCTGAATGAAAAAGCTGCCTTTTGAGACCATGCTTTTTTCTTTTTGTAAAAAAAAATTGGTATATGCCATCAACTCCCTTTCTTTTCACAGGTTCAGTTTCACACGTTTTTGTTCCTTTTTGCAATCTGTGAGATGTACTGTAACATTGCCAATCAAAACTGTTGAGAAACCATACAACACTGAGAGAATTATTTTGGAAACTAAATCTCTTGGTTCCCCCCTCCAATTTCATCCATAGCTGGTGTTTAAAGAAAACTGCTTAAGATGGTATAAAGAAAAAAATATCCTATAGCAACATGTGAACAATTTTTAATAGGCATATTTGAGATAATAAATTGTACAATTAATTGGGAGATAGGGAAAAGGATTTTTACTGGATAAATCTGCCATATTAGACTGTTAGCATAAAGTAATTCTGATTCTACTTTCTGCATCTTTCTGATGGCCAAACTACATTTTTCCATCTTTCTTTTTTAATTTTTAAATAGTAGCTATGGTGAGGGGATAACGTTAGTCTGGGAAGAACCACGTTATTTGCCTGACCGACCTGGTTCCTCTTTACAGAAGTCATAGATGCAGTGCACTAGAGTCTACACAATTTTTTTTAGAATTTCCTCCTTTTATAATTTTCTTTTTGTAATTTCTATCCTGGAAGACAATCTTACTCGGTCACGAGTGATCGCCTACTACTACTACTACTACTACTACTACTGCACTAACCACATGGAAGATGCTCCCATGCAACAGAAGTCTGAGTCAAAAGTTAGGAGTTTGGTGTAAGAAGTATAACTGTCCTCTCACTTTCCAAACTCTGTATATAGGTCGCTTGTATGTGTGTCAAAGATGTAAATCATACTGACATTCAGCTGCAAAGTGTGCTTATTTGCAACAAAGAACTTTGCGAGTGAAGGGGGGGGGATGATAATGAGATAGACACAGAACTTTGGTATAAACCTGGACCACATTGATTGAAAACAGATCTGCAAAGGATGGGGACAGTCCGGGCTTCTACTCTTGACAGGCAACTAACCTATAATTGTATTGGGCGAGACATCCCAGTCCTGTCAGGTGGTGTCTGTCCACTTGCCACCTCCCAGGTCTACACTATCCTGGTGTAAAGAGGCCTTCCTGTGTCACCCCCTCCCAGGGCTGCAAAATTCAGAGTGGGTGAGGTGAGTTAGCTTCACAGGCAATCCATATCTCCACACTGCAAAACCCTGAACGTGAAGCCTCTGGAATTGCCAGTCACCATAAAGGTGCCTATGGATGCTGAGCAACCCTAACCCCCACTAAAATATCCCCACACCTAATCAAACTATCCAACAATCAACCTATGAAGAGCTGCTACCCATCCCCAATTACAATGTGAAGTAGGCGAAAAAGCAAACAGTCCACAGCCAATCAGGCTGTCTGCCAAAAATTTATACTTGGACCCATAAAAGGTGACCAGGCAAGCCCACACTGCATACAGGGAGGGAGGGAGGGAGGGAGGGAGGAGGGAGGGGGGAGGGGGAGCGAGAGCGAGCGAGGAGTGGGGAGCCAGCCAGCCAGCCAGAAAATCGAAAGAGGGTGAGGGTGGGGCTCCATGGGCTAATATCGCTACCGAAGCCCTACCCCTCGCTTGACCCAGCGTGTGTGCCTAGCACACTTTTGGCCCATCTGTCTCTCTACCCCCCCTCCACAATATCCTTCTCCACCTAGACAAGCTGGGCAGGTGTGAAGGTGTTCCTTCATAAACAGGAGACCTGGATTTCACAACTTTGCTTGTTAATCCTGTCCCCGTAACCCCAAAAGCAATATCAGACAGTGAACCTTTTGAAATTATACAGCAAGGTATCAAAATAAAAATGCATTGACATAGCTGCATGCTATGTATTAAAGATAACATGTAGGTTTTCTCCAGGGTTTCAGACAGGGGTCTTTCCCAGTCCCACCTGAATTTGCCAGGGATTTAACTTGGGACCTTCTGCATGCAAATAATGTACTCTACCACTGAGCCACATAGCCCAGCTCCTAAATCGATTACATTAAACCTACTATAAAAGGTACTGAATCTTCTGGTTGCATTAGGGGGAGGCAGCAGGTAGATCTCCAGATGTTTTGGACTTCAACTCCAAGCATTCATGACCATTGGCCATGCTAGCAGGGGCTTCTGGGAATTGAGGTCCAAAACATCTGGAGATCTGCCCTTCCGCCCACCCCTGGCATAATCAACAGCATGACATCATCTATGTAAAGTTTTTCTTTTTTATTTCCTGTTGTAGAACTCCTAGCCACAATACTGCTATTAAAATCTCCAAGGTCTCACTATATATAGAAAATAATAATTGGAGACAAAGGAGACAATATCCTAAATGTTAGATCACCATTTACCAGATTATGGAATCTGGGGCACTTTCTAGAACATGGTAAACATGACCATATCAAATTGAAGTGCATTCACACATACTTATCTACATGAAACTTGTGGGGGAAAGCTACCTTGACTCAATGTTTCCATTTCCAAGAAAAGATTGTCTGAAGTAGGCTTAAGCGTTGATTGTAAGAATTGGTGAGAAGCAAGTGGAAGGCATGCTGCCTTGGAGCCTTTGGATCATATTGGAAATCACTTTTTACTGGATTAAGGAGTCCTTTTGGCAGACTCATGTAGTAAAAATGCACTTATCTTTCAAGCCAAGCTGCACTAATATGCTCCCTGGGTTGCCACCTGTTCCTCTTTCTTGTCAGTCCTTTAGCAAGCTGACTGGCATTTTGTACCTAATGGATAGCAAATGCCCAGCAATTCTGATTCATCTTCTATTATCTATCCAGCTCTCAAGACAAATAATCTCTCTCTCAGCAGGCTATTTTATCTTTCAAGGTTCTTTAATTCCCAAGCCATGCTAAACAGCTACTGCTGGAAAGACTGACTTTCTTTTAGTTGATCAGTGAATTTGCTAACTGCGTGCCCCTGTCCACAGTGGTTTGACACGTATGGTTCATGATAAAAGACAGGGGAAAGAATTAGCTTTGGGATACTACAGTGCTATAGACTTTAAAACAGATAGCATCAAACAGAACAGGCTAATCATGAAGTGAGAAGCGGTAATTAGGTTGCCACCCTAGTCCCTACCAACTTTAAAAAAAAAAGCTCAGATCAATACTAGGTCAATTTAACAGCAGCCTCTTTTCTATGGATTAGCATCTGCAAATGAGAGATGGCTACATTTTGTTCTCTTTGGGAATGTTTACAACCATACATCTCATGGAATCCAGCCTGAATGACTGGCAATCTTTTCTTTTTGAAGTTTTTGCCAAGGGTATATGATTTATTTATTTATTATATTTATACCCCTCCATTTTATCCTCACAACAACCCTGTGAGGTAGGTTAGGCTGAGAGTCAGTGACTGGCCTAAAGTCACCCAGTGAGTTTCATAGCCAAGCAGGGACTAGAGCCCGGATCTCCCGAGTCCCAGCCCAACACTCTCACCACTACGCCACGCTGGCTCCCAATTTGATTTAGGATCAAATTGGCCCCATGCAGCAAAAGTTAGGCCTGTGTGCCATTAAAATCAGAGGGTCAAATTAGTTGTGAATATTTAAGCAACATTCATTTCAGTGGATTGTATCCTATGGTGGTTTTGCATTTGCACATTATCACACAAGATGGGGCAGTGATATATATCTGCTCTCCCCTCCCTATTGTAGTCCCCTGCACTTTCTGAAAAACTAGGGCTGGGGAACTTTCTGGAACAGTATAGGACAGTGATGGCGAACCTTTTTGAGTCCTGAGTGCCCAAACTGCAACACAAAACCAACTTATTTATTTCAAAGTGCCAACACTGCAATTAAACCTGAATACTGAGGTTTTAGTTTAGAGTTGACTCGCACAAGCCACCACAGCTTAAATCACACCACCTCCAAGCTGCCAGTGCGTCTTTTGAGCCCGACCCAGCAAGGGCTGTCTCCTGACTCCTCCACATCAGCCCCCCCCAGCCCCTTCTATCCCCCCATGGGCAGAGAGCGAGTGAGCGCGCAAGGCGGAGATTTAAAGCGGCAGCCCAGCCACCCCTTCGCAGGCAGGCAGGCAGGCTGGAGGAGGAGGAGGAGGAGGAGGAGGAGGAGGAGGAGGAGGAGGAGGAGGAGGAGGAGGAGGAGGGCACGCTAGAAGGAGGTGGGCAGAGAGTGAGCGCGCGAGGCGGAGAGCAGCCAACCGAGCATTTAAAGCGGCAGCTGCCCTCCCCGGCTCGCCTCTCCCCGCTTGCTCTCTCGCCCCTCAGGGGAATCCTCTCAGCAGGAGGCGCCCGGGACCCCTGCCTGATCTCGCTCCTCTCACGTGCCCACAGAGAGGTCCCTGCATGCCAGTTGTGGCACGCATGCCATAGGTTCACCATCACTGGTATAGGATAAGGCATGGACGGCTGCAGTAGGTGGGAAAATTGGTAAAAATCAGGTGCCCTGCCTTGTGCACATGGTAGCACTTTACACTGGTGTAAAGCCATACCATTGGATACATCCCAGTGACAGTTACCGGGGTTGTCATAATGCCAAATTGCAGCTTGTCCCCACACAGGGGAAAGGGAATTGACTAGGCTGGATTGTGAAAAGTTTCAGGAGTAGTCAATTTCATGCCCTAAGGAAAACGTTACATTTCATTTAGCTTTCGCAGTGAACTACAGATTTTGCAGGGATGCCACACAGGAATCTATAATTGGGTGCAAATCAGTAGTTAACAGCAGTAGGTACACAAATATGACCTGTCTTCTAAAAACTTAAAAGAATGTTCCCACCTTCAACAGCATCAGTCATTGTCCTCATTCGAGATACTTCAAATTCTCACACAGAAATAAATACAGCCCCTCATTTAGCTTGTCATATAATACAGACAAGTATTACGCTGGATGAATAATTGTCACATGTGACAATGTAAGCATGGGTTGCACACTGCATTCTATTCACAAGTGCTTTCTGTGGAGGACTTCTGTCACATGTGAAGAAGCCAAGTTTACTTGCTCCACAGCTCTGGCTGCCCATTCCACTAAATTGCTATTTGTATGCAGATGGATTTAGGGTGCAATCCTATGCATGTTGAGACAGAAAAAAGTCCTACAACTGTGCGGCCGGTGCAATAGGATTGCTCACTTAATGTGGGACAGAGGGGTGGGGGAAAGAATCTGGGCTTCAAGTCTTCTTTTTGTAATGCCCTAAAAGCAGTGTTCTCCAACCTTGGGTCCCCAGATGTTTGGGGCATGCTGGGAGTTGTAGGCCAAAAACATCTGGGGACCCACGGTTGGAGAACACTGCCCTAAAGAAAGCTCAGTCTCCCACTACAAAAGCAATAATAATGTTTTTGCGGTCTCTTTTGAACATACTGTTTAGCCTCAACCAAAATGGATGCAAATTCACAAGAAAAGAGGAACAGGCCAGCAAGGAACAGGCTGGCCCAGAAGGACAAGAGATGCAGTGCAAACCTGAATTCAATTGGTCCCAGAATAGGTGTATTCCCATCCATCTGGACAATTGAATCAACCATTACCATCATGCTTTTTCCTCCTCTCTCCCAATACCTTTACTTGTATAATCTGTTTTTAGATTGTAAACCTGAGGGCAGGGACTGGGTAATTACTGATTCTCCTAAGCCATTCTTGTAGACCTTTTGACAGAAGACTGAAGAGCAGGATAGAGATGCTTTGAATGAATGCATGCAATAAACTAGCCAGTTGAGAACTAGGAAACACTGCAGTGCATCTCTAGTTAAAATTTATCCAAATTTATCATGACAAACACTAAAGAAATATCTGATGTGTTGCTGTCTGTGTAATCATAGTTTGCGTTTCTATAGCTTTCAAAGATGGTCAGTTGTGAGTCAAATATTTTGTACCTCTGCAATGTTAAAAACCAATTGACTAACCTTGTAGTAAAAATAAAGACGGAAGAACACAGCTATCAAGAATTTTCAGCACCATTATCACCAAACAGCATGACTGAGATAAGATAAAATGGATAGCTTATAGTTACAATCAAATAACAATTAAAGATGGAATCTTTTACCTACTCACCTGGGAATAAGGTCCATTGAACTCAATGGAACTTACTTCTCAGTAGGCACGTGTACATTTGCACTGTAAAGTTTTCAGACCTTTTGCTGTTCTTTTATTCTTTGCCTGCCCTCCTCACTTCACAAACTGGATTTATGAAAATAGATTAAAAGACTCATCTTCCCTCCCACCTATTTTTCCCCACAGACTATTGAATTTTAATTGCAATTCTTTGTTATTGATTGAGCTGTAATGCAATATTTTATTTATACCCCTGCTCTTATCATTCACCAGAGCTATTACAAGAATGTTACATTGAGTTTCAGACCTTTGAGCTCTTAAAGGCTAAATCAAAATTATCTTTCATTATAAGCAATTTCTGTAGCTTGTTAGAGAAGCAATAGACAGACTCGCTTTAGAAACTAGATGAGTGAGCGGTTAGCTATTTTCAGGATAATTCTTAAACAGCTTATATTGGCACAAGCAAGGTAGCTGATTGTTCCTTAGAAATACAGAGCTCCATTTTTTAAAAGAAGAATTTGACCCTCATTCACACTTGGTAGGAATTTATATCAGTTACATTTACACTGTGCTTATCTACAGTACTATCTGTTAGCAGAACATGTGATTGTAAGCTGACAAAAGTACGTGGTGAAAATTGATACACTGGTGTGTGTGTGTGCGCGTGGGGGATATGTACAAGGTCCCATGTATTTATCTGGGGCATGGCACTGTTCCAAACTAAGATGGAACATTGGCTGAGTATGCACAACATGCTACGCCACGGTGGCTACAGTAAACCCCAGGCATGGCTTCAAAGGGGGGCTTCAAAGCCATAGCTAAGAAAGACTGACTGGGTGGGTTCACACAACACGCTAAGCCACAGTGTGGCTTAGCATGTTGTGTGAACCCAGTCAGTCTTTCTTAGCTATGGCTTTGAAGCCCCCCTTTGAAGCCATGCCTGGGGTTTACTGTAGCCACTGTGCCTTTGTGTGTTGTGCAAACCCTTGTGTGGGGAAGGCTCTGGCTGTTGAAGCCTTAAGCTCTAAGCTCTGTATGCCTGCCCACGTAGGTCCAAGGTTTGATCTGTTAAGCACCCCTTCCCCAGTGACTCAAGCATCACCATTTCTTGAAACATTGAACTTTTCAGGATGGATTTGTTCAGATCCTGTTAAAATGAAATGGGTGGGTGGAGTCATCTCTCCTCAGCATGGCCAGTGGGAATACTCGCCAACCAGTTCCTCACAGCTAAATTGGATAACTGGGTTTTCTTCATAAGCGGAGTCCAGTGGTGCAGTGGAGACAGGGCTCACAGGGTGGAAAGCTCCAGGACAATTTTATTAGCAGGGGCGATGATGTCATCTGTCACCCCGCTCAGGCTTTATTTATTTATTTATTTATTTTTATCCTGCCTTTTCCCTGCAAGGAACCCAAAGCAGCTTACATAATCCTCCTCCTCCTTTCCCTGTTCCCTCTGAGCGTAGCTGCAATCCTCACAGTAGCTGGGTGGGAAATTGATTTTCTCAGAAACAGTATATTGTTGTGAGCTATCCTTGTTGCAAGGCAAAGTATTTTGGAGTGTCTTGGTCTTGAATGGGCAGTTAAGACTGCTTAGCTTTACAAAGACCTGCTCCTGGTGGAGATGAAAACTGCTAAAACTGCTAGATCAACACAGCTGCTTGATTTTTTGGGGTGTGTGTGTGTGCTCTTCTTGAGGGCATGGTTATGGGGGCTGTCAAAATGAGTGCCAGCACTTCAAAATTGACCCTTACACCACTGCGCTGAGCCTAATGTTGCAAAGCAGGGTCTAAGGTGAAAGGCAGGCAGCATCTTGAGAGGGGGTTGTCTGCACCGTGCTGTGTACCCCACCTCCCCCCAGGCTTTCATTCCACTTCTGGCACCTTCCATCACTACTGTGTGAGCTGCAGGCTTGCTTGCACTCATGAATGTGGTGCTACATGTTCAAGTCTCAGAGGGCCTTATTATGAAATGATGGAGTCTTATTTTCTGTGCATGAAATGACAGTTCTTATTGTAAAGAAACTGGGTTCTGGGAGGAACGGACACCTGCCTGGAGCTTGTAAAAGTCTTGCATTAGTCCAGACAGCATATTGAGAGACCAGGTTGTATCGTTATGGAAATGCAATTGTGCTGTGTCAAGTGAAAAGATTACTGTCTTATCGAGGTCATTAAAATAGCTTAAATGCTTGCTAAATAGCCCTGGATAGTTGATGCTTACTCCAAGCTATGGGAAACTTCTGATCATACCTACAATCAAGGTGTGTGTGTGTGTGTGTGTGTGTAAGGAAACAGTTTGGCAGTTTTGAATGCAGAAAATGTGAAGTAAGAGTATAACAAAATGATAAGGATGTTCTCTATCCTTTGTTCCCTGTGGGACCAACAAAACCATGGGTCTCCTCCCACTGGGATACACAAGAGCTACACCGCAGCCTGTTTAGAACAATGACTCCTTACATTTATCATAAGCTGATAAATGGAGTGGTGTTGTCTTCCTCCCAGCTAAAGGTGCCTAAAGTTTACTATCATTCAAAACCCTCATAATGAAGCCACACTCAGTGCAGATAGGAGGTCTGTTATTGCCACAGTACTTAACATCATCTATATTATGTAAACCTGATATTAGCAGAAGTGTAAACTGTTAGCAGAAGTAACTGAATAAAGCAGACAGAATAAAGCAGAGTGAAGGGCTTGGTAAATGTTACTGAGTCAAATAGTCCCCTAGCAAAGCAATCAGAAGTATAAAACAGCAGAGAAAATAAGGTCAGGCTTCTAACAGAATGAGACCACCACTACTACAGAATATAGTGAACATGCTAGTCATTTCATACAAAAGAAAACAGGCTAAAAAGGAAACTTATTTGGCCTCATCTGGCTGCTAGGCAACATTGCCCCCTTCTTCTGATCCCTGCTTGCATCCAAAGCTCTCTGAGGCATCCAGAACTGTTAACTAGTTCTGCACCCTGAATGACCCTTGTCACTGCACCTAGTAGTAACTGCTTTAAAAAACACAAGAACAAATTAACCGTTAGCTTACACCTTGGTGTGTGTGTGTGTGTGTGTGTGTGTATGTGTTTCTCTGCCATCACTATTCCAACATAAATTACAGTCCTTCTGAGCACAAGTCTTGTCTCTTTAATTTTTTGTTGTTAGAAAATCCGTTCAATGGTAGAGGCTTCCACCTTCCATGCATAGTCATGTTGTTGTCTCTAACCCACCAAGAAAAAGAAGAGTCTGTTGTTCTAACAATAACAACATAAGAAGAGCCCTGCTGGATCAGATCAAAGTCCTGTCTAATCCTGCATTCTGAGAGTGATTCACAAGCAATTCACAAGTGAACCTGAAGCAGCAATCTTCTTAAATATCAGTGGGCTCAGGAGCACACACTAATTAAAACACCATTAAAGATACCTGCTCATATATTATCTCTCTCATTAAGTCACAATGTACCATAAATCTCTTGTAGACATTGTTCAGTGGGGAAAATGAGAAATAACCAAACAATAGCTAATGCCTCCATGTGCCAGACTCAGGAGACCATGAAATTGAATTGCATTGGGTTAAAGAAAAATGTCACTCCATGTGTGGAATTGTCAATATGTTAACTGCTTGGTTCAGAGGCACACTGAAAATTTGTCTACCTGATTTAATGGTGGGTCCATATATCTCTTGGAATAGTGAACAGCACTTAATTTCTAAGGGTTGGATCCAGACTTAGTCATACTTAAGAGCAAACCCATTGCAATCAGTGGGACTTAAGTTCCATTCATTTCAATTGGTCTACTATAAATATGACTATATCTGGATCCAACCTTAAAAACAGAGGTTCTGGGAGTCAAGTTGGCATGGAAGACTGAAGGCTGAATTTTAAAATTTCATGGTATTTACCATCTAGATCAGTAGTCTTTAACCTTTTCAGGCCTAGAACTCACCTTTAAGCCCAACTTGCATTATGGGGGTACACTTTTATGTTATGTGTACACATCCATCCCTTCCTTGGCCTTCTTTCTCTTTCTGTATATATTTCTTTCTCCTTCTCCACCATCCCCCAGTTCACATAACTGAACATGCAGAGAAGGAACAAGCATTGGGAGGAATGGAATCACAGCAGCAAACATCATTCCCACCATGCATGCGTTCATTCGTCTGCAATGTGTGTCTGTACGTACAAACAGTCTGTGCTGATAAGCTTGTACAGATGGTTGGGGAACTGTGATTTTTTGCAGACATGCAAATAAATATGAATACAGCGAGGTGGGGCCTGTGTCACCTCAAACCCACTCACCTTTGCTGTACTCCTTTTCAGTTGGGTGAGCAGTGCTTCTTTTTTTGCTGTCCCTCTTTCTCTCTTGAAGAACCTCAGCAACAACAGAATTAAAAATGGTGGAGATGCTGTAGGTGTGACCCATTTTAGGTCACACCTACAGGTTAGGTTGGGTCAGGACTCATTTGTGGCTCATGACTCATCAGTTAAGACTACAGTTCTAGATGTTGAACTGTGAATGTAGGTAGAAATGTTGTGTTGGAAAGTGAGAGGAAAACCAGCAAGAGGTGCCTTTTGATAATTAAATTTTTAGTGATGGTGTTCAAAGCTTTTTGTACTTAGGAATATCTATCCATCCACAAGTCTCTGTAGCCAAGAATTTCTCAATTTGGAAGGAAGGGTCTTTTAAATGCCACTCTCATGACTTCCTTTGCAATGAGCACTTGAGTGGCTATTCTACAATGCAAATTACATTGTGGAATCAGTGTGAATGAATTTGAGGGATGACAGTAAATGTGCCGACCCCAAGAAACAGCCTTCCATTGATCTCCAGATTCTCCTGCCCCCTGATGGTTGAGGATAGCAATTCTTTTTCTAACAGCTCTGATGATCTTACAACATTGCCGAAGGTTATACACCTCTTGATTATGCCTTATGTCTAAATTAACAAAATAAATAAAAGCAGATGGTGTACAGGAAATGCACAGATTTGTAGAAAATAGTTTCCTTTTATTTATTGCTGGAAGAACAAAGCCCACACATCAGTGGACACATTGCTATTCTGAACCAGAGAATTATTCATTGATAAAAAAAACAAAAAACCCAGCCAGTTTAAGACCAGGATTAAGGCTATTTTATATTGGCTCAAGCTTCACAAAGCCAGGAAATTGTAACTAAGGCTTATGCCTTAATTGATGTGCCCTGCGATCAGTAATGAATGTTGTGCAATGTCACAAATTGTGCTTGATTATAGCTTACCCTCCATACATCCACACTCTTTCTTGGTCTTTCAGGCCCAAATCTGAATGGAGTACCTGGGACCAGCAAAGATGCCCCACATTGTCCTGGTTCTGGTTTGCCTTATGAAACATCTGATCCTTACTGTCTTGGCAGAGGAATCCTCCTGTGAGTTGCTTACCAGTTTGTTGCTTACATCAGTAGCTGACAGGATGAATTAAACTGTGTGAAAGACCCATTTTCTAGCAGTAAGGCTAGATGTTTCATAAGGCAATACAGGGCCAGGACAATGTGGGGCATCTTTCCTAGCCAAGGAAAAGTGTGGGTGCATGGAGGGTAAGTTGTAAACAAGCACAATTTGTGATATGGGGACCATTCATATCAATGTTATTTGCATGGGACTTTCTGATGAATTGTGCTTTTTGGTGAATAGTATATTTCTACCTGGTCTAGATCATGAGTAGAATCTGATTTGGACCACACTGTGTGTGTGCAAGGATTTTCTAGACCAGGGGTGGACAATCTTTTCAGCCTCGCAGGCTACATGAGATGCTGGCTCTGTGGGTAGGGGCTGTGCGCATGCACACACACACACACGCGCGCGCACGCGCAATCTTGATACAGATCACTCTTTCATCCACTCTTTCTCCACCCCCAAAATAGGTTCACCACCATGGAGAGCTCCCATAAAGCTCCAAATAAAAGCTGAAAAACCTGCAGTGGATAAGGAGCCCCACTGAAATAGGAGTCTCCAGCCTCCCCTGCTTTCATCACTGCTAGCAGTGGCAGGGAAAGAGAAATCTGTGTAAGGATCTCTGTGTAAGCCTTCTCTCCATTCCTCCTGCAGTGATACTGATAAAGATTGCTTTTTCTTCGCCACTGGTAGCAATGGCGGGAAACGAGTGATCTTTATTATGATCTCTGGGGGAGGGAGAGGAGAGTGCAGGTGGCAGGGAAATTGGCTGGGGGATTCTGCAGCAGCGGGGTCAAGGCACCCATGGGGGCTGCAGTAAAGGCCTTAGTGGGTACATGTGGCCCATGGGTTGTGCAGCCCTTTTCTAGACATAGCATAACCATGACCAGATCATATGCAGCTGCCAACAGTATATGCCATTTGTCCCAACGTTCTCCCTTAAATGTTTTCTCAGGTTATTTTCAGTTATGTTCGGCTTAGTTGCTGGACATATTTCTGCCAGCCTGTGCTCCATAGTTGAACATTTAAAGGTTAGATATAATGTAAAGGTTAATTTGTGTAATTTAGCATTTCAGTTGAAAAGTGTGATAATTCTATTAAAGTGTGTTTTGATGTAATTTGGAATACACAAAATGGTTCATTCTGAAGTCCTTAAAATGTTACATACTCAGAAATGATAACCTTAAGGGGACCTTTCTGGATGCTTTGGCAAACTATTTCTCTCTCCCTTCCACCAGCACCCTCTCTGCTTCTTTTTGGATTACACTCTTTGTAGAGTATCAACAGATTAACTAAGGAATATTTAAAATGATTAAATTTAAGCTAAAGGTGGAAATCAGCTTCCAAACCAATATAAAGCAAAGATCTGAGGATTAATCATCATTATTCATGATTGTTTGCTTTGAGGGCGGGGTCATCGGCAGCAGATGAAGGTGAGCCAGGAACTGTGGCACAAGTTGGTAGTCAGGACCTAATAGCAAGTCAGGATCAAGCAACGAACCAGGAGACAGGATCAAGGAGCAATGCAGAGGACGGGATCAAGGAACAAAACAGAAGTCAGGACCAAGGACATAGGAACACACCAGAGTTCAGGAAGATCTTGTCACTCAAGCAAGGCTCAGCTGGAACAGGAAGTCCTTTATACCCCTTCCTGCCCAGAAGGCTCCAACAGTCAGCCTGGGTGGGTGAAATCAGTCAGACTGGAACATTCTTCACTGAGAGGCTGCCGCCTGCAGTTCAAAGATTCACCACACGGGGAAGCTGCAGCTCATGACCTTTGCCAGAAGTACAATAAATAATATATTTCATTTATTTATTTTGTGTCCTTTCCTGAACAGGCATTCTTTATAATTTTTGAGGAAAGGTGCTTTCTAGTAGTGAAACTTTTGCTTATTAGTGAAAGATTCTACAACATTTCCTATAATACTCCCCATCTCACCATTTCATAGATTTCATAGATCATAGAGTTGGAAGGGGCCTACAAGGCCAAGGGGTCTCCCATCCAAGTAACAACCAGGCCTGACCCTGCTTAGCTTTCCACACTCGGACAAGCTGAGCCATTTACACATCCATATTACATTGGATCACCATACTCCAGGTGTGTGGAACTTGTGGCCTGCTGGATGTTGTTAGACTTCAACTCCCATCAGCCCCAGGCAGAAGAGCCAGTGGTCAAGGACAATGGGAGTTGTAGTCCAACCACATCTGGAAGGCCACAAGTTCCCCATGCTTGACACACACGGATCTATGCTTTTCACTTTCAACAATAATTTCATATTCCAGGAACAAAGAACACTATAACTAGCTGTGATAAAAACTACTTTTGGACCTGCTAGTATATATGTCACATTTTACTACTTCTAAGAGGTAATAAAATATTAATGTACAAAATTGATGTACTGAAACACATGGCCATACCATGGTAAGAAAATATAATTGAAACAGAATTTTTGTCTTGTAACTTGCAGGGTGGATATTGCATTAAATTTTTTATGGACCAAGGCTCCATAATTCATACTGCCACAATATTGATAATTCAGACAGTCTTGTATGGCTCTCCATTCTCCTTTTACTTTTATGAAACATCTCATATTGACTGGTGTGTTCTACAGGGCTTTTGTCCGTCTTCTAACTATATGAAAATGAAGCTCTATTATTTATAATGGTGGTGCTATTATATAATTTTGTGACTGAACATTTGAAAAGTTACATCCCCAGAGTGAAATTTGTCACTTTTGGTACAAAATGAGAGCCATGTAAGACTGATATTATTACACTCTTCATTCCATCACCTCCGACATTTCCACAGATGAAAATAAGAATACGCTTTTAACACTCCCATTCTCATAGAAAAGATTGCTGCCTAAGTCCCACTTCCTTATTATGCATTGCTGAAGGCTTTCATTTTATCCATTTAACTCTGCACTCAGTTACTCCTGTTACCAGCCAAGGTGGTGCTTCTTCTGTCAGATTATTATTATTATTATTATTATTATTATTATTATTATTATTATTAACATTTATTATTAACATTTATTTATCGCCCAGGTTGGCCGGTTGTCGGCCACCCTGGGCGATGTACATAGGATAAAAACAAGATAAAATACATTTAAAACAGTATAAAAATTTTAAAATCTTAACCCACCTCATATTCCCGCCTGAACAGCCAGGTTTTTAATGAGCAGCGGAAGCTAAGCAGAGAGGGGGCATGGCGGAGGTCACTCAGGAGAGAGTTCCACAGTACGGGGGCCGCCACAGAAAAGGCCCTCTTCCTCATCCCCACCAGTCTAGCTGCTCTGGCTGAAGGGACAAGGAGAAGGCTGTCTGTGGCAGATATTGTTGAGCGGCCTACTTGGTGTTGCTGGAGACGCTCCTTGAGATAGACTGGACCGGAGCCGTATAGGGTTTTAAAGGTCAAAACCAACACCTTGAATTCGGCTCGGCAAGCAACTGGTAGCCAGTGCAGCTCCTTGAGCACTGGCGTGATGTGATCCCGCCGGCGGCTGCCTTTAACCAGGCGAGCTGCCGCGTTCTGTACCAGCTGTAGCTTCCACTGTCTTCAATGGTAACTCCACGTAGAGTGCATTACAGTAGTCTAGGCGAGAGGAGAGCAAGGCATGAACCACTGATGGGAGCAGGTGATTAGGAAGGTAGGGGCGCAGCTGCCGTATCAGATGGAGTTGATACAGCGCCGCCTGGCTCACAGTTGACACCTGAGCCTCCATGGACAGCTAGGAGTCTAGAATGACCCCCAAGCTGCAGACCTGGTCCTTCAGGGGTAGGTGTACCCCATTCAGCACCAGGTCAACATCCCTAACCTCCCCTTGTCCCCCACCAGAAGTACCTCGGTCTTGTCGGGGTTCAGCTTCAGCATGTTCCTTCCCATCCAGCCACCCACTGACTCCAGGAACTTGGACAGGGTCTCAACAGCCAACCTCGGTGAGGACTTGAAACAGAGGTAGAGCTGTGTGTCATCTGCATACTGATGGCACCGCACCCCAAACCTCCTGATGATAGCTCCAGCGGCTTTAGGTAGATGTTAAATAACATAGGGGAGAGGATGGAACCCTGCGGCACCCCACAAGTGAGCAGCCGAGGGTCCAAAGCCTCCTCCCCAAGAACTACCGGTACCCTCTGGTACCTTCCGGAGAGGAAGGACCGGAACCACTACAATACAGTGCCTCCCACGCCCAACCCCTCCAGGCGGTCCAGGAGGATACCGTGGTCAACGGTATCAAAAGCCGCTGAGAGATCGAGGAGGACTAGAAAGGAGCATTCGCCCCTATCCAAAGCCCTCCTCATATCATCCACCAAGGCAACCAAGGCCATCTCCGTCCCATGTCCAGGCCTGAAGCCCGACTGGCATGGATCTAAATAATCGGCTTCATCCAAGTTTGCCTTCAACTGAGCACCCACCACCCGCTCGATCACCTTGCCTAGAAATGGTAAATTGGAGACTGGGCGAAAGTTGTTTAGATCCTGGGGATCCAAGGAGGGCTTCTTTAGAAGCGGTCTTATTACTGCCTCCTTGAGGGCTGATGGCATCACTCCCTCCTTGAGGGAGGCATTCACCACCGCCTTGATCCCCTCACCCAGTCTCTCCCTACAGCTCATTATGAGCCAGGACGGACAAGGATCAAGCAAGCAGGTGGTTGGCCTCACAGATGAAAGCACCTTGTCCACTTCATCAGAAGGAAGAAGCTGGAACCGATCCCACAAAACTGGTCTGCCATTGGCCTCCTCCCACTCACTCCCTGTGTCCATGACGCACGATATCCCACTCCTAATCCGATCGATTTTATCTGTGAAGTGCTTCGCTAAAGCCTCACAGGAGGCTTTAGACTGTTCCATTGGGTCCGGAGCGACTGGACCGACCAGACTCCGGACCACTTGGAACAGCCTCCTGGAGCAGCACTCCGCAGACGCAATGGAGGCAGCATAGAAATTCTTTTTTGCTGCCTCCACTGCCACCCAGTAGGCTGAAGATGCAGCTCTAACCTGTGTTTGATCGTCTTCGGAGCGGGAATTACGCCATTGGTGCTCTAGCCTTCTCACCTCTTGTTTCAGAGCTCGCAGCGAAGGAGTGAAGTACTGGAAAAACATAATCTGGTAATATGCTATTGCAGTTCAAAATATCCCTCAGCAGCTTCAATGTGTGCCATGGTAGGCTGTGCATAGTGCATTAGTGTTCATGCGCATGCATTTCTATGCAATCCTCCACCCCCTGGAGCACTAGAGATTTAATTTTGAGAGATCCTGAGAAGGGAGCTGAACCCTGAAGAATGATAGCTCTAGGAAGTCATGTTAACAACATTTTAAACAAACTATTTTGCACCCAAAGGTAACAGATAGGGATAAAAATAGGGACAGGGATTTATCAGGGACAGGTAGCCAAAAAGAAGAAGAAACTAAGAGAGGTATTGTGGCATAACCCCACAATTCAGTTCCCTGGTGTACGTCTGCATTAGTATGTTTAGTGAGTATAGAATGTTTCATTTGACCCCCCCCCCCCCTCAGGTTTTTAAGTGTTGGTGCTTAGCCTGAGAAGGGTTTATGCATCAGGTCCTAAAGTGTAAGGACTGTGTAATCGCAGGTATGTTCCTGGTTAATAGGGCCAGTTAGGTCATAATAGTGTAGGATATCTGAAAGACCGCCTCCTCCCATATGAAGGTTCCCATAAGTTGAGATAAGCTTTGGAGGCACTGTTGTATGTCTCACCACTAAAAGATGTTTGGTTGGCGGGAACACAAGACAGGGCCTTTTCTATGGCAGCACAGGGATGTTGAAGAGTCCTTGGTCTCGAGTCACGAGTCGAGTCACGAGTCTTTGGACCCGAGTCTCGAGTCCGAGTCCGAGTCCTTGGTCCAAAATGGTGACTCACGAGTCACGAGTCACTCCCAAAGCTGACTCCATGAGTCCCTATTAAAATCAATGGGTTTTTTCCCCAACAAAATAAGGCTACTTCAGATGTGTGGTTTAAATAAATTCTAGGCACAAGTGTGCCTTTTTATTTCAAAACTTTGCAACTGATTTTGGCAAGAACAGACCAGGCAGAAAAACCCAAAATAACCAGGCAGGCAGAGGAGGCAGGGAACCCTAAAGCAGGCAGGCAGAGGCCTTTGTCTTGGACAATTCAACTGTTGAACTGGTCAAGAAGAGACCAGGCAGGCAGAGGAGGCTGGGAACCCCAGACAGGCAGACAGAGGCAGCCGAACCCAAAATGTCTGAAAGGTTGCATTTTAGAAAAATGATTTTAAAAAATAAACTTGCTGTACTTCCTAAAACTTATCCATGTTGCATTTGAGGAACATGATTTTTTCTAAATGTTTGGCCCCCATTCTGGAACGGTGAGATCTCATCACAATTCCACCCTCACTGAACACCCGCTCCACTGGTGATGAACTTGCTGGAACCAGAAACACACTCAGAGCAGCCACACAGAGTAATCCCAGGTCCTTCTTCTGCCTCTCCCAAGTACGCAACACATCAATCAAAATAAATCTTGACACACTGTTGGGGCTGCACTCCTGGTAGCCGTCCATAGTGGCCGAGCAGTGGCACATCTCGCTTCCATGCGCTCTTCGCCGGCAATCACGCTCCTCTCCACTCCTTCTGGCACAGCCCAGGGATGTTGAAGAGTCCTTGGTCTTGAGTCCCGAGTCGAGTCTCGAGTCCCATTAAAAATATTGGGACTTGAGTCCGAGTCGAGTCAGAGGGGGGACTCAGTCCGACTCACTGAGTTGAGTCCTCGAGTCCGAGTCCCCATCCCTGTGGCAGCATCTCTTTTATGGAATTCCCTCACAAAGAAGGTGAGACTAGGCCCATCCCTGATGGCCTTTAGGCAGGCAGCAGAAACAGTTTTTTAAAATTTCATATGGCATTTAGTGGTTTTAAAATATATGATTAAAGTTTTTAACTCTACTCCTTTTGATTTTAAGTCTCTGATGTTATGCTTTGCTATACTTTGAATTGATTGTGTGTGATGTAAACTGCTTTGGGGGTCTTTGGTAATGATGAAAAATGGTACAAAAGCTCTTCTAAATAAATAAAGAAATAAATATGTCTTTCATAAGATGGGGCTTGGTGGGCTAGTGGAGTTAGTATTTCCATATTTTCAGTATAGTCTTCATGATTAGAGTTGGCAGTTTCTACTGTAGTCAGTAGGACTTTTGGAACATTAAACTTGAAAAATAGTGAAGTATTTTCAGAAACATTTGTTTTTAAGGAAGACAGGTGACATAGCTGTTGCTCTGTGCTTTCAGCACAAATTAATTTGCACTTCATTTAATATAACAATGCAAAACACACAGTAGTAGGGCCATTACTGGAGGAAGCTTTGGTTTTTTTCTGTCTTTGGAAAATTCTCCATTGGAATTTTCACCAGGATCAGGGGAAGATTTGTACAAATGGACCAGGCTACCTGAAAGATCACCTTCTCCCATACAAACCTGCCCAGTTCCTAAGATCTTCTGGAGAGGCCTTTCTTTCAAGACTGCTGCCTTCAGGGGTGCGGTTGGTGGAGACCCTAGAGGGGGCCTTTTCGGTGGTCAGTTCCAGGCTATGGAACTCCCTCCCATGGGAGGCTAGGTTCGCTCCCTCCTTGCTGTCCTTCTGCTGGCAGGCAAAGACTGCTTTATTCAAGAAGGCCTTTGGCCTGTAAGTGGGTCTGTTGGGTTGGGTGCTTTTATGATGATGTAATTGTTCTGTTTTTATTGTATTTTAATGTATTGTTTTATTTTAATCAATTTTAATTGTGCCTGTAAACTGGCTTGAGCGCCATTTTTTGGTAGAAAGGCAGGGTACAAATCAATTCAAATCAATCAGTCAATATATAACTGACACCTCTTCAAAAAGGTTTTTTTAAAAAATGAAAAACCCTGTAACATGCTATGGGGACAGGAGCTCTGCCAGTCAATCTTGGTAAGGAATGGGGTTTATCACTGGATATGACCTAAGCAGGGCTTTTTTTCTGGTGGAACTCACCGGAACTGAGTTCCAGCACCTTTTCTTCTATTAATTGCATTACAATTTAATCGCCATCTACTCCCGAGGAAATGTAATCCAAGAGTTCCGGTACCCTTTTCTCCAGAAAAAAAGCACTGGACCTAAGAAAAGGGAAGAGCAAAACAAGGACCTTGAGTTGCAAACTGGTGCAATGGTGGGCATTGGCGTGGCATGAAGAAGAACCTGCTAGAACCCAATAGGTCATAACAAAGTAACAAGGAGTATGTGTAAGGATGAATCACCTGTTCTAGGAGTAACTAATATGAGTGTGTAGCAGTTCATATTTTCATATTTTGCATAGGATATAAAAAATGGTTCACATCTGCCTTGTCAGTCTGTGTGTTGCTGATGAATTATGGCTGCATTTAGAACTAAGACTAAACTATACTTTAACATTATGTAAATGAGCCTCTGGTTTGTTAATTCCTCTCTCCACTCTCCTAATCTGATGCAACAGCCACGAGGAGCAGATCTGAAGCTTTTGCTCCTGTTTTTAACTAACCACAGTTCAGCATTATGCCTGAACCCAGACAAACTGTGGTTAGTTTTAACTATGGTTTATTGAAACAAGCCAGGTTCAAACTGTGGTTTATGAGGTTGACTTGTTTCAATAAATCATAGTTAAGATTAACCACAGTTTAGTGTTCAGATATAACACTAAACTGCAGATAATTGAAAACAGAAGCAAAACCTTACAGTCTCCTCTTTGTGGCCATGCTGGAAAAGGAGAGGGGAACGGGAAGCCCAACTAATCTGCTTTAGCACTAAACCATAGTTGAAGCTAAACCATAGCTTTGCATTACATTTGAACCAGGTAAATTTCTCTCAGCTGTGCTGTAGTCCATGTTTAGTGAGTGCATTAATGTGCAGACCGTTATACATTATTATTTATTTATTTATTTATTATATTTATACCCCGCCTTTTTTCCTGCAAGGAACCCAAGGTGGCTTACATAATCCTCCTCCTCTCCATTTTATCCTCACAACAACCCTGTGAGGTAGGTTAGGCTGAGAGTCAGTGACTGGCCCAAAGTCACCCAGTGAGTTTCATGGCTGAGCGGGGACTAGAACCCGGATCTCCCGAGTCCCAGTCCAACACTCTAGCCACTACACCACACTGGCTCCCATATGTCTATCATGTCCACAACTGTTAAATTCTTTGAATGGACAGCAGTTGTCATATCTTGGAAAGTGGTGTTGAAACCAAACACAGTGGGAAGAGATGGACTAAACAGGGAACTTCTCACTTTTCCTTGTTTGAAAAGCTCTTTTTACCCAATTTCTTTATGACATTGTATCTCATTTGTATTGTCAGGCCTGAGTGCGAAAGTGAAAAATCCAATTATACAAGTCATCATGCCTGGTGGTTCTCTGCTCTTTCCTTTTCTTTATTGCATTATAGAAGACTTCATGGATATGTTCCAGAGATAAAACTTTCAAATACTCTGGCTGCAAATTCTTGGAGCTTACTGATAATGTATTAGAAAGAGGGATTCTTACAAAAATAGGTGTTTTATTTATTTATTTAAACCTCAGCCTATTCCTATTACTTAGAGCAGGCAACAGCATGCCTTGCTTTATTTACTCATGGAAGTGTCCTCTTTAAGGACAGTCACTATTGCTCCCATTTTACAAATGGGTAAGTGAGGCTCAGGTATAATATTTGGTGGTACCATGACCTACAGATTGGCATCTTGCAGCAACCAGGAAGTGGGTCTTCTCTGTGGGGGCACCCAATTTATGGAATGATCTCCCCCTGGTATTCGGGAGGTACCAACTGTATCATACTTTAGGAGCCAATTAAAGACCCATTTCTTTAACCAGGCCTTCTCTAAGTGAATGAGCTGCCCAGCCTGATTGTTTGTAATTATGGTGTTGTATTTGTTTTAATTGATTTTAATTATTTTACTAATGCTTTATATAAATGTTTTAGCAATTTTATGTGTTTTAATGTCTATTATAATGTATTTTGTGAACCACTTAGATATATTTTTCAATATGTTCAGCGGTATATAAATCTATTTAATAATAATAATAATAATAATAATAATAATAATAATAATACCACGACCACCACACAATCAGTAAAAAGTAATAATACAAACAATAAAAATACAAAGTTTATTTTTTAAAATTGTCTGCTTCAGACACTCAGTTCCCAGCTTGTTAAATCATAATTTGGCAGCTGGAAATGAGTGAAGTGATAATGTACTCCCTCCCCTCCCCTCCTCAGGGTTTACAACCTGGTTTAATTAAATTACAGTTGGCCATTACATCTGAAATGGGGAACTGCTATTTAGGGCACAATCCTATGACTGCTAGACAGAGTCTAGATGGCCACAGGAGAAGTCGGGGTCCCAGCTCTGACCTTGGAAACATGCTCCAAGGTTGGAGCTGGGAGTCCGACTTCAGAATGCCCTCCCTCTGCCCTCGCAGCTGCTGTGGAAAGAACCGTGCTGGCTGTGGTTCCAAGACTGGAAGACTGACCTTGGAGCCAGAGGTTTGTGGGTGTTCCAGGGGGCAGGGAAGGGAGGAGTAAGGCTTTGCCAGAATACTATGTATCCTGGCAGTGCCTCACCCTCCCTTCCTTGCGAGCCAGGGATAAGGAGTTAGATGGACGAACTCGGTCTAAGTCTTTTGTAGGGCAGGAGGAGCACAGAGGTGACCTTTGTCTCTGTGCTCTTTCCACACTCCATTGGATGCCCATAATCCTCCGAGTTTGGAGGGTTACGGGCAGCTGCATTGGATTGTGCTGTTAATGTCAGTTTAATAACCAGGATCACAAAGTTTGAATTTGGTTTACGATCCTCGTTATTACACTGACACTAGGACACAGCACCCCATTTTGAATGCCTTGCCCATGAGTAGCCTGAAAGTCCATGCCTGAGCTGAAATATATCATAGTTTTAGGGAATAGGGATGATCAGAAAATAATATTTAAAAATAGAAGGAAGAGGTAACATATTTCTACATAATTGTTCTTTCACAGACATTTGCATAGGTTCCCTCCAGTGTAATAATATTAATATTAATATGTTAGGGTGTTGAAAGCACGTGACATATATTGACACCTAAACATGTCACTTGACACATATACACATGAACTTAGAAGTAAGTCCTATTGAGTTCAATGGGGGGTTGCTCCTAAGTATGTAGCTATAGGATTGCAGCCTGCATCATTAATCTTTTCAACAATCTTGTAGGGTAGATCACTATCACCCTCATATTTCAGAGAAGGATGAGAGAAGAGAGAGGCTACCAAGTGCCTAGGGGAAACTTAACAGGGAATTCCTGTCCTGAAGAGATTAAGTAAATAATGCACACAGGAGGAAAGGACCACAGGCTATGTAAATAATCAAGGGGATGATGGAATTACAGAATTCAGGTATAGGGGAGATAGACAAACTAAAGAACATCAAGAAATAGTTTAATAAATGTTTAGGCAACAGGAAATGTCTAACTAGGGGGTAAAACACAATAGAACAATGGGGGATTAGTTAAGGACAGTAGGAGGTTTTACTTGCTCATTGAGGCAGCTCCTCCTTTCTCCATAAGGGAAATAGGGGAATCAAAAGTATAAGTAGTGGGGTTTTAGTATGGCAATAAGCTCACAGGCAGCTCACCTTGGCCTACACGACAGTTGATGTCAGAGTCTGCTTTGTGGGACCATCGACAAGGACAGCTATACTTATGGGTCTTTGAATTCTTTCTCTTGGTAGCTAGGGGCTCTTGTCCCCTATCCTATTGCTTTCCTTAGGCTATTTAGGTTTAAGGTCTTCAATCTCTTTAGGGATTAAGAAAGTGTGAGTGAGAATAATATTCATGTTGCTACCCTGCTATTAATAATTGTATTTGAAAACAAGAGAAGTGTAATTAAAGACTCTGTGTCTGCTCTGTGTTTCATGTACTAAAAGTACTCTTTGTATTTCTAAGCATGTTCGTGCGTTTCAGTATAAGATTAAGGGGTGCTAACCCAAACATAACCCAATTGTAACAGCACCTTAAAGACTAACAAATGGTATTATGGCACAAGCTTTCATGAGCTAGAGCCCACTTCATAAGAATTGTTACTCACTCCAGGCAAGTATTTATTTACAACCCTTTTTGCAATAAACAGCTTTTCATCTTTTGGGGAAAACAGTGTTTCCACTGTATTTTTGTTTTATTTTGTTATTGCTTGATATGACAAAAGGCTTAAAAACTTTTATGAAAAAAAAAAGCCAATGGCATGATCTGCCCAAAGCACTTTAGGTCACAATTATTTCAGTGGGAGTATTGCATGCATGCACAATGCGAGTTTGACTGAGGGCCAAACTAGACAGGATGACTGAGATCTGTGATTGGATTTCTCAGCTCCTTAACTTGTTCATAAAACTGGCCAAGTAGCAACTTTGGGGGGCAGTTTTAATCAGGAAAATGCCATGGGGTGGGGTGGACAAAGTTTCCATTGGTAGGCAGCAATCAAAGTGGAAGAATTGCAGAAATGGTGCTGATGTAGGGACAGAGGCAACAAGGAATTCTGCTGCAAAGGAACCTGGGATCTGTGCCAGAGCTGGCAGGAGGGGGAATGATGGTGGAAAAAGCCCCAGCAAGCACAATTGACTATCGGAAGTACTGTGGGTTGCTCAGCGAACAACCAACCCATGGTGGCTAATTAGCAGAGTGGCTTAGCGTGAAGTGCGAGCCCACCCACTGTGTTAATGGCCAACTGTATATAATTGGATAACTTTGATCCTGCTTAACTAATCAGGGTTCTTGTCATGATCTATAACAAGAAAATCTATATATTGTTGGTGGATTATATTTTATACTGATAGGTAATGTCTTTGTTATGTCTTATGGCCAAATAGATTTAAAAAAATACTCTTACTCTTAACTGTGTTCTTCTTTTCTAATTTATTCATTTTATTTTATTTGGCTTGTTATATATATATTTCTCAGTTCTGATGTGAACCCCCTTGAGCATAATACATGGAAAGGGTATATAAACAACATTGACATTGTTGTACTTTGTTTTTTGGGGGGATAAACTGAATCTTAAACATGATTTGCATCCCAATCTTATACATATTTATCCAGGGATAAGATGTACCGGTGTCCTAAGTTTAATGGGATTTCCAAATAAGCATGCATAGGGATTTGCCTATGCGGGCCATTGAAATCAATGATCTAAGGCAGTGAAGCTGGCATGCAGGGACCAGTCTGTGGACACGTGAGAGGAGCGAGATCAGGCAGGGATCGTACATCGCAGCGAGGATTCCCGAGGGGAGGGGCAGGAGAGCAAGCGGAGAGAGGCGAGACAGGCGGGGAGGGCAGCTGCCGCTTTAAATGAAGATTCCCCGAGGGGAGGGGAGGGAGAGCAAGCTGGGAGAAGCCAGGCGGGCAGCTGCAGCTTTAAATGCTAGGTCGGCTGCTCTCCGCCTCTCTCTCACGGGTGCACTCGCTCTCAGCCCTGCCTGCCTGCCTGCAAAGGAATGGCTGGGCTGCTCCTTTAAATCCCCCATGCTCATGCACACTCCTCTTCCTCCAGTGTAGCCTACCTCAAAGCTGATTCTTCAGGCCCAGTTTCTCTGAAAAGTCTCTCTCTCTCTCTCTCTCTCTCTCTCTCTCTCTCACACACACACACACACACACACTCAAGAAAGAAACAGAGACTGACCCACTGACCCATTCAGACACAGCCGCCAAACAGGACACACATACATACACAGCCAGTCCTGGCCCAGGACATTTTGCTGCCTGAAGAGGACTGGCAAATGCCTCGCATTTCTTACTGGATGATCTGGGCCAGTCACTACCTCTCAACCTAACCTACCTCACAGGATTGTTGTGAGGGTAAAAATAGAGAGATCATTTGTTCCTGGAGGAAAGGCAAAACAAATATGAGAGCCAGTGTAGTGGTAAGAGACCTGGGTGCTAGTCCCCACCTGTTGCTGTGTTTTTAATGTGTTTGAATGTATTAGTTTACTGTTTTTATCAAGTTTATTTGTGATTGTAAGCCACCTTGAGTGCCAAATTTCTTTGTACCCCTTGAGTGCAGGGTACAAATCAAATCAATAAATAAAACCCAGCCCATTAGCAGACTGTATAACTCTGGACTACGCTGTAGTGCTGTCATCTGCTGCTCTCCCAGCAATATGGGTATGACAACCCAGCATACCCCACCCATGGGTATGTTTAAAATGTGTTAAGCATGCTTAGTTTTCTTGTTTATCTTGCTCATCCTAGTACAGGTTGACTTTTACTTTTACTAATCTGACACCTGTAGAAGCAGGGAAAGGACCCGGGGTAAAGCTTGCCCCATACAATTTCAATCTGGCATATAATCATATTACAAGTTGAGAATCCCTTATCCAAAAATACATGTGCTTAATTATTTTAAAAGTTTGTATAATTTCCCTTCAGGCTATGTGTACAATGTAGTACTATAATATTTTTTTGAATTGATTTTCCCCCCAACAAAAAACTGTTTGTATCATTGAAAGCTCTGCTATTGTGTTTTTCTTTTAAGACAAAAGATGTTAATTAGTTCGGACAACTGTATGAGTTGTTTTTCTAAAACTAAAACCTTGGTATTCAGGTTTAATTGCATTGTTGGCACTTTGAAATAAATAAGTTGGTTTTGTGTTGCAGTTTGGGCACTCAGGCTCAAAAAGGTTCGCCATCACTGATCTAAGGTAAGCCTAACTCTGCAAAGGATCAATCAATGTGTTAGGTATACTATAACTTTCAGTGATAGCTCTCAGTGGGGTGTTGGGGGATCCAATGTGACACAAGTAGACTTCTGCTTGCACAATGGGACTTTCCCTTTCTGTCTCCCCTCCCCCCCAAATCTGCTCCAGAAGTTCCCCCAACCTACAGCAGCAGATTTTGCTGGTGGAGATGCTCCAAAAGAGGAGGGGGATTGGGGCTCCTCCCTGTCCTGCTGATGGAAGCCATTTCATTAGCAGGAGGGCCTATCTGGATACAACCCAATCTCTATTCAACATGCTGCAAACAACCAGTCACTCATACCCAGCATACTTGCGAACAACCATTTTTACTATTATGAGTGACTGACTTAGTTTTGTCAGCTGTCACAAAATAAGATGAACTTCAGATCAGAAGAAAGAGAATGCCCTTTTCAAATGCCATCTTCCACTACCTTTTACTTGGTCCCTTGTCCTGAAAAGCTATCAAAAGTTTGGAAAGTCTTGCACACTGCAGCCTTAATTTAATATACTCTTCTTTCCACTATCTCTTTAAATGAAGGCAAGGCCTCTTGTTCCATGTCATTGTGACCCACCTCATTGCATCTATCCTTTCTGTAATTAGTTTTTTTAGCCAACTAGTCTGTAGGTCAACTGAAGATTTTTTAAAAATCTGGTATCATCTTTACATCTCCCACATACTCTTCGAAGAGAAAATCTGCTTCTTCTTTTACTCTTGCAAAGTTCTCTAATATTTTTGTAAGGGGCATTCTGTCCTTGATTAAGATTACCTCTTCCTATTTCCACTGACACTGTGGTGATTCATAGTGCTTTTGTTAATAATGTGCCTCCATACTCTTCCACCCTCCCAAGAGGGGAAATAACCCAACTATTGCTTTGGTGGCTATGAAGGTAGTCATGACTTGATTCAATTTTGCTAGCCAATCCAGATATAAAGTCATAATAATGCTGAAGGAATTGGATCATGAATGTTTATGTATGAGCCAGCGGGGATGGTTCTATTTTTAAACAGAGCTATGGTAAATTTAGCAAAATCTCTGCAAGACTCATGATGACTGGAAATGTCTTGAGTGAACTTTTGGTTGGTTGGTGTGTGTGTTTTAAAAAAACTAGTGTCTGACAGCACAGTCTACAGCTAAGTTGAGCTAAAGAACTAAGGGAATGATCCGATGGTCCCTAGACATTGTTGTTGTTGTTGGTGGTGTAGGATAGTTCAGATTCCCAGCTTTGAGGTCAAAGGCAACATTCTGGGGATTGGAGCTGGGGATTGGAGCTCTGACCCCCTTTCCCTCACAGCTGACATGGAAAGAACACACCGGCTGTGATCTGAGGTCAGGAAAGTGACCTCGGAGAGGGGTTAAAGGGGTGGGGAGGGGGCATAGAGGGGAGGAGACTGGAGTGGCCAGGGTATGAGGTATCCTGACAGTGCTCCAGCTTCCTTCCCTCTCCCCCTCAAAAGCACACCAGCTAGACAGCAGCAGTCTAGCAAAAATGCAGAGCGGGAGGAGCGGAGAGGTGAAGATCGCCTCCACAGCTCTTCCCACTCTTCATAGGATGCCCGTAATCCTCTGAGTTCAGGAACTTGATTGGATTGTACCCCATAGTTCTTATTGTATGCACACTTACATAAGAAGTTGAATTGTATTGAATTCCATGTAACTTACTTCGGGCTGAGCTTGGGAAGAGGTTTGTGCTACTGCTGGGGTTTGGCCCTCTGCTCCTTCCCCTTACCAAACAAGCCTGCTGGAACTGCTCCACACCATCTGCAGCTGTACAAAAGAAGGCGTGCCTGAGAGGACTCTCTGCTGAGCTTGGGAAGAGGTTTGTGCTACTGCTGGGGTTTGGCCCTCTGCTCCTTCCCCTTACCAAACAAGCCTGCTGGAACTGCTCCACACCATCTGCAGCTGTACAAAAGAAGGTGTGTCCAAGGCTGCGCCTTGGCGTCGCGCCAAGTGCGTCGCTAAGTGTGCACTTGGCGATGCACTTAGCGGAGCACGAGGGAGCACAGGGGGATTATAGAATAATTGTTATTTGTTTTACTGATTTTCACTGCTGCGAGTGAGTTGACTGTTGTTGTGGGGCCAGGTTGGAGGGGGAAAGCCTCTTCCAAGGGTCCTTTCCAAAGGACTATCATCATTAGAGGGCAACTTTCTTTTGTTTACACTTTGCCCCCTGCCCTGTTGCAGGTTTTATGTAAAGGGAAGAGTGTTAATAGTGTATGAGAGTTGAGCAGAGAATCTTTTAAACTTAGGGTAAAGTGCTGGATTGCCTTAGTTTGCTGGGGCCAGGATTATAGTGTGTACTTTATTGCAGGGTTATGTTTTGATGCCCTCTAAGATATGGGGGTGGTAACAAGGAGACAAAAAAGGATTCTAGCTCAGAACACTACAGACCAGAAACAGCTCTTAAATTACTTTAGTTCTATAGGTAAGAAGCGAGTTAAACAGAAAAAGATCAGCCAGGTGCCCCAGTCTTTACAAAGCAAGGAGGAATCTATTAGAGAGCTACCTGTTTCAGAAATACAAGATCAACAAGCAATTTTTATTGATGATTTTATTGATGACTATGTCCATGATTTGGGTATTGCATCTCCAACTCACCATGAACAAGTCTCAATTTTTGAACACAGTGGGAAGCGAGATTCCTCAAATTTAGATTTTGTTAGCTCACAATGCTTTCTACAGGGGCGATTGGTAGAGAAACTGTTTGATGAACTGGCAGATTTAAAGTCAGCATTCTATAATCTGTCCAGGGAACTAACACATGTAGTGGAAGGGGCTTTGGTTCAATTGCAGGATAAATGCTATTTAGGGGGCGCCCTTGCAGAGCAGCACCCAGTTCAGGAGGTATACTCCAGTAACACACAAAAGTCACAGGTGCTGAACTCTACTTCTTTGATTGCAGATAAGAATATCTTGAAAAGCTCAAATGATCCTAATCATAGAACTGAGAAAGCTATTCCTTCTGACCTAAGTGAAAGAACTAGCAAAATGGAAATTGAAAGAAGAAATGTTAATAAACAAGATAGGAAGTGTATGAAGTCTAAAAATATAAAAGCCAATAAACATAAGAAAGGTAATAGCTTAAAAAAGAAAAGTAATAAGTTTAATTTTCACAATTTATTTAAGCTATTGGATAATAAAGATGGGGCCAAAGCTAACTGCAAGGAAAAGAATAAAGCAAGGGATAAAGATACACTAAGCCTCAAGCCAAATGCCAAAGGCAAGAGAGAGGATATTAAACATCAACTTCCTGTTCTCCCACCTCTCCAGAAAGATCTTAGTGCTCAGGATGCTATACAAGATCTTACCTCACAACAGGTTCCCTTAGAGGATAAGATGATACCTAGACAGGATCAACTTTATCACAGGAATGAGCAGAACTGTGCTGATCAATCCTTCTCCCTCATTTTAATGAGGCATCAAGTAGTCATTTGCAATTATCCCAAACCTAAAGGCCTACTAAATCAAGCTGAGCGTAAGATCCATCTGATAAAGACCCTGAAGTGGGCTAAGGTGGATTCTATTGTTGGAGATGATATTGTAATGGTGGAATATTTATTCTATAACTATTGCAATGCAAGAGCAATAATAACATGCATCAATTCACAAGCTGTAAATAAGATTCTCCACTCTAGAGCCCTACTAAGTAAAAATGGTATTGAGGTCAAACGCTACTTTAAGCAGTTGCATCCCCTGATTATCCATCCCCAGTCTCAGCATTTGCCACAACAAATAGTGGTACCCCAAATTATACAACAGTCATTGCAGCCTATGCACGTGAGTGGAACAATTAAATGCTCTGAGAGTCTATTAATTGATTTAGATACTGAGCTCAGCTGCATAGATGGACAAATGCAGGATCTAGTTAATATGGTCTCACATAAGACAGATATACCGTGTAATGAGGCCCCTCAATTTTTATTGCAACAAGTTAATGACTTGGACCAGGAGATAGCAAAGCAATTCCTAGCCCAGGAAGTAGTGTTGGGGTCCCCATTAGGCAAGGATTCACCAAGTGCAGAAATTCTGCAGAAGATTAGGGAAGCAGTAACTGGTGCTCCATTTGTAAACCTAACTGTTGAAGAGAAATTTATAATTTTTGAAAAATTAAATGCTTTTCAGTTAGCTATTTTGGGAAATTGTAACCATATTGAACCACAAGCCATGCAGAATCAGCTTGAAGAAGTTGAGGGAGTAGCTGCCCTGGTGGCATCTTTTGGCGCACTCCCTTTAGAGGAGCAGTTTGTAATCATTAATAACTTGAAGATTCTGCAGTTTAGACTTCTAAATATCTGCCTGCAGAGTGATCAAACAAACCGGGAAACCTGGGCCGATAAAGAGGATAGTCAATATGTACCAACAAATTCAATAAGTACCCATGATCAAATGGAATCTGACCAACCTCCTGCTTCTGTATCATGGTCACAAGTTCAGCAAGAGCCAACATTAGAACAATGGCAACATTACCTAAAACCAGGCTGTTTTACATTAAAGGGACAAATGCATAAAATTGATACCTTATACCCTGACATAAGTATTGCTAAAATGTCTTTAGATGGCCAAGTCATGCCACATAAGAGTGAATTTATATCTCTTAGAAAATCAGAGCTGGGAAATGACAGCCACTTAGCTAAAGAATGCTTGATTCAACCAAAAAAGGTCAAGGATAAACCATCTATAAATCCTGCAGTTTTTAAGGGTGAGTTGTCTTTAAGCCCGCTGGGGGAAACCGTTCCCCCTGTTTCTGACATTGATCTGGGTATCCAAAGGAACCCTTTGCCCCCTAAGAACTGACCAAGAGTTAATGGGCATATATTTAATACAACACATCCGTTGTCATATTTAGCCCAAAGGTCGCAGTTAGAACCCCCTGTTGAATCACTTAAATTATTGTCATGGAACATCTCTGGATGGGGGAACAAGATGAGGGATCTGGGTTTCCTAGAGTATCTGTCCCACTTTCATATATTTAGTTTACAAGAAACCTGGACACAAAAGATTGAGCTAGAAGGCTTTCAAATATTTTCAGTTCCAGCAAAAAAGGACCAAAAGAAAGGGAGAAGCATGGGCGGTCTTGCTTTTGGGGTGTCTACCAAGTTGAATGTTGAGACCCAGGTAATTGAAGTTGACTCACCACACCTACAAACTATTCTCATGATTAGTTTATCAGGGGTCAAGATGATATATATAAATGTGTATATTCCCCCGAAAGGATCAAAAAATTATGATTTTAATATATGGGATATTTTAGAGTCTCACTTGGATGTAGTTAATCAACAGTTTCCTACATGTCCAATTATTTTAATGGGAGATTTTAATGCAAGAATAGGCGATGAATATATAATAGCAACACAAAAGCTAGCCTTATGCATGGAGGACATTGCGTATCTACCAAATAGGAAATCCAAGGATAAGTTAATAAATAAAAATGGAATCTGTCTATTTAAGTTGGTGTATAAGTTTACAATGATCATATGTAACGGTACTGGTCCTGATGAATCAACAGGAAACCTTACATACAGTGCCCTAAAAGGAGGAAGTGTTATAGATTACTTTTTGTTAAATAACTTAAGTGCTGCTTATGTAAAGAAATTCTCAATTGAAGATCAACCCACGAGTGACCATCAACCACTACTCCTGGAGCTAGCAGGGTTTCAGGAGATTGAGAAGGGAATGAACCAAGATCCCCCCTATGTACAGCAAGGGAAACGTAGGCTGAGATGGAACTCTAATCTTCAGCTAAAGATAAATGATACCTTACTGAGCAAAGTAATGTTGACAATGAGAACTAGACTCCTTGGGGCAGATACTGAGGATCTTTTCCCCATGTATCATACCATTGTAAAGCATTTAGGTACCATCTGTTCAACCAACCTGCCCTCTAAGCCAAGGAACCACCCTTTTGGCTGGTTTGATTGGGAGTGTAGGCTAGTGAGACGGGACCTCTGCTCCTTGAGCAGACGGACTCGTGGTGGGGCCTCTAGTCCTCTGCTGAGGGAGCTGACGGTGAAGCGTCGCTCATATAAGAAATTGCTGAAGCAAAAGCAAACCTCCTATTACACACAGCTATGGGCAGATATAGAACTGGCGGCAACTACTAACGATTCAGCAAGATTTTGGCAATTGGTTGCTTGCAAATTAAAAGAACATAAATATGGATTAGATGCACAAATTATGCCTAAAACATGGGAAACTTATTTTAAGCAAGTTTTTAACTTCGATGCTGGCTTTGATCAAGGCATGAATTACCTGCCACCTGCTCAGCTTCCTAATATTATAGAAACTGATATGTGGCCGGCAGTATCAGCAAGTGAGGTGAAGCAATTAATTTTAAGCCTACACAGGCGGAAGGCACCTGGGGAAGATATGCTTCCCCCAGAGATATATTTGGACAATCTGTATTGGTGGGCCCCTATATTAGCAAAGCTTTTTACCTATATCAACTCAGTCGGGAAATTTCCCAATGGTTGGAGACAAAGTATTGTGGTCCCCATTTTTAAGAAGGGGGACAAATCCTCACCAGCCAATTATCGTCCCATTAGCCTGCTGGATGTCGCTTCTAAATTATACACGCGTTATCTTTTATCAAAGGCTGAAGTCTGGGCAGATCAAAATAATGTTATTGGTGAGGAGCAGGCTGGTTTTCGTCACGGTAGATCAGCTACTGATCAGTGTTTCATACTAAATTATTTGAGAGAGAAATACACAAGCCCCCCAAAGAAGTATCTATATGCTATTTTTGTAGATCTAACTTCAGCCTTTGATAGAATAAATAGAGGCAGGCTTTGGCACAAATTATGGAGTCTGGGGATGGATAGGCGCCTGTTGATTTTGATTGTGAATTTATATTCTGAGAATACAATTCAAGTGAGAGCAGGCAAAGATGGACAACTAACAGAAGAGATTGAAACAACAAGAGGTGTGAGACAAGGCTGTCTGCTGGCCCCATTCCTGTTTAACATTTATGTAAATGATATAATCACACAACTGTCCAGTGACTTTAATTTCCCTGTATCTTTGGGGGGCCGGAAAATTAACATATTATATGCAGATGATATGGTTCTCTTGTCACAGAACCTAATAGGCATGAGAAGACTGCTGAAAGTCTTTGGGGAAGTCTGCAGTAAGGAACAACTATGCGTGAATTATTCAAAAACCAAAGCCATGGTTTTTGGCAAACGCCCCCCCAAACATAAATGGACACTGAATGAATATCAACTGGAACAGGTTAAACAATTTAATTACTTAGGGGTCTGCTTTTCTCAGAATGGATCATGGAACAATCATCTGTCAGCTACTAATTTGAAAGCACAAAAATCTCTGCAGACTGTCTTAAAATTTGCCAGGGTGAAAGGTTATACCTCAGATTATATATGGAGCTGAGATATGGGGGACCACACAGACAAATAAACTAGAGTCTCTACAGAATACATTTTTAAGAACTGTACTGGGTCTCCCACCAGGCACACCTGCTAGTTATACACGGGCAGAAGTTGGCCTAATGCCAATAATTTATTTTATTCTGCGTGCGGTGTTCTTCTATTTTGTAAAACTGAAGTGTTCAATTAATGAATTGATAACCTGCTGTGTAGCTGAACAGAGAAGTTCTACTTATAAAAATACATGGCTGACAAGATGTGAGGCAAATCTGAGGAAACTTGGCTTTGACCCTATAGCCTTAGAATCTAGTGATATACAGTGTAGTAGGAAACTTATTAAGGAACAGATGCAAGAATACTATGCTACACAGGATATGGAAGCAATTGAAGCATCTAGATTCTCTTCTAGTTTCCCTCTTCTTAAAACATACTATGGAGAGGAGAAATATTTGTCTGAAATTACCCAACCCTTCCTTCGCAAGGCTTTTACAGCCCTGCGATTTCAGACAATGAAAACTAATTTTACGGAGGGGAGACACAAGAATATCCCTAGGGAGCAGCGCCTCTGTATCTGTGGAAGCGGGGTGATTGAGGATGCTATACACTATATGCTGTACTGTAGGTTGTATAAAATCCCAAGAGATAAATATTTGAGGAGAAGCTTAGAGCCCATTGCTAACTATAATGACTTGGATAAAATTATATATCTGTTATCAAATACAGCCAAGTCTGTTATGCTTAATACAGCTAGATTCGCGGTGAAAGCAGCCAAACTTAGAACAAACTATGAGGACAACGGTTCTCTTTAGAATCTCTGATGCTAACGCATATATAACTCTGTACTGTGTTGTGATTACTACCAAACATTTCTGTAGCCTCTGTTTTGTGGGTAAATATTTTAACAATTTTAAAAATGTTTTATAGTTTTTTAAGAGTTTTAACAATTTTAAAGAATGTTTTATAGTTTTTAAGAGTTTTAATAGTTTTTAAGAATGTCTTAACTATCCCTGTTTATATGTCTGTAATTTTTTGGCTACAACCTGTATATGGTTGCCATGAATGAATAAATGAAAATGAAATGTAACTTACTTCCAAGTTACTTAGGAATAAGATGCATGACAAACTGTTTAACTGGAAAAATATGTTATCGATGTGGATTTGTGGATTGACTATGCAGTTAGATCACGGCACTGCAAATTCCTTCATATTAGTTCCCATTGTAAACCATATACTGGTGAAAACTTTGTAGTGATGGGCAAACTAACTTGTAATTTGCTCACTGAGTTACAAATTGAACATTATAAATTCTCTGTTACTACAAGTTTTTGAATTATCTTCGAATTTTTGCACCTGCACGTTACCGACATGCATAATGGGAACATGGCACATATCATATGTTCTTTTCCACCCCACATATCATGACACATCCTTCTCTGATTGGTTGTTATCACATGTGCTTTGTTCATACAGAAACCAATTATGAGCATGTGCAAGATGGTGGTGATAAGATGCTTAGTCATGTGGAATGCACACACACACAAAATCTAAATTAACTCATAATCAATCTCAGTTTTCATTACAAAAGTACTATTAAAATTAATTGGAATGAACTTAGGGCTCATTTTGTATTTGAGAATTATGAACCTACTAGATTCAATTAAGGACTCAACTAATTTCACGTTTTGGCAGCATCACTAGTGAAAAGCTCACTTTTAAAGCTACATTAATTAAACAGGCCTGTGGCTCACACTGGCTCAGCTTGTCTGAGCGTGGAAAGCTAAGCAGGGTCAGGCCTGGTTATTACTTGGATGGAAGACCCCTCCTTTAGTTTCCTGCATTGAGCAGGGGGTTGGACTCGATGGCCTTGTAGGCCCCTTCCAACTCTGTGATCTATGAATTATGAATTTTATTATGTCATAGGAATTTGATAAAGAGGATAGTAATTCAGGTTAGGAGGGAAAGGCTTGGTATTCAGTATCTGAGATTTGGAGGTTAAATGAATGGCATACCTAGGAAAGAGCAAATCTATAGGTGTTGTTTGAGTAGCTCATGTGATTTTAAAGCCAGTCTCGTCTGTCTGGTCCTATCCTATACATATAATGTACAGCATTCTATGTCACTCTGGCAAGAAAAAGCACTCCCCCAGTCAAATTATCCCTTCATACCCTTACTCTTACCTAGGTTGGTATGCTATTTAATGATAACACATGCATGCTAAAAGTTCCAGACGATCAAGCTATCATGTGACAGTTGCGGTTATCTCTTGAACCGCATGTCATCTGAATCCTTCCAAAGAGGCTATGTATGCAGTACCCTAGAGAACTAGAATCAAAGTAGATACTTGAAGAAAGTGTGAAGATGGTTGCCAGAGTGTCTAATTGAGAAATGAATTACAAAAGATTTCACATCAACAAGACAAATGTGGTATGGAACATTTTCTATTTGATTTTCTGGGTTGTTTTTTGTTTTGTTTTGGACTTTGGGGTGTATTTTTGCTTTTCTCTTTGACTGATATATTACTGCAGATGCATCTCCAGGGTCTAAACCATTAGCTCAGAGATTAGTGCTGGGGTAGCTACGGGTTTTTTAATTAAAAATTTGGGCAATTTTTACACTCAGTCACTTCAAGACATGTTTCTTCATAGCTTCAGTAACTGACAAGATAAAATGATGAAACCCTTCAAGATATACTGTTGTTTTCTTCTTAATACTGTTCATAGTGAACTCTGATCTCTTTGGTAAACAACCGGTGTTGAATTTGCAAGACCCGTTGACTTTCCAAGGTTTCAGGCACTACAGAACTTGAATATCAATTGGAAAATGTATTATTTCCAATCACATTGTAATCCAGCTTAGAAACCTAGGTGTTTTTGACATCTGTTATGACAGAACCATTTGTCTCATAGAATCTGAAAGCTACAGGGCCCTGAGGGTCATGTATTTCACAACCAGAAATTCATACCAGATAAGCTAATGGCATTTATGATTGTATACTAGAAATGAATTGCAGGAAGGATCAAGGAAAGGTCCAGTCGCACCATGGTAGAGGTGTCCCAACAAATGCAAGTGGGTGGTATGGATTCATATTAAATTTCAAAGGAAAGAGTTTAATTTCAGGCTTGGACTAGATTTTATTGTGTTATTTGGAAATGTGATTTTTCCTCCCTTCCAGGGTAAATTGGTTTGCAACTTGATATTTTTTCGAGTCACGCTTCTTAACATAACCACAGCGGAGGAGTTGGACTCAGTGGCTGAAATGGCCCCTTCTAACTCTAAGAATCATAGAGTTGGAAGATGCCATTTCAGCCATTGAGTCCAACCCCTCCAAGGGTTATATGCTGTGGTTAAGAGAGAGCAGTGCAGTGCATATAAGAAAATGGTGCAAGTAGTACTCCATAAATTTACCCAACAACTTCCCTATATCATTTACTTTGGTATTGGTATGGAGTAGCTTGAGCAATGCCATGAACAGCAGCAGTTAGCAGATCAAAACAACAATGGGAAATAATCCCTGACCAAACAAAGCTAAGAAGCCAACGTAAAGTCAGGAACAATATGTTGCAATATAATACAACATTTTTTGCCCAGTTTACTCTTACTTATACATAATCTAGCATTCAAAAACAAGGGCAAACATGTTTAAAATACATAAATTATCAACACATTATTAACAAAATAGTATCCTTCTTGCAAGCCAGAGAATTAATTCTAATCTCCAACTTTAAATCATTTTTTTCTCTCTCAGTCTGGACAAAAAGTTGATCTAATTACAATTCCTGATGTTCAGATGCAAGTCCCTGAAAATGTCCATCAAAATGCAAAAGAAATAATATGCCTGTTCTCATTTTATTTCCTTTGAATTTTGATGGACACTTTCAGGGACTTGCATAATATGAACATTAGGAATTGTAATTAGATCAATGTTTTGTCCATATTTAGAGAGTCTGGAGAGTGGAGGATTTTCCATTGTAAGTTTGCTTAAAAGAAATATATGAACATTACTCCTGATTCATGCAAGCCTGAAACTGCTTCTACTCTGGAGCAGCTAATCGAGGCCTGGACAGGCTTAGGCTTGCAGGATTTATGTTGTTTTTTATTAGAACCCCAAGGTTCATGAATCAGAGCCCAGGTGCAAAATAGTGGTGTGTGTTGGCGAACATATACTAAGAATGAAGGAACAGCCTCATATGTCCAGGCCAGGAATTTGTGAGCAGTACCTGATCAGTACAAAGAATTTGTACTGACAAGCTTGTAAATTGCCATTTATAATTTTGTAACTTATTTATTTATTTATTTCTCTGTCAACACCGCAGTCTCCCACATTTCAATTATAAAATGAACATGCTGGACTAGATGGACCCTTAGTATGATCCAGCATGGCTCTTCTTATGTTCTTATGTTCCTGGAAGAAAGAAATTTTTCAAGAAGTAAACTCCAGGAGTTGGGAAGAGTCACCATGTTATGGCTATTCCAGATTAAAAAACAATTGTCAGAATCTTGTCTGACATCCATAAAAAGATTAGAGAGATAATGATTGGTAGGGATATATCACTACAACATCCTCCAGTTCCTATTTTCATTGGATATGTTTATTTTTGTTACTGAGGGGGGCAATGCTAAGCTCTAGGGGAAGAAATCATGATTTGAGGGACTGTTGGATGCTGCAGGACCTCCTTCTCTGTGGGTAGAGGTCTCCTCATGGAGCAGCAAGCTTCACTGCTATTGCTGTTCCACTTGCAGTGCTCCAAAGGTGATGGCCCCCAAAAGGGGTATGTTGCAGGGGCATATCAGAGGAAACCATGGATCTGCAGGATCCTAATCCCCCATTCACCCCCTACACACACCCTGAAGCAAAGAATTTAAACTACATCAGCCCTGGAGCTGGAATAGTAAACTCCTTCCCATTGACCAAAATGGGAGGGAAAGAAGAAAAGAAGAAGACTGGGGTGAAGGAAAGGAAAAGCTGCCTCCCTACCTTCCATCCTGGCCACAGCAAGCTGGCAAAGCTTTGGATTTGGAGGTAGATCTGCTACAGAATTCTTTCTCTCCCCCTCCTTCCTCAGATTAGGATTGTTCTGTGAATTACATGCATTAGGGCTGAGGGTGCAAGCAAATACACTATGACAAGTGTTTGGTACTGAGAACGTCTGTGCTGTAACTTCTCAATTAAGAGTGTTGGACTCAGACCAAAGAGACCCATGCACATCTCCCGTCAGCTATGAAACTCGCTGAGGATAAAATGTGTGGGGACAGTGGGGAGAACCATGTACACTGGCTTGAACTCCTTGGAGGAAAGGTGGGATATAAATGCAACAAAGACATCTCAGTATTCGATTATAGGACTGAGCCAAAGGCAAGCAAAATGAATCTGGCTGTTGAATATTTTCCAAGCATCCCATTGCTTCATAATGGGTTTCAATAATTTAGAAACACAGAAATTAATCTTTCAGTAGTCAATCTAATCTGTATTAAGTTTTTCCCTATAGGTAAGGACTTCTATCTCCACAATTTATAGAAAAATCTATGAGGTTTTGTTTTGTTTTTAATGGAACAGAAAAGCCTTCAAGCATTTCTGTCAGATTCTTGCATTTGTCTCAGGTATTCCCAATTTAGAACACATTATTTACCCTTTTCTCCCCACGGCCCCTTCAGAGGATTTCAAGAGATCTTTTAAAAGGGGAAGAATAGGATTAAATTTTATTTCTACTGAGTCTACATTATCACTTCATGTGATTAAAAAACAAACACCTTCACCTCTGGGAAGTGATAATCCCCTAGAATGATTTGGGTGGGGAATGATTTGGGTGGGGGTGTTGAAAATTATTTGTTAAAGTTTGGATTATAGGAGTATATTTTTCATGCCAGGCTGTTTGGCAGCAGTTATCTGAGCAAGGAGGATAATTATCCACCTAAGCTTTTATCTTTCTTTGCTAGCTTAATTTTAGAACTTCTAACAAAGGGTCCCCACAATCACTGAAACTGGAAATTCACTAAAAAAAACCCGTTTTGTGGTTTATTAATCCACAAATACTATGAAGAAAGGTTGAACGAACTGGGCATGTTTGTTTATTCATTTATTATATGTATATCCCACCTTTTTTTTCCTGCAAGGAACCCCAGGGAGGCTTACATAATCCTCCTCTCCATCTTATCCTCACAAAAATCCTGTGAGGTAAGTTAGGCTGAGAGTCAGTGACTGGCCCAAAGTCACCCAGTGAGCTTCATGGCTGAGTGGGAACTAGAACCTAGATCTCCTGAGTCCCAGTCCAGCACTCTAACCACTACCCTACACTTACCCTCATGTATAGTCCAGAGAAGAGAAGACTAAGGGTAGACATGATACCGGTCTTCAAATACCTGAAACTTTTTTGATTATTACATTTGGTCTGTCTGGGTATATATATATACTTTTCCCCACTCCTGGTTTGTGTTGTGACACAGGTTTCCTCATCAGTCTTCTCCACTATCGTGAGATGTCTTCTACAGTCATGCCTTGGATTGAGAGCATAATTCGTTCCAGAAACGTGCTTGTAATCCAAAACACTCTTATATCAAAACGAAATCCCCCCAAAAAATTTGTACAGAGATTTTTAATTCCACCACAACATCTAATAGATTTACACAATAGATTACAAATACTGAGCACAACAATTAGTTTTAAAATATGGGTGTACTACCCAATGATTAAGAAATGTAATTATAAACAATAAGAGACAATATTCAAATCAAATACTCATACATAACAAATTCCATTAGAGCACAGCACATACTCCATAAAAAAGACATAACATGATCATTATATAATCCAGAAATGGAAAATAATGATATATTAATTCAGTGGATTCGTGGCTGGAAGCTCATAAACTAGACAACAGCAATGATACACATGGGTTTGTCTCAAAAAAGCCAAATGTGTTTTGGCCAATAGGCCTTCTTCAGTGGCTTAAATCAAAACAAAGAACATTTTTTAAAATAACAAATCCAATATTATGCTTTATTACAACTTAATAAATTGTAATAATGTATAATATCGGATTTGTAATTTTTTAAAAATATTGTTGTTATGGAGTATGTGCTGTGCTCTAATGAATTTTGTTATGTATGAGTATTTGAGAGACCTGTGTGCCTGCCCTGCTCAGTTTGCTGTCCAAGTGCTAAGTACCGATCGGCAGCTTCAAGGTCCAGCTCTTCCTCCTTATGGTTCTTGGACTTTAAACCAGATTGGACTGGACAGCTCATCAAATAGAAGACACCTTCAGATAGAGGCCTATCCTCCGTGATTTCTCCAAAACAGAGGACTGTACTCTGTAAAGCAGGACACGTGGTCACCCTACTTTTAGGCCTCACCAAACCTTTTTTAGTAGACGATGAAGGGTTAGATGTATGGGAGTGGACTAGAGTTTAGGGAAGGATTCAAAAGGGTTCCAGACACCTCCAAACAGAAGAATGAAAGAAGGGAAATATTTAGTGTGTCTGTCCCATGATGCAGTAGGAAAAGAAAGTGAGTTGGCAAATTTTGTGTCATGGCCATAAGAAGAGAGGGGAGGGTCTAACAGAAAAGAAGGGGAATAAGTACCAGTATGTGGGAGGAGGCAGGGATTATAGATGGCTCATTGCCTTAGGCATGCTACTATTCTCTCAGCAGAAGCATCAGAACAGATATGACACTGGCCATAGGTAAAGCATTTACTTGTGTACATGTTCCATGCACCCCATTACATTTAAATTTATTGACCACATGCATTGGCCATTCACACACAGTTTAAGAGACTTAGGGCACAATCCTGTATGCATGTTTAGACAGAAAAAAAAGGCCTACAACCCAGCCTACAGCTGGCTGGGGCATGCTGGGAGTTGTAGGCCTTTCCCCCCCTGTCTAAACATGCATAGGATTACACCTTTAACCACCTGGGCTAGCAATCACTCATATGCAACAGTTCCATATGAATAAGCCAAGCCATTTAAATATGGCAGGACAGATGTGGAATGCTTATATGGGTAAGTGCTTCAGCTATGACCCGTGTCATGTTTGTTCCACCCCAGAATCCAGCCCTGTCTGCAATATAGAAATAATACTGACCTATTTTACAGGATTGTAGTTAGACTTGTGTGCAAATGGCCTCTCAAATTCCGCCACCCTGTTTGTGGGCAGAGAAATTGGGTGAGGAGAAATTCTCCAAACATTTCTCACAGGTAGGGCTCACCGTTGGCAGGGGTTGTAGCACAGCTTATTTCTCTTTTTCCTAAGGGTTTCTGGTTTTTCGCACTGCCACTGAAAGTGGCAACAGCATCAACTGTGTTGGCAGTCTGGCCCCAGTTTGGCATCCTCTACAATGCCCCATACCTAGCATCATTCCAGGGTATTGTGGGGAGGAGAGGGAAGGCAGCTGCCACACCCAATAAAAGGTGAAGAGAAAATTCTGCAAAGTGGCCTTCTATATATGGGGCAGGGTGGGGCTGGAGGGGTGGGTTAGAAAAGGAACTTCCAAGAACTTTTCTGAGAAAAATGTCTTCTGCGAAATTTTGGCTCAGCTCTGGTTGTATTCTTCAGTGCACAGCACCGTTCCCAGGTTCTTCCAAACATTAACTTTCTGAGGGGTGATTGCGGATACATCTTGTCTCTAACGCAGCTGCTTATAATACTGCTACTTCTCTGAAAGCCCCGTAGGAGGTGTGAGGGGCCAGTATTGTGTCCACATTCAGGGAAAAGGTGGCACTTTTCTACCAAATTGACTGAGAAAGGTGAAAAAATATATATGTAGGAGACATTTTCAGCACAGCACTAATTGTAGTAATAGCTGCTGGGATAGTTTATCTGATTCTGAAGTGCTGTGAACATTCTGAAGTGTGGTGTCAATGCTTATTATTAGTACAGTAATACCTTGGATTGCAAGTAACTTGGTTTGAGAGCGTTTTGCATGACAAGCAAATTTTTAAATATTTATTTATTTATTTTTTACTTGATATACAAGCGACGTCTTGCAATACAAGTACTGTAGTACGGCTTAAATTAAAAATCTCTGTACAAATTTTTTTGGGGGGGATTTCGGTTTGATATAAGAGTCTGTCCCATGATGCAGTAGGAAAAGAAAGTGAGTTGGCAAATTTTGTGTCATGGCCATAAGAAGAGAGGGGAGGGTCTAACAGAAAAGAAGGGGAATAAGTACCAGTATGTGGGAGGAGGCAGGGATTATAGATGGCTCATTGCCTTAGGCATGCTACTATTCTCTCAGCAGAAGCATCAGAACAGATATGACACTGGCCATAGGTAAAGCATTTACTTGTGTACATGTTCCATGCACCCCATTACTTGATATACAAGCGACGTCTTGCAATACAAGTACTGTAGTACGGCTTAAATTAAAAATCTCTGTACAAATTTTTTTGGGGGGGATTTCGGTTTGATATAAGAGTGTTTTGGATTACAAGCACGTTTCCGGAACGAATTATGCTCTCAATCCAAGGCATGACTGTATTATTGTTATTATTATTTAGCCATTTCTCTTAACTTCACACTTCCACATCAGCAAAATGGAAATGGTGAGGAGGTGGAAGTGAGGAGGTGAGGATGAATGAGAAGAAAAATGTGTCAGTTTATCTGAATCTAAATGAGCAAAATACTAGCAGTTATCTGCACTTGATGGAATATCAGTGGAATGCTGAACAAGAAATATATATCATTTTAAAAAGAAGTACCTCATTTATCCCTTTATTCTACTGACCTTCTTGAAAAATAGCACAACACTTTTCAGTGAACAGGTAGGAGATTACAGACAATTGACAACTGAATCCAAAACACTAGAGTCTTCAGGCAGAGACAATCACAATGCTTCTTTTGTTTGGAGAATCTGAGTTTCACACCAAGGTCAAATACAAGCAGAATAAACTTAGTAATTCTCTCTGATTTGAGGAAATCGAGGTAAAGGAAACCATGGAACTACTGCTCCAAAAACTTGTGCTTATTGAAAAATGTGTGGATGCAAAAGAAAAGAAATGGAAAAGTGATAGGAAATACTAGGCTCCTGCAGTTCTTTTCTGTTAGTTTCCATCACCTGCAAAGTCCAATAATTTTAGTAGTGGTCATGTGTCCTACTCTACAAAGGACAGTCCTCTATTTGAAGGTGTCCTCTGTTTGAAGGGTCATCCAGTCCAATTCCAATTTAAAGGTAAAGAATTGTAAGAAGGGTGTGCCGGCTTTGATGTTGTCCATCAACAATTAGCACCTGGACGGTGGACTGAGGAGGCACAAAGGTCACCTGGTCACCGTCTTCCTCACTGTGATTAGATGTATTGTGTTTCTGTTTAAATGTTTCTATTTAAATTCTTTCTATGTTTGTATCTATACATATAAATTAGAAAAAGCACATTTAATACAAGTCTTTGTCATCCTTTTTGCCCTCTTCTATGGTGAAAACAAAGGAGGATCACGGCAATAACTATAGTTACAAAAAGCCTAGGCCACCGTGATCAAAATAATTCCAATAATTCTTTAAACTTTACAAATCTCTATTCATTACAAATGAATGTCCTGGACTGCTTACAGTTTCATATTTTGTTCTAAACATAAAGATATTTGTCATAACACAAATAAGCATTTTACAACAAGCTAACCCACGTTAGCAAACCTTCCTACCAGAGGCCCCTCCCCAAACTTACATTTCTTGTCAGCGTACTGCTTTCTCATTACATTGGAGAAATTATTTTTGTTTAAAGTAACATTGAGGAAGTATCCCTGAGGAAGACAACGAAACGGGAATACAAACCGGTTTCCTGTAGGACTATAACCTCAAGGTGACAACGACTACATATAACCTGGTGGTCTGTTTACCATTTGGTAAGAAGAAAAAAGAAATAAGAAAAAACAACGCTGGTTATAGGAATGACTTTATTCTGGATAGCCAGGACTTTTGAAAAAAATTGAAATAATTGTTTTGAGAAAAAATTGTAAAATTGAAATAATTGAATTATATACATTGTATTCAATGTTCATTTGTAATGAATAGAAATTTGTAAAGTTTAAAGAATTATTGGAATTATTTTGATCACGGTGGCCTAGGCTTTTTGTAACTCTTCTATGGTGATGCATTTTTCTTTTTTTGATAATGTGTAAGTGGACACTCTCAAGAGAGGGCATGGAGAATCAAATGCCTGTTTCTATCACCAGATGTGTGGATATGATGTTTCTATGACCAGATGTGTGGAGGTCAGGAGCAGCATGGTGCCTACTGGTCCCACCCACAACCGCCATGTTTTCAAATGTATGTGCAGGGGCTCTGCTCATGCCATTGGGAACTCTGCAAAATGCAAGGATCCAGCTATGTGTAGAAATACACACACACACACAGTGAGAGCGCACATGATGCTTTACAGCAGGGTTGGGGAACCTCTGGTCCGCAGGCCAAATTTGGCCTGCCAGACCACCCCATGCAACTCATGGAGCCTCTAGTGAGGACCCTCTACCTACCTCCATGAAGCCTCTCCTCACAAGCCCTCAGAAGGGAGAGGGGTGGGAGAACAACTGAGCTACACCTCAAGGAGTGAGGCCCTGGCTTAAAATTATAACAACAGATTGAAAAACAACAGAAACTGAAACACTAAAATGCCTGGGAAAATAATGAGGTGCCAAAAAGACCATAGAGCAGGGCTCTTCTTTGCCTGTGTCCATGCAGGGAAACACACTGGAGAAAAGGACTCAGTTGGCACCTGGAGGAGCCACTGCTCTAGGTGCTGTTCAAGTCAGGGGCCTCCCTCATATGCTGATACCATCCCAATTAGGTCAGTGAGTGGCACCAAGGGGATTCCTCACTGTTAGCCCGAGAGAAAGGGGCGAGGCCTGGTGTGGGAAACCTCCATAGGCTGGATGGGGAACCTCTACAGGCCACATTCGGGCTGGAGGTACCCATCCCTGATGTAGAATGTTTATTGGCAGGCCCTTATTACAATCACAAAGCCACCTCCCTCCCACCACCCCATCTGGCTATTCAGAGTGATGATTGGCTGTCCCCTGTGGCAATCATGAAGCTGTTCCCCGGTCATAGATAAAATATAAGCAACACAAATGGCTTGTCTTTTTTTTTTTTTTTAATCCCTTTGGCACAGAAACTGGGAAATGGCTAAGGCCCCCAAAAGCCTACCTAAAGGGGGAGAGAGCAGACACAAAAATTGCTGGTGGAGTTGGAGCCGGTAAAAGTATCTGTAGATGAGTGATGGTAAATGGAAGCCACAGGAGGTAAAAAAAAAATGAATCCACTCCTGCAGGGAGGTATGTCTGTCTCCAGTCTTAAAGTAGAAGTGCACTAATTTCTAAACAATGGGATCACCAGATGATGGAATGGCTGGTAGGGTCCCTTCTACCCCCACTGACCAGGTGCCACTGACAAAAAAATGCCTCCCTTAGCCTGAAACACCCTCCCAAAAACTTGAAGGTTTGCCCACTGGAACAGGACATGGTATATTCATTGCTAGAGAAAACTTGCAACTGCGAGCTGTTGGCTGCACCAGGGCTTTCAAGTTGTTCACTAAAGTGTGAAATGAATGGAAGTCAGGATGAATGAATACAACATTGGGCTTTTACTCTGACAGCAAGACAAAATTTCAGTTCCTCTTAATTACTCTGAATAATGACATATATTACGTTTCCGTGTTCACTTCGGAGCTCCCAGTTTTAATTTCTAGACATATTTTGAACACGTCAAGATCAAATCACAGGGCCAATTAGTGTTTGCCTGCATGCATGAATAAGTGTCTAACAGTGCAAACCTATGTATGTTTACTCAGAAATAAGGCACATTATGCTCAAATGGGACCTACTCCAAGGTAAGCATGCATAGGCCTGTAGCCTTAAATTCATTTTAGGAAGTTCCAGGCCTAAGTATTCTAGAAAATGGACCTAGCCATGTTTTGACATAAATTTGAGTGAGACTCTAGCCTTGCTTGGGGCTCACCCAAACACGTGATTAAAATCTCATGAGGGAAAGAGCATAATTGTGCTTGCTGGCCCTACCACCTCCGCCATGTCACCATCACTCAGCTCCTTTGTCTTCCATGCATTGGAGGGTGAATATCTGAAGTGGAGAGCCTACTGTACTCGTGTAGGCTCCCTGCACAATCAAAGTTTTAAATCACATGTAGAGAGGACACAAATAGAGCAGGCTCCCCACTGCAGAAATTACTCTTCCTGTACATGGAGGATGATGGAGTGTGGTCCTGTGATTCTAATCATGTGAATGTCTGAACAGGGCACCTAAGGGCCAAGCTACACATTTTGAAGCACAGGGCCCCCAATCCAGATCGGGACTCGTGTGTGGTAGGGGAGCTTTAACCCTTCCCCCTATGGTCCTAATCTGGATTGGGGGTCCTGCACCTGTAATTTACATTGCCCAAAAGTGTTCTATTAAAACAAATGGATCTGGATTGGGTCCCTGTGTTTACTTTAGAGTAAAAAAGGAAGGAAGACATAGCTGCCAGCTACATATTCAAACTAACGTGTAGTTTGGGTCTTAGTTATACTCAACAGCTTAAGAACATGAGGAGAACCGTGCTGGATCAGACCAAGGGTCCATCTAGTCCAGCATTCTGTTCATGAAGTTTTCAATCGCCTGCAGGAAACCCACAAGCATATAAGGAACAACAAGGCCAGAAATGTTAAAGCAAGTTTATTCTCTTATCTTAATGGAAGTTGTGTGGGTCTTAATATAGAATCTTATCCTGGTGTCCCTCTGTCACCAGAGCATTCCTCTCAAAGGATTGTTTTCTGTTGGTCACTCATAATTCATAACCTGATATGAACAGAGGTAGAAGCAAGAAAATAAACAGAAAGCTGCATGGATCTTAAGACTGATACTATAGTCAGTGAAAATTTAAAATGATTGATTTTGCATAGCTAAAACATTCCACATTTTCATAGCATTACTTAAAATACCAGGAGGAGCTAGTGCAGGCTCAACCCATTCCATGTTCCTGATTATTGTGCCACTTTCTGTTTTTGTTTCTTCGTTGTTTTTGTGGGTAAACTAAAATCCCATTAAAGAGGCGGTCACTGTTACATACGGACAGCACAATCCGATGTGGCTGCCCACAATCCTCTGAACTCGGAGGATTACAGGCATCCTATGCCGGGCGGGAGGAGTGTGGAGGCAAAGATCATCTCCATGCTTCTCCCATCCTGCAAAAGTCTTAGATGGTCGATTTCGGCTGCCTAAGTCTTTTGCCCCTGCTTGCGAGAAGGACAGGCGGAGGCTCCACCAGGATACATTGTATCCTAGCAGAGCATCCCCCTCCCCCTTTCCACCCCCCCAAACACCCCCCCAACGCCAGCTCCAAGGTTGGTCTTCTGACCTCGGAGCTCCAGCCAGCGTGGAAAGAATTGCACAGTCTGGAAGGGTGGAGGGAGAGGATTCCAAGGTCAGAGTCCTAGCTCCAAGCTCAGAGCATGTTTTCGAGGTCAGAACTGGGCCTCTGACCTCTCATATGGCCATGCAGACCGCGTCTAGTGGCCATAGGATTTCACCCTTTTTTGTCCAATTTTATGAAAAGTTCCTAACCTCAGATGTTGCCCCACTCCTCCATTATCCGTCTCTTTTTTTTACCTAAAAAAAGTGTGCCAGCCGATTCTGTGCATACTTATCTACTGTCATCTTGCTAATTTCTTTTGCCAATTTCTAAAGAATATGCCTTATATAACCATGGCTACTTCAGAATCCCACAGAGGTGCAAGGTCCCTCCTTTCTTTATTGTATCCCTACCAAAATTCATCATTTTCTTCCAAAAAAATAAATAAATGTTCTTGTTTGTTTAAGTATTGCCCAGGGCAGGATTGAATATATGGTTAATAACCTACAAAATCAAGTTGCTGATCTGAGCTAGTGAGAAAACCTCAAGGACCTGGGAAACCACAGAAGATTTAGTGCTGGGTATTGGAAAATGCAGTACCCTATTATCAAATTAGTTCAGCTTGGATGGCAATGAACTATTCAGCTATTCAGGAAGGGAAGCAGGATCATAGATTCAGTCCCTCCTGTTTCCTTTCCCCACTTAACAGCTGTTTGATGGGATTTTAGTTATTTAAAAGGTGTCAGGACCTACTATCTCTCCAGGAGTTAGAACTGGAGAAGATTTCCTTGACCTCAGTATGGTCCCAGCATGAAGCAGAGCATCCACAAGAAACCCCTGAGACCACATTTCCAGACTCTGCTAAGGGAACTGGAAAAACAGAGGACCTAATGTGCCCCAGCTGGATGCACCCCCAACTCTGGACATCCACAATCACCTCATGAATGGTGACAACAACGAGCCTGAACTAAAGTTTTGTTCCAATAGTAGTACAAAGCACCCAGTGCCCAAGTCCTATTCAAGAGGAGGAACCATGACAATCAGTATGGTCAGGATTAGGGTCCCATTAGTACATAAGGAAGGGTGGAGCAGCAAGGCTGAGTAGTTGCTTCCTGGAAGTTGCTGATACATCAACTTCCATAGAAGTCTGTTGACCTTCTGGGCAGTGTCTCTCCTAAGCCCTGCTGACACTGCTGGACAGCTACTCAGCCTTGCTCAGAACAGGAGAAAGGGCTGCACATATGCAAGCCTTGCTTCTCCATATGCACCACTGGATCAGGGCATCTGTTTTTACCATTGAGGATTACTGGACCTCACTATAAGAAGCAAACATTACTGGTCTGTGCTACAGTTGAACAATCCTGAGACATTACAATTTCAATAAGTGTTTTCTACATAAAGTAGAACTGAAATATATAGAGAACTCCTACATTCATCAACACCCCTAACATTGGATGAAACACTCCTAAATCACATTGGATAGGAATCAGCAAAACCTGAGCTCATTGAGGTTCTCTGAATTCTACCCTGAAGCTCATTCCAGCTCATGACTGTATCAGATTGTGAGGTTTCTTTTTTTTTTTTGTTCTCATGAAAATTAATGTGCATTTTTGTGCACATCTCTCCAAATGTATGCATCAATTGTGCTCATTTTTGAAATGTATGCATTTTTCTTCCATTGGTTAAAGTCTGCCTGTGTGTATTTTTCAAAAAGTATGCATTTTTCATGCACATTTTTCAAATGTACACATGTTGTCAAACACAATTTTGGGGGTCCACAAATCACATTGCAAGCTCAGAAACTTATGGTCTTCAACTACAGCTTGTGCTGGAGTCTGCATTCAGCTCCATGGGGTGTGAATTGGGTAAATTCTGGTAAAAAAAAAAAAAAGAGAGAGAGAACTAAAACTAGAGATGTAAAATTCATACATTCCTTGTTGGATCCAGACTTAATCATGGGACTTGTCACTGATTTAACGGGTCCTTGCTAAGTGTAATGGGCAGCCCCATCCTATGTGGGTGCCTGTCACCCTCTGCACTCAGAGGATTATGGGCATCCAATTGAGGGCGGGAGCAGCGCAGCAGCTAAGATTGCTGCTGTGTTCCCTCCATCCATTACAAAAATTTAGATGGCCGATTTCAGCTAAATATTTTACCCGTCCTCGTGAGGAGGAGAGGCTGAGACCCTGCATGGCTTCCTCAGAAGCTGGCAGTGCCGTGCTCCTCCCCACCCCTCCCCTGAGAATGCCCTCCCATGCCGGAACCAAAGTCGGTCTTCTGGCTTCAGTTCTCAGCTGGCATAGAAAGAACCGCGTCAGCTGCAAGGTGTGCGGAGAGGGCACTCTGCGTGCAGACTCCCCACTGTGACCTTGGAAGGGATTTCCAAGGTTGCAGTGGGGAGTCCGACTTCTCCTAACCCCCCCCCCCCCCGGCAAGGTCAGAGGGCCATAGGATTGTGCCCTAAGTCTCAATTTAATTCAGTGTGTTTGGTGTGTTCTGCACATATTGAATGTGTTCTTCCATCCTAACCCGCATTCCAAATAGGTTTCTGTACAAGCGAGACATTCCTAAATAATTGTTTCCATTGTTGTATATTACACTTGAGGTGTTTATTTATTTATTACATTTGTTAATCGCCCATCTGGCCGGTCACCCGGCCACCCTTTTGAGATAAGTTGTTCCCCCAAATTTCTAACAGTTTCATTCGTGTGTGGCCCAGATTATTAGTTAACTATTTGACATAAATGCTTAGTTATAATTAACAGCAACGGAACTCAAAATTTTTGAAAACTCTTGGAAATTTATCATTTCCCTCTGCTGTGCATAGATGGACTTCCAGCATTTGTTCTTATATTTTGCCTTCCCTGATTCACTTGTAATATTAGAAAGTGGGCAGATATGCAACTGGATACACTTAGTTAAAAACTAACCATTTGGAATGTTAACTTTTTTTAAACAATTGAAGTCACCACAATTGACTGGAGCACATAGAGAAACAATCAAATCTCTTCACCACAATGCATCTGTGCTATATTTATCATCGTAAAAATATGATCATATCAAGGTTTAATATGCATTGCAAACAGGAATTTATTTTTTCTTGCAGCTTCCATCAAATTTTCTAATTTAATGAAATCTTATTTATTTATTTGTACTATTTTATACCGCAAATTATTAAGAAAAATCCTTTAGCGGTTTCCATATAAATATTACAATCACAATTAAAATACAATTTTAAAAACAATACAACAGCAGCAGCAGCAGCAGCAGCAAGAACAATAATACATAACAGTACACAGCAGTACAGGAGCAGTAAAATGGGACAACATGGTTAATTTAATTACGGGCCAGGGAAGCCTGGGTGAACAGATGTGTTTTCAGGAGGCATTTAAAAGATGGCAAATTTTCTGCCTCCTGAACTGCACAAGGGAGTTTTTACCACAGGTGGGTGCCACTACCGGGAAGGCCCGCCATCAAGGTAGTACACTTAGCACCCTGCTAAGCACCCTGACTTAAAAAAAAAAAAAAGCAAAACCCTTGGGATATTAAGGGTAAAAATCAAGTATGTTCACCACTTCAAGTGAGGCCAATGTTTTCCAGTCTTTAAAGTAAGAAAACGTCACCCTCAAACTGCCACAGACCTAACATTAAGAACTCTTTACCTCAGTGGAGCAGCTACAGGAATATGACATTAACTGAATTATAAACAATAAACTACACAATTTGCAATGCCTTCACACATCTGGCACAGTGAGACGAAGTGAAATTGAGATGTTGTCATTGTTCAACAAATGATATAATTGCTCAGATATGGGAAAAGCTGATTATTTTCAAAATGGATGAGTCTGAATCCATGCTAACTACTATGCTTCTTAGCTTCCCATAATTACTGTGTGGTGCTCTGTATGATGTTGTGCCAGGAAAAAAAAAAAAAGGCAGAGCCCATAATGCAGTAATGATTTTCTTCCTGAGTGAAATGAAATTATGTACAGTCTGCATAATACATTGATACATTTGGAAGTGCAAGGAGCTAAAATTATTGTATAGAACAAAGGTGCAATATTTCAATTTCTTTCAGGAGTCCTGGACTCCATACTCCAAATTTTCAGTGAACTTGACAACTTTTAAAAAGAGATCTATATTTGATTTGATGAAGAGATATACAGAACTTAGAATATTTGTAGATTGCCTCTTCACTCTAAAATCAATATCCATCCAGGGGTACAGCTATAGCTGGACATTGGGGCCAAAGTCCAGGGCCACACAGGCCCCACAGGCCACCCCCCATGACCTGCTCTGAAAACAAGTATAGAAAACTTAACACCCGCCTGTGAAAAGTGTTAATCAGTTATGTAGGGGCAGTTATGGCAGAGGAGAAGGGGAGCAGCCCGCCAGAGGACCCCCCCAGCCCTCCCCGCTGCAGCCGCCACCGCCGGAGGACCCCCACCGCCCCCCACCGCTGTCGTCCTCCAGTCCTACCTGGTCCTCCTGCGCTCCGGTGCGCCACCGACGCCTCTGCGCCGGCTGCGGAGCCACTGCTCCAAGCCTCCGACGCGCTGGAGCCCCGCCTGCGCTCTGTTTTGGCGTGGGGAACCATGGCAACAGGGCTTAAACAGCCCTGTTGCCATGGTTCCCCCCACCAAAACAGAGCGCAGGGTCCCGTCGCGTCACTTCCTCCGCCGCCGGAAGTGACGCGACGGGACCCGGCGGACAGGCAAGCAGGCTCTCCGCTCTGCGGAGAGCTTTTGTTAAGTCTGCGCGTGTGGCTGAGAATCTCGGTGGACGCGAGCAGGCCCAGTTCAGGCCTCGCTCGTGTCTGCCGAGATCTCGGCCACATCCCTAGTTCAGACAACACAATGACCCCCATTTCAATGACAACCCACACTCAACCCATACTCAACCCTTGAGTGTGGGTTATTGTGTTGTCTGAACCCAGTCATTTATTTTATTTTATTTTTATTTATGTATTATTTATGTATTTATTTATTATATTTATACCCCGCCTTTTTTCCTGCAAGGAACCCAAGGCGGCTTACATAATCCTCATCCTCCTCTCCATTTTATCCTCACAACAACCCTGTGAGGTAGGTTAGGCTGAGAGTCAGTGACTGGCCCAAAGTCACCCAGTGAGTTTCATGGCCAAGTGGGGACTAGAACCCGGGTCTCCTGAGTCCCAGTCCAACACCCTAACCACTTCGCCACACTGTAGTTCTGCCCTTAACACAGTTTATCTACATATTCCAGAAGTTAATCAGAGACTGAGGTGAACTGAAAGATACCCCCCAAGAAAACCCTATTCTAAAATGCATGTTTTCCCATTTGGAGTAAATATATATGAGGAGTAAATTGGGGAGGAAAAAACAGGAAGGAGCTATTGCCCTCATGTCTTGCTTGCAGGCTTTTAATCAGTACACTGCCCTTCACATGAATTGATTGTTTTCTCCTTCTGCCTTCCAGCAGTCCCCATCTTTTATAGAGCAATACAGCATGAGAATTAAGTTCAGTCATAAATCGTTGTACTGAAATTAAATATGTTTGTCTCTACATTTTTCTTGCCTTTTAGTTTTGCTGTTCTGGCATTGCCCATGTTTCACTAAGGGGAAAGGAAATTGGTTGGTAGTAGTACAATGAAAAGGAGCAGGGGGAAACAAACTTGTCCACATAAATGATATACTGTACTTTAGACCATGCAAATGATTGCTTAGGTCTTTGGCAGTGTTTAAAATAGTATTGTTTTAATGCTGAAAGTATTGAACATCTGACTCTCCAGGTGTCAAGAACTTTCATTTCGTGTTGAAGTAGATGAATCCCAAAGGTATACATCTTTCTCCCATTCCTGAGATCTCAAATTAGAATTTGACCTATTTGTGCATAATGTGCAACATCCGTTAGCTACCTGAAATAAAAACAAGAAGGAGAAAGCCTAACATACGGGATGCAATCCTGCTTTAAGTGGGTTTCTTCACACTAGCATCCAGCTTGTTGTACAAACCTAGATTTGCCACCAACAGGTATCTGCAGCCAACTGCAGACATTTTTAGCTGCATACATGAAATATCTTAGGTGCCAAATATTCAGGTGTTGTTTAACCTGCTTACCTCCAGATGCAAGCAGGGAATGGGACCAAACTTGATAGCCCCACTCCCAATGTCATGCATGGCATGTTGCCACCCCACTCCAGGCATTTGCACTCACAGAATGTGCATCTGGAAGAGGAGGCGGCCTACATGCATGCAGCTGACATTTGTACTCTGTGCACGAATGGCTGGGGGATGACATCACATGTGCAACACTGGGGGTGGGGTATGTGGCACAATCCTGTTTGCATGTAAGTGGGTTAAATCATGCCTGAATGGGGTTCCCGAAGTTCTGTGACTGGAACACTTGTCTTTAGTGAGGGGGAAAGTGGGATTGTACCTGCTGGCCCTGGCCCTGGCCCTCTGCTGTCCACACATTGGAGGCAGGTCTGCAGAGTGTATATAGGCTCTCCCTGTGTTCTGGAGCACTGTTCAATCAGGGTTCTAGATCACAGACAGAGCACTTTAATGCTAAATTACCTAATTCTACGCTTTTGAAACACTATGCAAACCAAAACCAGGTTACCCTTTAAAATTTGCACTTCTCCAAATTTTGTAACAGAGTTCTCCAATCAAAAATGCATACAGAAATGTCTATATTTGGGGAAATGACATTAAAAATGTATCCTAGTAGAGAAATTGCTGGCAGAAAGGTGAGTTTTAGGCAAAATGTATACAAAACTCACATATTAGGGGGAAAGCGCACAATAATGCTTATGAATTTTCATGTGAACTTAAAAAAAAATCTCAAAGTTTGGGATGAACCAAATGTAAGACTGGAAAAATGAAAAACTGAGAGAAACTGAAATTGACAGATTTGTCTAGCCCTACTGCAGAGATGTCTGCAAATATGCCAGAAGGTGTGACCTCCCTCATGTGACTGTAATTGTGTGAGGGAGGCCAGGACCAAGTAATGATTTTGCCCTCTTCAAAAAGCAGCCACAGGGGTGGGGTGGGCCAATTTGAATCAGGTTCTACCCCAATGCCACAACCCTGATCAAGTCCACATATGCATCCTGCTATTGGCCTTGGGGCAGGGGGCATGCCGGCACAATCTTTATTCCTGTATCTTTCCCCCTCTGTGGCTAATAGCAGCTTGTGGGGGTGATTTAAGTAGGGGGGAAATTGATGCAGGGCCCCAATCCCACACCAGGGCCCCAATCCAAACACCTCCCCTCCTGGGATGGCTATATTTTGATGGAAATTGTAACATTGCCTGCTTAGATCAATGAGGTAATGTAACCACTAGTTACAGTGGGAGGAAAGGGTTAATTGAATAATTCCCAGGGAGCATGTTTTGTGACCCCTCCTCCCTACTTCCTGCCTCTCTGTGGTAGGGGTGTTCATCCTACCTTTGGGGGTGCTCGCCTTTTCTCGGCGAGCACCCCCCAAAGGCCCGAATCCCCACGCCACTTGATCCATCTTGCCGGCAGTGCAGGGTCCCGTCGCATCATTTCTGGCTGCCAGGAAGTGATGCGACAGGACCCCGCGCTATGCTTTTAGCGTAAAAACCAGGGCAACCCAGTTTAAAATGGCCACGAATAACAAATTGCGGTCATTTTAACCTAGGTTGCCCTGGTTTTTGTGCTAAAAACGTAGCGCGGGGTCCTGTCGCATCACTTCCTGGCAGCCGGAAATGATGTGATGGGACCCCGCGCTGCTGGCGCGGCGTGGAGCAATGGGATGAGTGGCGGGCAGGTAAGGCGTGTGAGTCGGGGGGGAGCAGGGCTGATTTCAGCCTCACTTCAGCCCCCCGAGACTCACGGATACTCTCGGATACATCCCTACATCTGTGGCCAGTTCTCCCTCTCTCCCTCTCCAACCTGATGGACGCACGGTCTGAGCAGGCTTCCAGCCAGTGATCTCCAATGAAGACTCTAATCTGCCTATTTGCATCCTGCATATATGCATATAGGACTGTAAGTAAAACTAATAAATGTTTTTATTAGTTTTAAACCTTGTATGGACAATCAATTTCCTTTTAAGAGCCTTTTAGCAGGGTTTAACAATCCACGTGGTGATAACCAGTTTCAATAACCAGGTTGTGCATGAGGAGGAAAACTGTGTTTTGTACTAACCAGTATAGGACTGACTCCTTTCCATATCCTCCAACATATTTTGGTTGGCCTTTAGGCATACACCAAAAAACGTGTGAAGTGGCTCATAGAATAGGCAATACCTCTTTCTCTTGGATTTTCAGACCTGTGGAAAGATTCATGGTTTTGCATACATTCTTTAAAAAGTGCTTTGAACAAGCTTTAATCTTGTTAGACTGATGACAAAACACACTATTCTTTTTTTTAAACAAGTGTTTCTGGAGTGTTTCCTAATACTGATTTGTAGGGAACGACCACTTCAACAGGATATACAACATTCCCTTATTACTGTGTTGGATTTGTGTGGTGACCCTAAGCTGTGCAAAAACTGACTTTTCCACCGATGCCATAATTCAAACATCCTATTAAAACTTGCTTTGAAGACTATTCTAGAAAATACTCTGGTCTTTTCTTCCCCTCTTAATTGTGCTCATTAAAATGATAGATCATTCAGGAGAACATCTTACCAATAAATATGGTGTATTTATTTATTCATTCTTGTAACTACACCAGCAGTAGTAATTGTGTACCTAAGCAGTATCAGAAAATATTGGAAAGGTAGCCAGAGGGAATGCCCTGGGTAGAAGTTGACAATCATCATAGCAGGGTGTTAAGTTTTCTAGACTTGTTTCCAAAGCAGGTTTTAAGTGGGACATGTGAATCATGGCTATCAGCTGAAAGGTCAGTTTTGTGCAGCTTTTGTCTCCAGTTCTAACATCCACCACTAATATGTTATATGTGATGATCCTTTGGGGTCTTTCTGCATTTGGGGTCTATCAGCATTTGCACGGTTTGAATCTGAAGGGGTACAGAGAGAGGCTTTCCCTCATCTCACCAAACACAGAGGCCAGAAAGTATTCCTTGCCACCATTACATAGTCTCCAACTGCCCCCAAAATGCTGGGACAGTCCCAAAAACCCTTAAGCCATCACGGCTTCTCACTTTGTCATTCAGAGTCCCAAGTTCCCCTGCCTCCCGTAACTGCAAGCTACTTAAAGGGGCCATGGGCAAAATTGCAGCTAAGCTAAAACTTTAAGAGACAGTAAGCAGGCTGCAAGCACTGACACACACACACCCCTCCATGAAAAACACCAGATATGAACAATTAAGGGTTTAAGTATAGTAAAAACAATATTGCAAAAGCAACTTATAAATATAAGATTTTGTGTGTTTCCTCTAATACCTTTTGTACTTGACCATGCCCTTTGGTTGCCTGGCCATACCCTTGGCCAGGCAACGCCCTCATGTTGCCTGGCCACACACTCTTAATCACACCTTCATGTTGCTTAACCATACCTCTTACAAATCCACATGTGTCCCTATTTTCATCTGTGAAATGTTGGAGGGTATGCCATTACAACATTAACTTCCAGATATAATGGTAGATTTGAAGAGCTCTAGCACTGGATGGTGCTAAGTAGTCAATTTGATTTGGCTTTGTAATAATATCACTGAAGGCAAATCAAATAGATTGAGAGCAGTGCTTCCTGGATTAGTCACATTGGTGGTCTCACCAATTAGGCTGAGGCTGTGAATAGGATGAAGTACAGTATTTGGCTATATGATGACATCACTGAGGGCAAATGTGAACAGTGGAAGCAGTACTGAAAAACAGTTGATAAAAACTGGGACATTTTTGACACTGAATAGTCTTGGCTTAGTATATGTAAAACAATAGACCCATAACAGCACAAGCAGATGAAAAAGTCAAGCTGACTACAGTCATTTCCTAGTCAGATAGAAAAATAAGCAAAGAATGCTTTTAAAGATAAACCCTTTCCTAGGCAGAAGTAGTTAGGGTATTATAATTTATTTTGGCAGACTGTGTCAATATTATACTAGATAGTCTATTTTCAGGTCCTTGTTGTCAAGAAAACTAGGCCAGCCTGCTAAACATATTTCTCAGAAAGTTTTTTGTAAGGCTGGGAGATGCCACTTTTATGTTTGCTGAACACAATTGTGTTTTTCAGATAGGAGTTTATTTTTGAACTGGTAGACTTTGAGAACTAGAGAGTATAATATAGGTTATAAATAAAAATTGTATTGGGTTGTCAAAGCTAAGAGCTGTTTTGTTTTTTTGTTTTTAATTAAAAAAAGACAATGAAAAAAACTCTAGGCCTCTAACATTGCAATCCTATACATTTATTCTCAGAAGTAAGTCCCACTGATTTCAATAGAGTATACGCCCTGGTAAATGGCTATAGGTTTGCAGCCTAAATGACATATTTCAAAACCCTATTAAAAATCATTTCTAGAAAATGCAATTCAGCAAACAAAGGGGAGCCATTTCAAGGTTTACTTACTTACTAAGAGAAAGTTTTTGTATCGTGAGTGCAGAATCTCAGGCATGGGAGCCAAATCTGGTCCACCTGGGGTCCCAATCTGGCCCACCAGGGTTTCCCAGATGGCCACACCCCTTTCCTCAGGCCCCACCCCTTTCCCCCACCCACCAATCATTTGGTAATTTCCTGACTTTTGTGCAGTCTTGTCCCCCATTCTAAAAGGTCGAAATGCCTCTCCTACAGCTTAGTTACTGGCAGCAAGAGCTTAAAGTTAAAATATGTCAGTATTTTATTTATTTTTTTGTATTCCTGGCCCCATCCCTTCCATCTTCAGCGCCACTCACCATTGGAATGTGGCCCACAACAGCTACCCTGAAATGGAAATTGGCCCCTGGGCTGAAAGAGATTCAATGCTCCTGATTGATATAATTTTACAAGCAAAAATTGTGCACCACAGGCTTCAACACCACCCACAAGAGCACCTCTGGAGACATGATCAGGGAGCCTGATGTGCAGGAAGATAGCCAGTACAGAAGAACAAGCAATCCACATTTGATTAATTATACATCAGAAACCTTCAACAGGCTTCAGTGTCATCACAGATCTTTTACTGCTGTGGGCCATACCGACACAGGACCCCTATTCATGCACTCCAAAGAAGGCATGAAGGCTCAAAGTGAGGATGAGGTCGTGAATGCTGACCCTTCCCTGAATGTCCCGGTGTGCTCTGGGCCCCACCTCTTCATCCTCCAATCTCACCGCCACACACAACAAGGTCTGAATCAGGATTTGGCATGTATTCAGTTGAGTGCAAGTAGAATGCTCCGCCTCCACACAATCAGGGACTCTGGGCCTGATAAAACAGGGTCCCTGATTGCATAGAGCATTCTACTCACATTCAAATGAACAGGAGTAGAATCTGCTTCAGACCTTGATCCCACTTTCAGCCCTCTTGCATTCCTCAGAATGTCTGAATAGGGCTCCAGCTTTCAGCATATACTGTTTTGACAACCATAAACACACAACAAGTCTTTCTTTGTGAAGAGCCTTTGAAGCCAACTGAGCAAATCATTTCACAAACATGCCCCAACCCCTAGAAAGTGACCTTCGATGGGACTGACAGCATTTCCATTCATGGATACAAGATATGAAAATATTCCTTTTAAAAACAGATATTTTTTCTCCATCCCCCATGCAGCTATGCCATAGCTTTGAAGTCTGGCTTGCAAAGTTCCTTTCCTTCCTGAAAATTCAATGCTTTTTTAAAAAAATCTGCAAGCATCTCATCCATAGATGCTCAGCCGAGTATGAAGCAAAGCATCTTTCTGCTCAGAACCTCCATTATTCCCTGTAGCAGTTTCATTTGATTGTTTCTAACAGCATATTCATTCATTAGATGTGTATACCACCCAACTGGCAAATGCCTTCAGGGCAATTTACAATCATAAAACTAAACAACTACAACAAAGTAACAAAAAGTACAATATTAAACTTTAAAAACATTTAAAAATATTGAAAACACTGAGGAGCCAGCAATAAAATTAATTTTAAAAGCAACAGATTAAAGATTACATGCCTGCTTAAAGAGGAAGGCCTTAAACTGGCATCTAAATGTATACAATGAAGATACCAGGTAGATCTCCCTGGGAGGGCATTCCATAGACAGGGGGCCACTACAAAGAAGGCTCTTTCCCGGTAGCCACCTGTCACATCATTGTGGCTGGTGGCACCCAGAGAAGACCCTCTGAAGGCAATATTTTCAATCAGGCAGGAACATATGGAAGAAGGCACTCCTTCAGGTAGACTGGTCCTAAGCTGTTTAGGACTTCTTTAAAAAAAGAAAAGGGGGAGGGGAAAGAGTTACTTGACATTCTTGCCACTTTGTTTTGCACATCTGGCAGAGCTGGTGACAGAATCATAATGCCTTGCCCACATAAACTTGCCATCCCAAGTCAACAATCATACATAGAACTTCCATATTGTTTCATAAATGAAAATTTTCAGTGAAGTTGGTTCACATTTGTAGCTGCAACATGTATGTTTAGGAATGAAGAGAATTTAAGTGTTGTGCATGTGAATATGAACAAGCTTTAAGAAACCTGGCTCTTTCAGCTGATGCATAATCGGCATATGGAATCCACTTCAAGATTTATTTATTTTTTAAAATAAGGTAATGTTGGTTCCAGATAGGGGAGAGGGGTCTTTGGGCTGTCAGTGTGCACCCTTCCCTGAGTGGAACCACCTCTTTATCAGGAATTGGGTTCTATATGCTGATCGTACATCATTTAGCAACCAGGAACTGACATGGCATTAGGGCGGCCATGTGCCCTAATTTACAGTCCTCTATTTGGACAGTCTTCTATTAGAAGGTGCCTTCTGTTTAAGTGTGGTTTAAAAATAAACATAAGAAAGGAGAGGAGGGCCTTGATGTTTCCTGTCAACAGTTAGCACATGGACAGCAGGCTGAGCAGGTAGACATGTCACCTGGTCACAGTCTTCCCCAGTATGGCAAGATGTATTGTATTTCTATATAAATTATAGTGATTGTTCCTAAATTTCCACCCTTATATTTAAATTAGCATATGCAAATGTTATGCAAATCTGTATTCTCTTCTTTGATAATGTGTTCCCTCTTTTTTGGTGATAAGAATATAAGCCTGTGGCTCACGCTGGCTCAGCTTGTCTGAGTGTGGAAAGCTAAGCAGGGTCAGGCCTGGTTATTACTTGGATGGGAGACCCCTCCTCTAGTTTCCTGCATTGAGCAGGGGGTTGGACTCGATGGCCTTGTAGGCTCCTTCCAACTCTGTAATCTATGAAAGAAGCGCCAGGCTGGATCAGATCAAAGGCCTATCAAGACCAGCATCCTGTTCCCATAGTGGTGAAGCAGATCCCTATGGGAGGTCTGCAGGCAGGATATGAGGTACAATAGCTTGTGTTTGCTAGCAACTGCTATAAAGACAAGAGACATGCTGCCTATGATTCTGGAGGCAAAATACAGCTATCATGACTAATAACCATTGATAGCCTTATCCTCCATCAATTTGTCTTATCTCCTTTTAAAGCTGACCAAGTATAAGGTCCAGGGCATGGGCAGCAAGGGTTCAGGGCTGGAATGCCAGGGCAGATGGAGGCAGAGATAAACAGTAGGCCCAAGGTTCAGCACGGGTTCCGGGCAACACAGTCCACACAGGGGCCAGAGGCAGAGGGCAAGTCCAGGCAACAGGCAGAAGGTCCAGCACAGGTTAGAGCAACAGAGTCCAAACGGGAGCCAGAGGCAGAAGGTGAGTCAAGCAGAGTCCAGGCAAGGGTCAGAGGCAGAGACAAGTCCAAGACTAATCAGAGTCCAAGCACATACCAGGCAGAGCAAGGGCCAGAGGCAGGAGCATAGGGCCAGAGCAGTCATAGGTCAAACACCAGGCAAGGCAAAACAAGGAGCAAAGTTGGTCACTGGAAGCAGGAACCGGCTGCAGACAACACAGAGATGTGTATTGCTGTAGCGAGGGTTGAAGGCAAACTGCAGCCCTTATATACGGTAGGTCTTTCTGGCTGCTTCCAGCTGGGCTGCATTAGCTGGCCTGAAAGCAGCCAGGAGCAGGAGGCTACACCCTGCGAGTGCCTACAAACCCTGGGCTCGCTCCCGCAAGGAGGTAGTGTTGCCACCAGGTGGTGCTGTGGTGCTACCCTGGAGGAGCGGGTCCTGACACCAAGTTAGTGGCCATCACTACGTCATGTGGTAGAGAATTCTACAGTTTAACTATGTACTGTGCGAAGTAACTCCTTTCATCTGACCTGAATCTTCCACCATCCTGCTTCATTTGATGACCCCAGGTTCTGCTATTATGAGAGAGGAAAAACCTTTCCCCTATCCATTTTCTAAATACCATGCAGGATTTTATCTCTATAACATCTCCCCTTACTCACCTTTTTTCTAAGTTAAAGAGTTCCAAACAATACTCTTTTTGAGCTGTGGTGACCAGAATTGTACCCAGTATTCCAAGTGTAGTCTCAGCATAGATTTGTATAAAGGCAATATGATATTGATGGTTTATTTTCAATTCCTTTCCTAATGATTTCCAACATGGAATTAGCCTTTTTCACAGCATCTGCACACTGGCTTGACATTTTCATTGAGCTATCCACCACATACCCAAGATCCCTTTCTTGATCAGTTACTCTCAGGTCAGACCTCATCAGTGTATATGTGAAGTTTGGATTCTTTTGCCGCAATATGCATCATTACACTTGCTTACATTGAAGTGCAATTGCTATTTTAATGCCCATTCTTCACAATCACTTTTTGTTTTAATCACCCTAAATAATTTGGGCTTGTCAGCAAACTTGGCCACCTCATTGCTCACCAGTAACTCTAGATCATTTATGAACAAGTTAAGAAGCACCAGCCACAATACAAACCCTTGGGGATCCCACTGTTTACATCTCTCCATTGTGAGAACGAACAATATTCCTACTCTCTGCTTCCTGTTCTTTAGCCAGTTACCTATCCATAAAAGGACTTCTTCTCTTATCCCAAAACTGTTCTTTGCTCAGGAATCTTTGCTGAGGGACTTTGTCAAAAGCCTTTTGGAAGTCCAAGTAAACAATATATACCAGATCACTCCTGTCCACATTTTTACTGACACTCCTAAAGAACTCTAAAAGTTTAGGTAGACAGAATTTACTTTTGCAGAAGCCATGTTGATTCTTCTTCAACAAGACTTTTCCTTCTATATGCTTGATAATGTTTCCTTTAATAATGCTTTCCACCAATTTACCTGGAACAGATTTTAAGCTAATTGTCCTATAATTCCTGGATCCTCTCCCCTTTGATACCTTTTTAAAAATTGGTGTTACATTGGCTACTTTACAGTCCTCTGATACAGAGGCTGGTTTTAGGGACATGTTACATATTATTGTTTGAAGATCAGCAATTTCACAATTTCATATTTGAAATTTATTTAAAACCCTTGGATGGATTCCATCTGGGCCCAGTGATTTGTTTTCATTTTCTCAATTAGGTCTAGAACTTCATCTATTGTCACTACTATTTGCCCCAGTTCCTCAGACTCCCTTCCTGAAAATATCTGCTCAGGCATGGGCATCTACCCTACATCTTCCATGTAAGATCCAAGTGGCTGCCTTACATGGAATATCCTAGAGCGGAAAAAGCCAGGCGAAGAGGAGGAACGACAACAATGCAGCACTTGTCTCAGACTTTGGAGGCCGCTTTGGCTGTCAGGGTGCTCCCCTCTTGAGCGGGGCCACCTCTTCTTCCTCCTCACCATGGTTGCTGCTGCCCATTCATTTGCCTTTCCCTCTGGGCCCAACTGGCACCATCTCGTAGACAGAGAAGACAGGCCACGTGGAAGTTACCTTGCTCCTTCTCATTGCTCCTCTCACTGTTCACTTGCTTGGAGAGAAAAGTAGAACAGCCCAGGCAGCGAGAAGGGAGACACAGCAGGACTAGGAGGCTTCAAGAAATGGCAATGGGCCCCCTACTGGGGTGTGGGCCTTGGCAGTTGCCTAACAATGCCAATCACTGATGGCAGCCACCAGACAATGGCTGCTGTGCTACTTTTCTAAGCTAACCTGTCAACATGATGTTCATTACAAAATTTAGCACTTCCATTAATATTTTTTCTATATCTCCCTGTTGCTCATCTACTACAGGCTGACTAGTGTTATTTAATGCACATAGATCATATGTGTTCTTAGGAGAAATAATCCCTGAAAATCAATGCAGAGAGAATGATTTCCTCTTCCCCCCCTACTAGATAAAAAGTAAGTTGGAGCAATATCTTTGAAGATTGCTTAAAATATTGATTCACTCACATCAAAGAGAAACTTGCTTTGGAGAGAGGGGGGGGGGAAACACACTTCCATGTTGTTGTTTTTGAACATTTAAAGCTCCTCTAGACTGGATTCCAAACAAAAATGGCAGATTTAATTGTTCAAGCACTAAAACATTAATTTGTTCTGGAAAATATATTTGTCTGGTTTTCTTTTTGCTAGAAAATGTTAATGCATGTAAAAACATGTGAACATAGGGAGAGCCCTGCTGGATCAGACCAAAGACCCACGTATCTAGTCCAGTATCCTGTTTCACCCAGTGCCCAACATATTTATTTATTTATTTATTATATTTATACCCCGCCTTTTTTCCTGCAAGGAACCCAAGGTGGCTTACATAATCCTCCCCCTCCGCTCCATTTTATCCTCACAACAACCCTGTGAGGTAGGTTAGAAGCCCACAAGCAGGACATTAATGCAATAGTCCCTTCCTGCTATTCTTCCCCCAAAACTGGTATTCAGAGGCTTGTTGCCTCTGATCCTCGAGATAGTACATAGCCATCATGACCAGTAGCTATTGATAGTCTTATCCTCCCTGAATTTGTCTGATCCCCTTGTAAAACCATTTAAGTTGGTGGCCAGCACCACTTCTTGTGTTAGTGAATTCCATAGCTTATTCATGCACTGTGTGAAGAAGAGCTCCTTTTTGTCTGTCCTGAAACAAACAACTTTGATAGTGTTCTAGGCAAAAGATTTTGACAGCTTGAATATGTTTTTGCAAGGAAATAGAATTTGATGATTATCCTCACATCTAGGCTTGTAAATCCCAGCAATGATCACAGGAATAGAATTTCCATGCCTTGCTTTAAAGTTGTTTGTTTCATTGTGTGATGCTTGAGTCGATCTATAATGCTTTCCTTCCTTCTACACATCATGAAGCTCAATTCACTAAATGTCTAATTGCTCCCTGTGCTGAGTTATTCACAGGTTATGTAGAAGCAAATGAAAGTTAATTTGTTCCGGGAATTTTTAATATGCCTTCCAACAACATTATTACATGCTACTAAAATTGTTACAGCACAATCCAAAGCGCACTTACCTGGGAGTAAGTGCCATTGGATATAGTGGATCTTACCTCCAAGTAAACATTCATATTATTTTTCTGTTGGGCGCAAAGTGTGCTGGGGTTCTAATTGTATGAGGTGCCTTTGTGTGTTCATCTGAACTTATGTTGGTGCCCCTTTGCAGCTGTAAAGGGGCACCAAGCTCAACACATGGACACTGAGGGCAGAGTCACTAGCATATGTGTTGTTGGGGGCAGGGCCAGTAGCGCAGTTCAGCTTCCCCTTCTCCACATGTACCTTGTTTATGTGGATAGTGTCTTAAAAGGGCTAAGGTGGCACACAGAAATTTTAAGAAAAGCCTATTACAGTTGATACTTCTATAAGTTCTATATACATGTACCGTAAGTGATTGTGCATACTGGAAGACGAAGGCCAATCAAGGCAACTAACTATGTTTGATGCAATGCACATTTACTTCAACATAAATCCTACTGTATTCAATGGGTCTTGCTCCCAAGTTAGTTTGGGAATAAATCTCATTGAACTCAAATGAACAGGAACTGAGTCAGCCTACATCATGATGCTGAATGATATACCAACCAGAGTTGCCTTCTGGATGATAAAACAAAACAAAACAAAACACAGACCTGGACAACAACAAAGAACAGCAAAGAGATGTGCCTGGAGAACATCAGGCAAATGGCTACCCTATGTATTTTGTATCGGGTAGTAGCCTTTGGTGGAGATCCAAAGAGTTTCCTATAGTCAAAGAATGTCATAGGAATATACCTGTACAGTAATACCTTGGATTGCAAGTAACTTGGTCTGAGAGCGTTTTGCAAGACAAGCAAAAAAATTTTTAATTTTTTTTTACTTGATAAACGAGCAAGGTCTTGCAAGACAAGTAGTGTAGGGATGTAACCTGCTCGCCTCGAGCGGGTGTAGCAGGCTGAAATCAGCCCCGCTCATGCCCTCCAGAGACTCGCTTTGGTATAAGAGTGTTTTGGATTACAAGCACGGTTCCGGAACGAATTATGCTCTCAATCCAAGGTATTACTGTACTAGATTGAAGCATGAGTCTAGCTAACCTAGTGTTGTCTCCTCTGGCAATTGGGTCAGAGCAGGGTCTCAGCAGGTCATTTCCCATCACTTGCTTCCTGTTTGCTTGTTTTTAAAAAAACTTAGATGCCAGAATTTGCACCTGGAACCTTGTGCATATGCTAGGGATGTGCAAATCAGCAAAACTCAAGCTTGTTGAAGTTCTCTGAGTTCCATCTAGAAACTCGTTCTGACTCGAATCTGTATCCGATTGTGAGTTTTGTTTTTTCCTTTTTTGCATTAAAATTCATGTGTATTTTCGTGCGTATTTTTTCCAAATGCATGGATCAACTGTGCACATCTCTGAAATATACGCATTCTTCTCCCATTAATTAAAGTGTATTTGTGCACACTTTTCAAAAGTATGCGTTTTTTCATGCATATTTTTCAAATGTACGCATACTGTCAAACACATATTTTTTGGTCCATGAATCACATTGCAACCTCAGAAATATATGGACTTGAAACAGCAGATTGCATCTGAGCCCATGTTTGGTCTGGAAGTTTCAAACTTGGTGAATCTTGATAAAAAAATGAACTGAAACAAATTTCTCATACATCCCTAGCTGTTGAGCTATAGTCTCATAGCTGCACACAAGTGCTTCTATGCCTGTACTAGGCCCACCCTGTCTTATTTTCATGCAGTTCTTTGTGCTGTGTTGAAGGTGTCTTCCAAAGGTTGCTTGACTTTGGAGAGCAGCTTGTTTACTGGTGCTCTTAAGACTACTTATCTAGTCCTTTGGAGGTCTGGCAGTCTGAAGATGGGTGCGCCGTGCCACAGTACATGTGGAGCTCCCCACACCACCTCTATGGTTTCAGGTTTGGGACTTACATTTTTTTCCAACCTGCAGCTACCCATGGAAGAGATCATCTGAAAGTACCCTTCATCTGGGAGTAATTGCCTGAAATATAATCAAGAAGGGCAATTGTCATTTTATAGACTCCCACTTGCACAAAGGTAATATTTAAATCAGCAGAATTTAAACAAAAAGTTGTTGAATGAGAAGTCACTGGGCATTCCAGTATTTGAAGGGATGTCACACAGAGGAGGGCAAAGATCTCTTCTCGGTCATCCCAGTTTGCAGGACACGGAATAATGGGCTCAAGTTACAGGAACCTAGATTCCACCTAAACATCAGGAAAAATTTCCTGACTGTCAGAGCAATAAGACAATGGAATCAACTACCTAGGGAGGTTGTGGGCTCTCCCACTCTGGAGGCATTCAAGGTGCAGCTGGACAGACATCTGTCAGAGATGCTTTGACCTAGATTCCTGCATTGAGCAGGGGGTTGGACTCGATGGCCTTGTAGGCCCCTTCCAACTCTACTTTTCTATGATTTTTCTATGATTTCCATTATACAGGCAGTATATATGAAAGTTGGGGCGTTCGTAACCTGTACAACCTGTAACATTATACAGGTTACGAACACCCCAACTTACAGACAACTCATACTTAAGAACGGACCGTCATATACGTAAAAATCTGAGTTAAATACAATGGTTTGTACTTACGAATGCACACACTATACTTTGCGGCACTTTACAAAACTTTGCACCACTTTGAAAACATTGTGCGGCTTCTGTTCTGACTTATGTACACATTCGACTTAAAGACAGACTTACGAACAGATCTCATTCATAACCCGGGAACTGCCTGTATTTAAGTTCCTATATTTGTGCCCATGTATGTAGACTAACCGAAGGATGTTAATACAGATATAATATTTTGTCAGTATGAATTTAGATACAATTAGGATTTAAATAAATTGTATGACATCAGGGTTTGTGCCAAGAAGCCCATCACCACCAGTGACCTGAAAATGTGCTCAGTGGAAACAAAGTTTAATAGCATTTCATCATCATCATCAGGCGATCACTCGTGACTGAGTAAGATTGTCTTCTGGGATAAAAGGAGGAAATTCTAAAGAAGATTGTGTAGACTCTAGCGATGGGTCCGTAAGTGACTGTGGAGGCCAATTCTAGATCCACACAGCTTCCCACAGTGAGGACACAGATTACCAGATAGAAGATGGTCCTGTAAAGGATTCATTTGACGTGCTTTTCGCTTAGCACGTTTCTCCCTTTCACCTTGCACTCGGGCTTCTTCAAAGTCCATGGAACCTTTGTGAAAGGCCAACCTCCATTTAGATCGTTCATGGGCCAGAGCTTCCCAGTTTTCGATGTTTATTACATTTTTTTAGATTAGCCTTATGAACATCTTTAAACCTCTTATATTGACCACCGATATTCCGCTTTCCATCCTTGAGTTGGGAATAAAGTAACTGCTTTGGGAGACGGCAGTCAGGCATTCGAACAACATGACCGGTCCACTGAAGTTGGCGTTGAAGGATCATTTTTTCAATGCTAGTAGTCTTTGCTTCTTCCAGTACACTGACATTTGTTCGCCTATCTTCCCAAGTAATTCGCAGGATTTTCCAGAGGCAACGTTGATGAAACCTTTCAAGGAGGTGGAAGTGACGTTTATAGATAGTCCATGTTTCGCAGGCATACAATAAAGTTGGTAATACAATGGCTTCATAAACCAGTGTTTTGGTCTTCTTACAAATATCCCGATCCTCGAACACTCTATGTTTCATTCGAGAAAACGCGGCACTTGCGGAAGCTCAGACGATGCTGGATTTCACTGTCGATGTTAGCTGTAACAGAAAGATAGCTGAAGACATGGCCTTTATATATTATTAAGCACGGAATACAAGCCAGGGTGATGTATTAGGTTGCAGAGAGAGATTATTTTCTTTTTAATTTGGCCCATTAGCTTGTTTTCTCACACTTCTGCCATTGAGATTTGCACAAAGAAAGCAATTTCAACAGTTATGGCAGCTACAGAGAAGAATACAATTTCATTTCAACATATTTAGCCACCTTGGGTTAATATGACAAATGTTAGCAAACTGGGACTTCTTGGAAATCCATTATTATTATGGCATCAAATCAATCAATACTATCTTCCACATCTGCAATTAATTACAGTTATATAAATTTGCATGAGACACCCATTTCTCAAATAGTCATTTATGTTATATTGGAGTGGCAAATACACTTCAGCAGAATTTTGGTTGGGATTAATTAGTTAGTCTAATGGACCATGGATCTGTCCCAACATGGCTATTCTGTTTTACTACATCCCTAGACTTTATGTACCTGAAAGTTACCCACCCCGATCCAGCAGGGCCCCTAAGCAGGCTGTTGCACATATATCTTTAGCTGTATAGGGAATCGCATGTACAACCAGGTGCTGTGCTCATGGTTCCTCTCCCTGATCCAGAGCTGGTGCTCTGTGCACACAGCCCCTTTTAAAAGGCCAGCACCATGCCGATCAATGGTTCGGGAAAGTTTTCAGTTTGTTTGTTTTTAAACATGCTATGCCCATGGAGATTTTACGACTCCACATGTGCTCTGTTGGATTGGAATTACTCAGTTTGTAATGTTAAAAGGACAATACACGTGTCCCTAGCTGGGGTAGAGAGTTTACTTACCCCCACACACACACACACTATTGGTGCTGTAATCACACAAGCGCACACATGCATAAGGGTTTGATTGTGTTGTTCTTTCTCCTATAGCATCTGCTCCCACTGGACTGCAACCTGCATTTTAAATTTGGGCAATATACAAAGGGGTTAGGGAGTTCTCTTGTGGGAGTCAGTGGAGGACATGTCACCTCACAAAAACCAGTATGTGTCTGGCACACATGCATCACTAGACTATGGAACTTGTGTTATTTTGAGACAACACAAATTCACCCAGCATCTATAACTATAGGGAGCATATTTATTTATTTACTGTACCCCCGTCACTGAAGTTCTCTGGGCAGTGTGCAATACATTATGTACAAACATTAAAACAAAAAATAAAAACAGTGAGGAACAAAACCAAGATAAAACCAGCAACAAATAATAAAACCATTTCAACATCATAAAACCAGAGGCAGAATAGAGTCCAAAAAGCACTAAAAACATTTCTTAAAATGCCTGGGAGATTAAAAAGGTCTTCACCTGGCACTAGAAAGACGATAACATAGGCGCCAGTCAGTTTCTCTATGATGGTGCCACTGACTTTTCACATAGTCATTGTAACCAACCACTGTCAGTGTAATTAAACATGGCTGTTGTAACCATTGTCATGGTCCAGTGTGTGTGTTTTTCTGCACTTGTGTTGTCCTGCTTTCTCTTCTGGCAGTTTTGATAAGATCAATGCTGAAATCCCAGTGGGTGAAAGCTTGAGAAGGAGAGGGAGAGGAGCAGACTAACAATCAAAACAGAAAGGGTTTGTCCTCAGTTTACTATCTGCATACCAACACCTTTCCTTGTAAACAATTTGGAGGGTTCTTCTGCTTGCTGATTAGATCTTCCTTTACATATAAAGCTGCACCAGGTTGCCCAGTGTTGTTAGTAAATCCTTTAATCCTTTCCTTAAAGAAAGTTTCTATTCTAAATGTATGGACATGTTTTGCTAAGTTCAAACCTTGGAGGTGTGTGTGTGTGTGTGCATGCGTGTGTGTGTGTGTGTGTGTTCAACACATTCTCCACAAGGCTTCTGGAAAACGTTTTGTAACATATTGTGCTCTTTATTTCTGCTTACATGTAGAAATATATCTTCTTCCATGGAATGATCCATGGAATTCTGGGAACTCTAGGACAATGGTATTCTCATGTGAACACATAAACTATTTGCTCATTTTGTCTAGATGCAGACCTGATCAAAGTGATTGTGAAAGAAGTGAATATACAGAGGAACAGAGGCTGTGTCCAGAATATTTACTTATAATAAGATACATGAGCAGAAAAATGCTCATTGCAAGGGTTTCTCCTGCTTTCTTTCCATGTTATGAAAGTAGGTCACAGTACAAGTAATGGACGTGACATATGTACCAGTCACTTCTTAGTTTTAGTCACATTTGTCCTCATTTACTGTTTTTACATGGTGATAGTGTGAAAGGTGGTCTAAAGATATTTACTTTTGATTACCTTGGAATCTTTCATATGTGGTTGCTCCTGAAGGATGTTCAGATCATTAAGAAAGGTAATTTGCTTATGTTGGAACTATTCTCCCTCCCCCTCAATTTGTTTTTAAATAATTGTAAACAAACAAAATTAAAAAATACAAAAACTAAACATCTGTGAAGCCTTCTATATCCACAGTGTTGATTCCATTAATAAATTAAACAAAACCGTTTATTAGCACCATTGATGACATCTTACCTGATGAAGAGCTCTGAAGATCTCAAAAGTGTGCACAATTTTTTGGGGTGTTCTCTTGGTTGGCATAATAAAGGTATTACACTAATAAGGATTTTGGGATTTTTCTTATGGCCAACACGGCTACTTTTGCTTTTTGTGTGACTTGGAGAAAACTGAATTTAGCCATTCAACAGTGGGACTACTGCACTGGAGGAATAGGATTTTATACCACCTGAAGCTGGGACTTGATTCTCTAAGGCTTCATCCCCTCTAACTACTAGGTAAAGCTACCCAATTTGGCTTCTATTGACTTTTAGAAACCTAGTACAGCATATAAAACAGGGGTGGTGGATGTGTGGCCCTCCCGATGTTGTTGGACTGCAGTCCCGTTGACTGCACAGCCAGTGATGAGGGATGATGGGAGTTGCAGTCCAACAACATATGAAGGGCCACATGTCCCCCATCCCTGATATGAAATCATCTCCAGCTTTGTGAATATAAGGGCTGTCTAGTTTTTCTCTGTTTTACACTGATAAAGGAGGCTGTGTGTGCTTTGGCCAAGATGGAGATGGTTCTGAGGAACAGCTAGATTTTAGATCTTCAAAAATGGGGGATCAAACTTTTCCATCTTTCCTGCTCCCAGCAGTCTTAGGGGCAGCTCCAGCAGAAGCCTGAAACCATCACCTCACCTGCTGGAGCCTCATTTGAATGTCTGCAGACCTCTCCTCCTCCACTGCATCTCAAGACTGTGATTATGACTTCAACATCACATCAGTTTTTTCCCCTCCTCCCTCTTCCCCGCCCCACCCACAATGTGCTTTTTGTAACATCTTGCCTGATGAAGATATCGAGAAACCTCAAAAGCATGCGCACATTTTTTCGTGGGTTTTTCTTTTTTCTTTTGCTTGGCCTAATAAAAACATTACACTAGTATAGATTTGGGAATTTTTCAGTTATTTGTCCATTTCTGCCAAATCAAGATATATTAATAGCTTCTACTGAACAGAAGGAGGTTGAACAGCCTCTCTGGGAGGCTGGAGAGAATACAATTCTCTCTTTGACTAGTTATAAATAATCCTAGCAACTGATTTTACCTTGAAAGTGGTGGATGTAGCATTTTTGGGTTGTGTCAGTTCAACAGACTAGAAAAATAATCATTTGACATTCTGCCTTGGTGTGATCAGTGGAGGCTTCAGATTATGCTGTAATCTAGTAAACCTCTAATGCATGTGTTATAGGTTGTATGCCCATATCAGTTTTGGCCCCTTTTTGCTGTGCCTCATTGCGTTTAGAATTGTCTGCCCTGTATGATGTTCAATGAAGAGATGTGCGCATGAAGCATTATGGTAACCAGCTCCACCCTTAAGCTGTGTGTGTCCATTGTAAGGTCTGAAAAGAGCCCCACACATACACTGTATGCACAGAGGTCTCTCTCCAAGTGCAGGAATCCTGTTTTTCAGAAGACCTGTGAGCTACCTGCACATACAGTTGTACATGTCGGGCTCTTTCCATACCTTACAACCAACACTCTGCACTCTGTTTTTAAGATTCTCTCCTGCTCTCAATTTCTGCTGTTGATGTTGTTTTCAAGTTTTTAAGTTCTTTTAACATTTTGAATTGTTTTTAAAGTTTTCAAATGGTTTTAAAGGTGTTTTTTAAAAATTTAAATGATTTTAAACCTGTTGCAAGGTTTAACTGACGGTTGCCTTGGGGGTTCTATTTGGGCAGAAAGGTGACTCATACATTTATAAATAAATAAATAAATAAATAAATAAAATATTTGTAAACATGGGAAAAATCTGCCAGTGTAATGCCACCCCAACACTTACTCATCCAGGCAAGCATGAAGAATTGAACACATGAACACATGAAGAATTTCTGATGGAGGTTCTTATTAGGGATTTACTGGTTCCACTCAAGTTACTTGGCTGAAATACATACAGTAATACCTTGGATTGCAAGTAACTTGGTTTGAGAGCGTTTTGCAAGACAAGCAAATTTTTAAATATTTATTTAATTTTTTGTGACTTGATAATCAAGCGACGTCTTGCAATACAAGTACTGTAGTACGGCTTAAATTAAAAATCTCTGTACAATTTTTTTGGGGGGGATTTCGTTTTGATATAAGAGTGTTTTGGATTACAAGCACGTTTCCGGAACGAATTATGCTCCCAATCCAAGGCATGACTGTACTATGGATGGAAAATTGCAACCGGGTTTGAGAGAGAAAGTATTGTTATTGCTGTGAGATTGTGGGATTTGGACAAGAGACGGTTAATGGGGATAGGAGGACTGCTTAAAGTTGGTCCAGTGTCCTGGCTAGGCTCTAGAGGCCCAGAGGAAATGGCTTACAGCATGAGCACTCAAAGTTGGTTCTTTAGTACATTGGACAGGGCACAGTTATGCTGGGTAGAGCATGGTCAGGACCTTGGACAGTGTACTGCAGTGGATACTGGCTGGGCTATTCCCTCAGGAGAGCTATTGTCCCAGGAGACTGCAGCTATCTGAGGGCTGAGGCCTTAAGAATGCTGGAGGGTCAGATCTTTTAGAGCAAGGGCAGGCAGAAAGCAGATCTCCAGCTGTTTGGACTTCTACTCCCAGCATCCCTGACCATTGGCCATTCTGGCAGGGGCTTCTGGGAGTCCAAAACATCTGGAGATCTACCTTCTGCCTACCCCTGCTTTAGAAGCTTCACCCCTGCTGGATGCAGTTCTTAAAGGGTCCATGTATAATTCTTAGAAAGCTATATTTTCACACACACACACACACACACACACACACATGCATACATACAGATTTCATATACATGTATTGAAACTGACATATTCAATTCTATTATTATTAATAGCCCTTTTATTAATACTGCACCATCAATGTACATAGCCCTTTCCAGAGTTTCATAAACAAAAAGGAAGGTTCCCATTCCCACAATATTGCAATCTAAATTTGACAAGAAAACAACACAGGGAGAGACAAAGGTAGCAAAGGATAGATGTGGGCAGGCATAGTTACATGTACTTCAGTTTGGTTTCAGCTGGGAATAAGGGGCCTTGCAAAAGAAAAAAGAAGAGTTTTGTAGAGAGATTCGAAAAAAAAGGGAAAGGTGGCATCATGTACATGTTCACAGAGAAAGTTCCAGCCATAAGAGACAGCAAGGGAGAGTGGGTAGAATTCTTTAAAGAGAGCAGAATAATTTTACTGCAATTGAGGGTAGTAGAATTGGAGTTCCTAAGGCAAGGGTGGATAACTTCAGGGGGCCTGGGGGCCATTTTTACCACACAGAACCCCCCTGGGCTGCAGTCTACTGGTCACCCCCACAATTTAAAAAGTTGGGGAAAGTGGCATCTGTAGCACTATGGAGTGCCAAAAGGGTCATTTGCTTACTTGAAAACTGAATTGGACCCTTTATAGAACTTCATAGCAGCTACAGTTGCCATTTCCCCCTTAAAAATAATTAATTGTGTGTGTGTGCAAATTTGTGGGGTAGCAGGGGCTGCATGTGGCCCACAGGCTGCGTTTTGTCCACCCCTGTCCTAAGGGGACAGGGAGTGCCAAAATGGGAAATAAGGATAAAAAAATAGCATGGAGGAAAGTATGTGGATAGCTTTCAAGTGGTGTTATGAACCAGGCTATTTTCTAGCCCCAAATCTCTAAAGTAGTGCATGAGAATCAATCTGTTTTGAAGAATCTCATGTCTTGGCAAGAAAGTGCTTCACCTGAGCTTGAACATGACATTTTCATTAAGCAATCACAACAGGTACATTTGTTTCCTTCCTGTAGACAGATGGCTTGGTACCCTAGGTTGCCTTATAGGCTGTCAAGATAAGTATGTGTGATCGTGTGTGAAAAATATAATTTTTGAGGCCACCTATTGCAAAGGCCACATTTAGCTATATATACAACAGGGCCTTCAAATGAATAATTAATCACTGACCTCCTTAATATTCAAAACTGATATAAAGTGTTCTATTAATTGATGTGCCTGCCTCTTATGAAACAAGGTCCACGTGAAATGATGTATCAAGTTGTTTAATGAGGACTCCTCTGTGAATTTCTCTCTTTAATTTGTTTTTTCTGAATGATTGACAGTCTCTTCTCTAGATGAAATAGGGAACAGAGTTCTTCTGCCTTCAGATAAATTGCCCAAACAGGGTCAAATTAGATGATGAATGTATGACTGCCACAAAAACTAGTACTCTAGTCCCCATTATTCTTAGTGTAAAATTTAGTTCAGTAGTAGGCATCTTGTGGCCCTCCAGATGTTTTGGCTTACAGCTCCCATCAGCCCTAGCCATCACAGCCAATGCTGAGAAATGAAGGGAGTTGTAGGCCATAACATCTGGAGGGCCACAAGTGGACTCAACATCCTCAGGCATGTACTTCCCGTCTCTCTGTCCCATGATAGCTGTGAACAATAACAGTTATTGTTATGTAATATTTATTTTGTGTGACCTCTGTGAGGCAATAATTTAACTGAGTGGGCCTGAGGCCTTGTTTTGTTATTGTCAAAGTCATGTGTGGTAGTTGCTTAGTGACATTCTGAAGTGGGGGAGAGAGACAATTGCTTTGAATATTGTTATATGGCGCCTGGGTCAGGTAAATTAAATTATGATTGGCTGGGGATTCTAGCTAGGTGGAAAAGAGGAGTTGGGAAATGACAGTTAAGGTATGACAGTTGACAGCTGAGAGAGTGAGCCTGTGCTAGTCAGAGAGGGAGAAAGTCTGCTGGCTGATGTGTTGGTGTTTTAGAAGGAGTAAGGGAAAGCTGAGGAAAAAATGAATAGCTAAAGCCTGGATGTTAAGCTATTATTTCTCTGTTGGATAACCATATATGGCTGGTGAAGATCAGGAGTAGGAAGCAGATGGCTGTGCTATGCCAAGAGTCTGCCCTAAGATCTTGCCACAGGAAGGTTATATAAGCAGGCAGTAAAAACTCAGATAAACTGTCCAAGCAGCCAGAAATACAACAGGAGGAGCTTTTGTGTCAGAGGAAGACTTTACCCAGAAGCTGGACCTGGTTGTAAGTGTATTTGGCTGGGTGGTTTAGAGAATTTGGCCTGGGGTATAATAAGTCATTAGAAGCTTAGCAACAGTATCTCTTGAGTCCTTAATAATTTTCACTGTGTTTTGAAAACCCCAAATAAATATTAGAAATTCCTTATGTACAAAATATCCCTTTAATAAATTACTTATTTGATTGTTCAACTTGTTTCTAGGGTTGGTGCCCATTTCACACCTGAGCCTCTTATACCAGCTACTAGGAGGTTTTAAGGTATTCCAATATAATTTGTTGCTGTGGGAAAGGGTCAGCTTGTGGAACTCTGAGTTATAGTGGCAGAGAATTCCTTAGGCCCTGAAATATAAGCATTTGCTATAAACAAGAAACCCTGTAAGTGGGATGCCTAGTGAAGGAGCAGTTCCCTCCATAGTTGGTGGCAGTGCTGGGGATAGGAAATCCCCCATAGTAGCCAATAATGTGGAGCCAGGGTGATGATGCACATTTGGATTGGGACCACCACACACCAGGAGGGAAGGATTAAACCTTTCCCCTGCCACCATTTGCATCCCAAAATTTTCCCCCTTCATGCAGAGTTTTTTTGAAAAGCAAAAAAAAACTTCCATTAATGCCAATGGAGACACTTTTCCTTTTTTTAATCCATATGTGGGGGTTTGGGGAATTTCAGGAAGCAAATGGTGGTGGGGAGAGTTTAATCCTTCTCTTCTGGTGCATATTGGGTCTGATCCAAAGCAGGGCCACACACTTGCTCTAGAGTAAAAAAAAAAGCTAATCCCCAGCTACATGCTATGCAATGAACAAATGTCGTTTGATCCCTAGTTTGAGCCTCAATAGTAGTCATTTATTATTTATTTAATACATTTTTATTTTTATTTTGTATTAAATAATAAATATAGTAGTCATGATGCAGCACCTCACTTCATTCACAGAAGTCCTTCCGAGGATTGGTAGTCACTTCAGTTATTGACTGTAGCCCTCTTCAGAAGAGCTGCTCACACATGTTTAAATTCAATGTGTGAGCTGGGATTGCCTCCAACACTGTACGGCCAGCTGGCCTTGCCCCCAACAGTCACATGCTGACACGGGTGTCTACAAAGGGAAAGACTTTGCATATACTGCTGTACACATGAAGGCCCCATGTGATAGGGAATCCTGATCACTGGGGCTTCCCAATGGTACACACAAAGGCTTCCTTCTTGCAGTCATCTGCATCAATGTGTGAATGCTACGGGTGGAGTGGGGAGATCATGAGAGTGCATCATGGCAGGAGCCATCCTGAGGGATGCCAGCGGGCATGGTTTCACTCAGACAGGGCAGGCACAATATGTCCAACTCTGACAGATGTGTAAATTTGCTTGAAGGCTTCTGTCATGCCCCTGCCCATGGGCAAAGTGTTATATCTGTTAGTCTGTGAGGGGAGGGGGGAGTGTGGAATGTTGAGATGTCTGCTGATTGGCTGAGAGAGTGAGGGTGTGTGTGAAGCCTGTGTTATAAAAACGGTGGGCGGTGCTGTTCAAAAGAAGTCTGAGGTCTGGAGAAAGAGGGAGGAGAGGGAAAGAGAGAGGGGGAGAGAGTGGGTGTTTGTGAGAAGGTTGAGAAGTCTGAGCAAGAGAGAGAGAGGGTTTTCAACATTTAGAATCTATTAACATTATCAATTTCCCTACCCTTAATTGTAAATAAATAAATTTGTTTCCCTTTAAAACTTAAAAGGAGCAGGGATGGGGACTCGGACTCGAGGACTCGACTCGTGAGTCGGACTGAGTCCCCCCTCTGACTCGACTCGGACTCAAGTCCCAATATTTTTAATGGGACTCGAGACTCGACTCGGGACTCGAGACCAAGGACTCGTCAACATCCCTGGGCTGTTGACGAGTCTTCTGGCTGTGCCAGAAGGAGCGCGATCACCGGTGAAGAGCGCATGGAAGTGAGGCGCGCCGCTGCTCGGCCACTATGGACAGCTACCAGGAGCGCAGCCCCAACAATGTGTTGAGATTTATTTTGATTGATGTGTTGTGGGGGGTTTGGGTTAGGGTCAGACATTTTGGGTTTGGCTGCCTCTGCCTGCCTGTTTGGGGTTCCCAGCCTCCTATGCCTGCCTGGTCTCTTCTTGACCTGTTCAACAGTTGAATTGTCCAAGACAAAGGCCTCTGCCTGCCTGCTTTGGGGAGTTTTGAAATAAAAAGGCACACTTGTGCCTAGAATTTATTTAAGCCACACATCTGAAGTAGCCTTATTTTGTTGGGGGGAAACCCCATTGATTTTAATAGGGACTCGTGGAGTCAGTTTTGGGAGTGACTCAGGACTCGTGACTCGTGAGTCACCATTTTGGACCAAGGACTCGGACTCGGACTCGAGACTCGGGTCCAAAGACTCGTGACTCGACTCGTGACTCGAGACCAAGGACTCTTCAACATCCCTGAAAAGGAGTGGTCAGAATAAGTTACCCTGAAGGAGTTGGTGGCAGTGGAGTGTGATTTTTGAAGTGCTGGCAAAGGTGCTGGGTTGGACAAGGAGGGAGGTCTGACTGACAGCTTCACTGTATCAAACTAAGGGCTCATCGTACTCATGCACAGCTGGGTCCATTTGCAAGTGTTTAAATAAAATCCTGGTTTAAGAGCTTACAGTTATTTCTTCCCCATTTTCTCCTTACAAATTATGGGTGAAAATCAATATCACACATGAGCAGACTTCTGCTCCTGCAACGGAACTTTCCCTTCCTCTCTTCCCCGCTGCAGCACACGGGCATCCCTCCAAAATCTCCTCCAGGGGGTCATCCAGCCCAAATTTACACATTCTGAGGGTGCATGAGAGGGAGGTTTCAGGAGGGAGGGAGAATTTCCCCCTCCCCATTCTGCTGACAGAAGCCTTTCTATCCATGGGAGGGGTTCATTTACAATCCTAATCGTTGCATGGATTTTGTTGAAGTGTATTCTCACATTTCTTTGCCATTGAGTATTCAGAAAGCAATGCAAAAACACAAATAGATAAATAAATAGAACGAAGTTAGTAAATAAAAATAAGCAAGCAAGCAAAGTATTAAGAGAATTGGTGAAAAACATACCTTTAAATTAGGTTTTCATTTTACATACTAAAATACAATGTACGTGTTGAGATTAAGAGAGCAATCCTATAGTCCCTGGGCAAGCATCCAAGGGACCATAGGATGGCTCGGATCCCCCTCTCTGAGCTTGGAGACAACATTCTGACCTCAGAAGGGGGAGTTGGAGATCTGAACCCTAATCCCAGCCCCGTGCAACCACTGCAGAGAAAACCATGTTGGCTGCCTTTCTGAGTTTGGAAAAACTTGGAGAGGGTGAAAGGGTGGGTGGGGAGGAGACTGGAGAGGCCAGGATCCGATTTATCCTGAGCCTCCTCCAGCCTCCTTCCCTCCCCCTCCAAAGTGCCCTTGCTACACAGGTTGAAAAGCCCGTCTTGCAAAAAAATCAAAGATTGGAGGATGGAGAGGCAAATATCGCCTTTGCTGCTCCACTTGACCTGCTGGCTTCAGCTCATCAGGGCATAGGAATCCCGGAAGCCTCGGGTTCAGGGGCTCCTGAGCAGTGATATTTATTTCTCAATGTAAAGCCAGTTAGGGTGAAATCCATAGGATTGTGCCCTAATTGGCTTTACATTAAGCAGTAATGTAAAGCCAGTTACGTTATATCTGTAATAGTCTATGTCTATGCAGAAACTATTCATCTTTTTAAAGGGTTACAGACATATTTTGCACAGTATATTTTTCATTTTTTAAAATGGTCTGAATCTAGAATCATAGGAAACTGCTTTATATGGAGTCAGACCATGGATCCATCTAGCCCAGTATTGTCGACACTGACTGGCAGTGGCTCTCCAGGGTTTCAGGCAGGATTTCCCCCAGCCCTACCTGGAGATATATTGTATGTTTTATTGTTGTATTTATGTATAAATTGTGAACCTCCCAGAGAGCTTCGGCTGTAGGGTGGTATAGAAATGAAAGGAGATGCGAGGGATTGAACCTGGGACCTTCTGCATGCAAAGGAGGCAGGGCCGGTGTTACCATTAGGCCAACTAGGCAGCTGCCTAGGGCGCAGGGCTAAAGAGGGTGCCAGAAACGCCTTGAAAAAAAATAGCGCTCTCAAGTGGCAAGGGGGGCGCTAAATATCTGATCTTGCCTAGGGCACCAAACTGCCTTGCCTGAAAGGAGGTGCTCTCCCACTGAGCCACCGCCCTTCCTAAGCCCTAAATTGACCATTTGAAATGTGCTACTTGTGTGTGTGGTGGTGCATAACCAGTTACCTCTTAGTACAGACTCTGTGAAAAATGAAGTTTCTGGGCAGGGGGAGGGGAAAAAAGATGTAATAAACAGAAGGCAGTCACTACAAAGTAAGACTCACTGAAACCAAATCACCCTTTCTTCAAGTTGTATTGATTCATGTGTGCGTGAGCATAGAGCACCTGATAAACTGGGTATATGAAATCCATCTGTGCTCTATTAAGTTAAATCTATCAATTTCACTCCAGTATCTGATCATGTAGGTGTAGAGAATGTGCTGCTGATGAAAAAGGATGATGGCTCTACGGATTATATCTATATCATCTATATATCTGTAATCTCACACAGAATCCCTCCATCTCCTTCATGAGTTCATTCCACTGTTAGAAAGTTTAGAAATGGGTTTTTGTAGTAGCTATACACTATCCTTGCTACTCGTTCAAAAAAAACAAATGAAGAACAATAGCTGTATAGCAAAATCATGTCACTGCAATAAAGTCGCTGCAATTTAAACACACTGAATGTGCAAGGAATGTTATCTCAGTGCTGGCCCTCCCATGAGGTGGGATGAATCCCCCACTTCAGGCAGCAGATTTGGAAGGGCGGCAGATCCTGTGTGCCTACCACTGGGAGTCCCAATGCCGCCGCCGCCACCACCACTACCATCCTATGCCTCTCAAAGTGAGACATAGGTGGGTGGGCACTTGAGAGACCCCACTGGGCACTCCCCTGCTGTGGCAAATGCTGCAGCAGGAAAACAGCCGCTGTGGCTCTTTATTTATTTTATTTATTTATTATATTTATACCCCGCCTTTTTCATGAAAGGAACCCAAGGCGGCTTACATAGTCCTCCTCCTCCTCTCCATGTTATCCTCACAACAACCCTGTGAGGTAGGTTAGGCTGAGAGTCAGTGACTGGCCCAAAGTCACCCAGTGAGTTTCATGGCCGAGCGGGGACTAGAACCTGGATCTCCCGAGTCCCAGTCCAGCACTCTCACCACTACGCCACACTGGCTCTTCAGGGCAGCCACCACTGTCACCCATCCTATGTCTCACTTTGAGTAAGGCATAGGCAGGGGGCTGATATACAGAGCCATGCCAGCTGCTACCCTGCTCCACCAAAGGCCTCAGCAAGAGAGCACCTGGCACAGCTCTCCACAGAGACCATCCAACCAAATGCCTCACTCCAAGAGCGAGGCATTGACAGGAATGTGACCCTGGCGATCACCGGTGCTGCCATGGCATGGGCTATCTTCAGGGCCACCTCTCCACCAATGCCTTGCTCTGAAAAAGGACCCCTCAGAGCAAGGTACTAAGCAGAAGCTGGTGTGGTAGCAGCAGCTCCTGCTCCCCCTGGCAGCAGCATGAGGCACCAGCTTGTGCTCCCCAATCCCTTCACTTCTGGCAGCGGCGGCAGTGTGTCCTCCTTCCTCAGGTGGTGGGAGGTCTTGTGCCAGCCCTGGTTATTCTCTTATTTAGAATCATTTAGCTGACCCAATCTTTGCTTCTCCTTCCAAAGGCTCTGGGAAGATAATAACAAACATGCAGCTACCCATGGATCATTGTCCTCAGTAAGGAAGCCAGAACAATTAATTGAGTGATAATTCTTTCAGAGTGCTATCAAACTAGATCTCGCATCCTTCATTATCCACATTGGTATACAGTGCTTCAACGGCAAAACTCTCCATCTGCACTGTATCTGCAAACTCCAACTGATGCAACTCACCTATAGTTGCTTGGTATTTTCCAAATGAGCTGGGACACAATTTAGCAAAGGGGTTAACATAGTTGTAATCAGCCAGTGGGCTGATATTCAGCTTATAAAACACGTGCTAGACGGTGGTCTCTTCACATGAGGGAGAAACATGCTGGTAGGCCACGCTCAGTTAAGCTCTTTGTACTGGCACTTGAATGGAACCACCAAAGGAGAAAGATGTTTATTGATCAACTGAAACATGATAACAGTGTGAAGGATGAAATGAAACAAGCCATGATGTTTATTAATGCAGCTTGATAGGTTCTTAACACAGGTACTGCTTGTTAATTATCCCCCCAGGCCTGTTTCTGGTCTGTTCCTGATTGGTTTGGGCTCAGTTTATAAGTAGTACTATAGCATACTCTCATTTGTGACTGAAGCCGGAGTTTTATGCTGAAAAGTTTCATATTTATAAATTTCAAAAGATTTTTTATAAATTACCTCAATGCATGATTGCTGGTTGTTTATTGTGGTTTGGAATAAACATAAAAATGAAAAATAACCACTCTGAAACTCACTAAGGCTGCAATCCTATACCACCTTACCTGGAAGAAAGCCCCACTGAACATGTATGGCTTTCTATGCTAGCTTCCAGTCCATTATGCTTTCTCCTTCCTGGCTGGAAACAGGTAAATAGTGTGATCTGGAAGGCTCAAGCTATTTACCTATTTGAGGACCATGCAGCCAGGAGCAGAGGCAAGGTGCTTGATTTTATTTCAATTGGTGTCAGTCAGATGCTGGTGCCTTGGGTTGGCCCTGTGTTCTGAACACATTCTGTGTCAATAAAGCATGATTGCCTAAAAAAGCATGATCATGTGAATCAACCCCTATCTGATTATATTCAAATAAGCTGCATAGGGAAGCATGTAAGCACTCCTGTGCATTCGATTTTATTTTGAAGTGTTAGACCAGTAATGTTTAATATACCTGGGAGAGGCAGTAGGGGGTGGGGTCTGAAAACACAGCATCAGATTCTTTTCTTTTTTAAAGCTAACAAAAGATGAGTGGGGGGTTCCTTACTGGATTTGATGGTATATTTATGTTTTCAAATTGTCCTGAAGAATGAGTTCAGCCAGTTCTAATGGAAATGCCAAGAGAGAGCTCCTGTCAAATGAAGCAAAAGCTGATTCATCTGATCCTGGAAGAGAAGGTATTCAAGAACTCAAAACCAATCTGTGCCAAGTTTTATTCTTAATGCTCACTCAGGGATTGTATCTCTGCCAGCAACAGTACAGAGAACTGGCTGTGTTCTCAAAACCCAGAGATGCAGGGAACACAGAGGGTTTCTTTTTCTTTTTGATTTTTTTAAATAAAAAAACAGACATAGGTGAGGTAAAACAGAGACAGGCAGACTTCAGGCTTTGGGGATCTACTTTGTATTTTGTACTAGAACCCCAATATCCACAAACCAGAGCATGCTGCAAATGACATACACTTAGAATTAAAGAATTTTGAGTCCAGAAATTTGTTTTGAGTGCCAGAACTGAATGCAGCTCACAGTCCTTCCACATCAAAAATCCACTGCTGGTTTACCCCAGGCTTCCTGCTATTGTTCAACAATTGGGTTTCAGAAGTCCTTGCCAATCTACTGCAAATCACCCAAAGATCTCCCACTACATCCAGATCTACCTTTTTCTGCTCACCTCTGCTGTAGAACCATAGCAGAACCATAGCTGTTAGCACTCGCACCGACACACACTTTATTTTATTTATTTATTTATTTATTTATTATATTTATACCCCACCTTTTTTCCTGCAAGGAACCCAAGGTGGCTTACATAATCCTCCTCTCCATTTTATCCTCGCAACAACCCTGTGAGGTAGGTTAGGCTGAGAGTCAGCGACTGGCCCAAAGTCACCCAGTGAGTTTCATGGCCGAGCAGGGACTAGAACCCGGATCTCCCGAGTCCCAGTCCAACACTCTCACCACTACGCCACACTGGCTCTCTTTGGGGTCATCTCACTTTGGGGTCAGATGGTGCATGCGCGCGTGTGTGTGTGTGAGAGAGAGAGAGACTATATGGACATATAATAATATACATATTAAACAGGAACGGTGCAGGGCTGTTTGGCGCCCTAGGCCAAATTATATTTTGCGCCCCCCTCTCGTGCCGTGGGGGGGGGCTCCGGAGCAAAGCAGCCCTGCTCTGCAACCCCCCCCCCGCGCCGCCGCCGCCGCCACCACCACCACCTTCCCCCCCCCATGCTGGCTGCTGGCTGCTGCTGCTGGCTGCTGCTGCTGCCGCCGCCTCCTCCTCCTCCTCCGACGCCACGGGACCCCCGCGCTTTTTTTTTTTGCTGGGGAAACCAGGGCAACAGGGCTGTTTAAGCCCTGTTGCCCTGGTTCCTCCTGTCAAAACAACGCTGGCGGAGCTCCGGAAACGACGCGAAGGTAGGTAGGTGGCTGGCGGGCGGGCGGGCGGGCGGGCGAGCGGGGGGGGAGGCGCGGCGGAGGCGGCAGGTGGGGCAGGAGCGCGGCGGCGGCAAGGAAGGAGCGCAGCGTTCGCGCCCTCTTCCGCCACGCGCCCTAGGCAGCCGCCTGGGGCTGCCTAGCGGTAGCGCCAGCCCTGATATTAAAGATGAATTACAGAAGGACAGATCCCTGCCCCCAAGGAGCTTACCATTTAAGATTCAATGCAAGAGGAAACAATACAGGAAGCAGGAGAAATGGAAGCTGAGGTAAATATGGAAAGAATATATGATTGTTTCAGTTACATGATCTTAGACTTGATTACAGTCTTAGGGCCATACTAGAAGGGATGCTAATCACTAGCAACCACATCAGTTAAAATATATATTAATATCAGGCGTGTGTGTGTGTGGGGGGAGTTCTTTCACTGTGCACAGTGCACTGGCCATGGAAGTTTAACCTGTCTTGCAGTTTAACCTATCTGATCATATAGGTGATGAGTTATCAGCCAATGGAATGCACTGGGGCAACATCTCTGCAGGTACTAAAGTTGAGGTTAGGAAGCAGCAGAAGGAATAGTGAGGTAGGTGTAAGCAGTCCATAGAGAGTTATTTATTTACAACAGTAGCACTGAATACAGGTTTTGGGTCTCCTTGAAAATCCCATTCTGTGTGTGTATTTTAAAGAAGAATGATCAATTATAACCAGCCTTGTAGTCAAAGCATAATAGTTTGAAATGCCATTTGGGAACAATGTAGGTTTTGTTTTCCATTTGCAATGGAATTTGGAATGGAATTTCCATTTGGTTATTTAGAAGTATTAATCCAAAATAGTTTAGGTTAGTATTTCATAGATCATAGAGTTGGAAGGGGCCTACAAGGCCATCGAGTCCAACCCCCTGCTCAATGCAGGAAACTAGAGGAGGGGTCTCCCATCCAAGTAATAACCAGGCCTGACCCTGCTTAGCTTTCCACGCTCAGACAAGCTGAGCCAGCGTGATCAAACAATGGGTGGTTTATAGATTGTCCATAAATGGAATCTATATATATAAAAGAAGGTGTCCTGACTGCCTGACTGATTTTGACTGACTCATCAATGCCCAGCTCAAACCATTTAATCTAGGAACGTGAAATTTTGAAGGGACATTGCTTTTATGATGTAGACACCCACAAAGGAAGGATTTTTGGAAATTCCATCCCTAAGGGGGTGAAAAGGGGGGAATTGCCCCACTCTCATATCTCCTATGGGCAAAACAACAGGGGAGCAGTTATGCAAATCAGCCTCACCTCATAATTGCTGCAGGAGCCAATAGCAGCAGTTATGCAAATAGCCCATACAACACTTAGAATGTTCCTATGAAATCCTGCAGGGGCCAATAGGGCTGGGTATGCAAATCTCCCCTAGGCCATTTGGAATGTTCTCTGAGGGGGTGAAAAGGGAGGGAAAGTTTTTAAATGACTGAATGACTGTTGTGTGGGGGGCGTTGTCGCATAGGCTCCACTCCATCACATTTTGATGGATCTACCCCAAACTTGGCACGGTCACTCTTCATCACCTGTAGACTCTCAGGATTAACCTGATTTTTCTTTAAGATCAGATATTTCTGTCAGAAAAGTTTTCTGCTGCCAGCACCCAGCCTAAACGTTACACTTTCAGTCAGAGACACTGTATCTTTTCCATTGTACCAAATCCTAAAATCCATGCGAGTGCAGCCGCAGGCAACAGCTAGTATTTTATAAATGGAAGATTTTATATTTTATAGTATTTGTATTAATAGAATGAATATTTGATATTAATTATAATCACACAGCTGATATGTATGAAATGACTGATTGTAATTTTAAACCAGCTAGGCTGATCTAGAGTTATGCATGGGTAGTTGTACTGTAAGAAAAGGGCCTCATAGCACACAACGGTGGGTTAAATTGTAACCTGAGGATATGCTCTACCAAAGTTCAGTACTAACAGCACAATCCTAAATATGTCTATTGAGATGTAAGGCTCATGGAGTTCAATGAAAAATACACCCAGGAAAAGGTGTATAGGATTGCAGCCTAACAGTACAACTCAGTACATGTCTACTGAGAAGTTAATAGGGCTTACTACCAGCTAAGTATAGGATTACAGCATAAATCACATTCATTTTAGCAGGAAATAATAAATAGATCTATTCCCTGCCATTAGCCATGATAGCTAAATGGAAACTCTGTGTTCAGAGGCATTCTACATCTAATTATTAACCCAAACCAGTTTCTGGGAGGGGAACAAGAAACAAATGATAGATGTTGCCTTCCCATCCTGCTTCTGAGAATCCTGAAAGCACTTATCTGGCCACTGTAAGAAACAGGATTCTTTGTGCTAAATGCAGGAATCTTCTTATGCTCTCGGCAGAGTAATCCTAAATCCCTGGGCAGGGTGGACACGTATGCATCACCAGAAAAGAGGACACCAATTTGCATACGCTGATTTTTATTATAGATGCCAATGTAGAAATAATTACTATAATTTAAATAGAAATACAATACAAGACATCTCACCATAGCGGGAAAGGCTGACTAGTTGAACTGTGTACCTGCTCAGGTGCCCTGCTTAGTACCATCCAGGCTCCTCATGTTTCTTTGACTTTAAACCAGATTTGGACTGAACAGCCCATCAAATAGAGGGCTGTCATTCTGACAGCTCTTCAAATAGAGGACTGTCCTCTGAACAGTAGGACACCAGGATGCCCTATGAGGAGAGATCTGCAGTAGAGCCACTGCCACATCCAGAGTCCTGCAGGGTCACAGCAGCTAGAGAGGGAGGCTGGGGTGGGGTGTTGTTGGTTTTGTTTTTTGCTGGTTTCTTTGCTGGCATTAAAAAACAAAATTAAAAAAACTTTCCCCTTCACATTGAAACCAATGGGAGGGACTTAACTATTCTAGCTATGGGGCTGTCATTCTTTTGGGGCCTGATCTGTGTGTATCAGAAGAAAGAGGTGCCTTAGGATGCTGTGGACCCATGACTTCCCCTGACACCTGCTCCCCACATGTCCCTGGAACACCCCAATGTGACATCCATGGCTTATGAAACACCACAGGTGTTCCACAGAGATGGAGGCAGAGCTTTCTTCCACCACCATTAGGTCTCCATGTATGGACCTCCCTCTCTGCCCACAGAAAAGGAGGTCCAAAGCATTTTATGGGCCACTCTCCTGTCAGGGAGCATAGGATTGCAGCCTTCAGCTCTTAGCTGAAATCAATGGAAATTGATTGAATTTTGCCCTAATTATTACAGAATCACAGTAGCATCTCTGCGTGGAAACTAAACAGGGGCTTTGTAGATACCAGGAGACAATGGAACATGAGATGGTCTCAGGCATACAACTGTTGTATAGCGAAATACAAGTACACTGCTATATATAATACAACATGTAATACACAATAATTGAAAAACATAGCTCCATGGCACTGAATATTAAAATGTATACACCACATTGAGATATAAACATTCAAACTGATATATGATGAAGCACACTGAATAAAGAATAAGACACTACTTTCAACATGATTGGTACAAACTGACTGAAAATTGCTGATAAAAGAGAACCACATGAATGGCTCTGTAGCAACGTCTGGAAAACATGGGATAGTCCAATGACTCCCAACAGAATGTAAACATGATACTCAACTATGTGAAGGCATTGCACTCATATCCTACTTGTAGGTTTCCCATGGGCATCTGATTGACCACTGTGTGAACATAATGCTACACTAGATGGACCTTGGTCTGATCCAGCATAGCTCCTCTTATGCTTTTATGTTCTTAAGAAAATCATATTTTGTAGATTATAGTGCATGGTCCAAAGGCACATGATGCAGCGCAGAAGCTAAGCAGGTCTCAGTCTAGCCAATGCCTTGATGAGAATGCTATGTATGCCAGCTTGAACTCCGAGGTGGAAATGTGGTGTATAAATTAGACAAAGAAATGGCCATGTTGAATGTTTGCCATTTTAAAACAGAGCAGGTGATTGTTTAATTAGCCATATGATATGGGGAGTGGGATATTTCCTTTTTTGGACATTTTAAAAAAGTATTATGTGGTTTTAGAATGCAGCATACTTGAAGCATCTCACTTCTCCACTCTTCCGTCAACACCTCATCATATCAAGAGCAGTCTAATACCTCCAAGGACAGTGCCAAGGTCTTTACGGAACACTTTCAAAGAGGGAAAACAGATGGCCCCAGAAAACATATCTCTCTAAACACCGTAGCAGGTTGAGAGAAGGAGTGGAATCACATCAGCCCAGGGATACACTTGAGCATTCAGAAAGGTTGTTAAACAGAGTATCACAACTGAGAGCACAACCAAGAAACAGATGCAGACACTAATTGCTCATTTGAACTTTGCCTATAGGACTATTCCTGTAGGAACATAATTTTCCCCTGTAAATTAAATTGAAGCTGAGCTCTCAATGAGTTAGATGAGCACATCAAAGGCAATTATGTCTGATGTTACCAATGCTACGTACACTGGCATAGCAAATGCACAACTCTGTTATGTATGGACCAATTTGATTTTGGATGAGAAGCAAATTAAACAAGTTAAACAAATCAATCACCACCCACATTTACCATCCCAATAATATAAAGGAACAGTTTTCACAAGCAAGTTTCCACAACTAGTCAACAACATACTCTTATGCTAAATACCAATTCTCAGAGCAATTCTTTTCATAATTTCAGTTACCATTACAGATTTGAAAAATTACTCCTTGACAGTTGCTAGAGTGGGAAATTTTATTTTTTGGACTTTTTAAAAAAGGTATGCTGTGGTTTTAAAAGTGTAGCATGCTTGAAGTATTTCATTCCTTAACTCAAAAAGATCAAAAGAAGAAGAAAAGATCAAAGCAGTGTAACCTATAAAAATATATGCAGTGGGGGAAGGGATTGCAGGTGACGGGTTTGAGAACAGAGCTATGTGTGCCATGTGTTCTGTCCTGAGCCCCTAAACTAGCCTGTTTCCCTCAGGTGCAGTGGGGGATGCTGTCCCATGGCAATCATTTAAGTAAGATTCAACTGCCAGTCTTGTTGGCTTCTGGATGTGGAATGGGAGGAGGTACTATCTTATCCTCCACCTCAGGCAGCAAAGCACCTTGGGCCAGCCCTGCCTGACAGAATTCCCTGGGAAGGCTATTTCATAACTGCAGTATGACCATTGAGAAGGCCCCCAAAATCTTACCTCCCTGATCAATGGCACATATTCCCAGAAGTACAGAAGCCCCAGGACTTACCATTGATGACACTCTTCACAGTCCCCAAAACACTATGCTTGCATCCTGCTTACATTAAAGGGACAAATGAACCATCCCCTGTACTTATTTGATCTCTCTATATACACAGAAAGAAGTGTTCAGGGTGTAAGTATCTGAAATTGCCAGTTTTATTTTTACTGTCAGTAATTTGGTTTCAATTTTGAGATGCACACTCTGAATAAATGAGGGACTCTAGTCAAAGCATCTCACGGGACTCAAAGATCTTTCCCCAGGACCCTGAAGAGGCCAGTAAATTAGAATTAATAGTACTGCTCTAGATGGCTATTGTCTTCAGTCCATGTAAGGCAATGCCTTATGTCCTCTTGCTCTGTATTTATGGAATTATCATTTATTTATTTATTTATTTATTATATTTATGAATCGCCCATCTGGCCAGACATCCAGCCACTCTGAGCGATGAACAGTCCAATAAAATACAAGAGGGGGGGAACACACACACACACAGTATAAAACACAATTAAAAACAGTACAAAACTTAAAAATCCTAACCCACCCCATATTCCCGCCTGAAAAGCCAGGTTTTTAATGCCCGGCGGAAACTAATCAAGGAAGGGGCATGGCAGAGGTCACTGGTGAGAGAGTTCCATAAATTGGGGGCTGCCACAGAAAAGGCCCTCCTCCTAGTCCCCACCAGCCTGGTTTCTCTGGCTGATGGGACAGGGAGAAGGCCGTCCATGGCAGATCTTGTTGAGCGGCCTACTTGATGTTGCTGGATCATTGTCTTCTCACTAATTTTGTGTCAAAGATTAAAGAACTCGATCTATTCTTGATAGATGTTTTAATACTGAGACCTTAATGTTGCCATAATTTTGTTAATGTTCTCCTTGACAGACTTTGCACTTTGCTGATGCGACACTCTGGCATAGAAGGGTTACTTATGCAGTGTATTTTGAGTCTGAAATGCACATAGTGCCATATAACAGTTGCCATGTGCTCCTGTTGACAGGTACAACACTGACCAAGATCAAGATCATCATTATCACCACCATCACCATCACCACCACAGGAGTGGGTGAGTAATTTCATTGGTGCTATTTCTTTTTGCTTTCATCTGTCTGTAAATGTGAGCTAGAGCGTGATGATGGCTGACACGCCTGACTCATAATGGTTTCATGAATCCAAGTATGGTATCTCTGAGAGCAAATCATATATAGAATGAAGAAGTGGGGCTAGGCAAATCCTGTCAGTTTTCATATGCAAAGAATCTAGAGCTAGCAGATTGTTTTGCCAGATGTCAACTGGATGTTCCAAAATAATCCAGTAGGTCTCAATTGTTCTGGAAGACTCAGGGTGCCTCGCCAGACCTTCTCACTGCTGCTACTGGTGAGCTCAGAGAGTGAGTTTACATCACATGTTTCTTCTCATTCTTGGTAGGACATCCTTGGTTCTGTATATAAAATTGCACTAGTATTTGCAATAGCTGATGTGTGTTGTTCACTCTGGTGCAACAATCCTTTAGAATCTATAGTATAGGCCAAAAAGTAGAGCTGGTGGAACATTATACCTCCAGGTGGTGATCATGGTTTCTGAAAAGACTAAGGACTTTTTTTTTTGTCTGCTGGAGCAGCTACAGGTTCATTCAGGTGGCATTCACATTCATTTGAAACTTCTGGATAGTATGATGCTCAGCTGTGACGCATGAAGAAACCAGGAGAAAGAGTCTGGAAATTGCATGGTCTTATCACTTTCTTCACTATGGTTGTGTCTGTCTTCTTCTTGAGATTTGTCCTCAAGCTTTCATAAGATAGCCTCCAGCCTTCCCAGGTCCCATGGCTGGTGCTCACCTCAGCAGGAGATGGGGAAAAGAAGGTGTACAACATATGGCTATAAACAATGGAAAGTAATATAGTGTGCCAAGTAAGAAGTCTGGAGTTCTGCTCTACCACCTGCTTATGTGATAACTGAAGTAGTTGATAAATATAAGTGAATATAAAACTAAGGCACATTCTATGCACACTTACTTGAGAGTAAGCCCCAGTGAATTCAGTGGGGCTTACTTCTGGGTAAACTTACATAAGTTTGTACTGCCATTCAGGTTTCTGCTTTATCAGATGTGGCTGTGGTAGGCTCTCCATCTTCAAAGACAGAAACATTGTGAAAAGTTGTTTACAAACTGGACAAGTTTCCTATTTATGGCTAATGAGATCCACAGATGACTTGTGTCTCTGGTTTTCATGTTGCTGAGTGACATGCAAAAAGAGGACTTGAATGCCTTTCTCAGGGCAAGATGGCCTAACGCTTGTGGTATTCCTTCTCATATATTAACTGGGGATGCACAAATTCCCCCTTCACATATTATTCTGAGGGCCAGTTTATACCTTCAACAGAATGAAATATTTTCCTGGCCTGTACCACTTTAGGCTGCAGGTGGGGAATCACCTGCACTAAATAAAATTAAAGGCTCTCAGGTAGCAGTGCTGGAAGAGATCTCTGACTGAAGAACCATTCTCAGCCAGGGTAGAACATACTAGGCTAGATGGACCAAAGCTTTGCCTAGATAAGGCAAGCTTCATATATTTATTTATTACATTTATATCTCAGCTTTACTCTAAAGAGCTCAAGGTGGCAAACACAATTCACCACCAACTACCCTGTTATCTTCACAACAACCTTATGAGGTAGGAGAGACTGAAAGATGGTGTCTTCATGGCTGAATGAAGTTTTGAACCATGATTTCCATAGTCCCACTCTGACACTAGCCACTATACCACATCAGCTGATTTATTATTATTATTATTATTATTATTATTATTATTATTATTATTATTATTATTATTATTATTATTATTAATATATGATGTATTGTACATGTTCCAAACAACAACAAAAACACCAAACAAGTGAACAAAAAACAACAACCCTGAATCAGGTCATCATGTGACCTACTTTACAGAGGACAGTCCTCTGTAGAAGGCGTCCTCTGCTTGAAAGGTTGTCCAATCCAAGTCCGATTTAAAGATAACGAACCATAACCAGGGAGAGGAGGGGGCATCAAGTTGCTCATCAGCAGTTACCTGGACAGCAGACAGCAGGAAGGCACACAGGTTACCTGGTCACAGTCTTCTTCACTATGGTGGGATATATTGTATTTCTGTTGACATAATAGTAATTATTTCAAAATTTGCATCTATAAATATAAATTAGCATATGCAAATTTTATGCAAACCAGCACCCTCTTTTATCTTCTTTTTTGGGTTATGCATGCCCTCTTTTTTGGTGATGCATAAGCAGCCACCTTGCACCTGCACCTTCTTTGCATTTTCTTTTCATCATCTTTTGCCTGAGGAAGAACTTGGTCCTCAAGACGAATTAAAACTTCAGTTAGCAAGGCATCATCAAAACCCATATTCCAGCTTAGCAGAACACAGCTTCAAGCTACAGAATAAGACCAAACCCAGCAATGTACTAAAGGCTGCATAATTTTGAGATTTTTCTCAATTTATCCAGCTAGAAGAAAAATGTTGATTTTCCTTTGTGACTGCTACAGTCAGAAATTCACTGAAGTAAGGCATTTCTAATTTAAATTTAACATTAAGGATTAGTGAAAGAGCACTGAAAATAGGTATCTACGATCAGTGACACTCATCTTTCTGATTGAAAGTGATGGAAATACATAAGACGACAATCTCTACTGAGATCAAATTCCTTTTATTAGTTTTGATTGCACTTGGTAGGATAGAATTAAGGGATGCAGAGAAATTTAACAAAGGCCCTACTTCTTTGATGAATGATGGCAATCCCAGTTTGAATCCCAGTAGTTGAGGATGATCCATAATTTCATATGACAAAATACTGCATTTTCCAATATACCTTATGGAACTGGCTTATGAGGGAACCGTCAAATGAGTCATTCATAAATCCTGGGTGATTATCTATTATTAGCTCATTGCAATTCCACACTGTGGAAACCATGCTATACATGTTCTGAATAATTGCTCCAATATTTTAAAATATTCTGGCCAGCTGTAACTGTTAATAACCTTTGGGCTTCTGTGTTTACAACAGTAGACCTATGCAGATGTTCAAACTGTGTACAGGAAGCTGCTGTATACCAGATGAGACTATTTGCTTGTCTAGACCATTTGTGGCTGAGACTATCTGTGCACAACCCAGGTTTTTTTTTTTTAGCCCATACTGCCACCCAATTTGCCAAGGTGGCAGTGGAAAAAAGTATCATTTTTTCTTGAAAACAAGGTAGGCAGGGAGTGCACACCTTGTTTGGAAGCATAAGAACATAGGAAGAGCCATGCTGGATAAGACCAAGGATCTTGTCCAGCATTCTAGTCACATAGTGGCCAACCAGATGCCTGTGGGAGACCCAGAAGTAGGAAATGAGTGCAAATAAAAGTCCTAGCTTTTGTGAGTAAGGTTGTGTCCAAAAGAACCTGATATAACATCAAGAAAATGAACTGTGTGTGCACCATTGCTGGGTGGACTGCTATTAAATAGTATCACATCAGGTGACAGTCTGAGAATTTTAGCTCTAGTTCAGTGCTCTCCAACCTTGGGTCCCCAGATGTTGCTGGCCTACAGCTCCCAGCATACCCAGCCAGCATGGTTAATGGCAAAGGATTCTGGGAGCTGTAGGCCAGCAACATCTGGGGACCCAAGGTTGGAGAGCCTTGCTCTACTAGTTCATTAATTCAGAAGTCTGTTTTTCTCATCTGTGCCCTCACAAACTAAAGCACAACATCAGAGACTGAGAGAAGATTGCTGAATGGCATTTTTAATTGATAAAATAGCAAGTGATAGCTGTCTCCCATCAGTCATAATGGATATGTTTTAATGGGTCTGAGTTTCAAAAAGCTGTGCAAACCACTCACTCACCCTGAGTGCAGTGTCCCAAGTGGCTGCCTAAGTAATCTTGCCCCTAAATCCAGCCCTTGCTATGCAGATAAAACTTATATTCAGACATAAATGTAAACTATTGATGTACATTTTGGGTATTGGGAGACATGGCCTCACAAAGCAGATATCAGCAAGAACATGAACCATGAGTAAAAACTTCCTGCAAGCCTATTTCATTACTGTGCCATTTGCTAAAATTTACATTGGATGTTCTGCTGTCTCATCCTCTTCTGGAAGCAATCATTGGGGTAGATCAAAATTTAGTTATACTTAGAGTAGACCCATTGAAATCAATGGCACTTAAGTCCCATCTACGTATGACTAATTCTGGATCCAGCCCAGATGTTAACAACTGAAGAAATGACACACTGGGGAAACACCATCAAAATTTAGCTTAACCGTCTGAGAAATAGTTTCAGGTGAAAGTATGGGCCAAAAGAGACATTACTTTACATAGAATCATAGAATCATAGAAAAGTAGAGTTGGAAGGGGCCTACAAGGTCATCGAGTCCAACCCCCTGCTCAATGCAGGAATCTAGGTCAAAGCATCTCTGACAGATGTCTGTCCAGCTGCACCTTGAATGCCTCCAGAGTGGGAGAGCCCACAACCTCCCTAGGTAGTTGATTCCATTGTCTTATTGCTCTGACAGTCAGAAAATTTTTCCTGATGTTTAGGTGGAATCTAGGTTCCTGTAACTTGAGCCCATTATTCCGTGTCCTGCAAACTGGGATGATCGAGAAGAGATCTTTGCCCTCCTCTGTGTGACATCCCTTCAAATACTGGAAGAGTGCGATCATATCTCCCCTCAGTCTCCTCTTCTGAAGGCTAAACATGCCCAGTTCTTTCAGTCTCTCCTCATAGGGCCTTGTTTCCAGTCCCTTTATCATCCTTGTTGCCCTCCTCTGAACCCTCTCCAGTTTGTCTATGTCCTTCTTAAAGTGAGGTGCCCAGAACTGGACGCAGTACTCAAGATGAGGCCTAACCAGTGCCGAGTAAAGGGGAATTATCACTTCCCGCGATTTGGAAGCTATACTTCTATTAATACAGCCCAAAATTGCATTTGCCTTCTTTGCAGCCACATCGCATTGCTGGCTCATATTCAGTTTGTGATCTACCACAAACATGTGTCTAGGAGCTACATGTTTTGTTTTTATTTTTACTCTAGACTAGGTGCAGGGGACCTGATCCAGTTCTTAAAAGCCCCCTATGCCCCAAGCTAGGGTCCTGATCCAGTGCCTACTCTAGAGTAAAAATAATTTCAAAAAAAGACATAACTGCTAGGCACACATTTAAAGCAAAGTCTGTTTTGGCCCTATAACTGATGAAAGAGGGGAAAGGGTACAGAAATCTATCTATCTATCTATATAAAAGAAGAAGTCCTCACTGACTGACTCATCAACGCCCAGCTCAAACCATTTAATGTAGGAACGTGAAATTTGGAAGGAACATTGTTTTTATGAGGTAGGCACCCACTAAGGAAGGATTTTTAGAAATTCTGTCCCTAAGGGGGTGAAAAGGGGGGAGAAATTTTTAATGACTGACTGACTGACTGACTGCTGTGTGCGGGGGCGTCTGTCCAGAACATTAAAAATATGTTGTTATTATTAGTCTGTTTACAATTTATTTATATATATAAAAGAAGAAGTCTTGACTGACTGGGATAATTTGTCTGTGGGGGAAACACTCTTTTAAAATACCATTATGGTTTATTGTGGTGTTTATGCCGCTGGGTAGACATTGTCATACCAAATAAATTCTATTTGGGGGCTTTCTCACTGCCCCCAAATAGAATTTATTAACTCCCTATCTCTTTCTCTGTCTGCTTCAAGCTTTCTCATTTTCATCTCTCTCTCTCTTTCCTCCTTTTCTGCCTCCAGCTCCATTTTCCTAAATTCTAATTTGTTTTCCGGTTCTGGCCAGCGGGGGTCGATGTTCATACCACGAATACCTCTTATACCTTCAGAATATCCATTTGAATTCAAAAGGCTTCAGTTCCCCCTAAAGGTTTGTTTCACCATGACCATCAACAAGTCACAGGGGCAGACTTTGCAGGTAGCGGGGATTGACCTAAGGGAAGACTACTTCTCACATGGGCAGTTTTACGTGGCCTGTTCCAGAGTGAGCTCTCTGGTCATCCTAGCACCTGAAAGGAGAACCACTAATGGAGTTTACAAAGAAGTACTGAAATAGGGTGTGTGTTTTTGTAGGTTGCAGATTACCAAATAAGTAATTTTTAAATTTTTAGTCTTTCTCATTGTCTGTTTCTAATAACACCACAAAAAAATTCATAGACGCATATGAATGGAACAACTATCTTTGTTTTGTAGCCAATACACCCCGGCTAACGTCTGCAATAAACATTGCTTATTACATTAAGACATCAACCTGTAAATTATATTTTGTACAGTTTGGACAAAAAACTCATGTTTCTTTTAAAAACAATTGGACCAAATCCTAAAATCCACGCGACTGAAGCCATGGGCAACAGCTAGTCAGTTATAATAGTAACTTCCTCTTTCCTACAGTTAAAGGAGTTTGAAGCTGCTATGTTCAACATAATCATTAGTCCCGTACATCCTGTGTAGGATCCATGAAACAGGATAATGTTTTATTCAGAATATAACTGGATTCTGGTTCTTTGGCCATCTCTCAGTAGACTTGATCTGTAAGAAAGTTCAAAGCTTCTGCTAAAACTCAGAGTGCAGGTAGGAAAGAAGTGAACTACTCCTACTGCTTATTACTGCTTAGGTTATAATCAGGTTCTGCCTCTCATTATACAATGTTCTTTACAAATACAGAGGGCAGTGCAAGAAGGCGATGTCAGTTAAATTTATGTTTGAGAATAGGTTTGGGATTTCATTTTGATGATTGCTGCTTTACAGTGCTGTTCTCTACTTTTTAAATTGATTTTTTATTATTATTTTAAAATGGAATTTGTAAACAGCCTTGAATGCTTTTAAAGTCAAAATACATACATTTTTAAAGTAAAGAAAATAAATAATTTCCAGAGGAGTAGCCATATTAGTCTGTTGCAGCAAAAATAACAAAGAGGCTTGAAGCATCTTAAAGAATAACAAATTTATTATGGCATGAGTTTTCTTGGACGATAGTCTACTTCATTAGATGCATGAAGTGTTCTCTTGAGTTGCTGGTATATATGGTCTGGGGGGAAATGGTAAATAGTGAGGTCAGAGGAAAATGAAATGCAGAAAGTACAGATAGCAATAATTACAATATTAACAGTAGCCATTCACAAAATAGTTTGTTGGGTGATAACACAGGCATCCTGGCAATGGTGAGCCAGGATCACACATGTAGTGTGATAAAACAAGAACAACTTTGTCTCAAATCAGACACATGAGATAGTGTTGAACCTTTTGATGAATTCTAATTCGGCGGTTTCGTGTTGCAATCTCCCTCTAAACTTTCTTTGCTCAAGAATGGCCAGTTTAAGGCCAGAGATAGACAGTCTGGGAGGCTGAAATATTCTTCCACTGCTTTTTTAATATTACCATTTCTAATGTCAAATTTCTGTCCATTTATCCTTTTACGTAGAGCCTGGGCATTGCTGGCAAATAATCAAATTCACATCAAAACGAAAGGTGTGTAGGTGTATGTACTCCTAATGTTGTGGTTGGCATTATTAGGTGATACAATAGTATTCCCAGAGTAGACAAACACTTTACTTTCTCAAGAGAAACTATCAGCAGAAAAACCTTCAAGTAAACTTCCATTTTCCTTACCTTCATTTGCAATGTCAGATTAAGAGGAGTGGATAGTTCATTCCCATCTTGACAGAGATAGAGATGTACGAGAGCTAAGCCATTCTTCCCCAACACATTCTTCTACACAGAGAGGAAGGCGAATCTGGACAAAAAGCAGGAGCACCCTTTGGTGAGTGCTAAGCATCCTTTGGTGAGTTTACTGCAGCCATCCACTTCCTACTATAATCATTGTTCCTTCTCTGTGACCTACCTCTGCAGCCTATTATGTAGTTGTTCTTTAATCTTTGCAGTGTTGCATTGGAATTGTTTGTTGGAGATTACATCCATTTATCATAGGGATACAGGTTTCTAAATTGTGTCATTGTAGAATAGTAGGTATGATGAAGGACTACATTTTTACTGTTGCATATTTTGAAGCTATTGTCTGAATGTCTAACGGCACAATCCTATGCCTGTTTAGACAGAAAAAAGTCCTACAACTCAGCATTCTGCAGCCAGCAGCACTGGCTGGGGAATGCTGGGAGTTGTAGGACTTTTTTCTGTCTAAACAGGCATAGGATTGTACCCTAAGGTAATTTTTTAACACAAGCACAGTCCTAGCATATTCTAAGGGTGCAATCCTATGCATGTTTAAACAGAAAAAAGTCCTAGAACTCCCAGCATTTCCCAGCCAGCATGGATTTCACCCTAAGACTCTAATTTTTTCTGCCTCAACCATGCTGGTAAGAGTCAAATACCTCAAATGGAATGGGATTCTGGAACAAGCTGTGAGCTTGTCACCCTCCATTCACCTCATCTTTCAGAAGGGGCCCTTCAAGGCACACACGTCCAATCCGCTCCAAGAGGTCTATGTCCCAAAACCCTATCTCTCTGATTAAGTAGCTTCACAGAGCCCCAAGATAGAATGAAAGTACCTGTTCTTAAAGCATTTATGTTGATGAGCCAACAGCAAAGAATAAAGAAAACAAAAAATGTACAAGTCGGCATAATTCTGAGGTATGAGGTAAGAAAGGGCCCTTCCAGAGAAACAGTAAGGAAGCATTTCTGGTGGATGTTCTCCAGCTTCTGTTCTTGGATTGAGCTTCAGTTGGCCCACATCCCCATGCTTGTGGCAGCACTCTGCAGAAAGTCATAGCATCTGAAAATGGCTTGCCTGATGAAAGTCTCCACATCAGTCATACCCATGTGTGGTGGTGCTGACATGGGTACTCTGCATGCAGTTTGTGGTATCCACGTGCTAAATCCAGAAAGGTGTGGGAAAGGTAAGGAATTATCTAGTTCCCTTGGAAAATGCATGCCATCACAGAAAATTCAGTGCAAACTAGGTAGAGCTTTAGGTGAATTGCTTTAAGGCTTCTGAAGTCCAGAAAATCAAGCTTGTGATAACTAAAAGTTTTTCAGTCTTCATATTGTCATGCTTGACCTTGAAAAGCACACTATTATTTTTTTAAAATACATTAAAATAAGCATTTGTGTGCACACTGACCTACAGTTTCAGAACCAGTGAACTAAAACCGACAAGTTAATCACAGATTTTAGTCATAAATGATTGCACATTGTAAAAGATTTGATGAACAAGAAATGAACTCTGGGCAACCTTTGCTTTGTTAGCTGGCAGCACAAGGCTGAAGAAGTTAGTGAGTAACTAATGCAATGCTCCTTCTATCTTGCTCCTTCTCCACATCAGTGGCTCCTCCTGGGTGGGCAAAGGTGGACAGAAATGAAGTGATAAGAGCATGCAGGCAAAATGGAGCAGGAAATCTTCCCTCTGCATGCTAAACTGGATGCAGAAAACAGGAAGTTGCTTTCATAGCCAACTGGACCATTAGTCTATCTAGCTCAGTTTTGGTTATACCAACTGCCAGCAGGTCTCCAGAAGTTCAGAAATGCATGACTTTCTTAGCCCTACCTGGACAGGTCAGAAATTTAATCCAGGGCTTTTTGCATGCCAATCGTGTATTCTACCACTGAACTATGGCCCCTTGCCCATAAATATCAACACCAGTCACTGAGGGCCAAACTCCAAGTTAAATGCAAGTGATTGTAACTATATCCTGATATAATGTCAAGAATGTACTCCTGTGTTAGGTTTGTACACTGGTACTATTTTCTATTGGCTAGAGGTTGTACCCAGTGTTAGACCTACTTACAGTAGACCCATCAAAATGACTGGGACTTAAGTTAGACTTACATTGGATATACAAGCCTGACCTATACTACCCTAGGTCAGCAAAACATGTTCCTGTCACAATTCTCTACCACTGAGTAGCCTTGTAGTGAAATCTAATTCCATTTATGAGCAACAAAAGGGCACAGTTGCTGTTACTAAGCATACTCCATCAGACTTGAACATACTCAGTACGCATCAAGTGTATTCAATGATTTAAAAACAAACAACCCTGCCATTTTAAAACACCAGAGTTAATGCAGAGGGGGGGCACATATTACCTACTCATGCTCTAGAACAGGGCTCTCCAACCTTGGGTCCCCAGATGTTGCTGGTACAGCTCCCAGCATACCCAGCCAGCATGGCTAATGGCAAGGGATTCTGGGAACTGTAGTCCAGCAACATCTGGGGACCCAAGGTTGGAGAGCCCTGCTCTAGAAATTCAGGTTTGCTTCTACCAAGAACAATTCCAGTCCTCCAGAGCCATCCTAAGCCAGTGTTAAACTATTAGCACATAAGATGGGTCAGATGAGGCTATGGGCTGGTTCGCACTTTGCACGACCCAGGCTGTGAGTGGGGGAGGCACCACAGGCCCTCCGCGGGGTCCGGCGTGGCGCCACAGACAACCTGTGCCCCTTGCACAAGGGCGGACCCCGGTGGAGCCGGCAGTCCCTGCACCGCAGTGTGGGCCTCCTGGCGCTAGGGGGCGGGGGCTCGGGATGCCCAGAGGGGCCGTTTGCCCCTACAGGCTGAAGCGGCTGCAGCTCCGGCCGATCTGGGCTGCTGCCTCTGTGCGGCCCCTGTGGGACGGTCACCCGCTGTTCACATGGCAGGGTGGCCACACACGGTAGGGGCTTACCCCTCTACCGACCATGGTCACTTTGCGTGTGTCCCGTGTGTGGCCGTCCCGCGGGGGCAACCCCGGTCGGCGTTCGCATGACACGGGAACCGCGCGGGACTTCTGCTCCCCCACGGTTCCCGTGTCGTGCGAACACGCCCTATGTGTTGCTGGTGGGAAGGGGTTCAACAGAGAAGGGAAAAGTACTGATCAACTGTTAGTGTGTGTGTGTGTGTGTGTGTGTGTGTGTGTGTGAGAGAGAGAGAGAGAGAGAGAGAGAGAGTGAGAGAGTGAATATGAATGTTCAAGAGGGAGTATGCAAAAAAAAATATGGAGGGGAAATGGAGAAAGAGAACTTATACACAGAAAATCACATCCATGAATTTATGCAGATCTCAGTTTGTTCCAATGTAATAATCTCATTTCTGTGAACTAACATTTTAATTAAAAATGGCTGGTGTCCCTGTTACAAATACAATTATAATATTACAAATTAATTCTAAGCCTCAGTTGAGAAAACGGGATCCTGCCCCCTCCCCCACCATTCCTTTGCAAATTAAATTCAACCCCATTGCTTATTTCATTCTTAGCCACTATCTACTTTATCACTGTACCTAATTGTCTTCTGTGTGAATAGGTAGCATTACTTATAGCCGTGCTTTGCCTAGAGTGCTTTGCCTACATCACATTAAATGGAATCCATGATCAAGTTCAAGTTATTTTTCAGTACAAGGTAAAATGACTGATCAGATGATGATAAACTATGGTGATCCTGTGGGGAAGCCTCTGGAGCTGATTGTCTTCTCTGCTTTTAAAAATAATAATGAACAGCCCCTGGTGGTGATAACATGTCCATATGTAAAAATTGTACATAACAGTGAAATAGGACCTTTTCCTATTGATGTAGCATAGGGGTGACCGATTTTATGTTTGCAGAATCTACTTTAATTTTTTACTAGAACCCTGAGATCCACCCACGAGAACCAGGTGTCAATGGTGGGTCAGCAGGGTGGAAATTCCCTAAGACGTAAAGTCTTTGAGCCCAGGACAAAAATCCACTTCTGGTTTTTCCTCAAGCTTTGTTTCAGCAGCCTAATTTAGGGCACAGCACAGCAGCCATTTAGTTGTTGCTTTTGTAAGACAGCCTTGCAAATCACCCACAGAGCTACCAGTACATCCAGATCTGTCTTCTGCCTGCCTCTGGTTTATCATTTTGACTTCTGATAGCTCGGATTTCATATCAGCCCACTGAACTGAAAATTTAGAATTATAGTTACGTGTTTTATATTGTATAACGTTTGCTTACTTGTATATTCAAAACCATTTGATTATAAGACTAAAAATGCTTGTGACTATACTTGCTCACATTTTAATTTCTCACATGTTAATGCTGTAATATTCTTAGTTCAGATTGTATGCATTTATTGATTCATTTATATAACAGTAAAAATTGTAACCTGCTTTCCCTCTCTACATGGAAATACCTGAAATACCATGTTTTTATGCACGGCAGAAGCTCATCACAGAGGGGGCATGGCGAAGGTCACTAGGGAGGGAGTTCCATAACTTGGGGGCCACCACAGAGAAGGCCCTCTTCCTAGTCCCCACTAGCCTGGCTGCTCTGACTGATGGGATAAGGAGAAGGCTGTCTGTGGCAGATCTTGTTGAGCGGCCTACTTGGTGTTGCTGGAGGCGCTCCTTGAGATAAACTGGGCCAGAGCCGTGTAGGGTTTTAAAGGTCAAAACCAACACCTTGAATTCGGCTTGGCAAGCAACTGGTAGCAGTGCAACTCCTTAAGCACTGGTGTGATGTGATCATGCCGGTGGCTGCCCTTAACCAGGCGAGCTGCTGCGTTCTGTACCAGCTGAAGCTTCCGAACCATCTTCCAGGGTAACCCCACATAGAGCACATTACAGTAGTCTAGGTGAGAGGAGACCAAGGCATGAACCACCTGATGGGAGCAGATGATTAGGAAGGTAGGGGCGCAGCTGCCATATCAGATGGAGTTGATACAGCGCCGCCCGGCTCACAGCTGACACCTGAGCCTCCATGGACAGCTGGGAGTCTAGAATGACCCCCAAGCTGCGGACCTGGTCCTTCAGGGGCAAATGTACCCCATTCAGCACCAGGTCAACATCCCCTAACCTCCCCTTGTCTCCCACCAGAAGTACCTTGGTCTTGTCGGGGTTCAGTTTCAACATGTTCCTTCCCATCCAGCCAGCCACTGACTCCAGGCACTTGGACAGGGTCTCAACAGCCAACCTTAGGGGCATGTAACTGTAGGGGGAATCAACAGAAAAGGGGGACCCCCCCTTGTGCAAGTGGAAGTGCTTCCCACTTCTGCAAAAATCTCTTTGGGTCTTGCCTATGTCCAGGATAATATTTAAATGTCTATAGGGGGAATAAATCCTTTGAGGTAGGGGTGTGCTGATAAAGGGTACAATTCTCTACTGTTCCGTGAGCCAAGTTGCATACGTTTAAATGGGGGCTTTCCATCAATTAAAATGCAAGCAGGGAGATGCTTCACTGATCACTGTGACAGATTTATTTGTTGCTGGATTGGCTCAGGGAAAGCACACAAAATGAGGTGTTACACTGATGTCTCTCATCAATTTCTGTGATGACTGTGATATCTTTTAAAAAATGAACTCATTTATCCTCAGCAGTAGAAGCGAGCGGGGGGACGACACAAATCTTGAGAAGCTATTGAAAGTTTTCATGCCCCCCCCCAAGGCTACATTTTACATTGTTTGTATGTTGGCAGGAACAACGCTAGAAATCACCTTATTAACAAGATTAATTTGCTAAGTTGGAGCAGTGTTACATGTTTGCAGAAGAATTTACATCATTGGAAAGGAATACAGATGCAACAGAAGAAGTAAGTTAAAATTGCTCCTGGGAGAGATGATGGAGCATCAGCTCAAGGTGTTTTTTAGCACCTCATCTGTGCTCTTAAGGCATGCCTGTCATTTTTATAAGTCTGTTAGTCTTTCAGGTGCCACGAGATTCTTTGTTGTTTTTGCTGCAACAGATGAACATGGAATTTTCTATATATGAGTTACTTCAAAATGTTTTTCCTGTTGAAAATGAACCATTTGGGAGCAATTTTTGAATAAAGAACCCCATCCACAGCCAGTTTGGCCTGGTTATTTGAATGTGTTAAACTGATAAAGGGCGTAGGTACAATTTCAGCATCACAGCACTCCTATGTGGGGTGCTTCTGACAGGACCATTCCATTCAGGACCCTTGTTGGCTGTGCAGCCTGAACTTCTGGCTACTTACTTTCTACAAGGGAATGTCCCAGAGGAAAAAATACAGGCCTTGACCAGAGACTGCTCTTTGCAATCACAGCTATGCACCTCATCACTGAACCAGGAGCATGGCAAGCTATGCCTTTGGCCCATTGGACTGGTGGGACCAGCTGCAGCAGGAGAAGCTGATCGTGCAAATCTGCTCTAGCAGGTTTAATTATTTCTAGTAGTGATCTTGCCATTGTTCACAATTACTTGCTTTGGAATACAAATTAGCCTAGTTCGAAATGCTGAAATGTATTACAGATCTAATGTTATTTCCTTTCTACAGCTCAACATGTAATATGGGATTCTGCACATGTGCAGAATGTACTTTAGTTGAAACCTATTTTAAAGTCTATTTTTCATCCAAGTCCTTAAGGACTAATTACAGCTAGGGTGGCCACTTATGAATCACCAAAAAAGATGAACTGCATCACTACAAAAAAGAGGACAAAAGAGAACACCAATTTGCATAACATTTGCATATGCTAATTTATATGTATAGATGCATATACATCTATACATATGTATTCATATGTATTCAGGTTCTTACCTGAACCTGGCGTGGGGGCCGCCTCTCCGCCAGCACGACTCTCTGCGGCGGCGGCCCCCCGCCTCAATCTTCTAAGCGGTGCGGAGCAGTTCTCCGCGCCGCTCGAGCCACTGGCGCTGGTCCCGCTGCGTCACATCCGGCCCCGGAAGTGATGCAACGGGACCCTGGGCAGGCTCAGTACATCGCACGGGGGTCCAGCGCGCCTGTGCAGGGTCCCGTCGCATCACTTCCGGGGCCGGATGTGACGCGATGGGACCAGCGTGGGCAGCATGGGAGACTCGCCATGGAGAGGCGAGCTGCTGCTGGAAGAAGGTAGGCCTGCACGAGCCCCGCGCGGACGTGAGCAGGGCCGATTTCGGCCTGCTACGCACACGCAAGGCGAATGCGTACACCCCTAGATGCAAATGTAGAAATAATTATTCTAATTTACAGCACAATCCTCTGGCAGCTAGACAGCATCTTGATGGCTGTAGGATTTTTCAGAGTCCCAGCTCTGACCTCAGAAACTCGCTCCAACGTCGGAGCTAGGACTCCGAACTCAGGTCCTAGCCCTCTTCCCCGCTGCAACCAGTGCAGAAAAAACTGTGTTGGCTTCTTCTCTGGGGTCGCAAACACATCCTCAGAGAAGGGGTTTAGTGGGCATTCCAGGGGACAGGGAGGGGAAAGATGGCACCGTCACAATACCAGGTATCCTGGCAGTGCCTCAGCCTCCTTCCCTCCCGCTCCGGAGTGCCACACTTAGACGGCCAAAATCAGCCGTCTAAGTGCTTTGCAGGGTGGGGGAAGCATGGAAGCGACCTTTGCCTCTGCACACTTACCACCCTGAAGAGGATGCCTGTAATCCCGTGATCTCAGAGGTCTATGGTCATCCTGACTGGATTGCACCCTTAAATAGAAATACAGTACATCTCACCATAGTGTGGAAGAATGTGACCAGGTGACCTGTGCAGCCTTCCTCAGTCTGCTGTTTGGGTGCTGTTGATGGGCAACTTCAAGGCCCAGCTCTTCCTTCTGGCAGTTTATTTATTTATTATTATATTTCTGAATCGCCCATCTGGCTGGTGACCCGGTCACTCTGGGCGATGTACAATATATATAAAAAATACAATAAAACAAAATATAAAATACCATTACAGCTTTAAAATCCAAATCCACCCCTTAAAAGATACAATAAAACAAAATATAAAATACCGTTACGGCTTTAAAATCCTAACCCACCCCATAGTTCTTTATTTTTAAACTGGAATTAGACAGGAGAGCCCTCAAATAGAGCCTGGTCCTCTGGCACCCTTTCAAATAGAGGTCTGTCCTCTGTAAAAGAGGGCACCTGGCTGCCCTACAGACCAGACAAACTCATGGAGCTAGTTTCATGGCTCTTTGGATCCTGGCCAATGCCTATTAACTTCCCAGGTTGCTGACTAAAATCTAAATGAGTTCGTTCAGTTGTGAGGTAGCTAATGAGGTAAGAATCTTCTCTATTTTATCTAGCTCCAAAGATTGTGTTTGACAGATCATTGGATATCATTAGCTAAATATTCACAGTGGTAATAATGATAATGGGAAATCTTCAAATGACATTATTTTAAAAATATTTTAGCAATATTCCAAATCATCTTCAAATGGCAAATTTAGTGCCTGACAGATTTACTGAATAGCTTTCATTTGTGGAAGAGATACAAGAGCTTTTCCATCTCTCCTTTGTGAAGCTGAATTGATTTGCTAATTGCACCTTGTGGCTTTTCCTACCAGTTTCCTATGATAAGTGAGTGATCTGTTTGTATTTTTTAATTAAGCAGCAATCTCAGGGGACAATTGTATTTCATTTTTGGATAATAGTGTCCTGTGGAAAGGTAGAGAGTGAAATGTTGGGAAAGACATTTATTAAGATTAAGTGCTGAGACCGCTGAAGCAATTAGGATTATTTCAAACCCATTTACTTCTGAATAAATAATCTCACATCAACGGGAGAGATAGAGCAACTCTTCAGCAGGTCCCTCTTGAGAAATGCAAGGGAGACAAATTACTATTAGTCGGCTTATATGCTATGTGGAAATTGCTGCTTTGGTGGTGACACTGAAGACTATTTCTTGTGTGTTTTGGGGATCAAATGTAACTGCATTTTCAAGATGGATTAGTGGGTTGCAGCCCACCCCATGCTTCAGAAGCAGAAAACTTGATTGCTTAAAGAGATGGATAGAGCAACATCAAACTCTTTTGCTTAGCAATGGTAAATCAGTACTTTGGTGCAGTACCATGGAAGGCATGTTTATCTATATATATAAAAGAAGAAGTCCTGACTGACTGACTGACTGATTTTTGATTGACTGACTGTCTGACTCATCAATGCCCAGCTCAAACCGTTTAATCTAGGAATGTGAAATTTTGAAGGAACATAGTTTTTATGACGTAGACACCCACTAAGGAAGGATTTTTGGAAATTCCGTCCCTAAGGGGGTGAAAAAAGGGGGCAAAATCACCCCACTCTCATATCTCCTATGGGCAAAACAACAGGGGAGCAGTTATGCAAATCGGCTTCACCTCATAATTGCTGCAGGAGCCAATAGGAGCAGTTATGCAAATAGCCCATACGGCACTTAGAATGTTCGTATGAATTCCTGCAGGAGCCAATAGGGGTGGGTATGGAAATCTCCCCTAGGCCATTTAGAATGTTCTCTGAGCGGAATGTACATTGTTGGGTAGTCCCGGGGGCGGGGGGGAGAGCAGGGATTTCATTGCTGTGTAGTCCTGGGGGGGCGAGAGCAGGGATTTCATTGTGTAGTCCAGGGAGGGAAGCAGGGATTTCATTGTGTAGTCCTGGGGGGGGGGGAGCAGGAATTTAATTGTGCAGTCCTGGGGGAGCTGGTAGTCCCGGGGGAGCTGGTAGTCCTGGGGGAGCTAGGATTCCATTATGTAGTCCTGGGGGACCTTTCCTATGGAGCGATTCAAAATAGCGGTCAGCTACCTTAAGGAATTTCGAACAAATAGTGCCTATAGGAAAATGACGACCAGTGAAAACTTGGCACGGTCACTCTTCATCATGTGAGCGAAGCTGCAGGCAACAGCTAGTTAGTACATATATGAGAACATACTCATATGAGAGAGACCGGGTGGCCTCTGCATGTGCAGCTCTTCCATCCTCACAGCCATCATGTGAATCTAGACATTACTGCTCTCAAGAACATAGATAAGAAGAGCGATGCTGAATCCGACCAAGGGCCTATCTAGTCCAGCATTCTGTTCACACAGTGGCCAACTAGCAGCCTGTGGGAAGCCCACAAGTAGGACATGAGTGCAGTAACAATGTCCCACTCATGTTCTCGAGCAACTGGTATACAGAGGCATGCTGCTCCCAATTTAGTGAACAAAGTGAGGCTGAGTGATGGAAAATTGGTGGACGTCATCCTGCCCTGCCCACTTTTATATCACTCTTTTCAAACACAGGTAACCCTTTTCTCACCTATCTTTACAGCCTTGTTTATTTCTTGTGCCTGTGCCCTGCCCTCCATCCAAAGAACTCCAAGTAGCTTCCATGTGGTTCTCAAACAGCTTCTGTCCAACACTGTGTTCAGAATCCTTTTCTTTTTAACACAAGTGTACCCACCACCAACCTACAGTCATTATGCTGTGTAACATAGTGGCTCCCACAGTTAATAAATAAGAGATTTGCCAGTGGATGCCAGGACTGATGTGCAATTCAAATTCTTCCTGGATACCATTGTGCTATGAGGGTAACTGGGTTGCCCTCCCCTGGCAGCAGGGCATTTATCAAGGCAATTGCCTCCCATGCTGCAGATCCCCATAGACCCCAGTAAGTCTGTTGCAAAGGCAACCAATACATTTTATAAACAATGTTGTGCTCAAAGTACAATACAGGACCATGTAAAAGCACTGTCTGCAGATTAGCACAGCAATAAAAGCAAACTGACTTTGTCAGTGTAATCCAGTGAAAGCCTCTGCAAATAAAAATGGGTTATATAATCCAACATTACACTGGCGGAAAAATTACAAGAATTGGCATTGTTTTGCTAGTTGTTGTGCAATCACTAGTGCAGTGTTCTCCAACCTTGGGTCCCCAGATGTTTTTGGCCTACAACTCCCAGCATGCCCCTGGCTGGGGCATGCTGGGAGTTGTAGGCCAAAAACATCTGGGGACCCAAGGTTGGAGAACACTGCACTAGTAGAACAACTAGCACAAACAAGACTTCACCTAACTAAGTCATAATGAGTTGTGGATTGCCTTATGGAACATCCTGTGCAAAGCCTTTTGGAACATCTTGTAATCAAACATAATAATCCAAGTATTGGATTTGACACTTGCACAAGGATGGAAATGGTATTTCTACAAGTGGTAGAAGCTTTGTGCTAGCAGAATGACACCATTGGGCCATTGTCTTCACTTTCCAACAGGAAATGGGCAGTGAGAAGGCAAGTGTAACCTCCCAGGGGGAGGAGTTCCATAACAGCAAAGGTGCTGCTCTGCATCATCTCTGATCTAAAGACAGTGAATGAGAGCATGTGACCAAGGCCACTGCAGGTTATCTTAATGATGGGAAAGCACATATGGGAGAAGATAAGCAAGATGCAGGCAGTTCAGGTCTCTAAAGGTAAGAACCAGAGACCCTTCAATTGTGGGGGCCAGAAGCTAACAGGTAGTTTATGCAACCATGCCAGCACTGGAGTGATATGGTCCCATTTTCACATTGTAGCCAACAAATATGTGGTTACATTCTTACCAACTGAAGCTTTCAAACCGTCTTCAAGGGCAGTATGATGCAAAGTGTATTACAGCAAACTAAATGGAATTCTATCAATGCATGAAGAACAGTAACTACCTACCAACATATAACAGTCTAAGAATAGTGGTCTAAGAGGAGGGGCCATAGCAACTAAAGCTGATAAAAAGGCACTCCTAGCCATCATCTGTGAATCAATAACGAATCAAGGTTCAGGAGAGCCTCCAGAACCTGGTGTCTGATATTTTAGGGGGAATGTAACCCCATCTAGAAAAGGAGACAGTCCCAATCCTACATTTTCAGACCTGTTATCCATCAGCAACTCCATCTCTTGTTGTGATTCAGTTTTAGTTTATTGACCCACATGCAGCCCATAATGGCATTCAGACACTTGTTCAAAGAACTGACTGCTGCCTCTAGATTTGATGAAGATAATAAATACTGCATGGGAATCCATGAGGAAGCTAGGGCCGTGCATCATGCTTTAGGCATTTGGGTACTCTAGGGTGAATATTGGAATGCTACTCATTCCAAGAGTTTCCAGGTCTCTACACACTCATACTTAGTGACAATATTGGGCAGTGTCCAAAGCGGCCCTTGCACTAGCCTAGTGGGAATGACCGCTAGCACAGTGGGAGGCTAGCACTTCCTAGAGCATCCAGAAGCTAACTGAAACTAGCATTTCCGGAATGGAACAAGTCAGCAGAGCTCGCAGAAGGTAGCTCTACTGACCTGTCCCATCTTGGGAACATTAGTTTCGGCTAGTTTCTGGGCTTGCTCTAGGAAGTGCTAGCTCCCCATTGCACTAGCAGCTGCTCCTGCCAGCACAACCTAATGAGCACTGGCAGACTGCCAACTTTGGATACTGCCTATGACTTCCAAAGCTCTAGCTGGGCTTCTATATAGACTCCTCTCCTATTTCTACAACCAATGCCATGCTGCCAGCTAGACTCCAGGAAGTGAGCTAATTCCAAAATGGTGGACAGCCTCTGCTGAAATCCTCCCTTGGGCAGGGAGCAGGGGCAGGCCTTGGTCCACCTCCCTGTTGGCTGCTGCTCATCACCTGTCAGTGAATACTTGGCCTGCTAATAGCTTCTGCAGATCAGACTCCTGGTCCTTCCTTACTGTCTCAACAACAGAAGGATGTATCCCCTATGCAGGGAAAGGAGTGTACACTGGGGTGTGTGTGCGTGCGATGTGGTGCACATGACATCAAGGCTGGGGCTTCTGCAGCAAGTTCCTTGCACGCTTGTGCACATCCACCATGCCACAAAGTACAAGTGAAACAGCTCCCTAGAATTACCAAGCAGCCATGTAATTAATAGGTTTTCTTTCTCTTTGTTTAGATTTTTATTGCAAATAATCTGCTCAGATGGATTTTTAATTGTGTACTTTTTGGGGGAAACCAATCAACCTTAATTCAGAAATGGCACTGATTGCTCCCACTGCTTCATCTTCCTGCTCTTTCTCATCATGACATATTTGAGTTTTGTAAGATATCTGTGAAAGGAACCTGATTATTTAAAGGTCAACTCTGGATTCAGTGCTGGAATCCACAATTGTCTGAGTATATACTTAACACATTTGTGTTGGACTGGGACTCGGGAGATCCGGGTTCTAGTCCCCGCTCGGCCACAAAACTCACTGGGTGACTTTGGGCCAGTCACTGACTCTCAGCCTAACCTACCTCACAAGGTTGTTGTGAGGATAAAATGGAGAGGAGGAAGAGGATTATGTAAGCCGCCTTGGGTTCCTTGCAGGAAAAAAGGCGGGGTATAAATATAATAAATAAATAAATAAATATGCATGTTTACTGTTGTAAACCACCCAGAGAGCTTCGGCTATTGGGCAGTATAAAAATGCATTAAATAAATAAATAAATGTTTAGACAGAGAAAAGTCTTACAGCTCCCAGCATTCCCCAGCCAGCCATGCTGTCTGGGGAATGCTGGGAGTTGTAGGACTTTTTTCTGTCTAAACATGCATAGGATTATGCCCTTGGTCTTCTTAACCAAACATTGCCAGCTTCCAATTTAATGTGGCTTTGAGCACATCTGCTGCCAAGCTTCTTGATTTCTGAATTGTAGGCATTTTCCTTCAAATTAAATGATAAGCTTTTACTTGCATGCTATATATACACACAATGCAAGATCAAGGTTGTTTCTCAGCTGTCTATCAACCTTTGCAATTGAAGGTTTTCTATGCAGACGAAGTAAATATTCCCCAGTTTTCTGAAGTCTAGTCTCCTTGACCAACTACCATTTAATATGTGTTTTTTTGGATTTACCCTACTCTTCCCACAGATTGTTTACTGTTTCTGTTCTCAAAAAAGTATTTGTGAAATGAAATCGCATGCTAATTCTTATGAATACTTCCCCCCATCACCATTCATAGATTTTTGCAAATGATAAAAGGATTGACAGGCAGCACAATCCACTGAGGCATCCCATAACCCTCCGAACTTGGAGGATTATGGGAATCCTATAGAGGGTGGAAGGAATGCAGAAGTGGAGGTTGCCTCTGTGCTCCTCCCGCCCTGCAAAAGACTTAGACAGCCGATTTCGGCTGTCTAAGTGTTTTGGCCCAGAGCGTGAGGTGGAGAGGCTGAGGCACTGCCAAGATACGACATATGCTGGTGGAGCCTGACTCTTCCCCGCCCTGCCCACAAAACTCCATTTCCAAGGTCGCTCTTGCTTCCTTGGAGCCGCAGCCAGCATGGTTCTTTCCATGCCGGCTTCAAGGGAGGAGGGAGGGCGCTCTGAGTTCGGAGTCCCAGCTCCAACTTCGGGGTGCATTTCTGAGGTTGGAACTGGGACTCCAAATTATCCTATGGCCATCTAGACTCTGTCTAGTGGCCACAGGATTGTGCCCTTAATCACCATTTCCTATAGCCAGTGGCTGGGTGGCGTAAATACTCTGTTCATTTGCTCACACATCAGTACAAGAACCTGATTGCAAACTGCAGGAACAATTTTGCAGGCAGATCATGTAATAACAGAATCACAAGGAAGTGCTTCTTCACAATAGTTATAATCAACTTATAGAATTCACTGCCATGAGATACAGCGCAGAGAAAGATGCCTTATATGGAGTCAGACCATTGTTCCATTTAGCTCCATCACTATTGTCAACACACAGACTGACAGCAGCCCTCTAGGTTTCAGGTGGGAGACTTTCCCTGCCCCACCTAAAGATGGCAGAATTGAACATGGGACCTCCTGCATGCAGAGCATGTGCTCAGCCATTGAGCTACCATCCTTGCCCTAGTCTGATGGCTTAGGCCCTCCAGATGTTGTTGGACTCAACAGCAGCAGCCAGGGATGACAAGAGTTGCAGTTCATCAACATCTGGAGGGACACATCTTCCCTGTCCATGGCTTAGGTGGCTTTAAAAAGATGATCAGAAAAATTTAAGGAGGGAAAAGCTTATCAGTGGTTCTAAATGGAATATGTTGAGAGGTAGTGTAACTTTGATTGTCAGATGTTAGGGCAGCAACAGTGCATGGTTGCTGTTTTTATGCTGTGTTTGTAAGCTTTACAGAGCCATCTTTCTAGCTCATGTTGGGGAAAGCATGTCAGACTCTCAGTCTAATCCATTCTGTCTCTTCTGATGTTCTTAGGCTAGTTTGAGAGCTATCACAGCCACTGAGATGTATACGGTAGATTATTTTTCTGCTTCTAAGCAACTGACTTCAATCTCTTCCTTATGGACAGAAGAGTCCATAAAGAACAAAACACTTCAGTGGTAATGTGCTTAAATGTATCCCATGTGCTTAAATGTATCCCAAGATTTATTTAAATCAGGAGAGTCATTGAAGCTACACAATGTTAACATCAAAGGGGTATCCATCTAATCTTTAGATCCCAAAGGCTGTTGCATGTACCATATAAAACACAAACATAAACACAAAGAATTCTGAGCAATTAAAAAAAAATCACAAAGGTATTGAGTAACTGTGCATTTTTACTTTATAGACTAGAATCATAGAGAAGTAGAGTTGGGAGGGGGCTACAAGGCCATCGAGTCCAACCCCCTGCTCAATGCAGGAATCCAGGTCAAAGTTCAGCTTCACCTTGAATGCCTCCAGAGTGGGAGAGCCCACCACCTCCCTAGGTAGTTGGTTCCATTGTCTTATTGCTCTAACAGTCAGGAAATTTTTCCTGATGTTTAGGTGGAATCTGGGTTCCTGTAACTTGAGCCCATTATTCCGTGTCCTGCAAACTGGGATGATCGAGAAGAGATCCTGGCCCTCCATAATAAATAATAATAAATGTTAAAATAAAATCCACAGTATACTTGTTGCATATTGGCACACAGATAGCACAAGAATGGAAATGTGTCAAAAAGCTGATGGGAATCAAAATTAAATTTGTCCAATGGCACACATGTGCACAGATCAACAAAAATATTAATAAAACCTAGGAAAAAACAGATAACATTATTATACTGGCAAATAAACCCTGGGCTAAAGATCTTCCCAGCATAATATCACACTTGCTGCTTAAATAATTGCTGTTGCCACAGAAACCGATAGTTGGGTATGCAGAAGTATGCAGCAGCCATAAAGAATATGCACATTTGTACTGTAGCTGGAACATGGTCATAGGAACTTATGCAGCTTTAGGCTGAGTCAGACCATTGGTCCATCTACCCCAGTACTGTCTTCTCTGATTGGCTGTCCAGTGTCTCAGGGAAAGATGTACAGCCCCAGCCCCATGTTTTTGTTTTATCTACACTGAAAACCAGCTTGCAGTAGATATTATGAAGGGTGGTATCTCACTGCTTTAAATAGATAAAATAAAATAAATAAAAAATTTCATGGATTTGCTTTCCATCCCATTATCTGCCACTGTTTGTGCCCCATTTCCTGGGGCCTTGCATAGCTGCTGGTGTCGACATACCAAAACAGTGCTCGCTCCAGTTTTTTCAGGGACCTTGGGGAAGGTACCTTCAATGGACCCCCACCCTCAGTGAGTCTACCTTCTCACAGCCATTGTCACCAGCATCTATTGCTCCTCATCCTCTTTCTCTTCATAGCTACCACTTACTTGCTTGACAGTCATAGAGCCAGTGAGCAAGTAGGCAGTGGCATCTACTGCTCCTCCTTCTCACCATCACCATTGTCTGGGCCAGAGCGAGTTGAACAAGCAGGTTGCAATGGTGAAGAGGAGGACCAACTTGTCAGTAGGCCCCTGCTGGGCTGTGGGCCCTTGGCAGCTGCCCAACCATGCCTACCATTGATGCCAGTTCTGTATCCAAGGGTACAGTAAGGAGAGAGAATACTATTTACTAACCATACATAAAGGCCATAGAACACTGAAGGTCTGTCTGATACAACATAGCAGCCTTCCCCAACCTAGTGCCCTCCAGATGGTTTGAACTTCAACTCCCATCAGCCCCAGCCAACATGGCCAATGGTCAGGAATGCCGGGACTTGTCATCCAAAACATCTGGGGGACATCGGAGCAGGGAAGGCTGCATTATGGGCATACGTGGTCTCCATTGAGTCTGAATATTTGCAATTACAAAGTTATTCAAAGCAGACTTCCATCAGGGTGTGCCAGATGACTTCTGCAATTCAGTCAGCGAAGCCTCTTTTAAGACTGTCGCAGATCCCAGCTATCAGGATAATGGTAAGGATGACACACACATGCCATCAAGGTTGTTCAGAGCTCTTGTTTGCTGTACATTCCATTCTAGGCAACTGTCCTTGGCAATTCCTTTGCCATTTATATAGCAATATAGGACATAGAAGGAACATTGGCTACCAAATTCAAACAGATGGGGTAGTGAGTGCTTCCGTTTGTGGATGTCAACAAGAGCTTGACTGTAATCATTTTTTGCAGCTGTTTGCTATGGAAAATCACAAGCTCTATTACGCTTCAGATTTGAACATGGGGCTGAGCATTGGGGTTGAACATCCTCCACAGTTCGTTCAGCTAGCTGAACGCAAGTCAGAACAAAATTCCTACATTTTCAAATTGGGATTGGGTCTTCTTTTTCCCCTGTCAAAATGTCAGTGGATAAAATATTGGTGCTTTCTTATGCTGTATCTGTTTCATTGTGTTTCATTGGGTTTTGAATGTATGTTTTAATGCACTGTTACTTGCTCAGGGTGTTCAGATTGGATGGGCTAAAATCTGAAAGGCACAGTTGACCTTTCTCCCCATTGCATCTAAACTCTCTGGACTGTAATACTTCAGATTCGGACATTGGGCAGATTTGGACATAACAGTATATGGTTTAGAACTGGGGTCTCCAACGTGGCACCCGCAGGCACAAATGTGCCCATGGAACATCTCTTGGTGCCTGACAGGCTCCCTGCCCTTCCTGATTTTTATGTATTTTGTAAGGTTTTTTTTAAAAAAATTAAAACATTTTTTTAAAACTAGGAGACTGACTTCCTGCAAAGTGAAGTGCTGCTCTCCAGTGGCGTCTTTAATTGGGTTCAAAAGAATGGTTTTGTGTTTTGGAGCTAAGACTCCCACCTTTATCTTGTACTTCGATTCTTGGGCAAGTTACTTCTGTTTTAGTCTCACCAGTTTGCACTCTGGGAAATGAGTTTTGTGACCAACCATGGCAGCCATTTTATGAGTGGGCAAGGTGTCCCCATGGCAGCCATTTTGTGATAGCACCCATGACACTCACTCAAAATTCCAAATGTGCCCACCAACCCAAAAGAGGTTGGGGACCCCTGGTTTATCATTATGCAAATGAGCAGGGTTGCACACTCCTTTCTCCTCTTCTCTAATGAAACTGAGGACATTGGAAGCATGCAATTCCAGTACTAACCACAACTCCCCATTGCATCTAAACTCGGGGAACTGTAGATTAATTTAAACCAGGGCTCTCCAACCTTGGGTCCCCAGATGTTGCTGGCCTACAGCTCCCAGCATACCCACCCAGCCAGCATGGCTAATGGCAAGGAATTCCGGGAGCTGTAGTCCAGCAACATCTGGGGACCCAAGGTTGGAGAGCCCTGATTTAAACTATGGTCAAAGGACAAGGCAGGATCATAAACACAGTTTGATCCTGGCTTGTTTGAACTAACCATAATTTAAACTAACCACGGTTCTTCTGAATTTTGATGTAATGGGGAACTATGGTTAATTCAGAAGTGAAAGGCAAATCTTCTGATCTTCTCCTTGCAAGTAAAAGGGGGTGTGAGTCTGAGGCGCATGCATTCTTGTTCCCCATAGTCTAACATTATGTCTGAAAAGGCCTGTTATATTTAAATACTTTCCTATGTCCGAAATTACCTGCCCATGAAAAGACAGCATGCCAGTGTGAAGGGTTCCATCCAAGCCTTTTCCCTAACATGCTAGCTTTCTCCTTGCATGACGTTTTTCAGATCACCACCTCTTGAAGTGTAGTCTCCAGCAAGTTTATCCAAATGTCTGTTGTGACCCATTTATGCAATATTTCAGAAGTCTCAAATATAATTATCATTCCTCATCCTGATAGTTCATTCACAGCAAGGCAATGTGGGGTTGGAAGGGATGAAATAACAATGATTATATATGCAGTCTTTGTTCTGGGAGGGGTCTGGTCATACTGACACTGGCATAAATACATATATATACACACACACACACACACACACACCATCAGAGAATATGAAATGCAAACTTTTTTTTAAATGGATTTAGAGAAAACCTCTTTTTTTTTCTATTGAAGTGCAAATAAAATGCAACAAGCCAGCATGGAGAAGAGACTACCTTGTCATATGTCAATAAACTCGTACATAAGGAAAGTGAATAAGGGAGAATACGTTGCTCAAGGCTTGTGTATAAAATGGAAGGCTTTATTAAATTGTGTTTTTTTAATTTCTTTCTTCTTCTTTTTTTGCCATACAATATATAAAGTCACCATAGTAACACTCAGTTCATAAGGTACTTATTTATAAGTACATTCTAACGCAGAGGCGTAGCGTGGGGGGTGCAGGGGGGGCGGACCCCGGCAACATGGGGGGCGCGTAGCACTGCAGCTTCTGCCAAGGCGAAAAGGAAGTAGACACTGGATCAAGGCCCCGCGCCTCTACTATGTCCTCATTGGTCCGGGCTGGCCCTCGCAACTGGCTACTGCGCCGCATCGCGCGCTGCACACTACACAACACACCCTATTGCGCGCCGCGTCTTCCGTTTGAGCGGAGCAGCGGCAGCAACCGGGAGGCGGGCTGAGCCTGCGAGGGAGCTCCCCAACTCGCTCTCTGTTGCGGCTCCGCCAGCCCCAGCCACGACTGGATTCTTCCAATAGATAGAACGACAAGACGGGAGGCGAGGGGAAGGAAGAGGGAGAGGTCAGGGAAGTGAGCACGTGTGAATGGCGGAGGACGAGCGAGCGATGGTGGGGAGGGGTCAGGAAAGGCCACCTCATGGCAGAACTGGGTCAACGGGAGTCGCTGGAAGGAGGTGAGACAAGAACGTTTAAAGCAGCCTTCCTCCATCTCCAGATATCTTGCGCTACAACTCCCAACGTTCCTGACCATTGACTATGCGGGCCGGGGCTGATGTGAGTTGAAGTCCAAAATGTCTGGAGGGCACCAGATTGGGGAAGGATGGTTCAAGGCATGAAGCCCATCTCTAGACCCCAGAGGGATTTCAGGGACACGGCTTAATTATTATTTTTGTTGTTAGTTGCATTTTTACTGCGCCTTTCCTCCAAGGTTCTTTCCCGCCTCCACCTCCCTGTTTTATCCTCCCAATAACCCTGCGGGGTAGGTTAGGGGGAGAGATAGTGACTGGCTTAATGGGGATTGGAACATGGTCCTAGGCAGGCACTCTAACCACTTCATCACGCGCACACACACTGGTTCTGATAATGGGTTTCTTGAAACCAAATAGTGGCCTTGGCTTAGAGGTGATGACATGTCTACCACTACCTTGTTTCGAGTGCCCTGAGCACCATGGGACCCATAGGCTCTCCCTTCATTTAGGACCTCAGTCACAACACCCTAGATGAAGCCATCTCAGTAGTTTTGGGGCCATGCACCTCCTGAAATTTTCAGTCCAGCAGCCCTCTTTGTACAGTACCTGCAGCAATGCAGCTGCTGCCATCCCATAGCTGTTTCCATGCCACTCCCTGTAACATGCTCTGCTTCTGCCAATGAGATTAGGGTGGATGGTGTGGTTATGCTTCACACTAGTGAAACCCGCCCTATTGAGAAATACAGGTAGTAGCCTATGTAGTCTGAATGTTCCCTCTTTATAAATTAACATTACATATATATGTAGTGTAGTGGTGAGAGTGTTGGACTGGGACTCTGGAGATCCAGGTTCTAGTCCCCGCTCGGCCATGAAACTCACTGGGTGACTTTGGGCCAGTCACTGACTCTCAGCCTAACCTACCCCACAGGGTTGTTGTGAGGATAAAATGGAGAGGAGGATGAGGATTATGTAAGCCGCCTTGGGTTCCTTGCAGGAAAAAAGGTGGGGTATAAATATAATAAATAAATAAATAAATAAATGTGCAAATGACAGACAGGTTTGACAGGTCCTTACTCCCAAAGGGCTTACAATCACAAAACAGACACAGGGAAAACAACAGCGCAAAGGGCAGGAAATGGAGGCAAGGTTAGCAGGGGGGAAATATGCTATTATTTAAGTTACACACATATTTTGATTAATTAATTTTATTTTATTTATTATATTTATACCCCACCTTTTTTCCTGCAAGGAACCCAAGGCGGCTTACATAATCCTCCTCCTCCTCCTCCTCCTCCTCTCCATTTTACCCTCCAACCCCCGTGAGGTAGGTTAGGCTGAGAGTCAGTGACTGGCCCAAAGTCACCCAGTGAGTTTCATGGCCGAGCGGGGACTAGAACCTGGATCTCCCGAGTCCCAGTCCAACACTCTAACCACTACGCCACACTGGCTCTATATTGTATTAAATTACAATATAGTGTTGTGACTATTTGAGGTGACTTTTGAGGAGAGTTCATCAAACTCCTCCAAAACAACTTGTTTCTACTTTTCTCCCCTCATCCCTGGCTTTGCAAAACCTCCAGCTATTTTGCATTATTGTGGGTCTCAAGTATCCTCCCTTAATTTTATGCCATTTCTGTCATATTTTGGGCACATTTCTCTAGGTCAGTGTTCTCCAACCTTGGGCCCCCCAGATGTTTTTGGCCTACAACTCCCAGCAGGCCCCAGCCAGCTACGCTGGCTGGGGCATGCTGGGAGTTGTAGGCCAAAAACATCTGGGGACCCAAGGTTGGAGAACACTGCTCTAGGCACAATTGTCTGTGTGCAAGAAACAAAAGAACAAACAAAATGTCTTGTAGTGGGTACACAGAGGGTTTCTTTAACTAATCTAGTGGAAGAGACTCGAGTGCTAAAATCCACGGGTTAGGGGGCGCAAATTACTTGCCTTGCCCCGGGTGCTGACAACCCACGCTACGCCACTGTTCTAAAGGCAGCTCAACAGGAAGGAGATCTGCACATTTGTTTCAGGGGGAAGTAAGTAGCAATGTCACCAAAATTCATAATTAGCTGATCTATACTTTCCACATGTATAACAGGCCCTCACTCTAACACACTGAAATTCTTAATATGTTTATAATTAAAAATAAAATTTATTATGTTAATATATCTATTCTGCACCTGCACAATCTGCACAGCTGTCATAACTAAAGTTGGCCATTATTCGCTCCGATGGTACAGATGCTGCTTACTTTAACCCTTTTGGTACTCAATCAAATGAAAATGCCCAAGACATTTTGCTGTTTCAGGACACAATGGCACTGGCTTCCCATTCCACATATGGAAGCCAAACAGACTGATAGTTGAATCTCACTTCAACACTGCTGATGGGAGAGTATCTGACCTTCACTATGCCTGAGGGGGCACAGGGCAGTCTGTGTGGTACTCACAGCTCTACCCTTCAATACCTTGCTGCCATTCCCTGCCTCCTAACATCTGCCACCTGAGATGGTGACCTCACTCTGCCTAGTGGTTGGGCCAGCCCAGCTGCAGGACCCAACTGCTTACTCCTGTCCACTGTGAGAGCTGTCCATTTATTCCTATCCTTATCTGGAGGCCTTCGAGTGCCACCTCCGAGGGAGGCTAAGAGGCTGGCAACAAGGGGGAGGGCCTTCTCAGTGTTGGTCCCCCAATTGTGGAATGATCTCCCCAGTGAAGCCTGTCTGGTGCCAACTCTGTTATCCTTTCGGCACCAGGTTAAGACTGCCCTCTTCTCCGAGACATTTAATGTCATATGTTTTTTTAAAAAAATATTGGTCTAGCTGTATTAAAAATTGTTTTAGCTGCTCAAATGGTTTTAAATTCTGTTTCAAATTTTGTATATTGAAATTTTATGCTGTTTTTATTGTATTATGGTTTGAGTTTTTTAATGAATTGTTGTGAACCACCCAGAGAGCTTCAGCTGTTGGGTGGTATAGAAATGAAAATGAAAATAATAATTAGCTCCCCAAAGAGGCTTGCCTGGCACCCACACTGTACTCTTTCTGGCGCCAGGTGAAGACCTTTCTATTCTTCCAGGCATATTAATCATTTTAATCTTGTAATTGTTTTTAACTCTGTTATTGTAATTTGAGCTGCTGCTGCTAGCTTTGCTGTTTGTTTTTTAATCTGTGGTTTTAAATCTTATATTTATATTATATTGTATTTTATGGTTTTAACTATTGTAAACCGCCCAGAGAGCTTCGGTTATTGAGCAGTATAAAAATGTATTAAATAAATAAATAAAATCCTCCACTTCCTGATCTTTAACCAGTGTGGTGTAGTGATGAGAGTGTTGGACTAGGGACTCAGGAAATCTGGGTTCTAGTCCCCGCTCGGCCATGAAACTCACTGGGTGACTTTGGGCCTGTCACTAACTCTCAGCCCAACCTACCTCAAAAGGTTGTTGTGAGGATAAAATGGAGAGGAGGATTATGTAAGCCGTCTTGGGTTCCTTAAAGGAAAAAAGGCAGGGTGTAAATATAATAAATAAATAAATAAATAACCAGTTATTGATCCATAAAAGAATACATACTCTTATCTTATGGCTGTTAAATTTATTCAGAAGTTTTTGTGAATGACTTTTTTGAATGCTTTTTGGAAATCCAACTGATACCTGGGGGAAATTGAGGATGAGGAAGATGATGAGCTGTAGTTGGGGGGGGGGGATGAGACAGTCACTTTAGTTTTTTTAAAATATATTTTATAGAATTTTTCCACTACTAAAGAATAAAACAAAAAATACAACATAAACATTGGGCACCCCCCCACCTCTTGGGACCAAGTTATATTTCTCCCCCCTATATATATATATATATATATATATATGATATTATTCTATATTCCAAAAATGTAACAAATCTTGACAAGGTTCGTTCCCCTTCCCCTTCACCAACACATAATCCAAAAATTTACCCCAAATGTTCACAAAAGTGTCTTTCTCCAATTGTCCTTTTTGATACTTAATATTACAAGTTAATTTATCATTTAGTGCGATATCCCATACCTCTTTAGAGACACTCTAGTGTACATGCAAAAATGTACCCAATAGACGCCTTGGATCCCAACCAAAATGTATAACCGCATGCTCTTACTTATTATAGCACACATTTTACTTATTTGACAGATCTGTACCCCTCTCTTCATCCACAAAGGCTCCCAGAGTGGTTTACAGATGAATTAAAAACAAGACAGTCCCTGCCATCAGGCTTACAATCTAAAAGACACAAAAGGAAAGTGGGAGGAGGACAGAAGGGGGGGGAGCAAACACAGGCACCGGTTCTGAAACTTATAAAGTTCTTATAAAGTCCAGTTGGGGTGGAAACTGTTCAGGGGGGAAAGGAGCCAAAAGGAACTAGTCTCTCAACAGAGCTGATGGAATTTCCCTGCTTCCCTTCTTTCTTCTGCTGCAGCCTGATGGAATGGTTGCTGCTTGGTGATGGTGGAGGGAGATCCAGAGCCAGGTGGTCTCTCAGCTGTTCCAGTGGAATGGCCCTGAGGGAGAGCCAAAGGCAGCAGATCTCTCAGCAGAGCTGATGGAATGGCCCTGCTACCCTTCTCTCCCTCTTCTCTGCAGCCTTTGACATACATTCCTACTGAAATTCTTTAGGGTGCTGAACTAGTTACAGTGCAGCCAAACATGGCCCCTCCAAGAAATTCCTGAGCTGTGCTGCTGATAACTTCCTCGTACAGAAAGTGGAGGAAGGAACTAGAGGATCGGCTATCCTTGACCTGATTCTAACCAACAGAGATGAGTTAGTGGATAAAGTGGCAGTTTCGGGAACTCTGGGGGAAAGTGACCATGTTATACTTGAGTTCTTGATTCTAAGGGGAGCAAAAGCTGAGTGTAGCCAAACACGTACCCTGGATTTTAGGAAAGCCAATTTTAACAAACTCAGAACAATGATTAGTAAGATCCCATGGCAAGCAACTCTCATGAGAAAAGGAGCCCAGGAGGGGTGGGAGTTTTTAAAAAAGGAAATTTTAAAGGCACAATTGCAAACAATTCCCACAAGGAAAAAAGGCAGAGGGCAACAGAAGAAGCCAATGTGGCTTCACAATAAACTCAAAGATGACCTGAAAACAAAAAAGGACACGTATAGGAAGTGGAAGGAAGGACAGGCTACAAGGGAAGAGTACAGGCAGGTAGCACAGAACTGCAGGAATAGTGTCAGGAAAGCTAAAGCTGAGAATGAGCTAGCGAGGAATGCTAAAAGCAACAAAAAAGCTTTCTTCAGATACATGCACAGTAAAAGACAGAAGAAAGAACTGGTGGTTCAACTACGCAATGAGGATGGCAAATTGATAACAGAAGACAAAGAAAAGGCAGAAGTGTTCAATTCCTACCTTGGCTCAGTCTTCTCCTAAAAGAGGGTCTATGACCCCCCTGGCAAACCTGAAGTGCAGACTGAAGGGGCAGGATTGCAGCTTGAGATTGATAGGCAAATAGTCAAGGAGCACCTGATTGCTCTGAACGAGTTTAAATCTCCAGGGCCTGATGAGCTGCATCCTAGAGTAATAAAGGAACTGGCAGAAGAACTCTCAGAACCACTGTCTATTTCTTTGAGAAATCATGGAGGACAGGTGAAGTGCCAGATGACTGGAGGAGGGCAAATGTTGTTCCAATCTTCAAAAAGGTCAAGAAGGAGGAACCTGGGAACTATAGGCCAGTCAGTCTGACATCAATCCCCAGGAAGATTTTGGAGCAGATTATAAAGAAGTCAGTCTGCAAGCACCTTGAAAACAATGCAGTGATTACTAGAAGCCAGCATGGATTTGTGAAGAACAAATCCTGTCAGACTAATCTGATCTCATTTTTTGATCGGGTAACCTCCCTTGTGGACTGTGGGAATGCTGTGGACATTATATATCTGGACTTCAGCAAAGCTTTCGACAAAGTACCTCATGATATCCTGATTAGCAAGCTAGCTAAGAGTGGGCTAGATGGAACAACTATCAGGTGGATCCACAATTGGCTACAGAATCGGACTCAAAGAGTGCTTATCAATGGTTCCTTCTCAAACTGGGGAGAGGTAACAAGCGGGGTACCACAGGGCTCGGTCCTGGGCCCGGTGCTCTTCAACATTTTTATTAATGACTTGGATGAGGAGGTGCAGGGAATGCTTATCAAATTTGCAGATGACACAAAGTTGGGTGGAACAGCTAATACTCTGGAAGACAGAAACAAAATTCAAAGTGACCTCGATAGGCTGGAGCTCTGGGCCAAAAACAACAGAATGAAATTTAATAGGGATTAATGCCAAGTGCTGCACCTAGGGAGAGAAAACCAAATGCAGAGTTACAGAATGGGGGACACTTGGCTCAACAATACTACAAGTGAGAAGAATCTTGGAATTGTGGTAGATCACAAACTGAATATGAGCCAGCAATGCGATGTGGCTGCAAAGAAGGCAAATGCAATTTTGGGCTGTATTAATAGAAGTATAGCTTCCAAATCACGGGAAGTGATAATTCCCCTTTACTCGGCACTGGTTAGGCCTCATCTTGAGTACTGCATCCAGTTCTGGGCACCTCACTTTAAGAAGGACATAGACAAACTGGAGAGGGTTCAGAGGAGGGCAACAAGGATGATAAAGGGACTGGAAACAAGGCCCTATGAGGAGAGACTGAAAGAACTGGGCATGTTTAGCCTTCAGAAGAGGAGACTGAGGGGAGATATGATCGCACTCTTCCAGTATTTGAAGGGATGTCACACAGAGGAGGGCCAGGATCTCTTCTCGATCATCCCAGTTTGCAGGACACGGAATAATGGGCTCAAGTTACAGGAACCTAGATTCCACCTAAACATCAGGAAAAATTTCCTGACTCTCAGATCAATAAGACAATGGAATCAACTACCTAGGGAGGTGATGGGCTCTCCCACTCTGGAGGCATTCAAGGTGCAGCTGGACAGACATCTGTCAGAGATGCTTTGACCTGGATTCCTGCATTGAGTGGGGGGTTGGACTCGATGGCCTTGTAGGCCCCTTCCAACTCTACTTTTCTATGATTCTATGATTCCTTTGATTAGATAGAAGAGACTGGAAAGACCAAATTGATGATCCTTCCAATCCAGTATCCCATGCAATTAAGCTCTGATCTGATTTTCACAGGATAAAATACTCTGTTAACTTTCTCATCTTTTTCTGTGTTTTTCACCTGGCACATTCCCAATTTTATTATTATTATTATTATTATTATTATTATTATTATTATTATTACATTACTATTTCCCACCTTTTCTCCTCTTGCAAGGAACCCAAAGCAGCTTACATAATCCTCCTCCTCCTCTCCACCATTTTATCCTCACAACAACCCTGTGAGGTAGGTTAGGCTGAGAGTCAGTGACTGGCCCAAAGTCACCCAGTGAGTTTCATGGCTGAGTGGAGACTAGAACCCAGATCTCCAGAGTCCCATCCCAGCACTCTAACCATTACGCCACGCTGGCTCTCCATTGATTCATCTGTAATCCACTCTGGGAGCCTTTTTGGCTGAAGAATGGGGTAAAAATGTGTTAAATAAATTTAAAAAATGTGTACTAAGAAGAGATGTATAGTTTTGGATGATTATTACTTAGTTCATTATGTTTACTCCCACATATAACTAGTGAATGTATATATTTAAATCACTATTTGCCCCAAATATTGAAAGCTGCTCATTTCTTTTTGGACTCACGGCTGTTTGGCTTTGTAGGATCTGGTGCATCCTCAAAAATCCATCATGAAAATGATCTAGCTCCCCAGCAAGTTCTGAATTTATGAGAAAAGGTATTAGGCCCATAAACCAATAAATGAGTGACAATGAGGTATAAATAGCATTTTTCATTTTCTCCTGTATCATTTTGTAAAGGAAATTTGCACTCATTTTCGCTGAACCTAGCAATCTGTACATTCAAAAGGTAAAAAATGCTTCTCAGCAGCAAGGGCCTACTACAGAAAATAATTGAAAATGATGGGCTAAAATTCCTCAGCCTCGTAAATCAGTGAGAAGAAAAGAGCTACACCAGGGATAAACTTGATCCACTGTACCTGAAGAAAATTGTTGTTATTAGCCTTATTCTCAGGCACTTTATAGTTCACAGTAAGCAAAAAGGCAGCTTCTCTTTCTGGCTCCCTTTCCTTTTTTCTCTTTGGTGTATTTGAGAACATGGCATGCAAGATGTTGTATGCAAATATATACGAAATGGAAGAACTACAGACATAGGAACATAAGAGCAGCCCTGCTGGATCAGACCAAGGGACCATCTAGTCCAGCATTCTGTTCACACAGTGGCCAACCAGATGCACATGGGAAGCCCATGGGAAACCCACAAGCAGGACATGAGTGCAGCAGCACCCTCCCGTCCGTGTCCCCAAGCAACTGGTGTACATAGGTGTACTGCTTCTGATACTGGACTCTTCTGACGTGGAGTTTGTAAGACAATAAAGGAAGGAATATGTTGATTATGGTAGTGAAGCTCGAGAGACTAGAGATGACTCTTCAGCTTCTAGGAATATCATAATCAGGGGTGCATTATTTTTTTTAAAAAAAAGAATGGCAAAACTTAGGAACCTGCTTGAAGGCCCAGCATCAACACACAGCCTTGAGAATGCTTGGGTAGCTCCTGGGGCCCCAGAATTCCAATAGGGTCTACTACTCAGTGGTGCCACCAGGGAAGGCCTTTGGAGCAGAAGCTCAGGGCCCCACTTATCAGAATGAGTTGCAGGGCCCCCAAACAGAGCAGGGCACATTCTGAAGTAAATAAAATCATACAGAATACCTTCTAAAGAGTGTGTGTATATTGGGGGCAGGGGACAGGGGGAGCAGTGTAGATTATTAAATCCAGAGTCTAAAATTACCTAACTGCACAATTGCTATTACTGAAGCCTGCCCTGTTGCCACCCGCTGTTTTAAAAAGTCATTGGGTCTGGGAGCTACTACTTTAATTTCCCACAATGTGCCCAATGTAGCTTCACTCTGGGGGCATTGTGGGAAATTAAAATGGCAGCTCCTGGACCCAGCTTCCCAGTACTGCTGCTGCCCACCTCCATCACTGTCACCAGGTCACCTGAACATGGCTCGCTGGTACATGAGGGAGTGTACTGATAGAATAGCAATTGCTGCAGATCAAATGAAGGTGTAAGTTAAGGGTTAATTTGTCCATAGGATTTTAAAGCAGTTAGTAGGCACAATAACTAGGGGCACTCTGGGTGCAGAGCTAATTAACAGCTTGGCTGTATCAGAGAGCCTGCAAAACAGGGGTCGTAAGGAAGGGCTGCTGCCTAGCAGCCAGGTGGAGCCAAATAAGTTTCCTTTTAGCATGGTTTTCTTGTGTATATAAAGGCTAGCATGTTCAGTATGTTCTGTAGTAGTAGTGGTTTCATTTTGTTAGAAGCCTGATTTGCTCTGCTATTTTATACTTCTGGCTGCTTAGCCAGGGGACCCTGCCTGTAAACTATTATTTACAGCAGTCTTATTGCTACAGTTTTGTTCAGCCTGTTGGGTTATGACTCAGTAAAGTGCTAAGTCCTTAATATTTTTTATTCAGTCTGCTTTTTTCAGCCTCTTCTATTAATATGTACCAGAGGGCTCTTTGCCATGGGCCCTCAGACCTGGAGCCAGCCCTGCTAGCTTGCATACCATCCAAGATTTCACAGCTCAAAATAGGGATAGGCATGCAACACCTCTATTCTCACCCCAAGGATCACTTTTCAACCCCCACTCCATTATTATACATTGTTGAAGGCTGTTCCTTGCATACCTGGATGCTGCATTAATTTATCCTACAATCGTTGATCCTCTTCCTCTGCTGATTTAAAAGCCAAGAGAAAGACAGTTCTTTTAGTGAAAGACATACCAAAAAAACCCATGACTATCTTTCAGAAGTTCAGAATAGTCCTTAGTAGCTGCAGTGCATGAAAACTGGCATGCTATGCACAGAACAGTACCTTAGTATTCATGCACCTGCATTTACCTACATGTGCGACGGAGACAAGATACATCAACCTTGGCTTTAATTCTTGTTTTTAAGAAAGGCTATTGGAGGGAAAGGGGTGCATAAAAGGAAGGAAAGAGGGAGAATAATTGGAAATGCTAAAAAAATGAGGAGGGAGGAGGGGAAAAAATAGGAAATGAGGAGAATATGAAGGAGGAGAAATGAAGGAGCGAACAAAAACATGGTGGGGAAAATAAAGAATGCTAAAGTGAGGTCATGACAGGATGACAAAGAAAAGAATTATATGGGGAAAGGATTTAACAGGAAAAAGCAACCAGGCGCTGCACAAAGCAGCACATCTGGGAAGAGTAGAGTCTTGCTTCCTGCCCTCTTGAGCAACCATGGTACCAGTTACTTGGAATCAAGAGCTGGTAGGGATGAGCACCTGCTGGAGCCCTTAGCCCCCAGTCAGAGGCACTGGGCTAATCTATCATTTCCTGATGGAAGGAGTGCCCAGCAGCTGCAGGAAAAACAAAGCATGAGTCTCTTTCACTATGTTTCCTCCACTGCTAAAGGGTGCCTCTTCCATTGGGCAACAAGAGATCACCCCAGAGGCACTAAGGGCAATGCAGAAGTCTCTGGGGTGATTTCCCCTGTCTCAGTGGTAAAGGTGATGGATGGACTCTGCCATGCTCCTTTTAGCTCCACGGCACACATCCTGCCCATGAGGAATGTAAAATAAATGGGATTTATTCAAAAGCTTACAAAATCGTACTCAGTGTGATGGTGGGCACATCATTCCCCATCTTGAACCTGGGGATTAAATTAGTGAAAGTAGAACACCTTCGGACAAAAGCTGCCAACAGCTTTACACAAAAATGGGCAAAATGCCATACAGAACTATATCACAGCAAAACACTCTGCCCATGATATGATCGGTGATCATTACAGTACTTCCTTATCTTATACAAAGAGTCTTTCTGGGACAGCAGAATTCTGCTCTCTTCTTCTGCCATTTCAATTCTGCTGGCTTCATGATTCAAAGACTCTTACATTTAGGACAGAGAAAGCACAGGTACTGGCGCCGACAGCAATGAAAACTGAATTTCAGTTTCAACTGGCATTTCTGGCACAGGCCAAATGCTGCTTGTAGTCCTGTTCTTCCTCGATCCGTGTTCTTATTTGTTGATGCCAGAAGAAGCAAAATACTGTGTTGCCAGAGCTCTTGATCTCCTGGTGGTGTGCAGCTTGTTGTCACCAAAGCCATTAAGGCTGGCCCCAGTACAGATTTGACATTTCAAACCCCAGAAGACAAAAGTGCACCTGTGATAAGCACAACAGCCAGATGATTTACAAACAGGCAACTTTGCTTCCACACCGAGAAAAGGTAAAGGAGCTTGGAATGCAAATGGACAGAGCACCATTAAGAACAAGCTAACGCAGGAGTTCTCAGTATAGAAGATGCTAAAAACAGGGCTGGCTCAAGGCATTTTGCTGCCTGAGGCCCATTCCACATACAGAAGCCAGCCATACTGAGAGTTGACTCTTACTTCAACACTGGCAGTGTGGACAGCATTCTCCACCATGCCAAAGGGCAGCACAATAGCTTAGGGGACACAGAGCAGGACACATAGCCCGGTCTTCCAACAATTTGTCACCACTCCTCACTTTCCAACATGTTTCCTGAGGTGGGTGCTTCACTCTGCCTAATTGTAGGGCTGGCCCTGACTGCCCCCCTTCCTTCTGATCTCCTCCTCTGCCCCCTGGGAGGTGTCTTCTTGGCCCCATGAGCTGAACTGTGCACAAGGCAACGCCTGTCCACTCTCCAAGGTACTGACAGGCTGTTTCTTCTTCTACAGGAAAGGTGCACTGCACATCCCAGGCTTGGCTCCCCTGGCATCCTCTTAATTCCTGGGTCTGCCATGGTTGCCACTGAGCCGTCACCTCCTATAGCAAGCTCAGAGAACTGTAAATATTGGAACCCACCTCCCACTTCACAAAGACTTGTGGGCTTTAAATTGAACTTACTTTTAAATAAGTGTGGTCAGCAGCACTGCAGCTTTAGCACCTTTGAATGATTGAGAATGCAGAATTTGATATGTGCGACGGGTAGAGGAGAAAAATGAATACCAAAGGACAAAGGAAGAATCAGGATAAGGGTCAATGCCACTTTTTGGCATTCCAGGAGAATCTCATCTCAGACTTAATTCTGCACCTGCTGAAGCAACACAATTAATGTTCCTTATTTTGTGCAATTTGGATTAACTGATATCATCACTTATGATAACTCACGGCACGATGTAGTTAACCAGTCGTATGATTTCTTCCCCCTCCAGACCTCAACACACCACATCATTGCACAACCCATTTTTTATTTTGAAAAAATTGCAGGGTCTGGTGATTTCCAATATGGAGACATGTTTGAACAATCAAATAGTCATGATGGCTTAGAGTGACCATATGCCTTACTTTATGGAGTATAGTCTGACATTTTGGAGAGCTGGCAGAGGATAGTCCTTTTTCTGAAGAGGTGTCCTGTCCACATCTGGTTTAAAGTCAAAGACCCAGAAGAAGGGAGAGCACCTGGACTGCTGACTGAGCAGGCACACAGGTCGCCTAGGGCACAATCCTATGGCCGCTAGACACTGTCTAGAGAGCCATAGATAATTTGGAGTCCCAGCTCTGACCTTGGAAAAGTGCTCTGAGGTCAGAGCTGGGACTTCGAATTCAGAGCAGCCTCCCTCAGCCCTTGCAGTCAGTGCGATTCTTTCTACATTGGCTGCAACTCCGAGGCCAGAACACCAACCTCGGAGCCGGCGTTGGGTGGGTGATCCAGGGGGTGGAGAGGGGAGGAGTGAGGTTCTGCCAGGATATGAGGTATCCTGGCAGTGCCTCAGCCTGTCCTTCGCACGAGCAGGCGCAAAAGACTTAGATGGCTGAAATCGGCCGTCTAAATCTTTTGCAGGGCAGGAGAAGCATGGAGGCAGCCTTCGCCTCTGCACTCCTGCCATCCTCAATATACTGCCCTTAATCCTCGGAGTTTAGGGGGTTACACACAGCCACATTGGATCGTGCTGTCTGTCAGTCTTCTCTGCTATGATGAGATGTCTTGGATTTCTATTTAAATAATAGTTATTATTTCTAAATTTGCACCAATACATATACATTTGTATATGCACCTGTTATGCAGATTGATGTAATCTATTGTACACTTTTTGTATGATACATTTCCTATTCTTTGGCAATGCATATGTGGCTACCCTGTGATGGCTATATAGTACCTCCAGGGTCAGAGGCCACATGCTGGGAAACAATGGCCAGAGCCGGCTATTGCCCTCATGTCCTGGTTGAGGGCTTCCCACAGGACTCTGTTTGGCAATCTGGTAGATCTGATCCAGCAGGGCTCTTCTTATGTTCTTAATCACAGGACAACTTCACTCTAGTTACCCTACCCGAAGATGCCCTTAAGATGTGGAGACCCGAGGCAGGCAAGGATATCCTCAGAGAACCAGTGTGGCATAGTGGTTAGCGTGTTGGACTGGGACTCAGGAGATCCAGGTCCTAGTCCCCACTTGCCATGAAGCTCACTGGGTAAATTTGGGCCAGTCACTCAGCCTAATCTACAGGGTCGTTGTGAGGATAAAATGGAGAGGAGGAGGATTATGTAAGCCACTTTGGGTTCCTTGCAAGAAAAAAGGCTGGACATAAATATAATATAATAAAATAAATAAATAAATAAATAAATAAATATCAGTTCTCCATCCCTTGCATTTCCTGGAGCAAGACCCAGGTAGCTCCCACACATTCACCAAGGAGAGTCAGAACTTCCAATGCCTTAGAGGAAGGAGATACTAATCCTAGACATGCGATTTCGATCCAATGTGTACAATACAGTTAAGATTAATTGAGGTTGATAACATGATTTTTTACTTAGTTGTTCATGAATTATACAACAAATACCCGTGAAACTTTAAATGATAGCATTTCAACTTGTGAGTATGAATTATTTTCCCCAGCTCAAATGTACCTAGGAGATAAGAAGAAATGAATATATAATTCAGGCATTATGACAAGAAACATATGTTCTAGGCTTAATATTATGAGTACCTCTAAATCAAGGCAATGTTCTTTGACATCTGGTATTTTTTACTTCATTGTTTTTGCCATTAGTGGTATGCACAGCAATTAATAAGCGGTGGTGAATTATGAGTCCAAGAGAGGGTTATGTAATAAATCATGAAAATGGAGTGATAAATTGTTCCCCTTAGAAAAACCTTGTTGAATTTAAAACTTCAGTCTAACTTTTCATGCTATTTTTCAGCTGACAGAGAAAACTGCAAATTAAAGAAGGAACATTTTGGTTCTCTCTTCTAATCAGCCGCCCACTCTAAGTTATTGATGTTCTCAGTCCATTTCCACATACATTTCCAAACTAATAAAGAAAGACTAGCCATGTGTTTATGTGGCTGAATATGAAAGGCTTAAAAAAAAAAAGCTTCTTTCTGTAGATATTGGAAATTCTATCCTCTAAGCAGTCTCAGCTTGACAGAATACCCTTCTAATAACAAGATCCAGAATGTTCAAATATATAAACCGAAGTAGGGTCTCACAGTTGCAGGTGGAGGTGAGGGGAAGAGGGAAAAGGAGAGGAAGAGAGAAGTAAGACACTCTCTTCAAGGTCTGAGGAAAGGGTGAAGATGGGAATGGAATGTCAGGGTTCTTAATTGCATGGAGAGCCTCCGTGGATACAGGAGGCTCTCCTGTTCAGACTGCCACCCTCCATTTGTATAGGGTGACAGATGCTGATGACGGAGGGAGGCAGGGCTGGAGCGCTTCTCATGCGCTCATTCAACATGGTAAGCATGAATGCCTAAAAAGGGCTCCAGGTACCTGTATACTCATGATTCTTTGCCCTCAAAAAGGGCAGGCACTCAAACAAACAGTGTATCTGCATAATAGCATTTTGTGTGGAGCACTTGCACCATACTTTTTGTGATGTCATGTGTGTGGTAGCAGGGAAGGTGGTGTGCCTCTCCTCCACCATGTTGGAAGGAGAAGCCAAATGGAATCAAGTCCTCCTGTTCCTGTGCTAGGGGCAATTAGAACATAAGAAGGGCCTTGCTAGATTAAACCAAATACTCATCTTGTTCAGAATCCTGTTTCCCATAAGAGCTGGCCAGAACAGACCAAATCTGCATAAAATCTCCCTATGCTGATTTATGTGTATATATGCAGATTTAGAAATAATCACAAAGATTTATTTAAATTTCACATGAGGCAAAGGCAGCCAATTAATCTCTCATCCAAATAATTTTAAACCAAACAAATTCTTCAGTTAATGTGCACCCTGAACTAGATCATCCTAAACCAGTCTTTTTCTAAGCTAAATTGCCATGTCTGGGATGATTTTTTGGAGGGTGTTGCAGCAGTATGTGGGGACGGGAGCATAACCCTTCCCTCTGCAGCTGCAATTGCCTTTGAACGTTGCCCCCTGCATGGCAATTAAGCTGGGGGGGGAGCCCCTTCTATTGGTACCAATGGACACTCAGGGCTCTATGGACTAGATCCTGGGTTGTCTGGTGTGATGTGTGAACCCGCCCCTGATTAGTTGGGCTTTTCAAGCATTTCTAATGGACTGCTCAAAAAACCTTGATATGTTATTTTTTCACATTTAGTAGAAACATTTGAAAAAGCCCAGTTGGTTAAACTGTACCCCTTATCTTCCCCAAATACACAAAAAAGCCTTATCTTGGAAAAGGAAGCAAGTGATGGCAGATGACTCATTTCCACACTGGAGAGGAAGTTCCCATGTCCTAGTTTTCACCAGGTTCTGTGAGCACATCATATCACTGTGAGTACTGAAGCCTGTAATGAAATTCTGTCTATTGGGTTGCTGAAAGATGAAAGTGATTAAGTCAATATTGATAGGAATAGAGCACCACCTCAAGGATTCTATTTTACTATAGTTCTTTAAGAAATTATTTCAGAAATGGAAACTAGGAAATGTGGTATCATAGTTTGCAGAATAATTGGGCATAATTTTGCTGTTCTGATGGGAAACATGGAAGCTTTGGTCCATTCATGCTCTGCCACTTAAAGCAAACTTGATTGCACAAAGTGCATAGAATAAATTTATGATAATTTCACTTTTCAGGGTGGGGAAAAAAGATTTTAAGCCCCAGGATGGCAGGGAACATTTTTAAAAATATGTCTTTAGGCTCAACACACACACCCCTCCCAAATAGGCAGTCAGTACAGTCTGGGTTGCTGCCATTCATTATGTGGTCCTAAGGTAATGCTTCTTATGAAATACCATAACTTCTCAACATTACTTAAAATACAAGGTATGTTTAAAGAAACTGCAAGGGGGTTACCGGTACTTTATACAGCCTTCATTGATTTTAAGTCTGCCTTTGATTTAATTCCAAGGGACAGGCTTTGGCAAAAACTTGAGGCCACCAACATCGATAGGCGTTTGCTTGCTCTTATTCGCAACCTTTATGATAAAACTTGGCTGCAGGTAAGATGCAACCCCAATGGCCATTTGACTAGACCAATTCCAACTTACATTGGTGTAAAACAGGGCTGTGTTCTTGCCCCTACCTTGTTTAACATTCATATTAACACCCTGGTCAAAGGGCTCTCTGAGACAAATTCTCACCCTCCCAAGCTGGCACATAGATATTTGTCTATTCTATTATATGCAGATGATGTGGTATTCCTCTCTCTGACATGCATTGGCTTGCGTCACTTACTAAGAGCTTTGGACATTTATTGCAAATCTGAAAAGCTGGTGATCAAATACACTAAATCTAAAGTCTTCGTTTTCTCTCAAAAACGGATTAGACATTGCTGGCAGATAAATGCCCACCCAATTGAACAGGTCAAATCTTATCGATATTTGGGAGTTGTTTTTCAGTCATCTGGCTCTTGGAGAACCCAAATCTCTAATGTCATTGCAAATGCACAGAGGAGTGTTAAATCACTCATCTCTTTCTTATACACCAAAGGGGGCCAGCATATTCCAGCAGCCTTACAAGTTTTCTCTGCCAAGGTGCTAACACAACTGTTATATGGTGCACAACTGTGTGTTTATAGCAACTTTGCTACTATGGAGACCACCCAAACAAAATTTTTGAGAAGCATCCTTGGTCTTCCGAGCTGTGTGCCTAATGTGCTCTTACGTTTAGAGACAGGCCAAATCTCAATTGAATCCCGGGCCTGGATGCACAAGCTAAATTTCTGGCTAAAAATGATATTTGCCCCCCAAGGTTTAGCCCCCTTGTCCTTAACTGATGTCCTTAACTCGCATTTCAGTCGAAATGGAAAAGGGCTGTGGACAAGTAACTGTGCGATTTGGGTTTTTCACGGAATGCCATTTTGTCCCTGGGCTACATAAAGCCAAAGAGGTTATATGCCAGTGCATTAGGGACATTGAGCTACAAGATCAAAGAAGAGCAGCTACCCCATATCCAGAATTTAGAGATCAAGGGGCTGGTTTTTTTACCCGCATCCTATTTATCCTTTCTAACCTTTCCAAAATACAGAAAAGCATTCATGTTGGCTAAGTTTAATGTGTTACCCTCTTCACTTTTGGAGGGTAGATATAACAGCACCCCATATGCTGAGCGCTTATGCCCCTGTGAAGCTGGCATGGTAGAGACTGTGGGTCATGTATTGCTGTACTGCTCCTTTTATCGTGAATTTCGGCACATTTTCATTACCCCTATTTTGCAATGATTACCTGGGAGAACTGACCAGTTTTATATAGATTATCTATTGGCGGGTCAGAATTTTCAGGTAACTTCCGAGGTGGCTAGATTTTGCGCAGCTGCAATCGCTTGTTGACGAGGGATGATGCTGACTGTTTGAAAATGTTCTAATTTGTTAAAATCTTGATTTTTATGAGTGGGAGACATGCCAGTTTTAATCAATTATTTTAACCAACTATCATCTTTTTAAAATATATATATTATTGTATTCACTGTGTATGTCTTGTTGATCTTCTGAATATTATTGTCTTATTTTACTTGCTGGTCTTATGACCGTAATAAATTGAATTAAAAAGAAACTGCAAGGGTCTGTGCCTGATTATTTTACCCCAAAAATATGCAGGGCTCAAGCTACTAAACCCCTAAAGGCTTTCAACTTCAGACTTATAATGAGCCCCTAAAAGTGAATGAGCTTCTGCATACTGCATCAGCTACAGCAGCCTCCAGAGAGTCTTCAAAGGAAACCCTACCTGAGTACAGTAAAACCTTGGATTGCAAGCATAATTCGTTCTGGAAACGTGCTTGTAATCCAAAGCACTCGTATATCAAAGGAAATTTCCCCATACTTGTATTGCAAGACCTCGCTCGTTTATCAAGTTAAATTGTATTTAAAAAATTTGCTCGTCTTGCAAAACACTCGCAGACCAAGTTGCTCGCAATCCAAGGTTTTACTCAAAACCTTGGATTGCAAGCATAATTCGTTCTGGAAACGTGCCTGTAATCCAAAGCACTCATATATCAAAGCAAATTTCCCCGTACTTGTATTGCAAGACCTCGCTCGTTTATCAAGTTAGATTGTATTAAAAAATTTGCTCGTCTTGCAAAACACTCGCAGACCAGGTTACTCGCAATCCAAGGTTTTACTGTACTCTTTCTTAGTTAGAAAATTCTTATAATGACCAGCCAGGATGGAAACAGTTCAAGGAGAGGAGGAGCCAGAAGTTGTGGGTCTCTCAGCTGAGCCAGTGAAGTGGTCCTATGGGAGAAGTGCCTGTCTGTTGTAACAACTGGAAAACTAGAAACCTCAGTGACCAAGGGAGATCAGGCGTCATCAGGAAAATGTCACCACCAGATCCTCCCAATCATCATGGTCTCTTAGGGCACAATCCTATGCCCGCTAGACAGAGTCTAGATGGCCATAGGAAAATTCAGAGTCCCAGATCTGACCTTGGAAATACGCTCCGAGGTCAGAGCAGGGACTCCAAGTTTGGAGTGGCCTCCCTCCGCTCTCGCAGCCGGCGCAGAAAGAACTGCATTGGCTATGGCTCCAAGGTCCATAAGACCGACCTCGGAGCTGGATTTTTGTGGGTGGGGAGCAGCGTGGAGACAGGCTCTGCCAGCATACATAGCATCCTGGCGGTGCCTCAGCCTCCTCTCTTCAGGTGCTGAAGCACTTAGATGGCTGAAATTGGCTGGCTAAGTCCTTTGCAAGGCAGGAGCAGTGCAGAGCTGGCCTTCACCTCCACTTGCCTTCTGCCCTCCATAGGATGCTTCCCTAAATTGCAACTGTGACTAACATCCTCATCCAACTATGTCTACCCACTATACGAATATAAATCTATAAATATAAAATTGCACCAGATATTATACCATATAATCCCTCTTAAGTATGTTGAAATTCCAAATCCTTATCATGTTACTCCAAAGAAAGAAGCCCTATTTATATAAATGGGACACATTCCCATATCAAATATGTTTAGTGCCAACACATTAATACAGGGGTTGTGGTTTGTACTACCGCCTTCTACATGCTGCTAATGACATCCACACAATATTTTCTATCTGGTGTTTTGGTCAGATTACGATCAGGCATAAAAATACACTTTGGCTGGAGTGATCTCTTCATTTCTTCACTGTGTGGACCGAGGGAGAAATGTGCAGCATAACTGAATGAGAAGGGTTTGTTCCTTGCTCTAGCTGTTCTGTCCCACCTAGCTGCAAAGCATAGATACAAATAGATTGGGAATCTGAAAGAATTGGTAAAATAGATGCATATTTGGTGGAATCTCTGGTATAATGTCTGACCGACTATGAAAATGAGAAACATATTATTATTGTAGCTTGTGAGGCAGGGGAGGGGGAATCTGAAAGAATTGGTAAAATAGATGCATATTTGGTGGAATCTCTGGTATAATGTCTGACCGACTATGAAAATGAGAAACATATTATTGTAGCTTGTGAGGCAGGGGAGGGGGTGTCTAACAAGACATTTTTATACCTTAGGCATACCTACCCTAACCAAAGCAAACCTTTATTAGTGTCCCCAGCGGGTTGGATCTAAGATCTGCCATCCATGGACAGAAGGACTCTGTTCATGGACAGTGCCTCCATCTGAACTTGGAGGATCGCCCCTCCCCTCCCACACCACAGCTCACCCCATTCAGCATAGCTTTACCCCAACCCTCTGTGTACCATTTTCAGGGGGCTGGGGGGGCTGCCATGGGGAAGATGGGGTGGGGAAATCCACTTCCGCCAGCCCAATTGCATATGCCTAAATCTGGATCCAAGCGGGTCTGTTGTAGAAGTAATAATACAACTATGTAACTTGCAATTATGTCCAAACTTACATGTAAACCATAATAATATATATGATATTTTATGATGTTGAGATAACTTCCCCTTTGTATAATCAATACTGTGACTTTTTTTTACGTCGCAGAGAACATGTCCTGGTTTTGTTTATTCATCTGAAGTTGTGGGGAAGAATTAGAGAGCCAGTGTGGAGCAGTGGTTAGATTGTTGGACGGGGACTCAGGAGATCCAGGTTCTAGTCCCCACTCAGCTGTGAAGCTCACTGGGTGACTTTGATCCAGTCCCTGACTTTCAGCCTAACCTACCGCACAGGATTGTTGTGAGGATAAAATAGAGAGGAGGAAGGGGATGGTGTAAGCATCTTGGGTTCCTTGCAGGAAAAAAGGTGGGATATAAATATAATAAATAAATAAATTTGTGATAAATCAACTAAGTCTGTGCAAGTAGCTGATGAAAAGGCAATAATTAATATGTACAAGAATGTATATGTATATCAGCTATACAAGAAATGAAATGAAAGCCACTCAGATAAACAGACGTTAGATAGGTGAATTCCAAGAAACCAAGGTGGGTTTGCATTAAAATGCTATCTGAATACATTTCTCCCCCATTCTGACTTTGAACTACATTTTGCAATGTAGTTGCAAACATAGCTGTAGTCTCATTTTAAAGATGAGAAGGGAAGTAGCAACTATGGTTCAGCATTGGTTTGTACAATGTAATTCAAGGCAGGGATGGGGGAGAAATTCATTCACTTAGCATTTTAATGCAAGCCTATCTAATTTGCACTTCCTGAACCAATATGTGAACCAAAATTCAGTTGCCCTTTGGTTATCTCCAAATTTTGAGATTCGGGGCGCAATCCTATGGCCGGTGGACACTGTCTGGCTGGCCATAGGAAAAGTCGGAGTCCCAGCTGCGACCTCGGAAAAGTGGCCCAAGGTTGCAGCTGGGACTTTGACCTCAGAGCACCTTCCCTCTGCCCTCGCAGCCAGCATGGTTCTTTCCACGCTGGCTGCTGCTCCAAAGTTGCAAGTGCGACTTCAGAGAAGGCACTGGGGGGCATTCTGGCGGGCGAGGAGGGGAGGAGTGAGGCTCCTCCGAGATAAGACGTATCCCAGTGGTGTCTCAGCCCCTCCTCCTCGCAAGCAGGCGCAAAAGACATAGATGGCCCAAATCTGCCTGCTATGTCTTTTGCAGGGCGAGGGAAGTGCAGAGGTAATCTTTGCCTCTATGCTCCTCCCATCTTCCACTGGATGCCCGTAATCCTCTGAGTTTGGTGGGTTACAGGTAGCCACACTGGATGGCACTGTCAGGTCCCCGATTTCAAAATGCATACAAAAATGCATATATATGGGGAAGGTGCACACATACACAAAATACATATATTGGTGAAAACAACACACAAAAATGCATTGAGTGAGGGGAAATTGTAGGCAAAAATGTGTACAAAAATGTGTTAGTTCTGAGAAATGTGGATGAAAATATGTCCATATTTGCCTGTTGACTTTTTTTTTTTTTTTTTTTTTTAATTGCAAACTGATGCAGAAGTGGAGGCAGAACAGACTTGAGAATGGAAAAGTGAGAAACTGATAGAAACCAAAATTGACAGATTCAACTATACCTCGTTCAAGGCATACTAATCTGATATCCTTATTTGAAAGGAGAACACTTCTGGGCAAGGAAAAGCAATTGGGTTTGGGTACTAGCACTGAGCACGAAATCCCTCCCCCAGTTGGCCATCCCATTCACAGGGGGTGAGTTGTGGGGAAGGATTTCCGCCATTTTTCAGTAGGGATCCCAAATTCTTGGCGTTATCCTTGGTGGTGGCACTGGCAGTAGCACTGGTCTTTACTCTTTTGTTTTTAACCACTCTTTGGCAGCAGTAATGTCAGCAAGCTCTTCTCCATGTCTGGTGATTCCCTTTCCCCCATAATACCCACCATGTTATGGTGTGTTCTGGGGGAAGTGGCAGCTCCCATTGGCAGCTGCCATTCCCCCCCCCCCCAGAATGTCCTTCAGATGTGTGTGTGTGTGTGTGTGTGTGTTGTAATTTTAGAAATTTGCACTGCTGCCTGCTTTTACTCTGGTTTTATTCTTTTAAAGGTTTTTATATTCTATTTTATGGTTTAAAACATGTTATGGTTTAAAATCTGGTAAACTGCCCGGAGAACTTCAGCTGTTGGACAGTCTAGAAATGTAAGTGTAATAAATAAAATATACATACATTTCACATAGGAAGCTGCCGTATACTGAGCCAGACCACTGGTCGATCTAGCTCAGTATTGTCAACACTGATTTGCAGTGGCTCCCCAGATTTCCAAGCAGGAGTTTTTCCTGCCTCTCCTAAGGCTTAGTCAGTGGCAGTAAGAGCTCTAAGCTAAAATATGCAAGTACTTTTGGTATTCTGTGTTGTGATATGTATCACATTCACAAGCTGGAGCACATTGTTTACAACATGGAAGGAACAGAATGGTGGTAAACAAGAATGTTGTGTCTTCCTACTTGCCCGTGTTATTTCTCATGGGAAAGCTAGGCTTGGGAAACAGTATGAGCTAGTCACATGGTTTAGATGTTCTGGTGACGTACTGACTTGTTTTTCTGTCTGCAGCCATTTTAGAGAGGGACAGGACTTTTCTCTCTCTTCACTCTTTTCTTCTGACTATTGCTTGCTGGACTTATGCAACAATGTAGCGTCTTTGCTGAGGTGGGGTAAAGCTCAACTTGCTCCATTGGAATAAATGCTTGCTATGCATTGTACTCTGCACATGGACTGTAACTAGGAAATGTATACTCTGTAGAATATTACTTTGCTAAGTAAATAAACAGGTAGAATAGACCTGTGGAGTTACAGAGTTTTTCCCTTGCTATCTGCAAATGGGGGAGCTGGCTGCTGGAGTCAGATTACAGGCTGGAAAGCTGGCTGGCTGATTGCACGCTGCACGAAACGCTGCACACTGCGCAGAGAGAGGGGGAGAAAGATCTGGATTTCTGTGTGTGGATAAATGGGCCTCTACACACGAACAGGATTTTTAATCTCCCATCTCGCACACACGGGGCTCTGCTGTCACTCACGCGCCATCATTCTGGACCCACCCTTTCTGCCTCTCTGGAATGCAGCCCCCAAGAGCTTCTCCAAAATGGAATTCGGACCTCGAGCTGAAAGAGGTTCAACAGCCCTGATATAAAGTAGTAGAACTTACTTGCGATTGGTGTATCTTCATGAGATACAGCTTGATACTGACAAATTATTCACGAGATAATTCAACCTGTTCAGAATTAACACATTAGAGAATTCAAGGTAGATTAAATTCAATTAGAAACACACACACCCAATCTTGAGTTCCGTGCTGTTAGGGATTTTTCAGATCTCAAGAGGGAGAATATTATACCTTTCATTTTCTAGCAGTCAGCAGTATAATTCAGACTGCCTACCGGTAAATTAAATACATTACTTTATCAGTCGAGATGAACTGGTATTTTTTTCTATGTCAGTTTCCATTTTTGTGATACAGAATTACTGTTTTCAGAACATTTTGCAAATCTCAGCATAATAGGAATCTGCATACAAAGAGCACCCAGGCCCAAGAAATCCCTGAATGGCAGACCTTACAGTGACATAATATAGATGATAGATAGATAGATAGATAGATAGATAGAAGGAAGGAAGAGCTTAGCTGAATGTGGTAACTACTTTGGGATGGTAGGTCCAAGTATGTACTAAGAGAAATCTGACCTTGCAGACATTTTTTCGTGGGACTGGTAGCCAGGACTGGTGTCAGCATCCAGCACGCTCAGGCAGCTGCTGGTGTACAAACGCCCCAGCAATGTTGCTGACAGTGGCCTAGGGATGGGAGAACCAGGGATGCTCGAGCTTGCTGAGAGCCTCTGAACTCCACTTCTATGCTGCTCACATTCTCATTTGTGACCTGTTTTTCTTTTTGTTCTAACCGGAAAAGTCCGCATTTCTGTGTGCATTTTTCAAAGGTGCTCACTTTCTCCCCATTTGACTACATCTTGAAAATGTATATATTTTTTAAAAAGGGCATTTTAAAGTGTAATTATTTTATTTTATTTTTTTAAAAAATGCATTACTAACATGATCTCAAGTTTGGGCATGAGCGAGCTTTTTTTTTTTTTTTTTAAAGCACTCCCATTCACATTTGCACTCAGGGTAACGAACGGGGAAAGTTCTGATGATTTGCAAACTGAAACAAAATTCTCGTCGTATATACCTACTGATACCTGCCTTGGCAGCTGATGCCTGCTTTGGCCCTTCTGCTGCCTGCTCCACTGGCTGTGGGCTTATGTGGCACCAGACCAGTTTCTGGTTCTGAGAAGCTGCCCACTCACTGTCCAATTACCCACAATGCTTTGAAGTGCTCAATGTAGTGTCAGCTCCAGATCACTGTGGGAAATTTAAATGATGGATGGCTTCCCAGACACAGCTGCTGTCACCTGGCAAGCCAGGGGACCCACTGATCAGGCAGCCACTGGGGTGGAGCCACCTTGCTAGGAGGGACCTCAAAGCTGAGCTGGCCCTGCTTCCCAATCTTTAGTAATCTTTTATAGAAGACTGCCCTAATACAGCTCTAATGGTGCTTTTAAAAGTTATTTACATGTGACTTATTGCACCAGAATGTGGCTAGGAATGCATATCTGAATGTGCATCCTATTAAGAGCAATAGAAGAGTATATATCTACACCCAGATGTGCAATTTGATGTGCATTAAGATGCACAACCAATTTCTGCTCAGAGTTCCTGATCAAGCAACTGATATGCACACAGAAGCTTGCATATGCACATGGATTTCCTAAAATGGACAGGAATGTCTATTTTGTTATCTGTTGTTTTTTTTTAATTCATTCTAGGAAACTGTGAACTGGTTACTTCGTAGTGATTGCAGAATTTAGTGCTTGTTTATATTACACTTGGGGTGCAATCCATCTCCCATTAAAATCAATGACAAAATCCCCATGGATCTACATCAGGGGTGGGCAACATGCAACACTTGATGGCCTATTGTGTGCCCCCCCCCCCCGATGTGTTCAACCCACAACCGCTGTTTCTACCCCTTCTATCATACAACATAAATTTTATTGTACATAGTCAAAGGCCTTTACAACATAAAGAATTTTAAAGCCATCCTTTTATGGCATCCACTGTGAGGAATCATCACCATCAAGTTTTTCAAATGTAGCATACATTGTGTTTCGTAATATAAAAAGAGCATAGCTTCTTGGCTGCCAATGAAAACTGAGCTACCAAATACATGATAAACAATTGATTATCAGCTCAGAATCCTGTTATCAATTCCTGAGGCATTCGATCCAAATACAACTGAATAAGGAGTGACAGAAACTTCTATCAAGCGAATGTTAGTCAATTCCCGCCCCCACCCCCGAGTAAGTCTGCGGCTTTCCCACTACTGCTGTGACTGACTGTCACTTTACCTCCTGCTCCACCCCCACCCCCCACCCAGTTTTACTGCTGCTTTACCTCCCCTCCTCTCCTTCCTACCAGTGGAGGCTGGTTTGACTCCTATTTTGGTGGGGCTCCTAATCCACTGCAGGTTTTAGTTGCACATTTATAGGAGCTATCCATGGTGCTCGAGGGTGGTGAAATCTATTTTGGGGATGGAGTTCAGCACCGTGGATAGCGCCTATAAAGCTCCAAATAAAGCCTGAAATGGATCAGGAGCCCCACTGAAATAGGAGTCACCATGCTACCCTGCTTCCCACCCATCCCTGTGCAAAACTACCACATTGCTGCATCTTTTCTCAGTGTTGTCCCCACCACCACCCTGCCCCCAAGCACAGCAAAACCACATTTCTATCCATGGCTGAAATGCTGTGCTGTGCACCCACCATCCATGTAAGGGGAGGAGGAAGTAGAGATCTAGTGCCATGGAGGTAGGGCAAAGCTTTTTAGGGGCAGCCAAGACAGAACGTGGCAGCTTGCCTCAGTGTGGCATAATGTGGAAACTATCAAACAATGGACCAGGCACACTTGGATTCCAATCCCATCTCAGCTAAGAAGCTCACTGGTGCCAATCATGCTCTTTCAGCCTTTCTACTTCACAGGACTGCTGTGACGAGTGGGACCTACCACAAAATGTTACAGTATATAGTGCTGCTATTCTGAAGTCCAGCGAGCCACGCCCTTTTCCAGGTTACTCCATTCCATTCCCCCTCCCACCTGGTCGTCCCCCCCCCCCACACACACACAGTCAGTTAGCATTCTGTGTCCAATGACCATGTTCAATCCTCATTGGAATGTTTGGGGATTTTTCTCTCTTAGGGTTCCCCCCCCTAAAGATCCCCCCCCCCTGTGTCTGCAACCCTTGGGGTCCTCCTGAGCCTGCTGATACCTTCCTCTTAGGTGTGGATGGTGCCATTTTGGCTACATAAGAATCCACATTTGGAGAATGAGTTTGTTGTTGGTGTGGCTTACGCTGGCTCAGCTTGTCTGAGCGTGGAAAGCTAAGCAGGGTCAGGCCTGGTTGTTACTTGGATGGGAGACCCCTCCTCTAGTTTCCTGCACTGAGCAGGGGGTTGGACTCGATAGCCTTGTAGGCTCCTTCCAACTCTATGATCTATGAAATCTATGAAAATATAAATATAGGATGGTGAAATGGTGGTGACAGATGACCATGTATTCCACTCTGAGCTCTTTGGAGGAAGGGTAGAGTAAAAATGCAGCCAGCAACATAAATACTGAGTTGGAACTAAGGTTGTTGGAGAAATCTGCAGTGGATTCAAATGCTTGGATTTCTATTACTCTGACTGCGGATTCCGCGGCGGACTGGCTTCCCAAGCTGTGTGGATTCCATGGACTTGCAGACCAATTTTTTCCTCGGGGGGGGGTGTTGCACAAATTTCCACTTGCGTTAATGCAAGCGTGCATTAATGCAAATGGGCATTTGCGCAAGCAGAACAAAATTTCCTCCTTTTCTCTGCAGCCCCCTGAAAAGCTGCTCTGGAAGGTTGGTGGACCCTCCAAAACAGCATGAGATTCACTGAATCTCAGTCCCTTCTTTGAATGGAAGGAGATGTTCTAGTGTGGCATAGTGGTTAGAGTGTTGGACTGGGACACGGGAGATCCGGGTTCTAGTCCCCACTCGGCTATGAAGCTCACTGGTTGACTTTGGGCCAGTCACTGACTCTCAGCCTAACCTACCTCACAGGGTTGTTGTGAGGATAAAACAGAGAGGAGGAGGAGGAGGAGGAAGAAGAAGATTATGCAAGTCGCCTTGGGTTCCTTGCAGGAAAAAAGGCGGGGTATAAATATAATAAATAAATATTATATAATAAATAAATTTGTGGAAGGGCAAGTCTGAGTCTAACTCATGGGTATTTGTTGCCAGGAGCACCTTACTGTGCTAGTCCAGCATCTGTGCTCTTTATTGTACTTGAAGTATAAAAAGAAGCAGAAGTAACAAGATATATCTCTGAAGAGCAAGGATTTAGGAAAATGAAAGGAATCAAACTTTTGTATTACTAGTACTTTCCATTTCAGACTTATGTCTCCAAATAAATAGCAAACCTAATGGGCCATTATCAAAATTTAAATAGAGACACAAATTACAAAGGTTTGCTAATCTTGAATTTGATGGAAAGAAATGCACACACACACAATCCAAAGTGAAGTGGGAGTAAGCCTTGGACATTGTAGCAAAAGAGGGCCTTTGGAGAATAATTTCTGTTAAAGGACAAAGAGTATCCCTTCATGCCAGTCTTAATAACACACTATAAAAAAATTTATAGATGGTACCTGATCTGACAAACCTGATCTCCTCTGATGTAATTCAACAGTGCCCCCTAGAGCATCTATATTTCAGCAACCTGACAGGAAATCTGAATAAACTTATATTTTGTTCCCCAGTATCCATTGAGAACTTAAGCTCATTAGGACAATGCTTTGTCCAGTTGGAATTGCCCAGCTCTTTTGAGATGCAAGTTTGAAGTCATTAAGAAGTTTGGTCCAGCCACTAAGTAATTTTCTGATTTGCTGGCTAGATCACTGACATCAGAAATGGAGCTTATTGCACCATTGGACAAAACAACAGTCCATCTCCACTAAATGACTGAATTTCACTGATCTCAGATTCCCAGAAACATGTGATTTTACTCTCAGTCTAAGTCTTCCTAGCAACATCTCATCAGGAGGCCAGGATGCTCTCTCAGACCCTCTTATCTGCAAAAAGGTCTATACATGCTCTGAAACCCAAGATTCTATGCAACTAGGTAACACACAACTAGCTAAGTTAAATAGACTTTCTTGATTTTATTAGAAGTGTGTGTGTGATTGTTTTTATTTATTTATTATTTATTATTTATTTATTTATTTATTCAATTTATATCCCACCTATACACAAATGCCCTAGGAGGCATACAAAATCATAATCAAACAAAACAAATATACAATAATATACAATTAAAACTAACTAATACAATTAAGCATAAAGACATAATTAAAATTCCATAAAAATGTTAAAGGCTCCATAAAATTCCATAAAAATTGATAAAAGTTCCATAAAAGTGTAATAAAATACTATAAAAGGAAGGCCTGCCAGAATAATAAAGTCTTCAGTGCCTGCTTTAAAACATTCAAAGAAGTCAGCAGACACATTTTGATCGGCAGATCATTCCACAACTGAGGGGCAGCAAAGGAAAAAGTCCCTCGGCCTATAGCTGCCAGTCTAACATTGGGCAGCTGCAACAGCTGACCTTCAGAGGACCTTAAGTGGCATGGTGGAACATAGGGGAGGAGGCGTTCCCTAAGGTACCTTGGACCCAGACCATGTAGGGCTTTGTAAAGATCTTAAAACCAGTGTTATATGGTCTCCACGGGGTGACCCGGAGACCAACCTGTCTGCCATATTCTGCACTAGTTGAAGTTTCTGAACCAAATATACAGGCAGCCCCAAGTATAGCGCATTACAGAAATCAAGCCTAGAGGTTACCAGCGCATGCAGGGATGTACCTTGAGCCCTACCTGGGCCCGAAGTTCTCCGCGGCTCGGTCCTCTGAGGCGGCGATGGCCCGATCCCGCTCTTCTGAGCGGCGCGGAGCATTCTCCGCGCCGCTCGAGCCACTCGAGCCGCCGCCATACCTGCCTGCTGCCGCCCGCCACCATACCTACCTCCTGCTGCTGCCGCCGCCGCCACCGCCACCACCGCCCATCGCGTCACGTCCGTCGTGCTGGACCTCCGCACTCTGTTTTTGACAGGGGGAACCAGGGCAACAGGGCTTAAACAGCCCTGTTGCCCTGGTTTCCCCCGCTAAAAACAGAGCACGGGGGTTCAGCGCGACGGAGCTGGGTCCCGTCGCATCACTTCTGCCATGCCGGAAGTGACGCGACGGGACCAGCGTGGGCGGCGCAGCCGGCTCTCCGTGGAGTGGAGAGCCTTAAGGTAGGCCCATGCACGTGAAGGAGAGCCCCCCGCAGACATGAGCAGGCCCGGTTCTCATACATCCCTAACGTCGTCGCATGCACCATCGTCACTAAGTCCACATGTTCCAGGAATGGGCATAGCTGGTATATCAGCTGAAGCTGATAACAGGCACTCCTCACCATCGCCTCCACCTGAGGTTCCAGGAACAGGGTTGGGTCAAGAAGTACCCCCAAGCTACGAACTTGTTCCTTTAGGGGGAGTGCAACCCTATTCAGAACTGGTTGACAAACTTCAATTCCTGAATTAGGACCTTTCACGACGAGCAACTCAGTCTTGTCAGGATTCAACTTCAGTTTGTTCTCCCTCATCCAGCCCATTACCGACCTCAGGCAGTCATTCAGAGGAGTCATACCTTCCTTGGATAAAGATGTTAAGGAGAAATAGATTTGGGTGTCATCAGCATACTGATAACACCCAGCCCCAAATCCCCTGATGATCTCTCCCAGCGGTTTCATGTAAATCTTAAACAGCATCGGGGACAGAATGGAGCCCTGAGGGACTCCACATAACAGCTCCTTTTTAGAGGAGCAATTATCCCCCAGCGACACCATCTGAAACCGTCCTGAGAGGAAGGAGCGGAACCACTACAAAGCAGTGCCCCCAACTCCCTCAGGCGGTGCAGAAGGATACCATGGTCGATGGTATCGAACGCCGCTGAGAGGTCCAGAAGAATCAGTAGGGATGCACTCCCCCTATCGTGTGTGTGTGTGTGTGTGTGTGTGTGATTGTTGCCTTCCCTTATTCTTCCCAGGACCATCTCAACCTATTTTGGTGCCCTAGACAAGGTAATATTTTGGCGTCTCAGAGACAGACATGCTGCTGCCCTCTTTTCTCTCTTGCCCACACCGACAGCAGCTCCCCACCACCACCACCCTCCTCCTCCTCCTCCTCCACTTCGCCCTCTCCCGCACAGCCACAGCCATCACCCACCTCCCTCCTACTAACCTACTTCCTGGCAACGCTGCCTTCTCGTACTTTTCCCTTTCCCCTTCGCCATCTACCCTGGCTGCTGCCACCATTGCTGCTGCCCTCGCCTCCTCACCTCCACTTCCCTTCCCGTTCCTCATGCATCCTACCTGGCTTGCCCCTCCTCTCCTCTTCCCTCCCTGGCTGCCATGCCACGCACCAACTGTGAAGGGTCCTTCCTAGTGAGGCATTCTGGGTGAGGTGATGCTGGAGATTGCCTGTATTCAGGGGTGGTGCTAGATACTGAAAAGATCTGGAGCTCAGGCCCACAGGACACAAAAATGCACAAATTTGCAAATGCTAATTTATATATGCTCTGAAGTGTGTCTGTGTCTGTGTGTGTGTGTGTGTGTGTGTGTGTGTCTTTAAATGACCCTATCTCCTAAGGACACCCCTATATGTAAAAAGGGACAGGGGAGGGGCGGGCATTGATTTCAGAAAAAAACCTCAGGCAGAAAGATTCAGGATGGGTGGACAGCGGGAGGTGAAGCACATGTGGACAAAAAGCCAGCTAATTGAGGGGGATCAGATGTAACAGGGATTATCAGGGCCCCTGTACCTTTATTTCATCAAGTGCCCATGGACAGCAGGATGGTGGGGCAGATGATTCAGGGCTCCAAATGAGATTTGTGTCTCCAGCCCTAGTGAGCTGCCCCCTAACACTGCCTCTGCCTGTGTTGTAGCAGCACAGGCAATCTCCAAGGCCACTGCACCCAGAATGCCTCACTGAGAAGGACCCCTAACAGCGAGGTGGGGCTGCTGCCAGGTGGGCTCTCTGGAGAGCCTCTTTGGCTGCTTTTCTGCTATGGAATTTTCCGGTGGGACTTCCCAGACAGTCTACCACATTCCATGCCTAGCCAGCAGGAGAGTGCTCTCCTCCTAGCAGCAGAGGGTGTGTGGCTGCAGCTCCCGCTGCTGGCTAGGAGGACCCAGAGTGCCACCTCTGCCACCACCACATGGCTTCAGTCAGCACTGCCACCTTGAGGGTGTAATTTGCCACACCCAGAATTTGGTCGCCCCCCTCCCCCCCCAAACAGCCCTGATTCTTCATCTTTTCCCAAATAAACTCTTTTTTTCACATATCTGGACATTTAGATGTATTGTTTTGAAAGGCCATTTCTTGCTAAAACAAACAAACAAACCTAACTCAAGTGCAATCCTGACTGTTGCTAAGCTTCCCTTGTGTTCCACAAGGTTTTGGGTTTTTTTTGCAATTTTTTAAATTTTATTTCTATGTGAAACAAACACATAATATCAAACATATAACAATTAACAAAACAAAATGGACCTCCAATTTTCTTCTACAGCAAATATAGGTAACAATAATTTTTCTTACTCGATAATCAGAATGAGAAATCTCTTTCTTCCCGTTGTCCCAAATTCACTTATTATTCCACAAACCCACAAACAAACAAATAATTATTTTCCAGTTTCTGCAAAAAGTCAATTAGAGGTTTCCACTCAACAATAAACGTGGATGTTGTCCTTTGTTCCACAAGGGTTTGTTAAGTTCTGTGTTTTTTTTAGCTTTGGGCAAGAAAATCCAAAGTGCCTTTCTTTTTAATCCCCCCCCCCCAAGCTGTGCTGACAGAAAGGGTCCTTGACAACAGGGCTCAGAGACTTTCCAAACAGCTGGACAGACTAAGCTGTTCAGGCAAGGATTAGCCTGCAATGGCAGAGGAACCCTCAAATAGGGGTTCACCAACAGGGAAAGTTGTTCCCCCACCCCCCGCTCTCAGATCCATAACAATCCCCAAGTATATCTATCTATCTATCTATCTATCTATCTATCTATCATCCATCCATCCATAGGAGTTACAGATGGAAAATCAGAACTGCTGGAGTTCACTCTCAAGAGACTGCTGGCATTGTGAAGTTTTATCTTTATTTTGTTTTTGAAAGAGAGATGCATGCTTCTAAACAAGAAAGGGAAAAAAAACTTTTTTGTTTTGCACTTGTTCTCCTTCCATCCCATATGCCTGTCAGGCAACTTGAAAATGTTGTCTTTGGAAGGTGTATGCTTTTTCTATGGCATCCTAGCTATTTCTGCCAGAATCTCTGGCCACAGCACAGCATGGTTTCTGGTTTTTTTAAGCACTGCTGTGCTGTCTCACCTAGAACAGGATCAAGGACTTGAGCCAAAAGCAAGGGAAAGGGCCCTGCCAAGTAATTCAGATGTGAGTCATAGAAGAATTCTTGAAATTTCCCTAGGGGCCAGTTCACATTAGTGCTTTTCTAATCACAGCCATTGTGAGATGCACATGAAAGACACCCCCAAATGGTGTATTTTTTGCAAATATCACCTTGGTGGAGGGACTTTTTGATCAGAAAGAAAAAAGAAGGCATACTAGGAGGAAGGTCAACCTCTCTGCTTCAGTGAGAGCGCCTACAGCTGCATTGGCCCTAAATGCATTGGCCCTCACTCACAATATACTCTAATGAACACTGTAACCCACAAAGGCATTCAGATTGGTGCTGGTGCAATTTCTTTTAGAAAATGCTGAGTTGCCATGTTTGATTCTGGAAGATATAATATCCGCATTTTCCCATCAGATCTGTCAGTCTTTGGTATTTTGGCTTTCCAACTGCAGTTAAGCTCTGAAGATAATGTCTACTAGAGCAGAGGCAAAAGTGCAGATGTGACTAAGAATTTTGCAGGGTGGGGTGGGGGATAAATTATGGTTACCACAAATCTTTGCAAGGAGAGAGGGAGATGCTGAATGCTCCAATTAGCTGTCATGAGGTTTTAGGACAAATGAAGCATTTAAAGAGGAATAGTCTTTAAATGAAGCATTTAAAGAGGAATTATCTGGATCCATTTCAATCGGGCTTCAGGCCTGGCTTTGGAACAGAAACTGGCTTGTGGGATGACCTTTACCGGGAGAGAGACAGGGGGAGTGCGACCCTGTTGATTCTCCTGGATCTCTCAGCGGCATTCGATACCATCGACCATGGTATCCTTCTGGATAGGCTGGCGGGTTTAGGAGTTGGAGGTACTGCTTTGCAGTGGTTCTGCTCCTACTTGGCTGGCTGATTCCAGAAGGTGGTGCTGGGGGATTGCTCTGCACCATGGCAATTGTGCCATGGAGTACCGCAGGGCTCCATTTTATCCCCCATGCTCTTTGACATCTACATGAAACCGCTTGTAATGGGAGTTGCGGAAGATGGCGAGGAGTGCAGTGTTGCACAACAGTCCTGCCTCAATGCTCTGTATTATGCTTTGTATTACACTATACTCTGTATTATGCTCTGTAATAGCAAGGCATGACCTTGCTTGAATTGCTAGCATGTGAGTTGGCTGCTAGCCAGGAGTTGTCAGCCGACAGGCTGATGCAATCTCCAGTAATGTGTGACCTGGCTGCTGGCCAGAAGAATGACACTGCACAACAGCACAGGTGCTATCAATTAAGCACGAGATCTGCAGCCCATGAGGCTTGGTGCTAGAATGGTATTTAAGACTAGCAAATGCAGACTGAAGTGTGGTGGTTGGTAGTGGCGGTTGGTTGTGTGTGTGTGTGTGTAGTGGTGGTGGAGTGCTGAAGAATTGGAAGGAGCAAGGAGGAGCAGAGGAAGCTGTTCAGAGAGCCCTGCAGAAGCCCCGACGCTGAAAGCTGATACCCAGGCGGAGAGCTGCTGGAACTAGCATTCGGGTTGGTTGGAAATAATACAGTGACTGTGTAGCTAAGGGGTGGGATTTCCACCAGGGAACTTGGAGGAAGGCATAGCATTGTTGTATTTCATGCTCAGCTTTGCAATAAAGATGTTTGGCTTTAACTTCCTGGAGGAGTATTTATTATGGTCTGAAAATCCTTCAAAGAACCTTTGCCAATCCCTTTTGAGGAACCTGTGGCAAAACACTGCTGGGAGAGGTCATCCGGAGGTTGGGCTGAAGTGTCACCAATATGCGGATGACACTCAGCTCTACCTCTCTTTTTCATCAAACTCAGGTGAGGCAGTGGCTGTTTTGAATCAGTGTCTGGGCCTGGTAATGGACTGGATGAGGGCCAGTAAACTGAAACTCAATCCAGACAAGACGGAAGTGCTGTTTGTAGGCGGATCATATGTCCAGAGGGAGGATACTCATCCTGCCCTGGATGGGGTTGCACTCCCCCTGAAGGACAGGGTTCATAGTTTGGGGGTGCTCCTAGACTCCGAACTGTTGCTAGAGTCACAAGTGGACTCGGTGACCAGGAGTGCCTTTTATCAGCTTAGGCTGATTTACCAACTACGACCCTATCTGGACAGGCAGAGCCTAGCAACGGTGATTCACGCTCTGGTAACCTCTCGTTTGGACTATTGTAACGTGCTCTACATGGGGCTGCCTTTGAAAACGGTCCGGAAACTTCAATTGGTTCAAAATAGAGCAGCGAGGCTGCTAACGGGGACCGGCCGACAAGAACACATTACGCCAGTCTTCTATGAACTACATTGATTACCTATTGAAGTCCGGGCCCGATTCAAAGTGCTAACATTGACATTTAAAGCCCTAAATGGTTTGGGGCCAGGTTATCTGAAGGAACGCCTTGTCCCATACCCAAACCCTGAGATCCTCTTCGGAGGTCCTTCTCAGAGAGCCCCCTCCAAAAGAGGCTAGGAGGGTGGCTAGTAGGGGAAGGGCCTTCTCAGTTGTGGCCAGGGCCGGTGCTACCACTAGGCGAACTAGGCGGTTGCCTATGGCGCATGGCTAAAGGGAGCGCAGAAACGCTCTGCTCCTGCCCCGAACTCGCTCGCACGGGCCAGCTGCGCCCCCTCCCTCCCTCCCTCTGCCGTATGCATGCTGACCGTGTCTTCTGGTCCCTCCCATCCTCTCCATCCATCCTATCAGGCCGGGTGGGCAGGCGAGATCGGCAGCGGTGGTTTCTCCTCGGCGGCTGCTTCTAGCACGACTCAAGCAGCCGCGGGGGGCAGCCGAGCGGGGGTCGCTCTGCGGGACAGTCGCGGGGGTGCCTGCCTCTCACCCCTGGGTCGAAGCGAGGCATCCCTTATCCTCCAAGGAGGGCAAGGCGCCCCTCCCTCCTCCCCCCATCAGGCTTCAGCTCGTGGTCTTGTGGGGGGCGAAGCACGTGAGGAGGGCGGGGCGGATTTCCTCCGCTTTTGGTATACATAAATATATATATATATATATTTATATAAAATATTTTAGCCTACTTTGAGGTTTTCCGATTCTTGATAATGATCACCGGGAAATAACTGGACAGGACACAGGAGGGGGAGTTAAATAGCCCACATCTGTGGTGATAATCAGGAGAACAGTCTGAGGAGGGCCTTTTTCAGGCAGGCAGCCCTCGGTCTGTTGTGACTTCTCCCCGCCTCCCTCCCTCCCTCCTTTAAAAAAAAAAAAAAAGTTTCCACATACTTATTTTATTAACACTCTTTTCTAATAACCGAGAAGGGCGGGTTGTTGGAGGCCCCGCCACCTATTCCGTGAATCCAAAGTCCTGTTCAGGAGGAGGAGGAGGAGACGGAAAGAGTGCCGAGGTTAGTCAGGGGGTCCGAAAGCCGGCGGCTGCCTCGAAACTGTCTTGTTGCGCCTTGGTCTTCGGTGTTCCAGGTGAGGAATGCACATGCATAATTTTATTTTAGAATTCTTTGTCTGAGTGCAGATGCTTCAGCGTTTGTGGTGAGACATGCTGCCCGTGGGAGAAGCATGTCTCAGTCATTCTGCCTGGGTGTTTTTAAAATAAAGCCCTTGATGCTCGATGTTATTGGGTGGTGTGTTTTTTTTGGTATTCTGTTGTTTCCTAAAAGTGTGTGTGTGTGTGTAATATATAGGGTCCGTTGCATAGGAAAATGCTGCAGTTTTGCAGGATGTTGTCCTAACATACGTTTTGTTGTGATTAAATCCATACTGTAAGTAAACAGTTATCTGAAACAATGACTTTTCTTGTCCTAGGGGCTGGCACCCTGTTAATTTGGCTTCTTTTTTTGCCCTTGGATTCTGTTTGTGGTGGTGGTTCAATTAAAGATGTAGTGTAGAATGCAGGCTTTTACAAGAACTAAGGCACATATCTTTATGATAATAAATTTTTTAGGTTTTGCCAATTGACTTGTATTTCATAATGGGCATAGGGCTGGAGGCAGGGAGGGTTCAAGTGGGAAGGGGGCGCGCTAAATATCTGATCTTGCCTAGGGCACCAAACTGCCTTGCACCGGCCCTAGTTGTGGCACCCCATCTCTGGAATCAACTTCCCAAGGAGGTGCGCCTGGCACCTACTCTTTATTCCTTCAGGCGCCAGGTGAAGACCTTTTATTTACCCAATATTTTAATGGTTAGATTTTTATTCCCATTTTTATTATCACTGCTGTACCTCCTCCGGTCTGATTCATCTGGCTGCCTTGTTTTATTGTTTTGTATTATATTGTATTTGTATTTCTATTTTAATGATGTTTTTGGTTTTAAGATTGTTCTTATCCTGTTTTTCTTGTAAACCACCCAGGGAGCCTTTGGGCTGATGGGCGGTAAATAAATATATTAAATAAATAAATAAATAAATAAATAAAATTTCAGTGCCATACATTACAAAATCTTTCAGAAAATCTTAGCTCCCATGATTGCTTACCCATGATTGCTTATTTAGAGATAATACATTTCCAAGTTCCTTTTCTCAAGCTAAGGTTATTTTAATTAGTAAAGTAGGTAAATATCCAGCTTATGAATGTATCATAGATCATAGAATTCCATGCCACTGCTTAATGAAGCATATAAAATACTGGCAGTGATCTTAGCTTTTTAAAATGTTTTAAGCAACACAACACATTTTAAAAAGTATTTTTCACTCTCCCCCCCCCCCCCGCGTGTGCACACGCCTCCCGCCCTAGAACATGGATTTTTTGTTTTGTTTCCATTAAACACCCTGCAATGTGACAAGGAAACCACTAGGGGTCAGTGGAATGTAGCTGAAGATGCTAAACCCAGCTCCTTATCTATAGGTACATCTTCATTACTCCAATGAATACAATTAAAGTTACGCTCTGGCAAGTAATAGAAATTTCTAATGGCTTTAAAAAATGCAGGATGGGTGACACAGCCTCACACCTCATTATTACCTGAATTATTTAATCAATAGGAGCTTCTAATTTCCTAACAGGCAGGAGGAAATTAGTATAAATGACTAATATAAAAATTGTGACAAACTACAAAGTAAGGGATTTTAGAGCATTGTGAACTTTAGAAGGATAGGGTCAGATGCTGAAATGATGTACGTGAATTGAATTGTGTCAAAATCTCAGACGGATATGTCACAAAAGAATTAGTATGTAATAGCCCTCCAAAGGAAAGAGTCTAATTATTAAATGAAATGTTCTTTGACTAAAGCACACAGCATTAAGTATCTAATGGCTGGTGGCTAAAAGGAAAAAAAAAGGATTCTCACTGTTGGATTCAGTTTGATATTCTTTTCACAAAGATGTCTGGATGTATTAGCCAGAAGGTGAAGCAACTCAATAGAGGGTCTCTTTCAAATGGATACTTCTATGTTTCTCTTCACCATAATCAAGCTGAAATGTTTGTATTCTCTAGCAGAAAGTTCTAAGACTTTAAAATTTCTTTGGAATATTTGAAGCTATGTATTGCAAGAACCTATTGTTCCAGTTGGACATAAACTGAATTGGTTCCAAAAACATTATCTTCAAAACTCTCTACTGCATACATTAATGGTAAATATTCTTCAGATATGCACATTTCCAGTAAATATCTACTATTCAGCACCACAGCTGGCCCAGGGTATTTTGCTGCCTGAGGTGGAAGAGCAAATGGTCCCCCCCCCCTGGCCAAATTATTTTGGTGGATCAGGCAGAAAATCCCACAAAATCAGGTGCATTTTTCAGGTGTACACGTTTTTCGAATGCATTTTTGTTGCCGCTCGAATTACAAACTTGGAAATGTACAGACTCCCAACCGCAGATTGTGTTTGGGTCTATGTTCACTTCTGGGAAGTGTGAATTGGACAAATTCTGGTCAAAAACAAACTGAAATGAATTTCTCATCCATCCCTCATAGAAAGAGGCATCACTGTGAGCACGTGCCTAGTGATTTTGCAGCCCCAAGTAAATAAGTAATCACAACAACCAGCAGTTATTCATTGGAAGAAGGATTACCATGTTGGAGGCTATAATTTCCAGGCAGACTTAAGCTCTGGCACCTCTCAATTATGCAGGCCTTTTCCCAACAGCATTAACTATGACACATAGGAAGAAAACAGCTCTGTGAGACAAACAGACAGCCCAGACAAGCAACAAATCACCAGGGCATTGTCTCAGGAGAATGGGCTTGCGCCACCTCCCCCAATGTCTCCTGCCCAAGGCAGCTGCCCCATTCTGCCTAATAAAAGGGCCTGACCTACAGGAAGACAGCAAAGGAAAGGTGGGGAACAGATCAGAATGCACCAAAACAAGAACAAGACTCCTATGGTCAGTTCTCCCTCTCCTTCTTCTTCCATCTGATGTGGCTCCTAGAAAATCTTACTGGCTCCTAAATTTTGGAAGAACAACAAAATTGCACCCATGAGTTTAATATAAGTATTAATTTTTCTAAGAAAAAATATATAGTTACAGGAAACTTGTTCCAAAAGGAGAGGCTACAATGCTGGGATGGACAACATTGCACATTTAAGCCTTTAAAGCAGGGGTCCTCAAACTTTTTAAACAGGGGGTCAGTTCACTGTCCCTCAGACTGTTGGGGTGCCGGATTATAGTTTGAAAAAAATATGAACGAATGGATCAAGTTTAAAAAAAAGGACCCGGGTCCTTTTTTTTACTTGATAGGGGTGAATTTTTTTCCCCTTAAATGGAAAGTTATTTTATTTATTTATTTCATTTTTATACCGCCCAATAGCCGAAGCTCTCTGGGTGGTTTACAGCAATTAACAAGACAGTCCCTGCCCGCAGGCTTACAATCTAAAAAGACATGGCACACAAGGAAAAGGGCATGGGGAGGGAAGAAGGGGGAATATTAATGAATACTCCTGGCATTAATGAATACTCCGATCGGCCGCCGGGCCGGATAAAAAGACAATGCGGGCCGGATGTGGCCCACGGGCCTTAGTTTGAAGACCCCTGCTTTAAAGATTAGACCACAGTGAAGATGAGCAGACTGCAGGAAATTCCACCAATTGGAGACTCGGTCTTTTATCTCCTTCTTCAGATCTGAAAAATGCCTCATGGCCACAGCATTCCCAGCATTGCATCAGCTCATTGTTTACAGATGTACCCAGCCGAATTAGAGCTGAAAACCCCACATCTTCTTGTGACATCAAGAATTTCTATGCTTACAGGTTGCACACACACAAAATGAAATAAATGCAAGATGCTTGGTGCACATTGCAGGCAGTCCTCTTGGTTGTTGTTGTTGTTCTGTGTGTTTTAACTATTTGGTGTTAAAATTACAACACAAAAAGAAATAAATCCTCAATGTTTATGTCTTGTGTCATAGCCAATGTTTCCTGTTTGACATTCTGAAGTGATTTAACATTATTTCAGTAAGTGATAAACAGGCACCACTGCTGCAAGGGTGATGAAAAGCTGCTTTATTTCCCCACAATCTTTTGTCATGTGTAAATTTAAACATTAGCACTGTTTGCCACATTGTTTTTCTTATCCATTTTTCCTTTACTGCAGCTTCTGCTTCTTCCAATATTTTTCAGCCAATAAATGTGCAACACTACCAAACGAACAGATGCTACATAGATTGAATCAGGAAGCCAGTGAAAGTTCCACATTCACCATCAGCAAAAATGTCTTTCTTTTTTCCTGCTTGAGTCAAATTTGATTTCCCTCAGCTTTCTCTAGATGTATCCCAGTGAGAAGCACTGTTGATGACAGAAAAAGAAAGTCTACATTTTTGGCTACCCTAGCCACATATTTTTTAAATAATAATAATAATAATTGAAAGTTCAAATTAAAACTAGTTAGGTGCGGGGAGAGCAATAATCACTATTTGAACTATTAATGGAAATGAAAAATGCAGACCTTAAATCAAAATACTATAACAAAATATGATTCTTCAGTGAAATTGAGGTTTCAAAGTTTTTAAAGAAAGCCAATATGTATTACAGTTCTCGTAAATAAGCTCTCCTGTGGCTTATGGAGCTTCATCTGGAATTGCTAAGTTATTACCAAACTTATTGGTATATTAATCTGTTGGTTTTATGATACCCTTGTAACTTCAGAAACTTCCTTGATGCATTACCACCTCTTTCTCACTTCTGTCTATATACAATGTGGTCCACAAGTACCACACCATATTTCTCCGGAGCAATCATGTCAACTATAATGAACGCTATTGGTCCAATGAAACCACACAGTAGATGGAAGCAAGTCAGGTACAAGATGTTCAAATGACATGGGCTGGATTCAGAGAAGCATGAGTTCTGATCAAGCAATGGTGCTTGCCTGTTTCCACATCCCCATTGTCTGAACCCTCCAAAAATCCACTCTGATCCATGCCAGAACAGTGGGGAATGGGGCCCAGAGCTGGGCCATGGGCAGCAATATGGAACAAGCCAGGAACCAGGAACTAAGAGTCCTTATCAAAGAACTATCAGGATCTGATAGTGGGGAAAACAGGAGACAGAACTGGAAAATAAAACAGGAGTCAGGCCCGAAGAGTAATCAGGATCAAGGGGAATACCAGGATTCAGGACTGAAGGAACCATTGGAAATGTAGAGCTCAGGTAGACCTTGTTCCACTGAGACAGGAATCCCTCTTATATTCTTTCCTGCCCAGGAGGAACCTGCTGTGGCCAACCTGGGTGGAGTCAGCCTGGAAGGTTCTTCACTGAGAAGTTGTAGTGACATGGCTCGCCACATGAGGCAGTGTTCAACTGTTCCTGACAGGAAAGAGAGAATCAGTAGTATTCAGGAGAGCACTATGCACAAGCAGAAGTGTCTTCTTGCCGTTGCACAAGGCACTGTGGATCCAAACTGGGAATGAATTGATACATTTATTTCCGGTTCATGTCAGTTTCACATGTGTTCATTCATAGCTCCGTTTCATCCCATCTCGGCATCAGTTTGCATTTTTAAAGAAACCCACACAAATATTCACATTATTTTTTAATGTCTTTCCCACAAAATACACATGCCTATATGTTCTGTGTATTTTACTGTGAAATATTAAATTTTAACCTAAAATATATGTTTTATAGACATTTTGGTACATTTTTGAGCCATGAATTATATGCAAAATGTGCAGAAGAAAGTGCAAAAAATGAAGGATAAGTGTGTCATATTGATCTAAGATTTGTCCAACTGAAAGAAATCCTTGACCACCCCTAATCTGACAAATCAAAAAGGGATTGAATGTGGATGGCTTGATGTGTGACTTCTGGAACTCCCTGTATATGAATTGAGGCAATATTGAAGAGGGTTGGTTGTAGAGTTCTTTTCACACCATTTGATTTGGAATCAATAGTGAGCTGTTGGGATTTAATGTGCCAAAGGTAGCTACCTCTAGTGGCATTATTTAAAAAATCATTACCAAAGCCTTTGCGATTAATTATGAGCTATAGTTGAGCAACATGAATTATTAATTAATATTAATAAGCCAAATTTCCAAAGCAATAATATGTCCAGTGAAACATGAAAGTATAAGATAATCACTCCAAATGTAATAGATGACTAAGAGCTAGAGATGCACTTCACCTCATGCAACAGCACTTAGAAGAACTTGTATTTTAGTTTGTCTTCTATAAGATGAGATCATAAGTTCTCTAAAAATTACTTCCCCCCTGGGAACATTTCCTGATTTCATACAAAGCCTGCCAAATCTTTGACCAAGCCTTTTTTGGGATCAGGTTAAATCTGAAACATAGGAAGAAATTACTTTTCAACATTTATTTCTTTCGAACTGATGGGATTGTATTTCATGAAGCACACCTAGGGAATTGTTGGTTTTATTCTGAATATTTGGAAATGCAAATTATTTTAATTTCTTTCTTTCTTTAGAAGGAATATGATGTTCTTGATGAAGGGAAGGTGGTGGTGCTAACACACTTGAAAAAGCATCCACTTGTGTGCAGTGTGAGTGACACATCTACTGAAAGATTCTGACACACTCATTCCCTTTGAAAGGACTTTGTGCACTTGTTAGCATACACAAATCTCTGGATTGGAGCGATAGTGAAACAATATGTAATTTAATTACAGTAGGGGAATGTGATCACATTTCTAGCCATAAAAATAGTTAGGGTGTGTGATGATTTAGAAAAGTATTATTGTGAAGGCCTCAGTGCTAAATATTTTTTAAAATCGGAAGCAGGTAAACATTTGTCAGAAACTATTTGGCTAAAACTGACCTTATGTAAGATTCTGGCTGGGAGGTGAGGTTCATGCTTTCTTTCTACATATACACAAAGTTGTAGTGATGGAATGTGCAATTGTTGGTATCCAGGTTTTGAAAACCACTTCTGTTCCATTTATACTCACATTCTACACCACCTCCATTGTTTTGCTGAATTGGTGGTGTTTTGTTTGCTCTACTGATAGTGGGGTAAATGGCTAATGATGCTCATGCTGCGCTACCAAACACAGGAGAGCAATTACATAAAATTGGGGCGGGGGGAGTTATTTAAAAACAACATAGGTACGTATAATCCCGTGTCCTTATTTCTCTGTGTCATTGTGCAGATGCCATCATAAAATCAAATCGGAAAGTAAAGCCAGAGGCAGCTGAAATTGGTAAGGCAAATGAAGTCTCCCAACACAAAATCAGTCTAGAGACTGTAATACTGAGAGAAGAGAAATTTGGGCTGAGGTGTCTTCAATATGCAAATGACACAAAACTCTATTTATCTTTTTCATCCAGTTCAGGTGGGGCAGTGATGCTCCCAAACCAGTGCCAGGTGTTTGGCAATAGACTGGATGTGGATATGATATAAACTGAAACTCAGTCTAGACAAGATGGATGTCCTGTTAGTGGGTGATTCATCTGCCCAGATTAGTGGTTTTCACTCTGTGCTGGATAGGGTTGCATTCCTCCTGAAGGAAGAAGTTCACAGTCTGGGTGTGCTCATTGATCCATCTCTTTCACTGGGAGTGCAGGTGGCCAAGGTGGCAGGAGAGCCTCCGTTTCTACTAGCTTAGCCTGGTGCACCAGCTGTGACCCTGCCTAGACAGAGATAGCCTGAATCCAGTGATTCATGCCCTGGTAACCTCCAGATTAGACTACTGTAATTGGTTATACAGAGGGCTTCCTTTGAAGATGGTACAGAAACTACAAAATCCACTTGCAAGACTGTTAACTGGGACTGGACATTATGATCATATTGTGCTTCACCAATTGCACTTGCTCCCAATTCATTTCTGGGCTCAATTCAAAGTGCTGGACTTTACTTTTAACCGCCTTCATGGCTTGGGTCTGAGATTCCTGAATGACTATTTGTCTTAATGGAAGTCTTTGTTCAGGTGCCACCACCATCTGAGGGGGCCACTGAAGGTTGGCTACAGCGGATAAGGCCTACTTGGTGGTGACACCCCAACTGTAGAGTGCTCTCCCCAGGGCGGCTCACATGGTGCCTATCTTGATGTCATTTCAGCACCAGATAAAGACTGGTGCTGAAGCTTTTTAATCCTCTACACAGCGCTTTTATGTTGCTTTTGTTTTGTTTTTAATTCTGCGGACTCCTTTTTTATATCGGGAGTTGATTGGCCCTGGGGGGGCATGTGATGCGGGGTCAAGGTCCACACACATACAGACACATATGCACATGCACGCACATGCATCAGTGATCCTGGTACAGTTTGCTCTTTCCTTGCTGCTAGCAGTAACAGGGAAGGAGAAATCCATATGAGGATCTCTGGGGGAGGGAGCGGAGAATACAGGTGGGGGGATTTGGTGGTGGCCCCCACTGGAGGCTACATGGGTCAGTCCATGGGGACTGTAGTAATCGCCTTGGCGGGGTGCAGATTGTGCATTCCTGTTTCATAATGTGGTTTTCTAAATGTATTTGTTTTAATCTTTATGTTTGAAGGTGTTTAATTATGAGTTGTAAACTTTTTGTAAGCTGCCCTGGGAACCTCTTGAATGGTAGGGTATAAATCAAGCAGATAGATAGATAGACTACCACTTCAGTCTAAAAAACAGTACTAGACTGGAAACATAAATGTATATAAAAACAGTCACTCCAGTGGAAGAAGCTGGTAAGAAAACTTAATTGGGAAGTGAAGGATAAAATAAAAGCAACTATGGACTGCATGGAAAAGCTGTATAGAAATATATGGGGAAAGGAAAGACCATTAGCTTACAAAGACAGATATAAGATCCCCAAAGCACAGACCATCACTAGGCCTCAGAGACAATGTAATAAAAATTGCCTGAAGAACGAATGAAGAAACCCGTTGATAATAAGCTTTACATCAAGTGTGGAGAACTTGAAGGAGAGCTCTGATGGCAAGTAGCAATTACAGTCAGTCAAGGGAGTAGAGTTAGACAAGTACAGAGTGGATGTACATGAGCAGGGTACAAAAGAGGCCATGCAATCGGAGAGAGGTTGAAGACGTTTCCTGTAATGAAATCAGTGAAGAGATCTTGTTTATCAGACAATATCCTTGGAGGAAGATAATAATAAAAAAATTGATTCAGCAAGAAAGTGAAGGAGCTAGGCCAAAAACAACAACAACAACAACAACAAACGGTGTTTGCTTTTTTTCCTCTGATGAAAATAATTAAGATGTCTTCTTTATCAGAAATCATTCTTGGAGGATGATAATATAAAAAACATGTTTTAGCATGAGAGTGAAGATGCCATTCCAGTTTCTTGCCATGAGACTTTTGAAAGAAAGGGCTAAGATGGGACAAACAAGGATTTTTTATCTGGCAGATATAGCTGCTGCATATAATATGATAACTTTTCATATTTGATTTTTTAACATTGTATTTTCTAGAAAGAAGAAATTGGAGCAGAAAAGCACAGTATTGGTCTGATTTTGATTTTATTCAGTGACCTTTTTCATGATTCTCATTCCAAAAGGAATGTAGAACTCTGGAATAACATAGCTGCACCTAGTTTTGGGGAACTCTCTCCTGATGGAAGCCCTCTCTTTAATGGCATTTCATCATAGGATTTTAAAAAAAAGTTTCTTAAGAATGTTTTAATAATATGTTTTAACCGGTTTATGTATTTTATATTGTTGTTCCCCGCCTCGATCCAAGTGGAGAGGTGGGTAAGAAATTATTATTATTATTATTATTATTATTATTATTATTATTATTAGGCAGTGCGTTCATCTTTATTTTGGACAAAAAGCTATTTAAATGGTCTCTAATGAACCAATCTTTCCTCCCTCCTTTCTGGAAGTGTCTCTGAACAAAGAACATTGTTCTTTGAACAAAGAGCCAGTGTAGCATAGTGGTTAGAGTGTTGGACTGGGACTCAGGAGATCCGGGTTCTAGTCCCCGCTTGGCCATGAAACTCACTGGGTGACTTTGGGCCAGTCACTGACTCTCAGCCTAGCCTACCTCACAGGGCTGTTGTGAGGATAAAATGGAGAGGAGGAGGACTATGTAAGCCGCCTTGGGTTACTTGCAGGGAAAAAAGGTGGGGTATAAATATAATAAATAAATAAATAAATAAATAAATAAAACATGGCCAGTCTGCTATACACACCCAAATCTAGATCTGTATACCCATTTCACGCTGACTCAACCTCACAGGAATCACCTGGAGCATGTATGTTCGGGTCCTCTCAAGCTATTTATTGGTCAGTATGAATTTCCTTCTCTGGGAGCTGCCCAGTCCCCATAGAAATACTTTTGGTCTTTGACATTTTCCTTTGTCTCTGGATGGCTGGCAAAGAGGGAAGTCAAGCTTATGCCTTGGAACCCAGATGTGGGTCTCATTGCTGACTGCACCTGAAAGCAGCTTTGGTGTGTTATTCTTAGGGCCGGTTTGCACGACCCAGGCTGCGGGCGGGGGAGGCACCACAGGGCGATCCGCGGGGTCCAAACGACCTGCGCCCCACGCATGTGGGCAGACCCCGGTGGAGCCGGCAGTCCCCGCACCGCAGTGCGGGCCTCCCAGAGCTAGGGGGCGGGGCCCGGGATGCCCAGAGGGGCCATTTGCCCCTACAGGATGGAGCGGCAGCAGCTCCGGCCACTCTGGGCTGCCGCCTCTGTGCGGCCCCCACAGGACGGCCGCCCGCTGTTCACACGGCAGGGTGGCCACGTGCGGTAGGGGCTTACCCCTCTACCGACCATGGTCACTTTGCATGCGTCCTGCGCGCGGCCGTCCCGCGGGGCACCCCCGGTCGGCGTTCGCACAACACGGGAACCGTGGGGGACTTCTGCTCCCCCGCGGTTCCCGTGTTGTGCGAACACGCCCTTAGGCTCCTTGTAAGTTTTTAGTTAGCTAATGCTTATATTCATTTTATTTTGAAAGGAACTGACTGTGTCTGAACTTCTCTCTGCTTGGTTGTTTGATAAATATGTTGCATTGGGAATTGATCTGACTGCTTGGTAGAAACCAGGGATGGGCAAATCTGTCAGTTCCACTTTCTCCCACATTTTAATTTTTTAAATCTCAAGTTCTTTCTCTCCTAAATATGAAGAACTTTGGTAATTTTCGTAAATTCTTATCCAGTGAACTGGAATGGAATTCTTACCCATCTACACTACCAAATTCAATAGCTACAGCTATTTCCAGCATGAAGAGGACCATGATGTACATGCCTGCCATGTAGCTGTAAAAGATGAGGAGTGTGTTAGAAAAAAAGAGGTGGCAACCCTAATTCAGTACCTCAAACATGGCTGAATACACAGGGATTTAAACCCAGACATTTAAGAGCAAAGCACTCAAGGTCTTGGGCCTAGATCAAGGGTTCTCAACCAGGCAGGAATTCCCCCCAGGGGGGGAATTTTAGGGTTTCAGGGGGAGAATTAGGACCACAGACAATTCTACATATTGTACATAATCTACAGGACATCACACCTTATTGTATGGGACAGATTAAGTCAGACAATCTTGGAAAGGGGGGAATGACATTCTGACATATGGTGAAAAGGGTGCATGGGGCAAAAAAGGTTGAGAACCACTGGCCTAGATGGAAGAATCTGTCAGTTTTGGTTTCTCCCACATTCATTTTTTAAAAAAAAAAATAATCTCAAGCACTTTTTCTCCCAGGTTTTGGTAAATTCTTATCAAAGCCAAACTGAAACAAGATTACCACCCTTCTTCACTAGTAGAAACACATTAACCTGGTTGTTATGGAGCTGGGCAGCTCCATCCTATGTGGGTGCCCGTAACCCTCCAAATTCGGAGGATTACGGGCATCCAATTGAAGGAGGGAGGAGTGTGGTGGATTGCCGCCATGCTCACCTCACCCTCCAAAACATTTAGACAGCCGATTTTGGCCACCTAAAGGTTTTACCCCTCCTTGTGAGGAGGAGAGGCTGGGGCACCGCCTGGATTCAGCGGAAGATGGCGGTGCCTCGCTCCTCCCCTCCACACCTCCAGGAACGCCTCCCCCCCACGGAGGAACTGAAGGCACAGAATCATGGGATCATGGAAAAGTAGCGTTGGAAGGGGCCTGCCAGGCCATCGAGCCCAACCCCCCGCTCAATGCAGGAATCCAGGTCAAAGCATCCCCGACAGATGGCTGTCGAGCCGCACCTTGAATGCCTCCAGACTGGGAGAGCCCACCACCTCCCTAGGTAGTTGGTCCCATTGTCTTATTGCTCTGACAGTCAGGAAATTTTTCCTGATGTTTAGGTGGAACCTGGGTTCCCCGTTCCTGTAACTTGAGCCCATTATTCCGTGTCCTGCAAACTGGGATGATCGAGAAGAGATCCTGGCCCTCCTCTGCGTGACAACCCTTCAAGTACAGGAAGAGTGCGATCATATCTCCCCTCAGTCTCCTCTTCTGAAGGCTAAATATGCCCAGTTCTTTCAGTCTCTCCTCATAGGGCCTTGTGAACATCTTTGGTTCTCAGCTGGCGTGGAAAGAACCACGCCACCTGCAAAGTGTGTGTGTGTGTGGGGGGGGGGAAGGCAGGGACGAACTGCACACTGCAACCTCAGAAGGGATTTCCGAGGTCACAGCGGGGGGTCCATCTTATCCTATGGCCCTGCAGGCAAGGTCAGAGGGCCATAGGATTGCACCCTAAAGGAAGCTCTGAAAAGGGGATCTCTCCACAGACAGTGCCAGATTTAGGCACAAGCTAAGTAAGCTAAAGCAAATTTTATGCAGATTTGCATCCTGTGGGCCTGGGCCTCAAATCTTTTAAGTGCTGAGCAATGCTTCTGCTTGACTTCATGTACTTGATTTGCTTGTCCAGCCGTGGGCTTTGTGAGAGCTGGACTGACCCGGGTTCAAAAGCTTACCTAGCCAGTGACCCTCAGTCCCAGTCACGCAGAAGGAAGGAAGAGATAACAGCAGTTAATAAAGATTAAAGAGTTTATTTGTAAGACCCAATTACATGGGATTAAGGCAAGCAATGCATCTCTTACTCACTACATGATTGCAGATTCAAATCCAAGACCCCAGTCTTGGATTTGCAGATGCAGTGAAGTGACTGACTTGAAGTAGAAGTCCAGAACAAGAGAGAGTAGAGCCAGGAAGTCAAGTGAAGGGATGTGTGACTTACCCCAACTTATATAGCAAGACCCTATTTACAGTATCTATAAATAGGATATTACTCACCTATTATATAACCTGTTTTTCACAACATGTTGATTCCAAACTTCTTGTCCCATGGCTGCTGACTCATACACCTTGAGACTATGTCTCGTGACTGAAGACCTTGTGTACTTCGCCTCAAGAGACATCCTCCATAGTCCTGCCCACTATGCAAAACCTAACAGGCTTCTCATAGGCATTTGGTTGGCCATTGTGGGAACAGAATGCTGGACTAAATAGGCTTTTGGTCTAATCCAGCTTGGCTCTTCTTATGTGAGAAATCTTATGTGATTTCTATTTAGTTCTTCATGGACCTTATTTGCTGGATAATTTCTATCCATTTAATTATTATCTTTGTTTTATGATTTCTTTGTCCACTATTTATGGATATCCACTATTTTAGATCCAATTTATCTATTGGATTTTTACCTAGTTCTTTATTGGCCCTATTTGCTTTGTTGTTTATTTCTTTACTGTTTCTACATTGTGTTTCATTCATTTCAGTTATAATCCTGAGTCTGTGGTCTTTTCTACTGGTTCAGCTTCACCTACTGGGGTACAATTTTGAACCCAAATTACACAGGTCAGAGGAGAACTCTCCACACCTGGAAAGTTATTCCAAATGACATGTGACATGCAGCAGCTGCCATAGGATTAGATTCAGTAGGTCAAGACGGACCCAGAAAAAAATATATCCCATCAACAACCTCTTCTGCTACACAAAAATAAGCCTATTTTTTAAAGAGGAAAAAAATGTAGGAGACACACAGTGTTCATTCCATTTCCCAGCAGATTAAAACAGGATGTTTTTAACAGCCTCGTTGTATGGAACTATTCTGCAGAGGATTCTTATGTTCCAGGACTGTCAAACAAGATGTTACCAGAGGTCAATTTTCACTTTCTTGCTCTGTGAAAAAAAAAACACCCATGCAAGATAAGCGCTGAATTTCGCAATAGTTTGACAGGTTTGAGTGGTGAAGGAGATGTGGTGTCAAAATGGTGTCTGAAGTTAGAAACAACCATGTTTTCAATATTTTTCTGCCCAAATTCACATCTGTATTAATGTTTTGATCACATTTAAACTAGGACAAGTGAAAAAAAGACAAGTTTGAAATATGCTTCATCTTTTCAAAGCACTTGAACTGACCAACAAAACTTTTTAAAGCCTTTGCTCATTATTTCCAATGCATGCAGGATCATAATGAAACAAAATATTGCTGAATGTCTAACAATTTTGAAAACAATAGGTCAAAACAAACAATGGGTCTCCCAAGACTGCTCATTAGTGGCTTTCACATTCTTCCCTGTTAAATATCAGCTTCTAAATTGTCATCTCTTTGTTTGGCTAGGTTAAATTTCTTTCTGCTGTCAGATTATATCCTTATAAGGACCTTTCTCTCCAGGTGGCCCAGGCCTATAAACTAACACAATGGTCAGTGTAGGCATCTACAGATACAGGGTCCAAATCTGGCTTCCCACCTAGTGCCCACCATAGCTCCTAATCCCAAGGACTCTCACATACACACTATTATGGACTGTACCTCACTCACTTTTTATCATGTTGATACATGGACAAAGGACTCTTTCATCCCCTTTCCTGCAGGGTGGACATCAAAGGAGGCTTTGGCAGAGCTTTCCCCTTAGTATGTACCTCAACTGCTCACTTCCATACACAGGCCAAGTAGTAGTGAGTAGGTGATTTGCCAAATGGACAAACTACCAGCAAGACTGCTGCTGTTCACCATTGGGAGCAGCAGTCAAAGAGCCCTTTGCCTATGTCATAGCTCCGGTGGGAGGGAGTCAATGGGTGGAGCCAACACGGTTGAAAATATGGACCTTTTATAAATTAGTTGCTGATCAGGACATTAATGCATTTTTGTGCTCACTGTTCTGCAGAAGTTGTATAAATTAAGGAAGCTAACAAGGGAATTGGGATTGAGGTGGCCATTTAATGGAATGTGCATCAGCAAAAATGGCAATGCATTACCAAAAATGAGGACAGAAGAAGGCTCAGGTTGGCATAAACCTGCTCTCCTCTCAACTCATGAGGAGTATTCATCTGAATCTGAAAGTTTCATGTAGCCATTATGACTATAATAACCATTGATAGACCTATCCTCTATGAGTGTATTTAATTGCTTTGAAAGGTATTTAAGCTAGAAGCCATCTTGTGGCAATTTCATACATTGGATTGGACTTAGTCATGCTTAGAGTAGAGACATTAGAATCAATGAGACTTAAGTTAATCATGACTAAGTTAAGTGCTAGTAATTTCAATGTGTTGCTCTAGGAATAGATGAATAAGTCTGTTTCACTTTCTATAATAATCATATTTTTTCAAGCTCAAGTTCGTTCCATTCCATTTCCGCATGAACATTCGTACAAATTTTCATGCTTACTTTCCATGACATACATTTTTTTTGCAAACAATTTTCTTTAATATATGCAATTTTGTGTGCTATTTCCCCTAATGTATGCATTTTGTATGCTTTTTGATTGGAGAACTGCATCATAAATTTCGGAGAAGTGCAAAAACCTATCGATAATTGCATTTGAGTTTGTGTATTAGTTCAGGAAGTGCAAATTAGGTTGGTTCATATGAATGTGAACCAAACTCTAAGCATGACTAAGTCTGTATCCTTGTCATTAATCTATTCTAAGCAGGACTAAGTCTGGACCCAACAGATTAATTCCACATTGTGTGAAGAAGTACTTCCTTTTCTTTGTCCTAATCTATTGCCAAGCAATTTCATTGGATTACCACAATTTCTAGTTATTGTGAGAGAGGGGAGAAACTTTTCTCTCTCCACATTCTCCACCCCATGCATAATTTTATGAACTTCTGTCATGACTCTCCTTAGCCACCAGTTTTCTAAATTAAGAAGCCCCAACTTAGTCTTTCTTCATGGGGAAGATACTCCAAATTCCTTCCCCCCCCCATTTGATTAACTTAAAACAGGTAAGACCTTTGGTGCACCACTCCAAGCCACCTATACTAATGGGGAATCACCAGTGCAGGAATGAGAAGAGAAAACCTTGACGAATGCACCAATTTGTAATGTATTCAGCCCAAAACTTTTCGATGACAGTCTTTACCAGGGGTGCAGTAAAGTGGAGTTTTGGAACAGATCATATAGAAAGCACAGAGTTTTGCTTTGTTTTATGTTATGGTGCCCCAGTGAAGATCATAATGGACCGAACAAATTATACAGTAACAATCCCCGCCTCCACCAAATTCTCATATCTTTTGATGCAATGTATCCAATGTAATGACTCTTTGGCAGCCTTATTGTTCAAAACAGTGTGAGTTAATAGAAAAATCATTCCTGCAGTTTGATTTCAAGAGAGGACATTTTAATTGTTGCTATTGGAAGAAACATATCAGCATACTGCATCTTAAATCATCTAGAAAAATGTGTTCCTTGGCTATTTTTCCATTGAGCAAAATGTTGTTTAAGGCAAAGAAATGAGTTCCATTTCCTCATATGTTTTCAGTATGTCTTGATGGCGTTGCTATTTATTTTGTAAGATCATTGTAATAGTCGGCTATTTGTTTCACTAATTTTTGAAGCAAGCCTCACAGCTATGAGATTATATGAATGATGCTTTTGTATCTTCTTTGGGCAGCATAAACTGATATTTCATTAACCTTAATTTCTCTAATATATTGTCCTGGTTTATTATAGACCTCCCCTTCAATCAAGTTCTGCCAATAGAAAAAATGATTTATTCAGCAATTTCAAAGAGACCAGCTGAACAGCAGTCATTCAACAGGAATTACACTCATTGTATTTATTTATTTTTAAATCCACATCCTCATTTGCTTTGTATGCCAAGCAGTACAGAATAAATGGGGTTTTGCAACAGGAAATCTCCAAGCATGTAGCTAGCTGGGTGTGGTTTTGCAGTCAAACATATTATTGGAGAGTTACACATTCCTTTTGACTATGCTACAGTGCTAACTGAACTGGATCTTGAATAATGTCTTATGCCAAATAAATACTTGTGTGTATGCTTACCTCAACGGCCATGATTTGGAGGAAATCTGAATGTGCATATTTGTTGATTTTCATAAGCACACTGGTACATCTGAATTTTCAGCATATTTAACGAGTTGTTAAATATTAAAACAAAGGATTACGCTAGGTAAAGAATTGAAAATATTCAGTAAAAAAGAAACTTCCCAACTCACACCTGAACTCTTTCTTAGATGGAAAAGTAGAAAGCATGATTAACATTCTCCAGTATTTCCAGTATTCTCCCAGCATTTTCACCTTTTACTTTCCCACTCAAAACATTGCAAGGATCAAAAATTGTACAATGTTACAAAGACTAAATTCTTATTCTTTTTTAAAAATATTATTGTTACATTTATATCCTGCCTTTTTTTTTTTCTTCTTGCAAGGAACCCAAGGTGGCTTACATGGTCTTCCTCCCCTCCATTTTATCCTCACAACAACCCTGTGAGGTAGGTTAGGCTGAGAGTCAGTGACTGTACAAAAGTCACCCAGTGAGCTTCATGGCCAAGTGGAAGAGACTAGAACCTGGATCTCCTGAGTCCCAGTCCAACACTCTAACCACTACGCCACACTGGCTCTTTGTTCTTTGTTATAACAAACATAAGCCACAATCTCCTGGGGGTGCTCAATATCCCTGCTGAGGCCACCTTATCTGCTTGGTTCAGGATTCTATGGCTGCCATGACAATCATAGGGCTGTCTCAACATGCCATCAGTCCAACAAATGTAGGAGGTCAAACTCTCAGTGTGCATTCTCAACCGGACAGGAGGATGGTAGTCTGATAGCAGAGGATTTTGTGTCAACTCCCTTGCCATGGTTGGATCAATTCCTGTTGCGAGTTAGGGTCACAGTGGCTTTACATGTTTGCAGGAGTTGGGGGCCTATTAGAATTGTCCACCTCCAGAGGCTACTGGATTCCAGGGGATTCCTGAGGACCTTGGGAGATTTTCCAGCTGGTATGACTGGTGTTCCTGTTGAAGCCCTGGTTGCTTTGTGGAATGCAGAGTTGACTCAAGATGTTTTTGTGATTGCTCCCAAGAGCCCTCTCCTACTGAGCAGAGCCTGTTCAGCTAACTAGTAGGCATTCATGCTATATTCCCAAGTCTGTTTCTCTATGTCTCTCAGCTCTATTTCTCCATTTCATCAAATTCAGGCAAGGCAGTGAACATGCTAAATCAGGGCTGGGACAGAGTAATTGACTGCATAAGGGCAAATTTATTAATTAGATTTGTATACTGCCCAACTGGCAAATGCCCTTTGGGAGGTTTATAATAATAATAAAAAACCAAAAAAGAGCAAGCAGTAAAATTAAGCTGCAATTCAATCTGGACAAGAAAGGGGTGCTGCTAGTGGGTGGTTCATCTGCCCAGGATAGTATTCAACTTATTCTGGAGGTGGTTGCATTCCTCCTAAAGGACCCCATTCATACTTTTGAGGTATTCATTGACCCATCTTTGTAACTAGAGACACAAGTAGCTTCTGTGGCTTGGGGAAAGTGGCTTTTATCAGCTTAAGTTAATATGCCACTATGACTCTATCTGCTGGATTGAAGTTGCCTTGCTTCAGTTATCCCTGTTTCGATCACCTCTCATTTGGAATACTGCAGTGGCTTATACATGCAGCTACCTTTGAAAAAGTCTAGAAATTTCAGTTAGTGACTGTTAGTCCATGACATGGCTGTGAGATTGTTAATGTAATATGAAGACCTTACAGCAGTGCTTCTTCACCAGTGGCTTCTAGTCCATTTCTAGGCTCAGTTCAAAGTGCTGGTTTGGATCTTTAAGGCACTTAATGACTTGGAACCAGAGTATGTTGAGGATTGCCTCTCCCCGCATGTACCTACCTAGACCCTGAGATGTGGCTTATGCTGGCTCAGCTTGTCTGAGTGTGGAAAGCTAAGCCGGGTCAGGCCTGGTTGTTACTTGGATGGGAGACCCCTCCTCTAGTTTCCTGCTGCATTGAGCAGGGGGTTGGACTCGATAGCCTTGTAGGCTCCTTCCAACTCTATGATCTATGAAATCTTCAGAGGCCATTCTCCAGGTGTCCCTGCCAGGTGACGTGGGTGGATGGCTACTAGTGAAAGAGGTTTTTCAGTATTGGTGCCTGTATTGGAATGGCCTCCCCAGAGAAGCTTGCATGGCATCTACTTTGTTGTTTCAGTGCTAGGCCTGTAAAATTTTCCAGGCCTTTCAAATCTATTTTAGCCTGTACAAATGGTTTTAGTCCACTATTTATGATCAGTTTCTCAAGTTTAATGCTGCATCATATTTTGACTATTATTGTTATTGAGATTTTTACTTGTTTTATTTTATGTGGTAATATGTTTTTCCTGTTGTGTGATAAGGACCTTGCATTTACATACTCGCTCATTACCAACAGGTAAACTGGGCTTGAGTAAGTCAGAACCAAGAACATTTCTAGGATGACTTTTCATTTAATTGAAAATGTTTCATGTGAACACTCCAAATCTAATTTAGGTGACCTTCAGATACCCTCATGGTACCCAGTGTTATTCCAGGTTAACTCATCCATATATAGAACTATGGAAGAGAAGTGGCCAGTTGCAGTTTTTAGCTAGTGTGTGTGGAATTCAGAAGTATTCAACAACCAAGCCAAGACCTGTAAATTCCATATTCTAGTTCTAATACAAGAAAATACAGACAGGAGAGAAGTAGAATGATAAACACGGAGCAAGACTTGGGAGCCAGCTGGAGTTAGAAAGGGGCAGAACTGGAATATTACAAGGTTTTTAAACATATGTTAATTCCAAGGTTGAAGTTATTATATAATAATATAATGGAAGGGGGAGAAATTCCCCCCTCATGGAAACAATCTATGATTATAGTGATTCCAAAACCAGGAAAGGATTTAACAGAACCAGATTCATATAGACCCATTTCGTTAATAAATCAAGACGCAAAATTATTTACTGCAATACTAGCGAGATGAATGAATAGGTTTATGAGTAAATATGTAGGGGTGGACCAATGCGGATTTATTGCAGGTCGACAAATGGCCGACTTAACTAGAAGAGTATTAAATATAATATATAGTATAAAGAAAAATAATGTTAAAGCGGGTGTATTAGCATTAGATATTTTCAAGGCTTTTGATTGCGTGGAATGGCCTACGTTAAAAATTATAATAAAAAATATGGGGTTTGGAACAAGATTTAAAGGAGTAATTAATCAATTATATGCCCATAATATTACAAACGTAGTGGTAAATGATGGTATTACAGAACAAATTTCCTTAGACCGAGGAACTAGACAAAGATGTCCCCTTTCCCCTATTTTGTTTGCATTAGTGATGGAAATACTAGCAAATGTAGTAAGAGAAGATAGAAATAAATAGGGATGGGGGTTGGAGATAAAATTAAAATAAATCTATTTGCAGATGATACTTTATTAACAATTAAAAATCCTATTGAAACAATGGGTTGGAGAACCACTTGAAAGAATTTGGAGAAATAACTGGGCTTCAGATGAATTGGGGTAAATCCAAGATTTTATTGTTTAATTATAGTAAAAAAGAGGAGAGTGAAATGTTAAGGAAAAAATATAACATTAAAATTACAAATGTAATTAAATATTTAGGAATAGAAATTACACAAGATATTGATAAAGTAGGAGAACAAAATTTTAGAAAGTTAAAGACAGAGGTTAAAAATAAAATAGAGGAGTATAAAAAAATTGGACTTTCTTGGTTTGGTAGAATTGCGTTGGTAAAAATGAAGATATTGCCTAAAATAAACTTTTTGTTTAGGAAGTTACCAGTAAAGATTACAGAAAAAGAAATTAAAGATTGGCAGTTAATTATTAATGAATATTGTAATGGAAGGAAAAGATCAAGGATTAATAAATATAGTTGGTATAAAGTGCAAAAAATAGGTGGTTTAGGTCTTCCTAATATAAAGTGGTATTATTTAGCCAACCAAGTAAGACATATTTTGGACATTATAGCAGGGAAAGATAAAATGTGGTTGGAATTAGAATCACAAGAATTAGGAAACATGATGGTGAATATATTATTTAAGAAAAATATAAATAATATTATAAAAGGACTAGAAAATCCCTTTTTGAGGAATATGTTAGAGAGTTGGAATAGTACAAGGAAACTTTTTACACCAGAGGTATCCCCGTTAACTCCGGTAGTGGTCATGGAGGACTTTCCAGAAAATGTAAGACATATAGAAGCTATACTAAGGAGAAAAAAGGTGATTAAATTAATGGATTGGGTGGAAAAATTGAAGACTAGAGAACATATTATAGAATTAGTAGGAAGAGAGAGAATTTCATGGTTAAATTCAATGCAACTGGAACTGTGGTTAAAGAAGTGGAGGACAAGAATGGACAGCGAAAGAGAACTAACCAATTTTGAAAAGATAGTTTTGACTAGAGAAGCTATAGAAGGTAATGTTTCAACAAGAGGTACAACAAAGGTTTTAAAAGAATACAAAGGTATTGTAAGAGTTATGTCAACTAGGATAAAAGAGAACTTTTATAAAGTGGTATGGAGATGGTATTTAACTCCAGTAAGATTAAATCGGATAGATAAAAATTGCTCCGCATTGTGTTGGAGAGGATGTAAGGTAAAAGGTACATATGCCCACATGTGGTGGAGCTGTAAAAATGTTCTGGAATTTTGGCAGAAAGTATTTGCAGAAATATCAGAAATAATTGGAATGGAATTAGAAGTCTGCCCAAAATTAGCATTGTTAACAATTACAGAAAAGTTAGTTTGTTTAAAAAATACAAAAGAATTGATTGTGAATTTGTTAACAGCAGCAAAATTAATGATAGCTAGGAATTGGAAGGTTCAACATGTCTTTTCAATTACTGAATGGTATAAAGAGGTATGGGATATCGCGCTAAATGATAAATTAACTTGTAATATTAAGTGTCAAAAAGGACAATTGGAGAAAGACACCTTTGTGAACATTTGGGGTAAATTTTTGGATTATGTGTTGGTGAAGGGGAAGGGGAACAAACCTTGTCAAGATTTGTTATATTTTTGGAATATAGAATGATATCTTGTATATATATATATATAAATTTGGGGGGGGGAGAAATATAACTTGGTCCCAAGAGGTGGGGGGTTGCACAATGTTTATGTTGTTTTTTGTTGCTGTTGTATCCATTAGTAGCTGTAAGATGTGAAAAAATTTAATAAAATATTTTTTAAAAAGGGGGGGGCAGAACTATGCACAAACTTCTGTTTAAAAGACAGTAGGCTATTAGAGTATTCAGTATGAATATGTAGATGGAATACATGGTTCTAGGCTTCCATTTTCCAGTCATGTATTCTCCTCAGATGTAGCAAGAGGAGTTTATGGTATAAATTCTCTGCATCGTATTGGCGGAAAAGATTTTTGATTTAACATGGAGAGTCCAAAGTAAATAACCATTCTAAATTTAAGCAAGCTAGTTCCCCATTGTGTATTCTCCTGCTCTATTGTAATATAAATGCAAAACAGCTGAAAGAGAGCTTGAGAAATGTGCTAAGATCTCATAATGGTGTTTATTATGCATTTAATTACATGTGTACTATATGGATAAACTTTCATTCTCATGCCAGACCTTTAGCAAGTCAGATAAATTTAGATAGTTCTTCAGAGAAAGATCACAGCAAATCATTAAAGCTGACAAAACAATGCAGCTGACAAAACAATGCAGCTTTTCAAGCTAAGAATCAAAGGGAAGAAATCACAAATTTGTTTAACAATAAATTTGTTTTATTTGTAGGCATTATATTTCATTATTTTCACGGTTAGTAACTACGTTAATCTGCACTGGCAAAGGGCAGAGAGAATGGTTGTCACCACATTTCTAAACACCTTCGCTCAAATTAAGCTCTGCTGACTCTAGCGGGACTCACTACAAAGTAAGCATGGTTATTGCAACCTATGGGTTGGATCCAAATTAAGTTAGTTGAACTTGGGTCCCATTGAAATAAATGGGACAAGTTAATCACGACTTAAGTCCCACTGATTTCAATGGAAAATAAATTTAACTCGACTAGCCTGGATTTAAACCCATGTCATTTTAGAGGCCACGTCCTCCTTCATTGACTTGGTTCACATGATCACCACAGCCCACCGTATCATATTCAACCCATGTGGTAATTTGGACGGGGAAGTATATGTAACGTATGAAAGTTGGGGACACTGAGACCTTGTGGGGGACACTCAAAACCCTGAGGATCCCACTAGCAAAGAGGGGAGAAAAGTGCCTACCCCCTTTCACCAGCAAAAATCACTTGCAGCTTTGCTTTCCCTTGCCAGCTCGCCCCTTGACAGCTGTCAAGGAAGAGCAAAATGGGGGGGGGGAACCTATTTGGAGTCTCTTAGGTGATGCTTCTCATTTTTGGACCCATGGAACTGTGCACTTGCACAGTTGCACAAGTCTGACTAAAAAAATAATTTTAAAAAATTATGAAAAAAGTACACACATTTGGGATGCAATTTTTTTTTTAAAGGGTGGCCAGCTCCTTGGGCACTTTGGAGGGCCTGTCACTGGCAGTGGTACATGCAAGATTGCAAAGAGGAGCAAGGTTTTTTTTTTTTTGCTGCTCTTGCCAAACACCTCTTCCCTTTGCCCATGGTGGGGTTGCTCTACCCTGCAGGAAGTGGTCTGGGTTCTGATGACATGACATCCCATCATGGTTAGTTACCCACAATGGGCTGTTGTGTCATGTGAACCAGGTCATTGTCTGACTGCCCTGATGCTGAGAAAGGTTTTCCTTATGTTCAACCGAAATCTGTCTTCCTATAACTTAAGTCTGTTATTTCATGTCCTACAGTCTTGGAAGATAGAAAACAGGTTGCAGCCCTCTTCTGTGTGACAACCCTTTAGGTATTGGAAAAGTGCTATCACAACTCGCCTCAGTCTTCTCTCCTCAAGGCTAAACATACCCAGTTCCTTCAATCTTTCCTCACATAACTTAGTTTCTAGTCCCCTGGTCATCTTTGTTGCCCTTCTCTGAACTCATTATAATTTATCTGAATCTTTCTTAAAGTGTGGTGTTTTAATTATCACATTTTCTTACCAGCACCTGGGATTGCAATTAAATGGGTTTCTGTTGGTGCTGAAAACTGTTGGTTCAATGCGCTTGTTTAGTGTGTTGGGGCTCAGACTGCACTTCTGCCTTGTACTCAGTCTTTTGGGCAGGTTACTTGTCCTTTGCCATACTTCCCAAGGCAGCCAATTTGTGGTGGCATCCAGGACAGGTTTTCAAATTGCCAGATGTGTCCACACAGGCCCAAAAGGTTTGCCTACTCTTGCTCTAGCCCCACCCTCCAAAGCTACTGCCAAAGCAACTGCCAGGTACATACACATACCATACAGATACCAGTAAGCTTTCTCCCATGAAGCTTTAAGGAGGGTAACTTAGATGAGGGAAGCAGTTCAAGAGAAAAGGGTTAACCCAGGGCTGGGAAACCTCACCTGTGGCTCCCCAGAGGTAGATGATGAATGAATACTCCCATCATCCCTCAACATTGGCCAGGCTAAGTGGGGCTGATGGAATTGGAGTCCAACAACATCTGGAGGGCCACAGGATCTGCAGCCCTGGGTTAAACACTCCCTCCCCTGGTTTTGCTTCTCCAATCTCCAAAACACCTGTGCGGGGCTACTCATTAGTAAAAAGAAAGAAAAGAAAAAAGTGTGTGATTAAGAACACAAGAAGAACATTGCTGGATCAGACCAAGGGTCCATCCAGTCCAGCATTCTGTTTACACAGTGGCCCACCAGCTGCCCACAAGATCCCACAAGCAGGACATGAGCACAACAGCTCCTTCCCACCCATGTTCCCCAGCAACTAGAGTACATAAGCATACTGCCTCTGATACTGGAGGAAGTATATAGCCAATCAGGACTAGTAGGCATTGATAGCTTTCTCCTCCATGAATTTGTCCAATAAATATTGGATCTCCTGCCTCTGGTTTGGCCCCCTAAGCCCCACTGAAATCAGTTTGCTTTACCTCTGAATAAACACGGATAGCATTGGGCTGCTTATCTGTGAATTTCCCAATTTTTCTCAGGCATATCCCTTTAGAGTCAACATGGCCAAATACAGGCAAATAATGAGTGAACATATTGCTCAGCTCACAAACAATGTACAAGGACTGTGGTCTGATGACATGTGCACCAGGCAGGATTGCTAAGGCTGAAAAATGTGCTAAGAATTTGCATGGCCCCATATAGTCTGGTGAAGCACAGTCAAAATAAATTTGGTCCCACCAGAATGAGATTACTTCAATCCACAAATATCCAGTGATTCTAAAACTGTGATGATAGGAAATGCTGCAACCTCAGCCACCTTTCAGCATCTTATTGGTTCAGCATCCTATGTCCTATAAAGATAGAGAACAATGTTTTTAACATCCTCACAAATGAAACTGACATATTTTCTCTGGATGATGAGGACATGTTTTTCATAGTGTTGCCAAGTCTGGCAGTGAAAATAAGAAACGTCTCCAGGAATAGTTGCTGTGGTTGCAGATTGTGTAATAATATCTTGGAAATGGGTTTCTCTCCCCCTGTTTATATAAATCTTAACTTTGGTTTATACACTTCAATTCCCCACTGCACTTTTATATCTTAAGCACAGAGCAACTCTTTTTTTATGCCTAGGTCCAAATGTAGACCTAGGTATAGCAATCAAAAGGATAAACACAAATGGATTCTGCATAAAATGGAATGGTTCTAGCAATATAACAACTCTAATGGAAGTCACCGGAAAGTCAGGGAGGTTTCTTTCATCTCTAAATACTCTGGAGTGAAAGTCAAAAGCATGGCAGGACAAATGGCACACATAGCTGGCACACAGAAGCATATTCAGAAGTAAGCTGAGGCTTTGATAAATTATGCAATTCTGATTTTTATATTCTCTGCTGGTCCATGACTGTAATAAATTGATTGATTGATTTTTATATTCCAAATTTACATTTGAGTAGCTGATCAACTATAGAAAAATGGAAGTCATCAGAGTTAATGAATCTTGGACTGCCCATTCTTTGAAAAAGCTTCATTTAAAAGTTTGCGATATGGACTGTCTTCAGTCCATACAATCAATGGATAAAATACCTTACGGTATATGAAGTAATAAAACTGTCTTCCATTTTTGTACTTAGTTTGGTTTTATATACTGTGGGATTAAATGTGTGTGTGCTGGTTAGTTTCAGCCTAAAGGTCAAATGTTTAGTTTAGTTAGAGGTTATAGGAGTTAGGATGCTTGCTCAAGAAGTCAAAGGTTTGCAGCAGACTCAAGTAAAATGTTTAGTTAGGTATAGGAGCCAGAATGCCTGCAGATGAAGAACAAAATAAGAGTTTTCAGGAAGTTCAACAGAAGGTCAGGAGAAGAGCTTAGGAAATGGAATTTAAGGCATAAGTGAACAAGAAACTACCCTCCTGATTGGTTGGAGTTGGAGAGGAAAAATAACAAAGTTTATCATAGAAGCCTAAGGGAGAAGAGAGAGAAACAGAGAGAGAAGAAGAGAGAAGGAAGGAAAGAAAGCCAGAAAGAGTCAGAGCTGCTGGAACTGGAGAACTGATTGAAAGTGCTCCGGACCTATGACAGTAAGATATTGCTTGGATAGGGGATTTGGATAAAATAGGTTAGGTTAGCTGGATGTGTTCATCCCTTATTGTTTTTTTTTAGCCTGTTGCTAAATGGTGTGTGTGTGTGTGTGTGTCCATTCAGATTTTAAAACTTTTTCCTATCAACATTTTTTCCCAGTAAACTTTTTAATATTGTTTGAAACATTGTGGCCTCTTTTCTCTTTGGGTTACCCACCCCACATCTAATAGCCAACCCCCACACTACCTAAAGTAGTTTCCCAAGACCAAGACAGTTCTAAGGCTGGTTTGGTGGAAGCTGCCAGGAAAATAAAAAGATTTCCACCTGGTAGCAGTGGAAATGGCCACAGGAAGGAGAGGGCAAAAGAAGTGGGGGGGACGACGACGACTATTTTGCGTGTTTTCCCTTCCGCTCATGGAAAAAGGTGTTGCTGGTCCATGACATAGTGGAATCCTATGGTCCCTGGAATGGCTTCCCAGGGGCTATAAAAAAGACTGAATCTCCCCCTCTCTGGTTGAGGGAGAGCTGTGACTCAGAGGGGGAGATCCAACCTCAGATCCCCCCATCCCTGCCCCCATAGAGAGATCCATGGATGGCACTCACTCTTCCCACATCAGAGTTCTGATGTTGGAGAGGGGGGAAGGGGTGTGTGGCATGGGTGGAGTGAGGGCAGCTTTGGATCTCCCAGCCCCCAACCACAGCCTGAATAGAGGGGAGATTTTACACCAGACCCGGATTAAAGAATTTCACTCCCATTGCAAGGAGGTGGGGAAAACCCAGGAAAACGGTCCAGCTCCCTCACTTCTATCCTGTCAGTAGGAGCCTGGCAGGAGATTGGATATGTCAGGCACTCTGCCCGCAGATCGCTCCAACTTCAACAATAGGATTGTGCTGCCCCAAAAGGGCCTAGGGTAGGGATGGACAAATCTGTCTGTTTTGCTTTCTGTCATGTTCACCTTGTTTCAAGCACAAGTTCGTTCTCCCGTTTTCCACATCAGTTCATGATTTTTTTAAAAGTGCACATGAAAATTCATATACATTTTCATGTGAGTTTTTTTAAATTGGAAAACTGCATTGCAAAATTTGGAGAAGTGTGAAAACTGAAGGATGGTTCCATTCTGCTTTGTGTATTAGTTTGAAAAGTGCAAATTAGTTTGGTTTGTATTAAAATGCAAGCCAAGCTAATTTCTCCTCCATCCCTAGATGAAGCCCATTGTTAATATTAGCATTTTATATGCAATGTCACCATATAGTGACTTTTCCCAGTGACTTTTCCCCATGGTGATAATTTCTTAGAAATACAATTTTAGTTTCCCGTGGTTCTTCAGAATGTCTTGCAAAATTTCATTTCATTTCTTTTCATTTATTACATTTCCATACCGCCCAATAGCCAAAGCTCTTTGGGTGGTTTACCCAGAGATTAAAAAGTATTTTAAAAAATACATGATACACAGTATAAAAAACCATGGGCGATGCCATGTCTTTTGCCCCTGCTCGTGAGGAGGAGGGGCGGAGGCACCACCTGGATTCTTCATAGGACAGACGGTGGTGCCTCACTCCTCCCCCCCCGCCCCCTGGAATGCCCCCCCCAGCGCCTGCTCTGAAGATGGTTTTCAGAGCTGCAGCCGGCTAGGGGTGGATGATCCTTCGGGACCCGACCCATCTCTGGCTTGGCAGCCACCGCTGCTGCGCGTGCGCCTGCCAAGCCGGGCCAAAAGCGGGCGTGTGCCATGCCGCTAGTTGGACTTTCAGGTTCCCTGTGGGCCACTGTTTGCATAGAAAATGCCTTAAGATACATCAAAAGTGGCTGCGATTTGCACAAATTACGTAGATAGCGGTCGCTTTGTGCGGATCTTAAGGCATTCTCTATGTAAACAGCGGCCCGCTGGGAACCCGGCAATCGCTTCCCTGGCTTGACTCAGGAGAATGCAAGTCGAGCTGGGGAAGTGGTAAGTGAGACAGAGTTCAGGGGGTTGAGCCCAGCCAGTCCACTGGATTGCCACCCCCTGAATGAAATCCTCACACATCCCTACAGCTGGAGCAGAAAGCACTAGGCTGGCTGTGAGGGCCGAGGGAGGCCCCTATGAAGGCAGAGTCCCTGCTGCGATCTCAGAGGGCTTTTACGAGGTTGGAATGGGAACACCAACTTTTCTTATTGCTGGCCAGACAGCACCTACTAGCCAGGGGATTGCCCCTTACATATAAACACATAAACATGACTCGATAGCCTTGTAGGCTCCTTCCAACTCTATCAGATCTATGAAATCTATAAAGAGACAGCACACAGATGGACACATATATCTAAACAATTTTAAACAATCAACAATAAGAAAAATCCAGGACCTGATTAAAATCCCAAAGATGCTTTATTGGAAAGCAGATCCAAATGTTTAAAACGTGTGCCATGCTGGGGGGGGGGGTTGGTTGGAGGGGAGAGCAGGGGGAATTAGAGATGAACAGTGCAATCAGAAACTCTTACTGAGTTCAACAGGACGTACTCTGAAGTACATTTTTCTGATAGATCAGTGAAAAGATTTGGCAAAACAAAGTCGGGAGGGATTTCACAAAACTATATCTTCTTAAATTCCTGGGTCAATATCAAGAATTTTTGGTCAAATCACAAATTTGACCAAATGTGAGCTCTACTCACAGCATGAAAATAATGGTGGTGGTGGTACGGAGTTAACTGAGTGGAGCTTATAAAAATGAATGTGAGAATCTGGTCAAAGTTTAAAGCTATATAAAACATTTAGTGCTGTCAGCATGCACATCATGATGATAGGACATCTCCGGGAGGGGGGGGGGAGAAAAAGAACAATGACTTGAACTACTGATTAATTATCAATGAGATTTTGTACTCTAGCTGCCACCTACACTGTATATAGTAACATAACTTTGGAAATCCCTGCTGAAAAGCAATTGGGTTGGTTACAATATATTTTTGTCTTGATTCTGCTAAAGAAAGCTAACTTTTTTTAATATGCCAAATAGCCTAATGCAAGTATGTGTTTGAAAGGTCCCCTAGGAGAACAGAATGTTTTGTTCATTTACATACAATAAACACATGTTTCGTCCATGCGGCAGAGAATTGCGAAATCATTTTGAAACCCAATAGCCTCATTCATTGCAGCTTTGAATGTGCTGGCTAAACTGAAGTCCCGGAAGGATGTCTCGCCTCTTGTTTACATGCTAGGATTATATTAGAGGGGAAAATATATGCACTTGAAATACCATTTTGACCATGTATCCAGTTATTCAAGCAAGCTACACTTGAAAGGAAGTTTGGTAGACACACACACCATAATTCACCTGCTTCTAATGCATACAGATAATTATGATGAATTATTTGTTATAGATGTTAGATCCAGATTTATGGTGGATCAACTGTGCTAACAGAAGTGGACTTTCTCACTCCTCCTTCCCACAGCAGCCCCTTGAGCCCCCCACCCCACCCCCAAATGCCACACAGAGAGTCAGGAGACCATGCTGAATGGGGTGAGCTGTGGTGTGGTGGGAGGGGGATCCCCCAAAATTGGCTGGAGGGACCTTCCATGAACAGAGCACTTCCTCTCATGGAAGGCAGATTCTGGATCCAACCCTAAGTATCTGAAGGAGCACCTCTCCCTATATCAGCCTGCCCATGAATTAAGATCATCAGGAGAGGCGGATACATTATGTGACAATAAGGGAGACCACCCTAACTGTGGGCTCCCCATGGAGGTTTGTCTGGCACTGACATTATAGTCTTTTTGGTACCAGGTCACAACCTATTTTGTTTGCCCAGGCATTTTAAACAGCTTGATGTGAGCTGTCTATTTTATGAGTTTCCTGCTTTATTGTTGTGGTTGATGGCATCATTTTATTGTTTTTATTGTATATTATATTAGATATTTTTTTATTAAACTGGTTTATTAAACTGGTTGATGTGAGATGTCTATTTTATGCATTTCCTGCTTTTTATTGTTGTACTAGATGGTGTTGTTTTATTGTTTTTATTGCATATCATATTAGGAATTTATTATTATATTTTGTATACCAGCCTGGTATTGTAGGATGAAAGGCAGTATTAAAACATTTCTAATAAATAATAATAAAAATAGATGCAATTAATAAGTGTACATCAAACTCATCTGTATCAAGGGTTCTCAAATTTTCCATGGTGAAAATCTAAGTCAAGAGATGAGTGGATAGGATTTTCCCAAGACTCACTAAAAGCTCCAGCATTTCACTTCCAAAATACATAGGATCAGGTTTAAGGGTCCTTCTGATGCTGCCATAGCACAATAGTTCATGAGATACCAGACCAGTACTTTGACTAAGCATGTGCAACAGTTGACTTTGGCTAGTGATTCACTACCCCAGATCCATTGAACTGCTGTGCCAAACAGTGGCTCCTGCAGCACCCTCTAATCAGTGTTGTGATGGGGAGGGTTGCATCGAACACTTCCAATAGGATATAATATATTAATGACACAATGGGAAAATATGTGGTTAAAAGGTTTGAAATTTACATTATGCTCTAGTCTTAAAGAGAATTTTTATAAGATGATATATCGTTGGTATTTGTCTCAGGAGAAATTGGCTAGAATGTATAACGGTGCATCAGATATATGTTGGAAATGTGAACAACAGGAAGAACCTTTTATCATATGTTGTGGACATGTAAGAAAGCTAAAAAAAAAATGGGTTGAAATTCATTTATTAATGCAAAAGATTTTAAAGATTACTTTTAAATTGAATCCAGATGCTTTTCTATTGGGAATAATGGACAGAGCTAGAAGGAAGGTATGGAACTTTATTTTTATACATGACAACGGCAGCGAGACTACTATATGCACAGAAATGGAAAGGTCCAGCAGTGCCTACGACAGAAGAATGGTTGGTCAAGATGCTGGAGCTGGCAGAGATGGCCAAACTCACATCATTAATCAGAGAAAGGACAACATCTATGTTTATTATTGAGTGGAAACCTCTAATTGACTTTTTGCAGAGACTGGAAAATAATGATTTGTTTGTTTGTGGATTTATGGAATAATAAGTGAATTTGAGACAATGGGAAGAAAGAGATTTCTCATTCTGATTATCAAGTAAGAAAAATTATTGTTACCTATATTTGCTGTAGAAGAAAATTGGAGGTCTATTTTGTTTTGTTAATTGTTACATGTTTGATATTATGTGTTTGTTTTATATAGAAATAAAAAAATTAAACCACAAAAACCACAAAGCTGTCCACCCGTGTTGAACTGGTATCTAGCACTAAGGAAGCAATAATGGAATCTGGTTTTAGGTGACATGGCCACCACCTGGGGAACGATAGAAAGCCAGATTGGGACCGCAGGCAGGCCAGACTTGGCACATGGGCCTGGGGTTTGACACCCTTACTTTAGGGGAGCACAACCCCATCCAGAACAGGTTGAACATCACTCATCTGATGAATCACCCACCAATAGTACCTCTATCTTTTCTGGATTGGGTTTCAGTTTATTAGCCCTCCTCTTCCACTGAACTGAAGTGGGACACCCAAAATCCTTGCCTGAAGTTAGAGCTTTGGCTATTGGGCAGTATAGAAATGTAATAAATAAATATACTAATAAATAAATTTGAAGAAAAAGAGAGATAAAGCTGGGTGTCCTCTGCATATTGGTGACACCTTAAAGCTCCATCCAAAGACATGCTTTAGAATGTATGCCCTTTCAATCTGATGGAGAAAGTGAAATGCCTAAAGTGCTTGGGTTAAACTGTCGCCAAATGTGATATGGGTTGCATCCCATGGCAGTATAGTGTTGGTTTTCTGGAAGAAAATAAATCTTTTTACCATTTACTTTTCAAGGGTGAGAAAGAGAAAAAACTTATAAACTGAATATTGTGCCTCATTTATTTTTATTTGGAGCTATGCAGCTGTTAAGGGCTTCCCCTTTTGCTAAAGTAAATAACATTTTCATTAAGTGTTTATGTGACTGTGAGGCCATAGAAGAGGAGACAGAGATTTATCATAGGGTGGCTTAGGCAAGATTGCATTTTTAAAAATACTGTAAATAAATAATAATAAAAAATAACAGCAATGAAAATCGCAATCCATCAGTATTGCTCTCTGACGGGGTGAGGAATCTTTGGCCCTCCAGATGTTATTGGACTACATCTGCCATCATCTATGACCATTGGCCATGCTGTCTGGGACTGATGGGAGTTTCTGTCCAGCAACATCTGGAGGGCAACATGTTCTATACTCCTGCTCAATGAGCTCACAAGGGAAGGATTGCATACTAAGGACTTCAGTTCTATGTCAGCCTTCCCTAACCTGGTGACCTCCAGATGTTTTGGACTGCAACTACAACTCCCATCAGCCCCATACAGCAAGGCCAATGGCCAGGGATGCTGGGAGCAATAGTCCAACATCTGGAGAGCACCAGGGTGGGAAAGACTGTTCTATATTATACAGACATAAATGAGAGATATCATCATTTATTTGCAAAACGTTTCACCAGTCTGGGCTGAAACCCAGAGTGGATACACTACCCCACTGACATTGGAGCCACCAGCCACTGCTGACTCAGAGCACTATTTTGCTGCAATCCTTACAACAACGCTTTAAGGTAGGTTTTATTATTATCCCCATATTGCCAATAAAGGGCCTGAGGTTGGGGGAAACCAACCTGCATAAGGCCACCTAGCAAATGTTTGGTAGAGGCTAAATTAAATTTGAATTATACGTTTTCATGGGCCTACTCACTTGCTTTCCTTAATTTACTCTGTGAAACTTAGAAGGTTTGTTTTCCTATATTGGAATACAGAGGAGAGGTTTCTAAAACTAAAGGAGTAACTATTTTTCTGGTTTTAAGAATTCTGGGTGGGTGGGTGGGAAACAGCATTGAGGATCACAGTGACAGTAAAATCAATAGCTTACCACTAAGTGGGCGGTGGATGAGGCTGCCTTTGGCAATCATGTTCAAAAGAGACAGAGTTCGAATACTTGATCTCTGTAACTTGATTCTTCCCCAAGTTACTTCCATTACAGGTTTCATTACAAAAGCACACACAGTGATTGCTATAAATGATTGGAAACTACATCGGCCATTTAGTGATGACCAGAGTCCTTTATGATGTAAAAATTATGTTGTTTTTACGCTATTTTTTTTATTATTGTATTGTGTTTTATGAATTCTTGTGAACCGCCCAGAGAGCTTCAGGTATTGGGTGGTACAGAAATGAAATGATGATGATGATGATCATGATGTACCTGATAGCCCCAGACTGTCTAAAAATAACCACAGACTGGCTAACCCACTGTGTGAGCCACTGTGCTGAAGCAGCCATTCACATGGCACAACTGGTCTCCTTGGTAGCACAGAGACTCCCCACTCTGGCTTCTGTGGCTGCCAGTGCAGCAACTGCTTCTAGTGGTACTGCAGCAATACTTTTTCCTGCCAGTCCCTCAGCTAGGCAGCCCAGCGAGCAAGCAGAGTGCTTCCCAAACCTTGGCCCATCCATATATTTTGGACTAAATTCCCATCATCCATGACCACTCGTTGACCATGCTGGCTGATGGTCCAGGACGTCTGGAGGGACCCAAGTTGAGGAAGGCTACTCTAGGGACTATCTTGGTCCAAAGGAATGGTGGAATGTGTTTTTGCATGTGGGCCTCAGATATAGTTAAGAGTCCCAAGAGCACAGCCAACTTTGCCAGAGTAGCAGATTCTATCCCTAGCACCAGAGCCAGCATCAAGGGCAGGCATGGTCAGGCACTGGCTGGGTGGGGCCAACTGACGAGAGTCACTTGGACTTTTCCCTCCTCTTCATCATTGCAACCTGCTTGTTTACCTGCCTCTTGCTCTGGCCCAGGCAATGGTGGTGGTGAGAAGGAGGAATAGTGGATGCTACTGCCTGTTTGCTCACTTCACTGGCTCTCCGCCTGTCTAGAAAGCAAGTGGTAGCAATGATGAGAAAGAGGATGAGGAGCAAAGGCAGCTGGTGACAATGGGAGTCAGAAGGCAGACTCACTTAGGGAAGAGGCTCACTGAGGATGTCTTGCCCAAGGGCCCTCATAAACATGGAGCCAGCACTGGGTAGCACACTGAGCTGCAGGCATGTTTTAAGAGGCATTCTCAAACCAGGAAGCAGCTGTAGCCTGAGCCTAGCTGACATTAGCTCAACATTGGGAATACAGAAAGAAAGAAAGAAAGAAAGAAAGAAGAGAGAGAGAGAGAGAGAAAGAGGAATCCTGTAGCGCAAGATACTGCTGTTTTCTTTTTGACTTCACCTGAACTGGTTATTTTATTTCAACCATAAGAAAATGCAGCCCACACTGAGCCACAAATCTCCTGGAATCACCATTGATTGAGACCTTCCTAGGGCTAGCTTTTAGTGGATGAGGTTAAGTTGGCACTGCCATTTCAAGTTCATCTGTTATGTTCTTATTTATGTATGGGATTTTGAGAAAAAGTTATAGTATTTTTATTTTTGTTTTAGCATACCATAATCTACCCGAACCATAAAGTCAGTGAGGAAAGCACGATCTGTATCAGGATTGTTGTGGAAAGGGGTGAGAGAAGGCTCTCTACTTCTTCCTCCAGAGATCCTGACACAAACTGCTCTTACCCCATTGTTGCTAGCAGTGATGAAAGAGAATTGTATTTTTGCTCGCAAAACATGCAAGCATGTCCCCATTTGAAGCCCCGAACATGAGCACAAGCACATGTCTACTGAAGATTTTCACAGATTGTTGAACATGTGCATGCGTTTGCCTCATTCCAAATTCCCAGTTTGATTTGCACTAAATTTTGAATTTCCACAAACTCCCTTAGTAGACTGAACCAGCCCCGCTTTAGTCTATGGAAGAAATTTCAGGAAATTTGCACAAATTTCAGGAGCTTTGCGCACATCTCCCATTTGCACAAAGTGAGCAGCCATCACAAACTGGAATCAGGCATGAGACAAGCAGCAAGACGATGTTGGGAGAATCCTAGCCATCTCAAACATTGCTCGTTCACCCATCCCTAGGTCAGGATCATTGGGATGTGTGTGTGTGCATCCATGCACATATGTACATGTGTGTGTATGCATACGTGTATGTATCTGTATATATGTGTGTGTGTGTGTGTGTGTGTGTGTACCTCTGAAGGGGGCTCAGAGGAGGGCAATAAAGGAGAAGGCTTCTCGATGGTTCCCCCTCCCAATTATGGAAGCATCTCCCCCATGGGGCCTGCCTGGCACCAACATTGTCATCTTTTCAGCACCAGGTTAAGACTTTCCTCTACTCTCAGGCATTGGACATAGCGGTGGATCCAAGCAGGGTCGGCGCCTCCGAGTCGATTTTTGGGGTTGGCGCCGACCCGACTCTATTTTCTGAGCGCCGCACCGCTCGATCGGGCTGCTCCGGCCCGTTCGTCGCTTCCGAGACACAACGGGACCCTGCGCAGGCGCAGAACGCGCCACAGGGGTCCAGTGCGCCTGCGCAGGGTTCCGTCGCGTCATTTCCGGTCCCAGAAGTGACGCGACGGGACGGATCAGGCCACGCGGGCGGTTCGCCACGGAGTGGGCGAGCCGCCCCGAAGAAAAGGTAAGGCCTCGCCGGGCGTGAGCGGGGCCAATTTCGGCCTCGTTCTGCCCCGGCGAGGCTCGATTATACAGCCCTAATGGACAGCATATGATAAGATGTTTAATGGGTCCCCGAATTTAATGTTGAATGTTTAAAACTGTTATATTTTTGTATGTATCTAGTTTTATATTATGTTATGTTATCATATTGTATTTTTAGGGTTTTAATTTTTGTAAACTGTCCAGAGAGCTTTGGCTATTGGGCAATATAGAAATGTAATAAATGACTGAACATGCATGCGTAATGTGTGTGTGCAGTCACATGCAGCTCTTAGGCCTGAAAAGGCTGTACACCTCTGATATAACACCTTGATTGCTTTTAGCAGACTGGCAATTAACAGATTTTACAAGTAAGTAAATAAACACTCCCTCACCCTCTCCCACATGTATTCTAAATAATGGGGCGGGGTGGGGAAAGATATGACCATTGTGGGGGGGGCATGCACACATCAAAAAGAATATCCTGGCTTGGAACTTGATCTCATTCTCGCACATATGAGAGAAGGACTTCACATGTAAGTCCTTCACATGTATGTCCGGCTGTTGTCAGGAGCTGCTCCTTTTCAGCATGCAGCTCCTTTGCTGAAGGAACTGCACTGGCTGCCTATTCGCTACCAGGCCAGGTTTAACATTTGGGTACTAGTGTATAAAGCCCTAAAGAACTTGGGACCAGGATCCTTGAGAGAACACCTTCTCCCTTATCAACCTGCCTGGTCACTGAGGTTATCAGATGGCAAGCTCTTGGTGGCTCCCCATGGACCCATGACCTGATTAGAGCCCACCCAGAGAAGAGCCTTCAGTGTGGCGGAACTCCCTGCCTCCAGAGGTCAGGCAGCCTCCAACACTGTGTTGTTTCTGGTGCCTCCTGAAAACATCTTTATTTCAGGAGGCCTTTCTTGGTTGACCAGCCACTATTTTCTATACCAATATTCTCTTTTAATACAGTGTTCTTTTTATCTTTTTATTGTTCACTGCTCCAGAATCTGTTTAGAGGTGGAGTGGCATATAAATGTTGTCAATAAATAAATAAATAAATAAATAAAAATGATAAGCTGGGAGCAGTATAAAGAAAAGTGTGCAAATTAATTAAGCAACATAACTTATCAAGTAACGTATATCCCTTGTGTCTTCTTGTTAGGATCATCTTGATTTTAAAGAAAACAAATCTAAATTAAATCGAGCGCCAGTGTGGTGTAGTGGTTAGACCATTGGACGGGAGACTGGGAGATCCGGGTTCAATTCTGCACTCAGCCATGAAGCTCACTGGGTGACTTTGGCCTAGTCACTGACTCTGAACCTAACCTACCTCACAGGGTTGTTGTGAGGATAAAATGGAGAGGAGGAGGATTATGTAAGCCACCTTGGGTTCCTTGCAGGAAAAAAGGTGTGATATAAATATAAGAAAGGAAGAAAGGAGGGGGAAATTTATTTCTAGTGCCGGATTTCTAAAATGACAAGCACCAGGTTCATGCTTGCTTAAAAGCCTGTTCAGGCATTTGCCTGAACCCGTGAGGGCTAAAAGTGCATAGAGGGATGAGGCCCCTCATGCTTGCCCACCCCAACACCCCCACATGTGCTGGGCCCCACTGCTTCAGTTCCATGTTGAGCAGCAAGATCTGAAGAGTAGTTCCACTCATGTTCCCTTGAATGAGAGTAGCATTTTCTGCGTGATCGGGGATCCTGTTTTACCAGGGTCCCAAACTGCACAGAGAGCTCTACCTGTGTTCAGGTGAATGTGAGTAGAACGCCTCTTCAGACCTCCCTCCTCAACACGAGGAGGTCAGGAACTGAGGGGGCCTGGCCTAGCATGCACCTGGATGGTGGGGGCGTGGCCATTGTGCACAGCCAAGTTTGTCTCTCTGCACATGTTTAGCCTTCATGAAGTCAGTCAATTGTTTGAACAAGGCTACAGTCACACCCAGAACTCTTGTCCCTAATCCCAGTCATACTGAGGCAGCTGTGGTTACTTAGCAGTGAGGGAAATGCACTCTGTACATGCACTCTGCATGTTTACTTCATACCTTCCTGGAATTCAAGATAGATCTGAGGACCCCATTCAGGAGAACACAGCTCATATTAATCTCCTTTTTGGATTGGCAGAATGAAACAGCTTTACAGAATTGTCCCTAACCTCACAGATAATATAATCCAGAGCAGTTCCATCTATGATTTATTACAGAGCTGGCCACACAGTCATCACTAAGAATCCTAAATCCATGCCTATGGTATCTTCTTCTTCTTCTTCTTCTTCTTCTTCTTCTTCTTCTTCTTCTTCTTCTTCTTCTTCTTCTTCTTCTTCTTCACTCCAGAGGCCTTTGGGTACTGTCTGCAAAAAGCACTGTGCTGATGATTAAGCTACGTAGCAAAGTGATATTACACACAGTTGTGTGGAGGGAGACCCTATCTATAAAAACAATGCTGAATTTCCTTATATGGTTGCCATTGAAAAGCTATATTCTTCTTTACCATAATTACACTTGATTCCCTATGCATAAAGCCTGGCCATTTTGTACATCATGAGGGAATTTGTCTGCCACTACTGCCATAAGAGAAAGAATTACAAAATGGCATCAGCATTAGCCTCTTCATGGTACATGGATTTTTTGGCTACGCATTGCCCATCAATCAAACTTGGAGCTTCCACCATTTTTCTTCCCTGTCGAGGAAAAACTGCCTGGCTGCAGGGATGGAACAGGTGCTTTCCCTCTTGGTTGCCATAGCAACAACCATTCTAGGTACTGTACTATGCAGGGCAAGGGTCTGTGTTTGGCTTGTAACACAGGAATGTGCTATCTTTGGATTTCCACATGATCTCAAACTAAACTGATGGTGTGCGTTAGATTTTGCTCAGCAACACAAAAGGCTGCAGTGCTCTCTAGAGCAGCCAGATGTGTTGGGCTACAACTCCCATCATTCATGGCTAGCACAGCTCAGCCGTGCTGGATGGGATTTGTAGTTCAACACATCTGGAGGACACCGGCTTGGGAGTATAATGAATAGATGATGCCATGCTAATAACAACAATAGAATGTTTCCTCAACCACACTTAGAGCAGCTTGAGAAACCAATGACTGACAATGTGACTATGGGACATTGCTGAGAAGAATATGAGCAGGGCAGAACTGGGCTTAATGGGAGAAAAGTCTTAATGGAATGTAAATGAGTGTCTTCGGCATGCCTCAAAAGATCCTTTGGGATGAAAACAAATGGACATGAACACGTAAATAAGTCATTTCTTATATGGTATGTTGAAGCATCAAATGAAATACAGAAAGTGAGTATCTGTTCAGTTAGTGCACTGTTACAATTCTGTGCATTTGGTAAAACTCTCAGTAATGTTAGAGTGCTCCCCCCCCCAAACCCACCTCTTTTGTGACTTTTTGCATGATAGATTTCAAAGGTCATAAATAATCACTGAATCCTTGCTAAGTAATAAAGGCTCCTTGTACTTCCACTGTACCACTTGTATATCACATGACGCATTGCTGAGTTAGATAAAAAACAAAGTAGCCGCCGCCACCTTTCATCTTCCTGTTTCTAAATGCTAGGAGAGGTATCCATTTTTCTGCAGAGGCATTTTATAACAAGCTTGGATGGCATACAGGAACGGTGCAGGGCTGTTTGGCGCCCTAGGCCAAATTATATTAGGCGCCCCCCCTCGTGCCGTGGGGGGGGCCTCCGGAGCAAAGCAGCCCTGCTTTGCAACACCCCCCGCGCGCGTGCGCGACCGCGCGACCGCGCGCCCGTCCGCCAACCACCTACCTTCCCACCGCCCACCGCTGCTGGCTGCTGCTGCCGCCGCCTCCTCCTCCGACGCGATGGGACGAAGGTAGGTAGATGGTTGGCGCGCGCGCGGGAGGCGGTTGCTGCGGCGGCGGCGGCAGCGGCCGGCAAGCAGGCGGGGAGGAGCGGCGGAGGCGGCAGGCAGGGCAGGAGCGCGCCGGAGGTGAGGAAGGGGCGCAGAGTTTGCGCCCTCTTCCGCCACGCGCCCTAGGCAGCCGCCTGGGTCTGCCTAGCGGTAGCGCCGGCCCTGATGGCATATTCAGGTTTTTCAAATTACTGTGCAAGCAGTAAAATGTCGCACACAAACTTAAAGAAGCCTGCAGTGCTTTTGAGACTTGGAAGACATAACAGACCCGTATGAAGCTCTTTCACAATGAAAGTTACTTCAATCATGTTGAAGATTATTTCCCCTGACCCAAGGCCTTTCCTGATCCACTGGCATCTTTCCTGATTCACAAACCAGTTAAGTGTGAGTACATTCAAGCCAGTAGTTTAATCATACCCATCTATGACATTGAAAACAGTAAAATACCAAAACCATATGTTGGAGACAGAGCTCTGATCTCGGAGGAGGAAATCCAGTCGCGGATTCCTCCTTCGTGCCCCACAAGAGAGATACATGCCCCTCACCTCTCTGCCATTGGAGCTCTGACATCGAATGGAGGGAAAAGAGGAAGATCGGTGGTGTGGTGTGGGCAGAGCAGGGCAGGCTTTACATCCTAGCCCCCAACCATGCCCTCAACGTGGGGAAGCATTTTGACCAGCCCTGGAGCTGATCTAAATAATTTCCTCCTTATTGCTTGCAATGGGAGGGAAATAGTAAAAAGAACAAAAACCATAGAGAAAGAGCAGCTAATGCCACCCCTTCCTCATTTCTGCCCTTTTGAATCCAGCAGATTCAAGCCTCCCCAGATCTGCCCTTTCCATGCCCTCCCCTTTTTGCCAGTACCACCATCACAGTACTAGTAGAGGAGCAGCAAGGACAACAGAGGATTCTGCAGGAGCAAGCAGGAGGCTTGAGAAGGAAGATCTCCTTCTCCGCCCACAGATCCACAGCATCCTATGGCTCCTGGGACACCTTCCCACAGACCATAGGATTGCAGCCTCTGAAACCTCTGTTTTCCCTTACATCCTAGCATAATTTTTGAGATCAGCTGCAAGACATATATAATAAAAGCTTCCATGGACCCATTAGAAATGACCAGGACAGCAAGAGAGCCATTTTAGTGGCTCCTCTCGCAGGTCATCAACCCCTGATTGTGTTGTTCTCTGAATATGATAAACAAACTTGCTTGTCTTGGCATGCATTTCCTGTCTGGGGAGAAGCCAAGGCCATTTTTGCAGTGTATTTATATTTTCATATATTTTAATAGATGTTTATAAGTTTTATTGCCTACTAGATCTATATAGATAAGGCAGAATTAAAAGTTTAAAAGGCACATTCAAATAACATTCACGATCCCTCCCACCCCCACCCCCACTTAACTGTTTTCCTTTTCTCCACTTACAGTATCAGCAAACCCAGAGAAATATTTTATTCCCTCAGCTTCAGAAGCAAAAGGAGGCTACCATATAAATAAAAGAGCCCACAAAGGCTATAATCCAACATAGAATTAAGTGGGTTTAACCCACTGATTTCAACACAATTCAGAGCACAGCTCTCTCACTATCTCGGCTGGAGAGAGATCTGTTTATTATTTTAAATGAGGAAAACCAATGCACTTTGTGTAAATTAGGGACATATTTGCCTTTCCCAAACTATCCTTTTAGAGATTTTTCCATAATACACCAAGCCAAATTCAGAGGACTTCCTTTTACCAATTTCTGATAAGGCTCACTTAAAGACAGAAGTCAGCATGCAAACTGCAGACAAGTTTTTTGTCATGGCCAGCAACATCTTTTTTCCTCTCTCCCCCTTCTTTGTTTAGGTTTGTTTGTTTGTTTGTTTGTTTGTTTGCTTAACATCCAGCTTGAAGAAGAGTTTTGTTAAGCCTGAAATCTTGCACACTACTTTGCAACTTGCCAGATGTGGAACCATGATTTAAAGTTGGCTTCATATCCTGCTTTGTTCTTAAACTCTTAACCATAGTTTCCCGGCCTGGACGTCATGTGAAACTATAGTTAATTAAAGAGCTCCCAATTTCTTGGCTCCTGCAGCGAAAGGAGGAGTGATGGGGCTGCATGCACACCCACAAGGACTCATTCATATCTCAGCTTCTTAAGCCAAGATATGATTGGCTGAGTCAGTCAGCCCATCCTCTCTGTGGTTCTCAGGTATGCTTCTTAATCTGTGAACTCTTAATATTCAGACAATCTCCAAAAAAATTACAGGACAAAGAATAATAACTTCTTATCAGTGCTAAATAAAACGACGGACTTACATTTATATTTAATTTGTTTTACATTAGAATTGATTTTACACTGGGGGTAGTGAAATCAGCCCAGATAAGTTCCGCTTCGATGCAGCCTGTCTGTTATCCACAATGTTGTACATCACATTAACTTAGCCTAATTTCCTGCATCCATCTTAGTTGTCGTCCTTCAGCTAGCTAGGAAAAGAAAAGTTTGAGTAATACAAATCTGGGTCCTATTTCTTTGTTATGGAAATTCAGACCATTGCAATTATTTGATTCTCTCTTTTCTGTCCCAGCGCTTCTTGGTTCTATCCATCCTTATACCAAGGTGTTTTGAGCACGGCCTTGAAACTGCCATTTATCATGCGCTTTAATAATATGCATGATTGCCACACATACCCATCTGGTGCACAGTTATCTCCAATAAAAGTCTGCTACAGTCTGCTGCACACAATTTCCAGAGGATGATTATGAAATGCAATCCAATCAAGACCAGTCTTATCCCGTGCCCTCATACAATGTCTCTGCCATTTTAATATCGCACTGGATCAGCTGTCCTCCCTCACTCAGAACGTGCCTACTTTGCCTTCTCTAAACTGTTGAGGCGGCAGAGATGCAACCACCTGGAATTAGGAGAAATGTTTCTGCTGTGGGGCGGGGGCAGGGGGAGGCATGCTGCTTAGATTTTTTTATTTTATAGGACAGCAAATTATAAAGAACCAATGGCCCTGTTTGGATGTACATATCTCCGCTTATCATGCCAAGGTATGCACAATTTATTTATTTATTATATTTGTTAATCGCCCATGGGCGATGTACAATTAAAACAATACAATAAAACATGACAATTAAAACAGTATTAAAAATTCTTTTAAAATCCTAACCCACCCCATATTCCCGCCTGAAATACCATATTTTTAATGCGCGGCGGAAGCTCATCACGGAGGGGGTCACTAGGGAGGGAGTTCCATAACTTGGGGGCCGCCACAGAGAAGGCCCTCTTCCTAGTCCCCATCAGCCTGGCTGCTCTGGCTGATGGGACAAGGAGAAGGCCGTCCGTGGCAGATCTTGTTGAGCGGTCTACTTGATGTTGCTGGAGGTGCTCCTTGAGATAAAGCCTTGTACAGTAATATCTTGGATTGCAAGTAACTTGGTTTGAGAACGTTTTGCAAGACAAGCAAATTTTTAAATATTTATTTTTTAAAAAATTGACTTGATATACAAGCAACGTCTTGCAATACAAGTACTGTAGTACGGCTTAAATTAAAAATCTCTGTACAAATTTTTTTGGGGGAATTTCGTTTTGATATACAAGTGTTTTGGATTACAAGCATATTTCCAGAATGAATTATGCTCTCAATCCAAGGCATGACTGTACCTGCATACTCCATCCTCACATCTCCTCTTTCCCTCCTCCCTTCTCAGCATGCTACAATTCAAAATTTCCTGGGTTAATTGACCATAGTTTCCTATTTCCTGTCCAAAGCAGGAAACTATGGTTACCAGGACTGCAACAAGCCAGGATCATAAACAACTACATTTTTTATATAGCTGCTCCAACCAAGGTACAATATCTAACCTCCTTCCATCTGTTCTCACAATGCCACATTTGCATCTGCTCCACCTCTTCACAGTTCACAGCAACACACAAACAGCTCTCTTTCCCTGCAGCTGAATGCATTCCCATGCTAGTGAAGAGTCCTGGGAATATGAATTCCCATGCTAGTGAAGAGTCCTGGCCGCAGTTGCCATGAGACCTAATGTAGTAGAGCCTTCTGCACCTTCTCCCAAATCCGAGCCTGTGTAACCTACCTCAGTTATCATCTGATAGATCATACTGTCCTGAGGATACAAAGCTATAATCCATATAGTGATTGATCATACTTCTGACTAGAGCTGCTGGAACTAGAGCCTCCCAAACATTTAGTCATCCTACCACCTAGACCCCCACCCTCAAACTTACTTGAAGCAGTCTCCTTAGGTGCTTCTGAGTCTGCAAGGGGGAGGACTCTGTGGGGTCCATCTTCATACCAGAGATCAGGATGAGGCTGCCTGTTTCGACTGAGGTGCAAATCCGAATCTCAAGTTGGAAATCCAAATCTTCATACCTCCCCTTGACTATCGTTGGAAATAAATAACTATAACTTTTTTTTCCTGTTAGTCATAACTGGATGACATTAACAGGCATAGTAGTCCCTTATGAGGGGATTAGGCCTGCCACATTTCAGATAAACATGTGCCCATGTTCTGTGCTACATGCCTTAATATTTTCTGCTTCTTAAAAAAGGGGCCTGCCAATAACTTTTTTAGTTATTGGTAGAATTGTATGATACTTTTAGAGATAGTTGCGCTTTCTGAGGGGATCAATCCTGCCAAGTTTCAGATGAATGGGTGCAAGGAGCTTGTGCAAGAGCACCCTCTACAATTTCAGGGTTTCCACACACAAAAAGATGCACTTTGTTGTGGGCAATTGTTATGAAAATGACATATAGCATAGAGGTGGCCCTAATTAAAAAAAATAAAACCCTGCAAGATTTCAAAAGGATAGGTGGAGTGTTTTCTGTGTTCAAATTGTTGGAGGATATGGGAAGGAGTCGGTCTTATCCTGGTTAGGCCGAAGCAGAGTTTTCCCCCTTATGCACAGCCTGGTTATTGAAACTGGCTATCGCCACATGAGTTGTTAAACCCTTGCTAAAAGGCTCTTAAAAGGAAATGGATTGTCCAAACAAGGTTTAAAACTAATAAAGGCATTTATTAGTTTTACTTACAGTCCATTTATTCATATGTGTGTGTCCATCAGGTTGGAGACAGAGAGACAGAGAGAGGGGGGGGGGGTCACAGAGAGGCAGGAAGTAGGGAGGAGGGGTTAGAAAACATAAACCCTGGGGATTGTTCAAGTTTCCTCTCACTGTAACTAGTGGTTACCTTCTCTCGTTGATTTAAGCAGGCAATATTACAATTTCCAACACAAATTTGGGTGGTAGGGATAAGTGATTCACTTCCCCTTGCCTCCCTTCCATGAGTTTTTGGGCAATTTGGATGAAAATGGCATATTTCATGGAGGTGTCCCTAGGCAAAAACTTGCAAAATTACAGAAGGATAGGAGCTAGGGAGTAGGGGTGGGCGAACCACCAGGACCCAACCTGCCTCTGGCTTGGCAGATGCCGCTGCTGCACCCACCAAGCCGGGCCGAAAGCTGGCATGCACTGCTCCCAGACTTTTGGTTTCCCAGCGGGCTGCTGTTTACACAAAATATGCAAATTGTGGCCGCTGTAGGCGGATCTCAAGACATTTTCTACTTAAACAGCAGCCTGCCAGTAACCCAGAAGTACTAGCTTTCCTGGCTAGACTCAGGAGAATGTAAGTTGGCGTCAGGGAAGAGGTAAGCGGGATGGAGTTCGGGGGGGGGGGGGTCAAGCCCAGCTAGTCTGCCAGATTTCCACACACACCCCGAACGAAATCCTCACACATCCTGCTAGGGAGATATGATGAAGGAAAAACAGTTTAAGACTTTTTTGTTTTCTGCTCAATTGTCAGCAGTGTCTCAGAAAGTGTAATAGGTCAGAGGTAAATGATGGATGTACACAGATGGAAGTATACAATGGCAGAGACAGAAGGTCTTGAACATCCGGCATTTTCCAGGCAGGCACCTAATGCTACACCCTCCCAAGTTCCACAGACTCCACCTCTTTTAATGTTCTTGCTCCTGGAAGAAAAAAAAACACTAGCCAACAGCAATGAATACTGGATCAGACCTGCAATATAGTATTTCAACATCCCTGCTGCAAGCATTGGGATTGGTGAGCCCTGATAAAACCATGTGCCGTGATCAGAAGCTAGAGATGCCAGACACAAAACTACACCCCTCCTCTCCCTGCCCCCTCCCCACACAGGTGTTTTCCTTATATGGAGAGCTTGGGGAGAAATGTATCAATTTTTAAAGACATGCTGTGTCTGTGCCTCTGCATCCCTATGAATCCTGAATCATCAGGAGTATTCAGATTTGGATTCAGTCCGCTTTGGAGGAGCCCTGCTTTGATTTGGACATCTCCTGAATCTGTTCGAATCAGCCCAATTCAGTTCTGAATTCAACGAAATCTGAGGCACAGTGCTACTGGTTAGTATGTCCAACAGAATGCATTAGAATGCCACTCTTTAGCTAGCATGGAAAAGAAGCAGAACAACAATCATTAAAGGTTAAAAATAATGTTTTACTTTTTCGTGCTGTAAAACATCTTCTAATTATACATTCCACTGTAACTCTGATCCCCTTGGCCAGGCATCCCCATGATTAAAGGTGACGGGCACTTCACTGGAGTAAATATTACTGTTCCCTAGTGAAATTGTTTTTGTTGTTCATTTGGCACTGTATGTGGACAACCTTGACTGAAGGATATTCTAAATTATCAACTCAGTTAAAAGCTATTTATAACTTAGCTGAATGCCAAGACCCAGTAATCTAATTTAATGCAATGCAATTCCTCTACCCCCCTGGCTGAAAATGGGAGTTCACATCCAAACATAATTAGGAGCCCATCACATTCAGCATAACTCTACCAATGCAATCATATCACCGCTTAATAATTTAGCCTGAAGAAGAGACAATTAAAAGGTGATATGATTGCCATCTTTGCATATATGAAGGGCTGTCACATAGATGATAGCAAATTTGTTTTCTATTGCTCCAGAGAGTAGGACCTGACCAATGGTTTCAAATTACATGAAAGGGGATTTTGATTAAACATTGGGAAGAACTTCCTGCTGGCACAAGCTGTTCAACAGTGGAACAGACTGCCTCAGAAGGTGGTGGACTCTCCTTTGTTAGAGATTTTAAAGCAGAGACTGGATGGGCCGAGAGGTAGGTAAACAAGCAGGTTGTAACAATGAAGAGGAGGAGCAAGTCCAGGGGACTCTTGTCAGGCTCTTGTATACCCTGCTGGGATGTGGGCCTTTGACAAATCCTCAACCATGCCTACTATTGTTGCCAGCCCTATTTCCAGGGCTTGGGCGCAGCTTGTGTGGGAAGACTTTCTCCCACACAAGAGGGCCTCCACACAAGAGAACCTCCACTGAAGATCTCAGGCTCATACAGAAGAAGGCAGTTCTGCAAATACCCTGGTCCAACCCATACACAGTTTGAAAGCTCAGTACTGGCACTGTGAATTGGGCCTAGGAACAAATTGGAAGCCAATGCAACTGTTTCAATAAGGGAGTTAGATGCTCCCAATAGGAGGCCCTCATTAGTAGGCTGGCTGCCACATTCTGACCAGCTGTAGTTTTCAGACACTTTTCAAGGTCAGCCACATGTAGGGCTCAAAGAGAGAATGTAACCAAGGCATGTGTCATCATGGTCAGATCTCCGGTTTCCAGGAACGGATGCAGCTGGTGCACCAGCCTAAGTTAGGCAACTTTTCACCCGGCCACAACCAACAACACTGGCATCCAGGCTTAAGGCTGGATCAGGAGAACCAGGTACAGTACTGAATTCCTACTGAACTTAGTAATAATGGCTTGGATTGAAAATCTGTGAGGATGACACTAGTCACCTGGCCCTCCAGAGCAGAGGTGCGCAATGCTTGGCCCTCCAGATGTTGTTGGACTGCAGCTCCTATCAGCCCTAGCCAGCGTGGCAGATGGTGAGGGATGATGGAAGTTGTAGCCCAACAACATCTGGAGGGCCACATGTTCCCCATACCTCCTTCAGAATCAAGGTGCATGGGGTGGGTGGGTGCAGAATGGAAAAGAACTGTGGGATCATCATTTATCACTCAAAAGATACCACGAAGGAAATTATATGTAAGTATCCATCTCTTGTGCTATATTTCTGAACAGATTGTCATATATTTTAGTAAGGAGTCTTCATTTGCAGTTATGTATCAGTTATTGCCAATGAATGAAGAAAGCAAGGGAAGAAAATTTAAGCTTTAAATCCCCTTCTCCTGCTCCTTTGCAAAATGTGAAACCTCACTTGGAAAGATATTTGAGTAAAACCACTGCGTCCAGGTTCAGTTATTAAAATGTCTAACTGAACTGTGCAGTGGGAAATTGATTACACTTTTAAAACTCAATGGAGTTGCTACAAATTTGATGAAGATAGAATGGACTGGGTTTTTTGTTGGGTTTTTTGTTTTTTGTTGGTTTGCAGGAGCCAGCCGGCTTCTGCAAGGGAAGATCAGATTATCTGGGGCGGGGTGGGGGGAATAGTTTCTGTTCAATTGATGACTGGCTTGGGGACATTAATAATAAAGACAAATTCTTACACGATGATGGAAAGGGGCAGTGCTATATTCATGACATCTATTTTCCTGCTATGATTAATGTTTATTGGTTTGGGGGCCCAAAATGTTAAGCACAGCATGAATATTGCTTACACATATACATTCATCCCATGCTTTTTGAAGTGCCACTTGGATGAGGTGCTTTTTTTTTTTTAAAGGGCATCAGAAATATAGTGATTGATGCATTAAACAAGTTTATATGCTTAGAAAAGGAACAGCAAGAGCCTATCAGAGACAATAGTTGACATACAAAGCAGAATAGAAATTCCTTCAGCAGGAGTGTGCTTATGCTTTCTTGTGTTTATGATTTATTGGGCCCCTTTGATAGCATTAGAGCCCAAGTATTCCAAGTCCCAATTTATGATTAACGAGAATTCATATTTTTTATTACAATGAGTGCAAATGGTTTTGAATGGCATGAATAAATGCACTCAAGTATAGACAGGAGAACATAGAGTCTTCCTGCATGGTATTAAAATGCTTCAAAAGGCAGTGCACACAAGAGGCACTGATATTTAGAGCTGCTAAATCCCTTTTCCACCAGAGAAAAATCTATGCGTAGGTCAAGAGCATTAACTATGGGAATAAAAAGTGAGAATTTAAATACCTTTTGTCAGACAGATTAATGAGACAAATATCCCAACTGTATCACAATGGTGCCTTAGCGTGTTTGAATCAGCTCATAATTCTTTCATTGCTATGTTAGGTAATATTCTCAGGTGAGTATCTATCGCAACATCTTTTTTTATATATATAATAAATTCAGACATGGGTGAGAAATTGGTTTCAGTTGATTTTTGACCCGAATTTATCCAATTCACACCAAACACAGGCCCGAATGCAATCTGCAGCCTGAAGTCCATACATTTATGAGCTTGCGATCCGATTTGCACAACGATAAAAATGTGTCCCAATAATGCAGACATTTGAAAAATGTGCATTGAAAAATGCACACAAACACACTTCAGTCAATGGGAGAAAATGCGTACATTTCAAAAATGCACAAAAATCCCCCCAAAGCTTACAATCTGATATGGACACAGGTTGGAATGACATTAAATGTGGAATTCGGAGATCCTCAATAAGCTCAAGTTTTGCTGAGTGGCACATCCCTAAAGTGTGCACTTTTTATTTTATATATTTATTATATTTATTATTTATTATATTTATTATTTTTCCTGCAAGGAACCCAAGGCGGTTTACATAATCCTCCTCTCCATTTTATCCTCACAACAACCCTGTGAGGTAGGTTAGGCTGAGAGTCAGCGACTGGCCCAAAGTCACCCAGTGAGTTTCATGGCCAAGCGGGGACTAGAACCTGGATCTCCCGAGTCCCAGTCCAACACTCTCACCACTACGCCACAAAGTCACTTTAATAAAATGCCCGTGATGAAATCTTACACATTTCAGCTTCTTTTATTTATTTTTTTCTTTTAAAATCATTTTGAGGTTCCTTACAAATTTAGGGCTTCTCTACATGAGGCTTTTAACCAGCACTTTACCGAGGCTTCTGCTTCCATATTCTTTGCAGGATTAAGATTGGCTCCTTTACATGTGTTTGGAGCCCCCCATTTTTTTTCTTTCTTTCTCTGCCTTTCTATGTACAACCACAAGGTGGTGCTGCAGTATTGCACAATTGCAAAAATACACAAGCTTCTCATTGTGGTTCATTCCGCCATTTCCAGATAATACTACACTTTCCTCGCTCTAAAAAAAAAAAAAAAAAGCCATGGAAATGCTTGGAAAGCAAAGAGAGGCCCTAGAGGATGACGACATCATGTAAAGCACCCTCAAACTACTGTGAGTGAGGAATCGAGTCGGGATGGCCGCGCGCATGAAGCACGCAAAGTGACCATGGGCGGTAGAGGGGTAAGCTTCTACTGCGCGTGGCCACCCTGCCGTGCGAACAGTGGGCGGCCGTCTCATGGGGACCGCACAGAGGTGGCAGCCCAGAGCGGCCGGAGCTGTGGCCGTTCCGGCCTGTAGAGGCAAACGGCCCCTCTGGACATCCTGAGCCACTGCCCCTTAGTGCCGGGAGGCCCACACTGTGGTGCGGGGACTGCCGGCTCCACCGGGGTCCGCCCATGCATGCGGGGTATAGGTCGTCTATGGCGCCCCGCTGGACCCCGCGGACGGCCCCGTGGTGCCTCCCCCGCTCGCCGCCTGGGTCGTACGAACCGGCCCATGGCTTCCTGTCCCATTGTACTCAAGGGGAGGAGTTGTGGCTCAGTGGTAGAGCACATGCTTTGCATGCAAGGGGTCCCAGCTTTAGTCCCTGGCATTTCTTCAGGTAAGGTTAAGAAAGACTCCTGTCTGAACCCCTAGAGAGCCAGTCAGAGCCAAGCTACACAGTATACTTAATGCATCACATGCAGCTTCAGCTTGTTTTTCTTTAAGAAATTGCAGATGCAGAGGGAATGGGGGGATCACAGTGTTGGGGAGGGGAGGTGTATTCCTTCCCTCTCTAGCCACAGCCCCTGGAATGGTCCTTCTCTGCTCAACTAGGAATGTTAGTAAAAATAAAAATCCCATTGGTATAAATCCCATTGGTGTGATTCCTACCCCCACCCCCAAATTGTCCACCTGCACTTGTAATTATTTTAAAAAATAAAAATAAGAAGGTGAAACTGCATACCACGCATTAATTGTAACATGTAACATGACCCTCAGTGTAGACAATATTGATCTAGATGGAACAACAGCTTCCTCTGTTCTGCCCATCTACTACAAATAACAGTTAGTCCATCCAGCAAGAGAACTCTGGGCACATAAACCACTTTGTATACACATTGCCAATTTGTACAACCACCTGGATGCACATCCCCATCCACATTGAAATGAACATCTCCTTCACATTGAATGAATACCCCACATTTCAACTAGTAGTAATGGGTGATCTTATCCCAAGTGAATTTATTATTTACTTGGTAAGTAACGAATTTGTCCATGTGAGCTTGGACAAGAGTTCTCCTTTAATATGAAATCTCGTTCCGCCATGTATATGAATTTTTGCGCATGCGCAATATCAAGGTGCATCTCGGGAGCTGTTGTTTGGAATTGTGTAATGCAGCATGATGTCATGGATCATTACATTATGTGCCCATTATTATTATTATTATTATTATTATTATTATTATTATTATTATTATTTCTATACTGCCCAATTGCCGAAGCTCTCACTGTAATTGATCACCGGTATGCAGATAGACCTGCAGAGTCCTCCACCTCCTTGGAGCCAGAGCTGTGGCGGCAGCAAAGGAAGCAGCAAAGGAGACAGCTTTAAGTAAGTGTCTGGGGAGTCTAGGTGGTTGTGGGGATCTGTGTACTACTTTACTGGGAACTGCTTAGGGATTTTTCATAATATTTAGTGGTACAAATAATAAATAAGTAAATAATACAAATAAATAAATAAATAATACAGTGCATGCTTCAAAGCTTGCAATCAATTCTGAACTTAATGGCAAAATTCATAATACATTGTTGCAGGTTCACTTCAAAGGAGAACATTATGCATGAACAGACGAGTTCTGACCAATGAGCCACTAATTTTGAAATTTGGTGGCATCGTGACTTTTAACAAGTTCCCAGCATGACACCTATATGGCTCCCTAAAAAAAGAAGAAGAAGACATTTTGGACACTATAGAGCCTATTGAGGATATGGTAGTAAAGTAACTACTCCTAATGTAAATATACCTGACAAGCTACACAACAGAGTAGACTTGGCTGAGTGACAAAACTCAGCTGCCAATGTATAATAGTCTTATGAATTTATTCCACTGCAGACACCACTTTAGCTAGCTCTGTAATATAAAACCATTTTCCTAAGCATGATCACCATCAAATAAAATCTAAGGTGACTTGCTTAACTGATTGCTTTCTTTACTCATTGTAGGCTTGTATTGATTTTATCATATATGAGATATACAGTCTCAATTCCATTTATGATTGTGTACAGCTCTGACTACATGAAAATTCTTAACAATTAATCTACTATTTTATATGGATGGCGAGGAGAAAAAAGAGGGCATTTTGTTCCACCATTGCTGTACACCATTGCAGCAAAATAGTTATACCATTTATCTCTGTCACCATTTAAGAAAGCAAAACAATACACCCACAGACTTCCCTTCTCTCTTTTTCTTTTTTCCCAGTGTGTTGTACTGTTTGAAGTATTCCTCTCTGTAAATACAGGAAATGCTTTGGTAAAAGAAAAATACCCTGAGATCAAATACTCATTTGTTTTAGATGTTTCTAACCACTTTGTTTACTACCAGAACAAATGCTTCTCATAGTAAAAATAGCAGAGGGAACCTTTTAACAAAAAAATATCCTGATGCTCCCTAGGAATAATGATGAGAAATGTGCCTGGCAGGATGATTAGTTGACATCTGATTGTGTTTTCTTTGAGTGAGAGAGTTAAATAGGACCAGAATGTCACAAGCATAACACACCTTACGGAAAAATCCTCCAAACATTAGTGGTAGTGCAAGAAGTAGAATAACCCACATAATCCCAACTGCAGAGTGTACAATAAAACCAACATAGATAGCTCCAGATGATTCCTGTTGATCTGTCTCCTTACATCACCTAGTGACTTACCACTCAATGACTCTTAGTAGAATGTGTGAACTGCCTCAACTGAAAAATATCTTGTTGAATATCTTGAAAAATATCTCAGTTGATCATGCATATGCGAATTCATTCTTGGCTTTCCCTAGTTCCTCCTTCAACCATCATTCATCACCAACAGAACACAATCTTTCTTTAAATTTTGGTATCTTCTTTGCTTGTGAGGGAACAACATGATGACCTCTTTGAAGTGTCCCCCCCACCCCCAAAAAGGTCCTAGTGACACTTACGCTCAAGGGCAACACAAAAGCAACCAAGAGGAGAAATTGAAGACTAATGACCTTCAGAAAAAGAAGAAGCATGTGTTCAGCCCTTCATCTTGCCACTGGAACTTCTACCTAAAACAGTTAAAATCCCTTATAATTTTATCCAAGACTCATGATAGAAGCCATTGTTTCCCCATTACAAGCTTTATCTAGATAGATAGAGGGCTGGATCCATATTTAGTCACAGTTAGAGGAAACCTATTGAAATCAATGACTAACTGAAGCCCCGTTGATTTCAATGGGTCTACTCTAAGTATGACTAAATCTGGATCCAGCCCATACACACACACACACACTATAGAAGGAAGCCCATTTTGGATTTCACTTGCACACATATCCCTTATTTCCATTTGCATGCAAACCAGTCTTTTCTTTTAAAACTTCTATCATCAGTATGAAGTATTAACAGCTAATAGAGATGGAAGTCCACAAGATATGTGGAAATACCATGGATAGCTCCTTTAAAGTTCAGACTAAAACCCAGAGTGGATAAACTGCCCCACTGACATTGGAGCCACTGGTCCCCACTGATAAAGGGACATTGCAGAGAACTGTAAGTCTCCCATATCCCCCTACACCTCTCCATCTGCACCTTACAAATTACTCAAGAGTAGTAAGGATCTGGGAAGCATGTATTGACCTCCCCTTCCCTGCAATACCTTCTTCTGTTGCATGTATACACACCTGTATGCTTACATTGAAGTGGGGAACTGGGCTTCACTGAGCACTGTGGGACTCCTCCACAGAAAGGCACTATGTCCACACTTCACTGGATCAGGTCAATGCAATTCTTCAATAAATTTAATTTACATAACTTACAGCTGTTGGTTTTGTTTTGTTTTCCCTGTTATCTTTAGATAAGGTTGTGTATAGCTGGGTAATGTCGAAGAGGAGCTCCAGGGCAATTAACTGTGCAGATTACCTGGAGTAATACAGTTTAGATGGGTTTACCATATGTTCAAATTCATGGATTGGATTTCTGTTCTAAAACTTAAAGGAATAGAAACTGCTATCACTTCACTGTCAAGCTAATTAGCAGTGTGGATATGCTAAAACAGATGTATTAATGTAAAAGAATCTCAGAGGAGTGTGGTAGGACCGAGAACTACATTTTTCAGTTTTAATCTGGACCATTACTTTTATTGCAGTTCAGTGTGTAATGAGCTGGTGATTCTAGGAGATTTCATGGAGGAAGATTTATATTCACAGAACGTATCCTTTGGCATCTCAACAGAGATTCCCAAGAATAATGGTACTTCCACTGTACAAAAACAGTCTTCAGTCTAGCTGAGGATTTCCAATTAAAGGAAGTTGGTCAGGGGATCTGCCTTTCTTGAGAAGGGAGCTTCCTTGTGAAGAAGGGCTACGCTCACGGAAGGTCCCTCTGCCCAGTTATTGGGGATCCTCACTCCCCCCTCCACACACACATGACAACTCACCCCATTCAGTAGAGTGCCCTGACTCTCTGTGTAGCATTTTCAGAGGGAGTAGAGCTGCTGCCATGGGAAGAAGGAGTGTGGAAGTCCACTTTTGCCAGTGCAGTTACCCCAGTTTAAATCTGGATCCAACCCAAGTTGGTGGAAAAATATAGAAATTCATGGCTTTTCCTCTTGTAAGTTAATTGGAGATTGGGAATTGAAGATCATTATAAGGAAGCATAATGAGGAAATCTAGTCAGTTAAAATAATTTGGTTTTGTTGTCAGTTGATAGGATTGGATAGCAACACAACATGCCCAAAGATCTGGGAACAGAAGGACTGTCTCACAACTGCTTGTTCAAGAGCTTGTACAAGAGTTTCTACAGAAATTCTATGTTTCCATTTGTACTTGAGTTTGTATTAGTGGCTGTGCAAGTAGAAGAACATCTTTGAGTTTTGTTTCATTTTTCATTCACAATGCTCTAATATAAGGTGTAAAACGGACCTTCCATAAGTGGAAAACACCTTTCAATCTATCCCATGTTTTGGACAAGAATTCAGTGATAGATGCCATTTAGGATTTCTCTGAAGTAGTTTTACATATCACCCTGATCCAGAGACACGTGGGAGCTGCAGAAGGCTGTGTGCTTGCTGCTGCATCTGTAAATTGAGTTGCCTACTGCTCAAGCTTATGTGCCAGCTTTCTCCTTCACATAGTGCATAAGTAAACTATCAAATTCACTTCCATTAAGATGTGATGGCTTTAAAAGGGGATTAGACAAATTCATGGAGGATATGGATATCAATGCCCACTAGTCCTGATGGCTATGTAGCTACCTCCAGTAGCATAAGCAGTATGGTTCTGTATACCAGTTGCTGGAGAACACATCCAGGAGGGTGCTGTTGGACTCATGTCCTGCTTGTGGGTTTTCCTGCAGAGGGAGCTGGTTGGCCACTGTGTGAACAGAATGCTGGACTAGATGGACCCTTGGTCTGATCCAACATGGCTCTTCTTATGTTCTTCATGGGGACCTATATGAAGTATACCATAACACATGCATTCATTTAATCTCTGCATTGTTTGATGTGATATGTTTGTGAAATAGCTTTCCTGAATTTTGCAACACATATGCACTACGGACACTACGCTCAAACATCTGGGTCACTCCTCCGACTGCCACCTCCAAGGGAGGCTTGGTTGGTGGCAACAAGGAGGAGGGCCTTCTCAGTGGTAGCCCCCCAATTATGGAATAAGCTACCCACTAAGGCCCACCTGGAGCCAAACTTACTATCTTTTCGGCACAAGGTTAAGGCTTCCCTCTATGCCAAGGCATTCAATATTTAACTGTTCAAAATAGCACATGGGGGGACGGGGGGATTGTTACCTGTAGGGTTAGTTTTATTACTAACTTTTTGTATTGTCATTTTAAACTGCTCGTTTAAATTTGGTTTTAATCTTTTTAACTTTATTGGATGTTTTTTAGTGTTGGTTTTTATGTAGATTTTATTGTATAAATTGTTGTGAACCACCCCGAGATCTTCGGCTGTGGGGCGGCATAGAAACAAAATGAAATGAATGAATAAATAAATAAATAAATAAATAAATAAAATACCTGGGCAGGAATCTTAATCCAGCTCCAATCCAGGCTTCTCAATACTGAACTAGAATTGTGGTTGGGACTATTTGGGTTGGATCCAGAGTTGTGTTAGCACAGGGGTGGGCAACTCGTGGTCCTCCAGATGTTTCAGCCTACAATTCCCTTCAGCCCCAGCCAGTATAGCCAGTGGTGAGGGATGATTGAAGTTGTAGGCCAAAAAAATCTGGTGGGCTGCAAGTTGCCCACCCCTGCACTAGTGGAAGAAATTGTGCTGTACGGAGGGCAGTCTTTTATTTGTAGTTCTGTTTGAAGGTGTCCTCTGTTGGAAGGGTTGTCTTGTCCAAGTCTGGTTTAAAAAAGGGAGAGCAGAGTCCGTGAAGTTGGCTGTCAACAGTTGAGAGCAAACTGAACAGATTTCTCTACTATGGTGAGATGTATTGTATTTCTATTTAAATTATAGGAATTATTTCTAAATCTGCACCTAGACATATAAGTTAGCATATGCAAATTTTGTACAAATTTATATCCTCTTTTGTCCTCTTTTTTGTGATGCATTTCCTCTTTTTTGGGCAATCTGTAAGTGGCTAGCCTAGTTCCTTCAGGTCTTTTCCCATCCATCTAGGAAGAAGCTGCCTTCTACTGAGTCAGCCCATTGGTTGATCTAGCCCAGTATTTTCACCACTGACTGGCTGTGGGTCTGCAGAGTTTCTGCCCTACCTGGAGTTGCCAGGGATTGGACCTGGGACCTTCTGCATGCAAAGCAGGTGCTCTACCAATTTGCCACAGCCCATACGAATGCTCATATGCATTTTTTGGGGGAAAACACCCACAAATATAAAAGTAATCTTGTGTGCATGATTGGATCATGTTTCTTTTTGCATGATGTTTTCTCCACATGCTTGTGAACTTTGTATTGATAAAACAGTGCAAAAGAAAAAAGAAAAGAAAACTTGATGGGATTGCACAAGATTGCATTATTTTTGTGTGATACTTCACCAAACTGCAGGAGTACACTTGCACATTTTGTGAAGTTGTTGAGCACTTCACAAAAATAAACACAATGCAATAATATCTATGATCACATGAAGATACCTTGTTTGCCATGTTTTATCAATGCATTGTTAATGTGAAAACAGGTGGGGAGATCCAAATGAACTGAAGGAACTTGAAGTGGTGCTAAACTGCTCCAATTCTGGAAATGATCTTAGAAATTCTCGTAGTAAAAGTAGACTCCAGGAGGCGTGAAATGCAGGGCAGAACAAATCAGAGGAGGAATAACAAAGGAACAGAACAGGAAAATTAGCATAATGTGTAGTTTGGCTCTCAGTCAAACTGGAAGAGACGTGTGTATTTTATGATGTCTGTTCTGTATATTCTGGTCAAATCTAGCCTCTTTTATCAGAGGAATGGAAGGATCAAGAGTAAGAGAAATTTATGTATTGAAACAGTGGGAGGAAAAAATTCCCAATACCACCATAGTCATATTAATGAATAAACACAAGTCAGAGTAAGTTTGTGTTGGCTAAATACCAAACACAGAGGCCATAGGTGTGAAAATAGTGTACCAAAATGATGAATGTTATATTTCACTTATGCATCAATATATGTCTTTTTGCCTCTCCTTGTCACGTAATCTTTATCCTTAGTTATTTTGCCAGTTTTAATTCTGCAACCTTTACACACATGGCTAAAAAGTGACAGGGACCAAGAAAGCTGTGTAGAAGTATATGCTATCCCATGCTCAAAGGAATTCAGCTTATTCTAGTAGATTAAACATACTCCTGCTACATAAACTTTGGCCATTTCAAGTTTATAGTAGCTGATATTCTGTGGTTTAGTCTTCTGGGCCTTCACTGGGGTGGCCGCTTCTGCATCGCCAAAAAAGAGAGGACAAAACAGGACACAGGTTTGCACAGCATTTGCAAACTCCTATATATATATATATATATATATATATATATGTGGCGTAGTGGTGAGAGTGTTGGACTGGGACTCGGGAGATCCGGGTTCTAGTCCCCGCTCGGCCATGAAACTCACTGGGTGACTTTGGGCCAATCACTGACTCTCAGCCTAACCTACCTCACGGGGTTGTTGTGAGGATAAAATGGAGAGGAGGAGGAAGATTATGTAAGCTGCCTTGGGTTCCTTGCAGGAAAAAAGGCGGGGTAGAAATATAATAAATAAATAACTAAACGGAAATACCACACATCTCACCATAGTGGGGAAGACTGTGACCAGGTGACCTGTGTGCCTTCTCAGTCGGCTGTCCATGTACTAACTGTTGATGGGTGTGAAGGATTGAGGCCTACACAGTCCTGAGTTAGTTGAAGCCTGTAGGCCCAAACATCTCCTGATGGGAGGGGGGCATTTGTGAGTTTCATTTTCCCGTCAGTAAGTTAAGTTTAATTTCTCCAGTTTGAGGTCACATGATTGTAACTTTCTAGTGTATATAAGGAGTTGCAGTGTAGCAGAGGGCAGACTGAGAGAGTGACATTGGAGAGAGAGAGAGTGAAGTAGACAGAGATGAGTGCCTGACTATCACCAAAGAACTGCAAAACAGCTAGGAGAAAGGCTGGAGAGGGAATCTCTTAACTGAGGCTTACAGGTGACAGTGTAGCTAGGTTAGAGAACCTTGCGTTATTTTCCCCTATATTTCCATTATACTTGCTTTTTGTAATCTTACAGCTCTATTTCTGTAATTACCCTAAGTTAATGTGAATCTACTTTACCAATACTTACTAAAGTAAACAGTTATTGTTAACAGCAAGTTGTTGGCGTGTCTTTTACACCACACCTAAGGCCTAATCCCATGTTACTGGGAAGAGGAGGTAAAAAGGCAGAGAATTGGCATCCTGAGACAGGAGGGGCTCTTAAAGAGGCAGATATCTTTAAGGAGCTGATCAAGGGGTCCTGGTACAGGTGGAACCTTGACAATGGGCAACTTCAAGGCCACTGCTCCTTCTTCTTTTGGTTCTTTATATTTAAAGTGAATTTGGAGTGGACAGCCCTTCAAACAGAGGGCAGCTTCAAATAGAGGACTGTACTTTGACAGCCCTTCAAATAGAGGACTGTCCTCTATAAAGTAAGACACATGCATTGGCAACCCTAGACTTCACTCTGTGCAAAACAATGGAATAATATGTTATTCTGTAGGATCGACAACACTAGAAGTAAATTATATGGGGCAGTATCCAATGGGGCACAGCCACTGATGCAACTGACTTTGTGCTAGCATAAACTACTCAAGTGCAATGCCGATAGCCATTTCCCCAGGAAAGTGGCATGTCAGCTAACACTATTGGCATTGTACTGGAATAGTTTGTGCTACCCCAACATAATTTACATTAGCACTTGTGTCCCATTGTGTCCCAAGAACTATAAAGATAATAAAACCAAACAACGTTGCAGAGGGGAACAGATGTCTTGTCTTTTTTAAACTACTAAAGGTGAGCAAGTATGGAAGACAAGTTTTTGAGAAATACCCACGTCAAATTTGGAGTCTTCAAAGTTATTCCTCATTGCTTCTGTTCAAACTTTGATAGTTTAAAGGCAGGCTATTCAATGGTGAATCAAGGAACTAAAACATTGCTAAAATCCAGAACCTTAGGAAATTACAAGCAAGTAAAACTTTACATTTTCCTCCAAACTGTAATAACAGAAGTATCTAATCTTTACATTATAGAATCAGACCTGATTCTTCAATTGACATTGCCTTAAGAATATAGGTACTCTAAATTTAATCTTGTCAGTTTGTTCAAATTAATTCAGAAGGTTGAGACTACTTTGTTTTGGTGCAGATTATCATCACTCACTCTCTAAGCCCAAATTTAATATGCAAATCCAATAAATACATAGAAAATGCTGAGCTTTTGTTGTTGGCAACTTCAAAATGCTGGGCTTTTGTTTTTGTTGTTGGCAACTATACTTGGTTGCTGCGTTTGGCAACTTCAAAATATTCAGCATGTGTTAAAAAAAAAAAAGTTAAACCAATATTGAATTTGAATATATTTTTCATTTTGAATAAATAAATATATTTTAATACCATTCCACTTATTCATATTTAGCTAGCACATTGGGAAAGTGATGCTATTAATTCAAGGATGTTCAGTGTATGCCCAGCTCTTTTATAATTCCAATCCAATGGCCAACTCTTCATTCAGTTTTATTCTTATCAGCCATCCTGCTGGAGAATACTGACATCTTGGAGAATACTGAAAAACATCTCATTAATGTAGTTGCATCATCACTCTGTTTTCACCCCTCTTTGCCTCACTTGTCTTTGTGGCAACATAAGTGAAAATACAGAGTAAAGCAGCTATGCATCTTCTGCATAGACCCAGGAGGGTTGCATCCAATGTTAGTCCTACTTAGAGTAGACCTATTGAAATGAGTGGGACTTAAGTTAGACTAACATTGGATGCAACCCAAAGTTCCCAGTGCTCTTTATCCTGTTTAACTTCAAGCTGCATAGTTGTGCAGTGAGAAGTTACGATATTAATCCATCTACCGTATTTTTCCGTCTATAAGACGCCCCCATGTATAAGACGCCCCCCCCACTGGGCAGTTTCGCAACCACGCGGTTCTCTCCTCAGCTTACTTCCGTGTATAAGACGACCCTCAATTTTTAGTCTAACAATTTTAGGAAAAAGTATAGTCTTATACATGGAAAAATACTGTACTTTGCAAAAAAAATGAACATTGTTTTGCTCCTGACAAACATTTCAGCAGCCAGATGTTAACAGCCACATGGCTGTTCCTCTTACTCCCTTCAGTTTCCAAAGTTAAGCTGTCGATCCTCGAAAATAACAGGCATCTTTTACAACAAGCTTTCCTGTAATATTATCCCAGTCAGTTCAATTGTGTTTTGCCACAGAGGCTGCTGCTTGTAGAGCTAATGTAAGCAACATGACAGGGCCCCAATTACTTCAAAACTCTACACACACAAATCAGAAAGTTTACAGGCATTTAAAACTTTGCTGAACTATATTTCCTGGATATTGCTTAAATAATGAAGTTTACACAATGCAGCTGTGGAAGTGGAATTTATTACCATTTTCGTTTGCATTATAGCTAAATCTTATTATATGCTGGGGAAAGCATTGATAGGAAAGAAGCCATCACAATGGAAAGACAAAGGCCTGGTTCAGACAGAAGAATCTTGGTCCAATAAACCATAGTTTCTTGGGCCAAGAATGAGCTATGTGCCCACACACTCCCTCCTGGCCCCTCACGTCCTCTCCTAGCCTCATGCACCTGGTTTCAGTGCAGACACACTACCTTATTAAACCACAGCTTCCTCTGATGTCCAAAGCAGGAAACTGTGGCTTAATAAGTCAGGATATCAGCACCAAAGCCAAGTGTGTGTGGGGAGAATGGGATGGTAGAGGAGAGAGCATGAGGCACACACATTTCATTTCATTTCATTTCTATACCACCCAATACTGTAGCCAAAGTTCTCTGGGGGCATGGGCAGTTCACAAAAGCTACAACCCCAAAATACAACAGCGCAAAAATATAAAGAAAAATGTGAACGTACAAAATTTTAAAACAGCTAGAAACAGAATAAGATACTAAAACCTAATAAAACAACTGACATTAAAAAAAGAACCTCATATACTATCAAATGCCTGGGAGAAGAGGAAAGTCTGAACCTGGTGCCAAAAAGATGACAATGTTGGCACAAGGCTGACCTCAGTGGGAAGAGCATTCCAAAATGTGGGGGACCACCACCAAGAATGCCCTCTCCCTAGTTGTCATCCTCCAAGCCACTTCAGAGGAGGCACTCAGAGAAAGACCTCAGAATGATGAGCATAGTATATGGGTAGGTTCACACCTGAAGAAGTGCTCCGTTAGGTATAGCAGTCCCCAGCCATGTAAGGCTTTATAGGTCAAAACCAGCAGCAGCCAGTGCAAGGAGGCTAGAATCAGTGTTATATGTTCAGACTTCCTGGTCCCTGCTATCAGTCTGGCCACCTATAGTTCTTAGACCAATAAACTACATTTTATTGTACCAAGATCATGATGTCTGAACTAGACAATTATCTCTGTTCTATAAAACTATGCAATTTAGAACCAGTCCATAAATCACACTGTACTCCAACATGTACAGTGGATCACACAACCCTCCTACTGCATGTACTGTACTATAATTTGTGTAAACCAGTTCCCACCACCACCACCACACACAATACACACACACACACACACACACAATCTTAGACTGGCCATTCTCAAGAAAATGGACATATGCAGTGTCAGGTGACAGAGCATGAATTCTTTCCAAAAATTAGTTCTGTACTGTAACATAGGGCTTAAACAAGGTTCTTCCCCCACTAAAAAGACCAAATGAATTGTCTTCCAGTCATTATGTAGCTTTTGCTCACCCATGAAATCTATAATATAGTTTAATGTTGCTTTAAAAATGAGGGGTTTTGAGAACAGGTCTTGAATATTCTGTTAACTGTCATGTGTTATGTGCCAACAAGCATTTCCTCTTCTGGCATCTGAAGGAGCAGGTTATTACATATGAGATCTTATGCTGTATTTAAAACTAGTTAGTCTTTTAAAGGTGCTATTTGACTGAGACTTCACACAGTGTAAACATTCCATAGTTTTTCAAATAAGGAAAACTGCCATTGTGTTGTCCAACTGGCAAAGGTCTAATTCGGTGATATGCTTTTGTGTTCAAAGGGTGGAGGATTAGATCCTTTTTGCTAATAGTCAAGTATCTATCTATGTTTTGTTTTTAAAGAAAGAAAATACCCATGGGCCTTTGATGCCGAAGACAAACATTCAAGCTCCTTTTGATTTGATTGAACATAATGTATTAATCGAAATAAACACATCTAATCTATTCTCCTTGTTCTCTGGCACAATATAACTGATGTACAATGACTTCTTCACAGGTTGCCACCCATTTAAGCAAGACCAAAGAATCAGGCTTAATGAAGGCAGTGGCTTTGAATAATTTGAACAGGATGCCCAGAACTCCACTAACAGAGTTGACAAAACTGCTGCTGAATTACAGATGCTTTCACTTCATTAAAAAGCAAAAATAGTAATAATCCCTGGCTGGAATGAAAGGGGCCACACATGCACGGAGGGTTTTTTGTTTCCTGCTTCCAATGACACCCCCACCCCTGCACCACTGGAAAAGCCAGCTCTGGCAGTCAGGAGGATGCTCCTGGGTGACATTCCATACATTGTATACCATTGTCTACCTCTAGGAGTGCCTGAATGGCAACTAGTCGACCCTGTCACTGTGGAGGGTTTAATCCTCCAGCCAGCTTAAGAAAGGGAAGGCCGTGGGCCCTGATGGTATTCCTGCTGAGTTACTTCAAAGTAACATTAGTTGGTGGTCTCTGATGTTGGACTTCTGTATTCTCCTTGATAAACCAATCAGGCATCATTCCGGTAGCTTGGCTGAAAGCCTTTATTATTCCAATATTTAAACATGGTTCTAGAGCAGATCCATCTAACTACCGGCCCATTAGCTTATTATCGATAGTAGGGAAGGTCTATGCCAGCTACCTAGGCCTCAAATCAAAAGCCTGGATAAATGAGCATGACCTGTTGGGAAAAGAGCAGATTCAGGACTGGTGCAAGACAGTTTGGCGCCCTAGGCAAGTTCAGGTATTTAGCGCCCCCCTCCCACTTGAGCCCTCCCTCCCTCCAGCCCTATGCCCAAGAAAGCCCGCAGCCCACGCGGAGAGGAAGCGCTCAGCGCACCGGCAGGAGGAGTCCCAGCCTGGCTCCTGCTGCGGATCGAGACGCGCGCACCTCCGCAAGCGGCTGCCCTTCTTGGAGGGCAAGATCCAGGAGCTCGCTGCGCCCACCGCCGTCTTCTTCCAAGCCTCGCTGTTGCCAGCCCAGCCTCCTCCTCCTCCTGCTCAACCCGCGGTAGTTCCGGGGCGGTGGCTTGGCTCTCCCCCCACCCCCCTCACCGCGAAGGGTGCAGAGGAGGAAGAGGAGTGTCCCCGCCCCTGGGGAGGACTAGGAAGTCCGGATCCATCCGCCGCCGGTGCTGGTGTTTGGCGGCGCGCGCCCAGGGAGCTGGAGAGGAGCCACCGCGGGAAGCGGTGGTGGATCCCACCCGGCTGCCGGTGGGCTGGCCGCGCCCCCTTTAGCCCACGCGTCCTAGGCAGCCGCCTAGTCCGCCTAATGGAAGCACCGGCCCTGAGCAGATTGGTTTCAAATCTGGGTCTTCTATCCTTGATCACTGCCTGGTCTTGGCCCATTTGGACCTACAAATATTCTTCCCTTAAAGGCGGCAAATTATGTGCAGCCTTTATTGATTTAAAAGCTGCATTTGATTCCATACCCCGCATACACCTCTGACATAAACTTGACCATCTCTCCATCGATAAAAGACTTCTGTTTCTGATTCAGTCCTTGCACTTTAACACTTCTGCACGAGTCTGTTGTAACCCACAAGGTCCTCTTACCAGTGAAATTGAAATGTCCCGTGGTGTTAAACAAGGCTGTGTGTTGGCTCCTATTTTGTTCAACCTATATTTGGCAGATCTTCCGCAAATGTTGGAGCCATTGCCCTCCCATCCGCCTAAGATTGGTTCTACAAGAATCTCTCTTCTGCAGTACGCAGATGACGCAGTTTTGATTTCACAGACCAGTTTGGGCCTTAAGAGACTGCTGCACGGTTTCTCTAATTATTGTACTGAAAACCGCCTTACAATTAATCACAAAAAGTCCAAAGTATTGGTCTTTTCTAAGTGTAAGGTCAGACTATCTTGGTCTATGGGAGGCTCTAGAATTGAGCAAGTGGACACTTTCAAATATCTGGGCATATGGTTCCACAAAACTATCTCATGGAACGTGCAGGGGAAGTGCGCCAAGTCTAAAGCAGAGTCAAATGTGGGTGCAATAACCCACTTCTTTTTTTCTAGGGGTGGGAAATTCCTTCCAGCAGCAGTCCAGGTTTTTAAAGCAAAAATTGTCTCACAGATACTATATGGGGCCCCGTTGTGGTTCCCAGGCTCTAAATGCTCACTTGAGGGCATTCAATCGCTCTTTCTTGGGGTATTATTTGGTGTCCCCAGATGTGTATCTGGAGCTGCATTAAAATTGGAAGCTGGACTGCACTCGATAAACTGCCTAGCTTGGATTCAAGTCATCCACTTTTGGCTTCGCTGCAAACTGGCACTCCTGATAGACTCTTTGGTTTATACGATCTGGTCGGACTCTAGTCAAAGGCCATGATAAATAAAATAATCTCGGTAGGGCTTTCACCAGATATGTTATTATCTAGTGAATTAGTTAGTGCTAAATCAATTGTGAAACAGAGGTTGTTGGACATTGATTTACAAGAATTACAGGGAGCTGCCAGGGGCCCCTGCTCTCCTCTATCCTTGGGTCTGCCAGCTTTTTTTTAGCAAGGAGGGGCTGCCTTGCTGGCTGACGATTCCCAAATTTAGGAGAGCATTCTCATTAGCAAGATTTAATGCTCTCCCTTCAAAATTGCTGGATGGCAGATATAACGGAATTCCACTTTTTGAAAGATGCTGCCCATGCAATAACTTTGAGGTAGAATCCATACAGCATGTTTTACTTTCCTGCAGCTTCTACCATAGGGCCAGGAAAGACCTGATCTACCCTATTCTACGGCCTTTTCCTGGGCACCCTACAGAATTTTTAATAACTTTATTACTCAGCAGCTCTGATAAGTTAATCACTGAGCAAGTGGCCAAATTTCTGAGTCAGGCTATCTTTACCAGATTATGTTTGACTTCCCGTTTTCACGTGTCTGATTAACTGAGCTGTTTGTTTGTACTATATTGTGTGAGGAATGGTCTATTGACTGTAATAAAGATTGTGTGTGTGTATACCGCTATACCTCAGTGGTAGAGCACATGCTTTGCATGCAGAAGGTCCCAGATTCAATCCCCCAGTATCAGATAGCAGGTGATGGGAAGGACCCTTTGCCTAAATGTGCCAATCAGAGGAGGCAAGACAGTACCAGGCTAGGTGGACAAACAGTCTGCTCTCATAAGGCAGCTTCCTAAGGGAAAAATCAGAAAACCCTATGAGCGTGAAACATTCTTTTTCGCACATGAACATGCCTCTTTAGTTCCTGGCCCATGTTCATCTCAGAATCCTGATTTGGGTGTGGTGTTTTTTAAAATTCTTTATTTGACAAAATCAACTAGTAAGTCTATAGGCAAGGTACCATTTATTCAACACTTTGTAAAAGTTTTCTTTAAGATTAAGATAAATTGTCTTTTTCCATTTCCCCCCATATCCACTTCCATGCATGCTCTGAGGTAACATGCCCTAAATCTTTTTTTACCATTACTTTTGAAAGCTATTTGTCTCATTACCAAAACCTAGAAATACTCAGTATATATTGCCAATAAGTCTTTACATACATCAGCAATTATTAAATCTTCAACTTGTTTTTTAAAAAATAATAATAAAACATCTGGTCCCAAAACATAATATTACTAGGAGAAAAGTACACATTTTAATGTATATGGTTTGTTTGAAACCAGAGATGGTAGACATAAAACTAATATATATACACACATACACACACACACACACACACACACACATATTAACGAACACAACATTTTCTGTGCTCCTGCTGGAACATTTTGGATATTGGATAAAGGATTTAACGTTCCTTTTCTCTCTTTTCACTTTTAATAGGAAAATCCAGATGCAGATTTAGGCTTGCTTCCAGTGCCAAGCTGCCTGCTCTGCTTAATAAAGAGTTTAAGACAATTTAAATCAAAGAAGCAAAGTGCTCTAAGGCATCAACACAAGAGATTTGGGATCTAATTAATTTTCTCTTTTTCACAGTTGTCAGAAAGATTCTCTTCCTTACGCTGCTGCTAACAGCTCATAATACCCTGTACATATAATATATTCATGGACAGATGAAGGACCTCAAATAAGGAACCAATATTTAGATAGATATGGATCAGAATGCTAGAATGATTCCATTATTTCCTATTATGACCATCTAATAATGTAACCAATAGTAACTTGTAAATTTATGCAGGCCCTATTAACACATCTAGCGGGAATGCAACCAGGGCATTCCATAAATTTCTTTCCTTTCTAGTATGAACCTCAAGTATAGTCTAAGCTGCTCATCCCTGCTATCCCCTTGTGTGTCCTTTTTCTTCCCATCTCCACTGGTAGATGTACAGTTAAGCAGTTATGGAACCACGGCAATGCACAAGAAGCAAACAGAAATCCATCCTTTAAGGGGCTATCCTCACTAGACTGAGAAAGGAGAAGACAACTGGGGGATATACTGCCAAATGGCAAAACAAAGAAAAGGAAAACCCCAAGGAAGAATATTCTAGGATGGAAGAAATACGACATTGAAAACAAACATTTGGAAAACAAACAAATAAAATAAAATTAACTGTGTGCTATTCTGTCCGTTTACAGTAGCAGCCATTAAAAACCAACCATACACTCACATGCTTAATATTAACAAGGCATGACAGTGGGCAGACATCACAGCAAAAGGAGCAAGGCAACCATGACAGAAGTTGTGAAGCTGAAATTAAAGAGAGAAGACTACTCTGAATGAATATCGGCTTCTCATTGAAAGCAGATTGGGAGGTCAATAGATTCCTTTCCTTTCTAGTATGAACCTCAAGTACAGGCCAGCCTTGAGCAAGATGTTCTCAGTGGTCCCCCTCCCTGACAACACCCACCATGTCCTTTGTCTTCCTCCTCCTCCTCCTCCTCCTCCTCCTCCTCCTCCTCCTCCTCCTCCTCCTCCTCCTCCTCACCATCACTCTTGCCATTTGCTTGCCTGTTGCAGTCTTTCAGATCCTATTGGCAAATAAGGTTGTGGTCCTTACATTCAAACACTGCCTTGTGTCTTTATTCAGGGGTGGAGAGATGTGCATGACTGCCTCACTCTTTTGACCTATGACAAAAATGTTGACAATGTGGTAAGGTGATTTTGCAGGGGGAAAAGTATGATGAAGATACACTAACTTTGATTTGAGCTGCAAACTGATTAGACTGGTAATGGCTGAGCATACCAGCACTTTTAATGGGATTTTGGGAATGATTGTCAAATTGAAAAACACTGCTTGCTGTTATGAATAGGATTCTTAACGTCAGCATTTTTATGCATGACCCATAATTAGTCAATCAGCTTATACAAGATCACAGCTTCTTTTTGCAAACAGCTAACTGGAAGCACAGTGAGACACTAGAACAACAGAAAAACTAATTTGCCAGTGTGTGAGAGATTTTTAACATGCAACTTGGGGATACGGTAGAAACATTACATAAATTTGGTTTCCTGTCATTTGCACATTCAAACAAGTCTCATCTTCTCTGTGCCAATGTACAGCAAAGTTAAACAAAGAAATCCTGATGGGGCAGCATATGACAACATTGACCATAAGCCAAGTAGGACAATGGCACTAGGATATCCATATCCCATCAAGCAACATTTGGATTTTCTGGAATGGATAGATCTTCAATAATGTCATTTGACAGAACTGATCACAACTGACAAAGTGTACCTGGCCTTCTTGGGACAGGAATGCTATGCTTATAGTCAGACCAGCATTTCTAAAATCCAAAGTACCTGCTTTATCTGAGTGCTCAGCAATGAGAGAAGAAAGGTTATTAAGACCTACAGGCTGTAGAAGGAAGAGAGTAGGTGGAAAATGTACGGCTCCAACATGTTCGCATTAAAGCAGCGTAGTTATATCTATTAGCATTGAACTTGAGGTTTCATGGGCAACTCAAGAACCCCTGCAGGGTTCCTGACCACATGGAAGGTTCTCCTTGCATTCAAGCAAATGCAAGTAGAAGTAGGAATGTTACCTTTTTTCTTTTTCCTTTTTGCATTCAGAAATCGTGAGCTGGTCTGAGTGAAAGGAGAACGTTCGCGAACAGACTTGCGTGAGCCGAACAAGGCGAGTTCGCACTTGCTGAACGGTTCTCCAAAAATTCTCACACAACCCTAGCGCCGCCGCCCCACTGCACAATTCCCCATCCAACATGGGGAGGTTAAGAACTTTCAGGGCAGGGCTGGCATGTGTGGCCCCATCCCTCTTGTTCCTGTATCGTATTTAGACAAAATGCCTGAAAAGAGCTTAAGTGATCAAGAGTACCTTGTACTGTGGTGTGTACAAGCTGCAAAGTCCACCGTTGGTTTGATTTGTGCACCTACTTCTGTTTTTAAAATGCAAACCTATGCTAATTAACATCTCGGAAAACACAGTTCTGTTGTTTTGAAGTCTTCAGTGTGTGTATATTTTTTTAAAAAAACATAATCTGCTATATTATAGCATATGAAGTGCAATCCTATAAATGTCTCCTCAGAAGTCCCATTGAGTTCAGAGGGGTATTCGCAGGTAAGTGGTATATAGGGTTGACTTAGGGTTGTGCCTTTAATGCCATTAAGGGTTCTTCTGCAGCTGAACTGAATAATTTGTATACATTTTGTTTTGTTTCCCCATTATATTAGTAAGTTGAAAGAAACCATACTTCATCTGTCAGTTACTATATATGTAGAAATATAATATGCATTACATTAAAATTGTTATATAAACATACCTGCTTCTGTTTTACTCAGAATGTGTTGAATGTTCAGAAAAGGATTCCTTCACCATGAAAGCCACAGAAATGTCACTATACAGATTCTCATCCATGTAGAAAGATTAAAATATAAAAAACAATAGCCATTCTTACCTAACCATTATATTGGAACTTGTAGATTTTCCAGGATAGCTCCACATCTCAAGTCAAATGTGTAAGTGATGTGTAGAGTCCTGCAAAAGGAAACCTTCTTATCACACATTGCAGTTTTGTAATCAGTAATCAGTCCAATTTTTAAATGATGATGTCATGTTTTGTTTTGTTTTTTAATGCTCCTATAAAAATATAGACATTTCATTCAGGAGTGGCTAAGAAAATATTTGAAATAGACATGAGGCATTGTGTAACCTTAATTTCCTCTAAGATCAATTCAGCTGAAGTAAATACCAGAAGACTTGGTAATGGTGTGACTAACATTTATGTCTCTCTTTTAGCATGTTGATAATTTACCAAGTTATTTTACAGTAATACCTTGGATTGCAAGTAACTTGGTTTGAGAGCATTTTGCAAGACAAGCAAATTTTTCAATATTTATTTATTTATTTTTTACTTGATATACAAACGACGTCTTGCAATACAAGTACTGTAGTACGGCTTAAATAAAAAATCTCTGTACAAAATTTTTTGGGGGGATTTCGTTTGGATATAAGAGTGTTTTGGATTACAAGCACGTTTCCGGAACGAATTATGCTCGCAATCCAAGGCATGACTGTATTTCCTCCTTAAATCACCAGCCGGATGACATTTGCTGGACACCAGATTGCTTTGGGGACTTAGTAATAGGCCTCCGGATTGAAGGAAGGGAGTATATAACATTTGATAATATAAGATGAACATTTTGACCCGGATTTTCTGTTTTCTTAAAATGTTACACGCAAATATGGCAAAGGGGAAGAACTAGACTAGAGAATCATGAGCAGAGTTCTGCTTATGCAGTGGAGCATTCTCTCCTTCTTCCTGAATGTCAATGGACTCTGGCCTGGCATGGGGTGCAGCTGGAAACAGGAACAGTAGGCTGCCCCTTGCACAAGTGGAAGTGCCTTCTTCTCACATAAGGGTTCTTTGGGTCCTGTCCAAAGATCATAAGAACTGCAGTGTCCTGTCCAGGTCTTGACAAGGAGCCCATGAAGCAAAGTAGCAAAAAGAGTGCTGGGTGAGCGATTTGCTCCAGTGAAGTCTAAGAGTGAACCGAAGGCTTTTATGCTTCAAGGGTCAGATCACCCTCCCAAGCTCCATCCCTTTCTTGAGGAATTGAAGTCTTAAAGGGGCAGACCTCTGGCCTGGTAGCTAGCCCTTATCCCCCATTTGGGGATGTTGTCTGCATTGCTGGGTTCCCATGGGGATGCGGGCCCCTGGCATGGAGGGGGCTGGTTCCACAGATATAGACTCTAGAGGTCCTCACTGAGGGTTATGAGGCTCAAAAGACCCTGATCTGCTGGGCTCAGGCCTGGCCAAGATGCTAGGACCTGGGTTATCCTCCAATGCCACTGGACTGATGGATTGGACAGGAAACTCCATATCCTATAAGTATGGATTAGTCTTCCTTTTTATTTCTTCCTTAACCCATACTATGTTTATTGATGTTTGGAAACCAAGATGGGATCCATGTTTTAAATGTCAACCATACGCTTATAATAATACGACATTTTAAGTACCATACATGTGTATACAAAAATGTCATTAAAGTATGTTTAAGTTGTAACTCATCTTTGTAAAGTCATCTGACACAGGGGTGCATTCTCGTATAGAGTGGTGGTCACCTCCTTGCCCCCGCTTCCTCACCATCATTCCCCCCCCTTTTGTGTCATGACATTTAGATTGTAAGCTTGTGGGCAGGGGCTGTCTTGTTTTTATTGATTTTGTGTAAGCTGCTCTGGGAGCCTTTTCAGCTAAAAATGCTTCAGATAAAAGGGAGCTGGAACCCAGGATCAGGGCAGGGGTCCTGACATCTGCCTGTCCAATACTGGGCTGATCAATCCAGCCAGGCCCTCCTTGATGGACTCGGAACCCAGGCTGCTGCTGCTGCTGCTGCTGCTGAGGAAGTCTGACATGGTGACAATTCAAGACATACTGTACATTGGCTCCAGCCAGCATGATAACTGGTCAGGGGTGATGGGAGTTGTAGTTTAATAACATCTGGAGGGCCACATGTTCCCCACCTCTGGTGTAGTCCATATTGAGGTAGATGGACTGGTGGTCTGACTTGGTATAAGGCAGCTTCCTGTGCTTAACTCTCCCATTGAAAAGGGGACTTCCAAGAGCTTAACTTTGGATGCATCGAGCCCTTGCTGTGCTGTTTGGTTTTGTCTACACAATTTTCACTAACATTTAGGCTGCAATTGTATGAACACTATTCTATTTTTTTTAAAAAAAACTTTTTGTAAGCTGTTGATATTGTTGCAGAGAATGCAGGGTTGATAAAATGAGCCCACATGTGGCCTCCTAATGTAGATGAGCTTAAAGCCTAACTGGGAAAGTACCGTATGTACATTTTAAAAAATAATTGGAAGCCCCTTTTCATGTGAAGAGTGTAAAATGATCAATCTGGTTGAAAGGCAGAATTCAGCCACTGGGAATCAGTTTCCTTAGCAAGAGGTCAGTGAGAGGAGAAGATCACCATCCTCCAATCAGTACACTTTCAAAATGTGAAATAAGGGGAATGATTAAATACCACCAAGACATTCATGGAGTAATTTAAAGTTATTAATATTGCCAGCATTTGTTGCTCTTTTGACATGATGGATTGTGTTCATAGAACTACAGCGCTTGTCAGACACTGGCTATTAATTAATTTGCAGATAAACCATGCAAGGGAAGTCACACTGTTCTGGAATGTTAGCTTCTCTCCCAATTACCAGGGCTTTCTGCCTGCCTAACAAAGATCAGATGGACCAGAATGAGCATAGTGGTTGCCCCAGGGTGATCAGGTTTTCCCAAGGGTAAGATGTGACGACAGCTTCCAATTTATTTAAAAGTGTGATTCCATTTTAAACTTGACTGGAAGTTTTTAAAACTGTGCCACTTGTTTGGTCCCCGTCCCCCCGCCACACACACAGAGGCATTTTCATTTTCTTATTTAATTCAGGCTCTTAACAAACGTAGCTGCTGATGCTTGGCTTGACTTGACTTTCTCAAGGCATGACTCTGGAAGCCAAACCCCCCTAGCTCATTTATGTTATCAATTAATTGATTACATTTGTTCATTCCAGTGTTTGCTTTCTCCTCCTCTTCCCTCGAGTTTACATGACACGTACTAAGAGCTAAAACAGACAGGCAATACTCCACCCCCCGTCCAATGTAGCCATTGCTGGGCTGTACTATTTCACATTGTAGGTTGGGGTTCACATGGAATACTCCCTGTAAATATATGAGCAGTTAGCAAATGCTAGGAGCATGACCCTTTCCATAACTAGTGGTATAATGGAGCCAGAGCTCACAGGGATACAACTGCTGGCACTTTTTTTTTTAATTAGCAGGGATGCTGACATCATCTACCACCTGCCACCTCAGAATCCACTGTTCCATCTGAGCCTAGCTGCAATCCTCATAATAGCTGGGGGAGAATGAATTTTCCCAGTAACAATATATTGTTCTCTGTTGTAATGCAAAATATTTTGGGGTGACTAGGTCCTGAATGGGAAATTAAGACCCTTTAGCTTTACAAAAGAGCTGCTCCTATCTCCTGGTAGAGGTGAAGACTGAAATAATTGGTTTGTTGATATGGATCAAAACAGCAGCCTGAATTTTTGGACTCTCCTTGGGAATGTGGCTATGGGTACTGTCAGGATGAGTGCCTTCACTTCAACATTTACCACTACACCACTGTCTATAACCTGTTATATGTGTAGAGTAGGTTAGGGGGCAATATTCAAAGACTTAAACCCTAACTTGCAGTCTGAAATGGTACTGCCCAGCCCCTTATTTATCACATGGGGGGGGGGCGGGGTCTGCTGGCCTTTTTTAAAGCTCCAGTTTAGAACAAAAATAACCTATGAATCTTCAACAGCTACTGCAGGTGGACCAATGTAAACAACATTGAGGATGGTCTGCTTCCAGCTGGAGATCTCTGCCTGTCTGCTTCTGGCTGAGTGGGTTGACTGGAATCAAAAGGTGGGGAGGGTGGACACAACCCAATTCCTGATCATGATGTTAGTGCAGCCTTCCTCAAGTACAGCCCTCCGGATGTTTTGGACCACGACTTCCAGCCAGGGATGGGGACTCGGACTCAAGGACTCGACTCGTGAGTCGGACTGAGTCCCCCCTCTGACTCGACTCGGACTCGAGTCCCAATATTTTTAATGGGACTCGAGACTCGACTCGGGACTCGAGACCAAGGACTCGTCAACATCCCTGCTTGATGCCACCTGCAGGTGCTGTCTGGACCTAGTTGCAGTAACAATCCAAGTTTATTTTTTAAAATCATTTTTCTAAAATGCAACCTTTCAGACATTTTGGGTTTGGCTGCCTCTGACTGCCTGTCTGGGGTTCCCAGCCTCCTCTGCCTGCCTGGTCTCTTCTTGACCAGTTCCACAGTTTGAATTGTCCAAGACAAAGGCCTCTGCCTGCCTGTTTTGGGGTTCCCTGCCTGGTTATTTTGGGTTTGTCTGCCTGGTCTGTTCTTGTCAAAATCAGTGGCAGAGTTTTGAGATAAAAAGGCACCCTTGTGCCTAGAATTTATTTAAGCCACACATCTGAAGTAGCCTTATTTTGTTGGGGAAAAACCCCATTGATTTTAATAGGGACTCGTGGAGTCAGCTTTGGGAGTGACTCGGGACTCGGGACTCGTGAGTCACCATTTTGGACCAAGGACTTGGACTCGGACTCGAGACTCGGGTCCAAAGACTCGTGTCTCGACTCGTGACTCGAGACCAAGGACTCTTCAACATCCCTGCTTCCAGCATTCCTGACTGTTGGCCATGATTGGAGTTGAAGTCCAAAAACATCTGGAGGACACCAGATTCTGGAAAGCTGTGCTTGTGTATATAGTCCAGTAGATGTAGAAGTTGACCGTGAACTAATTCCGCCCAAAACATTCCTTCCTTTTTTGAGAATATCTATCTCAGCAAAGACCGAAAACAAAACACTAGAGCTTTCTTCTTGGAGAAAGGCTGTTTTCCTGCTGCTATCTATTTTTTTTATTATTTTTTTGCATTTATTTGTATCAGTTCTACCTGTTATTTCCATACGTGATATATGCTTTAATGTTGATTAAAGCATATACCATTAAAGCATATATCACAAAATGTTGATAATGAACTAATGTCATTAATGCAGCTACCGTTCCAACTCTATGATCTATGAATCTATGTCTGCTCTAATTTTTCAATACATTTCACAACTAAAGATGCTGAACACTATATTATTTGTGACAGTGTTCTTGAAGATGATGAAAGTTGTGTGGCTCTTTGGGAAAAAGGCATGAGAGGCATAACTGAAGTGAGCAAGGAAAGACATGACAATTTTCGTGAGAGTCCTGTGGAAGTTTCCTCAACGTGGACTGAAAGTCCATAAAGCAAGCCATAGTACCTACAAAAACTATATACAAATCTATTTGTGTGGGGGTGGGGGGGAGTGTCATGTGCTCGTTACTTTCACTCAGAAATTCCATGGTTCAATTTCAAAGAAAAGTATTTATTATGTGGCAAAGTCATCACAGAAATGGAACAGAAAGAGGGGCATTTGTTACTGAAGTCAGAACCATGTAAATCAGATAAACACTCAAAGAAATTTGTGACACAAGAGGAGATACATGGAGTGCCCACATCCAGACACATCTGCTTGGAAATTCAATTTGCCACAGTGGGAGAGTGGGCTGCAGGGTTCTCTAGAGCACTACCTGCAAATGCCATAATGACAGAGCAGCTGGCAGGGCTCTCTAGAGCACCCTTTCACCTTGCTGGAGTGAGGCAGTGCTGGTGGTGGACTCCTGCCAGAGTTAGGGGGAAGCACACAATTCAAAGCTCCTCCAGGGCCCAGATGGTCAGGGTACATGCAGACAGACTATGTATGTAGGCCCTCAGCCAGATGTGTGTTCCAAATTGTCCCTCCAACTGATTGACTTAAACCCAACCAGTCTCAGCTGCATGTACACCATGCTAACATTCGTATGTGTAGCATCACAGATATTGGGCATGAATGTGCCTGTTATTACTTTCAATCAGAAGCAGTGGATAAAAGCAATTTCAGTAGTGGTTTCCTGCCTTACAGAGTTTAATAAGATTATTATATATCTTGGAGGAGTCCACCTTTTGGTATCATATTTGGGAGCCGTTAGGAATCTGATGAATGGATCTGATATTGAGAAGACCTGGAACTGGTGCGTGTGGGTAATGCTGTGGGCCATTTAATCACATGCGAAGCATACTCACATGCTGTCCATGGAGACTTATTGGCAGGGCTTTTTTTCTGGTGGAACTCACCGGAACTGAGTTCCAGCACCTTTTCTTCTATTAATTGCATTACAATTTAATCGCCATCTACTCCCGAGGAAATGTAAGCCAAGAGTTCCGGTACCCTTTTCTCCAGAAAAAAAGCACTGCTTATTTGTATCTACAGCAGTAAGTGCTCTACTAATAGCAGAAGTACACTACAATACACTACATTATTCCAGAGGTGGGACCACTAGAGAGCACATATTGTCTTCACCCTCGGACATCAATAAACACACTACAGCAAACAGGGCCGGATTAAGAGCATTATGGGCCTGGTGCTGAGGATTTTGGTGGGCCTTTTTATTGAAATAAATAAAATGAAGACGCAATTTTATATTAAAACAAATTAAATATTTTAATTACCATTAAAGTGCCAAAACTCAAAAACTCCTGCAGCTCATCAGTAAGGGTCTTCCCAATTTCCCCCAAATTTATTTATTAAAAAAGAAAAAGCAGCCACAACAAAAAGCCAGGAAGCTTTGCTTGACCAAGAATAATTGTGTTGTTCTTGTTGCTTTGTTTCGTTTTTGTTTTTTTGTTAAACTAGCATTTGAACAATTGAGCTGCGAATCAGAAAGATCTTTTGCTCAAGGCTGGAGAGAGAGGTCCCTTCTAAATCTGAATATTACACACCCTAGCAAGCCCCCATGTGCTTCAAAGAAATGTAGTAACAGTGATTGAAATGCAAAAACCTACCGAAATGCTAATTTGAGAACAACAGTTCTTGCTAGGTCTTGCCTCAAGCCTGTAATGCAGATGTGCTTAGAACACCTTTCTAATCTTGAAAAAATCATTAATTATGCTGAATGATAACGATCAGAGCTAACTCAAATCGTGCTGCGTGTCCCTATATTGTGGGCCTATTGTCTGTTATGGGCCTGGAGCGGCCGCTCCAATCACCCCTATGTTAATCCGGCCCTGACAGCAAAGACCAGTAAAGAGAGCAAAGAACTGTCCCAGTGAACAAAGAACTCCAGTGAAGCAATGGAGATTGACAGCCCAATAATCAAGGAATATCTCTTACTTTTTGAGAAATCTATTACTAAAGAAACACCGGTGGTGCAGATAAATCCTTCTATAGTTCTACAAATTTTATCCAAAAGACTTGAAGAAACTAATAGAACTCTGGGAAAGAGTAGAACAATATACCTTTAATTTTGAACCTTGATATGGTTGATATAGCAAAGGGATTTATATGGGCAGAAATGCCTGGAAACTGGAAATTACATTTGCAGGGTGTTGAACGAATGCTTCCATTTCTTTTTCAAGTGCTGGACACTAATTACACCAAATGTGCCAGACTATACATTCAGCAAATAATATAACTTAAAGACAAGTATCAAGAAGTAGACAAAGCATTTCAGGAAAGTAACTTTACATTGGAATTCATAGATTTCATAGATCATAGAGTTGGAAGGAGACTACCAGGCTATCGAGTCCAACCCCCTGCTCAATGCAGGAAACTAGAGGAGGGGTCTCCCATCCAAGTAATAACCAGGCTTGACCCTGCTTAGCTTTCCACGTTCAGACAAGCTGAGCCAGTGTGAGCCACAGGGAATGTCAGAACACAATGCGGGCTGGAGGATGTACAGATATGTTCATAGAGCAAACGTTCATGAAATCATCAAAAAGCCAAGGAGGGTTGATATATTTGGAGAAGGGTGGATTACGGAACACCAATGAGTCCTATGGATTGTGAGCCACTCAGCAGGCAGTGGCTCAGTGACATTAAGAACATTAAGAAATTCGAGTTTAACATTGCACATCTGCTTCCAACTTTTGAGGGATTGCCTGTACAGGGTTCATTTCCAGTGTTTGGTATGGAAAACACTTGGAATTTGCAATGTATTCCCAGGACAATGGGAATGGCAACATTTATATGGATATCTTCATCCAATAACCACAAAAAAAGAACCAACACCAGAGAAATTATTAGACAGCTTGCTGCACCTGCCAAATCACAGTCCATGAAACTTGCAGTAGATGATGTACATGCCAACTTTATAGTCTTGTTTGTACTGTGGTTTGCAAGCACTGCAGTGGTAGCAACTGCACAAATGTATTACCAATGCTTACCAATTAGGAAGAGGACTGAGCAGTAATGTTGGCAGTGGAATGCATATGTATATTCTCATCAATTGCTTCAGTGTCAAGATTTGCATATAATAGGTAGTTTATAATGATTCTTTTACCATCGAGTATAATGAACCTATTGACATATCACCTTAATCTGCCTATATTTTGGTGTGATTGTTAGATATACAGTAGATAGCTCGATGTTCCATATTAAGCACTTTTTTGACAGTTCTCTTATGATAAAGGCAATTATATGATGGGAAAAAAAGGTGACAATTTTTTCAGGCCCACTTCCTTGGTTCTAGATTTTGGATATTTAATATAGAATACTGTCCTGAACAAAATGCAAGTAGAATAATTTTGGGTAGAATTTGTTTACAGTTAGGCCTTCCAGATGGAGATGTTCTAGCACTACCACTCAGAAAGGCAGCTGATCAGTCTTTCCTTCCCTAACAGGTTTTCTGTGATAAAGAAAAAGATGGAAGAAGTAGTGGAAAAACACGGAGGGTTATGAGTAAGGATGTGCAACACAGGGAATTCTGTTCTGTTTAAGCCTGGCAGGATTCTGCAATCAATTAGTAATCCTATAACAATACTTTTTTAGTATCAAACCTGCTGTCATGCCTTTTTGTTTTGTTTTTTTAAAGAATTTTAATCATATAAAAAAAACACAAAAACACATATACAACAAACAATAAACAAAATTAAAATGGACTTCCAATCTTCTCCACAGCATATAAGCAACCACAGTTATTCTTATAACATTTTCTATTAACCAAAAATCATTTCCAGTTATGTCAAACTCCCCAAAAAAGAACAAGCACAAGAGGTCTCCACCCACCGCAAATATAGATCAACTATTTAATCTACTTTAAATTCAACATTTATGGATAAACAAAAAAGAAAAACAACCTATAGATTCATTTAATATTGTTTCCAATTCCAAGATAGAGCAAATTGAAAATCCCAAGAATAAAAAGTAAGTATAAACTATTTAGTAAACAGGGATGGGGACTCGGACTCGAGGACTCGACTCGTGAGTCGGACTGAGTCCCCCCTCTGACTCGACTCGGGTCCCAATATTTTTAATGGGACTCGAGACTCGACTCGGGACTCGGGACCAAGGACTCTTCAACATCCCTGGGCTGTGCCAGAAGGAGTGGAGAGGAGCGTGATTGCCGGCGAAGAGCGCATGGAAGCGAGGTGTGCCGCTGCTTGGCCACTATGGACGGCTACCAGGAGTGCAGCCCCAACAGTGTGTCAAGATTTATTTTGATTGATGTGTTGCGTACTTGGGAGAGGCAGAAGAAGGACCTGAGATTACTCTGTGTGGCTGCTCTGAGTGTGTTTCTGATTCCAGCAAGTTCATCACCAGTGGAGCGGGTGTTCAGTGAGGGTGGAATTGTGATGAGATCTCACAGTTCCAGAATGGGGGCCAAACATTTAGAAAAAATCATGTTCCTCAAATGCAACATGGATAAGTTTTAGGAAGTACAGCAAGTTTATTTTTTAAAATCATTTTTCTAAAATGCAACCTTTCAGACATTTTGGGTTTGGCTGCCTCTGCCTGACTGTCTGGGGTTCCCAGCCTCCTCTGCCTGCCTGGTCTCTTCTTGACCAGTTCAACAGTTGAATTGTCCAAGACAAAGGCCTCTGCCTGCCTGCCTGGTTATTTTGGGTTTTTCTGCCTGGTCTGTTCTTACCAAAATCAGTTGCAGAGTTTTGAAATCAAAAGGCACACTTGTGCCTTGAATTTATTTAAACCACACATCTGAAGTAGCCTTATTTTGTTGGGAAAAAACCCCATTGATTTTAATAGGGACTCGTGGAGTCAGCTTTGGGAGTGACTCGTGACTCGTGACTCGTGAGTCACCATTTTGGACCAAGGACTCGGACTCGAGACTCGGGTCCAAAGACTCGTGACTCGACTCGTGACTCGGGACCAAGGACTCTTCAACATCCCTGTTAGTAAACAACCACATGACAAAGGTTTTTAATACTCCCCCCCCAACTCTCTAGTACCAAAACATCTAGCCAGCACATTTGTCTTATTACAGTTGCTCCTTATTTCTTTCTATCTATCCAACAGAAACTCCTTCACTTTTAATTTTAAAAATTAAAAAATGAGTGACAGCTAACAAAACAGAAAAGGCACGTAAGCCATCTTTTTACTTAAAAAAAAAAAAAGGAAAAAAGACTCCCAGTTAATGCCTCAAGGCCTACACAAAACATACTATAAGTTTTAAGTAAATATTTCCAAACAAACCAAATATATTTATATCTTGATTATAATAATAATTTCTCTTACATCACCATTAATATTTAAAATCCAAATAAGTCATATAAGCAGTCCCTTTACCTTTGCCATTAATATTTAAAATTAAAAAAATATGTATTTCAAACTAGACAAGTAATTGCGCGCGCAAAAGAGGAAATAAGAGTCGAGACACAGAATGATGGTGAAATTATGGGCCACATTTATTGATTCGAGGATCTGGGAAGGGACGAGTGCGGGTGCTAGCTAAACCGGCTCTCGGCCAGTATACCCTTCAATGGGCGAAGCATCCCAATCGGAGGTGTGGCGCTGTAACTCGCCACTCCCCAATTTTACACCATGCGGTGTCGGAAGGCCTCCTCCATGTCACCGCACGGGGCCATGAAACGCCATGCGGGTGAGAGGAATTGGCCTCAAAGGCGGACCCTATCTCCCTGGCCGTGCCGTGAAACTGGGCTCAGGTGAGGCTAAGGTATCGCCAGTCACCTGAAAGGTGCCGTGGGATGATCACCGAACCTCACCCCACTGCCTAAAACCCGCACTTACCGCCACAGAGAGGGACTGGCTAAGCCAAGTCCCCTCTCCCCCACCTGCGCTGAATAAATTCGAGCAGGGCCCTTCGCAGATCCTCCAAGAAAATATCGTTACCCCCGTCGGAGAGATGAACGCCATCTGCCCGATACAGCTCCTCCCGGGCCAAGGAGATCACAGGGTGAGGAATCGCAAAACCTACCCCTCCGAGGCCCCTACAAAGCTGACGATTCAGCCTTCTTCCCGCTCTGTTTAAGGCGTTGGGGCTGCACCACCCCGCCACAGAAACGAGACATGTGGGACCAGAGAATCTGGACCCCAGGCCAGCACTGCCACACAACAGCAAGGTCCGTAAATGCTTGCTCAATCAAGGACTTGCCCTCGAGCAATCCAAGATCATTCCCACTGAGGTGCACCACCAGCACGTCTGGGAAGATGGCCACATGGCCTGACCGGAGCAAAGTCGGAAGGAGGCCGCTCCACTGCATTCCACGCCGACCCAGCCATTGCCCGTCAGCGATCCGGCTGATCCCAAGCTGGGGTCCAACACGCGACCGTGCAGCTCTCTGGGCAGCCCAGTACACCATGCTGTGTCCGAACACGAGCACACGAATTGGCCTCGATCCACTCCAGTGACCTGCAACAAGAAGAAAGGCACAGCAGCAGCACCACTCACGGTAACTTTTCGAATATAAGAATGATAGTCAGCTGAGCACCACCGGCCCACAGCCTGTATTTCAGGCTGTGCTCAATCAAGGACTTGCCCTCGAGCAATCCAAGATCATTCCCACTGAGGTGCACCACCAGCACGTCTGGGAGGATGGCCACATGGCCTGACCGGAGCAAAGTCGGAAGGAGGCCGCTCCACTGCATTCCACGCCGACCCAGCCATTGCCCGTCAGCGATCCGGCTGATCCCAAGCTGGGGTCCAACACGCGACCGTGCAGCTCTCTGGGCAGCCCAGTACACCATGCTGTGTCCGAACACGAGCACACGAATTGGCCTCGATCCACTCCAGTGACCTGCAACAAGAAGAAAGGCACAGCAGCAGCACCACTCACGGTAACTTTTCGAATATAAGAATGATAGTCAGCTGAGCGCCACCGGCCCACAGCCTGTATTTCAGCTGGTGGAAAATTCAGAGCAGCGACCGTCCAAACAAACAAACAAACAAACAAAACAACAACTGATGACTGTAGAATGCTCTAAGCACCTGGCATGTACTGTACCAGTGACTGACAGGAGTGTCTTAAACCAACACCACACCTCTCAAAAGTGCGGAGAAGCAAAAGCTCGGCCTTGACTATCAAGTCTGCAGAGGCCACATACCGTACTCAATATTGTTGATCAGAATAATCGCAAATGCAGGCAGCACTTGGGTAATATTATGCTTCTGCAATACAGCCATTCCAGTGCGTTCGAAGAACAGGATGTTGCTTTCATGTGCGATTGCAACTACAGAGGAGGCAATACATTGCACTCCCTGCCTGGGCCAGGATTGGAGTCGGCCATCGTCGTATCTATGGACACTCATGGCAGCTGCCTACTGCTCCAGTAGTAAGAGAAGCCCCGTAGGCTAGGCAGGGGCTATAAAGGGAACCAAACAGGTGGCTTGTATTTCACGGCCGGCAGACAGGAATTAGCATGTGCCGCACCTTGACAACCAAGGGTGCATAAAGCACACCCGACTATAACTATACACTTCATGAAAAACTGTCACAGACGCAATCAGCAATCTGGGCCAAACATAGTGCATGGAAGCACATAGGTTGGACGAGCCTTATTTTGTTGCATACCATCCTTGCACTGCCAAAACGGTTGCAGCCTCTGACAGAAAAACCCCTACTTCCTTAGAGGAAATAAAAGGGGTATGGAACTGCCTAGAGCCACCTAAAAGGAGGCCTCGAAGAGGAAATGCGCTTATGGCAACTGAGCCCCCAATTGATGCCGTAGAGGCAAAGGATTGCTGCCCATATCTTAGGGATACCCACTTGCTGATACCCCAAGCAGTCTCCCGGGAAGGCAAAAATGAAATTGGGCCCTTCCCACATTAATGAGAATATGAGCCCGCCCAGCTATAGCTGGCACCCCATGGCAGTCCATGCCAGAAGATCAGAGGGCAAAACCAATTATACTAGGACATGGATCACTCTATTGAAAGCATGAAGTAACCCAAAATTGGGAACCCATCCCCACCTGTAGGAGGCATGTAGCCAAGAGAGGATGCCTGAAGCAAAGTCCACCTGAGTACTGCCCAATGACAGCCAATCACACTGCCTACTAGCCCTAACTCAAGCAAAACAGGGGAACCAAAATAAATAACATTGAGGATGAAGGCAAGTCATTATCAGGTCCAGGAACTAGATGGGCCAAACGAATCCCATAACTCTGGGAATGGAAGTAACCCTTTCAGAGTTACCTGCTTGAAATTGTCATGAAGTGATGAAAGAAGTTCAAGCCACCAGAGAAAGCACATGGCTTAAGAGCATTGGGACTCACGATTATGCGCTGGGTGAAGAAATAAATGATGAAAACATCTCCTCAAAGGACTAACAGGTACGCTACTGCAGATCCAGGAATTGCCTCATGGAGAACACACGGCTTAAGAGCACCGGGGAAAACAGCAAAAGAAAACATACAGTATTAATATCAAGGGATGGCATGGCAGGGGACAAAACCATGAAATGAACAAAGACGTCATAATACCCAAGCGGTTGAGGCAACGGGAAACAGAACGGGGCTGCACGTGGGTGTCAGGTACTAGCAGGGCGTATGTATCAATGCCCGCTGAACTGCAAATAAAAACGCCACACGAACTAACAGCACGACTTGGCATGATAAAATTGCTCTTGCAAGCCCAGAACATGACTTGGTTGGCAATGCCAGGACAACACGGATTAAGAAAAGTGAGCAATGCCACATTCGCTATAAAAACCTTAAGTGAAGCAAGATTTGTGTGGGCGTATGTCCCGCATTAAAATAATTAAGATCATACGAAAATTAATAGGGTGAACATGAAGTCCCTATCATTAACACGCCAAGACCACTGACTGGATAAACTGAATCAGACCATTGGGCCATCCAGTCCTTTACCCCCGAGCAATGGCCATCTGGGTTCCAGGCAGGAGGCCCCAATGAGATGCCGGGAACCTGTTCCCGGGATCCCCGGTACACAAGCCAGAGTTAAACCATAGAGCCACAGCCAAGTGCTCATGGAAACACCCCTTTCTTTTTCCCTGCCATCAAGCCCCCCATCATGAGGCAACTCAATGCCAAATAATATAAGGGGATCACCAGTGGCAGATTTCTTCCTGCTGGATGACTATACAGCACATAGAAATCCGCTTTATACTGAGTCAGATTATTGGTCAAACTAGCAAAATACAGTCTGCTCTGACTGGCAGGGGCCCTCCAGGGCACCAGGCAGGGATCCCTCCCAGCTCCACCTAGAGAGGCCAGAGACTGAACCCGGGACCCTCCGCATGTAAAGCAAGTGCTCTACCACTGAGCCATGACCCATTCCTAAATTGAGAAAAGTTAATGAAATGAGGACCACCAGAACACTCGGCTCAGTACCACCGACTAGCAGTGTCTCTCCATGATTTTAGGCAGGATTGTTTCCCAACCCTCCTAGAGATGCTGATGACTGAACAAGTGGGCATACGCTTGCAAAACGGGTGCCCCACCTACAGAGCAATGGCAATTAACTTGCAACAGATTGTTTTAATTCACTCGTTTCAGTACTAGAGCAATCAGTGTTTCACATACTTTCTCGCACAGTGATCTTGTGAGGTAGACCGGGATACGAACCCCCTATTTTAAGGAAGGTATTGTGTAGTATTGTACTGGTATCCCGCCTGCTTTCCTGCAAGGAAGCCAAGGCGGCGCACACAATTTACTTTACATGTTATCCTCACAACAACCCTGTAAGGCATGGCAGGCCGATAAGGCATAAAACAAGAGGGGGGAAGGTAAACCAACCCGTATGTGTAAGGCAGGGCCAGAACCTGTGCAAGAAAAGCAAATTTTACCGCCAGACCATAGACAATTAAGGATATAGAAAGTATGAACAAGCGAGCTGTCATTGCTCAGCTAATACCATTAGTAACTAATCACAAAATTATATATATATATATATATATATATATCACAACAACTCTGCAAGGTAGGAACAAGGCAAAAATCAGTAGGGTAGGAATCCAATGCCCAATCGTTGCCACACGAGCCAGACGGGACCCCTCACATAGGCAGGCAAGAATCAGGGTAGTAGCATGGGGGGGCAGGGCGGCCACGTGAGCAAGCAAGCCCCCCCCCACAAACCAAGGGCCTAGAATTTGTGCTCCTTTATTATCATTATTATTATTGTCATTGGAATTAGTATTATTTAGCTATGTATAGCAATTATTCATGTGTATGTATATATATACATACACACACATATACAACGACCACCCTGGAAGGTAGGACAGTGATGGAAATTGGGGGCCACAATCACAACAATATCGAGGTATTTGGTTGGCAACTGTGAACAACAACCCCATGAGGTAGCACATCAGGCAAAAGAGCACAAGTAGCCATTTCTCTCCTAACACACAATATGCTTATCAAGGGAACTGAGGAGACGCCTCAAAGCCTAAGAGGGCAAAGCCCTATAGAGGCCTGCGAAGGAGGCCCCCACTGGAGCCCCAAAATGGCCTGCAAACAGAGGCCTGCTAAGGAGGCCCTCACTGGAGTCCTAAATCGGCCTGCAGGCAGAGGCCTGCTAAGGAGGCCCTCACTGGAGCCCCAAAATGGCCTGCAAACAGAGGCCTGCGAAGGAGGCCCTCACTGAAGCCTAAATCGGCCTGCAAACAGAGGCCTGCTAAGGAGGCCCCCACTGGAGCCCCAAATCGGCCTGCAGCCAGGAGGGAGGCCCCACCAGATCCCACCCTCCAAGCTGTGCCTAACGTGCTAGTGATCCAGCACCTACTCCCAGTAACAGGCAAGGCATAGGGAGGGCCCTGGACTAGGCCAGCAATCCCCCCCACTCACCCCCGAAAAAGCCCACAAAGGGGGGGAGGGAAACAGAATCAAATAAAATTAAAGTAAGAGAGAGAAAACAAGAAGAGATGGGATCAGAGAGAGCAGGGAGTCCCAGGACTCCACCCCTACTGGTCCCACACAAACCACAGTAAAGGCACCAACTGGCACAGAACTTATCTCCAGCAGCTGCTTTGAGAAAAGAGGCAGAGGGTGGAGCAACGCTGCCTAATAAAGGCCTCCACCGCTCCTCCCCCCGCCTTGAGCCCATAGGTGGTTTCTAAATTAAACAGCCTCACCTCTCATTCCTCTACGCGTGCAAATAGTCCTCCCACCAACAGCTACGCGTTGGTGGGGGAAGGGGATTCAGTATAGAACAACCCTTTATCTTTTCCCAGTAAAAACCATGTAAATAGTCTCTTTCTTATCACTTTCCTCTGTCAAACGGATAATCATTAAGTTCCAGTTTTTGAACGAGGAATGGAGTCAGTCTGTACTGATGCTTCATGAATTCCTGCATTCCAGCTTGAAACAATGCATCGGCCATTTTTTTCCTGAGAAACTGCATCGCAATCCTCTTTTCGAACAAGTTCAGACCAATTAAAACTTCAAAGCCTCTGTGAATCTCTGGTAAGTTTCCAAAATCATTATTTACCTCTTTCTTCTCCTGTGCCGGTCCTGAAAAAATGACCAATTTCCCTTGTTCATGTGGGAGATCCACTTTTAAATTTATGTACCAATTCTCAATTCTTGCTTCCAGTTTGTTTACAAACTTGTTTTCCAGTTTGTCCCAAAGCTTCATAAATGCTTCCAACAAAACCATTCTCCCTTGTTTATATTTTCCAAGGTACTTCCAAACTGCTAGCCATAAAACATTAATAGACCTCCTTTCAAGTTATCTCTTAGTTAACTTTTTTGCCTCCCAGATGTGTCCCGTAGTCTACTCACAGTTAATTATAAATCCTATTATGCTGTAGAAAGATTCCTTAGATTAGCCAGTCCAGATGTAAACCTTCATTTGGAAGTGAGCATGCATGCTTCTAATGATCGGTCTCCAAATACAGCACCATTTCCCCCCACCTCAGGTCGCAAGCCGCAAATCTATCCGTCAGAGGGCAGACAGAAAGCAATTTATGACCCTATGAGATAATTTGGAGGTAATATCAAATCTTAGCTTCATCAGAAGTACCGTAGATTTCCCAGCCAGAGAAGTTCTCTAGCCAGGAACGCTGTAACAGATTTCTGTGAGACGTTCAAAACGCCATGTTCACCCAGAAGCCCAAACCTGTCATGCCTTCTGACATACGTTGCAATCCTATACATGTCAACTCATAAGTAGGTCCCATGGAGTTCAGTGGGACTTACTCCCTAGTAAGTGCGTATAAGACTGAAGCCATAGCCTTGTAATTTTATTTTTATTCTGTTTCATTATTATTCCATCTCCCACTTCTCAGCTTGCAGTAGAAAAGAACAATGCATATAAACATATAGTTCACTGGAAAAAGTCACCCAGGAACATTGTGGATTCTCTGTGCTTCCTGAGTTATTAAGGATAAGTTGGATATGTGTCAAAGATGCTTTAGGTGACAATATCCTGCCAGAGCAGAGGTTTGAGAGAGTTGACCTCAGAGGTCCATTCCAACTTCTTGTTAACAAGGTTACCGTTAAATGCTGGGCTGATCTTTGAAACAACGAGTTATCAATCACACACCAAAGGGAGCCTTCTGCTATGCAAGCCAAAACTAACCGACTATGGAAACTTAAGATTTCCTTCATATACCCCCACCACCATCTTGTGCACTTCTAAAAGAATTTGCCCAGTGACTTCAGTAGCTAACTTACTTTTCCCAAAATCTAGTCCTATGATGTGCTTCTAATTTAATCATACCTCTCTCTCTTTCTTTCTCCTCTCTCTCTGTGTAGCACACCGCAGCAGTTCCAACAGTAATTCCTCAGTAGTTCAAACTAAAGACTCTAAGAGAGTAGCCAAGATGTCAGCCGCAAACACAGATGCCATTCCTGGAAAAATACCTCAAAGCCTGGCATCTGTACAGCAGACTAGAGTTCCCTCTGTGTGGCCAGAGTTGTTGTTGGCTTCTCTTTGCCAGGGAGGAGGTAGAAAAGAATGGACAGAAAAGAGAGCCGCATCCAGGGTGTTGGCAAGTGCCACCAGCAGCGCATATAGGACTGCTCTGAATTCTTTTAAAGAGAAGTTTCAACCTCACATGACCTCTCTTTTGAAATGCAAGACCTGAGCTGTGAACTTGGATTATATGAGGAGCAGATCCAGGTTTACAGATCAAGATTTCAAAAGGTTTTATTGCCCCCACATACAGATTATAAAGTTTAATGGCCAAATCTTGCTGTGCTGGTTTTGCTAATGATCTCATTCTACTCATATTAGTAACATACACTCTATGCTTTTAGAGGCCTTCTATATAAAAATGCCTTCCAGGTATTAGCACCCTCACTTAAGAGAAGCTTCACACATTATGAGATAATACCAGAAGAGGAAGTGACAGTGAGGTGCGCTTCGGTTATTTGTGCTTCTGGTATAAACATGAGAAGGAAGGGCTCACATAACTCCCTTCCAGTGACATATACCCCAGATGTGGGAACTGCTTCGCACAAGGCAGAGCAAATATCCATATTTCTTTTTTTGCATGTCACACCTGTTACCAATGCAAGCTTGGCATGCTGCTCTGTAATGTGCAAAACCACCTTTGATCCAAATGAGGCATACATTCAGATATTCACATCTCATTTGTTTTGGTCTTAATTCTGATCTGATCTGTGAGATATATCCAATGTACAGAAGACACATCCCATTGTTAGTAAGTGTGTATGCAGACAATTATGTGGAAGCTGTTTTTTGTACAATAGGACAGTGTTAGATTGTGTGATGCCGGGGGTCTGAGAAATTCACACCATCAGGTTGTTTTTTTAACTTGGATTTACCCAATTCACAATTCCCAGACCCAAATGTGAACGTGGATGCAATCCACAGTCGGAAATCTGTACACTTCTGAGCTTGAAATGCATTCTGCAAAACACAAAAAAAATGTGTTTGAAAAAGGTGCGCACATTACAAATATGTGCAAAGAAAAATGTGTACATTTTCAAAACATACACAGACTTTAGTCAATGGGTGGATTCATACAAAAATGCGTCGGTTTAAAAATGTGCACAGAATGTGTACATTAATGCAGACATTACAAAAATTGCTTATGGATTTCTGTACTGATTTAAAAAATGAAAGCTTCTGTGAAAATGAGGTGGAGTGAGTTTGATCTCAAAATCCCAACAATCTCAATGAGACGGAGATTGACAGATCTGCCCATCTCTAGCTGCCTGCTTTCCCTTAATTCTTCATTGTGGAATGGCTGATTTGCCCTGTCTTTCTGGTATGGCAGATCTGGTCTGATCTTTCTTAGCCTACTATCTCAGAGCCCAGCTAGGCATGACATTTGCATCTGACATGCAGGTTTTGAAAAAATGCAGATTCCATCAGCTGTGTGTTTGGATAATTAATGAAATCAGAGCTGACATCGAGAGGGAATTTAACCCTTTCCTCCCCTGTTGTAGTCCTGAGGGGGGGGGGGACCTCTTTTGAAGTTAGTATTTGCTGGGGGTGGGGAAATCCCCCATTGCAACCAATGGGGGATTCTTCCCACAAAGAATACCAGTTTCATATACCAGTTTCAGAGAAGAGTTTTTCCAAAATCTGCAACTGGAAGGAAAGAGTTGCATTTCTATTTAAATTATAGTCATTATTTCTAAATTTTCATGCATACATATAAATTTGCATGTGTCATGCAAATTGGTGACCTCTTTTGCCCTGTCTTTTGGTGATGCATAAACGGCTACATTATTCATAAGGCCCTAGAAGTAAGTGTTGTGGGAATAAATCAAGCATCTGGGTATGTGACTGAGTGTATTTGATCTAAAAATCAATGATCTACAGAGAGACAAGGAAGGTATTTCTGGAATAAATTTTCAAGGAATGTTTTTCAGCAATCATGTGGCACTGAGAATATTATATTACACTTATTTATAAGGTGGCCATGAATAATTTCCAGCCCATTAACTGGTAAATGCAAGGGCTTTTTGAATCATTAAGCTCCAGTGGCCTGCCTCTTTTTAATCCTTTTGCTGGGTCTCCTTTTAACAAAGTTAATTAGCTCATTCAGCTGGAACGTACATTTTACAAAAACATCGGTGGTACTGGCATCCTTTGGTGCTATTTTTTCATAGGGTTATATTTGTCTTTGAGATGCAAGATGCAACATCAAATATAAAACAGGGAAAACTTTATTAATATGCAAAAATGCTACTTTCAAACATAAATTGTATTCAATTGGGGGTTTTTTAGATGTCACCAGAAAGCTTTAATTGTAAGGTACACTTAATAATGTGATGATAATGACTGTCTTTCTCACAGTACTTTAAGAAATAAATACTACCACCAGCAAGGACCTACAAAATCTTCTTCATTTGTTTCAATGGAGGAAGCAGGTCTGTGTTTTTATTCCATTTTTGTGTGGAAACAGAGTGGCCTTGTATGAGTAAGAACCTAGTGTCTACTGAGAGTGCACTCCCCTTCAAAGGAAGCCTCCATTCTTTCCCGCCTCCTCTCCAGGTGGGAAAGGTCATTAATGACTTCATATCCAGTGATCTGCCAGACTTCTGGTACTTTACAGAGGACATTCTCCTTTTTGAAGGCATCCTCTGTTTGAAGGGCTGTCCAGTCTGACTCCAATTAAAAGTTGCCTTTCAACCATTAACAGCACCTGGACAACAAGCTGAGTGGACACACAGGTCACCTGGTCCTCCCAACTATGGAGAGATGTATCTGTACTTAAATTATAGTAATGATGTATTACTACATAATAGTGCATCTATTATGCACTATTATTATACATAGGTAATAGTGCATCTATATATATAGATTAGCGTGTGCAACTGTTATGCAAATCTCTGCCCTCTTTTTGTCCTCTTCTTTAGTGATGCATAAGTGGCCACCATATCTCAGCCTCCCTTAATGACCTTTCCGGCCTACCCCATGCTGTTTTCCCAATATAAATTGCTGCTTAAAGATGCTATTTGGTTTGCCCTGTCGGTTTAAAATTTAAAAAGCGCTTAAGAAAACACTACACTCCTGTAAATGTAGTGCAGTAAATGTATTTTAAAAAAACATTAAAAAGCATAATTGAAAATAGTTTGTCTGTCAACACATTGTACATATGAGCCAATAGTATGTGGAGTATTTCCCGCCCCCAAGTCTTAGAAGTAACTATGTGGTCTTCTATTTATCTCTGGTTTCACTAAACCAGCCTTCCACAACCTTGTGCCCTCCAGATGTGTTGGAAGTACAACCCCCAAATTCCCAGCCAGCATACCAAAAGTTAGGACAAGCATACCAATGGGGTGGTGAGAAAAAACATACTACTGCTCCCATGAGTGAATCCCCCACCTCAGTTGACAGAGCAGGAGCAGCAGCAAATTGCACCCTCCCTGCGCCACTGCCAGGTGGGCCCTCTGCCACCACCTTATTCCAGTAAGAGCCCAGAGAGCCCCGCTGCCCACTTTCCCACTGTGGCATTTTTTCAGGCAATCTCCTGGGACACCCCTCCCAGAATGCCTGGCTCTGAGGAAGGACCCTCGCAGACCCAGACATTTTGGCTGGCTCTCTGAAAGGATCCTCAGCATGAGCCAGAGGGCAGACGGTGGCAATGGGTAGGTGGGGGCAATGAGGTGATGATGGCAGCAATGGGGAGGGTGCAGGCGGAGGCTGACACAGATGCAACAGTGGCAATGGGTGGCAATATGGCAGCAGCATAGGTGCTCTCCCACTTCAGGTGGCAGGAGAACTTGCACCAGCACTGAATGGATCTGTCATTGCGAATGTAGGAGGAAAATAAAGAGTCGAGACAATTTGCTGGTGTTTAACTGGGCCACATTTATTTACATACAATGAACTGCAAAGGGATGGAGTGCGGGTTATTCTAATCCGGCCTCCCAGGCCGATAACGTTGTGTAATTGGGCGGAGCATCCAAAACCGGGAGGTGGCGATGATGCCACCACCGCCCCGTTTTCCACTTTCCAGTGTTGGGACCCTCTCGGAGTCTCAAGACAACAAGCTTGGCGAGAACAAAGGCATCACAGGCGTTCCTGATCCTCAGCTGTCCGAGCCTAAGGACCCAGCAACATGAGGCCTCCTGAAATTGCCTGTCACCTGAATGGTGCCAGGGATGCTCACCGTACCCTATCAATACCCTAACCCGCACTTACCCGCCACAGAGAGGGACAAGCGCCTGCTCAGTCACCTCTCCCCCCCCCGGAGAGGATCTGCACAAAGAGGGGGTGGGTGGGGCTACCAGGCCTAATATTAGCTCCTGTAGCTCCACCCCCTTCCTGACGTGATACCTGCATCGACAGGTAAGTCTCAACTCCTTCCCCCACGCTCGCAAAATTCTCCCCGCCCACAGCTGCGCATGTTCCGGGGGAAGGTCCATCTCAGTCTTGCTGAGATTGTCCATTTTTTAAGGTCAAGTTTGTTCCATCTTGTTTCTGCACAAGCTTGCCTTAAAAAAAGAAAGAAAGAAAGAAGGTAAATCTATACAGAAATGTGTACAGGTGTGTGTGTGTGTGTGTGTGTGTATTTTAGCTAATGTACATATTTTTGTGTGCATTTTTTTAAATGTCTGCATTTTTTCCCAACTACATTCCATTGCTGAAATGTAGTTTTGTGCATACGTTTTTCAAATACACACATTTTGTACACACTTTTCCCTGAAAGCTCTCAGAAATGCCCTTTCTGTATGCAGCTCTGCCTTGGCTCGCCAAAAGCCTCAGGAGGTGCAAATAGGGTAAATTTGTAAAAAATAAAAATAAAAAATAAAAATCAAAGAAGCAAATTTCTACCCATTCCTACTATGCATTTTCTCTCTAACCTCATCCTTCCTGCATTTCTTCCTAGATGCCTCTCACAGTTTATCTTCCTTTTGAATGAGTGTTTATTATCTCATTCATTTGTGATGCATGGAATCTTGCCTTTGCAGTCAGAAATGGTGATGACTGTTGCTTTGCCACTTTGATATGGTAATCAGTTTCTAAGTAATATCAGTAACAACTCATAGAACCGCTTGAGCTCCTGGGCTATAATTTGGTGAAGGATTTGCAGTGCCATGTATCAGTTGCTTCCACATCAATCTCCCTGTGCAGGAGACAAGCATAGCTCTTCTACTGACTTATGCTTTGGCATGCAGGAGGAAGCAGCGCCTATTTCATTAACACTAATTCTAAGCCAGGGGTATATAAACCATGTTTGCAGCCCAGGCAGGAACAGAGTGCATCACCTGACTTGTTTATAGCTCAGATTGCCAGCAGAATCTGGGATTTATCAAGTAATTATATGGCACGCAAAAAAGCAGCTAGAGCCTATGTTTTATACCCTGTTGCCAAAAGTCAATTATAACTCTTTAAAAACTGCTGCCCTCAACTTCCTTTAATTGATAGCATATTATATCTCAGTGTGGGAAGAAAGCCTATTTTTTCAATGCACATGTGTGCATTTTTCTTTTTCTTTTTTAATAGCAGCCTAAAGATAGGAAGGGCTGCCCTTGTCATCATAAATATTTATCTTCACAGAACTATGAGGGAAGAAAGCTGGGTTTTCTGTCTACTAACATCTTGCTCCTACAGATCAGGGGTGGGCAACTTATGTTATGGTCCTCCAGGTATTTTGACCTAGAACTCCCCTCAGCCCTAGCTAGCACAGCCAATGCGGAGGGATCATGGGAGTTGTAAGGCCAAAATATCTGGAGCGCCATAAGCATGGTTGCCAGAAGTGGCACAGGAATGGTTGCTTGCAGCATCAGAAACAGTGTGGGCTTCGGCACATAGCCTGGTCTACCTCTCTGACTACATTTCTACATTTTTTCAAACAAGCCACCCTGAGAACCTATGGACTGTTGTAGGATTTGTTTTACATATGGCTGTATATGTCCCTGACAAAAACACCCATTGCCCTGTCAAAACCACCTTTTAAAGGGAAGCCAGAGATTTGACACCTAGCTGTCAAAATTCCTTTTCCCCAGAAAAGGGGGTGGGATGCACTTTTTGCACTTTCCTGAGCAACTAGTGTCTGCTGAGGACCATCAGGGCAAAAAAGGAAAACATGGGGATCTCACAGTGAAGGGGTTGTAAATCCCACCCACCCCTTTTCACGAGCAAAGATCAACCACACCTTTGCTTTTCCTTGACAGCTTTCCCTTTGACAGCTGTCAGGGGAAAACAAAGGAGGGGAAAAACCCTATTTGGACCCTCTTTGGGTCAATGTCCAGGATTGGTTCCTGCTGCAATTTGACAGCAGGTACCCCCCCCCCCAAGACAGTGCCCAGGAGAGGCTTCCCTTTTTCGCAAGTGCACACCTCAGCACTTGTGCATGTCCGACTAGAAGACACCAAAACTATTTGCACACTTTTGAGGCACAAAAAAATGGGTGGCCAACCAGTGACAGCTCCTCCAATGTGCTGCTTCGGCACTTTGGAGGGCCTGTCACTGGCTGTCAAATTGGAGATCACAAAAGGTGATCTCCGAAAAAAGGGGGGGAAAGGTTTAAAGGGAAAAAAGCCACAGCAAGCCCAAAAATGACTCACAGTCACGGCAGGGAGGGGAAGACAAAGTGGTTTTGCCACAGTGTCCCCTGGGATACCAGCTGGAGGACTGAAAGGGAGGGATGAGGGAGGGGACGAACAACCCATGGTGAGCCCAATCGTCTGTCAGGCGCACCATGGGTTGTTCTTGAAACAACCAACCCACCGTGGCTGATTGCCAGGGTGGGTTAGCATGAATTGCGAACCTGCTCACTTTCTATTACAATACACCTGTATCTTAATATCACAATATTTCACCCACCTGCTGTAGCCAATAATGCAGAACAGAGGCAGAGCACACTACGCCCTGACATGTGTATCCTAACAACCAGCCATAGTTATAGTTCCATCATTTCATAGCCCTTCATTAAAATATGATGTTCATTATGAAAGAATCACCATTTAATATTTAAATGATTAATATTTTCAGCATCCACATTCATTTTAGATACTTTTCAATTTCTGGATTCTTGACCTCAACAAAGGTTATTCTTGGTTGCATAGCATCATTCCTTTATTCCTTAATATCTAAATTTCTTCTTTCTTTCTTTCTTTCTTTCTTTCTTTCTTTCTCTTTCTTTCTTTCTTTCTTTCTATCTTCTATCTATCTATCTATCTATCTATCATTTTCTTTTTTGAGGTGGTGAATTAAACAATTGAACCTTTTCTTAGCTTAGGAAACATTCAGACTGAACAGTTTCCCAATCTAAGCTTCTTCTTCTCTTCTCTTTTCTTTCTTTTTTCTCAAAGATCTGAAACTGCAGATCTAAAATATGCCTTTTTATTCTCTAGACCCACTATGGTGCTTCCTGTCACCAGGGATCTTCTGCTTTGAAAATAAAGATGAAATAGACACCTGCAAACTCCTCTGCAACTGCTTTGCTCTCTCTCTCTCTCTCACTGGCAGGACTTTTTAACACACCCATGGAAAAACTGAGACAGACAGAAGAATATTATTCAGCAGCAAGAATTAGTAGAGAGACAAATTCCAGACCGTGATAGTTTGTTCCAAATGTAAGAAGGATTTAAAGAGAGAATGTATTACAGCTTTTCATTTGGAAATGGCTTGTTTTTCTTCCTCCAATTTCCTTAGCTTGTTTGTCCTTATTAAATATTTTCTTGGTGATGGTTAGAATGTTGTGTAATGTGGTTTGGCTTGAGAATAAGATTTCTGGCTAGACTGTAAAACTCCCATCTCAGACTGACTAATGGGAATGGTCTCCGATGAATCAGGTCACGGCGTTCCAAGCCATACAGTGGCACATTCACTCTAGTAAAGAATTAAATATTATCCTGACTGCTATAAATCTGAAAAGATTGCAAGTGATCCATCCCAAACATTAACGTGTGTGTGAGTAAAGAAAATTTCTGAATCATTCTAAAATGTTTTTACCGACGTATTCATTCCTATTTCTTGCCAACTAAATCCCAAAGTTTGGGGGGAAAGTGAGCTTCAACCGTATGAAATGCCCAAATAATCCAGTTAGGGCACAAGCCTATGCATATTTAGACAGAACAAAGTCCTATAACTCCCAGCATTCCCCAGCCAGCAAGGCCGGCTGGGGAATGCTGGGACTGAGTTGTAGATATGCATAGGACTGTGCCCTTAAACCACCTTAAACCACATTTCAAAATAATGCACCTGCAAAAGATGCAGAGGAGAAAGGAACTTTTACAGGCACAAGGCACCCCAATTTCTCAGTGTCCTTGCTTTCCTGACTTAGCTACATACACCCTTGGCTAGCCTTCCTTTGTGTTTGATGCTAAGTCACAACAGGATTCCAAGTTAACAAACATCAGGATGATTGGAAATGGGATTTCATAGCAAGAAGTGCCTCTGTCAGCAATTACATGATTTATCACAGGAAGATTTTAAAGCACACTTTAAAAATCCAAACAGAAGTCCGTTCTGTTTTTTGTGCACAAGCTGGTTTCTCTAGATGGACATCACATACAACCCAGTCAGGATAACTTCACAAGATTCTCCATACTCATGCTAAACTACAGGTAGCGCTGGAGAGGGGAATCCAAGGCAGAGGAACTGGGAAATCCAGAGCCCCACTGGACTCATGCTCACAGGGCAGAAGGTATCAGTGTGCTTTTATATTTCTAAAATTTCCTGGCTGTTTCCCCCCCACACACACACTTCCCCCCCCCAGATTTCCCTCTCATTGCTCCCATGTATACCTGCTCCTGAGCTTGTGTACTTTTCCCCATTCTGGGGGCATGTCTAGGGAATGGTAGAGCTTTGGATCTGCTGGATCCAAAGCCTCCTCCAGTCTAAAGCCTCCTCCAGCGCCTACAGCTTGCCCCCTTTTCGCTGTTACTGCCATTGGAGCACCAGTGGTGGAGCGGCAAGGCAGCAGAGGTTTCTGAGCCTGCAACGGGGAGGCTTGCAATGGTGGACTTCAATCAGTTAGCCTTGACTACAACAGCAGTCTTTCTTGCATGATCAACTCTTGGAGGCTCAGCTCCTACGGCAAATCACGAGGAAGGGGGCTCTTCCAGGGTCCTCAGCTTTTAAGAGAGTATGCACTTTTTGTAAATTTAAACTGTGTTGGTGGCCCACAGGAGTTCTAGTTAAAAAAGAAAAGAAAAAGTAGACCACACAAAACTGAAATCAGGTGACCTCTGCTTAAAATAATTGTAATGTGGTTCTCTCTCCCCCCCCCCACCTGCCCAATTCATTCGCGAAATTTTACAGTGGGTTTAGATGACGTTGTCTTCCATTTGTAACCCTCTTGTGTTTTCCCACCACCTCTTCTTTTTTTTTCTTTTTTGTTGCAAAAAAATCCATTAAGGCGGGAAAGATGAAATGGCTACCCAGTACCTTTCGACAGGTAGTGGTAGGAGCCATCCATCTGGAAACACTCCCAGCAACTGACTGCACCATCTGGCTTGCTGTACCTTGAGAGCAGATCTTTGCTATGGGGGCAGGAGCTGAGAAGTAAAGTGGAGGGAGGAAGAGGTGAGGTTGAGTTTGAAAAGGCTGAGTCCCGAACAATAAGCATCTAGTTTTTCTACCATTCATGAATTGTGTCTTTTCCGTACATTTGGTGTCCCTCTTGAATCTAATTTGTAATTTAATATTGGACTGCCTTGAATCCACCCCTGCCCAAAAATAAAAAAAAAACATTTCTTGGGTTCCAGGCAAGAATTGCACAGCAACCAGCAGGGACAAAGAGCTTTTCTACACGAGGCATTTATTGTGCACTTGTCATTCCCAACTCAGGGTTCTTTAGGGGTTCTTTAGATGAGGTCATGACCTTCCAGTTTCACTTCTGTTTTTAAACAGCACTTTTGACGAGGTTTTTTTGGGGGGGGGGTTAGAGCAGGGGAAATGTGTTATTATTTAAAGAAAGTGAAAGAAAGTGCTTTTTGCTCTTCTATCTTTGCACTATTCTGCTATACCACAGCGCCACCTAGAGGTTCTGTAGTGGAAAAACAGGAAAGGTGGAAATGCTCTTTGTGTAGTGCTCGGATCTCAATTCTGCAACGTAATCGAAAGTAGATACATACAGCGGATTAACAACCTCATGTAGGAAAGCTTTAAGTGGTGCAGAAATTGGTCAGTGGTCCATCAGTGGATTGGGCTCTCCCATCTTTTTTAAATAATCCAGTTGTCTTTGAAAATGATTTAAAATGTCAAAGACAGAGGGTAAGTGTACATATGGATGTACAGTAGATGCAAACCCCTATGACCTCAAGAAAGGTGAATGTGCCTGCAGTGGATCCCACTGCCATTGAAGTAACAGTGCAAATCATGATTTGTTGAGAATAAGAAAGCCGCACGTATGCTTGTTGTGGTTTGCAGCTCCTCCCCACTGTGCCACTTCGCAGCTATATATCTATTATACAGTATATCTACTCCTAATAGAGTAGATATTGTAGGGTGGCCAGGTGTCCTCTTTTTCAGAGGACAGTCCTCTATTTGAAGGGCTGCCAGAGGATCCTCATCTATTTGAAAGCATCCCCTATTTGAAGGGCTGTCCAGTCAAATCCCACTTTAAAGATCAAGAACCATAAGAACTGTTGCCTATCCACAGCTAGCACCTGGACAGCAGTCTGCACAAGCAGGCACACCGGTCACCTGGTCACAGTCTTCCACAGTATGGTGAGATGTACTGTATTTCTATTTAAATTAGAATAATTATTTCTGCATTTACATCTATACATATAAATGAGCACATGCAAATGTTATGCAAACCACTTTCCTCTTTTGTCCTCCTTTTTGGTGATGCATCTCCTCTTTTCTGGTGATCCATAAGTGGCTACCCTAATATATTGTAGCTGAAAGATTCGGTCCTGCCAGAAACGAGGACTGGGAATCCAAAGTGCTGGGCTAATCCAAGGACTTGCATATGCTAACTTCACTCAGATGTGAGGACCAAACTGGTCTGGACATGATGTTAAATGCTTCCTTGCATTTAAAATGCAAAAAGCGGCCGCAGGGTGGAGGTGTGTGTGTGTGTGTGTCAGGGTGGTGGTGGTTATCAGGATTACAGCAGGCAGGGAGTGGGATGGGTGCTTTTGATGAGAAACTCTCCTTTGAAGCTGCTGCTTGCATTGGAGAAAATCCCTCATTGGCGCCAATGGGATCTTGCCTCCCAGTGCAAATAGCAGCTTTGAAGGAACCATTTTCATCATGACTGCAGCAGGGGAGGAAGAGGTTAATTATGAGCCTCCTCCAATGGCTGCCATTTCCTTTTACCTTTTTTTAAAAAAAGAAAAAAATGGGTAGGTTACATGCAAAGGCGCATTTAACACTCGTTTGGTTTTCAGATGTTCCCCTCACTGAACAGCACATGCACACACAGAGACGCACCACGCTGTATCACGAACTGCTTCTGAACCCACCCACCCCAATCATCTAAAATAGTTTTGCATGGAGCTGACTTGAGAAAAAACAAAGTCTATGGCAGATTCCCTCAATCTGGTGCCCTCCATTGGCTGACTGGGGATGATGGGAGTTGTAGTCCAACACATATGGAGGGCAGCAGATCCTCCTTGGCTCCACAGAACTAACTGTGTGGCAAAAGTGGGTGGAACAGCAGGCTAGCTGTGCGGGTAAATAAATATTCAGAAAGGCATGGATGCCTCCATTAACAGCCTGCAATGGCAATGTCAAATTGCCTCTCCTATCATTTTTTTTTAAAAATTAGACCCGTATCCCTTGCTCAGCCACACAAGATTGTCACCATCAATTGGGCCCACCTCCTTATACAGGGAGGGACATCAGCCGCCTTCAGTGCTGCTGTGCCAGTGCTTTAGACAAAGCCCAAATCAGTGCACAATATTTATTTATTTATTTATTTAATGTATTTTTATACCGCCCAATAGCCGAAGCTCTCTGGGCGGTTTACAACAGTTAAAATCATAAAATACAATATAAAATATAAAATTTAAAGCCACAGGTTAAAAACAAACAGCAGAGCTAGCAGCAGCAGTTACAATAACGGAATTAAAAACAATTACAAGATTAAAATGATTAAGATGATTAAAATGATTAAAATGCCTGGAAGAACAGAAAGGTCTTCACCTGGCGCCGGAAAGAATACAAAGTAGGCACCAGGCGAACCTCTTTGGGGAGCTCATTCCATAACTGCGGTGCCACCGCAGAAAAGGCCCTCCTCCTGTTACTCCTGGTAGCCACCTACCTCACTTCCTTTGGCAGGGGCTTTAGGAGAAGGACCGCTGATGCAGATCTTAGTGCCCGGGCAGGTACATATGGGAGGAGACAATCCTTCAGACACCCTGGCCCCAAGCCATTTAGGGCTTTAAATGTTAGCACCAGCACTTTGAATCGGGCCTGGAAACAGACTGGCAGCCAGTGCGGATGAGAAAGCACTGGCATAATATGTTTTCGTCGGCCAGTCCCCGTTAACAATCTCACTGCCCTATTTTGGACCAGCTGAAGTTTCCGGACTGTTTTCAAAGGCAGCCCCACATATAACGCATTGCAGTAATCCAAACGAGAGGTTACCAGAACATGGATAACTGTAGCTAGGCTATCTCTGTCCAGATAAGGACGTAGTTGGTATATCAGCCTAAGCTGATAAAAGGTGCTCCGTGCCACCGAGTTCACCTGTGCCTCAAGTGACAGTTGTGGATCCAAGAGCACCCCCAAACTACAAACCTGATCCTTCAGGGGGAGTGCAACCCCATCCAGAACTGGTTGAATATCACTTAGCCAGGCAGACGAACCAGCCACTAACAGTACCTCCGTCTTATCTGGATTGAGTCTCAGTTTATTAGCCCTCATCCAATGGATGGGTGCAAGGAGCTCTCTCAGTTTGGCCAGAGGGGAGGGACTATATTGTTTAACTTGGGCCAAAGTTGTCACGCTGGCTGCATTCCAAAGGTCAAGGAGCTGAAACCGGAAACAATGTTTTTTCCATAAAGTGTGTGTGTGTGGGGGGGGCGTTTAGTTTCAGTCCAAATTAAAACCTTCCATTAAAAAAGAAAGAAACAACCATACATTTAAAGCATTTTTAAAAAACATATTTAAAAACAAACACCCATAAATTCCATTTAACCCAGCTGGAACGTCAAGTATTCAACCCCTTTAGAAACTCAAGTCACACATGTTGAGGAGACGTCCCCATTTCATTTTTCAGTCTGTAAATCTGGAATCTGGTTTTCAAAAGAATTCAGTATGCCACAACCAAGAACCAATGGAATGTTCAAGCTTCCATTTACCCAGCGTCAAAAATCTGGTTCCAAAAGGCATCACAACTACAATAGAATTCTCAGCCCCTTTTAGCCATACGATTCTCATCTTGGTGCCACAATGGGAATGAAACGTCTTTGAAAATCGACCCGTTTCTTATTTATACATGATTTAACCGAGTCTATACATGAACATTGAAACAATTACTTTCATATTAGAGCTGTGATTCATACTGGACGGAACCCAAAATAGGGAATGAGGAAAGATGTTCAACCACTGACGTTTTCATCAAAAACATGAATAAACCAACATTTGTGCTCAAAATGAATTATCATGACCCCGCATGTTTGCTCAGCTGAGGTAATTACACAACTGGAAGCCAGCCACTACTCTAGGAAGAACTCACTGAAGAACATATTTTATTTCTCCCCACTGCCCCTACTTTAATCAGAACCTCTGCTTCACATCTCACACGAGCGACAGAACCCCCAGGAATATAAAGACTGCCTACATTACAGTACATTGCCACCAGGATGGTTCACTGCTAAGAACAAATTCATTACTGTCTTATTCACATGAAAAGGGCTCTAAGAATGTTCTTCAGTCTGTGTGGGTGGCTGAACATGTTCTTCAGCTCCCTGTGGTCCTTCAACTAATGAGATATGACCTATGATGAAGGCTTGTCCACCAGCAACAAAGGCCCTATTCAGGTGCTCTTTGAAGTATAATCAACACTCCAAGAGTGGGGGAGTGAGGATGAGCACACATGTTCCCCCCCCCACATCTCTCCTCATTGCCCTCCATGGGTTGTAGGTAAACATCTGCAGCAGGGAGCCTTTTCTATTCATGTAGGCTCTCAACGCAACTTAGGGTCAAACTACATGTCACGTTAATGGCAAAGTGTGTTGCTGAGGATAGTATCTTTGTTTACTCTAAAGTAAGTGCACACAGCCCCAATTTGTTTCTGGACTGAGGAGAATTAAACCTTCTCCCCTTTGGGTTTGTTGTTGTTTTTTTCAAAATATGCCCCCCTACAGGGGTTTTAGAAGTTGGAGAGAAGCCTCCATTGATGCTAGTAGAGACTTTTTGGGTTTTTTTAAATCACCATGCCAGAGGGGGTGCGGAATTTGGGAGGGAAACTGGTGGAGAGGTGGTTTAATCCTCCCCTCCTGGTATGTTGCAGTTCCAGTCCAAATTGGGGCCACACACACATGTAGTTTGACCCTTGAACCCTGGCTATAGGATTGAAGCCTAAGATATATCAACTTGGAGAAAGGTTCTGGGAGCTTACCTATGACAATCTCATGCTTGGATGTGACCCTTCCAACATTAACACACAGTCACTTTCTGGCTGCTTCCTTACACATGGAACTCAGCCTCTTTATAATTTCTGCACTGGGAGCTTTTCCACATGAGGCATTTATTGTGCGCTCATGATTCCTTACTCAAGGTTGTTTACGGGTTCTTTAGATGATGTCGCAATCCTCCAGTTTTGCTTCTGTTTTTTAATAGCACTATCCTGGGTATTTCTAGAGCAACAAAAATAGGATATTATTTCTGAAAGTGAAAGAAAATGTATTTTCTGACTTGTGTCACTGTTATATTCTGCTATAGAACAGCACCTCCTAGAGGTTATGTAGTGGAAAAGCAGGAAAGGAAGAGCTCTTTTCCTTTCTGCAATGGAACCGAAAATAGATACAGTGATTAACAGCCTCATGTAGAAAAGCTCTGGATGTGAACATAAGAAGAGCCATGCTGGATCAGACCAAAGTCCATCTAATCCAGCATTCTGTTCACACAGTGGTCAAACAGTTGCCTGTGGTCCTCTTGATTGTGGTACTTAAGTATGAAACCCTGACTGCTTTCAAACAGTAAAGAACTTTTGTCATCCACCTTTTAATTTTTCACTGTCATAATCTGATCATTAAGTTTAATTGGACCATCAAATAACATTTTATGGAAATTACCAGTAGAGATGGTAATGAACGGTTTAATATAAAATACAGTTCTTTCCTGATAGAATTATATTTAAGATATGTTACTTTCTATTAAATTATATAGTAAAGTTTAAAAATGATGGATGCTCAACATTTTTAATGCAAAACCTTTAGGCTGCAATCCTATGGTCTCGGGGGGGGGGGGGCCCAGAGGACATAAGATATTTCAAATCTCCCCCTCCAAGGAGAGAGCAAGCAGTCCAACCTTGGAGGGGAAGATCTGATCTCACTCCTCCTCCCAGCCACCATGGAAACATCCACAGCCCTTGCCTCTCCAACATCAGAGCTCCTACAAGAAGAAAGGCAAAAAGGGTGCATTTCTTGGGCATATCAGGGGCAGACTGTGGGAAGGGCATGCCAGCCCTGGAGCTGGCATACATAATTTCCCTCCCAGTTGCAACCAATGTGAGGGAAATAGTAAAAGTAAAGAAAAGAAATGAAAGGCGGGGGGGGGGGAGAAAAGAAAAACAGAAAAACACAGCTCCTCTTTCCCTTCCTCCAGAGGACGAGGTAGCTCCTCCACCTTCGGATTTCCCCTTGCCTACCCCGAGTAGGATTGTTCTGTTGGAAGAGCCCTGCCTTATAGGGCCTTGAAATTAATGTCTTCAGGACAAAATTTGGCACTGCCTGAAACATAACTGGTCACTGATAGCATATTTGTTCCATTGGAAAGTTTACTAGCAGTTTAGTAACAAGGAGGATATATATACTGTGTATGGGTTCCAATCTAGCTGCAGTCCTAGGCAACCATGAAACTCACTGGGTGACTTTGGGCCAGTCACTGACTTTCAGCCTAACCTACCTCACAGGGTTGTTGTGAGGATAAAATGGAGAGGAGCGGGAGGATTATGTAAGCCGCCTTGTGTTCCTTGAAGGAAAAAAGGTGGGGTATAAATATAATAAATAAATAAATAAATAAACTAATCACATATAACCACTGGATGTGTATCTATCATTTCCATTAAGACACATATCCAGCCAGTCCAACAAGGCTTGAATGAGGATCACAATATGACTGGGTTCAGACAACATGATTACCCACACTCAAGGGTTGCGTATGTATGGGTTCAGTGTGGGTTGTTGTTGAACCGTGGGTTATCGTGTTGTCTAAACCAAGCTGCGCTGACAAGCCATGACTTGTTAACCACAAACAACCCATGAAGAGAACCTGTGGTTTGTTGTTGGGTTGTGAACTGTGGGTTGTTCACCATGGTTTGTTATCCCACATTTATAACCCACATTTCAACAACCCATGGTTCAATGACAACCCATACTCAACTCAACCCTTGAGTGTGGGTTATCTTGCTGTCTGAACCCAGTCTATGAGTAGAGATGTGCTTCTAGATGAGCACCAGTATCTGCCATCAGCAACACATGTGGATCTCTCTTGCTGGACTGGGATGATCAACTGTTACAAGTCCTCTGAACATTTAAAATTTAGTAGTTTTGTTTTCTGCTTAGATATTCAATATAAAGTGGTAAAATAAGAATAAGTTAACCTGCTGCAGAACTAGGGTGTACGTTGGGCTCAGAAAATTATTTCTGTATTATGTGTATGTACATATTGTTGATTGTCAATATGAACCTATACATGTCTAGAAGTAAGCTCCATTGAGTTCAGTGGGACTTACTCCCAGTCAAGTGAGTTTAGGATTGCAGCCACAAAGTCCCTTATTGGGGGGAAATAACCCTTTAAATCATTTGGATTTATAAAGAAATGCTTCATAGCAAACTTAAAATGAGTTGTGGTTACATTTACTATGCATAAAAATTAATAGACTTCTTTAAGAGCTTCTTTGCATACTTATTCAGCCACAATATTTTATTCTTGTGTGGAAAAATTGGAAATAATTAACTAGCGTGATCTTTAAAAAATATTTAAATCTATTTGCACTAATTGAGGAACTGCTTGCAATGGAATCATGATCCCATTAAAATTCCTATTAAGTTTATCATATTTGTGGCAGTGGCTCACGCTGGTTTGGATTCTTTCATTTCCTCACATTGAATGCCATACTTTTTTCTTTTCTTTTTTTGGCAGTGCTGAGTGCTGTTGCTTGCAGAGTACTTTTCTGTTCAGCCTGATTACAGATGGCCAAACGGGCCACAATTTCGCCTTCAAAGTGCTACCAGCATTATTCAAGTCTAGAATATTTTGCTGTCACTGTCATTGTTATTGTCAATGTTGCTATGTGGTGGTAGTGGTGATGGTCTCACTGCTTAAATAAACAGGCAAACAGAAGAAGATCTGTGCCCAGAGGGAGGCAAGAAAGGTGGGGAAGATTTCCAGATCTCAGCATCTTCAAGGGAACCCTTCTGCACCATTCTTCTAGCACCAGCCCCTCCCTGGCTGCTTCTGACTCTCAATGGGGATGTCATGAATGACAGAGACATCTCAGACATGCCTTTCTTGATAGGAGACAAAGTAATTGTATGAAGAATAGGATTGCCCTTTTTGTGTATCCTCTAAAAAGTGCATGGCATAAGTCATCAAGTGATTCCCCCCCCCCTTCTGACATAGAGATGCAATGATAGAAACTGCTTCTGTTGTGTATGTTCCATACCAAACTTCTAAGCTGCTTCTGGTGTCTCTGTGTATATCAGTGCAGAACAAAGGAAGCAGGCAACACGTCTGCCTAATAAAGATGTTACTACAGTGCTATGTCAAGGAGTTAGCAATGAGATACACAGACATAAAACTGGCAACAAGAGTGAGATTGGCCCATACTGTTGTTGTACTACTGTAACTTCATCCTGCATTTTTATGAAACCTAGCATTTGTTGTATCTGGGGTGCCTGGGTCACCTCTAACAAAAGTGCCTCAGGCAAGGCAAATGTTGCATATGAAAGGCCTTTGTCTCATTTAATGTTTTCTCCAGGCTGTTAGGATCAGAATAAGAATGGATTTCAGGTTTCAGCTGGTTAAGGTAATTTCAGACTTAATCTTTCCTGCAGCAATGTAAATTCAGGAAATCTGCATAACAAAAGAGAGGCCTATTTAGAGTCAATTAGCAGTTGAAAAGCCTGCGGCCTATAAAATTTTAACAATGCTTTCCCTCAATTGTTTTCTTTTCTTTCTGAAGGTGTTTGCTGGTCTTGTTGGCAACCAAAACAGACTAAGATGACCTGTGGATGGCCTCCTATTGTTTTCCCATTGTTTGAGGTCCCTAAAGTACCCCTGAATAGCCTATTCTTATGCTGGTTTTGGGAGATTTTATGTCCCAGGCATGTTTGGTTTATAGTAAGAAAACTGTGAAAGGCAGGTGACTGAAACTCGGGGATTTTTTTTACTTGACAATGTCCTAGCAGGACATGGTTGTAGGTAGGCTTGTAAAACCGAGCCTCGCCGGGCAGAATGAGGCTGAAATTGGCATTCTGTGCCTGCGCAGGCTCCCGTCGCGTCATTTCCGGTCTCGGAAGTGACGGGCGGGGCTGGAGAAGCCTGATCGAGCGGCGCGGAGAACCTCCCCGCGCCGCTCAGAAAATCGAGTCGGGTCGGCGCCCCCACGGAAGATCGGGTCGGGGGCGCAAACCAGCCTTGGATCCATGCCTAGTTGTAGGTCTACTTATGTGTAAATCACACAACAAAATGTGAGCCGGGGGGGGGGGGGAATGCCCCAGGATGAAGTTATGAGCTATCAAGAAAGGAGTCAGTGTGAGAGACAGGGCTGGTTGGAGTGTAGCAGGCCTAGAGGCCTTGTTACAAAGACTAGATCTAAACCAGGCCTCAAGTAGGAAAGTCGGGAGTGTGTGTGAGGTGGCAGATAACAACCTCATAAAGATTACATTTTTAAAATGGAGTCCCAGAAAGAGTATATGGACACTTTTGATAATACTGTAGAAGACTGGCTCACATATAGAATCATATACAGTAATACCTTGGATTGCAAGTAACTTGTTTTGAGAGCATTTTGCAAGACAAGCAAATTTTTAAATATTTATTTAATTTTTTTTTACTTGATATACAAGCGACGTCTTGTAATACAAGTACTGTAGTACGGCTTAAATTAAAAATCTCTGTACAAATTTTTTGGGGGGATTTCGTTTTGATATAAGAGTATTTTGGATTACAAGCACATTTCCGGAACGAATTATGCTCTCAATCCAAGGCATGACTGTAATAGTAGAGTTGGAAGGGGCCTATAAGGCCATCGAGTCCAACCCCCTGCTCAGTGCAGGAGAACAGATGTGGGCAGCCCAGGCAGTCACCCATCCAAGCACTGCCCAGCTCATACCTGCTTAGCTTTAGCATGTGGCCTGCATTATGTGAACACCAGGGATGTTGAAGAGTCCTTGGTCTCGAGTCACGAGTCGAGTCACGAGTCTTTGGACCCGAGTCTTGAGTCCGAGTCCGAGTCCTTGGTCCAAAATGGTGACTCACGAGTCACGAGTCATGAGTCACTCCCAAAGCTCACTCCACGAGTCCCTATTAAAATCAATGGGTTTTTTCCCCAACAAAATAAGGCTACTTCACACTCAGAGCAGCCACACAGAGTAATCTCAGGTCCTTCCTCTGCCTCTCCCAAGTACGCAACACATCAATCAAAATAAATCTTGACACACTGTTGGGGCTGCACTCCTGGTAGCCGTCCATAGTGGCCGAGCAGCGGCACACCTCGCTTCCATGTGCTCTTCGCCGGCAATCACGCTCCTCTCCACTCCTGGCACAGCCCAGGGATGTTGAAGAGTCCTTGGTCTCGAGTCCCGAGTCGAGTCTCGAGTCCCATTAAAAATATTGGGACTCGAGTCCGAGTCGAGTCAGAGGGGGGACTCAGCCCGACTCATGAGTTGAGTCCTCAAGTCCGAGTCCCCATCCCTGGTGAACGCTTTGAGAAACATTTTGCACTCCATAATAGCCCAGAGGAAAAGAAAGTGCCTGCTTTGCCAGGGGAGGCTGGTGACTTCTATTTTGGTGGGGCTCCTTTTCCATTGCAGGTTTTCAGGTTTTATTTGGAGCTTCATAGGAGCGATCCTGATCCATGGTGCCGAGCTCCATCCCCAAAATAGGTTCACCACCATGGAGCATCATGGATAGCTCCTATGAAGCTCCCAATAAAAGGTGCAAAACCTGCATTGGAAAAGGGAGCCCCACTGAAATAGGAGTCACCAGCCTCCCCTGTATAGTGGGGAGCAGTCAGACATACCGCTTGCTTCATACTTTGACATACCCAGAGAAGCCATGCTCTAAATCATTTGCTGAAATTATGGCTCTGCTACACGAACATTTTGCACCTAACCACCTGGAGATTGCAGAGAAATTTAGATTTCATGAGCATAGCCAGTAGGAACAGGGCCAGCCCTACCATAAGTTAGAATGAAGCGGGTTGCCTCAGGCAGCAGATTTTGAGTGTCATACAGGGGCAGCAAATTGTTAATTATTTACTTTGTTTTTATTGTATTTCTACTGCCAGGGATGGGGAGATGTGTTTATGGGATTTTCTGTGTCATGTACCAGAACAACTTGGCTGGCTTTGGATATTGTGCACCTTGTCTTCCATGGCTGCATGACGTGCCATTTGCTTTTCTGCCTCAGGCAGCAAAATGTCTTGGGTCAGCTTGAGCAGGAAGGGGAAACAGTTAAGGCTTATAGAGCTGCACTCCAAAGGCTGGCAGAACACTGCAGTTTTGAGGATACCTTACAAATGGCTCTGAGGGACCAACTGCTCCATGGTCTCAGAAGTGAAACTATTCAGCAATGCCTCCAGGCATCATCTACTCTAACCTTTAAGAAGGCCATGGAAATAGCTACATCTGTGCATTTTATTTATTCATGGATGTCACAGACCAGCAATGCACAATTCCATGAATGGAAGGCAAAATAGTGTGACCACACCCCCTTTTGTCCTTCCTTTCCTGTGGGTCCTTTTTTGCTGCCAGCAGGTGGAAATATCCCCCCCCCCCTGGCTACTTCCACCAAACCAGCCTTAAAACTCTCTGAGTCTCAGGGATCTACTTTAGGTGGTGTGTTGGCTATTAGATGTAGGGTGGGTAACCCCCCTCCAAAAAAGAGACCACTAAGTTTCAAATATCATAGTTTAAATTTTTACTGAAGAAAAGCATTAATAGGAAAAAGTTGTACAATCTGAATGGACACATACACAGCACCAAAACAACAACAACACCCATATGAGCAATAGAGTAATAAAACAACCAGGGATAAATGTATCAGGCTAATATATCTGGACCGTGTCCCTATTTTATCCATGTCCCTTACCCAAGGAATATCTTTGGTCCAGCACTCTCAATCAGTTCTCCAGTTCCAGCAGCTCTGACTCGCTTTCCTCCAGGGCACTGGCCTCCCTCCCTCCCTCCCTTCCTCTGTCCTCCTCCTCTCTGTTGTTGTTGTTTTGTCCTATGCCTTTCAGCCTAGGCTTTTATCTCTTAAAATCAGTTTTTTTTCTCTCTCCCCAGCTCCAACCAATCAGGAGGGCAGTTTTATGTTAATTTATACCAACTATGTTTCTATTTTCCCAAGTTAACACTTTCTCTCTCTCCATCTGACCATCAGTTGAACTTTATAATTTCTTGGCTTCCTGAGCAAAATTTACTGACATCTACATTCTAACTAAACATTTGACCTCTAAAGTATTAACCCTTGGAAACTGAAACTGACCAGCACACATAGACAAAAGATTTAACCCCATAATATCCTAAAACTAAACAAAATATAAAAATGGAGGACAATTCTGTTCCTTCACATTGGACATTTATTATGAAATGCCTTTCCAAGTCAGAGTACTCAACGCGACATAAAGTCAGAGTCCTGAAGGCAACACCACTGGCATAAAAAAATTCAAGTTGGGCATCCTCAACAAATCCAAGCATGAAACCAGAATGAACATCCCAGGCTGTAGAACAACAGCAACATAATTTTCACACCACCATTTTATTTATTTATTTATTTATTATATTTATACCCCGCCATTTTTCCTGCAAGGAACCCAAGGTGGCTTACATAATCCTCCTCCTGCTCCTCTCCATTTTATCCTCACAACAACCCTGTGAGGTAGGCTAGGCTGAGAGTCAGTGACTGGCCCAAAGTCACCCAGTGAGTTTCATGCCAAGCGGGGACTAGAACCTGGATCTCCCAAGTCCCAGTCCAAATTATACCATCGCCTACAAGAAATACTGGTAGTTATTTCCTTTGAAATTCATCAACATTGGCCAAAACCAAAAGGGTTTATGCATGGCTTCCTGGGATGCTTCCAGACAAGGGTTTTATGGCACCATCACCCTGCCTCATTCACAGAATTTTATGGGGTGTGCAGACGACAACATCTTCAACTCGTCGTAACCCTCCTGTGTTTCCCCTCTGCTTCTTCCATATTTTCTGTTACCGCAGATAATCCATTAAGAAAGATAAGACAGAATAGCTGCACAATGCCTTATTATTGGTAGCGCTAGGAGCCCTCCGTCTGAAAATATGCCTGATTTATTTTTTTTCCCACAAGAAGGAAATTTCTGCATGTGCAGGGAAATCCCACACTGCCTGCCTTTACACTTCTCTGCTCAGAGAAGCCTTGTGCATGTAGATCTCTGTTTCTAGACTGTGATCACTGGTAGTGATTAAGTCTCTCATCTGACATGAATGAAATAGAGATTTTCCTAGTATGGTAGTTTTAGAGCTGATTGCTAGATGGGTTTATTTTTTAAAGGATGGACTACAAAGACATTCCCCCCCCACCAACATAGAGGTTCCGCTGGTATAGATGCTGGGTGACCATACTTTGTTGGGCTGATAGTTCTCTAGTAGTCCAGGGCTGTTAACTGTGGCAATATAAAGATAGGAATCATGTGATACATTCCCTCATTCACCTCTCACTCAGTCCAGGCCAGCTGGTGCTGCCTCCACCACCTTTTCTTTTCGGGCCGTGCAGGCGTGTGCGCGCACGCACACACACATCCTAGCATCTGTTCCCTCCCTGCTTACTGTTTCTTAAAGGGGCCATCGGCAAAATTGCAGCTAAGCTAAAAGTTTAAAGCAGCTTGCGGGAGGCAGGGGAGAATTTGGGACCTTGCATAACAAAGTGAGAAGTCATGATGGCTTAAGGGTTTTCGGGACTGTCCCGGCATTTTCTGGGCAATTGGAGACTATGTTCTTGCTCACTCACTGGGTGGGGGCAGATGAACAGGCAGGAACAGCTCCAGGAATTAGTAGTAGAGCCCAAATGGGTGCATGGGCCTTGGCAGATGCGCCACAATGCCAAATCTTGTAGGCCCTGGTTGGGACTTTCCCTTCAGCTTTTGGAATGTGATACCAATCAGAACTTGGAGAAGGTGACACACCTGGGAGAGGAGAGGAAAGGAGCAGAGAGGGCAGAGAAACAATCCAAAGCAAGTTTTCAGTTAGAGAAAAGAAAAGAGTAAACTGTGAGTTGGCCAAAGATGAGCAATCCTTGGGGTGCAGTTGGTCTTTTAGGAGATGCAGCATTCATGTTTGTTCTGTATGCTGAGTGAGTCTGTACACTTCCAGTATGCTCTGTTTGCATATTTGTAAATAAAACAAATATTTCAGAGACACCATAAGTCTCCCATCCAAAGGAAACAAAAACCCCTAAGTGCTGTCCCTGGAACGTCTCACTGCTCAGGGAAGTGGAGAGTGAGCAACAATATTTATTTGGTTTTCATTTCTTAATCTTACCCTTTGCCAAAGAGCGACTAGATTTACCCACAGCTATAATGAGTTATTTGAATAGGGAAAAGGTCTACGTGCTGAAGTGAGGGCCAGATACAAAACCCAACAAATATGTGAACCTTACTGAGCACTGAGTTGAACAGTTTCAAAGAGGAAGTAGTGAAACCAGAATCTCTGCATATTTTTGACAGATTTCTTTCTGCCTAGTACCATTCTTATCAGGAAAGCCTCTTATCTAACCATCTATGTCAGAAGTGTGATTATGTTTTCAAAACAGAATCCAGTCTTTAAGGAAAATATAGAACAAATAAAATAATCTCTTTTATTGAACTAATTAGTCATTTGAAATACAGCATACATTTAAACTAAGATCCTGATCCAGCCGCATGTCACACACACACACACACACACACACACACACAAACACACACACACACACACACACACACACGAACACACACACACACACACACACACATTCAACAGCTGGGGCTAAGTGGGTTTAGCCCTAAATCTAGCTCCCCATTCCAGAAAGCTGATTAGCGCTATTGATAGTTGTCTTACTGGGACTTCATATGCACAGTCCCGGTAGCTGGATGAAGCCAGAAACCACATGCACAACATGTTTGCACAGGTGGTTTCCTTATCAAGTTAAGAATATGCATGTAGATGACTAGCTGGATTACAGCATGTTCATCAAGTAAGGATGGTTCAAAGGGGATATATAGGTACATATGAAAACAACTTTTGTTGTATGCCCCCACTAATGGCTACTTGGCTGGATTATCTGCTGTGTTTTTTTTAGAATAAAAAGACATCAAAGCAAACCATGTTAAGTAGATAAGCAGAGAGAGAGAGATAACTGAGAGAGTAGGTTTCTCCAGACTTTAAGAGGAAAGGTGGCTGAGGAAAAAAGGCATCAAATAAAAATATGTACTAAAAAAGGTCATTATGTCTAGTTTCATTGGGATCTCTCAGAACCCTTGAAAGAGAGAATAGACAAGAAAAAGATCAGTCATTCTATTAACAAAACTGGATATTAACTGTACAATTTACAGCCCAACACACACACACGCGCGCGCACACACACACACACACACACACACATCACAATACACCCAACATACAACATATTTCTGCAGGTGCCAGAAGGTTGTGCAGTCCATCAGGGAGTGGCTATTTATACGGGCTGGTCGTGAGAGTGCCAAATCAGTGCCTGGAAGTGGTACACTGGATGAGGGCCAAACCAGCCAATAAACTGAAGCTCAATCCAAACAAGACAGAAACACTGTTAGCTGGGTGGCTTGTCTACCCAGTGGTGTCCCACCTATTCTAGAGGTTGCACTCCCCCTAAGGATCAGGTTCATAGTCTGGAGGTGTTCATTGAACCATCTTTATCTCTGGAGGCACAGGTATGGCCCAGAGCACCTTTTAGCTTTGGCTGATGTGCCAGATATGACCCTATCTGAACAGGGATAGCCTTGCTTCAGTTATTATCCATGCCCTGGTAACCGCTGGTCTGGACGACCACAAAGCATTTTATGTGGGCAGTGCATGAAAATGGTCCGAAAACATCAATTAGTTCAGAATATGCCAACCACTACAAAAACGATTCCCACTATTATTATAATCAGTTCGTATCATCAACATTAGAGATTAATTGGTAAATGTACCACTTTGCAGAAAATATCTACAACTTGATCAAATGGGTTTGGGTGATGGAAATCATGCTTACTTTGCTAGAAAAAAAAATATTTTTTTAAACACTGCCCTTTAAATATTACTTACAAATGTGATAAAAGCCCAGCAGTTTTTCTTCTAGACACTAATAAATTGCCTCTGCCCTCTAATAATAGTAAAAGTGCTTCATTCATCAATCCTTTCTCATAAAGATGTTTGATATGTTCCTCCAAAGCTCTGCTGCCTTCCTTTTCCATTTTAATTCCCTCATTCATCCTTCATTGAATTTCTGACTTGCTCCATCATTTCCTTTTCCCCGGCAGTATTGTACATCTTTGATCTATTACTGGGCTTTTTTGCCCATAATCACCACAGGTTTTCCAATATTAGTTAACAATTCCTTATCATTAATTACAGCTTTCAGTGTACAGAAATAACAGCCAAGATTAATAAATAACAACTTGCCTGCAAGAAACACTTTATTTCATGAGCCCAACTTCTGCACCTACCAAGACATCTAAATTATGTCAACATAGCATCCTTCTAACTTGCTATTTCCTACTTTGATGTACATTTCAGGTAGAATTTCAAATCCTTGTTCAAAACTGGTTAGGAAGAGCTGCATGGCAGCTGTCTGATCTTTGTGCTTGAGGCGGGAAAGACTTTCAACCCACACTTCATACATCACGGTAGTAGTGGAAGTCAAGTCCAAAGTATGAGATAGTTCAATTCTGGTGTGGAAAAATGGAACATATACAACTCGCTGTGCTTTGGAGAGCTTTTCTCTTTTTTTCTCTTGAGCGCTGGAGCTGATGGCAATGAGGCATTTCAAAGTAGGGATGGATGGATCCATCTATTTCTGGTCCGTGTTGGTTTCTTATGTATTCATTCATAAGCCCAATCTGTCCTGTTATCATATTGATCTATTATATATATTTTAAAAACCTGTGTGAAAATGCATATTTAAATATTTTTGAATGTATTTCCCCACAAAATATGCATTTTGGGCAGCACAATCCAAGGTGGCTGCCCATAATCCTCCAAACTCAGAGGATTATGGGCATTTCATGGTAGGGCGGAAGGAGTGCAGAGGCAAAGGTCACCTCCATGCTTCTGCCTTGCAAAAGACTTTGACGGCCGATTTCAGCCATCTAAGTCTTTTGCCCCAGAGCACGAGGAAGAGGGGCTGAGGCACCACCAGGATACTACATATGCCAGCAGAGCCTGACTCCTCCCCTCCCTGCCCCCCCAGAACACCCACAGAAATCTGGCTCCGAGGTCGGTCTTATGACCTTGGAACCGCAGCTGGCACAGTGCTTTCCACACTGTCTGTGAGGGTGGAGGAAGGCGCTCCAAAGTCGAAGTCCCAACTCCAACCTCGAGTGCATTTCCGAGGTCGGAACTGGGACTCTGACCTCTCCTACGGCCATCTAGACTTTGTCTAGACAGCCATAAGATTGCACCCTAAATGTATTTTCTCTCCAAATACACATTTCTGAACATATTGTATTCTAAAATATGCACTTTGGTGCATTGTTTGAGCTACATCACAAGATTCTAGTAAGAGGCAGTATGCCTATTTACTCCAGTTTCTGGGGAATGTGGGTGGGAGGGTGCTGTTGCACTTATGTCCTGCTCGTGGGTTTCCTGTGGGCAGCTGGCTGGCCACCCTGTGAACAGAATGCTGGACTAGATGGACCCTTGGTCTGATCCAGCATGGCTCTTAGGTTCTTATGTTCTCAATTCAGTGAAGTGTAAAATCAGGATACCTGCGTTCCAATCCACACATTAGTCTGGGAGGTGCAGATTGGGTCAGCTTGCTTCAAAATGCAGACTGAACAAAATCTACATGAAATGGAGGCAAGTGCGTAGTAGTCCTGGCTCCATGCCACCACCAGATCCATGGGTCTTTTTGCTCCAGACCAGTACAGGCATGCCACAAATGCCTGACTCCCTCTGCCACTTGTGGAACCCGTGGCACAGATTAACTACCATCCATGCTTTGCACTTTAAAAAAAAATACACTGCACTTCTTAAAAACTCTGTTACCACCTCATTGTGCTTTCATTACAACCTCACTGCAGGAGGTGAAAATTATTCATTTATATCACAAGAGAACCAAAGAAGTTAAGGAGGGGGGAGGAAAGCCTATAAATGACCATGCTGTTGTCATTTAGGTGCCAGTTAAAGATCTATTTATTTATGAAGGCTTTGGGAGTATAGGAAAGTGATCTCTCTCTCTCGCTCTCTCTTTTTATATTGATAGATTGTGTTGATGACTTTATTGTCTTGTATTATATATTTGTGATATTAGAGTCATGATTTTAATGTTGTTTATGTGGCCTACTGTGTTTTATATAGGCTGTTAGCCACCCCCGGTTCTTTGTGAGGAAGGGTGAGAGATATAAATCAAATACAGTAATACCTTGGATTACAAGTAACTTGGTTTGAGAGTGTTTTGCAAGACAAGCAATTTTTTAAATATTTATTTAATTTTTTTTGACTTGATATACAAGCGACGTCTTGCAATACAAGTACTGTAGTACGGCTTAAATTAAAAATCTTTGTACAAATTTTTTTGGGGGGATTTTGTTTTGATATAAGAGTATTTTGGATTACAAGCACATTTCCGGAATGAATTATGCTCTCAATCCAAGGCATGACTGTAAATGAATACAGAAATAAATAAAATAATAATATAGATTAAACCCAAATATTTATCAGCAATCAGTGAGCAACAAATGACATAGATGAACCAGATAGTATAACATAATACAGGATACACATACATCAAGATGTATGAATAAGCTGAACACATTTCAACCCCCAAAGTAAGTACTTCTTCACACAATGCATAGTTAAACTATGGAATTCACTACCACAAGATAGAGTGATGGCCTCCTCACCCAAGAAGACCAATGTGGATCAGTTCTTAGTAGCTGTATTGCCCCCACAACACAGAAACATAGAACAAGGTGTAAGGAAGCAATCCTATGGCCCCTAGACAGCACCTATAGGGCCATAGGTTATTTCGGATTCTAAGATCCGAGGTCAGAGACAGCACTCCAATGTCAGGGCTGGAGATCAGAGCTCCACCCCCCTTGCCCTTGCAGTTGGCATGGAAAGAACGATGCCGACCACTCTCCGAGGTCAGAAAAGCAACCTCAAAGAGAGGGAAAGGGGGTGTTTTGGGGGCGGAGAGGGGAGAAGACTGGAGAGGCCAGGATATGAGGTATCCTGAAGCCTCTCCAGCCTCCTTCCCTCCCACTCTGAAATGGTCCAGCAAGACGGGCAGAAAAGCCCATCTAGCGAAATATGCAGGGCGGGAGGATGGGGCGGCAAAGATCACCTCCACCACTCTTCCCACTCTACATAGACTGATGGTAAGCCTCCGAGTTTGAGGATTGTGCCCTAACTCTGTTGTTATGACTACTAGCCAACTACACCTTTGTTTATCAGATTGCTGGTTTATAGCTCAGGGTGATTGGCTGATGGGAGTTAATCATTAGGTAATAGTGTTAGGTGTGCTGGTTAACATGCATGTATGAGCACTTCATAAATGTAACTTGAAAATACCTGTAAGGAATCTTTTTAATATTGAAGCCTGGGCATTACTGAAAAACCAGACACCTCAGACTTTAAGTGAGCAAGAGCCACAGACAAGAAATTTGAAAACAATGGCATTCTTTGTTAAAGCAGAAGTAGAATCATACCTTCAAAAAACAGTAAAATTGAACAGGTTATTGAGCAATGTTAAAAGGCAGTAATCAGGTAAAAAATAGGTGAAACAGCTATATAGAGCACACCTGGCACTTTCCAAAGCAATAACACTGTTTAATTCCTTGCAAACAGTGTTGAAATAACATCTAGCAAGAACAATACTGGAAAAAGTTTATGTAAGACTTTAAACAAAAACTAGCCAGAAAGGGGTGGGGTGGAGAATAAAATGCCATTCCAAAATAAAAGTTGCTTGGAAAATGAAGGAGGAGGAGAAGGAGCAGCGCAGCAGCAGCAGCAGCAGTAGCACTGGGATAAATCTGTGACTGTGTATGTCTGGGTGACTTTGGGCCAGTCACTGACTCTCAGTGTAACCTACATCACAGGGTTGTTGTGAGGATAAAATGGAGAGGAGGAGGATGATTATATAAGCTGCCTTGGGTTCCTTGCAGGAAAAAAGGTGAGGTATCAATATAAATAAATAAATAAATAAATAAATAAAATGTCTAGCTTATTATGGAAGAAAAGTGGGGAAGCCCTTCCCTTTGTGTACTGCTTGCAACCACAACCAGGACAGCAAATGGCACATGAAGGAGGCACCCAACTCGGGTGCCACTTGGAGGAGCAGCCCCTCCATGTGTCAGCCAAGTCTCTTTGCATGTTATGCGCTCCCCGAGGAGCTTGGTTCTAGAAAGGTGTTCTAGAGAAGAAGGCCACAGGTAAGCAGGCAAGCAGATGGAAAAGGCTTGCTCATGTTCCCCCTGTGCATGCATGTGGCCTCTCCTCCTCCCTGCTTGTGCTGGTGTGTTCAGGGCTCAGTCAGGCAGCATTCTTCTACCCCTGCCTGCCCAGAAGGGGAAGAGGCTACTGTAACAGAAAAGTACAATGGAGATTTTTATTTCTTTCATTTAACCCCTCCCTGGGGGGGTATTTTGGAGAAAATAGCCCTCCCATCCCAGAGTGCCATAATCCCCAATGCAAACTGGGACCACGAGCACTTACAGAGGAGTAAAAAGAAAGACATGCCCCAGCTGCATTCCAAAACATAAGCAAATAAAATCTGTGTTTCTTCACAGCTACACCCCGCCCCCAAATAGCAGAAATTAAGGATATCTGTAGAAGACTCTTTGGGTTTGAACATGATACCTATCAGAGCTTGGGAAGGTAATTCCCCCACCCACAGTGTGTGTGTGTAGAAACACCAGTTTTCAAGTGGGAAGACACAGAAGTGGGAAGAGAGCTGTGGTGTTTTTAATGCCATATATATATACATATATATGTACGTACAGTATTATTCCATGTATAAGACTATACTTTTTCCTAAAATTGTTAGACTAAAAATTGAGGGTCGTCTCTTATACACGGAAGTAAGCCGAGGAGAGAACCGCGTGGTTGCGAAACTGCCCAGTGGGGGGCGTCTTATACATGGAAAGATACGGTATATTATATGTACACATATATACATATACATATAGATAGATATATTTAATTCTATTTTTAACTTTTGTATTTTTCTATTTTTGTTTTAATTGTATGAGTTTTAAAGGCTGTGAGCCTCCTTGGGTCCCAGTGTTGGGAGAAAGGTGGGATACAAATAATAATAATAATAATAATAATAATAATAATAATAATAATGCTGAACACATGGCCTTTGGGGAACTGAAGTGGGCTCTCAGAATGCCTCTTTGCCTCTGAATATGCTCTTCCCATGTATTTGTGAATAAAGCCAATCCCCAGAATACCATATATCTCCAGTTTCTGTCATCCAAAGGAAACTGAACCTGGTAGTCTTATTGGAACTTATTGCAACTCAGGAAAGTTCAGAGTAAGCAACAACTTTTCTATTGGTCCAACTGGTTATTGAAGTGGAGATCTTGTTCCACATCCACACTGATTATTACTTGTCTGGATCTGTTTCTCATTACAATAAAGTGCACATGAGATGAACACAGGTTACTACCTGTCAAATGAATAAGTCTGAGATCATCTATTAATCTATAAACAAAATCCCATCATTAGGTGGTAGAAAGTTACTTTTCCTGGGCAGCTAAATTCAGTATTCTCAAAAACAGAAATTACAAGTAGCTCTCTTGGTCCATTGTGGAGGGGTCAGGCTGGGGAAGTACTACAGCTAATCATGCTAAAAAAAAGAATAAAAGTCGCACTTTTAGAGAGCATTGTTTGTCCACGTGTACTCTAAACAGCCAGATGAGCTTTGGGGAGAAATTAGGTCATCAGATCCACAAGGTCAAGCAATTTGTTCCAGAATGAATTAAAAGAATTTGCTAGCTAAACAAAAAGGAATGAAAGAATATACACCCACAGGGTATTTTTACAGATCCCATTGGACTAGTAATATAGTCAGTCCTTGTGCTATTGGTGACATTTTTGTGGAAACTCTTCAACTTGGAAAATGTTTGAGAGTATGAAATAGGCAATGGACTATTGTTTAGCCAAACAAAGAAAAGAAAAGAAGCCATGATTGATAATTTCTCCAGTAGATAAAATATTTAAAAAAAAAAAAAAAAAAGAATGCTGTATTAAGGAGCTGCCCTCTCCTCTGCCCCATGAATGTTAGCTATCAGTGAGTTTGTGAAGTGATGTCTCTGGAAGGGATATTCAATAAACTTCCTTGGCTAGGCAGTTACCAATATGTGCCAGAAGATGAGTTTGCTGGATAAAGAAAAAAAAAACCTCAAACTGGAACTGATATCATATGGGAAGTTTGTAGGGCCTCCAACATAAATATCAAAACCATCAGCTTAATTTTACCAATTGGTAGACCACATTTTCTCAATTCCTGCTAACTATGATCTGGCATATACATTACCATATGGACCACCCCCATTGTGTTGAAAATCTCTGACCCACCAGCGATAATATGCAATGGTGGCTCTCCCCAGTGATGTGTCCAGCCATCACATAGATTTCATAGATCATAGAGTTGGAAGGAGCCTACAAGGACATCGAGTCCAACCCCCTGCTCAGTACAGGAAACTAGAGGAGGGGTCTCATGAAGGCTATTCCCTGCACCTTCCATGTGTCATATGTAGTTTGTAGAGTACCCCATTGCTGAGACATTGCTCATTTAGAATAACAGCTAAATCAAGCAATTGTATGGCACATGCCCCAAAGGCTCCAAGATGGTGACTGAGATATCATAGTTTATTTCATAGTTTCATAGTTCATAGAGTTGGAAGGGGCCTGCTTCCAACCCCCTGCTCAATGCAGGAAACTGGAGGAGGAGTCTCCCATCCAAGTAATAACCAGGCCTGACCCTGCTTAGCTTTCCACGCTCAGACAAGCTGAGCCAGCATAAACCACAGGCTTGGATTTGGGCACTACCACCCTGGCTTTTTATAGTAGAGTAGTGGGATCTTTCCTATTCCTTTATAAGCCAGCAGAGGCATAGTTCTCCCAAAGAGCAGATGACATGGCACACCCACATTAGCCCTCCTCAATGTGGTACCCTCTAGATGTTTTGGGTTACAAAAAACTTCACACTGAAAACTAGAAGTCAGGAAGAGGCAATCTTGCCTAGCTTTCTGCCTTGGGGTGACATTCCATCCAGGGCCGGTGCTACCATTAGGCCAACTAGGCAGCCGCCTAGGGCGCAGGGCTAAAGGGGGCGCCAGAAACGCCTTGAAAAAAAATACAGCGCTCTCAAGTGGGAGGGGGGGCGCTAAATATCTGATCTTGCCTAGGGCACCAAAATGCCTTGCACCGACCCTGATTCCATCATGCAAACTCCCATCTGCAATCTGAGGTGACATAAATTTACCATCTCAGCTACCATGCGTGAGGACAGAAACTGCCTACAGTCTTTGGTTAATATCCAACAACAGAGCTGTGAATGCAGTTCTGGGAGCTCAAGGGACCTGGGAATGGAACTTACTTCTGAGGATTGCACTGTTAGGCCTTGTTTTTTTGAATAGCTAAGTAGTTCTTTGGATCCCAGCCTTTTGTTTCAACTTCTCTAAGCATCAGTACTTACTAAATGTGTGTCCACTTGCTACTGGTCTCCATTCAAGGGGTTTGAAAATCTTTAAGCAGTAAAAATCCTGGCAGTCTAAAGGGTATTTTGTATACATATCTTGGGCAGTCGCCAAGAGTTATTAGTTATTAAGCAAGCAAGCAAATGAGACCAGCTTTAAAGCACATTTCTCAGCCATATGATATCCATTAAACCCGAATCCTGAAGACTACAGAAAGCTGACATTACCTCATGCATGTGCTGAACTGAATGCCGTTTCCTGCTTTGAAGTGATTGGTGCCAAATATCTTGCACATTCCAGCCAGCAGCATTGCTGCAGCTTTGCTCACCAGTGCCAGTGATTTATTGTTTGGAAGTAAATAAAATGATTTCAAACTGTAATAAATCCACAACTAGCAAATATTCCTAGTCCATATGTATAGTGGCAAATATATATATATAAATATATAGTGGCAAATATATATATATATATATATATATATATATATACACACACACACACACACACATATATATATATATATATATATACATACAGATTAATCCCAATGTATGTTCTTTTCTTCTTCTTTCTTTCTTCCTTTTTTTCTGCTAGCTGGGGAAGGAAATAAATAGGCCAAATGAATTCTTGTGGGGTCAAAGCGGTGATTTCTCAAGTGCTTTTTCAGGACTTGTATATTTTATATGCAGTAGTGCAGATAGGAAATTTTAGATTCTGGACTGGATGGTCTTACTGGGGTGTGGGGAGGGAAGGTGCTCTTAAGATGTTAATGTATATTACTTCACTTACTGGGCAATCCCCCCAGGTTGGTGGAGAGGGAATCTGTGCAGAGGAACTGTCAGATTCAAAGTCCTGCTAGGCTCACGCTGGCAGGACAAAGGCAGGGGCAACTGGAGGGCAAAGAAGTATGCTTGCTCCAGGGGCATGTTTGGAGAATAGGAGGTCTTTGGATATGGCAGATCCTAAGCCTCTCCCAAACTGTGCAGATGCCCTGGGAACACCCCCCCCCTCCTTTTGTCATTACCACCATCGGAGCATCGATGGCAGAGTGGCAAGGTCGGCAGAGGTTTCTGAACCTGCAAGGAAGAGGCTTCCAAAGGTGGATCTCCCTCTCTGCCCACAGACCTCCCTTTCCCCAGGCAAAGAGGGAGGTCTGTTCTTTTCTATGGGCCCTGGGATACCCTTCCATGGACCATAGGATTTCAGCACCCATCACTGGAATGCAGCCCCTGAGAGCTTCTCCAAAATGGATTACAACCCTTGGGCTGAAAGGGGTTCCACACCCCTGCTCTAGGGCCATCCCCAGCCCAACTTACCTTGCAGTCTGAAGCAAGAACATGTGCCACCTCGTCCCCCTTCCTGCCTCTGCCTCGCACCTCTTTCTGGTTGCGGAGCTCTCACGAGAGCTCACCCATATCCCAAGAGAGCTCACTGGAGCTCTTGTGAGACTTTGGGCAGGCCTTGTGAGAGTTCAGGTGATCTCTCACAGGGCCCAGCCATGGCTGCCATAAGGGGAAGAGGGGGGCACAGTGGGACAGCACATGGCTGCTTCAGAGAGCAAATGCCACAGCAGGAGAGAGAGTATCTGACAGGGTTTTCTACAGCACCCACTGAAAGTGGTGGGGTGGTGCCAGTGGGCCCTCCTGGCAGGGGCAGGGCGAAGAAGCTCAATTTGCTGCTCCTCCCTCTCCACCACCTGATGTCGGTGCATCAATCCACCTCATGGTAGGACCGGCCCTGTCTAGGACATCTCATCTTCCACAATATAGCCGTGTTTAAAATAGTCTACTTCACACACAGTAGACTTCTACTTCTGCTTGGCTATTGTTTTTGATAGAATAGATGATTAACAATAATCATCTCTCTGGTCTCTGATGTGCGTGTGTTGTCCCCCAGGCTATTGGTGCTGGGGGACTTCAATGTGCATTCGGGGGCTGTCCTCACGGGGGCACCTCGGGACTTCATGGAGACCATGGCTTCCTGGGAGCTGCACCCTGTATTAACTGAACCTACCCATGTAGCCGGTCATGCACTGGACTTGGTTTTTGTTTCTGGAGAGGGGGGAAATGATCTGGAAATCGGGGGTATATCCGCCACCCCCTTGTCATGGTCAGATCACTATCTGGTGGGGTTGGATTTCTCGATGCCACAACCCCTCTGCAGGGGTGAGGGACCTATTAGGATGGTCCGCCCCAGGCGTCTTATGGATCCGGATGGATTCCTGAACGCGCTTGGGGAATTGGAGCACACAAACGGTAGCTCGGTCGAGACCCTGGTGGACGACTGGAATGCTGCAATCACCAGGGCATTAGACCGAGTTGCTCCGAAGCGCCCTCTTCGCCTAAACAGAGCGCGCGCGGCGCCATGGTTCACTCCGTCGCTGCGTGCTCTGAAACAAGAGGTGAGAAGGCTAGAGCGCCGATGGCGAAATTCCCGCTCCGAAGACAATCGAACACTGGTTAGAGCTGCATCTTCAGCCTACCGGGTGGCGGTGAAGGCAGCAAAAAAGAATTTCTATGCTGCCTCCATTGCGTCTGCGGAGTGCTGCCCCAGGAGGCTGTTCCAAGTGGTCCGGAGTCTGGTCGGTCCAGTCGCTCCGGACCCATTGGAACAGTCTAGAGCCACCTGTGAGGCTTTAGCGAAGCACTTCGCAGATAAAATCGATCAGATTAGGAGTGGGATATCGTGCGTCGTGGATACAGGGAGTGAGCGGGAGGAGGCCAATGGCAGACCGGTTTTGTGGGATCGGTTTCGGCTTCTTCCTTCTGATGAAGTGGACAAGGTGCTTTCATCTGTGAGGCCGACCACCTGCTTGCTTGATCCTTGCCCGTCCTGGCTCATAATGAGCTGCAGGGAGAGACTGGGTGAGGGGATCAAGGCGGTGGTGAATGCCTCCCTCGAGGAGGCAGTGATGCCATCAGCCCTCAAGGAGGCAGTAATAAGACCGCTTCTAAAGAAGCCCTCCTTGGATCCCCAGGATTTAAACAACTTTCGCCCAGTCTCCAATTTACCATTTCTGGGCAAGGTGATCGAGCGTGTGGTGGGTGCTCAGTTGAAGGCACACTTGGATGAAGCCGATTATTTAGATCCGTGCCAGTCGGGCTTCAGGTCTGGACATGGGACGGAGACGGCCTTGGTCGCCTTGGTGGATGATATGAGGAGGGCTTTGGATAGGGGCGAATGCTCCTTTCTAGTCCTCCTCGATCTCTCGGCGGCTTTTGATACCGTGGACCACGGTATCCTCCTGGACCGCCTGGAGGGGTTGGGCTTGGGAGGCACTGTATTGCAGTGGTTCCGGTCCTTCCTCTCTGGAAGGTACCAGAGGGTAGTTCTCGGGGAGGAGGCTTCGGACCCTCGGCTGCTCACTTGTGGGGTGCCGCAGGGTTCCATCCTCTCCCCGATGTTATTCAACATCTACCTCAAGCCGCTGGGAGCTATCATCAGGAGGTTTGGGGTGCGGTGTCATCAGTATGCGGATGACACGCAGCTCTACCTCTGTTTCAAGTCCTCACCGAGGTTGGCCGTTGAGACCCTGTCCAAGTGCCTGGAGGCAGTGGCTGGCTGGATGGGAAGGAACATGCTGAAGCTGAACCCCGACAAGACCGAGGGTACTGCTGGTGGGGGACAAGGGGAGGTTAGGGGATGTTGACCTGGTGCTGAATGGGGTACATCTACCCCTGAAGGACCAGGTCCGCAGCTTGGGGGTCATTCTAGACTCCCAGCTGTCCATGGAGGCTCAGGTGGCAGCTGTGAGCCGGGCAGCGCTGTATCAACTCCATCTGATACGGCAGCTGCGCCCCTACCTTCCTAATCACCTGCTCCCATCAGTGGTTCATGCCTTGGTCTCCTCTCGCCTAGACTACTGTAATGCGCTCTACGTGGGGTTACCCTTGAAGACGGTTCGGAAGCTGCAGCTGGTACAGAACGCGGCGGCTCGCCTGGTTAAAGGCAGCCGCCGGCGGGATCACATCACGCCAGTGCTGAAGGATTTGCACTGGCTACCAGTTGCTTGCCGAGCCGAATTCAAGGTGTTGGTTTTGACCTTTAAAACCCTATACGGCTCTGGTCCAGTTTATCTCAAGGAGCGTCTCCAGCAACACCAAGTGGGCTGCTCAACAAGATCTGCCACGGATGGCCTTCTCCTTGTCCCTTCAGCCAGAGCAGCTAGACTGGTGGGGACGAGGAAGAGGGCCTTTTCTGTGGCGGCCCCCGTACTGTGGAACTCTCTCCCGAGTGACCTCCGCCATGCCCCCTCCCCGATGAGCTTCCGTCGCTCATTAAAAACCTGGTTGTTCAGGCGGGAATATGGGGTGGGTTAAGATTTTAAAATTTTTATATTGTTTTAATGTATTTTATTGTATTTATGTATTTTATTGTGTGTACATCGCCCAGGGTGGCCGGTTGCCAGCCAGATGGGCGATAAATAAATATTAATAATAAATAATAAATAATACATAAATAGACAGTAGCTGACACAGGCTCTTAATTGGAGGTATTTCCCAGCCATGTTACCAAGATCCTTTAACTCAGCCTTCCCCAACAAGTCACCCTCCAGATGTTTTGGATGACAGCTTTCATCTGCCTGAGCCAGCATGGCCAGTGGCCACAGATTATGGGAGTTGTAGTCCAAAATATCTAGGTTGATTGGACGTGCTGGAGCGTGAACGTAAGACCTTCACATGCAAAACATGTGCTCTACCCCCCTAAGACCGTTCTCCCCAAAACAACCACTCCATCCTGCTCAGCAGGACTTTTCCAAATGAACTCAGAACATCTCTTCTCCTAAATGAGAAACATTCTCCCAGTCCAGCAAGGCAGACCTTTCCTGCTGTACTGTTCCACCGTCAAGCAGAGAAAGCAGAGAATATACTGTGCACAGCAGTATTGCCTTTTTGTTGCAAAATTATATCCCCACATTGTTTCTGACCATTTGATTCATTTTAAACCCACACTTGCTACTTAATAATGAGATATTAAAGGGGGGGGAACACTTTGTAACACATCTACCCCCTCTGCTTCTCAAATATATGAATTCTAAAAAAGACCAAAAGTTTTTTTTAATGGTGTGTGTGTGTGTGTTTAAAATAAGTGCCACATCAATTGCAAAATATACTCCAGAATAAGGGTTTGCCTGACAGTGATAGAACAGAGGGCTGGTATTCATTATAATGGGTGACTTCTTAAAACAATACCTTGACACCTTCAACAAAGAAATGGTCTAGCAGGAGAGTGCCCCAGAGCCCTAGCAGGCTACTCCATGATGCTATCCTTGACCTCAAAGCCAGACTCACTTGTGCAGAGCAGCACAAGTGAGTGGGTGTATGCAGTGCCCAAGGCAGTTGTCCTGTTCTGAACTGAGCAAGTGCCCACGGGGCTCGGTACAAGGAGCCGAGGCAGGCCGGAAGCTGCAGCACCCAAGAGAGCTCCTGGCTCAGTCTCTCCCGGAGCTCACGCCTGGTGCACTGCTCGCGTTGGCGCATCAACTCCATAGAATGTGGGGCTTTTGTAGAAGGAGGTGATGGAGTTAGCTCAAGGGTCTCAAGCTCAGGAGTCTCTGGCAGATCAGGCTCAGGGGTGCTCGGACCCAGAGTTTCCTCTGTTGGCACCAGTGGTTCTTCAGCCTCAGAGTGCATGTCACTGCTGGACTCCTGGGTCATGACACCAGGTATCCTTTAAAATGTGATATTTAATAAGCAGGAAGCCATGCTGGAGTGGAATCTACACCACATTCTGATTAAAAACTGCTCAGTTCCACAAAAGGAAAGTCTGTGATGTTTTGGGCATTTTAGTTTGCCCAAGACTCTTTGTTGGCTTTGCTGCCTGCAACAGACTAACACAGCTACCCCTATGGACATTCTGTATAAAATGATGCATAAAAGTGGATCAGGAGTCATTTTTGATCCTCTCTCATAATATTAGAATCTGTGCTCATCCCATGAAGCTGAAAGGTGGGAGATTCAGGACAGACAAAAGGAAGGACTTCTTCACACAGAGTTAACTTATGGAATCCGCTTCCACATTGTGGTGATGACCACAAGCTTAGATGGCTTTAAAAGGGGAATCATACAAATTCATTATCCTTTGCATCGCCTCGTCATTTTATCTGGAGATACCAGGGTTGAACCTCAGGCCTCCTGCATGCACAGCACATACTGTACTAGAGCCTATGTCAGTGAAGGCGAACCTATGGCACGCGTGCCACAGCTGGCATGCAGGGACCAGTCTGTGGACACGCGAGAGGAGCGAGATCAGGCAGCGATCGTACATCGCAGCGAGGATTCCTGAGGGGAGGGGCAGGAGAGCAAGCGGAGAGAGGCGAGACAGGCGGGGAGGGCAGCTGCCGCTTTAAATGAAGATTCCCCGAGGGGAGGGGAGGGGAGGGGAGGGAGAGCAAGCTGGGAGAAGCCAGGCGGGCAGCTGCAGCTTTAAATGCTAGGTCGGCTCCTCTCCGCCTCTCTCTCACGGGTGCACTCGCTCTCAGCCCTGCCTGCCTGCCTGCAAAGGAATGGCTGGGCTGCTCCTTTAAATCCCCCATGCTCACACACACTCCTCTTCCTCCAGTGTAGCCTACCTCAAAGCCGATTCTTCAGGCCCAGTTTCTCTGAAAAGTCTCTCTCTCTCTCTCTCTCTCTCTCTCTCTCTCACACACACACACACACACACACACACACACACACACACGTTCAAGAAAGAAACAGAGACTGACCCACTGACCCATTCAGACACAGCCGCCAAACAGGACACACATACATACACAGCCAGTCCTGGCCCAGGACATTTTGCTGCCTGAAGAGGACTGGCAAATGCCTCGCATTTCTTACTGGATGATCTGGGCCAGTCACTACCTCTCAACCTAACCTACCTCACAGGATTGTTGTGAGGGTAAAAATGGAGAGATCATTTGTTCCTGGAGGAAAGGCAAAACAAATATGAGAGCCAGTGTAGTGGTAAGAGACCTGGGTGCTAGTCCCCACCTGTTGCTGTGTTTTTAATGTGTTTGAATGTATTAGTTTACTGTTTTTATCAAGTTTATTTGTGATTGTAAGCCACCTTGAGTGCCAATTTTCTTTGTACCCCTTGAGTGCAGGGTACAAATCAAATCAATAAATAAAACCCAGCCCATTAGCAGACTGTATAACTCTGGACTACGCTGTAGTGCTGTCATCTGCTGCTCTCCCAGCAATATGGGTATGACAACCCAGCATACCCCACCCATGGGTATGTTTAAAATGTGTTAAGCATGCTTAGTTTTCTTGTTTATCTTGCTCATCCTAGTACAGGTTGACTTTTACTTTTACTAATCTGACACCTGTAGAAGCAGGGAAAGGACCCGGGGTAAAGTTTGCCCCATACAATTTCAATCTGGCATATAATCATATTACAAGTTGAGAATCCCTTATCCAAAAATACATGTGCTTAATTATTTTAAAAGTTTGTATAAATTCCCTTCAGGCTATGTGTACAATGTAGTACTATAATAATTTTTTGAATTGATTTTTTCCCCCCAACAAAAAACTGTTTGTATCATTGAAAGCTCTGCTATTGTGTTTTTCTTTTAAGACAAAAGATGTTAATTAGTTCGGACAACTGTATGAGTTGTTTTTCTAAAACTAAAACCTTGGTATTCAGGTTTAATTGCATTGTTGGCACTTTGAAATAAATAAGTTGGTTTTGTGTTGCAGTTTGGGCACTCGGGCTCAAAAAGGTTCGCCATCACTGGCCTATGTAAATCTCCCCATTCACTTCACTGTTGGGGCCAGCTCAGACCACGCACCCCGACTGCACCTATGGAGCAACACTGAAGTGCATGGGGGAAAGCTCTGTTTCTGTGGGAGTTCAGTGTGTGCATCAATGCCTGGATGATCTAAGGGTGAGCATGCTTACATTTGATGGGAGTCACATTTCCTTTCCTTGTTATTCTCTCATTGTATGCCTCAGGGAAAATCATAAAACTAGTTTTGCGATGTTAGACATGAAGGCAAGAGTGTTGGCTTGTTCCTCTCATATGTATTTTAAAAACTGAACAATTTGCTTTGGGTTTAATATTTTGCCAGAATTATAAACAAACAATGTTCCGTTTCAGATGGTAATGGAAAAATCCTTGTCAGGGGATTTGGGAAAATGTGATAGTCAAAAAGAAAACACTGAGCCTCAAAGCTGTGGCTAACTGATAACACTGTTTCAGGAGCTGTGGCCTCGGGACATCTTCTAGCCAATCACCTCGCACTTTGATTGCTAGTACATTGTTTATAATAATGGCACCAGTTCAGTGCCTTTGGGATAATTCTTATAGATGTAACTTTTTATTTGATAAGTTTAGGGTGGCTGACTCAGGTTGCTAAGGCTTCTTAGTGGCAACACCAGCACAAATCCATAGGAACAGACTGAAGAGACTCACAAACTTCCAATGCATCATGAAAACACTGTTCCCTTGTGCGGGATTCCCTTTTTCCCTACTGTATGTAAATGGTTGCTTGAATAATTAATCCTTTCATGTGGTTTGTGCAAGTGGTGGATCCTTGCCAAAATTTTGTGTGGCCCAAAATAGTTTTGGAGTGGCAAAGGTGTTCTATAAACACCTTTGCCAGAACCCCTATCAAACATGCATAACAGCCTGGGAGTATATTGGGGCTGGGGAACCTATGGCCTTCCAGATGTTGCTGGATTCTAACTCATCAGCCTCGAGCCAACATGGCTAATGGTTAGGGGTTATGGCAGCTGGAGTCCAACAACATCTGGAGGGCCATGTTTTTCCCAGCTATGCATTAGTCAATCATTCTTCTAAAGGTGCAATCTTATGCATGTTTAGACAGAAAAAAGGCTCCCGACTTCCAACTGGGAGTTGTGGGCCACGCTGGGAGTTGTGGGCCTTTTTTCTGTCTAAACATGCATGGGATTGCGACCTTAATGTCTCATCTTCATAACTTTAACTGTGGTGCCCATAATTTATATATTATAGTGAGCAGATTCAATTACTATGTTGCTGAAGCTGGATTAGTGAACCTGGATATACTTTGGGTTCAATGCATCTCCAACCCTCAGGTTACATCTTATTCTCTGTCAACGTTCTTGCACATACCAGATCAGCTGTAGTGATGAGCCCTGTTCTGTTGTTAAAAATTTGGCTTGCCTCAACACACGAGCAGGGTAATGCCATTCCCAGTGTCACATGCATTACATCACACACACCCCAGGCATATGCATATAGAGCACAAACATGGGCAGGGGCTACATGCACAGAACTGTATTCATGTAGGCCTCCGTGTGATCTAGAACCCCAATATATAAGATTCATGGAGTGATACGTTTTGTCTGGACCTATCTAAATGCACAAATATCCTGCTATTTTATAATTTCTTTACAATTTTGCTTACCCAAAATGGATGTTTACAACCATGCTCAGTTGTTCACATCCCTGCAGTCTGTTTAATCTTTAGGTTGAACATGTCAAAGTAAGGGGGCTAATCTGGAGCATCGGCTGTGGTGTAAATATAAAATAGCCTCAACATAATTACTTGGGTACGTTATGTCCAATCCCCTTTTCGTAGAAGCTGCAAGATGACAGTTACATGAAGCAACCCAATTAAATGAAAACTGACACTGCACAGTTAGATGGTAACTAGGGTTGGATAAGAAATTCATTAGGTCTGAATTGTTACACAGATTTACCCAGTTTGCACCTTCTGAACCTATACATAAACTAGAACTCACTTTCACCCTGAAAGCTGCATTTTTCCGAATTTTGTGGCGCAATTTGCAACTCCAAAATGCATATATTAGAAGAAAGTACACACAAAAATGCATTATATTGTGATGAGGTCACTTGCAAATGTATGCGCACTAGAAAAGGTGCATATAAAAATGTGTATTTTAGAAGAAATGCACATTAAAATACATATTGATTTTCATATGTATTCTTCTTCTAGATTTACAAACTGATGCTGAAATGAATGAAAATGAATTTATGGTTGGGAAAATGAGAACCCGATTGAAACGAAAACTGAAAGATTTGCACATCCCTCTTGATCATAGTAGTTATATTCTGGTAGTATTTTGAATGTTTTATATAGACATTTAAATAATAATGTCTACCTGTTTACTTGTTTTGACTTGGCTTTTGACCTACGATCATGCTTGAAAAGTGTTAGAAACTCATATTACAAAGTCATTTTCATTTCATGGAGGAGAACCAGTTAAAAGTACATTCCTCACTGGATAAATATGATTGGAGCAGATTTCTTAAGAAGCCGGTTTCTGGCTGTGGCAAATAACTGGAAGAGTCTCCTGAGGAGTTGTCAAATGCTGAAATAGACGAGCCAGCCTTGTGTTTCTTTAATGTCTTCATGGAGAAACAAGCCCAGCTCCTCCAATTAACTTCCAGCCTGATGTGTCAGTTGGTAGCTTAACTTTCTACTTCATGACCACCTAGGGTAAGAAATATATATTACATGGAAAAGAGACTTCTCAGCTTTTCTGTGGCGATTAACAGTTCCAAGATATCAAACCTTACAGAGAGCACACTATTAAATTTACAAATCTCTTTGGGAGATTTCAATTGTTTTATTAGGGATAATTTTCCATGCCCTTGAAGTCCTGAACAGCATTTGAGGTACTAATAAAAGACCTGGATTTACAGGCAATGGGAGACCACAAAAACACAGAGCCAAATCAGCCAATACGTTTCTTGAAGCTCTCTAAAATGTATGTTTCCTCTGATGGGGAGGTGATGTATAAAAGGTTCACTGGGTCCCTCTGACATGCAGCTTTGTGCAACTTGCATCCCTCTCATTCATAAATATCTGAGCCCTTTTCCAACTCACGAAAGTGCAGCATACCAGAAGGGTGTAAACACATACTATCATAGAAAGATCTCTAGTGCCACAATAAGTGCCAAAAAATGGCTACTGATGCCAACGGTCTGAGGTTTTACCAGGAAGTATAGCACATGGGGGGGGGGGCGTGATTGTCACCTGTAGACTTAGTTTTATTGACTTTTAGTATTGTTATTTTAAACTGTATTTTTAAGTTTGGTTTTAAACTTTTTAATTACATTGTTGCTTTTTTTGTTGGTTTTTATGTAGATTTTATTGTATGGATTGTTGTGAATCACCTAGAAAGCTTCAGTTGTGGGGCGGTGTGTATGTATATATATATATATATATATATATATATAGTTTATGGGTTGGATCCAGGATCTGCCTTCTGGATCTGCCACAGCTCACCCCATTCAGCAGGGTCTCCTGACTGTCTGTGTGGCATTTTCAGGGGGCTGGAGGGGCTGTCTTGGGAATGAGAGGTTGGGGAAACCCTATGTTGACACTTAAATCTGGATCCAACCCTGTGTCTAGTAGGGATTAAGGATTTTATTATACTGCTCAGGGATGTTATTATAATTAATCAGTATACAAATATCACAAATAAATAAAGTAGGTTTTTACCTATTGGTATTAGTATCTGCATTCATACTATTAAGATGGCAATGCTATGAAATCGTAACTAGAGTTTTAAAAAATTCATATAGACGGTTAATACTACATCATTACCCAGCAGGGAATATAGGCTGGTTTTAATCAGCACTTTACTATATACAGCCCTGTGGCTCATGCTGGCTCAGCTCGTCTGAGCGTGGAAAGCTAAGCAGGGTCAGGCCTGGTTATTACTTGGATGGGAGACCCCTCCTCTAGTTTCCTGCATTGAGCAGGGGGTTGGACTCGATGGCCTTGTAGGCCCCTTCCAACTCTATGATCTATGGATCTATAATAGCAGCTTCAGATTAGACTATCATGTCTTTATGACATGCAGCATTACTGCCAGGTTTGAGGGAGCCCTGAGATGGTGTCCCTCTGAGATGGTGTCTCGCTGGGCTGCCCTTCCCATTCTACTTTCTCCCTGCTTCTCCAACACTGTTCCCACACCAGCTGCCCTTCTTCCTCCTCACCAGTATCTCCCTAGCTGCTCCACTCTCCTCCCTGTTTCTTCCTTGTTGAACCTTTTGGGCAGCTGGGGCACTGGTTGAAGTACCTCTGCCTCCCTTCTTCATTTCTTACTAATGTTTATCTCTGGCCCTGCCCACTTCTGGCTTTGGCCCCACCCATCACCAGCATGCAGCCCCTGACAGATTAACCCTAACAGAAAAGGGGTTTCCCACCACACTGTTCTACATGGGGCTGCCTTTGACGACAGTACAGAAACTTGAAGTGGTGCAAAATGCAGCCATCTAGTTATTGGCAGTGACCAGCTTCAAAACAAAGGATACAAAATGACTCTGGGCTAGACTCAGGATGGGGTAGAACAAAGGAATCAAAAGCTTGATTCTGGGGGATGAAAGGGAACACCTCGAGGAGTTTCCTGGCTACTTGACTGAATTAAAGCTAGCTGACTGAGCATTTCAAAAGCCATGCTTCTGAGAGACACTTGGGGGAGGGATACAGAACAAAAGAATATTGTGAGCATAGGATCATAGGAAGCTGCCTTATATTGAGTCAGACCATTGGTCCATCTAAGGCCAGTATTATTGACACTGACTGGTAGTGGCTGTCCAGGGTTTCAGGAAGGAATTTTTCCAGCCCTGCCTGGAGATGTCCATGATTGAACCTGCTCATAGCTCCACTCCTGATCCAGATGCTGCTTATATCCATCCTGGTCAATTTTGTTTCTTGGTCACACTAAATTGTGACAGAATGTCGAAAGAGCTGCCTGCATGTTGTGAACCAAAATGCCGCCATATAGAAATACTTCAGGATCAGGGCTGGCACAAACCCTCCTGCCACCAGGGGTAGGGGAGGGGAGTGCGAGCTGCCACTACTGCGCAGGGGGAAGAAGCACAAGCTGCCAACACAATGTGGCGGGGGGAGCAGTGTGAGCGCCACTACCATGCAGAGGAGACAGAAGGATTCACCCCGCCTCATGGGAGGGCCAGCCCTTTGCAAGATGTTCAGAAAGGTTTTAAGCAGCACTTAAATAGCAAAGGGGTTTACTTTAAATTCTCTGTGCAGCCATAAATTTGTTTGCTCAGTGAAATGTAACACGTCCATTGTGTTCCACATTATGTTGAACCCAGAAGACCAATTCTTTGGTCATTACATGAAGGAAGCAGTAATTTAATTGTGATCCATTAGAACAGAACCTCCTGTGTGGGACAGTATAACTTTAAAAGACTCCCCACCACACACACACCACTTTGGTATCCCTGTAGCCTCTTTAAAAATATTTTAGGTGAAATAAAAATTAAAACAAACATGCCAAGGAATAAAGAAAGAACAGCCATAAGCTCTCATTTGCAAAGTTTTAAATACACAGCCAAAGAGAGCCTAGTTCTCTGTTTGAACTTTCAATGCAGCCATAAATAAAGCTGAGTTTCAGTATAAGTTGCCACAGACAAATAGCTTTGTAGTTTTGTCAAGTGCAAAGGAAACTCACTCAGGCTATAATGTACAAGACCCAACTATTTTGCAATGATGGGTGGGATGCCAGAAATGGACATTCAACATCTGTCTCACTGGGTTACATAATTAGAAACGTATGCAGACAAGAGATGAGGGCAGATAAACTCATTTGGATAGTCTGTAAACCACTGAGAGAACTATGGAGAGTTCTTGGGCAGCATGCATATTATTGATAGATAAATAAAGTTTATACCACTAGTGCAGTTTGGATTTGAGGTGGATTTTCCAAAAAGGGGTTTTTGCAAGGAGAGCCATTTGAGTTTGGATTTTGGCTGGAAGAGTTGCTGAGAAGTATCCAAACTGCACAAGTCCAATCTCTTGTCATCTGCACTAGCTGGCAATTCATTTCCAATTTAGAACTCCATGTATTCTGGAATATACAACTGGAGCTCCTTAGTGTGAGGGGCTGCCCCATTCAGCTCAATGGATGTGTCTTGAGCTACCCCACACCAAACAATTCAAGGTGCTGCTGATTATTGTCTTACCCATAAAGCCTGGGCCAGGCCCATCCTTAGGAAGTGTCATCTCCCTTATGAAGCTGCCCATGTTGAAAGACAAACAAATCAGGTCTCCTTCTTTTACCAGGTCAAGAAGGTGGGTCTATCTGAGAACTATAACAGGGTTTTTCCTGGTGATGACCCTGCACCTTCAGTATTTCCACCTGAAAAAGGTCTACATAAATCCAAAATTCAAGGTGTTTAGAAGGAAGGTTCTCATTTCAGTGAGCTTTTGGATAAACTGGTTCTTTGTATACTGGTCCTGTTTATTGAACTGAATTTACAACCCTTTTCCTATTTTATACATGAAGTGGGAGGTGGGGAGGCAATAGCTCTACCACTTCTATATCAACTAAAATGCACAGTAAAGTCAATGTAAGGATGCTCTTGGGAGAGAAAAAACCCTGAGTGAGTGGGCCCTTCCCTATGCAAGCGTTATGTCCCTAGAGCTTGTTAGCAATTCTCTAATTAGATCTTATTGAACCTTAATACTGGGGCAGCTTTGTCAGTTTTTATTTCCTCTGGGATTAAAGTTTCTAACATCCAGTATATTCAAACATCACTTTGTCTACTGGATTGAAGTTAATTACCTATCTAGCTTAATTAACTTCATTGCATTGACCAGACTTGTTTTTCTTTCTTGCCAAAATGCATTCAACTATATACTCCAAGAATCCAAATTATCTTGGCCATGCTGCTGACCAAAAGGTGATGAAAATGTATATGTGTATGAGTGTGTGTGTGTGTATATTTGTGTATGTATATAACACTTCCTAATACTGTACTGTTCGAGAAGAACACAGATGCATTGCAAATTTTACTCATAGCCATTGCAGTGATGATTTAAAATTAAGATGGCCACAGGCAAAGGCATCTTTTGAATTACATTTCATTTCCCTGAATCTATAGGAACACAATCATGTAGCCTTCTGGCATGACATACTATGAAAGGAGAAGCTTACAAAAAATTGAAGAACCAATTGTGCAAGTTTGGAAATCAACTTCCCTTATGAAAAATCACTGCCCATTCCATATTTATTTATTAAATTTTTTAATCGCCCATCTGACCGGCCACCCGGCTACCCTGGGCGATGTACAATCATGGTAAAACACAATTAAAACACAATTAAAACAATATATCAGTGTTTTAAAAAAATCCTAACCCACCCCAGATTCCCGCCTGAAAAGTCATGTTTTAAAAGCCCTATAGCTCTCACCAGTGCACAGATTGGTTTGTTCTGATACAACTTCAGTGAAATTACTAAGTCAAGCAAGCAGATGCATTCTGTAATGCTACCTGAAGTGTATCATGCCATTCTATTCCAGGCAGATATGAATGTCAATGGGTTGGATCCAGACGGAGAGACAAACTAAAGGTTAACTTGAATACATAGTCCATGGTCAAGTCTGTTGTTATTTCCAGCTTGGGACCCTAGCATTGGGCTTTAACTCTTTGCCTCCCACTGTGGCAAATTCAGATAGGGGGATGGCATGCCTTCAATCTGCATAGGAAAAGAAATTACTTATTTTACCTATGCAAATTGCAGTTGAAGGAGTCCCAATCCAGATTAGGACCACAGCAGAGCAGTGGAGGCAGGTGACTCCAATGTCAATGGGGCAGTCTATCCACTCTGGGTTTTAGCCTGAACTTTCAAAGGTGCTATCCATGGTGCTGATCCATAGGCCTAAAATAGGTTCAGCACCATGGATAGCTCCTTTAAAGTTCAGACTGGCGCCCAGAGCGAATACACCATCCCATTGACATTGGTGCCACCAGCCACTGCTGGGAGCAAAGGGCTAAAGCCCACTACCCTCCATACTGGAGGCCTGATCCAGACCATGTCCCCTGTGCTTACTTTTTGGTAAGGAAAAAGAACAGATGTAGCTGTGTGCTTCCTACATAGCAAAGTGAAGTACAAGAGGCAGAAGAGCAACAGCAAGCTGAGGCAGAAGAGGAGAATGCTGAGGTGAGGAAAAATGACGTAGAGGAAACTCCCTGGAAAAGGGTGACAGGAGCAGAAGAACTAGAAGACAATCTGCACCAATGGAAGCATTGGAACTATGGAATCTATACAGGGCAACCTGCATGGCAGCAAGCAAGAGGCTGAAGGTCAGTCAAGTGGAGGCAATGAAACCAAGGCCTACAAGAAGCAGAGTAGCAGTTGTTGCAGGCTCTTGCCTGCATAGGATTGAAATCGAAGTATGTCACGAAGATCCATGGACTTGCCAGGTATGCGGTCTCCCTGGAAGATGACTTAGAGATGTGACTGAAGGGTTGCCAATGCTCATAAAGCCCACTGACACGTATCCCTTTCTTCTCATCCATGTGGGAACAAATGATGCTGCCAAGTGGAGCTACGAAGAAATCACATCAGACTTTGAAACCTTGGGAAGGAAACTCAAGAACTTTGGGGCCCAGATAGTATCTTGAATCTATCCTTCCAGTACTTAGAAGAGGAATAGAAAAGGAAAGAAAAATACTCCGGGTGAATGACAGGCTACAAAGGTGGTGCCTGACACAAGAGATTTGGATTCTGGGACCACGGGCTACATTTCCTGGAAGATGGACTGCTGGCAAGGGATGGGTTGCACCTCACTGTGAGAGCTGGACTGACACGGGTTCAAAAGCTCATCTAGCCAGTGACCCTCAGTCCCAGTCATGCAGACGGAAGGAGGAGATAACAGCAATTAATAAAGATTAAAGAGTTTATTTGTAAGACCCAATTACATGGGATTAAGGCAAGCAATGAATCTCTTACGCAGAAGAGATGTCCTCACTACATGATTGCAGATTCAAACCCAAGACCCCAGTGGCAAGGCTGAGATGAAGTGAAGTGACTGACTTGAATTAGAAGTCTGAAGTCCAGAAGTCTAGAAGACTGTAAGGGGATGTGTGTCTTACCCCAACTTATATAGTAAGACCCCATTTATAGTATCTATAAATAGGATATTACTCACCAGTTATATAACCTATTCTTCACAACATGTTTACTACAATTGTCCACATGATTCTGAGTCATAGACCTTGACATTATGTCTGGTGACTATTTGCACACCACCTTAGGAGACATCCATGTCAGGTGACAATCTCGATGTCAGGTGACAATCTCGCTCTGCCCACCATGCAAAACCTAACACTCACAAGGACTGGGAAGTATGTGCTTGATCACAGCATGAAGAACTTCATCAGGAGGGCTTTAAACTAGTGATGTCCACGTACCTGTTGGGGTGCTCACCTTGTGCTCGGCGAGCATCCCTGCCACTCGATTCCTCCCACGGCAACAGCGAGGTTCCCTTCGGACTTTCCGGGGACCCTACTTTTTTCACATAAATATCACAGAAAACCACCTTAAACGGCTGCGCAGAAGTAGGGAGGAGCGAGGGGTTACAAAACATGCACCCTGAGGATTGTTCAATTAACCCTTTCCTCCCCCTCTAACTAGTGGTTACATTACCTCATTGATTTAAGCAGGCAATATTACAGTTTCCATCAAGGAACGCAGAGAGAAAGGGAATTTTTTTCACAGGAGTAGGGAACATCAGGCCCAGGGTCCAAATCTGCCCCTTCAACATTCCCCAGAAGGCCATGCCCCCTTCTTCTGGCCCCACCTCTTTCTCCCAACCACCAATTATTTGGTGGTTTTCCACTTTTGTGCATTTCCCCCTCATTTTTAATGGCTGAAATGCCTCTCCTACTAAGGTTTAATTAATGGCAGTAATGAACTTTAAGCTACAATATGCTGGGTTTTTTTTATTTTTGGCCCCACCCCTTTTGCCTTCAGCCCTGCCCACCAGTGGAGTGCAGCCCCCAAAAGCTTCTCCAGAACTGAATTTGGCCCTCGGCCTAAAAGTAGTTCTTCACCTTCACCCCTGCTTTCATCAGCTGTGCTACAGTGCTTTGGAAGTACCTTCTTGTCTCCAGTCAACATGTTTAACAATCGTTTGAAATGATGATTAACAACTCTTTCTCTCCAGTGAGACCCAGAATTCAAACAGGAGGATTCGCACTGGTGAAGCATTTGCAGAAGTGTCTAAGAATGGTTATGGAACAACAATCTGCACTGTTGAACGTGTCAACTTTGGATTAATGAGGGAATATCAGGAGCCTCCAAAGCAAATACAGACAGTAAAGTTATAAATAAGTTATTCTCCTCCCATTTGTATAGCTGTTAATAAAATCAAAGCTCAGTCAAGTTCCACACTGAATCCCCTTTCCTTTGTACCAAAAGTTTTAGTGTGCCTCATTCATATTCAACAACAGGCATTTTTGGAGTATTAATTGAGCTCTACTGTGCTATAGTTATCAGGTTTCAGTTTATACTTTTGAGATTGTTTTACATCTTTGATGATTATAAAAATAGACAGCAGTTAATCAGTCCAGCTTTTTAGGAGGAGAACTTTGATGTTTTCCCCAGATTATTATTATTCTCCAAGGTTTGTAAAGAGATGGGATGGGGGAGGGGGTGTTGTTTGAAGTGCCATAGTATCTTGAATCTATCCTTCCAGTACTTAGTATAGAAAGAAAAATGTCCTACAATTCCCAGCAGAGTTATAGGACTTTCCCCCATCTAAATATGCATAGTGCTGTGCCTTAAACCAATAATGACACAAATGGAAACATTGAAATGGCTAATGTGTACCTAACCAAGCACACAAAATAAAAGTGCATCACTGTATAATAAAGAGTGCATCATCCATGACAATTAAAACCTGTTTATAAAAGCTACAGGTAAACAGCAATGGATGAACTAGAAGAATGAACAGTAACTTTGACATGAGACCAATGTAATAGAAGTCATCATAGTTCTATTGAAGATTCAAAAGGTCATTCTAGTCAAGCATTTGGCTTCTCACAGTGGCCAGTCGCACGCCACTGAGAACACACAAGCAGGGCAGGAAGGCAAGCGACCAGTCCTGCTGTTCTTTTTCTAAGCAGCTGGTACTCAGTCCAACCTCTAAACATGAAGGTTCAGTATACTGTAATTCCATGGCTAATAATCATTGATAGAACCTTTAATCCCCTTTTAAAGCCATCTAGGCTAGTGGCCATCACATCCTATGACAGTGAAATCCATACATTAATGAGGAACTGTGTGGATAAGTACTTGAGGAAGTGACTTTCTTGGTTTCTAGGATCTGTCTGGAACATAAGAACTAAAAGTCAATGCATGTGACTTCTCTGTAACAGCCAATAGTAATTTCAGGAATCTTTATGGCAGGGGTGCTGATCCTCAGGTCTGCAGGCCAAATCCAGCCCACCTGGGGGCCAAATCCACCCCTCCAGGATTCCCCTGATGGGCCCACCCTGTCCCCTGATCCCACCTCTCTCCCCTGATCCCACCCCCTTTCCCCCCAATATTTGGTGGTTTCACAGCTTTTGCACAGTTATTTCCCCATTCTAAAAGGTTGAAATGCCTCTCCTAAGGCTTAGTTACTGGCAATAAATAAGAGCTTTAATCTAAACTATGCTGGGGGTTTTGTGTGTGTGTTTTTGGTATTTTGGCCTCATCCCATTTGCCTTTGGCCCCATCCACCAATGGAATGTGGGCCTCAAGAGCTTCTCCAAAATTGAATTTGGCTCTCAGGCTGAAAGAGGTTCAACATCCCTGCTGTATGTAAAGCCTTGAAGAATCGGGTCTTTTGAATGGCTTCAACGTATGCCTAACTGCTTAATTACAGTACACCAATTTGTAAACATCATTGAGCACAAGATTTACACAGGACATCATGATGGGAAAGGAGTCATGTGAACTATCCCCATGAGCTAATCAAAACAAAAATTGACACAAATGCAAAGTGTTCAGGAAGATTACAATTTCTCCATTATTTTTGCATGAATTACACAGGAATATGCTAATGTCTGTTGCCAGGGGCAATGTGTTCAAAGAAAATCATTAATGTACCACTGAGCATGACTACCAACAGAACAGAACCTAGGAGACCCTGAGTAATATTAGTAAGCAAGCAGAATAGAACCACTGCCAACAAAAAATGTATCCAGTGCTAATACATTTTTTAAAGGATGTAATAGTAAAAATTTGGCAAAAGTGCAAATATTGAAATATATACAAAGTTGATTAGACAAAATATCTGGAGTACTGAAAAAAAAGTCAAGCGCATAAGGGAATGTGGCATGGTATCATATCCAGAGTGTCCTTCAGTCTGAGTTATGGGTGTAGTCAATGAATTTACAGTGTCTCTTTCAGTAAATGTTTCAAAACAGTCTTTGTAATTTTACTAGCTTACGCTATTCCAGGCCTTGATCCCATTAACAGCACATGCAGCAAGCTGGCTTTGAAAATTTTCCACAATTATATTGACAGAAAGCAAGACAGGAAAAAATGTACATGGGCTACAAAATTATTTTATCATACATTTTAATATATCTAAAGCCAGTATAATACAGTGAATGCATCAATAGCATCCCACTTTATCAAATAAAAAACCAACATACACATACACACACACACACACACACACACATATATATACAGAGAGAGAGAGAGAGAGAGAGAGAGAGAGAGAGAGAGAGCACAGATGGATAGAAATATTGATCATAAACCTGACCTGGTTTTGGTTACGTCTTTGAATTATGCCTTATCTATTCTCTCCTAGGGGGTGAGGTATCTCATAATTCTATCAAAATGCTAGGAAAATAGCAATTGCTAGGAATTAAAACTGGATCCAAATGAAGAACCCTTGATAGGAAGAGGAAACTGAGGGAGATGGTGTGGCCACTGAACCTGATGGCAGAATAAGATCCCAGCCCCATTGCCGTATTTCCTGAAAAGGTAATATTTATTTATTTTATTATATTTATACCCCGCCTTTTTTCCTGCAAGGAACCCAAGGCGGCTTACATAATCCTCCTCCTCCTCTCCATTTTATCCTCACAACAACCCTGTGAGGTAGGTTAGGCTGAGAGTCAGTGACTGTCCCAAAGTCACCCAGTGAGTTTCATGGCAGAGCGGGGACTAGAACCCGGATCTCCTGAGTTCCAGCCCAACACTCTTACCACTACGCCACACTGGCTCTCAGCAGCTTGTAATTCAGCTGTATTATGCAGCTTGTAATTCAGAACTCAAAGCTGATATATAGGAAGGGAATGCAGAAATAATAGAGTGATCACATAGCTTTCCTTCAAATATAGGCTTCTCAGATGATAACAGGTCTATCATGACTCAAGAATCTCAGGCAAGAATACAGTCTGTAGCATATACACCAGTCTATTGACCACTTAGTTTATTATTTTGTCTGTTGTTGATTTCTTCTACCCACTGTAGTGATGTGATGTTAGTGAGACTCTCTGACCTGGTTTGCACATAATGCTATCCCATGGTTGATTTAACCTTGGTTTGTTGCCCTATCCAGGGTTTGTCTGGCAAATGACCGAACAAACCATGCATTGTTTTCTCAAGCTCTCGGTTGTTTGTTGACCTCCTCCTTTGCCTGCTCCTTCACTGTATCCCAAATGCTTCTGCCGTGCTGTAGCACTGACATGACATGTACAGCAGCTGGGGGATTTTACCACTCCTGCCAGCTGCCTTTGTATTCTGGTGAAACAATGCATGAACAACCCATGGTTCTGGGTTCATATGTAACAACAATCCATGGGTTTTAATCATCTAGAGTTCACAGCCCAGGAACAAACCATGGGTTCGCTTTTCTGGGTTGTTCGTGGTTAACAAACAATGGTTTGTTAGTGCAGCTGGGTTCACACATCATGACAACCCAGAATTCAACAACCCATGGGTTAAATAAACTATGGCTTAGTATTATGTGCAAATCAGCTCTCTGTCTTTTCATATAGAAGACGAAAATAAAGATTTTTTAAAAAAAATTAGAAAGAAGGAAGAGGAAACTAAAAGATAAAAGAAAGCTGTTTTGTATTTTGTTGTTGTTGTTGTTGTTTCCATTGTGCCCCTTATTTCATGGGTTTCCTGTAGACATGTCAACAAATGTAGAGCAGCTGGTCAACAGGAAACCATACTATGCAATGCATCATCTTGAGAAAGGGTTCATCTTGAGACCAGAACTCTGTGGGTAGCTCAGTTGGAAGATTCAAGGAAGCCTGAGTTTCCATGTAGAAAGCTTTATTTTTAGGTTTTGCTTTGGTTTTTACTTCTATTTTATACAGTAGTTTTAAACTTTTAAATTGTATCTTATGTTGTATTTTATGGTTTTGATTGTTGTGAACTGTCCAGAGAGCTTTGGCTATTGGGCGGTATAGAAATGTAATAAATAAATAAATTTAGATTGATTCAAATCAGTTTTGCACTTCCATTATTGTGTATCATAGATTGATATATGCATTAACTTAAAATGAGCAGCGATCTTTATAGTAGGGCTTGGGACATCTCCAACTCTCAAAGATATGAGAAGTATGTTTATCTGAGACATAGGCTGATAATAGGTCGATAACTTTTCTAGTTGTCAGTGTCCATAAAGGCTCTTTGAAACTTTAGCATCTTTCATGTGATTTTAAATTGAAACATTTTATGATTTTTAAATATGGATTTTTAAATTGAAAAGCAGATTAAATTAAGCTTGCTTCCTGTTTCCGACCTACAGAAAGACCTATCATCTTACTGAATGATGGTTTCTTCATGGGAGATGGAAGTTTGTGAAAACCTTTAGCTCATGTATATAACATGTCCATGGGATGAAGTTTATCTACTTGTTCACATCCACAAATAAATGAGAAGTTCCCAAGAGCCTTTTATGCCACTTCAAAGTAATAGGGTGCTACAACATGTCAGCCCTTGGTCTAGCAGGAAGGGTTTTACCAGTTGGGAGCGGGTCAAACTTTTCCCCATGATGGTTCCTCTTCTACTTTTCTCTGCTTTGCGCAGGCATTTGAAGACGACTGCTCAAAGATAGCCCCAGCCAATTACATCATGTTCTAGGCTTGGGGTTTCTTGTTCTGGCATTGCTATTTTCTAATCATCTGAATGGCCTACATTGTCTATAGCTATCATTCTCCCTAATAGCAAACTCATGTGGTAAGTGCCTTCAGGATTAGAGATAAAACCAGGCCACAGAGAAACATGAGGGAAGTATCAGCAAGCTTAGGGAAACTTTAGGTTTGCAAAAGTACAGAACACCTGTTACAAAAATAAAACCTAATGGGCCAAAAACACACACACCCCAAAACAAACAAACAACAGCCCAATGAGAACTGACCATGCTCAGTAGCCATGGAATATTGAGTTTCACATGGAAAACAAAAATGGAAAACTGGCATGGGGGGAGTGGAATAATGTATCCTGGAGAAGGGCATGGCTTGTTGACTGGCTGGCATGCTAAACAGGAGCACTGCTGTTAGAAGGTGAGGATATCCACTTGTACTACCTTACTGGCAGGGGCATTGCTAGGCAGGGCCCATCTTCCTGAGTAAGCATTGGTGCCAATGGAAGGGCTTTTTCTTAACTTAATTGCCATGCAGGCGGCAATTTCCAAGGGGGGGTTGCAGCTGGAGAGGAAAGGGTTGACTCTGTTCTCCACATGCCACAACCCCCCCCCATCTTCTCCTGCATGGCAATTAAACTTGAGTGGGGGGGGGGACCTTTTCCATTGATTTGAGATGTTCTGAGGCACAACTAACATAAGAATTTATTTTGAGATGATTTGGAGGCTTTGTCTCCTGTGTTCTAAATTTGCATATGTAATATAGGTAGATGTTGTACAGATTTGTGTCCTGTGGGCCTGAGCCGCATACCTTTGAAGTGCCCAGCAACACCCCTGCTTACTGGGAAACCTGATTTACTCCAGATCACGGGTAGACAATTTGGTGCCCTGCAGATGTTTTGGACTACAACTCCCATAAGGTCAAGCCAGCATGGCCAATGGTCAGAGATTATGGGAGTTATAGTCTAAAACCTGTGGAGAGCATCAGGTTGTCAGGGTGGTCTCTCTCCCCCTTTGCAGCCAAGCACAGGAACTGCTCTTCCAGACACAGGCTTTTATCTTGCTAAACTGTCAGCAGGCAAAGCTGGCTGTAGGTTACAGATCAAGTGCTGTACAGCAATCAATAACAAAAGAAACACACTGTGTTAGCTTTCCACAGAATTAGTCCATTAGTGCAATACGGCCCAGTTTAACCGCCCTCCCTGTCACAATAACCCAGATCCCAAAAGACTAAACCCTCCAGCCGGTTCCTTATTTCTCAGAGTCAACCTCTTAGAACGTCTCAGCCCTCGTAGTTGGTCCTCACTTCTTTATTGACGTCTCACTCTGGGAGCCGTCATGCCCATGTCCCCTCCCCCCTCTTCCGAAAGGCTACGGGTTCCCACGGCTTCAGGAACAGCTTGACTCCCTCCTCCTCCCGCTGTTATCTGCATCCCCTCCATCCTTGACGCTGCATTCTCAGATTCCCTATCCTCCTCTTTGTCTGAATCCGAATCTATTCCCATATCCTGTGGAGGCCCCTCTGCAGAGCTAGTGGGCCCAATCCCTACACAGGTTGCCAAACCCAAACCCTTCTCTAGACGGTGATAGATAAAACATTCTAACTGTTGTGCTCAATATATATATATCCTAACAGGTTTCTGATCCCTGACTGTAGAGCCTCCCAAAAATCACTACAGTGTAAAGAACCCAACTAGGCAATTTCAATGCAAAACTGGAAGATCGTGTTTATGCAGTTCCCAGCAAGCACTCACCCAGGCGGCATTATAGCCCTGAATGTCTGAGGGTTTCAAGTGGGTAGAGTGACAGGGCCATGCACACTGGTCCCGCCCCCTATGTCTCAGGGTACTCCAGCCCTGCCCCCCCTCATTCAAACCTTGCCATGTTGAATCAGCAAGGTCTGAAAGGGACTTCCACTCGCATTCGCTTGAACAGGAGTAGAACTCTCCATGCAATTGGGAACCCGGATAAGGATATAGAGCAAATTTTCTGAAACAAATTCAAGGAAAGGAAGCCTTTGGGGTGGGTTATTGTAGAGCAGGGTGGGATGGGGGGGGGAAAAGAATCAACTGATAAAGAAAATTGGAAATGATTAATTGTAACTAGTGCATCAAAGGAAAGAAACCTTCTAATTAACTTAGAAAGAAGAGTGACCTTTAAGAAAATAAGATGAATTATGGCAGTGAAGCATTAGTAAATAATTTTTATATCTGTACAGCTTCCCAGCTGTAGGGGTATGCTCTTATCTGAATGCACAGGGTCATGAAGTCATAACTCTGTTACATGAAACAAGAGACATACACTTGAGAAGCCTCTTAAATTTATGCATGAAATGAAAGAAAATTATGACCCAGTCCTGATCTTTACATGATTACAAAGACAGATCCTAGATTCCTTTTTGATAAATGTTGAAACTATGAATGGGCATGGGAGGGGGGGAACTGGAATGCAAATGATATAGTAGATGTTTTATTTTGTAAACCAAAAGTAAGAAATCTAAGCTTGCAAACAACTTTCTTTCTGTTTTTAAGGGGAAAGCTGGCTTTTTTTATTTAAAGTACTTTTGCAGTTCTAAAGACAGCTTTAATGGTTGCATACAGGATCTGCCCTACTGAAATGTTGGAGGCACGTAGAGTTTTAAAATAATGTAGAACTGAGACCATCAACTGGTGAGGAGAAAGAAGTAGGGCAACTGAATATACCTCCTTGCTCTCCTTTTCCAGTCGCTGATCACTGGGATTTCAGCCTCCATTAAAGGGCTATGCATGAGCACCTCAGCTTGTTGGAGTGGGCTGGCAAATTGTTCATGCAGTATTCATGGGCACTTGCAAAACCATATTGAGCTAGAAATATTTGCCCAGAAAGCCTGCTTTTACACAATATGAAGTTTTGTATGGGTGGGGGAGGAGGTGATTAAAATTATGCTCAACATCTTAGGCCCTCCTCAGAGTGCCTCCTCTGAGGAGGTTCAGAGGACAGCAACAAGGGAGAGGGCCTTTTCAGTGGTGGCCCACCTAATTGTGGAATACTCTCCCCAATGAGGCCCACCTGGTGCCAACATTGCCATCTTTTCAGTGCCAGGGTAAGATTTTCCTCTACTCCCAGGCATTTGAAGGTATATGATGGCCTTGTTATGCCTCAGTTAATTTGCTTATGGTTCTTCTGAAGTTTTAGTTGTCTCATCATGTTTTGGTATATTAATGAAAATTGTTTTTAGCTGTTTTATATTTTGAATGTTTTTAATAATTTTGTTATAAGTTGCCTTGGGTCTTTTTTTTTTCCTTAAAAAAGAGGAAGGTGTCTAATGAATACTACTACAACAGTTCCCATACATCCCAGCAGCAATGGATGCTCAGGAGAGTCCAGGCTTTAGGGATAAGGTTTATAAGGCATCTGTGTCACCCTCTTGCTTTCCCTGCTGCTGGTTTAAACTTTCACAAGGGTAGGGTTCTTTGGGAATGATGCACACTGGTGGGAAGGGTTGGTAGGGAAGACCAACATTCTAAGTTTTCTTGGGGAATCCTTGGTTAAACACACGCACATACACACACCACCACCACCACCACCACCACCACCACCTTTGATGGTTTGCAAGAGTTCTCTGAGAAAGCTTAGAAAAGCCAAGCTAATTAAGAGGTGAGCCACTTGCCCATCACTAATGGACACACATTTTTCAACTCAAAAATACGTCCATCTATTAAACTTCAAAGTGTGATTGTTTCCATGCAAAGTACGTCTTTAGGAAAATATGCTGTGGCCATGCCAACATATTGTCATTCTAATGCTCAGGAGAATGTGATAAATTAAGGTTGGTCTCTGGAATAAACAGCTGAATATCAAGCTAAGAACTTCAGCCCTAGATCCTAGAAACGTGTGCTTAAAATATGCTGATTAAAATATATTAGAAATGTACAATTACTTTCCTACCTCATGAGAAATCAATGTACAGTATTCACTAGTACAGGATTTCGAATAGGTACTTGCTATGAAATATAATTTATGTGATTCATGGTGATGATGCATGTGCTTTTTTACATAAATGTTCAATAGGAAACTAAATGGTATGCATTCCACAAGGCAAAGGAACCATAAAATTGGGGCGAGTAGTCAGAATGGTATTCTTTCAGTATCTTGATTGCTGTTAACATGTTGCCCACCAGAATTAGATTTCTAGGGTCATCTGAAAGGAATGCACAGCCATCACCAATTACACTCGCATTTTTGATATTGGAAAATGCAGCAGTGGACATACTTATAGTCAAAAACTGGCCTTGTTTCATGCTGATCAAAGGGCTTCCTTTCTGCAAATCCCACCTATCTGCTCAGAACCACTTACTCACTGTCTTGCCCTTTTAATTCTGTACAGGACCACATTTGATAATAGAGCAAGGAAATATTCAGTGAGCTTCGGTGACAGCGGGATGGCTATCAAAATCTTACTATCAATATATTACAAGGATTCTTTAAATAAGATAAATAAGATTTGTTGAGGAGACTAGGATAAAATCAAGAGCAATACTTCAATAAAATAAATACTTTCAAGCCCATCAGCCTTTGTTGGAAGTATCTACCAGAATCCAATTATTTGCAGTGGCCACAGGGGTTCCAGTGCATACAGAGCTCTTCTGCTTTTACTTCAGGGGGCAACTCTGTGCATACATCTCCTTGCACCTAGAGCTACCCCATTCACTGATCCTGTTTGCATGATCATGGTGGGGAAAATAAGCCATGGTGGCTTATTTCCCCCTGTGTGTGCCAGTTGCGTGCCAGGGGAATTAATGCAAGTACTCTTGGCAGCACAGCTTCCTGTGTTGGGCAAACCCTGCTTGTTGCCATGGTTAACAAGCCACCCCAGGACCCTACAACAGCCCATGGGTTCTGGGTGGCTTGTTAACCACAGCAATGATCCAGCCTGGCTGGGTTTGCATGACATGGGAAGCTGCAGTGCTGAGAGTAATTATGCTAATCCCCCCAGCATGTGACTGGCACACCCAGGATGGTTAACAAGCTACGATGGCTTTTTAACCACCCTGCGATCCTGGTCATCGAAGTGAGAATTGGAAAGTTCCATTTGCAAATTAATGCAATTGGAACTGTGAAGAAAGCCAGCAACAGAAGGTCAAGAGTTAATACCCAGAAAGGTTTTTCCTTTTGAGGCCCCTGAGTATAGAGGCAGTCTCTGGAGCTCAGGTGATTTATGTCCCCAGTTTATCAGAAGAAGGCTGGGGTGGTTCTGTCCTCAAGGCCAGTTGGCCTTGCTAAATTGTTGAGGCCAAATTAAATTAACAAACGGCAGGGGGGCAATGGGCGAGAAGATGATTGGCTGCTGGGAATTTGTTCTGTTGCTGGGGTGGAAGGATAAGAAGGGGACCAGGTGTTGGGTCTTTTGTCTCCCTCCTGGAATGTAAATGGACCAGAGGTGTTGCACTGACCAAGCTATACTGGACTTCTGCTTCTGGGAGACCCAGTATTTAGGTAATGTAGGAGCAGGGTTAGGGGTTGCTATTTTCTTACTCAAGGTGATGTACTGAAAGTCTGCAAACTCTTGGGAACTGCTGGGCTTTGTTTGTTCTTCTTTGACCCTTGGTTTCTCTTCCCCTCCCTTTCTCTTTTAAACCCTTTTATCTTTGTTTTTATTTTTTCTATTCAGTAAGCTTACTTTGGATATTAATTGGTGTGGCTTCTTTTGGTTTGTGTTCAGTGCTGAATCCAGTGCTTACAGCCAATCGGCTAAACTACCTAATTGGGTTTCAGGAAGGTTGAGATGGAGAGTGGTCTCCCCCTTCCCCGAATTTCAGCTTTAGAGGATCTGAGGGCTTCAGTTTTCCCTCTGCCTGTGTACTCTGAGGGATGGATAAGAGGGTGGTGGCAGCCTATGGTTAAGTGAGCCCCTGTTTACCTGGAAGGAAGGTGGAGCAGTTTGGCCGCTTAGCCTTCCATCACAGCAGGAGCTCTGAAGGAAGGGGAATTTCTTCCAAACTGAACTGATGGTTTCAATCTGGCATTCCCTTTTGTAAAGAAACACAACACACCTGGAAACTTAGAGGCTGATTTGAATGTTGTGGGCCTCAGGTTTTTAAACAGCCCCTTTAACTGCTATTTTATGCTGCGCTGCTTTTAAGTGCTGTTTTTTAAGGTTTGATTTTATTTTTGTATTGCCACATTTTTAAATTTTATTCGTAAACTGCCCTGAAAACTAATGTTGAAGGTATAAAAATTCCTTATTAATAAAATAAATGAACAAATGAAGAACAAACAGATTCCAGATGAGGACTCCCTGTAACCAACCAGTAACGATTTAAAGCACAAGCACATCTCAGGCAAATCCTTGTTGGAATCTGAGCTCCTGGGGGGGCGGGGAACAAAATTCAACAACTATGTTCCCCAGCAGCAGCAGATGTAGCAGCGGTGTGAACGTGGCGTGGGTGGCTTAGGCTAGTCCAGTAGGTTAAAACAAAACACAAGCCAGTTTCCTTAGCAAAAGGTTTACTAAAAACTAAGACTTGTAAAACAAAACAGGAACAGAGCATACACTAAATACAAAAATACTAGAGAACAGTATTTTGTGCTAAATACAAAAATACTAGAGAACAGTATGTTAGACAAAAAATAACTACCAGTCTAAACATACACAACCTTCTCTTATCAATACAAAGCTTACTCATAATCCAATGCATTTCTCCCAACCAACCAACACAGATACATTAATCACCTTATATACAATCCTGTATAGGCACACCCATGGTATGATGCAATGCCAGCTGCAAACAATTCCACCGGACCCGGCTCCAACGACCTTGTAGCCCAGTCAGAAAAAAACTGTAAGCCATGTTAACTGTGCCAAAGGTGAAATGATCTCATTCGATGACCTTGGACATATCTGCAGTTACTGGGCAGACTTTCTGGCACGAAGGCAAAACCAGAATATGTAACGCCATATTCCAACAATCCTAACATCATCTGTACGTTGCTGATCTTTCAGAAACATTTGATTCAATCGGCAGGGATAGATTCTGGATGAAGTTAGTGCAAACTATTATGGATCACAGTTTGTTTCTTGTGAGCATGTATTGCCTCAGGTGGCAAATAGGCATATCTCATTCTAGTAACGATGAGTCTGCCAATGGTGTTTACTGGCTCCATTCTTACTCAATTGTAATATTAAACTATGCCATCCCTGAGACAGAAGATGAGGGCTTTTTTGAATCCAGGAGGAGGTAACAGAACCTTCTAACAGGGACAATTGAAATAACTTCAAATGAGGTGAGAAACTGGATCTCGGATTGGCTGACAGATAACTAAATTCATTATGAGGAGTGGATTAACAGTTTATGGTTGTAACTTTGTGGGAAAGACCTTTTTCAACCTTGGCTCAAATAGCCTTGTTAAACCAGTTTTACTTCTGATTTTAAACAAGAAAAACCTATGGAAAAGAGAACCATTTCCTCTAGTAAAGATCATGATGTTGATTTCAGCATTGTCATTCCCCCTTGTACTGATCTGGAGATGAACAATGAAAAACAGTCTAATTGGAAACAGGTCTCCCAAGACTGGCCAATGTAGCTTTTGCTAGTTTGTTGTTTAGCAGCACATTTCTTAAAATATTAGCCATTTTCATATTTTGGTTTATATATGCTGTGCCATTTTAGTGAACAAAGATAATGAGTTCCAGAGGGTAGCTGTGTTAAGTCTATTGGGTGGTGCAGCACCTAATTGTGTCTGTTTGGCAGATGAAAGGAAAAAACCAGAGACACCACTTAAATGGGTTATTAAATTGGCCACAACTTTATTCATTTTGAATAGGATTGGTGGAGGCATAGGGCGTGGATCCTGCCATTGGGCAGCCTGGCTGCTGTCCAATTTTCCGTCCTGGCCCCCCTGCCTAGGAGTGTTGGTGGAGGATGACAGGGTCAGAGGTCCACCATGGTGCAGACCACTAATGTGAACCCCTTTTCCTCCACCCTGGATGTGTCAAGCTTGCAGCCACCGTGCTGCCCTGGTTGTGGTGCCACATTCACACAGATCCCTTAAGGGGATCCCACCACGGGGGAGCAGGGGCCCCAATCCCTCTCCCCCTCCCAAATTGATCCAGCCCAATGCCTATCATGCCACAAGAGGTGGTGTGTGTGTATGTCTTACCATTCCCCTGCCTCGCCGCCAACCTATTCCCCCTCTAGCCAATTTTTGATGCCATGTCGGATGTCATCTAACCAGAGCCGATTGCCCATGTCGGAGAGGTGCACGCCATCAGGCCTGTATAACTCTTCCCAGCTGAATGTGATGCCGCAGTGCCTAATAACCTGCCCACATCAAGTGCCTACGAAATGCCGCATGGCCTTGTTCATTTTCCTTCTAGCCACATCTACTTTTGCTGGCTCTTCCACCTATCACCAGACCTGTCTCCCCAGCAGTTTGGACCATATTATGGTTACACTTGGCAGATGCTGCTGCACCTCGAGGATGTCTCTCTGTGCTGTGATGATCAGATCAAGCCCCTTGCGTGCCCCCAGATTGTTCTCACCCAATTGGATGATGATGGTGTCCGGGAAAGTACGTGTTGCTGCGTGACCTAACACCATTGGTTTCAGTTTCATCCCAGAGCATGCCCCTCCTGCACAGCCAGGTAAGCCTTATCCCTTGATGCAGGCCTAAACCGATGTCCATTCCGACCAGTAGAGGCATGTCGCCATGCCCAATGTACGATGCTGTGCCTGCAAATCCAGATTGCTGTGGTTTTGTGCTCTGCAGCTATGAAACACATAAAATCAATGATGAGATGCCCTTACTTGAATATATGATGTCACACTGGCTCAGCTTGTCTGAGTGTGGAAAGCTAAGCAGGGTCATGCCTGGTTATTACTTGGATGGGAGACCCCTCCTCTAATTTCCTGCACTGAGCAGGGGGTTGGACTCAATGACCTTGTAGGCCCCTTCCAACTCTGATCTCCAACCACCAATTGCTTGTACAGTAATACCTTGGATTGTAAGTAACTTGGTTTGAGAGCGTTTTTCAAGACAAGCAAATTTTTAAATATTTATTTAAAAATTTTTGTCTTGATATACAAGCAATGTCTTGCAATACAAGTACTGTAGTATGGCTTAAATTAAAAATCTCTGTACAATTTTTTGGGGGGGAATTTCGTTTTGATATACAAGTGTTTTGGATTACAAGCACAGTTTCCAGAATGGATTACGCTCTCAATCCAAGGCATGACTGTATTTCTTTCCCTGGCACCCCCCATTGGGCTGCGGTTGTGGCTGCCCCAGTCCTGAATGAATGTGAACTGAACTCCTGGGATGAGTGTCCCAAAGAGCTGATCCCAGCCCTTAGTATGCTCACCAGTTGGTACCTGGTGAACAGTTTAGGTCCTGGCATATAAAGAATGGACCTGGGTTCCTGGGCCGCACAGCTAGAAAGGTCCTTGTTGCCCTTAGTGGGCATGAGCCCTCTGAAGGGGACTCCTTTAGGTGAACCAGACGACCCTTCCCCTTTTGATCCATCTTTGATTATCTGATCCCAAGGCATATGCCCTGTGAAAGTACTGTCACATCCCGAACATCTAGGGCCCGACCTGTGCTGTCTGACTTGGATGCAGCCACCAGTTCAATTACTGGTACTCGTAATACCCCCAAAAAGGCCAGGGTAAAGGTGTTGGTGTAATATTAACAACGTGCTTTGATTCTTTATTTACAGTACAGATGGGCTGCTATCTGGCATTGCTAGGCATTGTTTATGTGTAGGCTTCAGTGTGTTTGCCGTGTTTTCCTTGGCTATTCTTGGTAGTTCCCAGGGAGCGTGTGAAGCTAAGTTTTGTCATGTGATCTTTGCTGGTGACGTGTGTATGCTGGAGACAGCAGCCATGTTATAGGTACTGTTCCTCTCAGTCTGGAGTTGTATCCTCTCTGGATGTATAAAGCTTGCTGGACTTTTTCTTGCTTTGTTTTGTGTACTCTGCACATGGACTGTGTATATGGAATGCATACTCTAGTGATTACTTTCATCAGATGCATGGTGTATTATGGAGAGTTTCAGGTTTATAATGAAGCCTTCTTTATCGATAGCTTGCCTCCATTTAATTACTGAGGTAGTTCAGGAACTGTTTCTCAGTTTTAATAGGACAGCTACTTAGCACACTGGCTTTCCACATATAAAAGGTCCCAGGTTCAAAGCTGCGACATCACAGGTAGTGGGATTAGGAAACACCATTACCTGAGATCTTGGGCAGCTGCTGCTAGTCAGACTGAGTAGTTCTTAGAAGGACCAAGGTCTCTTATGTTCTTTTGTTACTTACTAGCTAATATTGGAACCCCATCATCCGAAGCTATATACATTAGATCCCCAGATGCTAAGGACAAATAACAGATGGCAGTTATCTAGGGATGTATCCGTGAGTCTCAGGGGGGGGGGGGCGCTGAAAGCAGGCCGAAATCGGCCTGCTCAGGGGCCCCCGAGACTCTCACGCCTTACCTGGCCACCGCTCGATCTATTGTTCCATGCCACACCGGCAGCGGGGGGTCCCATCGTGTCACTTCCAGCTGCCAGGAAGTGACGGGACGGGACCCTGTGCTGCGTTTTTAGTGTAAAAACCAGGGCAACCCAGCTTAAAACAGCCGCGATTTGCTATTCATGTCACTGGAAGTGACACAACGGGACCCCCCCCCCGCTGCCGGTGAGGCGGATCAAGCGGCGGCGGGGGGGGGATTTGTGCCTTGTGTGGAGGTGCTCACTGAGAAAAAGGCAAGCACCCCCAAGGTAGGTTTTTATATCCCTAGTTATTCCACCACAGTGTTCCCGAAGGAGTCTGGATGGCCATTGTTGGAGTCAAGAGGGCTTGGCTAGCCAGATCCTTGTTCTGATTCAGCAAGGCATTTAAAAAAAAATTTTTTTTAATCTTTATGTTGTTAACTGCAACAAATGAAGATTGATGGAGAAAATTTAACAGTGACTAGAAAACGAGAGGCATTTTTTTTCAAGAAATTTATTTAATATATTCATTCACTGCCCATCAGCCAAAAGGCTCCCTGTTTAACAGAGTGGGTTTTTTTAAAAAAAAGTTTTATTTGAATCCAACTTCTTTACAGGATAAGAATGAACACAAATCTGTTTCAGCGATGTGATCCATCCAACAGGACCTTTGCAAATGGCCAATGCACTCCTAAGAGCTATGCAGACAAATGTGGTTACTATGACAAAACAAAGAGTGAGTTTGCACCAGTTGCTTCCCAGAAAATTTCCCCAGGAACCATGTGAACTGGTTGGTTGCAAGGAAAGCTAGAACTTCAACAGAGAAGAACTAACTGACATTTCCAGATAAATCACCTTTTCCACATCAGCATAGTTTGAGGAGGATGGCTACAAAGACAGGCTGCTGACCTTCCTCAGAACTAACTTGTGGTGTGGGAAGAAGGAGAGAGAAACTTCCTTTCTCAACACTTCCCTGCATCAATTTCTGACGAAAGATGACAGCTTTTGCCCTCCTCAAAAAATCCACAAATGAGGAAGGAACCCCTGGTGGGCATTTGGGCAGTGGCTTTAGTCCTCCTTTAAGAGGAACAGCTGAAGTCTCTCCTGGCCAAGTGGACCTACAAGCAATTCCCATTGCTGCTCTTTAAAGATGTGAAGTATACGCAAATAAAGAGCAGGACAGAAACTTACGTAAACATGGAGGCAATTTCAGGAAGCCCATCACCCGGTAGGAATGGATGTAGTGTGGGCAAAACTTAACTCTTATAGGAGAGCGCTGAAGCTGAGCTTTGCTCATAGATCTCTACATTCTATTTAGGGAAGTGAAGGTGAGAAAGTTTCACTAATTCATAGAGCACTGATTGCCAAGTTAACAGTCTGACAAACAAATATCTTCAGAAAAGAAGTATAAGCTGGTGTCCACACACAGATAAATTAAAGAATAAGCTCATTTTAAAAAGCACTGATTAAAGATGTAATGCTTCATGACAAATTATAGAAATATCTTATTACCCTTGTAGTAGTTATTGCAATGAATAAGAGGGTGGGAAAGCCATTTTAAGTCCAGTAGGGTGCCCAATGTGGCTGCCCATAACCCTCTAGACTTGAAGGATTACAGGTATCTAATGGAAGGCGAGAAAAGTGTGGAGGCAAGGATAACTCTGTGCTCCGCTCACCCTCCAAAACATTTACCGTAGATAGCCAATTTTGGCTGTCTAAAGGAGGAGGGGCTGAGGCACCACCTGGATTCTTTGGAGGATGGTGGTGCCTCGGTCATTCTCCAGTCCCTGGAAAACCCCCTCAGAACCTGCTCCGAAGATGGCCTTCTGTATTCAGAGCCACAGCCGGCATGGAAAGAACTGCACCGGCTGCGAGGGAAGGCTCTCTGAAGGTGGAGTCCCTGTTGTGACCTTGGAGGGCTTTTACGAGGTCAGAGTGGAGACTCTGTGACTTTTCCTATGGCTGGTAAGATGGTGTCTACTGGCCATAGGATTGCACCCCTAGTCTCTATTAAATAGCTATAGCTATTAGTTTAATTACTGTTTGTAAAATAGCTTGTTAAAAGTGGAACATGGTATTTGAAACAAGAATGTACATATAAATTAGAGTCTAAAATTATGGATCTTTAATTCAAACTTTTTTTTATTAAAGTATGAATGCCTTTACATTGCAGAATAGTTTACATACACTGGAAAGCAATAAGCATATTTTCAAGAGGTGCGAGTCCTCCTCAGTATGTTCCCATGATCAACCTACATGCTGTAACACTGATCGCACACACACACACACACGCACGCACGCGCACACACACACACACACACACACACACACACACACATACAAACATACAAAGTGTACATATTCACACACAATGGAACAGACTTCTATAGCTATCTGCTTTGACTAGCTTTCATTTAAGGCTTCTGTAAGGTGCCCTAGTGCCCCTAACATTACCACGATTTATGAAGAAGACTGTATAAAGGAGCAGCATTACCTGCAAACTATTAATCAGAAGTTGGCCTTTAAACATTTTTTTTAAAAAAACCAACAATTTTCATAAGTTAAGAACCATTTCATCTGTGACCAGAAATGAGTTCAAGAAATATCACCATGAGGTTTTGAATCAGAACCAACCATCTGCTTTCAAACCTACGGTAATCTCAAAAGGATCCTTGACTTTCCACTGAAAGATGCCCTGGGATCATTATGGTAGCTCAAACTTGGCTCTTGACAGCCAGTGGTACAGATAAATGTACCACCAGGTAAATAAGCCAATATGGACTCAGTTGGTGGTAGGAGTGCTGTGGAACAAAGGTTTTCATATCAGGCCAGGACTGGGAGACAGCAAGTGACTAGCCCAACTAGTCATGGTCCAGGGTCTTTACAAACTCTCTTTCAACCTTCAGCAGTGATCCAATTATTGAAACAGGGATTCAAAGAGTGAGGTCACAATCAGATTCCCCACCCCTCACCCCACCTTTTGTTATCACTGCAGTTCATATTTTAAAAACTATGGGGCTATGTGGAAGTTGAGTGGGTGCAGGTACATTTAAAAAAGGTAAAATTAATAAAATAAAATAAAATATAGCATATGATTATACTGTTTAAATATAAGCATCTTTGAATATTCAAACTGTGAAATATGAATTAACCATAGACTGTTAATCTAAAAGGCTGCAGGTAGCTATTTCAGCCTGGAGGTGGCTAACTGGAATAGCTGTTGGCCACTGAATTGTATTCTGTGTGTGTATGCGTGTATGTGTAGAAACAGATCCCACTTGCTACTGCATTAGATGCTAGCAACAAATACTAAAGGATCTTATTGTTAAAATTGTTCAGTGGGTTTCATCAGGCAAATCGAAATAATTTATCTTTAAGAAATGAACCTGAACTCTAAGGGCTAAAATTGGGGGCTTGAAGGTAAAATGGACAAAGGAAAAAAAAGCGTTGTCACATTAAAAAAAAAAAAAAACAGCAGCAGATTTCAATGTAATGCAATTATTATAAAGATGCATATATTTTAGGGAATTTACTGAATTGCTTATTTTTTTTATTTTGAAAAGCTGATCAGTCAAGTGTTGGGAGTTCCATCACTCCCAAATTGAACTGTTGCTTATTCATCTATATGCTTCTATTCCCAGGGCCATTTCTGCTTTTGCTTAATCATCAATGAGTTCAAGTCAGCCATCATCAGATTCCAATTCTTGAGACATTTCCTCAGATGAGCTATTCCTGTGGATCCGGCCATCACTCTTCATGCTATGGAAAGTCTTCTTAAAGGCCTCCATCATGGCATGAGCCAACTTCTTGGCCTCTAGCTTGTTCTCACACTCTACGGCATGGCAGTCCATCTGGTAGGACAAATCGTCGTTGATCTCCCGATAAACCCAAGCAAAAATGTTTGGGCTGACATTGTGGTCGGCAGTGCAGTAAGCAATACGTGCAACCTGAAAGGTATCCATGTGGACAGTGGCCTCTCCTTTGAGGTCTAGATGATGAAGCCAAACTTGGAAGGGGCGGATTTCCAGGAGGGCATTAGCTGGGAAGACGTCCTCTCTGGCAAGCGTGTGCTTCTTCCACAACTCAATGACTGGTTTCTCTGTGCAACCTGACAAAAACTGCATCCCTGTTGTGGAAACTTTACCCAAGTATGTAACCTGAGAAAAAGAAAGAGAGAGAGAAACAAAGTTTGTCAACAAAAACTCTTTGGTATTTCAATTCTGACATTCTGTGATATTTCCACTGAACTCCCTCAGCAACATTTAAAATGTTCTATAGACCTTCCTCTGAAATCAGGCTATATTTAGCTTGTGATTTTCAAAGTTCGGCTGACAATGAATTAGTACATCATATTTCTTCAGACTCCAGTGCATCCAGGAGCCAAACAATGTAATGCAGAAAATTCTATTAAAAACTTGAAGACTCAGCCACCGAGCACATCCATATTAGCTTTGTAGTAATCAAATGGTTTCTCTCCTTTGACTTAAGAGTACAAAGTATCAGAAATGGCATTGCCTGAAGAGACAATGAACTTTCCTGTCTGAACCTATCTCCATTGATTGCTTCTATATGTAGGAGTACATCAAGAGGGCAAATACTCTGTTCTTACTAGCTAAGTGCCTCACCTTTTTCTCCTGTAACTTTACTGAACTAGGCTATCTTGAAATAATCTAGTAATGTATCAAACTAAGCTAATTGCAAGTGTAGCATAGCAAATTGTGTAATGCTGTGCATGTTTGCCCAGAAGTAGTCTTACTGAGTTCAACAGGGCTTACTCCCAAGCAAGGGTTCCTAGGATTGAAGCCCAAGAGACTTGAGTTGCAAACACTCTCCACATCTCAAATTATTTATTTTTATTTTATTTTTTTTGTAAATTTATGAGTTGTATTTCAGCCCAAATAGGGCCCCCAAGGTGGCTTACAGTTAAAACTTCTTAAAAACTTTAAAAGAGACGGGCAGCACCATCCAATGTGGCTGCCCGCAACCCTCCGAACTTGGAGGATTATGGGCATCCAATAGAAGGTGGGAGGAGCATGGAGGCAAGGATTGCCTCTGCACTTCCCTTGCCCTCCAAAACACTTAGATGGCTGATTTTGGCCATCTACCGGTAAGTGCTTTACCCCTGCTTGCGAGAAGGAGCGGCTAAAGCACTGCTGGGATTTCTCATATCCCGGCGGAGCCTCGCTCCTCCCCTCCCCATCCCCTGGAATGCCACCCCAGTGCTGGCTCCAAAGTCGGTCTTCCGTCTCCAGAGCCACAGCCAGTGCAAAAAGAACTGCGCCAGCTGTGAGGGCGCTCTGAATTCGGAGCCCCAGCTCCAACCTCAGAGTGCTTTTCTGTGGTCTAAGCTGGGGCTCTGAATTTTCCAACCATTTCCAAGGTTGGAGCTGGGGTTCCGTATTTTTCGTCTAGACCAGTGTTCTCCAACCTTGGGTCCCCAGATGTTTTTGGCCTACAACTCCCAGCATGCCCCAGCCAGCGTAGCTGGCTGGGGCATGCTGGGAGTTGTAGGCCAAAAACATCTGGGGACCCAAGGTTGGAGAACACTGGTCTAGACAGTGTCTAGTGGCCAGCCATAAGATTGCAGTGCACCCTTAAGAGATTTAAAATAGAAAAGGAAAGAGAGCTATATGTGGTGCAGGAGGAGTGGGGAGTGAAGGAAAAAATGCTACAGCACAAGTGTTGAGCATGTGGGTGCATGTATGGCCAATAACTCTGGAAGAGGAGGGTGCTGGTGGGACATGGCAGTCCTATTATAAGTTACAGGCAATGCTTTAGTGTAAATTGAGGGTAACCAAAAATAATTTCACTTGAGACAGCAAAACGTCTTAGGCCAAAAGTCCAGAGTTGTGCCAGCCCGTGAATATGATTGGCAGGATACATAGGGTCAAAGTCTACATGATGCTAAATGCAATTTACATAGCAGCCTTTGGACCATGGGGGGACAAGAGGGAAGGGAAAATTTAACTCTTTCTGTGCCTGCCACAGTCTGATGAAAGTCACCTCTCGGAAGGTGCTATTTGCATTTCAAGGGAAGCTTCCATTCCCTTGAAATACAAGTGGCACCTCATAGAGGTAGGGTTTTTTAAATTCCAGACCATGGCAAGAAGAGAAAAAGGATATTTGCACAGCAAAAAAATAAAATAAAAATGTGAACATCAATTGCATTCACATAATTAGTCCTGTCTACTTTGGCCCATAGATTCTCTGCTTTCGGGTAGGTAGCTACTCTTTTTTTCTGGGCTCTTACACTTCCACACCCAAGCACCAACCACTCTTAAAAGTTCCCCATGCTTTTTTTTGGGGGGGGGGTAGTTATTTTTTTTAAAGCCTCATCATAAAAATACCTTTGAAGAGCAATGTGTTTACGTTGTGCAAAACTGTAAATACTATGTAAGAAGAAAGAAAAGAACTCAGCATGAAAACAGTCCTCCGTGTTTCTGCAGCAGTTTGTAGCTTTTGTTGATGTCACACACAGAGAGACCCAAATGAGGCTATAATTAAAGAATCAACTTAAAAAATGTTATTGGAAATCCACTGTGGTTTATTCCTTGCCTGCCAAAAAGCAGTGAAATCTCAAAATGAAAGCCTTAAGTTGTTTTCTATAAATATTAATGATATGCACTGGAAATATTTTAGCCCCTGTGAGCATCTTATATTTGAAGGGGAGGGGGTCACTGGGAATTGCAACAGCAAAAACTGTTAACAAGGCTCAAGGACCTTCATTTCATATCACTAGTCCAAAGGGATTAACCTTCCCATAGCCTTATGGTGCTACTTAAAGTTCTAGCAGCTCTTTAAGCAAACTGGCCACGTTGATATGCCCCTCCCTGCCTGCTCCTTCTGAATAGTCTCATAAAAGTCCAAGGGGCTGTTGCTTCTTGAGTCTATAGTTTTTAGAAAATAAGCTAAATATTAAAAAAAACTGCCATATTCACAAACGTTAGTATATTATCTACAGCACCATTCTAATACTCTACATATTTTTATGCTAAACATCAAAAAACTGCATACTACCAGAAAAAGAAAAAGGAAAAAAAAAGAAATGCATGTTTGAAGAATGACAATCACGCAGTTGACCAAGGGTACGTGGGACTCAGATCTCAGAGGCTTTTGATACACACACTTTAGAAATGTTTAAAGCTGAAAACACCGAATTATTTCCAAAAAGTAGGCCTTGACTGAGCATAAAAGCATTTGACATTGTCGGAAGCCCCACCGGGAGAAAAAAATGCTTTGATGATGATCGCACATTAGCAATTCTTGCAGAGGACACCTGCCCAAAGTATGGCTGAGCCACTAATACAGAACTCAGGAGATTAAAAAAACAAAAACAAAAATTCATGGCCTTTTGGTCCTCGGAATCTCCATTATTCAGCTTAGGCTGATATACCAACTACATCCTTATCTGGACAGAGATAGCCTAGCTACAGTTATCCATGCTCTGGTAACCTCTCGTTTGGATTACTGCAATGTGTTATACGTGGGGCTGCCTTTGAAAATGGTCCGGAAACTTCAGCTGGTCCAGAATAGGGCAGTGAGATTGTTAACGGGGACTGGCCGACGAAAACATATTATGCCAGTGCTTTCTCATCTGCACTGGCTGCCAGTCTGTTTCCAGGCCCGATTCAAAGTGCTGATGCTAACATTCAAAGCCCTAAATGGCTTGGGGCCAGGATATCTGAAGGATCGTCTCCTCCCATATGTACCTGCCCAGACACTAAGATCTTCATCAGCAGTCCTTCTCCGAGAGCCCCTGCCAAAGGAAGTGAGACAGGTGGCTACCAGGAGGAGGGCCTTTTCTGTTGTGGCACCCCAGTTGTGGAATGAGCTCCCCAAAGAGGCTCGCCTGGCGCCTACATTGTACTCTTTCCGGCGCCAGGTGAAGACCTTTCTATTCTCCCAGGCATTTTAATCATTTTAATCTTGTATTTGTTTTAACTCTTGTTATTGTAATTTGAACTGCTGTTGTTTTTAATCTGTAGTTTTAAATCCTATATTTATATTTTATTGTATTTTATGGTTTTAACTGTTGTGAACTGCCCAGAGAGCTTCAGCTACTAGGCGGTATAAAAATGTATTAAATAATAAATAAATAAATAAATATTCTGCAGTTGCCGGGGTAGCTGTATTTATAATCAGGGCTTGAGATGAAGGACAAGACAATATTGTCCTCCTCCTTCCCACTGCACATTCCCTGGTTAAAGGGTGCAGGGCAGACTGTCTGTGAGGCATGCATAGCTCTGTCCTCAAAACACATCATCACTGTTTGCTCACTGGTCCACCCGGCCCTTGCTCATTGCTCAGGCAAAGGCTGCAATGTAGAAGTGGTGGCTGGCTGGCTGGCTGGCTGGCTCTGCCTACTCACTTACGTCAGGGGCATTTCCAAACAGTGCTGTTACATACTGGGAGAAAAAAGATAACGAGAGACAAGCAAGCTTTACCACCGCTGACATGATGAGAATGGCCAGGGTGGGGCTACCCCACCACCACCATCCCAGGTCCTACCATTAGGCAGAGTGAGGTGGCCATATCAGGTGGCAGATTTCAGGTGACAGGAAAGGGCAGCACATTATTGGTTCTTGACTTTGATATTGTTGTATTTTTTTACTGGCAGGGATACGGAAGAGTTGCTTGTGGGATTTCTGCCTCATGTGCCAAAATAACTTGGCTGGCTTTGGGTACTAGGCACCTCGATTTGGGTGCCTGGGGGTGCCATTTTCTGCTCTGCCTCTTGGGCCAGCCCTGTACCACCACCACCAGGACCTGCTTCTTGAGGGAGCCACCTCACTCTGCCTAAGGGTAGGGCTGGCCCTGTTCACCATTCAGTGATTAAACTAGGACAGCTGGGCTACAATAGTGGCAAACTGCTCCTTTTTATATATTTCCTTCCTCGATGTATTGCAATTTATAAAGCCTAGTAATTGGCCCTGAGATAAGGCCCACCCATCTCAATTTCATATGCATGAACTGTCAAATCTCTCTACTGACTTCACTGAAAATCTGACATTATATAGTAGTTTGTAATAAGGCCAGGTGATATATTTCATATGATATAGGAAACAGAGGTGGCGGGCGGGGACATCCTTAACACCATTTGCTTCAACTTAAGCAATAAAGGGCATTTTATTATCTCACTATTCTCCAGGTACAGGAAGAAATTACTTGATTACATCTCGTAGTAGCTTGAGATTTTCATATCATTTTTCAAAGGGGTTGTAAAAAGAATTCATCCCACGCAACTTTCCTGGCCTGCTAAAGTTGTCTGTATTCTTTCTGCCCTTTTCTCCTGTCAAATGGGAATTCCTATGCAAGTCCCCCACTGGCAAGCTTCTGCAATGATCTCAAACACAGCTGCAGCTTCAGCTATTAATAGTTATTAGGTGCATATGAACATGCTAACCTTTAGGGGAAAAACACAATCCATTTCAAAGAAGATTTCAGTTCTCTCCATAAGTACTGTAACAAAATATCAATATTTCACTCAAGGTGCAATCTACAGAAAAGAGCAGCATCTAAAAATTTTCCATCAGGATAGATGACCCCCCCCCCCACCTATTTGGCTTACAGAGATGAGAAAGATAAAATTTTAACCATTTAAACCAGTGATATTAATGTGATTTATTACTAATTACATGGTTTTTGCTTTGTGCACTGAGTTCAGAAAAGGTTACTTTACAATAGTGCTGCTCAATCTTTTTGGCAAGTATGCTGCAAGAAGAGGATGCGAACAGTTTTCTCTATAGCAGTGGTGGGTACGTAGATTGGGATCTCCTGGGGGATCTCTGCATGATTTGCAGTGGATCAGAAAGGGTTTCTGACTCCCAATTGTCCAACATCAGCAACAATTAAAAAGCTTTTTTTGAGCGGAGTGTCACCGGTATGCAGATGATACCCAACTCTATTTCTTTATAACATCTGAACCAGGTGTGGCCATGCAGTCTCTGGACCGATACCTGGATGCAGTGGTGGGCTGGATGAGGACCCGTAAACTGAATCTTGGCAAGATGGAAGCACTGTGGGTGGGTGGGTCACAGGTCCAGGAAATAGGTCAGCTGCCAGTTCTGGATGGGGTTGCGCTCCCGCTGAAGAAACAGGTCCATAGTGGGGGGTGCTCCTGCATTCATCTTTGTCACTTGAGGATCAGGTGGCCTCGGTGGTTAGGAGTGCCTTTTACCAGATTCGGCTAGTACGCCAACTACAGCTGTTTCTGCATTGTGATAACTTGCCATGGGGATACAGGCGTTGGTAACCTCAAGATTCAGTCCTGACATTTAGACGTCGTCTTAAAACCTATCTCTTTGCACAGGCTGTCCCTAAAGCATGACCCAGCCAGCTACAGTTTTTAGCACACAGCAGAGTGTGCAGTTTTACCGCTGATTAATTTTGTGATGTGTTGTTTTATTGTTATATTTTATCGATGTTCTGATGCCATTGCACTGTATGTTCACCACTTTGATACCTCTGTGGAAAGTGGTAGATACATCTGAGTAATTAATTAATAAATAAAGGTTGCTGAAAAATCAGGAGTGTATTTTTGTGTGAAAGGATTTGTGAGCTTGGTTCTAGATTTGATCCAGTGCCGGCTTCAGGTTCCTGTGGGCCCTTGGGCAAGGCCCCCTTTGGGGGGGGGGCTCCCTCACTGAGTCTACCTTCTCACCGCCATTGTCACCAGCTCCTATTGCTCCTCATCCTCTTTCTCATCATTGCTACCTCTTGCTTGCTTGACAGGCAGAGAGCCAGTGAGCAAGTTGGCAGCGGCATCTACTTCTCTTCCTTCTCACCACCCACTGTTGTCTCAGCCAGAGTGAGAAGCAGGTGAACAAGCAGGTTGCAATAGTGAGGAGGAGGAGCAAATCCAGGGGGCTCTTGGCAGTGGGCCCCTGCTTGGGTGTGGGCCCTCAGCAGGTGCCCGACCATGCTTGCTGGATTGTATGGATTGTAAACTTCTGGGCCGAGCATGTGCGCCTTTATTCATAGCACACGGCCACCCACCTAAGCCACTATTTTGCACCTGGCTCCAGTTGGTGGATCTCAGGGTTCTAGTAAAAAACAAAATAGGTCCTGGAAGCCTGAAGCCTGACCACCCTTGCACTATAATACATATGCAGCATCTCTGTACTTGGATGTAGGTTTGCCTCTGGTCTACTGAGCTGGGAAGCGGGAAGCAGAGCAGCACTGAGAATCGGTCTAGAATGCAGGCCTGACTGTGAATGTGCCTGTGTGTGGTCAAATGCCCACTTATTAAGATCTGCAACAGGGGCCCTTTTGTTAGGGTGACCACTTATGCATTGCCAAAAACGAGGACATGGGTCTGTATAACATTTACACATCTTAATTTATTTGGACAGATGCAAATTTAGAAATGCTTGCTATCATTTAAACAGAAATACAATACAGTACTGTATAGCTCATCACAGTCAGTGGCGCAGCTCCCTCTCTCCTTTTTTATTTATCTGGTGGCAGTGGTGGCTCTGCTCCTCCTCCTCCTCCTAGCCTGGCCTGCCCTGGGCTAGCAAAAGAAAGTGCTGGGCCAGGCACAATACCACGCTATCTTGAAATAACGTTTTTTCAACTTATGTCTTGAATAGCAGTGATAGGCCTGTGGCTCACGCTGGCTCAGCTTGTCTGAGCGTGGAAAACTAAGCAGGGTCAGGCCTGGTTATTACTTGGATGGGAGACCCCTCCTCTAGTTTCCTGCATTGAGCAGGGGGTTGGACTCGATGGCCTTGTAGGCCCCTTCCAACTATATGATATATGAAATCTATGAACCTTGCCCCAATCAGATGTTGCCTTTGGGGGAATGTGGACAATGAAGGCACAGGAGTGGCAGCCTTTACATTAAAAGTTATTTTAAAATGGTGTGCTGCAGCGCAGGCTTGCCTGACCAGCTGCCACAGCGATTCCTTTTGAAGCCGGCAGGGCAAGCCTGCAGCCAGGGTCAGTCCAGAAACAAGGAGAGGGGGCTGCTGCTGAAAGTTAAGGGGGTCATTTGGGGGCCCTCGGAACCCCGGACCTGCGCCCTGAGGTCTGGCCCTGGCTGCGCCACTGAGCATAGTGGAAAGACTGTGATCTGTGTGCTTGCTCAGTCTGCTGTCCAAGTGCTAGCTGTTGATGGGCAACTTTGAGGCCCCTGCTCTATCTTCTTTATCATTAAACTGGACTTGGACTGAACAGTCTTTCAAAGGGAGGATGCCTTCAAGTAAATTACTGTCCTCTGACAGCCCATCAAATAGAGGGCTGTACTCTGACACACCCTCCTTCTTGTGTGTCCCAATGACACCTGAAATACATCTGTTCGGGCTAGGGAGATGGCCTTTTCGGTAGCTGTGCCTAGGCGTTGGAAGTCACTCTTGAGGGAAGCTCACCATGCCACCATTAATGGCCTTTCACCATACTGTGAAGACATTCCTTTTAAGGAAGGTGTTTGCTTAAATGTTTTAATTTGTGGGGAAACGTTTGAAGTGTTTTATTGGGTGCTCTTTAATCTCTCCCGCTGTTTAGTTTTTATGGCATTTTATTGTAATTGAGTGCTCTTAGCTGCCTTAAAGTCTTCTGAGGGAAGAGGGGATAAATGTTTTATAAATAATAAAAAATGTAAATGATCACCAGACCCACGGGCACTCCTGTATAGGGCTGTCACAAAAAAATTCCACCTGCTTCTGCCAGAGGTTGTCCACCCGTGATTTACAACACCTTCTTGACACTTTTTAAACAATACAGAGCAAAGAATTCCTGAATATTGAAATTGGCACTGAACCACTGGACTCTTGTTAGGCGATTAACTGAGAGCCAAACTAGATGCAACAGCAAGAGAACCATGATCCGATCCCCCATTATTTTTATTTTATTTTCCCAGGGTTTTAAAATGTATTGTTGTTTTAGCATGTAGCATTATATTTTAGCTCGATCTTTGTCCTATATATCCTTGCCTTTGTAATGCCTCCCTGAAAGCATTGCTGACGGGCAGTATATAATTTAAATGAAATGAAAATATTTTGACAGGTTAATAGTAGTTGAGGGAGGCAAATCTGATCAGGACTAAAGTGTTGAGGGGGATGGGTAGCACTTTCTTCCCCAGATCATTTCCCCCAGTAAAAATCACCTTCCCACCCAACGGCACTATTTGCTAGTGGGGGTAGACATACAGGTATGGAACTTGGATGTTTTCCAACCACAGGGAGTAATTTTCATTGGGGAAATGGTGTGGAGGGAAGCGTTATCCCCTTCTCCACCATTATGGTCCTGAGCCAAGTAATCACACACACACAGCTATTAAACTGTTTTAAACAGTGGAGGATCTGATCACAGCTCTCCTGCTGTCACTTCCAGTAGCACCCTGCCTGAGAGCTTTTCCATCAGTACACATTATTTTTGCACATTTTTGCATTGTGCTGCCCCTGCTTAAATGACTGAGAATGTACAAGGGGACACTGGATTGCAATAAATGCGTTTTTCATTCAATCAAATATTTTATAATCTATGCTTCTTTTTAACACTTCCGCTCTACATTCTTCAGGCAAAATACTTTGGGTTTGTTTTCAGCAGCCTTCAATTTTTAACTGAGTTTAGAAGTGTTAATTCCTTAGCCTGTTACAAGATAAATGACTGGTTGGCTTTCTAACGGTGCCCAGCCCAGTGTGGCTTATCCTATAATTACATTGAAAAACTTTAGTAGATGGAACAAAAGATACAATTTATTTAGGGAAACTCTTATTCGACTGCTCTAAATGTTGGTTGCCTTTGCAGACTAATTAGCTGAAATGTCATTAGGGAAAATATTGCTCGCCTTAGACCAAGATGAGATACACAGATAGTAATTGTCAAGGGATGTACTTATTACATTACGCAAGAGCAGTTACCCCACAGAGTCTGGAACAAAATGATTTCACAATCATACTATACTAAAGCTAAATCTTTACTACATCATTTTATTCTGGAATATTACACTACGCTAGCGCAAAGGCTGAGGTCCAAAGAAGAACAAGAGAACTTAAGAACGCTTGGTGGAAAAAGAAAGCTGAAGAAATTCAACAACTTGCAGAATCTCATGATGCACGGGGCTTTTTTAAGGCCACAAGGGCCATTTATGGACCAAAAACCTATGGTACAAACCCTTTACAATCAAAAGATGGCACCAAACTCTTAAAAGACAAAGAGTCTATTGCACTGCGTTGGAAAGAGCATTATTATGACCTTTTAAATCGTAAGTCTAAGGTGGATAATGAGATTTTTTCGCAAATCCCGCAAAAACAAATTAAAGAGGAACTTGCAATACTCCCCACTTTGGATGAAGTAAAAAAAGCCATTAATCAAATGAAGAACAACAAAGCTAGTGGACCAGATGGGATTCCTGCTGAAATCTTTAAAGAAGGGGGCCCCGAACTTTTACAACATCTTCATAAACTCATCGAAAAAATCTGGATAAGAGAAGAGATCCCAGAAGACTTCAGGGATGCCATAATTATCACCCTCTTTAAGAAGGGTGATAGAACAGACTGTGGAAACTATCGGGGCATTTCTCTCTTAGCAACCGCAGGTAAAATATTTGCTAGGATTCTCGCAAACCGTCTTCTATCTATTTCAGAAGAGATCCTCCCTGAAACTCAATATGGTTTCCGCCCCTCTAGAGGGACAGTAGACATGATTTTTACTGCACGTCAGCTCCAAGAAAAATGCCGGGAGCAAAATCAACCCCCTTTATATGGCATTTATCGATTTGGCTAAGGCCTTTGATACTGTAGACCGTACAGCTCTCTGGACTATCCTTATGAAAATTGGATGCCCCAATAAATTTGTGAATATCTTGCGACTTCTCCATGACAACATGACGGCAACGGTTTTGGACAACAACGGCTCTCATGGTGCTCCATTTAAAGTGGGATCAGGTGTTAAACAGGGATGTGTTATCGCCCCAACATTATTTGCCATTTTCATCGCCATGGTTTTACATCTTGTCAAGGGGAAACTTCCCACCGGTGTGGGAATTATATATCAAACAGATGGAAAGCTTTTTAATCTCAGCAGGCTGAAAGCAAAAAGTAAGGTAATTACAACCTCCGTTGTGGAACTTCAGTATGCTGATGATAATGTGGTCTCCGCACATTCAGAGGATGATCTCCAAACTATCCTAAATGCTTTTGCAGAAGCATACGAAAAACTTGGTCTCTCACTTAACATCAAAAAAACCAAAGTGCTTCATCAGCAAGTGCAAGCCAATCCTTTGGTGATGCCATCTATCCAGCTTGGCGGGACAATACTGGAAAATGTCGATCATTTCCTCTATCTTGGCAGCTATCTTTCTGTTACAGCTAACATCGACAGTGAAATCCAGCATCGTCTGAGCTCCGCAAGTGCCGCATTTTCTCGAATGAAACATAGAGTGTTCGAGGATCGGGATATTTGTAAGAAGACCAAAACACTGGTTTATGAAGCCATTGTATTACCAACTTTATTGTATGCCTGTGAAACATGGACTATCCATAAACGTCACTTCCACCTCCTTGAAAGGTTTCATCAACGTTGCCTCCGGAAAATCCTGCAAATTACTTGGGAAGATAGGCGAACAAATGTCAGTGTACTGGAAGAAGCAAAGACTACTAGCATTGAAAAAATGATCCTTCAACGCCAACTTCAGTGGACCGGTCATGTTGTTCGAATGCCTGACTGCCGTCTCCCAAAGCAGTTACTTTACTCCCAACTCAAGGATGGAAAGCGGAATATCGGTGGTCAATATAAGAGGTTTAAAGATGTTCATAAGGCTAATCTAAAAAAATGCAATATAAACATCGCAAACTGGGAAGCTCTGGCCCATGAACGATCTACCTGGAGGTTGGCCTTTCACAAAGGTTCCATGGACTTTGAAGAAGCCCGAGTGCAAGGTGAAAGGGAGAAACGTGCTAAGCGAAAAGCACGTCAAATGAATCCTTTACAGGACCATCTTCTATCTGGTAACCTGTGTCCCCACTGTGGGAAGCTGTGTGGATCTAGAATTGGCCTCCACAGTCACTTACGGACCCATCGCTAGAGTCTACACAATCTTCTTTAGAATTTCCTCCTCTTATCCCGGAAGACAATCTTACTCGGTCACGAGTGATCGCCTGATGATGATTACACTAGGATCAAAAGTTTAATGCATGGGTCACACTCGGTAAAGTTTGGTTGATGAGTGGAAAATTGATCCATTTGCCAGGTGGGGCTATTTTTTGGTTAGTCTATGGGTTGGATCCAAACTATATTAGTTGCATTTAGTTCCCATTGAAATCAGTAGTGCCTCACTTAGTCACTAACTTTTCACCTTTATTTCAATGGGACCCATGTACAACTAACTTAATCTGTATCTAGCTCTATAATTACACATGTTGTTTTACATTTTTAACTATTTTTATGTTACTGATTATGAGCTGCCTTCAGAGGGCTTTTGTCTTGAAAGGCAGCATTAAAATACTGAAATAAAGAAACAATACATTCTACTCTTCCAAAATTCCAGAGGAGGAGTAGACCTCCTGTTGCATGCTCCAAGGCCCCTGATGCATTAAGGGCCAGCAATACAGCCATCTCCTTAGTGCACTGGAGGCCTCGGAACAAGAGAGAGGAACTTCAGGAAAATGATAGGTTGCCAAGTGATAGCATCAGGCTGCCTCTTGTTTTCCAGAGGTTCCTCTCGCTTGTCCTGAGGCCTCTGGTGCACTAAGGACACTGCTATATTTCTGCCCCTCAATTGCACCAGATCATGACCTTGAGAGGTGCACCAGAGATCTGTTAGGCAAGAGTGCCACCTGCTCAGTGCACTGGAAACTAAGGAAAGGCAAGAGGAAGCCTTAGCATGGACTAGGGGTGGTTCCTTATTACTCCCGCAGTATGTCGGACACTTCCAGCCATGTGATGGGTACAGTCTATGCTGCATGTACCTGCCTGCTGCTTGATATATTTCCAGAATAAGCAGAGAGCCTCATAAAAACTAGGGGGGTCCTAGGGTCACTCCAGCTTCTGGTAGGGGCAGAACTTGCCCCATTCCTACTTTATAATATGCATTGTAGTGAAATATTGCCGAAAGGATAGAGTGTCGTAAGAAAGGTTAAACATCAACAAATCTCTGAAATGCCAAGAAAGTTCCCAAAGATTAAAAACAGATTGAAAAAAAATTAGATACAAAACAAAAACAAAGCAAACACTGCCGTCAAAGAGGCCAGTGACATAAATGGGTTATCAAGGAAATAAGGTGCAGTCTAGCAAGCAATTCTGAACACCTCCTTCATGATTCAATGTGAGATGACAGGATTCAGTGTTCAAAATGCTTTCTTTCTTCTTATTTATTTATTAAGGTAACTGAGTTGGGAAAATATCCCACTTCATACCCCTTAAAGTTATATTCCTGTGGCTTACGCTGGCTCAGCTTGTCTGAGCGTGGAAAGCTAAGCAGGGTCAGGCCTGGTTGTTACTTGGATGGGAGACCCCTCCTCTAGTTTCCTGCATTGAGCAGGGGGTTGGACTTCGATAGCCTTGTAGGCTCCTTCCAACTCTATGATCTATGAAATCTATAAGATGGTTAGAAGCCAAAAACCTGTTCAGTTCAAAATGTTTAGTTGACCCTTTAAATTTTTACGGTCAAAAAGTCACCATGTACACCTTTTGATGAAAACTGCTCTTCCTCCTATTATGCTTCTGTTCCTCCATCCCCTGGGCAACTGCGTACTCCACCCAAGGTCACACCAACCCCGCCTTGCTGTTGCTGTCCAGTAAAATTACTGCACTGTGCAAAACCAGCGAGGAAGCTTACAGGTCAAAACACTTCGTGTACATTGCAAAATAAGATGGTATCACAGTGTTCAAGGATTTATTTATTAATTACATTTATATCCTGCCTTTTTTCCTGCAAGGAACCCAAGGGGGCTTACATAATCTTCCTCCTCCTCTCCATTTTATCCTCACAACAATTCTGTGAGGCAGGTTAGGCTGAGAATCAATTACTGGCCCAAAGTTAGCCAGGGAGCTTCATGGCTGAGTGGGGACTAGAACCCAGATCTCCCGGGTCCCAGTCCAACACTCTAACCACTACGCCACACTGGCTCTCGAGATGTAGGATGGGCCTACATCTTGTTTAGAATGCTGTAGCCTCCCTTGGATAAAGGAGAGTCTAACTATTTCCCACTATCTTGCTGATCAAGATGCCTTTCCTAGTTGTGAATAGCAAGATGTATTTCAGTGTTTGCCTTAGTGTTATATTAAGACAAAAGAAATGCTTATGCTGACTTGGCTGCACTGGACTTGAAGTGGAATATTTCTCTAGTGTTTGTGGACTACAAGCCTTATTTTCAAGAAATAATGTTCTTAGAATAAAACAAAAAGGCCATGTCTCAATTTGCAGTTTGCAACAACGCTGTCAAACTGAAGCGAAATCACTAGCACCCTTCGACATATCTGAAATGCAGGAGTAAAGAGAACATAGCCTCCTGCACAGTAAACATCATGATGGCCACTCAACAACATCTTAAAATGCTACATATTCAGGTACTATTCCATTTCACACCACTACTTTCAGATTGTCCTGTGTATTTGGGTATTTGACCACTTGCAGTATGAAAGTCACACCAGGGCAGAAATGTATTATAATTTTAATTTATTAAAAATGAATAGTGTGCCTAAACACCATTCTCTAAGACAGAGATGGGCAGAAGGTAGAATGTGGCCCACAAGCCAATTTCTTGTGGACCACCTACTACCTGCTGTTTCTGGGATTCTTGCAAAGACTTCAGGGCTTTGTGGATCTTGATTTTATCCAACAGTGCACTTACATTCTTAAGCAAGAGGGTAGATTCAGAAACACATAGTAGCAGTAGCAGTAAGCAAATACTTAATATCTGTATATTGCTTCCACTTCAAAAACATTACCATGGTGTGATATCTACAACAAACTTGTACAGTAAGCTGATATTATTATCCTCGATATTGCAGGTGGGGGGGCTGAGATTTAAAGAGAGTGTGGCTTATAGATTCATAGATTATAGAGTTAGAAGGGGCCTACAAGGCTATCGAGTCCAACCCCCTGCTCAATGCAGGAAACTAGAGGAAGGGTCTCCCATCCAAGTAACAACCAGGCCTGACCCTGCTTAGCTTTCCACGCTCAGACAAGCTGAGCCAGCTTGCCTAAGTCCACCTAAAGAGTTCATGACACAGGCAAGATTCAAACTGGGAACCTTCCTGATTTGTAGCTCATTCTCCTAAAGCGACCTTCTCCAACCTGGTGCCCTCCAGATGTTTTGGACTCCAACTCCCAGCATTCCTTATCAATGGCCATGCTAGCTAGGGCTGGTGGGAGTTGAAGTCCAAAACATCTGGAGGGCATCAGGTTTGGGAAGGTTATCTTAGACCAGGGGTGGGCAAAATGTGGCACATGCCCCAGATGTGCCCCCTCCAGCCCTCAGTGCAGCCCCCGCTACCCCCACCCCAATTTTTTATTTAATTATTATTTTTTTAATTTAAAAAGCATCTGGAGCATTACCGAGTGCCAAAAAGGTCAAATCTAGCTGGTTTGCAAGCTAAATTTAACTCTTTTAGGACTCAGTAGTGGTTTTGGAGCCTTAAAAGGGTCGAATCTAGCTTACAAAGAAGCTAGATGTGACCTTTTTGGCACTCTGTAGTGCTCTGGATGCCAAGTTTTTTGTTTGTTTTTTAAATTAAATTAATTTTTTGGGTTGCTTGGAAGACTGTGGCTTGTGGTGGGATCCGGGCGGGCAAAAATGCCCCCTGGACCTTCCAAAGTTGCCCTAGCCCTGTCTTAGACACTGTCTAAGACACAGTTGCCTTAGTTATTCCTTGTTAAGACATCCTGAATATGCACACTTGCTTCATAAATACAACACAAGCTGATGGACCATGAGGATTCTATTTTAAAAAAAGGATAAACTGGACCATTCAAAGACGGAGGTTAGCCCACTTCTACTTGAAGGTATGATAAGCAAACAAAGCTGGTCCCTCTCAACAGTTCTAGCCTGCTGGCCCAGAATATTCAACTACATCTAAGAACTGCAAAAAGAACAACATTAATGAAAGCAATATGCTGCATGGTGTAATAAGTGCCAGAGAAGTAGTGAAGACAGACATCACGAAAAAAAAAGTTATATTTTTGTTCCCCAAACCAATACTTTATGAGGAACAGAAATATGAAAACATTTAGAGCCCTGTGCAGGACCGATACTGCATTTCAGCAGAACAGCTCAGGGGACAAAAATATCCCTGTGTATCTCTAATTTGCCTCTCCCAGGTCTGCCAAGGTTAAGCCATTATCTGCAACAGAGCACAAGCACTTGTTGGGACAAGTTTAAGCTGCCCAAGAGCTTAGTATCACACATCACTCCAGTTTTGCTTTTAAGCCTAGCCATCAAGCAAGATGGATCCTTTGACAGCTCTTCTTCCCTGCACCATTTATGGACCTTCTTGAAATCCCCAGTGTGCACTAAGAATTCATCACAAAATATCTACCAAAAAAAAATAACAACACACCCTTCTGCAACATCTATTTATTGAATCATCAGATCTCTCTGATAGGCCCATTTACTATCTATTCCTAAGAATTCAATTTCCTCTCAATTAACTGTAGGTGCATTAAATTGTAAGAAAACCCCAGAACATGTGCATATAATAAGGGGAATATCAACCATCTTGGTTGATAAGCTTAAAAATCAGCATGAATCAACATGGTTTAGTGTAGCCTCCGCTAACCTGGTGCCCTCCAAAAGTTTTGGACTTCAACTCCCAGCAACCCCAGCCAGCATAGCCAATGGACAGGAATGCTGGGAGTTGTAGTCCAAAATATCTGGGGGGCACCGGTTGGGGAAGGATGGTATAGTGGTTAGACTCTTGGACTTCGTGGATCAGCAAAAATATGAACCCAAACTGAATTAAGTTAATAGGGTGACCTTGGGCCAGTCACTATTTCTCAGCCTAACCTACCTCAGAAGGTTGTTGTGAGGATAAAATGGAGGACAAATGCTACCCTGATCTCATTGGAAGAATGATACATTGGAAGAATGATACACATTGGAAGGGAACTTAAATGAATGTAAATTTGATTTCCGGTTCAACATGGAGATGTAAATGGACCAAAATCATTTAAGGGGTCAAGGGAGCTCAAACACCCTTCCCTTACTGAGAGCCAAGCTAACCCCCATTGCTTTTAACGTGGCTTGGTCATGACCAGCTTTGCTTGGGGCAGGACCATGGTACTAGTTCCGACACATTTGATTCTGGCTCCAGTCCTGGATGTTGGCTCACCAAGTTTAATTTATTGATTTGTTACATTTATGTCCTGCCTTTTCCTCCCAGGTGCCCAAGGCATGTACATGATCCTCCTCTTTGTTTTATTCTCACAGCAACCCTGTGAGGTAAGTTAGGCTGAGAGTGACTAGCCCCAAATCACCTAGTGAGAGTCATGGCTGAATGGGGAGTTGAACCCAGGTTTTCCCAGTCCCAGTCCAACATTCAACTACACCACACTGGCTCTCTCTAGTGCTTGAAATTGTATATGTGAAAGCTTGCATTTGTTTCTCACTCGCTTAATGCCTTCGCAGATGGGTGGACTATAAATTGTTGAAACAAATCAAATTTCATTCCCAAATGATACAAAACCTAAGTACATGTAACTGATTTGCTCACATTCATTCCTTGTTGTTACTCCCCTTTCCTCTTCTGTTTTTGCTATCTCCACCACTGCAGGAACTTACACTGCAAGCTCCTTGGGACAAGGACCCAACTTTTGGCTTTTGTTACTCTGCATACCACCTGATCAGCTGTGCCACCTGATCAGCTGTGCCACAAAATAGTGGATCTGGCGGACAATATTCAACATGGAGGCCAGGATGTACAGTTTAATGGAGCTTGCTGCTGTAGATGCCAGGATACTTTCTATTTCAGTGCTCACTGCTAGTCCACATCACATTCAGAACTACACTGGCTTCCATGGCATTCCAAAGGCTTGGTTAAAGTGATGCACAAAAAGTGTGTGAAGTTTAATTAGTGCTTTTAAAAAAAATACTAGTGCAAAAACTTATGCCCGCTCATCATGACCCAGAACATCCTAAGCACACAATGCCATTACTACAAGCAGGAAACAAAATTTAAACACAAACAACTACATTATCTAGCAGCATGAAAGATGTGAATTCCTCCTATATATGCCCCAGTTACCCTATGCAAATGACACAGGAATACGAAAATGTGCATTACATGAAGGGGAATGTAAATACGATTGATGCAAAACAAATGCACTATAAGCAATGGGACCCAAAGCTACACAACATAGCCAGGAATCATGCAATGTAGAAATAGTTTTGAGAGTGTAAAAATGGTGACTGGTGTCAAAAGTAGGTATTGTTGGGCACCTGCCAAGGCCACATTCCTGAAGGGGGCCCTAGTGTCAACCCTCGGAGGCTTCTGGCTCTGCTGCTCTTCCTCCTTGCCGTTAATACTTGTTCACCTGTCCCTCTCCAAGCATGCAAGCAGTGACCAGAGTGAGGAGATAGAGCACTATCCTTCATTTGCCTTGCACTCTCCCTCTGGCAGTTGTACATATTGGGTCCCGAAGACGAGCATAAGTGGATAGGCAGTGGGGAAGTGGATAGGAAGTGAGGAAGTCAGTGGACTCACTCAGGTAGAGGGGGTCCACTGCGGGAATCTTCTTGCCCAAGGGTCTACCAAGACCTGGAGCCAGCACTGGGGCATAGATCTCTACTACTGCAATTTCCCCAATATGAGTTATGTTAGAACTATCATTACGCTAATAACAGATATGGTTACCCTAGGAAACTGACATTTCAACTCTCAAGCTTAACAGATTTGACTAGAATGTGCAGAAAAAACGAATAAGAAATGGTGGATAAAACTGCTGTTTAGTAAAGATCACATTCACTGAGGTACATGGGAGATAGAAGATTTTGTTTCCACACATTATAAGACTTAGTGTGGGGCTCTAAGAGGTGGTAAATTCAAAACACTGGCCAGTCCTTAGCAATGGTTAAGAGATTGGCGACAGGCGATAGGATCACATGCTCTCTCTCCTCTCATGCATACATTCCTCCTATCATCCTTAGCCATGGTTCACCACAACATCTGCAGTGATATTAAGCAAGGTTAAGCAAACCTGGGATCACTCCATCTCAGCATATGAAACACCTACAAACAAACCAAATGCTTTTTTCTTCCCTCACACTGAGCAAAGATTCTTACATAAAGGATTATAATAGACCCAAATGTCATTAAAGGTACTCATAATGGTAATGATATAACTTCGAATATATGAGAGGTATCCTAACCAACAAAACCAAAAGCTTATTATGAATGTGATCTACATAACTGTGTATTTCCTGATAGTCTACAAACAACAACAAAAACAACTACAACCTGACTGAACAGCTCCTATCTTAAGCAGAAGTAGGCATAGTGAATTGCAGTAGTCAAGGAGTTATCTGGATATTTTTGTACAGCATTAGCAAAAGCATTTCAAACAGCAGGAAACAAGCAAAATGTTTGTACTCAATAGGTACAATTCTGTTGTTAGTCTACATTCTGCACTTTCATTAAAAAAATGAATATACTTTTACAGATCATGCACGTGTCAGTAAAGAGATTTTTGTTGCACAGGTGCATATGGGTTTAAAAGAATGCCAGGAGTATTTCAATCTATGAATCAGATGGCTAGATTGTTTTTTTCACAGTCCTAGACCTCCCCCTTATTTGTCTTTTTCAGCTTTTACCACCCGGTGCAACTATTTGTTCAAACAGCAGCTCTGGATACAGGTTACACATTACGACTTTGCACCGATGTACAGGGGAATAAGAAAGGCTCCATTTTGCACTTATCAAATGGCATCAGCACATAATTTGCTGTGTCCACCAGGGTCCTGATGTGTGCAGACTTTAGATATTGTGGCTGTCACTCATGAAGTCTGAAGTGATTTATTTGTGAGGCATTAAAGTGCATCTCGGGAGACAAAGGCACTTCATAAAAATGACATCCTCCATAATATGCAGGTATTTTCCTTTGTCTTTGTTGCCAAATTTGTCTAGTTTTGAGTCAAAACAAAGGGCTGCTACTAGAAACAATTCAGCTTGTAGCATTTACAACATCTTCTTGGTTTGAAGCATACAGAATGGTATCAGGAGATTCAACAAATTCATAAAAGAAGCAGCGAGGTGAATTGCCATCTTTGCCCATCTACACTCACTGCCATTCTTCCTAGCAGGGCTGTGCATTCCTCACACCCATGAGGCTTTTGGAACCAATTGCCTTGCAGAGAAGAGCCGCAGGACCATCCACTTGGGGGGGTGATAGTGTCATCTGGGCCCCCCTGAGCCTTGCTGCAGTAGGAGTGGCGATGTTGGAGGAGTCCAGCCAGGCCCACGAAAGCTGAGGCCCCATCCTGTAAGGCTATTACATCCATTTCCAGAAGGTTGGTTTGCACACTATTTCTCAGAAGCCCACTGAGGCCTGTTTTGAACTGTGAGTAGCTGGTCATTTTAAGAACTTTGTAACATTAAGAACTGGTGCCTGGGTTTGCTCCTTTCCCCTTTCCCGTTCCCTCTCCCTCCCCACCCCTTTTTCTTTTTGTGATGTGTTTTGTAAGCCAGTGATTGTAAGCCTGAGGACAAGGACTATCTGTGTGTGTGTTTTTTTGTTTATCTTTAAGCCACTCTGGGAGAGTTTCCAGCTGAAGAGCAGGATAAAAATGTTTTAAATAAATAACATAAAACATTTTAAGTCTGTAGACTTTTTGGAAACAACAATATTGGTGATAAAATAACTTTAGAAAAGAAAGTATAGGCCCACAAAGTCTGAGGAGTGATCATTTGCAATTTTCCCTTACGTATGGGTGAACAGACACAAATACTAGAAGCAACTGAATTTGAAAATCTCAATAGGTACAATTTTAAAATCCAAACGTCTGTATGCTATTTATAGCAAAGAGCAAATAATCCCTGCACTGCAGTTTCATTCTTCACTGTCCTTATTTCATTCCCTTGGACGTTCGCATAAAGACACAAAGTATCCTGTCTCACATGTTATTGTTATTGGGACTCACTGTGCTCAGATGCAGGAAGATTCTTGGAAGACAGCTTGATCACTGAGCTGTCAGAGAGTTGACCTTAGGATCAGCAGTCTTGCAGAGAAACTACACATGTGGAAACTAGCTTCAGTTTTTAAGGAAGAGCCTATCAGTAGCTTCTCTGCCCACAGAGTTCTTGAGACAAAGCTGTTCAAGCAAACCTACCCAAATCTTTGGGGACCCCTTTGGAAACTTCAATACAAGAAAGGATTTTTAAAAATGTAACAAGATAGCTAAGGCTGATTATACCATTATGCTGATATGATGCTGCTAGGACACAGTTTTCTGAGATGTTGCCCACTGTGTGAACAGCGCACTCAGTCTACTCCTTGTATTATTGGCTTTCTCCACAATTATAATCTGTTAACATCAGTAACTTTGGATTCGGCATGTGAATGAGTGTGAAAATCTGCATACCTTATTTAAGTGATTCAGAGAAGGGATGTCTTATTGACTGATGTGTGTAATACATATTGGGCTGGTTCACATGGCACAACAAGCCACACTGTGGGATAAGCCAGTGTGGCTTGTTTGCCCCAGGGCCCGCAATATGCCTGACAGACCATCGGGCACATCACAGCTATACTGGCTGGGGCATGGTGGGAGTTATAGGCCTTTTTTCTGTTTAAACGTGCATAGGATTGCGCCTTTAGACTATTTGGCTTACTGAAAACATGTTTTATTTCTTGTATTTTAGGGCTCAATCCTATGCATGTTTAGACAGAAAAAAGTCCTACAACTCCCAGCATGCCCCCAAAAGTTGTAGGACATTTTAGTTGTAGGCCCTTAGTCATACAAAAAAAAATAAAAAATTGAGCTGGATTGCCATAAAAAGCTCAACCAATGAATTTTGTGAGTATCTGCACCTATGACACATTAGAAAGGGAGGATGCAAGGATTCAGTAACAAATTCACATGACAAATTCCAAACACAAATTGATTCTTTTTAGCAGTTCCCATACTTGAATCCTCTGGCAACTATACCACAAGAATTTGAAGAGGGATGCTCACATAGGCTCAAATTCTTGTGAGCAGAATCAAGGCATTTCTCGGGTCTGCTCACATTCTCGAATGAGCAAAGAACTCACCTTGAGGGACAGAGTAACCGGGCAGTAAAGCAGGGGTGTTGAACCTCAGGCCTGCAGGCTAAATTCAACCAGCCTGGGATCCCAATCTGGTCTTCTGGGTTTCCTCAGATGGCCACGCACCCTTCCCCTTCCCCTGGACCCCACCCCTTTCCCCCTGAATGCCTGTGATCATGGGCTTCCTGGCTTTTGTGCAGTTTTTTCCCCCATTCTAAAAGGTTGAAATGCCTTTACTAAGGCTTGATTACTGGCAGGAAGAGCTTTAACCTACCATATGCTGGTACTTTTGGTACTTTAGTCCCACCTGATCAGTGGAATCCAGGCCTTGAGAGCTTCTCCAAAATCTAATTCAGCCCTAGGGCTGAGAGAGGTTTGACACCCATGCAGTAAAAAGGGAGCTCCACCAAAGATGGAATGCACCCACCTGCCAGGCCTCTCCTCTTTCCTCACACTTTTTGTAAAGTGAAAGGTGCCAGCCAGTGTAGTAATGCTGCCATTCTCTCTTTCCACTGGGGAAACCCCCATAATCCATGGCAGAAAAGATGTTGCCAGCTTTACAAATAGTGAGGGTAAGGGGGAGAGGCCAAGTGATCCTCTACCTTTCCAAGGGAACTGCCTCTACCATTGTGGTCCCCAAAGTGAGCTTTCTTCCTTGAGAACAGGGAAGCAGGTAGTGGAGGAAACCTTTTTGTGGCCAGTACAAGATTGCTTGTCCAAGCAACCATGATAAAGAGTCCTGCAACACTTCAAATACCGCACATGTATTGAGGCATGTAGCTTTTGTAGGCAGCAGTCTACTTTTATCAAGCCCATAATTCAGGAAAAGATTAAAATGGTTCAGCTATGAAGCTCCCCTGGGTGTATGAACAAGGATTTGAACCTCGGTCTCGCTTATCTAAACCCAACATTCATACCATGATCATCCCCCCACCATAGGAAATGGCCCTTACCAAAGGAAATGCTTCAGATGAGGCATGAACTCAGAACCTTGGACGTAACATCTGGAAGTAGTGCTTAATAAATATTACAGGTTGGCAAACACAGTCATTAAAGCACCTGCAGGATCAAGACCACTGAAAATCAAGCTGCCTATCACTTCTGAATGTAGACATTTTGGAAACAAATTTCACACACAGGCTACAGTGAAGCCTAATTAAAGATTGTTCAACAACATCTTCAACTAGCAGTTACTCTCCCACTCCTTGAATTATCTTACAATGAAAATAGGGGTGGATGAATCTGTCAGTTCAGTCCATTTCTCATTTTTCCAACCTTAAGTTTTTCCATCCTGTTTCCGTATCAGTTTCCAATTTTATAAAAAATGTCTGCATGAACATTTGTACACATTTTTTTTTAATTTAAATTTTTAATTTTTCACATCTTACAACTACTAATGAATACAACAACAAAAAAATACAACATAAACATTGTGCACCCCCCCCACCTCTTGGGACCAAGTAATATTTCTCACCCCAATTTCCCCCCCCTTTTTTGTATATATACAAGATATCATTCTATATTCCAAAAATATAACAAATCTTGACAAGGTTTGTTCCCCCTCCCCTTTACCAACACATAATCCAAAAATTTACCCCAAATGTTCACAAAGGTGTCTTTCTCCAATTGTCCTTTTTGACACTTAATATTACAAGTTAATTTATCATTTAACGCGATATCCCATACCTCTGTATACCATCATTAATTGAAAACACATGTTGAACCTTCCAATTCCTAGCTATCATTAATTTTGCTGCTGTTAACAAATTCACAATCAATTCTTTTGTATTTTTTAAACAAACTAACTTTTCTGTAATTGTTAACAATGCTAATTTTGGGCAGACTTCTAATTCCATTCCAATTATTTCTGATATTTCTGTAAATACTTTCTGCCAAAATTCCAGAACATTTTTACAGCTCCACCACATGTGGGCATACGTACCTTTTACATTACATCCTCTCCAACACAATGCGGAGCAATTTTTATCTGTCCGATTTAATCTTACTGGAGTTAAATACCATCTCCATACCACTTTATAAAAATTCTCTTTTATCCTAGTTGACATAACTCTTACAATACGTCTATCCCAAATATTTTTCCAACTTTGTTTCGATATTTCCTCATCAAATTCATTATCCCATAACACTTTAAGAGAATCTTTATGCTCTTCTTCTTTTTGTAACATCGTATATAAAGCCTTTGTTGTACCTCTTGTTGAAACATTACCTTCTATAGCTTCTCTAGTCAAAACTATCTTTTCAAAATTGGTTAGTTCTCTTTCGCTGTCCATTCTTGTCCTCCACTTCTTTAACCACAGTTCCAATTGCATTGAATTTAACCATGATATTCTCTCTCTTCCTACTATTTCTATTATATGTTCTCTAGTCTTCAATTTTTCCACCCAATCCATTAATTTAATCACCTTTTTTCTCCTTAATATAGCTTCTAGATGTCTTACATTTTCTGGAAAGTCCTCCATGACCACTACCTGAGTTAACGGGGATACCTCTGGTGTAAAAATTTCCTCGTGCTATTCCAACTCTCTAACATACTCCTCAAAAAGGGATTTTCTAGTCCTTTTATAATATTATTTATATTTTTCTTAAATAATATATTCATTAAAAAATGTCTGCATGAACATTTGTACACATTTTCATGTACATTTCTCTTAATATACAATTATTGCAAGCAATTTCCCTAATATAATGCATTGTGTACATTATTCTTAACTGTGCTTGGTTATACTTGTTACGAGTTGTTCATCATTTGCACTCTAGTCATCAATTCTGTCACTTCATTGCCCTCAGCCCTCCAGAATGTCAGGAATCTGATGCAGCTCTACTGACTGGTTCAAGAACATTCAGGAGGGATCGTATCAAGAGCCACCAACCTTGGAGTCTTCAACACCACACTCAAGACTGTTAGGTAGCAAGGTGGTTGGTGCACCAACAGAATCACAATCCTGTTCCTGTATTGAGATCCCAATGCCAGGTACAAAGACATTGAAAACTGGCTGATTGCTGGACTGGGTGCCTGATCAGGGAGATGGATTCCCTACAGACCAGGAGTGGGCAACTTCTAGGGGTTTGGAGGCCAATTTCCCTGCCCCAGAACTCACTGGGGGGCACACCCCACCAGCTCCCCACTGCTGCTCTGCTGAAATTTGGTGTTATGGCAGCAAAAAAGGACCACATTTTCTTTAAAACTTGCCCTTTTTTTGCTGCCATGCTGCTAAATTTTGGCAGCAAAGAACTGCTTGGCCTGCTTTATTTCAAACAAGGAAAAATCAGGCCCTTTTTGCTGCTACGCCGCTGCATACCAGCAGCAGCGGGGGCCACAAAAAAGGCCAAGGGGTTGCATGCAGCCCACAGGCTGTGTGTTGCCCACCTCTGCTATAGACCAGGGCTCCTCTCTCACTGCTCCTCAAGTAGAGCTTCATGCTGCACCAAGAACTCTGGTAGACATATCTGGGAGAGGTTAACTCCTCCCCCTTCATCCCACCAGGTCTCAGTAACACAAGCCAGGTTGGCAAGCTTTTGGAAGGGTCCGAAATAAAGCACCCTTTTCCATGAACTGACGTGCCACTCATCAGAAGCGCTCACAGACAAGAGGGGACTGCAGCAAGCCTGCAGGGAGTTATTGAGGCTGGGAGATGAACCAAAAGGGGAAATAGTGCATTGATGTCTCAAACTCTCAATCACCTTCCCTGCTGTCATCAGCTTCATGGGATGACCCTGCTTTCTACTATTATGAAAGAGGAAGAAAAACTATATTGCAACATTTGGAAGAGAGTGAATACTGAAGTATAACTGTGTTTTGGCTTCCTTCTTGGTTGGGGAACTGTGAATTAGGTAAGTCTGCATGAAAGTGTGAGCCAATTCCCCCATTCCTAATTGAAAATATGGTGCCAGTTAAGTGCTTAGTTCCCATGGACCATTAATTATTTGTAGCATGAACTCTCATTTAAAATTCTGTAATTTATCCAGAGGACATTGACTGAGCTCTTTGAAGAGATTATTTATCTGTTTAGGATTCCAGCTTCATTGGATGAACATCATAGGGGTCTGTCTTGCAGATTACTATGCTCTAAGCTTCAATGCATTCAATACAGAGTTGCAAATTGTGACCATTTCATATATCAGCCATGATGGCAGGTAAAGTACATGTGTGTGTACTTTTTTGTGATAAACCTCAAAGTCCTCTGTATCACCAAGGTGAAGCAGCTCTGCAAATGCTGAGTACACTAACATAAGGAAAATTTTTAATCACACGTTTACCCCACATATTCATTACTTCTGTAGTAACCTAGTACAATAGTACATCACCCTCATTTAGAAAGAAACCCAATTTAAACAGAACAACCAAGCTTATTCTAGGTAAATGCAAAAATATTATAATGCAGGGTTTATTGTAAAAGTCTACAAAAATATTCCCCTGGGTCCACCTCAGTAAAAAGGCAAGCTGATTGGCTTTCACTGGCACTAATAATCTGCACAGCACATTTTCACATAAATATTCTGAGCACAATGCCTTGGCATTTCAAATGAACTTCTGTAGGGGATGTTCCCAGTAGATGGTGCCTTATGTTTTCATTTTGCTTTCCTCAGGTGTAAAGGCCAAGAAACCGGACATCAATTACACGACAAACAGCACTCATTTGGAATTCATAATTGCAGACTGCTTAGTCATGAACAATTTTTTTATAGTTGTAAAACTACTCAATATTGTCATTCATGCAGTAATGAAAACACAGACACACTTTGCAACGACTTGTATATATTAGGCTAAAAATAGGTTGTTGCTCTCAGTAGCCCCTACCCCGAAAACATGCTGTCTGACTGAGTCGGTGCCATGCCAGGATGGTTTAACAGCAACGTGTGGGAAGGGATGTGTAACAGAATACTGGCTGTTTCTATGGGCTGTAAAAAAAAAAAGCCCTACTTTGAACCTTAAAAGCTTACTTTATTTTAAGAAAAATTTTCACTTAACTCAGGTCCAGAATATAAATAATAAGTAATTATATGCATATTTTTATAAGATTGGGGGTTAAGCTGGATCATCTCTCAAGGTTCCTTCCAACTCAGTGATTCTTGACTCTACATTTCCGAGAACAGGAAATTGGCACTCGCCCCCCCCCTTTTGGTGCTACAACTCAGCAATTGGCCCCTGGCACCTGTGCACAAATTTGCCAATATGCACTCTTGCTTTGTCAATTGCCATGTATACTACCTACTCCACTTCACCACTCCCTTTAACAGCATACAAGGAAATTGACCTGGAAAGACTACACATATCAGAGCAGCCGTAAGAACGCACTTGCGAAAGACAGACAATAAATAAATACAAAATTATGAACACAGCGCAATTTCCTGAGGCCAAATTTGTTTTTTTAAAAGCTGGTGACAGCCGGCTCCAAAGTGCCACTTGCGCATTGGTGTGGGGGGGGTGCTCTGTCACTGCTGACAGCAAGGGCAAGATTGTGAAGAGTGGCAGGGTTTTTTGCTGCTCTTCCCAAACAGCTCACTAGCCAATCCCTGCAACCTGTGATGAAATTGCTTGCCTGTGTTCGGATGACACGACAATCCATCTTGGATCGAACAATCCATAGAACAAGACATGGGTTGTCAGGGTGGCTTGTTGCCGAAAAATATGCCACCCTGTAAGAAACAGTCTGGATTCAGACAACAAGACAACCCATCATGCCTAGTTACCCACGATGGGTTGTTGTGATGAGCAAACCCAGTCAATGGGTGTATTCGCATGTCATGACAATAAGCCAGGGTGGGTTGGTTATTGTGCGAACAACCCATGGTGCACCCAACAGACAATAGGGCTCACCATGGGTTGTTGGACCCTCTTGCTGCTGCGGTCTTGCCGTGAAGGGCCTGAATGAGCAGCCACCCCTTTTCACGGGCTAAGATCTCTCATGCCTTTGGTTACATTTGACAGCTCATCTTTTGACAGCTCTCAGATGGAACCAAAAGGGAAAATAAACTTACCTTCTGCCTCTGTGGGGCAATGCCCACGGTGGGTACGTGCTGGACTTTGCCAGCAGGAACCCCCCTGCACATTGCCCACCCGAGGCTCCCCATTCCTGCACCCATGCAACTGTGAACGTCTGCAGTTGCACAAGTGCAGGTAATTTAAAAGAAAAAAAAGATTTGCAAGTATTTGCCAAAATTAGCAGTGGGCAAAAATGTTTGGCAACCACAGGCAGCTCCCCCCCCCAAGGTGCTGCTGGGGCCCTTTGAAGGGACTGTCTGTAGTTGTCAAAATGAGGATTGCAAAAGCCAGCTTAACAGCCGGCTTTCGCAATCTCCAGGGGAAAAGAGTTCAAACTGCAAAAAAGCCATGGCGATCCTGAAATGGCTCACGTTCGTGGCGGAAAGGGGGGAACTGAGTGCCAGCTGCCCCCAAGTGCTGCTTGGGCACTTTTGGAGCAGCTGGCACTGGTGGGTGCCAGGGCATGCTTGGCAAAAGAGGCAAGGGGTTTTTGCAGCTCTTGCCAAGTGAGTTGGTAGCCGATTTCCTATAGCCACAATGGGGTCAGTCACTCGGATTTGGATGACATGACAACCCATCATGGGAACAACAACCCCACGAACAAGTCATGGGTTGTCAGGGTGGCTTGTTGCCCTCAAACAAGCCACCCTGCTGAAACTGGTCTGGGTTTGCCCGTCGCGACAACCCATTGTAGGTAGCAACCCACGATGGGTTGTTGTGTCATGTGAACCCAGTCAGTGTCTTTTTCACTTCACCATGATCCCTGGAGAATTTCTTCAAATAACAAGCCAAGTTTACACATTTGAGCTACCGGTAATTAAATAAAATGTACAAAATGCTTCAAGCAGCTTTGGCAGATCTGCACTTTTTACCCAATTCAGGACACTTGGAACAAAAGAACAGCAAACTCTTGTGACTGGCTAGTCACAAGAGTTGGAAAATTAGAGTAAACAAGGAAGCTTTGAGTCAGTCAAGTTCTTCAAAAACTGGTCATTTTGCATAGTAGACATAACTTCTTGATTGAAGAAGTTCCTCAGGATGCTCATAACAAAAGGCCAAGACTATAGAATAGGGTTCCCCTCTCATCTTTGAAATATCCTGCCTTCTCTCTGATCACAAGCATACGAAGCCTCTCAATTCAAGTCCCTTTGATAGCACAGGATTTCTTCTCAAATATTAGTAGATGGTAATAGTCACTTTGTATATTTCATCCAGACTAATCATCCATTCTGACCCTTACATACACTTTTAGGTAATTAAAAACATATTTGGTGTTTGATACTGATCAGACGGGCCTGACTAGGTCCAAGTTCAATTGAAGCAAACCTATTTATGCAGTAATGATACTTCACATGTATAGTACACTTCAAGCATTCAAAGTGGTTCACATATGTTGCCTTAGTAATCTTTACATTAGTTGTGTAATGTACACAAATTATTAAAGGAATTTTATTTTCTCTAATGGAAATTAGCAAGACTTGAAAATCATGTTTCGGCAAAACCTAGAGGAAGTTGGTTGATGACCTGAGTGTTTAAAAAGGAATACTTTTGACTCCTAAGTAGCTTAGACAAACTGTTAACAGGTTACTTAAATGTGCAAACAGATAGTCTCTTTCTAACATATTATATACTACATAAGACAGCCTAAAACATGTATTTATGCCTATAAGAAGCAGCCGATAAGACAGCCGATAAGAAACCCAAGAGACTGGCTGCAGCTCTGTGATGCATCCAACCTGTTGACCCATTTTGTACGAGGGTGGTTAATAAGCCACTGTGGCTTGTTAAACACCCTGCGTGAGCCTGTCGCATGCTGGGGGATTAGCATAATTACCCTCAGCACTGCAGCTTCCCGTATCAAGAGAACCCGGTCAGCATGGCTTGTTGCCATGGTTAACAAGCCACCCAGAACCCATGGGCTGTTGTAGGGTTCTGGGTGGCTTGTTAACCATGGCAACAAACCACCCGTGCTCGGTTCGCACAGCACGAGAAGCTGTGGTGCCGAGGGCATCTATGCCACACCTCCCAGCACGCATGACAGAGGAAATAAGCCACTGTGGCTTCTTTCCCCCACCATGATCATATGAACAGGCCCACTGTCCCCTGGACTGAGCTGCTTCTAGTCATTTCTAAAAGGAGATCACATGGGGCAGGGGTGGGCAACCTCAGGCCCAGGGCCCCAACCTGGCCTTCCTGGAGTCCCTAGATGGCCATGCCCCATCTCCTTTCCCCTCATTCACCAACCATTTGGTGGTTTCCAGCTTTTTGTACAGATCCTTCCCTCCCCATTCTTAAAGGCTGAAACGGTTCTCCTAAGGCTTAGTTACTAGCAGTCAGAGGTTTAAGCTACAATATGCTGGTACTTTCTGTCTTTCTCACCACACTCTTTTTGCCTTTGGCCTCACCCCCTTTGCCTTTGGATCCAACCACCAATGAAAGGTGGCTTCTGAGAGCTTCTCCAAAATTGAATTCAGCTCTCAGGCTGAAAGAGGTTTGACACCCCTGACACAGGGGCTCCTACTCATCCTGCCCTGGGTTACAAGCAGCTACTAGGCAGAAAGCAAAGGGAACAATTACCATTTTAACCTCTGACATAGAAGGCAAAGTCAGTAGGAAAGCATTCAGGCCATCCTGCAGTATTGTATGTTATGTGAAGCAACCCCACAACTTTGAATGGCTCGATCCCTTCTGAAGCCAATTCCTTCATTCTTCTGCTGTAGCTGTGGGATTACTGCTTAATCACTTTAAGGCAGACTGAAAAGAAATACAGAAAAGCTCAAGGAAACCTAATAAAATCAGTACATTTATGAAACTGCATGCATTTTAACTCAGAAAATTATAGTAAGCGTATTACCACCACTTGCATGATTCTCCTGGTTTATATATACCAGTGATGGCGAACCTATGGCACGCGTGCCACAGCTGGCACGCAGGGACATCTCTGTGGGCACTAGAGCCATTGGTCGCCAGATCGCGAAAAGACCGTCCCCTTCTGCATTCAGCGTCGGGTTTCCATAGTAATTCCTCTCCACTCATTCCTCGCTGGCCTCCACAGGCAGGCACACTCCAACATCTCCACCCCCAGAAGTGGACTGTGCAGGCACCCAGCCCTCCTTCTAACTGAACAGACAGCTCAGAAGCACAGCGCGCGAGCGCCCAAATCTTTGCGCGCCCGGTGAAGAGCCATGCCCTGAGACAGAGCGGGGCGTGATTAGCTAGTGCCCCCTCCTCCTTCCTGCCAAATTTAAGGCACTTTGAAATAAATGAGTTGGTTTTGTGTTGCAGTTTGGGCACTCGGGCTCAAAAAGGTTCGCCATCACTGATATATACCAAAACACTGGCTGCATTTGGATGACACGACAACCCACACTGTGGCACAAGCCATGCAGGGTGGGTGATTCGCCCGAGGCCCCAAGATGAACCTGGCAGACAATACTGAGCACATCACGGGCTGCTGCTGGCCCTCTCCTCCCCACTTGGTCCTCCCACACGTATCCCACGAGACACCTAGGGAGCAACGAGTCTTTTCCCCCCTCCCCACCGTCGGGAGACATTCTGGGCTCACCACCATGGCTTTTTCCCCCTTGAAACTTTTTTTGGGGTGGGGGAGGTTGTCAAAGCTAGCTGTCAATCTGGCTTCCACAATCCCCCTTTGGACAGCTACGAGCTGTCCCTCCAAGGTGTTCCAGCAGATCACTCTCTTTTGCTGCAAAAATATATATTTTTTCTTTTTTGAGATTTACACCCCATTCTCAGCAGGATCCTTATCTTGTTTGGCTCCTCGCCTTTATTCTCAGAGGTATGTCCCAGTCCAAATCCACCCACTTCCCATTCAAAAACCCCTTTTTAAAGGGACCCCAAATTTTGACAGCCACCTGTCAAACTCGGCTTCCCTTTTTAAAAAAGGCTGTGTGTGCACTTTTAGCCTTTCCCAAGTCCCTAGAGGCTCAGGAAAAAGGCCAAAATTTGCTCCCCCATTGGATAATAAAGGGGGGGGGGAGCTGAAAAAGTTGAGGGTCTTACTGAGAAGAGGTTGTAAATCCCAAAAAACAACCCCTTCTCAGCAAAAGATCCATGCGGCTTGGTTTTCTCTTGACAGGTTGCCTTCAGTGAGCTGTCAAGGGAAACCTGGGCGGGGGGGGGGGGAGGGAGGAGAAATGGATTTTTTTTAGCCTCTTCTGGGCAATGTCCAGGGTAGGTACCTGCTGCCCCCAGGACATTGCCCTAGCCAAGGCTTGAAATCCAAGCAGTTGCGCTTTAGCAAATGAGTGCTTTAGCACAACTGCGATTACATTTTTTTAAAAATAATATACTTTTTGTGCCCATTTCTGTGTGCAATTTTAAAAACACACACACACACAAATGCTGGACAGCCACAGGTAGCCCCTCCAAGGTACCACTGGGACACAGCTGGCTTTCTCAATCCCCCCCCCCAATAAAGGTTTCAAAGGGGGAAAAGCCATGGCAAGCCCGAAATGGCTCATTGCAGTGGTGGGGACAGGGGAATGCCTTTGCCAGCCACCCCCAAGTGAAGCTTTTGGGGCAGCTGGCACTGGTGCTCACTCGGTAGCCACTTGGCAAGAGCGGCAAGGGGTTTTAGCTGCTTTTGACAAGCTGGTCACTAGCAGTTTGGGTTTATTATTTATTTATTTATTTATTTAATATATTTCTACACTGCCCATCAGCCAAAAGGGTCCCTGGGTGGTTTACAAGAAAAAACAAACAGAATAAAAACCATCATCTTAAAACCAAAAGTATCATTAATATAGAAATATAAACACAATATAATATAATACAATAAAACAAAAGCAGACAAATGAATCAGTCCGGAGGTACAGTGGCGATAATAAAAATGGGAATAGAAATCTAACCATTAAAATATTGGGAGAATAAAAAGGGTTTCACCTGGTGCCTAAAAGAATAGAAGGTGGGTGCCAGGCGGACCTCTTTGATGAGCTGATTCCACAAATGGGGAGCCATCACTGAGACCTAGTAGCCACCCTCCTAACTTCCTTTAGAGGGGGCTCTCTGAGAACCTCCGAAGAGGATCTCAGGGTTCAGGTAGGCACGGATGGGATGAGGCATTCCTTCAGACAGCTTGGCCCCAAACTGTTTAGGGCTTTGAATGTTAATGTTAGCACTTTGAATCGGGCCCAGACTTCAATCGGTAACAAGTGTAATTCATACAGGACTGGCGTAATATGTTCTTGTTGGCCAGTCCCCACTAGCAGCCTCACTGCTCTATTTTGGACCAATTGAAGTCTCTGGACCATTTTCAAAGGCAGCTCCACATAGAGTGCATTACAATAGTTGAAACAAGAGGTTACCAGAGCGTGGATCACCACTGCTAGGCTCTGCCTGTCCAGATACGGTCGTAACTGGTAGATCAACCTAAGCTGATAAACGGTGCTCCTTGTCACCAAGTCCACTTGTGACTCCAGTGACAGTTCGGAGTCCAGGAGCACCCCCAAACTTGACCCACAGGTTGTCTTGTCATCTGAACCTGGCAAACAGATCCTACTATAAGCCATGGATTGTCAGGGTGGCTTAAAAGCCAAACTTAAGCCCCCTGACAAAACCATGGCAGGTATGCTTGACACGTAAGTCGCGATAGGTTGTCGTGTTGTGTGAACCCCGTCACTCTGTATAAGTTGTATCTAAGGGAGGTTTTGCATTAGCAGAAAGCACTTCTGCTTATACAAGTCAGAACACCTGACTTTTGCGGGACTTCAGCCCGCCGTCCCCGTTCCCGCCTTCCACAAGTCCCCTTTCCCTCTTAAAAGCTGCTTCTGAGGAGACTATCTGGAACAGAATTGGTTTCAGCATAGAAGGCAACACAAGGTAGGGGCCTGCTGAAAATAGGGTGCTCCAACTTGGCTGAGCAAAAGTGCCTTCCATTAAGGCAAAGCTATCATTAGATACCATCCTATATCCAACATGGAGCAACTTGGACACCTTTTTCTTTCACATAATAGATGGGAAAGAAGCTGTGATGGCAAAGAACAAGTTGAGCCAACTTAAATAGCTTTTGCTTACCATTAACAAAGTTGATGCTCAGCTGAAACAGCTGCATTATACCATGTCTCTAAAGGGGGTTGTGTGTCAAAATCTTGTTCACTTGGCTTCTGAAGCATTCTGGCAGAATAGAGCCTAGTTAAGAATATTGCTGATCATAGAGAGAAAGCATCCCTGTGTTCAGATGAGTCAGATAACTTTTCTGACCTTTAATGTGAATTATTTTTCAAGGTCTGTAGAAGGAGGAGGGAGAATACTTGTGTGTCCAACAGATGAACTCCAGGCCATAAATCTCAGAATTACAACTTGAAAAAACAGCTAGAGCTTTTCATAGTATGGTGCTGAACTTCACTTGCTTTATGTACTGATGTTTTCAATCCACAGAAGGGATATGTAGTACATGTAGCCCAGTCGGTGCGCCGGTTCGCATGATTGACCAGCCTACCATGGCTTATTTAAGCCATGGTGGGCTGCAGCATGTGCTCGTGGCCATTTGAATATTCAACACCCAGCTGTGGCTTATCATGTCATGTGAACCCAGGAAGCGGGGGCTGTGCAGGGGTTAAACAACCCTTGCACAACCCAACAAAAAACAGACCATGTGTTATGAGCGGGTTGTTTAACAACCCTCGCACTACCCCCACCACCCGGGTTTGCATGACACGACAAGCCACAGTCAATTCCTGCCCGGCATGCGCTGCAGCCCACCCTGGCTTTAAAAAGCCACAATGGGCTGTTATGATTGTACAAACCAGGTCAGTGTGAGCAAAATTACCCCAGCCCAGCCTTCCCCAACCCGGTGCCTACTATCATGCTTTCCTAATACCAAGCAAGTAGGTTTCCACTCTAAAGGACTTTGGAATGCTATCTGCAACAAGGGCAAGGTTTGAGCAGACCTTAACCAGTACTTGCATTGTTTTTGATCACAAATGCTAAAAGACTGATTGTCGGGGCTAGCTCTCCCAGCCCCTCCAGTTCTGATTCCCTAATTCCAAAACAGCACTGGTAAGATTCCGTGGGAATGGACTCTGGAACAGACGGGGAGGGGGAAGAGGAGGCCGCAGAGATGCCTCTCTGTGATGATAACCAGGACCCAGCTGCACTGTCAAGGTTAGAGCTAGAGGCTGTGGAGAATCTCTGGGAACAGGGAGGGCAGAGGCGGGGGAAGTGGGGGAAACCATCCTTGGTAACTGATGCCCGAGAGCGGCGTAAATTACGTAGGCAAGAACAGCTGATGTCTCTTCGTCGATCAGCTCGGTTGGCTAACAAGACTTTTGACCCGCCTTAGGGGCGGAGTCGGTTCTCTAGTTTGAGGGTGAGGAAGCGTGAAACACCTCAGTGCAGAATCAACTGTTTAACCTTCCTGATCTCCCATTGAGGGGATAAAGGGTCTTGAATCACTTCCTTTACTTTTGTGTAACACTTTTCTGCAACCACCTGAGTTGCCCTGCTTTTGCTTAATAAAACTCTACAAAGAAACCCGTGAGCTGCGTTTGACGTTCTGGCTGGAGATGGGAGTAGGAGAGAGAGAGACACACACCACACTGATGAAGATTTGTATGCTATCCACCACTCCGTATGCTAGCTATTTTGTGCCTCTAAATGAATGACTTAGTTGCAAGTGTTCTATAGCCGCCAGCTTTGTTCCCCCTGCTACACTTTAGATTTAACATGCTCCCTATCTAAAAAGGGATTTCTATTGTCCGTGCTCTGTATGAAGTATTTGCTCAGAAAGACCTTCCCATAGATGTTTCCAAGGAGAAGTTTATCTATCTACTACTCTATCAATTATCACAAAGCCCTACCTTAAAATAGTACTGAAGAGTGTCCTTATAAATAACCATAATAAAGGATACATTTATTGATTTTTATTTATTTATTTATTTATAATATTTTATACTGCCTTTCTGCCAGGCAGTATACAACAATCCAAAACTAAAAAAACCATAAAAATGAGATCACAAATCATTAGGAACAGTAGACGATCATTACAAATGAACAAAACACTACTAATAAAACAATTTAAAAGGCCAAGTTAAATAGATGTGCCTTGACACCTTTCAAAAAGCAGAGAGTGGGGACCACTTGTTCCTCCAAGCAGAGTACATTCCACAATTTGGGAGTGGCACAGGAGAAAGCCCACTCACCTGTACCCATCAAAGAGGCCTCTGCAAGTATCCCCAAAAGTGCTCTTCTCCTGCAGATCTTAGTAACTGGACAGGTTCAGAGTGAGACAGCGTTCCCCTAGATATCCATAACCATGGTATTCCATTTTTAATATTCTTGGCCAAACCTTTCATCAAAGTGATTATGTAAACTGCCTACAGCAGTTAGAAACCCTGTCCATTTCGCACAATGTGTGATGTACTAACTTCATAGCAAACTATCAAACTATTGTAAGAATCGGTGTGGTGTAGTGTTCAAGTGGCGGAACAGGATGGGGGAGAGCCAGCTACAAATTCCCATTCAGCCGTGAAGCTCGCTGGATGATCTTGGCTCGGTCACTGCCTTTCAGTCTAATTTACTTCATGGGGTTGCTGTGAAAGTAAAGGGGGTGGGGAGAACCATGTACGCCACTAGAATATCATGAAGGAAAGATGAAATATAAATTATTATTTTTGTTTATTATATTTATATCCTGCCTTTTCCCCTGCAAAGCGGCTTACATAATCCTTCTCCTCCTCTCCATTTTATCCTATTTCATTTTTATTTAAATGAAATAAAGAAATAAAATCATGAACTCCCTGGAGTAGGAGTTACGAACAGCTGTCTCACATTAGACTTATGATACCCCTGCTTTCCCTTATAACATTCATTCACAAATGTTTTATCCCACTTTCCTCCTAGATCTCAAGGTTCAAAGTGAACCCTCCTTTGTCATTCCCCACATCAAGTCCAGGACTTTGCCTGAGTAGTTCTGAATTTTAGTGGTTACAAACTGGCAATCCTAACCAAGAAGAGAACTCCAAGAGTTCCCCCCCCCCAACTCACTTCATCCTCAGATTAAGATTCAAACTACATGTGACACAGCAACCCTGTCTCAAGTTCTCCTTCCTTTCAGCCAATAGTTAAAGAAACACATGATATCGTGTCACATTGTGCACTCTTTTGTGTTCCCTGCCCCCTGTCCCCAGCAACAGACAACAACATGGAGTGGGGTGAGGGAAGCTCACAGTATCATGAGGTCACAGATCATGCAATTCCTTAACAGTGGGCCTGTTCTCACAATTGCTGTGATGGAATTAAGCCACAGTGGCTTATTTCCCCTGCCATGTGAGCTGGTTGCATGCCAGCCAGATTTCCCTGATTATCCTCAGTGGCATGGCTTGCCACATCATCTGAACCCAGGCAGCATGTCTTGTTCGGGGAGCGGGCAGCAACCCTCCAATAACCCACCAACAGCCCCTGGGTTATTGGAGGGTTGCTGCCCCTCAAACAAGCCATGCTGTCGAGGTTCAGATGACCACGGCAAGCTGCCCCAGAGAGCATAATTATGGAAATTTGGCCAGCATGCACAGTGGGGTTAACAAGCCACCATGGTGGTTAATGCGCCACCATGGCTTGTTAACCACACTGTGATCGTGCAAACTGGGTCAATAGTTACAAGAAAAGGGTAATTGCCATAGGGCTGGCAATTTTGGCAGCATCTTTATGATTAGCCCCACATACAGTTCCTGGCATGTTAAAGAACATGTTAAAGTTAATTTTAAAAAAGAGCTGCTATAACAGGTCTGCATGGACATAATACAAAGCCGATGAAGGGAACTGCTCTGCGCATGCCCAGGGTTTTCAATATAATATGCCCTTCTCATAAGAGAGAACTGAGATGCTTCTGCATACATATAGATCTTCCTGTGCACCTTACTCTCAATATTGTTATTGCACAGAGATATTGCTTTTTATTATTGTTATACAACAATGAAAATGCTGTACATCATTTTCATATTTAATGTGAACTGCTTTTAGAGCGTTGGCTAGGTAACAGTATACAAATATGAGAAATAAACATAATTGACTTCACCTCATTTATTTAAAAAAATGATTTTATTTGAATAATGTTTTATCGCCTCTAAATTCCAGAGGGGACTGAAACCATTTCTTAGCTGTGCAAGCTCTCTGTCCTATGATGATGGGTCTCACTAATGCAAATACTCTGTTGTGGAACTTTTCAGTTCCAGATGTAATGCAAAGATGGCAGAGCCATCCATCAATTGAGCAAAAAGAGGATCAAAGATAATTTGATCGATGGCATCTGTTTTCAGCAACAATTATGCTATGAAATAGAAACTGTTCCTGATAATGAAAAATAGCTGTAAACAATCTAATCCATAAAGTCTGATGGATGGTATGTGGCAACACTGCATTACTGTTTAATCATCTTTTTACTCAGCGGGCCAAAGTTAAGTGCAGCGTAAATCTCTATTAGAACTATTAATCAGGACAGGGTATATGCCGTCTTCCCAACCCTGGCCTCTGTGAAACTGAACGGGGTGGATGGGGTGGGTAAGGAAGCAGATTCATACTTAGGTATGATTCATAGGTAAGGGTCAAACTACATGTTACATAGCTTTCTTTTTTACTCTAGAGTAGGTGCATGTGGCCCCAATTTCGATCAGGACCACCATGCAACATGAGGGAAAGATTAAACTTCTTCCCCAAGCTGTTTGTGTAAGGGGTGGGGATTTTGAGAAGTGAATGGCTTTTGGGAGGTTTAATCCTCCCCTCCCTGTGCACAGTGGTCCCAATCCAAATCAAAGCTGCATACACCTACGCTGGAGTAAAAAGATAGGTACGGTTAAACCACATGCTTTGTAATTAACGAAACATGTAGTTTGATTGAGATTCTCCACACGGAGCAATCCTACAGCCACAGAAACATGGAGGAAGTAATGCACAAACCAATAACACCATGCAGTTTCCTGATGGTACAGGAAGTAAAAAGGCATGAAGAACCAGGCCCTGGAGCAGCATTCTAATCAAAGCTTTATTGATTAGGTTTTCACCACCATACTGGCTTGAGAATCATAATCTAAAAGGCCTGTCATGTTAACCAAACTGACATATACTCATTTATCTCTCTAGACAATGTATATCCATGTAACATTGTAACAAGAATACTGGAACATAAAATATCTGGGGACTTCTTATGTTTACAGCTATTACATTCCACCTCGTAACACATTTATCACTTGCCTGCATCCCGAGAAACACGAGAAACAGATAGGCTTGTCTATTACGGTATTTTTGTTACCACTTGATGGATACTTTGAGATAGCCATTCACCTCATGTAAAAATTCCTTCTCCTAGGTAAGAAAAAGTGTGGCTCATGTTTCCTCTCACCAGGCTTTTCTGTTTCACTCAAAGACCAGTGATGTAACATTCTTCTCTGGGATATGTGCATTCTCCCCATGCATCCAGGATGCAGAGGTGACACAGAAGCATAGTGAGAGGAGGCATGAGTCACCCACATTGCTGTATAACTGCTGCCTCAAATCACTGAACCCAACGATACCAGTCTCTCTGCTCAAAGTACCTTATGATGCCCAGGGATATCTTGGCAGCCTAGCACCTAAAACTTTTTTTATGGACCAGTAAAACAGCATTTGAAGGCTTGTCTAAATAAAAATGCAATCTTGCTGGCACAAGATAATCAGAAAAGGGGCTAGACAGGCCTCCCTTGACAAGGAGTTCCAGAGCCTGGGAGCAGCCACCAAAAAGGCTTCCTCTTGAGCTCCTACCAAACACACTTTGAATGTTAGCAGGGCAGAAGGAAGGGCCTCTTCCAAAGATTTTAAAACCCAGGCAGGTACATATGGGAGAATATGGTCTTTCAGATAACCTGATCCCATGTTATATAGGGCTTTGTAGGTTCATCATCATCATCAGGCGATCACTCGTGACCGAGTAAGATTGTCTTCCGGGATAAAAGGAGGAAATTCTAAAGAAGATTGTGTAGACTCTAGCGATGGGTCCGTAAGTGACTGTGGAGGCCAATTCTAGATCCACACAGCTTCCCACAGTGAGGACACAGGTTACCAGATAGAAGATGGTCCTGTAAAGGATTCATTTGACGTGCTTTTCGCTTAGCACGTTTCTCCCTTTCACCTTGCACTCGGGCTTCTTCAAAGTCCATGGAACCTTTGTGAAAGGCCAACCTCCATTTAGATCGTTCATGGGCCAGAGCTTCCCAGTTTTCGATGTTTATATTGCATTTTTTTAGATTAGCCTTATGAACATCTTTAAACCTCTTATATTGACCACCGATATTCCGCTTTCCATCCTTGAGTGGGAGTAAAGTAACTGCTTTGGAGACGGCAGTCAGGCATTCGAACAACATGACCGGTCCACTGAAGTTGGCGTTGAAGGATCATTTTTTCAATGCTAGTAGTCTTTGCTTCTTCCAGTACACTGACATTTGTTCGCCTATCTTCCCAAGTAATTTGCAGGATTTTCCGGAGGCAACGTTGATGAAACCTTTCAAGGAGGTGGAAGTGACGTTTATAGATAGTCCATGTTTCGCAGGCATACAATAAAGTTGGTAATACAATGGCTTCATAAACCAGTGTTTTGGTCTTCTTACAAATATCCCGATCCTCGAACACTCTATGTTTCATTCGAGAAAATGTGGCACTTGCGGAGCTCAGACGATGCTGGATTTCACTGTCGATGTTAGCTGTAACAGAAAGATAGCTGCCAAGATAGAGAAAATGATCGACATTTTCCAGTATTGTCCCGCCAAGCTGGATAGATGGCATCACCAAAGGATTGGCTTGCACTTGCTGATGAAGCACTTTGGTTTTTTTGATGTTAAGTGAGAGACCAAGTTTTTCGTATGCTTCTGCAAAAGCATTTAGGATAGTTTGGAGATCATCCTCTGAATGTGCGGAGACCACATTATCATCAGCATACTGAAGTTCCACAACGGAGGTTGTAATTACCTTACTTTTTGCTTTCAGCCTGCTGAGATTAAAAAGCTTTCCATCTGTTCGATATATAATTCCCACACCAGTGGGAAGTTTCCCCTTGACAAGATGTAAAACCATGGCGATGAAAATGGCAAATAATGTTGGGGCGATAACACATCCCTGTTTAACACCTGATCCCACTTTAAATGGAGCACCATGAGAGCCGTTGTTGTCCAAAACCGTTGCCGTCATGTTGTCATGGAGAAGTCGCAAGATATTCACAAATTTATTGGGGCATCCAATTTTCGTAAGGATAGTCCAGAGAGCTGTACGGTCTACAGTATCAAAGGCCTTAGCCAAATCGATAAATGCCATATAAAGGGGTTGATTTTGCTCCCGGCATTTTTCTTGGAGCTGACGTGCAGTAAAAATCATGTCTACTGTCCCTCTAGAGGGGCGGAAACCATATTGAGTTTCAGGGAGGATCTCTTCTGAAATAGATAGAAGACGGTTTGCGAGAATCCTAGCAAATATTTTACCTGCGGTTGCTAAGAGAGAAATGCCCCGATAGTTTCCACAGTCTGTTCTATCACCCTTCTTAAAGAGGGTGATAATTATGGCATCCCTGAAGTCTTCTGGGATCTCTTCTCTTATCCAGATTTTTTCGATGAGTTGTTGAATAACCAGCACTTTGAATTCTGTCCAGAAACAGACCAGCAGCCAGACAGGCTGTTGTAACATGGGAGTTGCGTGCTTCCTATAGCTAGCCTTGGTCAACAATTTGGCTGCAGAAGTCTGAACAAGGTTTCCAAATACTCTTCAAAGACTGCCCCACACAGAAAGCATTACAGTAGTCCAACAATTATGAGTAATGTCATTTTTAAAAAGTGCAAACAGTAAAACTGGCTTGGCTAATTGGCTGGAAGATTAAGGCAAATGAAGGTTGGGATGCAGTGATGTGATTTAAACAAGACATTCATTCCTGATTTTGTAGCAAGTTTGCACATGCTCAGGATAATGGTATAATGAAGGGAGGGGCTATGTTGCATATAATTCTACTGTAGTTAAAAAGGGTTAAAAAAAAAGACTACTGGGAAGAGAGGAAGTCAAGTGGTATTAGAAGGATAGAAAAGGCACCTACCACTGCATTACCAGGAACAATTTCAAGTACCACGCATCCATCATGTAGCTAGAAGTGAATCGTAAATTTCTAGGCCCTACCTGTGTGTTGAGAAGCTCAGGACCAGCCATCCAGGACTGCAAGGCACATGGTTACTGTACCCCATGTGGTAAGTGATTGTACTAATAAATCTGAGCTGTACTCTCCGCTGTAGTCCAAGCAGTTTGTCCATTCCATTGTCTGACCTAACACTGTTTGGCTACCTAAACATGCCACCTTATTATCATTTAGGCAACCCAGTTGCACAAGCAGTAAGAGCATCTCACCATGATCCATAATTTAATTGCTCAGAAGTCAGCACAGTTGATGGGAGAATCCCATGCCTGCTGACTGTTTCAAATTTAAATTGAGGACTTTGACAGCAACACAAGGGTAACATTACTGGTAGGGTTTTACTATTGATGTTATTCTGTCTAGTGGGTTAGGGGGGAAGGGGAGGAGAACTGTAAGGATTTTTGTTTGTTTGTTTGTTTTGTTGTTACATCTGCAGTGTTTCATTTAGAAAACAATAAACAAATTAATGATTTTTTTTAAAAGAAAAGTTTAAGGCCTGGTTTGGATGATTGTTCCCGGCTTCATAAACTGTGGAGGGAGGAGGGGAAGGGGGAAAGTGTTCAGCCCCAACACTCATTCCCAGCTTCATGAACCATTCTTTTTGAAGCCTGGAACAACTGTCTGAACCAGCTAGATGTGAGTGCCCATCAAATGGTGAGAACGCGTATGGAAATGTGGCCACGAAGATGGACCATTGCTGAGTGGGCAGACAAGTGTCAGCTACAACTTCCGCTCTCTTTTCCAACTTCCTTTTTTTATTGTATGTATGCCACTTTGGAAGCCTGTGGCTGAAAAGTGAAATATAAATAAACTTTAACTTATCTTTAATTGCTACTTCCTCTAATACTCCTGTAGATCCTCTGCTTCTTCAGTCCCTCCTTCCATTGGTCACCTCGTCTCAACCCACTGTTTAATTTGCCCACTTCTCTCAGGGCATCTACTCCTTGACTTCTCTTTTCTCCTGTTTCCTAAGCCTGCCCCAGCACCCTTTGTCCCCCGTTCTACTTGTACCACCACTTCTTGCCTCCATTTGTTGCCTTATTTGCTCTTTCACCATACACCCCTGCTTTAGAAAAAGCTGCACAGAAGTTTAAAGACAGATGGCTGTGTGACCAAGTGTCACAACAATTCACACCAACACCATTGGAGAAGGTAGACTTGACTTTTGGAGTTTGGACTGCTACACCAAGAAAACATACACTGCCCCAGTTCCGATTTTCAAATCATAGGCTAAGGTCCTGGTTAATACGCTAACATTAAACTACAGTCCCTTGTTTTCCAAGAAACAGGGAACTTAATTTATATGAGAGCCAGTGTGGCATAGTGGTTAGAGTGTTGGACTGGGACTCGGGAGATCCGGGTTCTAGTCCATGCTCGGCCATGAAACTCACTGGGTGACTTTGGGCCAGTCACTGACTCTCAGCCTAACCTACCTCACAGGGTTGTTGTGAGGATAAAATGAAGAGGAGGAGGAGGATTATGTAAGCCGCCTTGGGTTCCTTGCAGGAAAAAAGGTGGGGTATAAATATAAATAACAAATAAATAATAAATACTAACTAGGATCAGCGCACCAGCAAAAGGAGGAGGCAAGAGGGAATAGTACAGGCCCAATGCTAGCGCCTAGCTTGCTAAACTATCTATGTCTGAGCCAGGCCAGTGTGACACAGTTTGCTAACGAAGAAATGAAGAGAATTCTCTGCATGGGAAGCTGACGACAACGTTCTCACGAAATAGCAGAAGACTTCAAAATTTGAGCCCTTTGCACTATTCATCCAAGCTTTTAAGTGGCGGAAGCTACCACAGCTCCATGTATAATAGGAAACATTTACTTTAATGAAAGTGAATGATTATAAACAGAAGGCTCTTGAAACAGCTTGCTCTCAAATAGAGACCTTTAAATATTTACAGTATGCTAGTGGACACATAACAAGGCTCTAGTGCCGTGACTGCTCCCACCAAGCTCAGTATATTGCCCACAAATAATATGATGCTTTATTTTTCTGTCATCTCCTGGCCAAACTTGAGAAAACGACTGACACAGTCAAGCTTCCATCTACAGCAGCCTTGCCACTTGTTTACAAACAATTCTATCTGTATTTCCCCCCACAATCCATATGGCAGCAATTTCAACTGTGAATAGGAGTTGGAAATGAGGTTTTCAATATGACGATCGTTATTCATAACTGCTGCACACAAAAAGGAGTTTGTCTTCCAATTAACTGCACTTGTACATATTATTATTTTGGGTTTTTAAGTGGAATGGAAATTACTGCATTTGCAGGGATTACTTGTTCAGAGGAGATCAGAAGCTTTTATATACTTTTATAGGGCTTAGATTTAAGCTTCTTAAACCACACTGCAAGAATCCTTAGGACATCACTGGAACCATTCTTGAGATGGTCACAGTCTTAAAGCATAATTAAGAAAAGGTGAGGTTTTCCTCCCTTTTTGAAGGTGTAACTAGAATCATTGGGAACAATCTGCCTAGAGAGCTTCAGCTATTGGGCAGTACTGAAATGAAAATCATGATCATGATCATCATCGTCATCGTCGTCGTCGTCGTCGCCCAGGCAAATTAAATTAGTCACAAGTCATACTGTTTACTGAAATAAAATGTACTTGGAAGATGTTGGGCACTATGTGCTAATAAACAACAAAATTGAGCCAGAATTCAAGAACTTTTAAGACACTGACTTCCCTAAGAGAGCTTTAAGCTCATTTCCCTCTCTATCCCTGAAAAATCAGTGGGATTTAAAAATACTTTACTTGGGCCAAAATCTATGTTAACTGCAAAGTAAACAAGTGATCCTAAATTTTGTACTCAAGACAGTTTCAGACTCTAGCTATTAGAACTCATTGACCTGATTTGCACATGCTAACCAAAGGTTTATTTAACCCATGGTTTGTTGCCCTACCCAGGGACATGGTCCAAATAACACAGCTATATTTCCCCCAACAATGGAAAGTGCAGCTTGTTGTGAGTGATTTAACCCGTGACAAGCAGCACCACCTGTGGGCACCACATTAAATATGCACCACCACCCCCCACTCAGGTGCTGTCGTGTTGTGGGTTATGTGAGGGTTAAATAACCCACACATAACCTTAAAACAGACCAAGAGTTGCATATTCAAAATGGCGGCCACATACACCACATCCTCACCATGGGTTAAATAACCCACAGTAGGCTGTTGCTGTTGGCGTGTGAGCAGAGTTGGGAGATTTATAATCCTATCTGTGTGCTAACAGACGGCTGAAATTCCACACACAGATCTTCCAGATCTCACCTCCCTACGCAGCATGCAGCGTGTTGTGTCGGTGCCAATTTTGACCAGCCCAGTCTGCCCCTGTAATCAGACTTGCTTCCAGCTTCCCCATTGCAGATTAATCCATGGAGTCAGGAAACACTCTGTAACACCACAGGTCTAATTCTACCTGTTTATTTACTTAGCAAGTAAAGTTCTACAGAGTATACATTTCCTAGTTACAGTCCATGTGCAGAGTATAAATGCATGGCAAGCATGACATCCAGTGGAGCAAGTTGAGCTTAACTCCACCTCAGCAAAGACGTTACATTGTTGCAGTAACAAGGTCTAGCAAGAAGAACCAGAAGAAGAGAGAAAGCAGTCCTGCTTCTCTCTAAGATGGCTTCAGACAGAAAACAAGTTAGCATGTCATCAGAACATACAAACCATGTGACCAGCTCATGTTGTTCTCACAGCCCAGAATCAAGGATTCTAGTAAGACATAACAAAACCTGTTTACAGCCATTCTGTCCCTTCCATGTGTAAACAATGTGCTGCAGCTGGTAAAGTGATACATATCACAACAGTTGCGTCATACGAGCAGCCCCAGGGTTTGTCTGAAAGATGACTGAACAAACCATGGTTTGTTTTTTCAATTCCTGGTGGTCTCTTTCCCTCTTCCTTCGCCCATTCCCTCCCTATATCCCAAATGCCTTTGTAGTACTGACATGTACAGTGGCTGCCACTCTGAAACCAGAGTTCACAACCCAATAAGAAACCATGGGTGATTAACAACCCATATGTAAAACATAGTGCGGGGTCTGCATGTAATGGCAACTAACGATTCAGCAACAACCCACAATTCAATGACAACCCATACTCGACCCATACTCTGGGTTGTTGTGACACGTGAACCAAGCTTTAAAACTGCTGTATCTATTTGGTTAGTCAGTTTAGCCCACAGCGAAGCCAGGGTCTTGACAAGTTGAAATTATGTTATACTTATAATGAGCACAAATAATGAAGAATAGGAGTCAAGGGTATGCACATCAATAAAAACTACATGATTACACAGTGCAGCAAATGGAGATTCCTGTGGATTTCACAAACACACTAATGGCTCAGAATGAAAGGACTTTAAAAGTGTATAATTTCCAGAACTCATTCAGTCAATCAGTGCAAATATGAAACATAATTCCCATCGGTCTATAAAACTGATGGTATTTAACTAGAAATGGAAGCTGCATGATGTCCCTGTTGCCTGGTTCAGAAGGGAGCAATTTAGTGTGAATGTATGGTCATAGTGTAAGACAATGCTGCTGGATCAGACCAAAGGCCCATCTAGTCCAGTATCCTATTTCCTATGGTGACCATTCAGACGCCACTGGGAAGCCCACAAGGAGGGCATGAAAGCAATAGCCCACCCCTGTTGTTGCCACTTGGGAACTAAAATGCAGTAGCATACAGCATCTGAATTTGACTCAAACTATGTACACATGCAAGGCGAGGAGGAGGAGGAGAGATCTCATGAGCCCATGTTTTTCCTGACTGCTTGTTCATGTAATGGCAAACCATGGTTTGGGGTTATATCTGAATCATCCCTGAGGTTAGCACAAACTTCCCAAAGCAATGCATCCTTGGTGATTTTCAGATTACTTCACAGTTTTCCAAGTGACCCTCAACTAGATGTATTGTAATGTAAGACCATTTTATTTGGGCTAGCAGTTGTTGCAGTTATGTCGGCATGGATATATACTTCGGAATAACAATTCATATTTTACCTTTATTTTTAAAACATGTCACTTGCGCTAAACCCTCAGAACATTGGTTATAGAGCTTTAATCAATATGATACATACATTTTACATAAAGGCAGGAAACTTTGCAGAATGTAAGAAAGAATATTCTTCTCTATCACCATGTGAATCAAAGACTTTCAGGCAAAGCAGAAGTGTTGCACACTTTGTGAAAGCAGCAAGCATGTGTTTCATCAAGTGGAAAACAGTTCCAGATCCGTGGCTACAAGTGCATTTTAGGACTCCTACAGTGCGGCAAACATTTTTAAATGCAAGATATGTCATTCTCCATCAAAAATCCATTTGGCTAATATGTTATAAATAAATACTTAAGTATCAAATGGTTAAAAAAAAGTATACATGAAACACTCCACAAAGCTACAGAACTCCACCCTCTATTCTACTTCAATGAGCCTCCAAAACAGGCCTGAGAGCAAGTAAAAGAAAATACAGCGTGTGTTTGAGGGGTGGGGGTGTAAATCATATTCTGTACAAATTAACAGTAAGCAAGCACGGTGGCTATGCTAGATTTATAGTATATTTACCAAAAGAACTTATCATCATTATTGTATAATGAATGAAACATCCATAAGGTACAATTATCCACATTAGATTACTTGTAATCATACATGGTAAATAATCTGTCTCCCAATTCAAAATTCATGCCTTCCTTCAGTCAGTTCCAACATTTGGAACAGCCTCCTTTGCTCTAGTTCCAGATTACTGCTACTCCCTCTCTCAATATGGTCTTCTTCCAGACTCCTGCTTTCCCTTCTCCTTTCTCATGTCTGAATTACTCAGACAGAAAGGTCCACAGGGCAGGGGTCATGTTTCTCTTTGGTATTCTGCTCAGCATGTAGTACCTCCTTTTGCAACAAACGTGTTTTAATTTTTACTCATCACCATAATATTTAAAGGTTATACAAAACTGCCCTTAAAACAACTTGGAATTAATCATATGAAATAAAACAGGAGTGTGCCAGTGACAGCACAAGAGTCCTCTGTAGAAACACCACGTTCCGTACAAATTGTCCCATGAGAAAAAAAGGCATGAATTTCAAAAAAGGTTCAGAATAGATAAGTGTGGCCAAATCAATGTTGCTGATGAAAACAAGTAGAGAATTCAGAGCTGATCTTGGATTTGCAACATCATTTATGGAAGCTGCTACTGGCAAAACTCCACATTTTATCAAATGAAATCTGTAAAGGTTTTTCTTTTTTCTTTTTACTCAATTTTATCTACACTGACTGGGAGGTAATCCCCACTGATTTCAACTGATCTTACTTCCAAATGAGAACGCTTTTACCTGAACCCTAAATCAAGGGAAAGACATTAAATACAGAGTGCATCTTTCAAAATCATAATAATTGTAGTATTTCTAGGTTCATAAAATGTCTACTACTCCAAGTAAAAATTGTGTAGGAAAATATCTACTGTGAGGGGAGGTGAATTAGCTTAATGGGGCATTCAGTCCAGTCTAGTTTTTGAAGATGTTCTCCTAGAACAGCATTAGGTAGGGTGGACACCTATGAATAGCCGAAAAAGAGGAAACACATCACACACACACACACAAGGACAAAACGAGGACACTGATTTGCATAACATTTGCATATCCTAATTTATATGTATAGATGCAACTTTAGAAAATACTATTATAATTTAAACAGAAATATAGCACATGGAAGGCTGTGACCAGGTGATCTGTGTGCCTGCCTGTTCAGTTTGCTGCCTGGATGATAACTGTTTTACAGGCAACAGTTCTTACAGTTCTTCATGTTTAAACTGGAATTGGACTGGCCAACCCTTCAAACAGAGGACTGTCCCCTGTAAAGAAGACACATGGCCACCCTAGAATTAGGGTGGGGAATGAAACCTAGCACTCTCTAATTCCATTGGGCATCTAGAATGGATCAGGCAACGGCCTGCTCTTCCTGTCATAGTACTCACTCAGTCCTCTGTATTAGTTAGCTTCCCACTCAGACCTGGTTCGCACGCCACACTAAGCCACGCTGGGTTGTTATCATGGGTGGCTGCAGGGTGGCTTAGTGTGACATCCGAACCTGGAGTGGCTTTTCTGCCATGGGTTGTTTTTCACAAACAAGCCACCCTGAGAGCCGATGGCCTCTGGTAGGGTTGTTTAGGGTGGCTTGCTCTCACAGTGTGGCTTTTTGTGACGTCTGAACCCGGTAGGGCGATTTTCTCGTGGGTTTTTGGGAATGGTTAGAGAGCTGACCGGCAAGAGTGGTAAAAGCCCTTGCTGCTCCTCGCAATCTTGCTAGAGCCACCGCCATTCTCCCTCGTCCCTTCTTAGCACCCTCCGCCTCAGGATGGATTTTAAATTCTTTTTATTGAAAAAAAAATTAGAAATCTTGAAGAAAGGGCAACAGAGTGTGTCCTGAACACGTTCGCTTTTTGGGGTGGTCCTACACAATTGTGCAGGAGTGAATGTCCGCTACTAGGAAATTTGCATAATTGGCCCCTCTGTTTTACTGCTCTGCCATGACATTTGCTCCATCTCCCCCTTATTTTTACTGCTCGGCCTTGAAATTTGCACAGTTTCCCCCTCCATTTTACTGCTTTGCCATGACATTTGTGTATGTTTAGCGAACCCGCTCACTGCTCTGTATATCTGACAGCTAGCAATGGAGACCAGTGCAGCTGGCGACAAGCTCGTAGGGGGCCCGGGGGAGACGAAAGTGGTTGGCGGCTGCAGGAGAGAAGGAGCTTTAGGGGCAGGTGTTATTACTTCAGTAGAATGTGAAGCGGCCTTTAAAAAAAAAAAGGTGTTCACTAGCAAGGGAAGCACTGAAATGGAGGATGAAACTGAGAAGGACGTTGACAAAACTGAGGATGAAACTGAGAAGGACGTTGACAAAACTGAGGATGAAACTGAGAAGGACGTTGACAAAACTGAGGATGAAACTGAGAAGGACGTTGACAAAACTGAGGATGAAACTGAGAAGGACATTGAGCCCCATATATGGCTACATGGGGCTCAATAGAGGACAGGCAGTCTTGTGCACTTGTGCATGAGCCTGAAAAAAACTTTTTAAAAATTGCAAATGCATTCCCACATTCATAAGGACTCAGAAACTTAAATTCCTTTGGCAATCTGATACGGGAGGGTGTTCCCTTGTGAGCCAGCAACCTCAGAAAGGGCGTTGATGTAGGGAATGAGGAAAAGGGGATTTCTGCCACAAAGGCTCCTGGGATATGTGCTGGCAGAGGCCAGGAGGACTGAGAGGAACTGAGGGAGAAACAAGTCATGGCAAGCTGCCAAGCAGGAGGTAATCTGTTGAGATGGACAAGCCACCCACCCACCGTGGCTTATTCTCAGGATGGCTTAGCGTGATATGAAAACTCACCCAGAGACGGAGCCCTATGCAAAGAAAACTTGAGGCATCATCCAAGGAGACAGACTCCTGGTTCTCATGGTCACCCACGCCAAGACAAGACAAGCCCCTGCTGCCACAGCTTCTCATGTCATCCAAACCCGGCGAAGGTGGCTTGCTAGGGTGGTTAAGAAACCACCCCACAAACCTACACTAGGTTGTGGGTTCTGGGTGGTTTGTTAACCACCCTTGCAAGCCACCCTCACTGGATTTGGACAACACAAGAAGCCGCACTCAGTGAGGGTAATTATGAAATCAGCTGGAACGCGACCAGCACATGCAGGGAGGTTAACAAGCCACTGTGACTCGTTAACCACCCTGTGATCATGTGAAGTGGGCTTGCAGACTGGAGGGTGGGCCAAAAGAGGAAGAAGGCATAGTGGGCCGAAAGAGGGCAAGAAATGAAGAAGCAGAAATGCTGCATGTGCAAGGATAAAGGCCTTGTCTGCCTACTCTCTCCTGCTTCCTCAGGAAACTCAGATCACATCCACTCTGTAGAACAAGCAGAAGCAAATAGTACTAATAGAAAAACAAAAACAAAAAAAACTTTGGTTTTATAGGCACTGTACAAAGTATTACACACAACACAGGCTTACAGTCTAATAGACACTATACAAAATGAAAATGGATGGGAGGAAACAAGAAAGCAAATGCAGGAACTGATTCTTCATACAGTTATGTAATAACTGTAGGTGGGGGGGAGGTTAAGGCAGTGAAGGGATAATGGTGGAAAATACCCACTCCCCTGGGCCTTAGATGCTGTTTTTATAGAGCAGTCTACTCCTCAGACCTTACTGTAGTGTAGCCATCTATGCTGTTCCAGCTGCAATGGCAACTTTGGGGCATGGGCTTGGCACTTGGCCGGCATACAAACGCCAGCATGACAGCGAGCGGCTAAGGCTCCGCAAGGCCAAAGGGATTGCTGGAGACTGGCAGCGGTGGAGTGGTGTTGGGGGCTGCTGATACTGGGAAACTGCACAAGAATTCCGGATGGGGTTTCTTGGAGCATGCTTGCAGAGGGTCAGGCACATTCACAGAAGATCAGTCTACCAATGACTATCAGCCGTGATGGCAATGGGGAACTTCCAGATTCAGTGGCAGACTGGGGAGCAACCACGGAGGAGAGTTGTTATCTTCATGCCCTGCTTTTGGGCTTCTTGTAATGATCAGTTGCCCACTGTGAGGAACAGGATGCTGGACTAGATAGGCCTGATCCAAAGTAGTTCATCAGCTTTAGTATGTGTCCTCTTGCGAGTGTGACTGAGAGCTGCTATGGCATGTAACGTGAACCTGTGCTAGTGAGGTCTGTTGTGCATTCTGTGTGCTAGACACACCCTGAGTGGCTGCATACCCTTATTCCCTTCTGCTCTTGAAGAAGGCTCTGGCACCGATGAGGAGGGGGTGAGGAACAGCCAGCCAGATTAGTCAATCCACTGGCACCAGAGGCTGCATAACTTCCCAGGCCCCAACATCACACATAGGGCCAGACCGAAACCTGTTTGCTAGGGAACTCGTTCACTGGAACCGCCAGAATCTGAGCCTGCACCCACTGAGGAAGCCACCTCTTCCACAGCAGGGACCCTGTGCGCCTCCATGCCTGTTAATCAGTGCAGGCAATGAGCCTGGAGGGAATTAACAGAGGAGGAAGAGTGCTAAGCTCGAGGCTAGGGGACTACCCTTTAAGGCAGTCTTCAAGAACTTCCAGCCTGAGGGCCATATCCCGCTCACCAGGGCAGTTTGTCCAGGCTGCCAGCTCTCCCACCAGGCCACACCCCTTCTTCTGCAGTGAGCCAGCAATGCAGGAAAGAAAGGAGTGATCTCTTCCTGCATCATTGGATTCCTTGCTGTGTACTGAGGAAGCGGCTCTCAGAGGGAGGTATCAGAGCTGGCGATGCAGGAAGAGTGAGATCTCTTCCTGTGTCATCAGCGCACCCTATCCACCTCCACATCCCAGAGAGGGTGTGTGTGTGTGCGAGAGCTGCTACTATTTCTATTTCTATTTCTAAATCCCTTTTCTCCACTTCAGTTCTCTCTTCATTTAGCCAGTCCCCTAAGAGATACAGTCATTTCCTCCACTCTTCCACCAATCGTGAATTTGAACATAGCAAAAACAAGTAACTTTTTGTTTTCGCCCTGCCCACTCTTGGCTTTGAACATACCCACCACTGGCATGTGTAACCCCCTGCCCCAACAGAAGGCTGCGAATGCAGCACTCGGGCTGAAAAAGGTTCCCTGCTAATCATAGGATCATAGAGCTGGAAGGGGCCTACAAGGCCATCAAGTCCAACCCCCTGCTCAATTCAGGAAACTAGAGGAGGCTAAGTCCTTCCATTTCTTGGGGAAGGGGCAGAGCCTGGACTGGGAATAAATGATTTCAGTTTAACCCTAGACTATGTCAGAGCAATTTGCTCTCTTGGAACTCTCTGAGATTCTGCAGTTCTGGGTCTGCCTTGCCCCCATCATGCTCTGTGGGCTTCTGTTCAAGAGCAGGACAAGACACTCACTACATCTGGGGAAAGCCCACAGCTCAGTGGTAGAGCACATGCTTTGAATGCAAGAAGTTTCAGGTCCAATCCCTGGCATCTGTAGGTAGGGCTGGCAAAGACTCCTGTCTGAAACTCTGGAGAGCCACTGCCAGTCATTGTAGCAATGCTGAGCTAGAGAGACCAATAGTCTGATTTGGTATAAGGCAGCTTCCTGTATTCCTCCCAGCCTCAGTACAGAAGTTTCCTTGTACAGGCCCTGAGGCCCATGATAGGGTGCAACCTTGCAACAAACAGCAGCAATTCAGCATGAAAATCTTTGTCCCAACCTATCAGGGTTGTTTTTGAAAGTTACATCTACCCACAAGGGAAGGGTGTATGTCTTAGGAACTAATGACTTAGGAACTGTTAACTTAATGTTAACTGCCTCTGAGAACCTTAAGAATGGCATAGGTTACAAACTAAACATATGTCAGTCTGTGGAGAAGATGCAAGGAAAGCAAACCTCATTAGAGTGTTTATCTCCGCACCTAGTAATGGGCAGGTTGACAGCCACTATTAATAGTGTGTATAAAACTAGGATCATGAGACCCTTAGATATATATTTTCAGCAGCAGCAGAGAGAACAGAATAACAGATGCTCTTCAAAAGGGAGTGGGAAAGCTATTCTGGATCAGACCCTACCACATATGAATTCTACCTCAAGAATTAGCACTTTGAACAAATGTTATGAAATGTGTGTATTTCTGTATTTTATTGTAATTGTAGTATTGGGTGGTTCCATAATGGTTAGGTTGACAAGGAAAGTAGCCATATGGATAGGAAACAAAATCCGTGCTATCTGACCAGTGGAATCCCTGAACAAAGCTATTTTGGGATTTCTGTGAAATCACAGGACACAATACACAGATTTTGAAATTGAAGATTTCAGGACTAGAAACTTCCTTTCTAAAATGATTCGGGACAGACAGTGTACACTCAATGGTAAACTTAGGTTTGCTTCTGCATAATATATCACACAATCCCAGAACAGTGCTCCAAAGGATTCATAGATCATAGAGTTGGAAGGGGCCTACAAGGCCATCGAGTCCAACCCCCTGCTCAATGCAGGAAACTAGAGGAGGGGTTTCCCATCCAAGTAATAACCAGGCCTGACCCTGCTTAGCTTTCCATGCTCAGACAAGCTGAGCCAACATGAGTTATGACTTCCCATAACTCATAGCTCACTCAATCTCTCAGAAACAGCTGTGGTAAGACAAACTTCTGACACTTCCGAAATAAGCAGTTATGAGGAAGCTAAATTTTATAACCTACAGTCATTCCATATACCAGCCTTCTCCATCCTGGAGCCATCCAGATTGGACTGCAAGTCCCATCATTCTCAGCTAGCATGGCTAGGAATGATGGAGATTGCAGTCAAACACAAGTGAGAGCACCATTTGGGGAAGGCTATATTTATATGAATATCAATATAGCGGCCTGTAACCGCTCCACCTCAAATACTGAGATATATTTGCTTTTTCACTCACTGTGCACTAGTAAATATCAAATCAGAAACAAGCGAAAATGCAACAAAGAGCAGAAGCTTATCCAAATTAAAGACACTATACATTATCTTGGATGAAGATACTGAAAGATTAACTGAAAAATCAAGTTCAATGCAAGTCATAGAATCATAGAATCATAGAAAAGTAGAGTTGGAAGGGGCCTACAAGGCCATCGAGTCCAACCCCCTGCTCAATGCAGGAATCCAGGTCAAAGCATCTCTGACAGATGTCTGTCCAGCCGCACCTTGAATGCCTCCAGACTGGGAGAGCCCACCACCTCCCTAGGTAGTTGATTCCATTGTCTTATTGCTCTGACAGTCAGGAAATTTTTCCTGATGTTTAGGTGGAATCTAGGTTCCTGTAACTTGAGCCCATTATTCCGTGTCCTGCAAACTGGGATGAACGAGAAGAGATCTTTGCCCTCCTCTGTGTGACATCCCTTCAAATACTGGAAGAGTGCGATCATATCTCCCCTCAGTCTCCTCTTCTGAAGGCTAAACATGCCCAGTTCTTTCAGTCTCTCCTCATAGGGCCTTGTTTCCAGTCCCTTTATCATCCTTGTTGCCCTCCTCTGAACCCTCTCCAGTTTGTCTATGTCCTTGTTAAAATGAGGTGCCCAGAACTGGACACAGTACTCAAGATGAGGCCTAACCAGTGCCGAGTAAAGGGGAATTATCACTTCCCGCGATTTGGAAGCTATACTTCTATTAATACAGCCCAAAATTGCATTTGCCTTCTTTGCAGCCACGTCGCATCGCTGGCTCATATTCAGTTTGTGATCTACCACAATTCCAAGATCCTTCTCACTTGTAGTATTGTTGAGCCAAGTGTCCCCCATTCTGTAACTCTGCATTTGGTTTCCTCTCCCTAGGTGCAGCACTTGGCATTTATCCCTGTTAAATTTCAGATAATACCAGTCTCTGCCATAGAAATCTGGAACATGCTGAGAAGCTGCATAATAAAGACTTTAATACCCACAGAGTAGAATTCCAACAGTGTAACAGTTCAGCAGGTCTTGGATAATAACACTCTATTGTTTTGTTAAACATTAGGAGGGAAATCTAAGCCAAAAGGTGTGCAAAAAATAGTATATTGGATACTGTAAACATGGTTGAAATTTTAACACTAACTAATGGCTAGCTATTAAACAATTTGCATTAGCAAAGTTTCCCACCAATTCCTTTGCTAGGCAGTATTTTGGCCATAAAAAGCTTTAACACATAGCAGTACAAAAATTATACTAAATATCTGTATTCTTTGCTTCCTATCATTAATCACTTTATTACTTGCAAAAACTTTTGCGGTCTTTTGATCATTCATGTAAACACTGAGGTTTTAAAAATGTTTTTTTCTTGTTCTTTTCCTTCTCCTTTTTTTTTTTTAACACTACCCTCCACCAAACCACATGCATGGGAGGTTCAAAAGATTGCTTTTCTTGGCAAATTTTTCTACTGTGCTGCTAGAATGTCATACATTTCTAATAGCCTTTTTCTCCTACCCTTCCCAATACAGTTTACCTTCTCACTGCCTTTACGCTTCACTACACTGTGATTATTGGAAACTAGGGTGGAGAAGAGAAGATTTTGCATTATGCTGCATGTATTGGACCACACAGCATAAAGATAGTGAAGAAGTCTTGTTTTGCTATATAACAATTAATGCTACCTGGTGCTGTGGGACAATTTGGAATATAAATAAATCCTAGATATAACCAGTAAGCTCTGAAGTTCTTCTTTCTGTATGCTTCAGCACAACTAGGTCCTTTATTTTAGGAAAAGAGTTATTGTGTGAGTGATCAGAATTAAAATGGTATTTCTATTTTGCTTGGCTTTTCTCCCCTTTCAAAATTCTGTACTTTAATGCTCCAATCTAAAATGTCTCATAGTGCTTTTAGCAAGTGTAAGAAAAGCAATCAAGTGAGGATGCATGTTTTGACGGCATGCATCAGTCATGTTCCAGCTTACTGTCACATTGCCACATTGGGATTTTTAATACAACCAACAAAATTCACAAGGGACAGACCAACCAGCACCTCATTAAAGTTCTATTAATAAATATTATGTCTAAGGGCCAAACCAGATGAGATGCCATTCATGCAATTAGCAATTCTGCATATCATTTTTATTATTATTATTATTATTTTTAAAGTAAATAGCAGAGATGTAGAGCAATAGTAGGAATGTAGATTCAGAGGTCAGAACAGATAAAAGGAAGCACTTCTTCACACAGGACACAGTTCAACTATGGAATTCACTTCCAGAAGATGTAGTGATGGCCACCAATTTGGAGGGATTTAAAAGGGAATTGGACAAATTCATGGAGGAGCAGGCTATCAATGGCTACTAGTCCTGATGGTCCTATGCTACCTCCAGTGTCAGAGGCAGTATGCCCATGTACACCAGTTGCTGGGGAACATGGGCGGGAGGGTGCTGTTGCACTAATGTCCTGCTTGTGGGATCCCATGGGCAGTTGGTTGGCCACCGTGTGAACAGAATGGTGGCCGGATGGACCCTTGGTCTGAACCAGCATGGCTTTTCTTATATATGGGGGACAAAAAAAAAACCTTTGCCCCCTGCTGCATTCATACAACTGCTACTTGCATGAACAATGTCTCATCTAGTTTGGCCCTAACTATTTTTTGTCTAAATATAACAATGTCTCATCTAGTAGGCAAAGACACACCAGGAACCTCCCTATACCACACATCAAGAAGCCAAACTAAAAACCAACTTCACTTTTCACTTCAACAGAGGGGGAAGTCCTATGTGTGCATTCCTTTGCTTCCCTTTGCTGCTGTCTCTGGCCCTTGTGGGGACTGTGTAGAGAGAGATACACAATGGGCCAGTTCACACAATTGGTGGCCGGCAGCGTAGCTTAAATAAGCCATGGTGGTTTGCAGTGCATGCTGGCCGCCATTGTGAATATTCAAGCCACAGCAGCTGGTTGCCATGGCTTATCATGCCGTGCAAACCTGGGCAGGGTGCCTTGTTACCTGGGTTAACAACTGCACCCCAACCCCAAGAACAGCCTGTGGGTTCTGTGTATCTTGTTAACCACTATAACAAGCCACTCTGCCCGGGTTTGCACAACACAATAAGCAATGGCAACTTCCCACCACAACTTGAATATTCACAATGGTGGACAACATGTTCCAAAAGCCACTGTGGCTTATTTAAGCCATACTTCCAGCTGTCAATCATGCAAACCCAGTCAATGTGTGCATGGTATCACTGCATCAGGGTATATATTCTAAGCTGAAACATCAGTTTCCCACAGTTTAGATGATGGCATACAGAGTTGTGAAACGGTGGAACAAAAGCCACAGCATCTGTGTAAGACCTAACTATAAGCAAGCCTGATTCCCACCCAGATTTGTGAGACTAAAAGAAACAATAGTAATGACTGTTCAAAAACCCTCTACAAAGGTTCTTTCTTTTAAAAAAAACAGCTTAAATGTTGGTTAAATGAATTATGTCTGCCACCCAAAGTAGAATTGCCAACAGAAAGATTACTGGTGCCTGGGAGGAGACCCACAGAAAATATTATGTTAATCTAAGGCAAGAGTAGGGAACAATATTGGCTCTGGGGGTGTGGGTAGATTCCCTCCTCCAGCCCCCCCTCCAGGCCAGATGTGCCAGTTGGAGGTCTTCGAGTCATGCTTCAGTTGGGGAGCTGGCTTTGCTCACCCTTCGCCTTCCACACATGGGGAAAAAAGACAAGTGAAGTATACTCAGCTGAGGCTTGCAGGAGCACCTGTGCGATAAGGAACCCTGGTCAAGCAGGCTTCTCAAATATAGGTAGTACGTAGGGATGTTGAAGAAATCCAAAATGGATTCCAATGACTTCGAATTTCTATGAATCCAACCCATGGATCCCGCAGCAGACCAGCATCTTCCAAATTGCATGGACTTGAAAACAGTTTTTAACTTTCTGGAATTGTACGCAAACTTTGTCTTACGAAAGTTACTGGAAAATACACTAATATATAAGCCATTTTAAAAAGAAGAAAAAATCCACAATGTTTTATAAATCTCTGATCTCTCTCCGCTGTGTAGCAATCTTTTTTGTGCACTCTGCTCATTGATTATATGCTGTGCTAAGAAAAATATGCAAAATGTTACATGCCAGCAAAAGTTACAAAAATTGTGGTGGACTTTTTTTGCAGACTTTTCCGAAGAGGGGGAAAATCCAATCCATCAACGAGAGGATGATGGAACAAAAGACGCCTGACCATCTGCAAAACACAGATGGAACAGATGAAGCAAAATCTGTACATCCCTGAGGAGAACCCCCTTCAGACCTTCCCACTCAACACAAGAAGGGTAGGGACTGAGGGGCTGTGGACACTGGAGGTGGGGCTTGTGCACACAACCATATCCCAGCCCTCTTATGAGCAGGCTAAACACCTGCATAGTCTAAGATCAATCAGGGACTCTATGGCAGAAAACTCAGCATACATACAGAGCAGATCAAGGAAGTGAACCTACTTAGCCAAGTTGCATTATGGTCAAGAAATTAAGCATAGAGCATATAATGACTCCACTAAACATTCTCAACCAATAGATAATACTACACCCTTTCATGCATGCATACATGTGCCCAGGACACCCCCTTCCTTCCTTCCTTCCTTCCCTTCCCACACATACAATGTTGCTTCTCCTCACCAGGACTACTGCTGCCTCTCTGCTCTTCACCTCTTGTTGACTGGCCTGGCTCCAAATTTGGTGGCTGCAGTGCTGTAGTTCTCATCTGCAATACTGGGAGGTTGAGCAAGGCTTGGGTGTGGGCCAACTGCTCAAGGGCTACAGGGCTATCTGGGTGGATCATGAGGTGGCTGGATTAAACAACCAGAGTGACTCTGCCAGTAAGCCTTCTCCTTGAAGCCTGTCTTCCACTCAGGGCCAAACTGAATACTCTTCTAATCACACATATGTGCCATAGGTCTTATTAAGCACACACAGGCCCAATTTGGATTGAGACTGTGGCACTCTGGGAAGGAGTGTTGAACCTCCCCCCCCCATAATTTTCATCCCAAAATTTTTTCTAGAGAGGATGCTGTAACTCTCTGTCTCAGCCTGTTTTTGCCCCTAATCCTCAGCCTTTCCATGTGTATCTCTTTCCCTGTCATTATTCTTATTCCGAGTCCAGACAGGGAACCTGTTTTTAATTTTAATCTGTCACGTCTGTCTCATAAAACATTCACTGTAATCGTATGACTGTTGTGCACCCTATGGGGAAGGTGGTTAAAAAAAGGAAAAAGTCATGGAGTTTCTCCCCCTCTTTTTTAACACCCCCAGGGGGGGAGGCTGGAATTGTGAGACAAAAACGGGTGAGAAGATTTAACACCCCCTCTGGGAGCACTGTGGTCCCAATCCGAATTGGGGCCACACACACACTGGTGTAAACAAACCTATCACACATAGCTTCACTATGCATGATTAGAAGAAGATTTAGTTTGGCCCTCAACCACCATTGGTGGCATTGCAACAATTACGAGCAATGAGACATTAAACCAGGTTTCTCCTTACGGTAACTCACAACATGGAGGCCCAGTCCAGAGGACAGCAACGACTACTTAAATTTCAGCATGCAGCCTGCCCAGCCCTTTCCCTGCCCCTTCCAGCTCTCCTCTTGCCCCAGTACACATGTATGCACAACACACATAGTGCAAAACTAAAAGGAATAAACATTGGGCAATTTTAAAAATGGGGAAACCAGCTTTCCCTTTCCCTCATCCAGCAATAGAGCAGGTCAGGTACCTCCAAACCAACCAGTCTGGTAGTTTTCCCAATTGATTTGCAGCCCTAACCTAAAGAAAAGGGTTACCTCTTGAGTTTTAAGGTTTGGTGTATATTATTTCAAGGCAGCTGTGCAAGCCTTTCCTATTATAATATATTCATTTGAACATTGCACAACAGTCATACGATTACAGTGAATGTTTTATGAGACAGACGTGACAGATTAAAATTAAAAACAGGTTCCCTGTCTGGACTCGGAATAAGAATAATGTACAGGGAAAGAGATACACATGGAAAGGCTGAGGATTAGGGGCAAAAACAGGCTGAGACAGAGAGTTACAGCATCCTCTCTAGAAAAAGACCAGCCTTTGCCAATAAGAATCCTCAACATTTGATAATGTGGCTTAATGCACATTCATATTGGCATATATATGTCTTGTGCTATTTTCTTTTATTACTGCAATATGCATTGTCCCTTTTGTTTGTTAACCCAGATGTAATTCCTTTACCCCTTTAAAAAACAAAAAAACAAAAAAACATTTCCTAAAACTCTGGCGATCATATGAAAACAGGCAAATAATTCCACCCCTCACTTCAAATCAGATGATATTCTTTACCTATAGTATATTCTTATTTAACTGCCATCAACTGAACATCTGTTGATCAAATATTGTCAGAAAATGGCCTGTAGTAATATTTAAAGGATTACTGACTCTGAACTAAGTACAATTCAATGCATAACATTTCCCCCCATCAGTCACCTATGGCTGCTCCTCATTTTCTATCATGGAATCATAGCACCAGGAAAATGTCCCAATTACTTATGTTTGTCTATTGTTGACATAATAAATCTGAACAAGAAAACAACTCATTCCCCAAGACAGATGTGATTGAAATCCTATTACAACAACTCTACAATGTATAGGATATGCTGGGAAGCCAGGTGTGCACTACTTATTCAGACTCTCGTGCATGCATCCAGACTTGGGGAGCGATTCATACAGTCAATTGAGCCCTATTTGGGTGTTCTAACCCTCCACACCCACGCCCATCCCATGCAATTAGAACCACGTGAAGGAGAGCAGGATGAGAGAGCTAGCTCTGCCCTCTTTGTTGTCATCTTTGTCACCCTTCACATGTTGGAGAAGGAACGTCTGCAGAGGAAGCCTGCTCTACATGTGTAGAAAAAGAAATAAAAAGCCTCCATTGGCACCAATGGCTTTCCCCCTTTGTTTTAACAGCCATGCAGAGTGAATTTCAGGAGGGAAGCAGCTAGGAAGGGAGGGAGCGATTAAACCTCCCTTCCCCACATGTTGTGATCCTGATCCAGATCCACACACACTTACTTTAAACAAATACAACATAGGGCAGCTGCACACTACATAATTAATGCAACTAGTTTGACCCTGAGTATCTTCTTCATCTCAGAGATTAGCCCCAGCTGAGAAGAAATGTCTTTAAACCTGAACAGCTTGGCTCGGATAGGTTATAGATTCATAAATTCATAAGGGGCATGTTAATATCTGTGATTGCTGAACTGACACTTTCTGTCAAGTGTTTGTGCTCTTGTTGTAACTGCTTTAAGGTTCTCCCTTCTCCTTTCACATTCCACCTTTTTGTGCCACTGCTTTGAGAAAGAGAAGAGAATTCCATTTCTACTGAATTGTGGAATACATAGGCAGAGTTTCTCTGGACAGCAATGGCAGGAAATATGCCTTGTTGCTGACATCATTGAAAGAAGGGGAGTAATTGAGTATTGGGACTTTTGGGGATTTTAAGTAAAATAATACTATGTTATTTTGTTGTTTTTATTGTGTTACTCCTGCCATGTACTCCCATATTAGACTGATTGTCAAAATATTATATTGATGGATAATATCAATGGGGTCATTTTGTTTAATTGCCCCTGAGTCTGCTTACATACTAGTCCTTCAAGCTTGAATACTCAGGGAGAGTAAGAGAAGATTACAGTACATCAGTCATAATTCTTACCATTCATGGCATTCCATTTCAGGAATCAGGTCCAGGTATGACTGCAATTCAAACAATCCCCCTTCCTGCCCACTAGATGGGCTGTCCAAGTTCCTCTCAAAATGAGAGTGAAAGCTGCCCAAAGTCAGACAAATGAAATACTATGGGCTGAAATAATAAATGGGGAGCTTATTTTAATCACCTTTCAGGTGTGCTACTGTAATGCATTACATTTTGTATGTCACATTCATAAGGCCTAGAAACTTAATAGAATATGAAAGTTCCATAACTGAGTGTGCTATGGTCCATATGTTGCCTACAAAGTCTATATAGGTTTTTGGTTTTGTTTTGGTTTTTAAAGCATATTTAAACAGCACAGAACTGAATCTAACCATCTTCCTGGAAGGAAAAGGTAGCAAAAGCAGCTGCCATCAGTATTTCAGTTTTCATAACTACTTGCTCTTTTAGAAGTCTCTTTTGGCCCATGATAAAACTTAGTAAAGATCATGATCAAATATTAGTTTAATAGCAAAAGAAAACCCATCAAATGACTTGACAGTGAACTACTAACGTATCACTACAAATGCAATTTCTGTTTAAGAACTCAGCTAGTTCCTTCCATATTCCATTTCATTTTAATATTATTCCTGCTAATATAGCACTGATATATTCTGGGCACAAGTAATTGACCTTGTAAGTCACGTATAAGAACAAGATCTTTAGCCACTATTTTAATTGACTACCGCATTCATGTGGATCCAGTGGAGGCTCCTGCTAGAAGAAGGGAGGAGGTGATTTTTGCTGATTCCCCCTGAACCCCCTGAGCAACATCCCATTGTTCCAGAGGGTCCCCCCATTCCCCAGAGCAGATTTTCAAGGGGGTACAGAGGACTGAAGGAGGAATGAGCAAAAATCACTGCTCCACTAAATACAGTGGGATTATCCCATGAGCAGAGTTCCAGTTACTTCAAGCCAATGGGCAGTATCCAACACTGCCCACGTGCTAGCAGTACCCACCGCTAGCACAACGGGAAGCTAGTATTTCCTTAAGAAACTGGAAATGAGCTGAAACGTTCATTTCTGGAATGCGGCAGGTCAGCAGAGCTTGCAGAAGGGAGCTCCACTGACCTGCCCCATTCCGGAAATGAGCATTTCTATGGTTGCTTTAGGAAGCTCTAACTTCCTGTTGCATTAGCGGTTGATCCTATGAGCACAACAGAATGAGCAGAGGGACAACAGCGGTACTGCATACTGCCCAATGTCTTTTATTAATATATGTGGTGATCTATATATTAGAGAGCATAATGAAAATAAGGAGACACAACTTAATACTGTCATAGCAACAAAGCTAAAGTCATATTGCTTTTATTAATATATGTGGTGATCTATATATTAGAGAGCAAAATGAAAATAAGGAGACACAAATACTGTCATAGCAACAAAATCATAGTCATATTGCTGCAGTTCCTAAATCCTCTGACAGCTCTATTGACCAAGTTTCTTGTTCATTCATCAAGAAGTCTATTTTTTTAAAAGCAAAGATTTTTTAAATCCATCCTGGCAGCCATTCAGCTGCTATGCCTCACAATTCAAAGCATGTTTAGTCTGAAGTAAATCCCAGAGTTAAATAGGACTTACTCCCATAGAAGTGTGTAAGATTACAGCCTGAGTTAGCTATCGTAACAATAAGTACCAAATTATCAAATGCAATGCAACCAATTCCTTGTCTAGTTCGTGCATCTGTGAGAACTATGTTTGATAATTAGATTTCGATGTAGATGGATAGTTGCATGTTTCCTGGCTCCTTTACAACTACAAGTACCATGAAGCACACAATATTAGATCCAAATGTGGCACATATCTGCTCATCATATGGCTTTCAGTCACAACTTGCTCAGGAAGCCAAGTATGATATCCTTCTCTGGTGCTTAGCTTAGCAGTAAAATGTGCTTGTTAAAAACTATCACCAAGCACACGCGGGTGTGTGCACTCACATTCTTCAATGATATGTTAGCTTCCAATATTTCCTAGTCCACAGTTCAGAAATTCCTGCCCACATAACCCCTCCTTTCATAGTCAAGTCTTCCTGATTGTTTTCTATATTCCCAAACATTCATACTTGTTCCCTATTAGCACTCTTGTCACCTTCATATATAGTTCTCTGTTCTAACAAACTGAGAGGTCATAGGACCAACTTTGAAATAATGCACATACGGTGGTAATAATGAACGTAGTAGGAGTGAGGAGATTGGCAATGAAGTGTAGAAGGTCACACAAAAAGTACACTCACTTATTTGGTTCTCTCACATGGATAATAAAAAAAGAAAGAGGTCACAGTGATATTTTTTTTTTTTTGTTGCATTCTTTTCCTCTTATATTCTGGGACCCATGTGGTTGATTGGTAATTTTATATCTGAAAAACAGATTATCCTAGCTCTAAAACAGGTTTACACTTCATTCAGCCTTGGGTATACAGATATGGTCTACTCTGACCATCATTTTTCAATACTCCCAAACTACACCTAAATGAATTCTTTTTGTTTTCTACAGTATCTGTTGTGCTTGACTTATTGCACCAAAATGTGGTTTCCTCCCATGTTCCTGTGTCATTTTACTGAAGCTGACTTTTAGCTTTTGTGTTTGAATGGAGATTAAAAGGTTGCCTTCTAGGTGTTGTGGAATCATTCATTGAAAAATCTTTCTGCTGTCTTTCCATGTGTATCAATAGCAAATTAATTAGATTTACAATTTACCAATTTACAAATTAAATCAACCCTACCTAATTATTGCCCTAATAGAAGCAAGCAGGCCAGTGCTCTCACCTACATAGTTAAAAAAATATACTTGGGAACTAGTGGAAGAACAACACAGAAGAATGTTGATAGCTAAGAATCATTATGGGGACAGGCCACAGCTCAGTGGCAGACCACAAACTTTGTACTCAAAAGGCCTCATATTCAGGTATGGCTGGGAAAGAGTCCTGGAGAGCCACAAAGACCTGGTTCACACATAACCATTGCTCAAGGGTTAAACAACCTGTGGACTGTTGTGCACGAGTGGGAGAGAATGAGTTTGCTGCCTCCTGCATGCTCACCACTCCCGCTTTTAATCAACAACCCACAATCAGCCTGTTCGTAAGGTTGTTCAGCATGACATGCGAACCTGGAGTGCTGGATAATTGGGGGGCTAAAAAAACCAGTGGTTAACCCATGGTTTGTTGTAACCCGTGGTTTGTCTCTCCCACTCGTGCACAACAGTCCATGGATTGTTAAACCCATGGACTCTCGTTATGTGCAAAATGGCCCAATGTGTCAGTGTAGACAATACTGAGATACTTAGACTAATGGTCTGACCTGGGATAAGGCAGCTTCCTATGCCGTAAGAATTATTTCTCAAACCCCTGTCGCAGAAAATGGTTGCAATGTAGCTAGATCCAAGGTAGCTAATTATCCATCTTATTAACTCCCTCCAGGGTCAGTTCCTTCAGTCAATTTATTTACTTGATTATTTAGTTCAATAGAGAAGAGATCCCAGAAGACTTCAGGGATGCCATAATTATCACCCTCTTTAAGAAGGGTGATAGAACAGACTGTGGAAACTATCGGGGCATTTCTCTCTTAGCAACCGCAGGTAAAATATTTGCTAGGATTCTCGCAAACCGTCTTCTATCTATTTCAGAAGAGATCCTCCCTGAAACTCAATATGGTTTCCGCCCCTCTAGAGGGACAGTAGACATGATTTTTACTGCACGTCAGCTCCAAGAAAAATGCCGGGAGCAAAATCAACCCCTTTATATGGCATTTATCGATTTGGCTAAGGCCTTTGATACTGTAGACCGTACAGCTCTCTGGACTATCCTTATGAAAATTGGATGCCCCAATAAATTTGTGAATATCTTGCGACTTCTCCATGACAACATGACGGCAACGGTTTTGGACAACAACGGCTCTCATGGTGCTCCATTTAAAGTGGGATCAGGTGTTAAACAGGGATGTGTTATCGCCCCAACATTATTTGCCATTTTCATCGCCATGGTTTTACATCTTGTCGAGGGGAAACTTCCCACCGGTGTGGGAATTATATATCGAATAGATGGAAAGCTTTTTAATCTCAGCAGGCTGAAAGCAAAAAGTAAGGTAATTACAACCTCCGTTGTGGAACTTCAGTATGCTGATGATAATGTGGTCTCCGCACATTCAGAGGATGATCTCCAAACTATCCTAAATGCTTTTGCAGAAGCATACGAAAAACTTGGTCTCTCACTTAACATCAAAAAAACCAAAGTGCTTCATCAGCAAGTGCAAGCTAACCCTTTGGTGATGCCATCTATCCAGCTTGGCGGGACAATACTGGAAAATGTCGATCATTTTCTCTATCTTGGCAGCTATCTTTCTGTTACAGCTAACATCGACAGTGAAATCCAGCATCGTCTGAGCTCCGCAAGTGCCGCATTTTCTCGAATGAAACATAGAGTGTTCGAGGATCGGGATATTTGTAAGAAGACCAAAACACTGGTTTATGAAGCCATTGTATTACCAACTTTATTGTATGCCTGCGAAACATGGACTATCTATAAACGTCACTTCCACCTCCTTGAAAGGTTTCATCAACGTTGCCTCCGGAAAATCCTGCAAATTACTTGGGAAGATAGGCGAACAAATGTCAGTGTACTGGAAGAAGCAAAGACTACTAGCATTGAAAAAATGATCCTTCAACGCCAACTTCAGTGGACCGGTCATGTTGTTCGAATGCCTGACTGCCGTCTCCCAAAGCAGTTACTTTACTCCCAACTCAAGGATGGAAAGCGGAATATCGGTGGTCAATATAAGAGGTTTAAAGATGTTCATAAGGCTAATCTAAAAAAATGCAATATAAACATCGAAAACTGGGAAGCTCTGGCCCATGAACGATCTAAATGGAGGTTGGCCTTTTCACAAAGGTTCCATGGACTTTGAAGAAGCCCGAGTGCAAGGTGAAAGGAGAAGAAACGTGCTAAGCGAAAAGCACGTCAAATGAATCCTTTACAGGACCATCTTCTATCTGGTAACCTGTGTCCTCACTGTGGGAAGCTGTGTGGATCTAGAATTGGCCTCCACAGTCACTTACGGACCCATCGCTAGAGTCTACACAATCTTCTTTAGAATCTCCTCCTTTTATCCCGGAAGACAATCTTACTCGGTCACGAGTGATCGCCTGATGATGATACCATTACCACACACCATTATTTACTTTGGTCAATCAATCAATAGTTCTACTCATCATCATCATCATCATCTATATAGCACTTTGCACACTCTATAAAGCAGGGGTTCTCAAAGCAGGGGGGAATTTTAGGGTTGGGGGGGTTGAGACCACAGACTCTAACTGTTGGAATACTGATCTTTCTAAAAATTACGATTCTACAGATTGTACATAATCTACAGGACATCACACCTTATTGTATGGCACAGATTAAGTCAGACAATCTTGGAAAGGGGGAATGACATTCTGACATATGGTGAAAAGGGTGCATGGGGCAAAAAAAGGTTGAGAACCACTGCTATAAAGTGCTTCATATACATTCTCCCAATAATCCTTGCAACAACTCTCTGATCATCACTGTACTATGGTAAACATACAGTGTGACTACTAAACATGCCCTTTGAAGATGGTTCAGAAAAACTACAGCTGGTGCAGAATGAGGCAGCCTATATATTAACTGGGACAGGGTAAGGGGAGTGCATAACTCCTATTCTTGCTGAGTAGCACTAACTTTCTCACTGCACTAGCTACCTACTCTAGCATCTACATGAACAGGAAAAACATCCAAACCAACGCAAACTGAAATAAATAACTGATGGAAGTTTTACTAATAAAATGGAATAATACTGCCATGGTTACAAAAATCATTCTGCTTTATGAATTTTCACTTTCCGGTGCACACTTCATAGAGCTGTAGCCATAAACATTAGACACCTTTATACCTCCAAATGTTCATGTGCAGGCTGTGTTCAGAAGCACCAACACTCCCTTTTAAAAACAAATACGTAAGAAATATGAAGTATTCCTATAAGGCATAGATGGACTGCAAGTAGTTTTGACTTTTATGTTGAACAGAGATCCAAATAGCTGAGACTTGGCCTAGCTTCAGTGCTAGAAAAAATGTTTAGAATGTACAGTCTAAACTATTCCCCCCCCCCATATTCTGCAAACAAAAGCTTTCCCTAAAGCCATTCAGCTGCAGAGGTTCAAATCCTGCCCTGCTTAGGATACTAAAGAACTTAAGGCTCCAGTGAGTTGCTCAACGCTTGGAATGGTTCCCCTTGCTTTGTGTTTGCCATTAGGAGCTGGAAACATTTCCATTTCCATCTGCGTAACAGATGCTCAGATCAGCATTCTGCAAGACATTTCGTACAAAAACATCTTCAAAATAGTTAGCAGGCATCTAAGTTAGTAAAAATATGAGGAGGCTACATGTTGAGAAAAAAATATAATCAGTCTGTCAGAGAAAAAAACTTTCAGAAATACTCGGAGATGTCTATGACCTTTTACTGCATTCTTTCAAATATTTCTGCCTCATGTCTATCATTATCCAGGCAACTGAAATGTTTGCAGACTTCTATTCTGATAGCAACTACAACTTCAAAACATATGCAGCCATATAATCTGTCATATTCTTACATGAGTTTTAATTATTTGATTAAATACAGAAAAGAAAACTGAACTTCCTGACTTTGGCCATGTTTGGCTGCAACAATAAACAATGCTTTATCATTATGAGAATGAACCTAGGCGATACTCTGTCTGGCTTGTGCACTCACCCCTCCTCTCTTCTTCTCTAGAGTGCCTTACTGGAAGATCAGAAGCTTTCACTTCCATTTTTAACTAACCACGGTTTATCATTATGTCAGAACCATAAACACTGGATAGTCTCAGCTACACTTAGTGGAAACACAATGAAGTTGGTTTCATATAAGCAGTTGCCCAGGTTTAGACTTAATGCAAAACTGTGGTTAGTCTGAAGTGGAAACATTGTGTCACCGCCTCCTGGTCACACCAGCAGAGAGGGTAGGGCGGGAACACATGAGCCTGAGGCTTGTCTAGGCTTCTTGTTGTAATGATAAGCTATACTTTATAGTTATGTTTGAACATGTCCATTTTCTCTTTCTTCCCTTCACGATTAAATAGCTTAACCCTTACATAGCTTGTGCAGACATAATGTCAGTTACCGTAGTCTCTTAAGCATGGTTAAAAGATGAAGAGTGGGCTACAAGATTACACGCTCACTGCCCATCATGAATTCAACCCTCCCCCGCTAAACTTCAATTAAGAATTATGCTGGCACTAATGTTAATTAATGTTAAGGCTAATCAGAGTTCCCTCTTAACCAGGATTTGAAGTGATCCCATTTCCCAGTCCTAGCCTCTGAACCATTGTTAAGACATAGAGCAACATTATGCCTGCAGGAGCCCATAGTCTCACTAGGAATGAACGATAAATTAGAATACTCTACAGTAATCCACTGCATAACTGAAGTAATAATTCCAAGGTTGTTCACCTTTTAAGTACTTCAGGAAAGTTTTAGAGCCTTAGAGGCTCTAGCACAGAATATTAAACTTCATACAATTCAATACATGGCATGTTGTCCATTTTGCGGCCTTCCTGGCTTGGCTGACAGCAGATGATCTTCAACCAATTTAGAGAAAGAACAGAATGCAGAATTGTGTTACAGCCAAGATATGGATTACTTTCTTTCTTCATTTTAAAATCAATGGATCACAATTTGGCAATGAAAATAACAAGACCACAGCAGGAGGCAATGAGTTAAAGCCCCACTTACCTCCCATGCTAGGGTCCTGTTCCCTCCGCACTTATTTTAAAATTCAAAAAGGAAAGGTGCTGCTGCTAGCTACTTCTTCAAAGTAACATGAAACGGCTTTCCCCTGCATCACTCCCAAATTGTGGAATGCTAAGATTGGTCCCCACTCTCTAGGCTTTTCAGAAAGGGGTAAAACACATATCTTTAATCTGGCCTTTGAAATTGTGAATAGAAGTTTTAATATTGTTTTAATCTTTTAAATATGGTTTTATTGTTCTCATGTTGTTACGTATTATTGTTTATTTGAATTGTTGTACACCACCTTGATGACATTTGAGTAAAGGTGGCATATACATATTATAAATAAATAATAAATGAATGAATAAACATGTAGTTTATTTATTTATTCATTCATTCATTTTCTATACCGCCCAATAGCCGAAGTTTGGTCTTAGTACGTTATGTTCATTTACCCGAAAGCATGTGTATTTCTTTGCACTGACTTATCACATTCTTAGGAAACCCTAATTGGCATAAATGCTTCTAAATGTATGTGTGGTATGCATCACATGGATACATTTCATTCCTGACCACTGGTCATGCTGGCTGGCGCTCATGGGAGATGTAGTCCAAACCATACAGTAGCCAGTGCTGCTTCTCTGCTTACGCTGTTGACAGCAGTGCTGGCGTAAGTGACTCTAGGTCAACCCCAATAGCGTATGCTGGTGCGACAGATTTTCCATAAACCTGTCATGCCCGCGTACGCTATTGGGGTTGAGCTAGAGGTCGCTTATGCCAACACTACGTCAATGATGTAAGCAGAGTTAGGGTGTTGGAGTTAGGGTGTTGGAGTTAGGGTGATGCCCATGGAGGGCATCAGATTAGGGAAGGCTATCATATGACATGAGGGAAGTACAGAAAAGATTCGAATCCTGAATTTCCACACTATTCTGAACTGCAGGCTTTGTTCTGGAAAAGCAATGGAGAGGGTGCAAACTCGCTCTACCATTTTCTACCCAAAAGCAGAGATTCTTGAAGGAGATGGAGAAGGGGGCCTTTGAAAACTATCCTGTTTAATATATAAGTAGAGTGACAGGAAATATGTAGGCTAAAGCAGTATGAGAGAGGAGAAGAAAGCTGGCACACAACTGCTATGGCTAGTAGTTGAGTGTATTTCAACTGTATATTTCTCAACAGCTTTTTCCAAAATATTTTGAGGCAAAAAACACTTTAAAGTATTGAAACTAAACATAAGGGTTTCCATCTACTTTCCAGCAAAATAAGCCAGCATCCTCAATGAATTATAGGTTCTCTTTTTACACAAAAACACAGATATAACTAAGTTATTCTGATCCCCTCAGGACAGCTTCCTTGCCCAAGTCTGCATTTTTGGAAAACCTTCTGGAAAACTATTTCTCTGAATCCATTCCTAAGCGCTGACAATGCTGGTAGTGGGAAGAGTTCCAGTGTAAAAAAAAAAAAAGCTATTCCATATCTTACGCTGTAGATAATATAAAATTCCTAGCACCTAGGAAGACACTGTCAGAAACTTCCAAGATTTCCTAGTGCTCTAATCTCTGCTGCAGGATTAGACATTATGTATTTGACCTGGGGAGATTATACAACCTACCCCCCACCCCCACCAAGTATTCACTGTTTTTCATATTTATGCTGTATGAGGCAAAAGGGAATATAAATCAAAGACATTCGTCTAAGATTAATCTGTGTTGAAGAGCTGCAAAAATGCTGATTGAATCAAAGTTCTATAAAATGGGGAACTTGGATGTGGAGGAACCTCATGCCTCATGCCAAATCAAGCAGTAAATGTGTGGACCAGCAAGTGGTGTTGTGGTTTTATATTTCCTATTTCTCATCCATGGGGCTTAGACTATCATGATGGGACGAGTTCTGAGTGAAATCAGACCAACCTGGTTTTAGCCAACATGCTAAGAGGAACTGCAAAACACCAGCCCACGCCATTTAATTTAAAAAGCAGATTGCAATCCCAAATGGTTATAGGGCAGAAATTGTCTATTTACTTGAAGGGGGATAAGGGAAGTAAGACAGAGAACAGAGAAAACTAACTTGACTAGTTTAAAGCATATCCTGAAGGAAGTGTGCTGTCACGTACAGACGGAGGCACCTACAGCAAATCTTCAGCATTGATGTAACTTCCCAATGTCTTCCAGAAATCCCCCAAGCCAACAGCAGATGCATTGTCCTCATTAGCCAGCTCTTACAACTTCCCCCTGCATGGCTCAATATAAATGGTACATATTCTGAAATGTCTCCCCCTTTTCTCCCTATTCTGTTCATCTTATGCAATTAAGAACTGCATTTGTTCCATGCTCAATACTAGAAGACAACTAATTTGTCTTGTAACTGGAGCATTCTTCTAGCTTTTTAAATAGTGCACAGCATTGTTAGCAAAAAGCAAACCTTTCCCCCATTAGCTTACACTATGGAGCATCTGTGTACACACATATGTGTGTTTAATTCTCCTTCCCCTGTTTTAAATGTAAATCTTATGGAGGAGTATTATCGTAACACAGAGAATTAAATTGTCATTTCTATTCTTCATTGTTTACTTGTTTTAACGTTTTGGAGTGCCAAATGTTGAAGTTTATATTTAAACTCATGCCTGTAGAATCATAGAATAGTAGAGTTGGAAGGGGCCTATAAGGCCATCCTGCTCAATGCAGGAACCCAAGTCAAAGCATCCCAGACAGATGGCTGTCCAGCTGTACCTTGAATGCCTCCAGTGTTGGAGAGTCCGCTACCTCCCTAGGTAGCTGGTTCCATTGGAGTATTGCTCTAACAGTCAGGAAATTTGTCCTTATGTCCAGGCGGAATCTGGCTTCTTGTAACTTGAGCCCATTATTCCGTGTCCTGCAATTTGGGATGATCGAGAAGAGATCCTGGCCCTCCTCTGTGTAACAACCTTTCAAGTACTTGAAGAGTGCTATCATATCACCCCTCAGTCTTCTTTTCTGAAGGCTAAACATGCCCAGTTCTTTTAGTCTCTCCTCATAGGGCTTTGTTTCCTGTCCCCTAATCATCTTTGTTGCCCTCCTCTGAACCCTTGTAGACATCAATCTATAGCAAGGATAGGCAATGTGGCACCCGTAGGCACCAGTACGTCCTCGGACACCTTACTTTGCACCTACTGAGATGCCATACCCCTCTTACTTTTTGTTTTTATTTTAATAACAAAATTTCTTACTGGCAGCTGGGATCGCTTCAAAGCGAAGTGAATGTGCCACCTGCTGCTCCCATCTTCTTTTCCTATGAATGTCTCTGGGCCACTCGTGGAGCTCAGAGACATTCTTAGGAAATGTAGATAGCAGGTGGCTGCAAGCCAGTGCTTTCATCTGCAGCATGCCCATTTTGTGCTGGTGCCCAGGTCAGTTTCTCAAATTGCTAAATGTACCCATGGGTCAAAAAGTTTGCCTACCCCTGATCTATAGCCCAGCATAATAAGCCAACATCAAGAATAATTTATTATTTAATTTAAAAAGCAGATTGCAATCCCAAACTGCTATGAGCCAGAAATTGTCTATTTACTTGAATGGGGACAAGGGTGAGATAGAGAAAAGAGAACTAACTTGACTAACTTAAAGCATATCCTGAAGGAAGTACGGTATGCTGAAAAATGAAGAACATTTTTCTTCACATCAATAATGGCAGAAAGTACCCTGTCCCATTTCAGACAACACTTTCCAAACCTGCACTGACAAGATGCTATTTGAGATAAAGAGGTTTATTAATTTGCCAAAAGCTGCTCAACAACACTCAAATTCTACAGTTGCCCCCCCCCCCTGATGTCTGTGTAGCTAAGCCAACTCAATCAGAGGGGCTGCAAAACTCCTCTGTGCAAAGCCTCAGAGTAAGATACTAGTGGCCCCAGAGCAATCCTATGGTCCCTAGACAGCATCTAGAGGGCCATAGGATGCTTTAGATTTCCCATATCCAAGGTTGGAAAAGAGCTCCAATCTCAGAGCTGGGGATCCATGTTTGGATACCTCTCCCCTCCACAGCCAGCATGGAAAGAACCATGCTGGCTGCTTCTCCAAGGTCATAAGACTGACCTTGGAGAAGGGGTAAAGAGGGCATACCAGAGGGGGGTGGGGATAGGAGGAGACTGGGTCCACCAGGGTACAAGGTACCCTGGTGTCACTCCAGCCTCCTTCCCTCTCCAGTCCAAGGTAGATGCAGCTAGATGGCCAAAATCAGCCATCCAGCTGACTTGCAGGGGAGGAGGAGAGGCAAACTGGCAAAGATCATCTCCGTGCTCCTCCTGTCCTGCTCCTCCAATGCTGCCTAAGTTTGGAGGCTTACAGGCATCCCCACTGGATTGCGCCCTAAGTCAACAGAATTAAAACAGGCAGAGAACTGGAAGGCATCAGAGCATGACTATCATGAAAGATGTGATGACGGGCCTTCTCTGTTGTTGTGAAGGGCCCCATCATAGCAGTTATCATTATACTTCATGAATAGAATACATATTTCCTTCTGTTCATGGTGATCTAAAATGCTGACATTAATGCTGATAAGGGTTTATGGTTTGTGAAGGGTGGTAGAAGGTGTGATATTGTAATTCTCCTTAATTATTTTTAGGATAGTTAAACTGGTTTTACAACTCTTTCAAAAATTCAGTGGCAGAAGAAAATGGCATGCAGTCTCACATTCTTTCCAACAATACTGACATTATTGTATTTTTAGTTGGACACATATCCCCCTTGATGCACACCAGTCACAGAACATACAAACTATTGCCAACACAATACACAGAAAATTTAGCATTCAAAATAATAGATGCAGTCATGCCTTGGATTGAGAGCATAATTCGTTCTGGAAACGTGCTTGTAATCCAAAACACTCTTATATCAAAATGAAATCCCCCCAAAAAAAATTGTACAAAGATTTTAATTTAAGGTGTACTACTGTACTTGTATTGCAAGACGTTGCTTGTATATCAAGTAAAAAATAAATTAAATAAATATTTTAAAATTTGCTTGTCTTGCAAAATGCTCTCAAACCAAGTTACTTGCAATCCAAAGGTATTACTGCATCTAAAAGTTGTCTGTAGCTGAAGTTGTGGTATTCACTCACTCTGGGCATCTCCTAAATGAAAACTGTGAATTGTGCCAAACTGTGTTAAATTATGTATACACTGATGTCTGCCCAGGACTGAATTGAAGTCATCTTTTATATTTAGGACTTCAAATAGTACCTAAAAGCACAGCTTGGGGGTGGAGAGAGAAGAAGGGCAGGTTCTTTGCTCTTCAATTCTCTGTCAAGCTGAATTATGCTGTAAAACCTTCAGCAAGGATTATTTAATATTTTTAGCACTTCAAAAGTGATAAATGGTAAGGAAAAGATTTGTACGCATTGGCTGTATTCTAGCACTTTCATTTCATTAAGAGCTTGCTCTCAATTATTTGGAATTCATATGATTTATGCTTGGAGGTTTGAATGCTAAGTGCAGTTCCATTGACATAAAAGATGGCAGCATATGAAACAGTAATAGCATAGGATGTGTTACATGAGGCAAATCCGGCCACAGTGGTCCAAGCTTCAATCACCTCACATTTAGATTACTGTAATGTGTTCTATGTGGGGCTGCCCTTGAAAAGCATTCAGAAACTACAGTTAGAGCAAACTGCGTTGGCCAGACTTTTGTCTGGTGTGCACTTTATAGACCAGTGATGGCGAACCTTTTTGAGCCCGAGTGCCCAAACTGCAACACAAAACCAACTTATTTATTTCAAAGTGCCAACACTGCAATTAAACCTGAATACCAAGGTTTTAGTTTTAGAAAAACAACTCATACAGTTGTCCGAATTAATTAACATCTTTTGTCTTCAAAGAAAAACAATAACAGAGTTTTCAATGATACAGTTTTTTGTTGAAAAAAAAATCAACTCAAAAAATTATTATAGTACTACATTGTACACATAGCCTGAAGGGAATTTATACAAACTTTTTAAATAATTAGGCACATGTATTTTTGGATAAGGGATTCTCAACTTGTAATATGATTATATGCCAGACTGAAATTGTATGGGGCAAGCTTTACTCCGGGTCCTTTCCCTGCTTCTAAAGGTGTCGGTTAGTAAAAGTAAAAGTCAACCTGTACTAGGATGAGCAAGATAAACAAGAAAACTAAATGTGCTCAACACATTTTAAACACTTTATGTCTTGGACTGCAAACACTGCATTAGGTAAAAGTTTGCATTGGGCATGCTTTTGCACAATTAATGTGATTTTTGCTATTGCATGCATGCTGATAATTTGTCAGACCTTGGCTCATACTCCGTTAGTTTGAGAGCAACACATGCAGCACTCAGGTCAACTGTTAGGGCTTTACATCCAAGCCATGCTCTGTGCATCATTCTTCAAAATCTTTTAAATGTGATAACAATGTAGAAAAGAATTCTGTAACAGGAATTCTAGAATAAAATCATTCTGTTCCACACTGTGAGAAAGAACAAGATCATTAGTGTTTTGCAGAAGGGTTCAGTCTTCTCGTGATCTGGTGACCAATGGCTCGAGTGCCCACAGAGAGGTCCCTGCGTGCCAGCTGTGGCACCCGTGCCATAGGTTCGCCATCACTGTTATAGACCATATAACACCAGTCTTGAAACAGCTTCACAGACTTCCTATTTGTTTCCAAGTTCAAGTTAAGGTGCTAGTTCTTACCTATAAAGCCCTACACAGCTTTGGACCAGGATGTCTCAGAGACCGCCTCCTCCCATATGAACCTCCCCAGAACGTACATTATTCATGTGAGGCTCTGTTACATGTCCCAACTCCAGGAGAGGTGAAATTTGTGGGGAACCAAGACAGTGCTTTCCCAGAAAGCTTACATTGGCTCCCTTGTTATTGGTCTTCAGATGATGGGTAAAAACTATACTGCTCTGCTGAGCTTTTAGCGATTAAGGGCATAAGCCTATGCATGTTTAGACAAAAGTCCTACATGCTGTCTGGGGAATGCTGAGAGTTTCTGTCTAATCATGCATAAGATTGCACCCTAAGTCTATGCTTTGATTTTAGAAGGTTCTTCTGTTTTATTGTTACATATTTTATCAGTTTTGTTTGAAATTATTGTATTTTATTGTGCTTTAGATTTGGTTCTTGCCGGAGGCCTGGGTGGAGCCTCTAGCTCTCCATGTTAGTGCAGGCCTTGGAGCTGAGACAATGTGCCATGCAACTCCTCCGAGGGGAGGGGATGTCCTTGGGGGTGCCCTGTACTGCGGGCAATCTGCAGGGACGCCCCTTCTTCCACAATGCCTGACTCTGAGGAAGGACCCCTTGAGCCAGGCATTTGGGTGTGGCCACCTCTCTGAAGAGCCATGCTGGCCGTTTTTCCAGAAGATACAGATCTTCAGAGAGTTCAGCTACCTGCTGGCCGCTCTGAGAAGATCCACAGAGTGGGTGGTAGTGGGTAGCCAGGGGTGTGGATGATATGGCAGCAGCAAAGGGAGGGAGTGCGGTAGTGCCAAGTCCTTCTGGTTCATGCGAGTGCACAATTTGATGCTCCGCTGCCTGCGGAGGGGGCTTCACCCACAGGCGCCCACAGGAATTTTTCCAGGGTGGGGCACAAAGCTGCACAGTGGTGTGATTGCAAGGAAGGCAGCTGTTACAGGAAAGGAACCTTTTTGGACACATATTTACTAGTGCCATAAACAGACACAAGTGCTGCTGAAGGCAAAAGAGCTACATCAATTTATATGACATTTGTTATATGTTTCAAGAGTTGATTCACCTTTTTCATCCTTCAAGTATACAGTTCTGTTAATGCTGCATGAACTATTCAGTATACATTCTCACAATCAGTTAGCAAATATATACTCAGAACTGCATACTTTGGTCAAATTCAAGAAAAGGCAATGTAGGGCCATTGAAAATATATAGTTCACCAAGGATGTCTCCAAGTGCATTCAGTCTCATGCTGCTGTGTGTGGCAACTCATGATGGCGCGTGAGTGACAGCAGAGCCCCGCGTATGCTGGATGGGAGATTTATAATCCTGTCTGTGCATAGAGGCCCATTATTCCACACACAGATCTTCCAGATCTCACCCCCCCTCTGCGCAGCGTGCAGCGTGTCGGTTTGAAGCTGCCAGCCAGCTTGCCTGTAATCCGACTCCAGCTTCTAGCTTCCCCGGTTTGCAGACTAATCCAAGTGGCAAGGAAACACTCTGTAACACCACAGGTCTATTTCTACCTGTTTATTTACTTAGCAAGTAATATTCTACAGAGTATGCATTTCCTAGTTACAGTCCATGTGCAGAGTACAATGCATAGCAAGCATTATTTCCAGTGGAGTAGGTTGAGCTTCACTCCACTTTAGCAAAGACGTTACGTTGTTGCAAAATCCAGCAAGCAAATAGCCAGAAGAGAGAAGGAATAGAGAAAGCAGTCCTGCTCTTCTCTAAAATGGCTTCAGACAGAAAAAACAAGTTAGCACGTCATCAGAACATACAAACCATGTGACTAGCTCATAATGTTCCCAGGGCCTAGCTTTCCCATGAGAAAGAACACGGGAAAGTAGAAAGACATAATACACTTGTTTACAGCCATTCTGTTCCTTTCCATGTGTAAACACTGTGCTACAGCTGGTCAATGTGATACATATCACAACAACTCACTCATGGGTGACTCTGCATGCCTAATAGCTTGGGTCCCTCTATACATGGGGAAGAGGGGCAAGGTCCAAAGGCCAGACAGACTATGCCTGTAATGCTGCTCTGTATCTGAGGCCTCTCTATACATGTAGCAAGGGGACTTGGGTTCCAAATGCCAGATCAATGCAGTCAGGATTATGAAAAGAAAGAACATGAACTGAGCAGCACTCCCAAGGCCAAGAATGACAACCTTGCAGAGTAACCAATCTGCACCTGCCTTTATGCTATGACAAGAACACCAACCTTGCAGGTGTGTGAAACTGCTCCTGTCTAGTCCACCTCCACCAGTGACAAAACTGTTAACCAAGCATGTGCATGCCACCTTCCCAATCTTTCTCCCTCCACCAGTGCCAATCTGCTGCTATTTAACTTAGGATTGTGTTGTTCTGAATACCTAATGGGAGGTAGAAGAATGCCAGAGAGTCTCTTGTGCCATTTGAGGGAGAGGGCTCAATGCACATTTGGGGCCGACAGGTCCCCAGAGGGACTGGTAGAATTTCTGAAAATGTCTTGGAATTTGGACAAAATGCCAGTTAAGAGTCCATGTCAGTTCAAAGGACAGATCAAGGATGAAAGGAAGATTTCAATTAAGCTGATAATTTGACCCAGGATTTCTGGGCCAAATAAATCCAAAAGGAACCATTTTTCCCCCTGCCTCTAAAAAGAGAACCATTTGATTGTTTTGAAATTTGGCCAGCATGAAGTCCAATTTGGATTTAAAATGTCAAATCTACAGGTAAAGGTGAGAAGTCAGATGTCTCATTGGATTTACATTCCATTACGAAGTCACCCCTAATTTAATTAACTCTGAAGCAAAGACCCTTTCTCCAATTTTCATGAAATTTGACATGATATGATGCTAGGAGGGGTACTAAAGTGCCTGCAGATTGCATGTCATTAGGATTTAAAAGGCAAAGGCTATAGGCAGCAGATGACAGGCTGAGTCTCTGATTGAAAATAATGACTTTCAAAACATAACTGAAAAATCAATGAACTAAATCTGAACTAAATCCAAATTAAAGTTTTACTAAAGAAAGACATTACAAAAAATAATCTTGGTTCTGAAAAAAGAAAAGAAAAGAAAAGAAAGAGCAAAACAATTTCCAGAGCATGTTCAGATTATGTTAATCTGGATTTAATTCTTAGCTGCCTTGAGCACTATTTTTTAGCAGAGAGGCATGATAGAAATAAAATAAATAAATAAATAAATTTCTTAGCACTTCCTTTCCAAGACAGGCTTCACTTCCACAACTAGTTTACATTATCACTTTCCTAAAGGGTAGCCCAAACAGCTTGTCTTGTATTTAAAAGTAACTGAGAAAGCCTTCTTCTCCCAAGTAGATCAAGAATGCTGCCCTATCCACAGAGGGGCCCTTCTTCATTCTTGAACTAAATGTTTCCCCAAGTGTCCAGAACAACAAACGTTTTTTAAAAGCTTCAATCTGTAATAGCCAAACTTCACCCTGGATACAGTCCAATGCCTTTTAGCCTGCCCATAGCTATCCATACCCTGGTAACATCTCATTCTGATTACTGAAAAGCATTGTATATGGAGCTGCCTTTGAAGACTGTTTGGAAACAGCAATTGGTTCAAAATGCAGCAGCTAGGTTACTGATCAGGATCAGGCATAAGGAACATATCACGCAAGGTTTAACACAATTTCACTGGCTCCTGGCCCATTTCAGGCACAATCCAACCTTTAAAAGCCCTAGGTGGCTTGGGGCCAGTGTACCTTAAGGACTGACTTCTTCAATAGGAAACTGCCCTGATGCTACGATCTTCCTCTGAAGCCCTTCTTCAGTTCCACCTGCCTTTGGAGGTGAGGCAGCCAGTGACCTGAGATAGACCACTTTCAGTGGTTGACAGCCAATTCCTGGAATGTTCTCCCCAGGAAGGCTCAACTAACCCGAAGCTTAATTTCTCTGATACCAGGTGAAGACCTTTAGATTTGTGATTTTAACTGGGCATATAACTGGATCTGCTGTTTTTTTGTTATCTTTTAAATTATTGTTAGCAGCTCTGAGAGCTCCAGGGCTAAAGAGCAGTGTATGAAGTTTAGTGGTAGGTGAACAACAAGGAGTTTTTCCTGGCAATCAACAGCATCCCTTAAGAGTTACTGTTGAGTGCTCAAAAACCCCGGGGGGGGGGGGGAGACTGAGCATTCCTTGCCCATCCCCATTCTTCCTCTTCAAGAAAAAAGAAACCCCACCTTGAGTGGAGGGCTCCAATACAGGCAGCAGGAAATGATGCCCCATGATCACTTCTGGAAAAGAGATGCAAGGTAATGTCCTATTGGAGGGCAGGCTCATTGGACCCCTCCTCTTTTTGCTGGCGGCCTCTTCCATTTGTTGTCCCTCCATGTTCTCCCCCAAGGTGAGGGTCTTTTCCTTGGGGGGGGAAGGACTAAACTGTGGCAGAGGGAAGGAGGGTGGCAGAGGGAAGGAGAATTGAGGCAGGGGGCCTGCTTGGGATGTGCTCTGCCCGCCTTGATTCTATGCAATGCAATTCAAGCAAGGGTGCTTGCATGTGCATCTATCTGGGCTGAACACTTGTCCCATTCTTAATGAAATTTCCTAAATAAGTTGCCATCCAAGTCAGAGCTGCTTATATTTCTTTCATTCTTCATGGGCATACTGGATGCTGAGTCACCCCAAGGAGAAGAATTTCAGGGTGTGGGTGTGTCTTGGTCATCCCTCAGGGGCCAGCCCTCCCAAAGCGCTGTCCCCTGACATGATAGGAATCACTTTCTGCATATGATTGCTGTATGCTCTCTGTGCATGGAGGAACGGACTCCTCAGCACTAGAGAAAGAGTTCCTTTCTCTAACACTGCGTGGTGAAAGTTGAAACCACACTATTATCTCTCCTCAGTGATTCCGTGGGAAATCCCCATCCCTGGAACAAAGTGCAGAATTTGTCCGTTTTAAGTTATTATGGAGACTGAATGGGGGCAGCTTGGACAGTATAGATCCAATCTCAGTAGTTTCCATTTCAGGAGTTTCAGTTCCAGTACAATATTACTGACAATGATTACCAGCTGCTGTTAACTTATTCTTAGGTTTGTCTTAGTCCAAAATTATTCTCAATCTTACTTGTAAATCTCTGTTCAGGAGTATCAATATACTTTCTGTTACATATAATACAACTAAACGGAATGCTTTTTAAAAAAAACTGTAAGAGAAAGAGCAGATAATACATACAACTCTCCTATTTATTTCACAAGGGAGCAACATTTTAAAAGCTCTGTGGACTATAAAGGACACCCATCTTAACATGTTAGATGTACTCCAAGTGTTAGAAATAAAGGATGGTCCATCTACTGAAGCCAATTCAAGGGAAAGATGCAGTGTAGGCACTAATCATCACAAAGAGCCAACTGGCTGTTGGATAGGCTGGTAACCATAGCAACCCAGCCTAGGTATCACTCATACAAATTACACCAAAGACGTTTCTAGTGGTTCCATCCAGAAGGCGAGGTGGTCACACAAAGGTGAGAACATTTTTCAAGGACATTTCACAGCAAGCCGATTGGCAATGACAGCAGAATCTGCTCACAGTAACCACCACAATAAATTTCAATTTTGCTTTATCATCTAGTGTCAAAAGGTATTCAGTGGGATAAATCCAAACTCGGTTTATTATATCTATAGACTTAGTTATCTTCTATAATAGAACTGCCCAGTATGTGCTGCATACAAAAAGATTGAAAAGCTGAGAAATTTCGTATCGTGTGTCCTGTAAATAGTCTAACATGAGCCTCTGAAGCTGTGAAACTTTAATAGCCCATTTAAGAAAGGGAAACCGTGATTTCACTTGCAAAGCAGCTGGCACAAAAATGGTTTCAATTGTAGAAGTTAGAAAAGTGGTGTGTTTGTGAATGAAAGGGTTGATTAAGTTGCTTTTTTAATTCCTGCATTTTAAGTAGTCTATCAATCCAGGGTGGATTGATTTAAATCCAGGTGATTTCAATCAATTATTTAAATCAAGTTTTCCACTGAAACTTTTCCATATATTTCCTGAACAATAATGCAAATCTGACCACTAAGCCATATTAATTTACAACTAAATAGAGTATTATTTACACTGTTCCATTCTTACAAGCAGGTTTTGCATCCCTTTGTTTCACTGTATAGATTTGCACACGTTCTACTTCTTTTTACTTACAGAGGGAATGTCTTTAAAATATTCGCATATAACATCTTTATGACCAGCATCCATGGCAGTTTGAAGTTAACAGCACAATCATATACATGTCCACTCAGAAATAATTCATTGAGTTCAATGGGGCTTACTCCCAGGTAAGTGGGTATAGGACTGCAACTTTAATATGGGAATACAGGAAGATGCACACTGGACAATTTTATCTTCTTCTTTTCTTTTCAATGTTGCTCCCTTCTGCTTCACTCTGTCTTGGCTCAACTTTGCCCTCACAAAAAACAAAGTAGCAAACAAAAACAAAATGCCCATGATTGATTGGTTAAAGCAAGGTTTGAGACTTACTGGGTGGAAAAATACTCAATTTAAATTTTGTTTAATCTGATCTTGTAGATCATTTTAAGCATACATTTTTATCCACCCTGCTACAATATATTTTTGTCTTAACTAACTCCTCTGCCTTGCTTGGCCCAACTACTCCACTACATAAGCACAGAACAACAACAATCCTATCCAGCATGTGTCTTTGCATATGTGACTTTAGTCAGAGAAACTGAAACCCCAGAACTTTCAAAGAGCAAGAGCTGTTAGACTGCACTCAGCCATATTCATGAGATGACAAACTGAAATGGATGCCTATGTTTTATTAGTAGGTAACTTCACTTTTATGAGATGGTAAGAGTAGGTTTAGCATTTTTACAATGAGATTTAATTGTAACTATGTTATTTTTAAAGTGAGGAACAAATTTAGTATTTTATCTAAGCTTTTTTAAAAAAATTAAACAATAAATTTAAATCAAATAAATGTGATTAAAAATGTTAAAAGACCCAATTTATTATTATTTATTAAATCATTTATTTTTGTCCACCCCGCCCAAAACGTAATACGAGACTGAAATAAATTAAATTGTGATACTAACGGCCAAACTAGATGTTCGCTTGACACACATCATGCAGCTATGTATCAGTTTTTTCCTTACTTAATTACAGGTATGCACAGGGAGGGGATCCATACAAGGAATGCAGAATGCAGGATGCAGGGAGGGGAGGCTTATCTCCTCCCTCCCCAGCACAAACAGAGCCAAAATTCCCCCACCACCACCACACAGATAGATTTTTGCCCTTGAGGGGCAAAAAATAACCCTACCTTCCCTGCATACTGCACTCCCTGTATGTCTGCCCCACATGCACACAGAAACCTGTAAATAGGTAAGGAAGTCTGATATGTAGCTACAGGCTACTCATCAAGCAAACTTCTAGTTTGCCCCAAAGTTTACATTGGAAAGCAGATAAAACAACATATTATTCCGTTATATTCATGTGAGCTGGGCAAATAAATAACCAAACTCTGGCAGCACAGAAGAGTGAGAGAGGCATGAGACACAAGAGGAGCGGGAACCTTCCCACCCTTCTTGAGAATCTGCTCCCAAATTGTTGCAGTTCTATTATCTGATTTACACACAACAGAATCACATGGTGCAGCTTTTCTGAAACGTGCCCTTTTTGAAACCTCTCCTATTAGGAGATAAAACCTCCACAGACCCAATTTCTCTACCCATGATTTTAAGTGGTTAAATCCAAGTTGTCCATGTTTGGTGTTAAGAGTAAGATCATGGCAAAGCACATGCAATATGGCCAAACAAATGCATACTAATAATGGTAAATAATATGCAAATTAACTACATATGCGAACCAGCTGAAGCTCCTTAGTACATGACATATTTCCAGCATGGCTCTCCTTCTTAAAAGATATCCCACTCAGAGCTTTAATAATTGAAAACCTTCGATTCATACAGGACCCACATGGCTCTCATAGCCCTATTCTTTTCCCCCTGAGGTAATAATATGTGGAGCAATTTCATCAGTATTCTCCAAAACCTTGAGTAAGATTTGATATTAAGGGATTTAACTGAGCTTGCCTTAGATAATGACTGTAATTCTGGCTAAAGAGCAATAGCTTATATTTAATGTATTTTGCTGAAATTAGGGATGTGTCAAGCTTCCACAAGCATGAAAGACTTCCATTAGGTAAAAGAGATGTCTCCCAGAGCGAGAACCACAGGCTTAGTTCCTGAGAAGTTTATCTCCTTTATTATGCTCAGATGCACTCCTAAACACAGCACTGACAACCATCCACAGATATCAACCCAGTTACTGGAGCACCCTGTTCTGATTGTAGCTGAAACACTGTGCAAAGTACATATAAATAAAAATCTAACCTGGAACCAACTTCCAAAGAAAACTAAAAAACTCAACCAATTTGACATGTTATCTACACTGGATAATCTACAGGATATAATATCCATGTATCTCATACCACTTTGTCCAATCCAGTTTTGCAGATGTAACATACCACATTCAGTAAAGTTCCTGGTACAGAGTTCAATTAAGGCTTTCTCTCTCTGGTGGATGTTTTCCATTTATCTTTATCTATCCCCAGAGCATGGGATCAGGCTTAGAATTCCCTAGTATTTTATACATAACACACTGCACATGGATGAAGCATTACATGCAGTGTTTGCCATTCGATGCAAATGCACAGCATCAAACTCAATTATTAACAGAGATGTCTGTGTTTGTGTAATGTTCATATTGTAACATTATTGCTCCTATATAGAAAAGATACCAAAACTTTGTGGGGGCTGTTTTAACTGTGAACTGGCTCAGGGTTGTCTTTGGAATACATCAGCAGCAACAAATGTCACCTGGCCTTAAAAGTCATGAAGCTCACTGGATGACCTCCTTGAGCTCTGTAGAGGAAAGTTGGGATATAGATGTAATAAACAGAGTGGCTGCGATATTAAAGTCCACAATTACTAGCTATGAACTAGGAAAGGAACTCCTTGCCTCTGGAGGTCAGGCAGGCTCTGACACTGTGTTGTTTTTGGTGGCTCCTGAAGACATCCTCCTTGTTCCGGGAAGCCTTCCTTGCTGACCAGCCACGGTTTTAATGTTATCCTGTTTTTTATTGCATTGTTTTTATTCTTTTATCTGTTTTATCTTTTTATTGTTCATCGCTCCGGAATCTGCCTAGATATGGAGTGGTATACAAATACGTAAATAAATATTTTAAAAATGTAAAATTTATATAGGGGGGGGGGCTATTAGTGTAGAAATTTATTTTAGTCATGTCATTGTGGTCAAGATCAGGAACACTTCACATACACCAGCCCTGTTTCAGATGAGTCCTACAGACCTCACCTCACAGGTAAATTTTATTCGGTGGTTCATTGCTTGTTTTAGGGTGTGAACAGCATAGCTGCTGAGCCAAAAACGCACAGCCAGTACCAGTTGTATTTATAGATTTTTACTAACTGAAAGTGAATAAATACAAATCAATAGTAGCAAGACAAGGCACCATGGTTCTAGTTAAGAGAATACAGAACAAACAAAACTTATGAACAACATCTAGAACATGAGATGAAACTGTGGCATACAAGCTTACAAGAACACAGATTTCATACTTTACCCATTACAGCTTTCTGCTAGTAGCGGTGACTCCAAAATCCAAACTTCGTTATGTTGTCCATTTCAATTACTGATTCATACCTCCTCCCCATGTCAATAGTTCATCCCCTTGTCTCCAAGTAACTGTTGTATGTTCTACCGAAAACCCCAACTTCCTCATCACTTGTTATATTCTTGCACTTTTATCCAAACACCCACTTTCTCTGTACCTTCCTGAGTTCCTCTTTTGTAACTTCCCAGACTGCTCTACACATATGCTAACCTAAGTTCCCCTATTGCTATGTGGCAGCAGGCTTTTATTTGCCGTCCTTTATTCCCTCTGACCTATGGCCGTGCCAACTCCATATCACCATCTCACAAGCAAAATACATGTAGGTGTGGCACATGCATGAGCACAGGTTTTACATACCTACGGATTCCTCATTAGTACCATAAAAGTTGCGCTTTTACTGGGAATATTTGAAGCAGTAGAAATGCATAGACCTGCATAATTGTGGAAACTCATTTCTGCATAACTCCTGCTGCTGCTTCTGCAATTAAGTGAAACCTTCTTGCATCTTCACCATCTGGCCCTTTGTGTTTACAATAATCAAAGAGGATATCAGCCAATACTTTTAATCAAAATTACTAGATTTGGTCTTCCTTCCATAGCTGCTATAATGACATTATACCTCCAAAGTCATTTTGAATTGTTATTACCATTTGGGTACACAGGATGGCATGCTACATAAACAAAAATCATTTCACAGGATGCTGCACTATCAACATGCTGTGATTTATTTTATCTTAAACACAAAAAAGAGCTAATATGAATAAGGTGCATATCAGATCCATGATAAATCAATGGGAGATTTCCCATCAACTCCAGTAGAAGGTAGATTGCACTCTTACAATGTTTATGTACACAGATAAATTCCTATATTTAATATGTTAACTTACAAGAGGTTCCCATTATAGCAAAACAAAAATAATATTTGTGGGGATTATTTTCAAGCCTTCAACCCCATCTCAAACAGACTAACAGTCAGTATCAGAGGCAGTATCCCTATGTACACCAGTTGCTGGGGAACAGGGGTGGGAGGGAGCTGTTGCACTCATGTCCTGCTTGTGGGATCCCGTGGGCAGCTGGTTGGTCGCTGTGTGAACAGAGTGCTGGACTAGATGGACCCTTGGTCTGATCTGGAATGGCTTTCTTATGTTCAGATGCAAATATATACGTTCTCTGGAAAAATCATGCAGATTACTATACTAGTAATACCTTGGATTGCAAGCATAATTCGTTCCGGAACCATGCTTGTAATCCAAAACACTCTTATATCAAAGCGAGCCTCTGGCGGGCGTGAGCAGGGGCCGATTTCGGCCAGCTACGCCTGTTCGAGACAAGCGGTTACATCCCTACGTGACTACTTGTATTGCAAGATGTCGCTTGTTTATCAAGTCAAAATTTATTTTAAAAAATTGCTTGTCTTGCAAAGCACTCTCAGACCAAGTTACTTGCAATCCAAGGTATTACTGTATGTACTTCGTACATACATAAACATATATAATGGTCATATGGCTTTTCCACAGGCAAACTCTTTAGCCTAATCTCTCCACTTTGCTGGATCCAGGATAAGTTTGGATCTAACACTTCACCAATAGCTTTCTCTAGCCCCGTCTTTTTTTTAAATCCTTTTCTTGTTCTTCAACTAATCAAACATTAAATGTGTTCAGCTTCATTGATGTAGTCTTAAATCTCTCCTTCCTGGGATTTTGAAATAATTATCTCACAAAAGTCCTTAGGTTCAGTGAAGAATTGTTGAGAAGCAGTGAGTACAAGAGTGACCTATAATAAAATGGCTCAGTTCACACATAACAAGAAGCTACCATGGGTGAATTTCCCTGCGGGTCTTCTCATTGCGACTGGCAGCCACCATTTTGAATATTTGGGAGCAGCAGGGGCACACTGTATGGAATCATAGAATCATGGAAAAGTAGAGTTGGAAGGGGCCCACAAGGCCATCGAGCCCAACCCCCTGCTCAATGCGGGAATCCAGGTCAAAGCATCCCTGACAGATGGCTGTCCAGCCGCACCTTGAATGCCTCCAGAGTGGGAGAGCCCACCACCTCCCTAGGTAGTTGATTCCATTGTCTTATTGCTCTGACAGTCAGGAAATTTTTCCTGATGTTTAGGTGGAATCTGGGTTCCTGTAACTTGAGCCCATTATTCCGTGTCCTGCAAACTGGGATGATCGAGAAGAGATCCTGGCCTTCCTCTGTGTGACATCCCTTCAAATACTGGAAGAGTGCTATCATATCTCCCATTCAGTCTCCTCTTCTGAAGGCTAAACATGCCCAGTTCTTTCAGTTTCTCCTCATAGGGCCTTGTTTCCAGTCCCTTTATCATCCTTGTCGCCCTCCTCTGAACCCTCTCCAGTTTGTCTACATCCTTCTTAAAGTGTGGTGCCCAGAACTGGACGCAGTACTCAAGATGAGGCCTAACCAGTGCTGAGTAAAGGGGAATTATCACTTCATGCGATTTGGAAGCTATACTTCTATTAATGCAGCCCAAAATAGCATTTGCCTTCTTTGCAGCCACATCACATTGCTGGCTCATATTCAGTTTGTGATCTACCACAATTCCAAGATCCTTCTCACTTGTAGTATTGTTGAGCCAAGTATCCCCCATTCTGTAACTCTGCATTTGGTTTCCTCTCCCTAGGTGCAGCACTTGGCATTTATCCCTATTAAATTTCAATTCTGTTGTTTTCGGCCCAGCGCTCCAGCCTATCGAGGTCACTTTGAATTTTGTTTCTGTCTTCCAGAGTATTAGCTGTTCCACCCAACTTTGTGTCATCTGCACATTTGATAAGCATTCCCTGTACCTCCTCATCCAAGTCATTAATAAAAATGTTGAAGAGCACTGGGCCCAGGACCTAACCATGTGGTACCCCGCTCGTTACCTCTCCCCAGTTTGAGAAGGAACCATTGATAAGCACTCTTTGAGTCCGATTCTGTAGCCAATTATGGATCCACCTGATAGTTGTTCCATCTAGCCCACTTTTAGCTAGCTTGCTAATCAGGATATCATGAGGCACTTTGTCAAAGTCAAAGTTTCGGCCCAGCGCCGAAACTATATTATGTCCACAGCATTCCCACAGTCCACAAGGCAGGTTACCCGATCAAAAAATGAGATCAGATTGGTCTGGCAGGATTTGTTCTTGACAAATCCATGCTGGCTTCTAGTAATCACTGCATTGTTTTCAAGGTGCTTGCAGACTGACTTCTTTATAATCTGCTCCAAAATCTGTAGTTTGTTGTTATGTGTAAACCCACTGAGGGTGGGTTGCTGGGGCAGTTGAAAAGCCACCTGCAACCCTAAAACAGCCCATGGATTCTGGGTGGATTGTCAACCACCCCAAAAACCCAGCCTCACAAGGGTTCACACATAATGAGAAGCTACAGCAAGCCCCCACCATGACCCGAATATTCAAAATGGCAGCCACTGCTGCAAAGAGAAGCCCCATGTGGAAATTAACCCACGGTGGCTTCTCATTACGTGTGAACCAAGTCTTTATGTTGCAGTGCGGAGTACTTCCATTCTGGATTCCAATCCTCTATTCCATCCTCCCCACCCCTGCAATTTCCTATTTCCTCCCCAACAGTCAGTCAGCATTCCATGCCCACTGAACAAGCTCAGTCCACACTGGGCTGTTTTTTGGGGGGTGGGGAATTTCCCCCTAAATATTCTTTTGCACCCCAGGTTTTCTCCAGCCTGCCAATGCTTCCTCTTATATGTTGATGGTGTTCTTTTGGCTACATAAAGAACCAGTACTAGGAGAATTGAGATAGCTATTAGTTTATATCAGGGCTGGGGAACCTGTGGCCCTCCAGATGTTGATAAACTACCACTCCCATCATCCCTCACCATGGCCAGGCAAGCTGGCTGGGGCTGGTGAAAACTGGAGCACAGCTTCCCCAGACCTGGTTTATATGCTTTATATCCCACTATGCTTCACTGTAAGCTGCGTAGTGCTCAGCATCCTTCAGGATTTATTCCTTGTTATGCTGCTTGGAGATGCTAATGTATAAACGTTGTTTCTGTATCATAAAATTGTGGGGAGTCTGTAACAGCTTCTGAAATCCTAATAATGAAGCAAGCCTCCCTTCCTACCACGGTCAAATAAAGCTACAGTATATACTTTATGGCAAAGACTAAAGTAATATTTGCAACACAATATGCTTTGTGCAGTTTCAAAATCTGCAACTGAGCTGAAGGCACATCTTGCTAGACATTTCCCCTCCGATGAACCTAGCTTGCAAGCAGCTTGAAGATATTACATTCTGTGCAAATTTTTCTTTTAGCAAATACAAAAATTGCAAGGAGACCCAGCAGGGTCAATTTAAGAAATTGTCAGTATCAATTGAGCAAGATTTAACTGTGAGAGAAGCAATCCCTTAACGAGGCACAAAGAAAAAAGGAAGCACTGGGTGCTTCCAGACCGAGGGCTCCTGTCACTAACAGCCAATTGCACAACTATTCTACCTTTTCTTCCTTAACGCTCTTTTTGTAGTAAGAAAAAAGACAGAAGAAGCAGTGGGAAAACATAGGAGGGCTACTAAATGGAAGACATCATCAGCCCCTGTAAAATTCTGTGAATGAAGCCATGCAATTGCATAATAAAAGCCTCATCTGGCTTTGACCCATTGTGTCAATTCATATTGTGTGGCATAAGGAAATGACAGATTCATCCTTGGCATTTATTTAGGTTACAACCTGCCTTTCTTCAGCAGAATTCAAGTCAGAATTCCTAGGCGGTACCACATCCTGCTTAGCTTTGGCAAAATTGATACATCATGGATGAGAATTTGGGACACATTTGTTAAGGAATCTGCCTTTAGCCCATTATTAATAAGGGAAGTGGTTGTGGTCAACACAGCAAAGAACCTTAAAAGAACTTGCTACCTACTTCCCCTATTTAGTGGGAGGTCACTGTGAATGGCTCTTGACCACGCACTAGTCACAAAAGGAAGTAGCATTAGGAAAACATGCATCAGTCAACCAATCGTGGTTAAAGTAGGCAAAGTCTATTTTCACCGCTCCAGAATCTGTTTAGATTTTATCAGCTTAGGCTGATATACCAACTACATCCTTATCTGGACAGAGATAGCCTAGCTACAGTTATCCATGCTCTGGTAACCTCTCGTTCGGATTACTGCAATGCGTTATACGTGGGGCTGCCTTTGAAAACGTTTCAGAAACTTCAGCTGGTCCAAAATAGGGCAGCGAGATTATTAACGGGGACTGGCTGACGTGAACATAATATGCCAGTGCTTTCTCATCTGCACTGGCTGCCAGTCTGTTTCCGGGCCCAATTCAAAGTGCTGGTACTAACATTCAAAGCCCTAAATGGCTTGGGGCCAGGGTATCCTTCTCCGAGAGCCCCTGCCAAAGGAAGTGAGACAGGTGGCTACCAGGAGGAGGGCCTTTTCTGTTGTGGCACCCCGGTTGTGGAATGAGCTCCCCAAAGAGGCTCGCCTGGCACCTACATTGTACTCTTTCTGGTGCCAGGTGAAGACCTTTCTATTCTCCCAGGCATTTTAATCATTTTAATCTTGTATTTGTTTTAACTCTGTTATTGTAATTTGAACTGCTGCTGCTTGCTTTGTTGTTTTTAATCTGTAGTTTTAAATCCTATATTTATATTTTATTGTATTTTATGGTTTTAACTGTTGTGAACTGCCCAGAGAGCTTCAGCTATTGGGCGGTATAAAAATGTATTAAATAATAAATAAATATTCTATGAAAAGGATTGCTTAAAAGCTTTTGGAAGTACATGAAAAGACAAGCTTCAGTCCTGGTGGAAAACTTCATCCACTCCTATTTGTCTTTAAGATTGCACAATACATTCTTATGTACAAAGGGAAATGATAAGGAGGATGCCATGGCAGAGAAGGCAATTAACTCTTATTACTATTAACAGCATCAATAGGAAATGTATCATTCTCAGAAGGTGAAGTCTAGATCCAACCCAACGATTTTACAGGCTAATGCACCAGGCAATGCAGTTGCAGGGGTAGCTGTATTTATAATCAGGACTTGAGGTGAAGGACAAGACAATACTTGTCCTTCTCCTTCCCACTGCACATTCCCTGGTTAAAGCGTGCAGGGCAGACTGTCTGTGAGGCATGCATAGCTCTGTCCTCAAAACACATCATCACTGTTTGCTTACTGGTCCACCCGGCCCTTCCTTGCTCATTGCTCAGGCAAAGGCTGCAATGTAGAAGTGGTGGTGCCAGCATGCATCAGATGAGCAGAGTAACACATGCACATGTCTGGTGCCTGCTATAGTACATGGTTTGGCTGGCTGGCTGGCTGGCTACCAGGAGGAGGGCCTTTTTTGCTGTGGCACCCCAGTTGTGGAATGAGCTCCCCATAGAGGCTCGCCTGGAGCCCACATTGTACTCTTTCCGGTGCCAGGTGAAGACCTTTTTATTCTCCCAGGTATTTTAATCTTTTTAATCATTTATCATCTTAATCATTTTTATCTGGTAGTTTTTAAGTGTTGCTGTAATTTGAACTGCTGCTAGCCTTGCTGTTTGTTTTAATCTATGGTTTTAAATTTTATAGTTATATTATATTGTATTTTATTATTTTAACTGTTGTAAACCGCCGACAGAGCTTCGGCTATTGGGCGGTATAAAAATGTATTAAATAAATAAATAAAATAAACAGATGTGGAGTGGTATGTAAATGTTGTAAATAAAAGAAAATAAATAAAATAAAGTCAGCTATGAATGTTAAAAAAACTAGACTGGCAGTTATACCTTATCAGTATGGTAAATTAAAGGACTGACTGGTAAGTATTTGAGATGTTGTGAAGTAAACAGACATGCTCAGTGACGTATTAATAAAACTGTCTGATCAGAATGAATGTAGACTTTTTCTCAGTTTACAGCAAAAGTGTGTTTGATTCTTGGAAATTAAGTTCCAGATAAAATGGAATGTTTGAGATACAGCAATTCATTCATTTGATTTAGAATATCAAATGTAAACTTAGAGCCCATTTCTAGAAGCCATTACTGCTAGCACAGAAATGCAGCTGGTAGAAAACAAGGTAGAATCCTTCTCCCAAACAACTAGTTTTCTAGGTGGAGGAGCATTCCAATCACATGAGGCCAGACAAGCAACCTAAGGCAATATAGATTAGACACAGATTTGTCACCTTACTTGCTGTCATGAGAACGTGGCCAGGGATTGTGATCATGCAGTCTTTACTGACTATAGGATTTTGCTTGGTTATGTTTACAAGACTAGCATCATAATGACACATAGAATGGACTTTAAGTTTAGATTTCACATGTTGCATTAAACAATGGAACTGCTATGCATTGAACCTTTTACTTTATCCTGAGTTTGATTATCTTAGAATCCACCTACAAACGTAATGTAAACCCTGAGCGTGTGTCCATATGCAAGTACAGCTAAAAGTACACTCACGCTCTCCAGATTCAGAGGTGACTTCTTACGAGGACACAGAGTAAGTTCAAATTCCATTGAGCTCATGTATTGAATGGTGGTACTGCTGTTTTAGCAATAAAGTAATTGTTAGGATTTAAATAAAAAAATTGAGACAGCACACATAACATGCTTACAAATGTGATTTTCAAAAGATACATACTAAAAATGAGTGATTGGCATCTGAACCAATGCTAGCGCCCTTCAGGATCCTTCTTAGGCTTATGTTGCTTAAAATCTTGCAACTGTCAATCCAAGTTTAAATGAGTATGTCGGGCAATGTGATGGAAAGAAGGCAAACAACATTTGCTTTTTGAAAAAGGGTAACTACACATCTGATTGAAACATGAACTGACTCTGGTCATTGTTGTACAGCACTGGCTTCACTTTTAAGAATTTAATAGAAGTGTCAAATTTGTGACACAGCCACTTAAGTTACAGGCAACCTTTTTAACCTCTGTCATTTTGTATTTGAGTAATGGGTGGTTTGAAAATAACACAGTTCACAAGAACCATTCCAACACGTTCATCGTTTAGTAATAACTTCATCTATAAGAGGGACAAACAGCAAGAGACTTTGATGTATATATAAACTATAATGCTGTGGGAAATGGTAAAGCACTCACTTCATTTATGGCAGTGCTTCTCAAATAGTGGGGCGGGCCCCCCAGGGGGGGCGCGAGGCTCCGTAAAGGGGGGCTCGTTTGACCTCAGTTAAAAGTTTTTTTTAATATTGTGTTCCTTTAAATCCTGTGCTCCTTTAAAATCTTTTCTGCTACAGTTAATAAAGCTATTCTTTGTTGTAAATTGATCCACATTTCTTTCTTTTTTAATTCTCTTATACGTTAATAAGGATACAGTGTTATGCAGAGGTGTACTTATAACAATTTTATAGACAAATGATACTATTTACAGTCGCGCGGGGGGCGCGAAATGTTTTCTTCTTCCTAGGGGGGGCATGACAAAAAATAATTGAGAAGCACTGATTTATGGACAGTATTCAATGTACCAGCAAGACCCAACACCCACGTACCAGCACGACCCACTGCTGCTGCAACGAGAAGCTAGCGCTTCCTAAAGCAAACGGAAATGAGCTGAAATGCTTGTTTATGGAATGGAACAGGTCAGCGGATCTCGCAGAAGGGAGCTTCGCTAGCTGGAAACTAGCATTTCAGCTTGTTTCCGGGATTGCTCTAGGAAGCACTAGCTTTCTCTGCTATGCCAGTGGTGAGTCCCACTAGCACACCTTAATTAGCGGAGGTGCATGGGCAGCGTTGGATACTGCCCACACTTTGTAGCCCATGCTACTCTTATGAATCTTGGACTTTGTTGAGTGCTATCAGTCTATAGTTCCAGTGTTTAGAAAGCCTTTGGCTTCTAGTTAACTATCTATACCTGATTAATACACTTCAAACAAAAACATGCTTAAGGTGGGTTCAATCTTTGGTTTGTACTAATAAGAATTAATAAGGGGAATGTACTAATAAGAATTAATAAGGGGAAACCTTTGAATCCATTTTTCATTTTTATTATAAAGTATATAATCTCAAATCATAATAATATAACATATTGTGCAAGATTCAAAATATTGTTGTTAAAAGGAAAGCATTGCTAAAGATGTTAAGATTTTAATAGTTTAATGGGAAATAATATTTATTAAACATTCCTTGTAATCAAAGACTTCAAGTCGTAATAGTCTAAAAAGAGAGCTGTCATCTGAATACCAAGTTTCCTATTCAGTTCTGAATAGGCTGCTCAGCTGAACGGCCTGGTAAGCCTGTGTACCTGTAAAGAACCTGCAAAGACCTGTAAAATACTTGTGTACCTGTAAAGGTGGTAACACAAGTACCATTCTTTTTGGCTGCTTGGTTTTATTGTGTGATTTTATATTGTACTGCATTTTATTTTATGCTCTTTTGTTTTTAAGATGATTGTTTTTATCTTGTTTCTCTTTGTAAACCGCCCAGGGAGCCTTTCGGCTGATGGGCAGTGAACAAATATATTAAATAAATAAATAAATAAATAAAAGCTACCTCATTCCAAAATTAGATCATATTTATATAGTTTCTCTGTACCTCATAACTTATATTATCTACTGGTCCCATAAATTAGGGCTCACAATCTTAATTAGTTCATTGTTACTAAATATTCCTAAAAAATTAAAACATACAAAAAAGACTTAAACATATGCCTCTCAGGCTAGAGATAATGACATTTGAATTATACCTTTGAGAAAACAAAAATTTTCATCAAAAAAATTCAAAATTTAATAATTAAACCTAAGTAAATAAATCCTTCTAGACATCCATATATCAAACTTTTTGATGTTTATACCTCGTACAATATTTCTTGCTCACGGATCAATAAGCAAAAAGTTTAAATACACTTTTGTCCTTGAACAATACCATCTCACACCACTTCATTACTCAAAATAACTCTTTGACCCAAGTGTTACAGTTTGAAACTCAGCATTCTCTCAGCTTCAAGATGATCTTGCCAATTAGTTTTTCATAAGTTACCCAGAACTCGATGTGAGTCTTTATGAGCCTTCCCTTTAAATATAATTACTACTTTCTATTTATTTAAATTTTCAAATGGTTAATTATGCATTATTGAGCATTTTTAGTTGCTCTTCACTTGGTATTTTATAACAAGACATATTGCTTGGAAAGAGGTGAGTTAAGAATTTCTCAATAGTGTTCCTTGCAATTCCAATCAAGCTATTCTCTTAAAATCCTTGACACTTTCTCCAAGGAGCTCTTGGTGGCATACACTGGGGCTACCCTGTCGTCGTCCCCCAAACAACTGCCCTGTGAGTAGGTTAGGCTGAGAGATTGTGACTTGTGCAAACCCAATGAATCTCATGGTGATGCTGTCCTACCGTTTACTTGCCGGTGCTGAAATTTTTAAGCTCCTCTTTCTCCTTTTATTGATTATTAATTGATTCTTACCCTATTTTAATGTTTTGTTGTTACAAGAGACCCAGAGATTACTGTAAATAAATAAACACAGATAAATATCCTATGCAGAACGCTGACACTATACTCACTAAATGACCCTAGCTCTCAGAGTAGTGTAGGGCATAGGTCTCTGTTAGCATACACTGGGGATGTGCAATGCTAGTAATTCTACCAAGCCACCTTGCAAATTAACTATTTGGAAATATTCCAATTACAGCTATGTCACAACACAGTAAAAAGAGGCTAGGAGAGAAGAGCTCATGGAAAGGTGCCAACGGCTTGTGTGCGCCAAACCTGGAGTAAGGGTCACAATAGAATGCCACTACCCAAAGTGTTAGCTGCACCTTTGAGGCAGTAGCTCATAGAAAAAAAGCCATAATTCAGTCACTGCTATGTAGGGCAAATGTGTACCAGTTCTTGTCCAATGGAAGCACTTACTAGAAGCTACCGTGAACACTAAAAGTAGAACACATTACTCTTAATATAAAGAATTCAAACATCAGATTAAAATCTGATTATGATTGTCTGAAGTAGAAATAACATGTTTTCAAATGAGGATAATCATTAAACTATGCCAGCAAGTTTCACACAATATATGCTAACATTTTAGAAATCAATAAATAATTAGGATGCTGGTCAAAACCAAACAGGCACACTGAGACATCTGTTCTCTCTTTGGCCACGTTCCCAATCACAACATTCTTTATAGAGATCTGTTATTTATAGGGGCATGATGAATTGGCATATTCTGTGCTTCCCTGTTCAGGACTCACCATTTTTGTTTTCATAGCAACCTGTGCTGTTCTTCCACCAGTATCCAAAAACAGAGCTTAAAACATCCGCTGGAAACAAATGCAGACAAAGTGAAAGGGCCAAGCCTGTTGACTTAACTGCATGATAAAAAGGGAATTCGGTGTCCAGAACAGAAACAGTATTTAGCGTGGCTTAGTTTTCAATCCATAAAAGCCTTGTCTAGAAGCACCCCATATTTAGCAATCACTGTCTCCCAGCCAAGTATATATGAATTTTTCCCACTTATTCCTATCAGATCTTCCAATAAACCCAGGCAACTAATATCCCATTTCTAGTTTCCTGCATTGAGCAGGGGGTTGGACTCAATAGCCTTGTAGGCTCCTTCCAACTCTATGATCTATGAATCTATGAATCTAAGAGAGAACCTCTGTCCTGTGAATTAGCACCCAACTCCCCAGCTGTACGCAGTGTAAAATTAACCATTTGTAGAGACATGCTTGTACTTGGAAATTAGGGAGGGCAAACTGTGCCCCCCCCCAGTTGCAAAGAGTGTGCATCCAGAACAGCCATTCTGACCCCGTTTTTACCCTTTTAGTGACCTGTAGCTATTACGGTAGCATCAAAAGGGGTCAAGATTAGCTTGCAAATAAGCTAACTTTGACCCTTTTGGCACTCCATATGCCATTTTTAAATTTTTATTATTATTATTATTATTATTATTATTATTATTATTATTATTATTATTATTCAGGCAGGCAGGCAGGCAGGCACTGCAGGGGAGTGGTATGCCCTGTAGCAGGGTCCCAAAATGGCCCACTGGTCTTCCCAAAGTTGCCCACCCCAGTTATAAGTAAATGCCAGCCTCTATGGCACTCCAAAAACACAACTGAATTCAGCACCTAACTTTATGTGCTGAGACCAGCTTGTACAGTAGGGGTGGGCAACCTTTATTCCCACCCTTTGCTCCCCAGCTGTGCCCTTTAATCCAACAAAGCCACAAGTTTTGGTTCATTAAGGGTGCAATGTACGTTTAAACAGAAAAAGTCCTACAACTCTTGGCATTCCTTCAGCCAGCTGGCTGGGGCATCCTGGGAATTCTGTCTGTCTGCCTGTCTGTCTATTTATTTATTGCATTTATACTCCACTCTTCAGCCAGAAAAAGATCTCAGAGTGGCTTACAAAGATTAATAATAAGACAATAAGATTAATTGATAATAATTCTAGGACTTTTTTCTGTCTAAACATGCATAAGATTGCACCCTATGAAAATTTACTAGTCAGCAAGGAGAGCAACAGGTGAAAGCAATGACTTTTGTTAGCTAGGATAAAACAGAGGCTCAAAGGAGTGAACTAGAATCAGAGTTATGTGTGAAGTAAGTGGTTACAGTGGTTGCTTTTAGCACAGAACAGTCTCAGGGGGCTGGGTTATAGATAACATTGGGGGTAATTGTTCCAACTGAATCAGCCTAAAGCACTCCTGATGAGGAGGGCCCAATGAAAGTTGATAGAGGGTTCATCACATGCAGCAGATGATCTGGCTGCACACTTGGTACAGGCACCACATTCTCCTCTTCACCAAGCCAACATGACAACATCCCCTCCCATCTCTCAGATGTTGTGGAGGATGCAATATACCATGATCACACCAGAAACCAGGTCTTCTTCAAGCATATAGGGACCTACACCTCAACTTAGCTGACCAAAGGCTCTCTCCACAGGCAGCTGGCCCTGCTTTGGTAGTAGCTGAAGTTCTTATCTATGGCTGCCCTTAGAACACTGCATGAAACCATGAGCCAGGTCTGCAAAAGGAAAACTGTGGAGGAAGGGGGGGCTGGCTGACCCGCCATGCCCCCACCCTTTCCTACCCAAAAGGAACCAAGACCCCCAGAGATCTCAACATACCAGATTGCCAGCCTCAGCTGTCTGCAATCCTACTTGAATCTCTGTTCAGGGACTTGCCTTTCTGACTGTAACCTGGATTTAGTTACTGAAGCCACAGAGCGACTACAAAACCCATGTGGGGTAAAACCAAGAAAGGTTTATTCTGGTAGCATTTTACAACAAAAGATGGGAAATGAGAGAAGCACACAAAATTAGAGAGACACTTTAGTACACAGTAAAGCTGCAAAATAACAAAACCTGATTCTTAATATCTCTCAGGCACACACTCTCTTACCTGGGGGTCAGTTCTCTTCCAGGGTTAGATCCAGCACAGCCTTGCTGCCCGATGGAGATTACCACATCTACCCGAAGGTCCGAGATGGGTAGCCTCCAACAAGGCTTGCCTTTACCAGAGCCCTCATTCAGCTAATTTCACCAGGAGCTACCTGGGGTCGGATCCTGAGCCCCCCCCCCCCCCGAAGGCTTGGGCCTCTCCTTGGCGCGCCGCCATTGCTCCAACAGTCAGGCAGCCACGCGATGACCAAAGACAAAGACTAAAACTCACACGTTGGGAAATATAGCTCTTTTTTCCCCCTCCCCTCCTCCTTCCTGTAGCTTTGCTGCTTTCAGCCAATCATGATGCACTTCACCTGGCCAGGCAGGGAAGGGAGACTCATGACTCACTGGGCTTGCCTTGAACTACATTTACATTTGAAAGCCGTAAACCGGACTTTCAGGACTTCTGGGCACCATCGCCTCCTCCCAGCCTTTAGCCAGTTCACACATGAGGGTGTGTGTGTGTGTGTGTATGTAGGAACCCTCAAAGGCTCTTTTCTTCACAAAAACCTATAGAAACATTTTCTGTTGTAGTATAGGACTAGAGGGCCAAAATACGGATGTGAGAAGAATCTAGAGTTTATTGCATGGGGGACTCCAGTTCATAGAAACCCTAGATCATTTCCCTCTCATCCTCCACTTTGATCATGTCTCCAAATACACTTTGCTGGTAAAGTGGAGCATCTCTGAAGCCCGTGGATTTTCTGCAAAGCCTTTAATGAGATGTCCAAAGGTGATGCTGAAAGGTTAGTAACCCACAGTAAAGACCAGCTTGTACAGCAGGGGTGGGCAACATGCGCCCTACTGGCTGTTTTGCAGGACCCACCACTGAATTTGCAGCAGGAGGGAAACTGCCACTTTTTAAGGCGTGGTGCTAGGGAGGGGTGTGGTGACCGGTGGGTTCCAGGGGAGAGGAAATTGGCCCCCGGATGCATGGAAGTTGCCCACCCTTGTACAGGGTTAACACAATTATTTTTCGCCATAGACACTGCATGGCACATCCTGCAATTTACTGTGAAACAAGGGCCATCCCATTTCTTTATGTCAAGTATTGACACCTAGACTGCCTTATCCATCTCTTTGTAGTCATGTCATTTCCCACAACTGTCATATGACAGCAGCACCTCCTCCTCCATGCTATCTCTGCTAGCTATGATGAACTCCAGTGTTACCACCAAGAAGATAGCTCACAGTTCAATGGGGCTGTTCGCAGAACATGACAGCCCACTGTGGATTATTTAACCCACAGTGAGGCTGCAACACATGTGGCTGCCATTTTGAATATTAAACCCCCATTCAGGAGTTGTGTCATGTGAACCCAGCGAGCATGGTCTGTTTTAGGGTTATGCATGGGTTAAACAACAGTCTGTTTTAAGATTATGCAAGGGTTGTTTAACCCTTGCATAACCCATGTGCGCCAGGTTCGCACGACATGGCAATCCATGGTGAGTCGTGGCATGTCAGCCGAACCCAGTCCTTATTTGTTGGCTAATCCCATGCAGTACTACATAATTCTCCTCCTCTCCATTTTATCCTCACAACAACCCTGTGAGGTAGGTTAGGCTGAGAGTCAGTGACTGACCCAAAGTCACCCAGTGAGTTTCATGGCTGAGCGGGGAATAGAACCCGGATCTCCTGAGTCCCAGTCCAACACTCTCACCACTATGCCACACTGGCTCTCCTTAGGGAAGATGTGGTGTTAAAGAGAGAGAGAGAGCACTACTGAGGATGCCCAGGCTTATGGGTAGTCCCACTGACTATCAATACAGTTAAAACAAAGCTTATTTTAAAGACTAAATGAAATGGAACTTCAACAACAACAAAAAACTTTCCCACCAGCTCCAATACAAGAAGAATAGAAAGTCACAATTGTTTCAGGTGAAAACAATGATGACTCTTCAGGTCTCTTCAGGAATTGTGACTACAAAATGGTCAATGTTTTTTTTCAAAGTCACTTTTGACCGAGGGACTCTTTTTTCTATTTTGTCTTTAAATTGCTCTTTCTTCGTCAAAATTCCACCAATCAGCCTGACATGTTCAGGCTATGTTAAATGAACACTTCATTCTTGTACCTGAAAATCTCAGAAAGATTGGTCAAACCATTTCAATTATATAATAGTTCAATTTTATAATGGTTTAATAGTCCATCCCCATCAATCATAGTTTAAAATGGTGGAATGCTCAGTTTACTGATGACTATTAACATAACCATCACTGCTGTGACATTTATACCAGAAAACACCATCCCTATTGTTTATCCCTCTTATTAAAAGAAAATGGGAAATTCCAAAAAAAGAAAAGAAAAAAGATATTGTTAGGTTTAGTGGGGGTGCAGAAGTGAATGGAGTGCAAAATATCTCCTGACTTAGATTCAAGGTGACTATACGTCACGGTCTGGTGACACATGCAAGTCAACAAGTTTGCAAGTCAACATGTTATGTAATTGTTGCGTAACCGTTATATAACCCTCCTATTGTTTATAGTTAAATACTATAAGTAGGGGTGAGCACGGTGTTGTGCTACCATCTTCAAGAACCTCTCTTCTGCATGTGACAGGCCTTAATCTCGTAAGAGTCTTACAACTGAATAAACACTTTACTATCAATACATTGCTTTCGCTTTCTTCCTTCCGTGCGTAATACTAAGAGTTAAGCGGGCAAAGCTTTTACTCTAGTTTACTCTCACATCGGTTATGGGCCCAGGATAAGAAAGGCAATGTTTATAGTAAATGTTTATGATTACTGAATGCTGTTTGTGCAGTTTGGAATGCTAGAGCTTTGATAACAGCGGCTCGGATTACAGCACTTCTTTGACTGAAAGTACAGCAGAATGGCAGAAGAACGCAGAGACAGAGGCTTCACTTTTCCACAGCTGAAAGATCATAATTTCTCAATATGGTCTCAGCGTATGGAAGCACAGCTACGCATGGACAATATATGGCATGCTGTAATAGATGATCCACCAGCAGCAGTGACGGCTCCATGGACAACTGCTGATCAAAAAGCAAGTGCTCTAATAACTATGGGTGTCTCTGATGAGCAACTGGTGAATGTTCGAGAACCACGAACTGCTAAACTCAAGTGGGAGGCACTACGAGCTATTCATCTCCGGCGGGAGACTGGATCTACAGTTGTTTTCTTTAAGAAGCTATATCGGGCTGAGCTAACCAAGGATGGTGACGTATGTGCTCATTTACGGCATCTGAGGTTGCTGCGTGACGAATTGTTATCTCGAGGAGTCGAGATACCGGATTTACAATTCTGTTATGTTGTTCTCAGCAGTTTGGATGTTTCCTTTGAAGGCATCGCTTCTCAGTTGGCAGCCATCCCAGCAGCACAGCTGACTGTGGAACTGATTCAGGCGAGGCTTATGGTGGAAGTGGATCGCCGTGTCGCTGCCAGTTACCATGGAGAGGAACAGAAAGCTGTACCAATCAGCAGGGGCGTGACTTCAGCTGAAGAATCAGCGGCAGCTTTAAAAGCGAAACGATGCTTTTCTTGTGGGAAGATAGGACATTTTAAAAAAGATTGCAAGAAGAAAAAGAAAGCTGGAAAACAGCAGGGGGCTTCCAAGCCGACCTCTGGGGCGAAAGCATTGTTAATTGAAATTCCAAGACTCTGCATGTCTACCCAGAATTAAGTGGGACAAGATGCTGCATGTCTGCTCACAAGTAAGCAGGACAAGCCTGTGCAGGACAAGCCTCAAAAGTAAGCAGGACAATCACTCAGCAGCTTCCTACCCAGTTCCTGTGTTCCTCCCCTGCAGGGAATAGCTCTTATCTATGATCAGCAGCTAATCACAGATAATTGCTTTTTCCCTAACAGGAGAAGCAGGCTGGCCAGATGGGGAACTCCTGAGGCCATATCCGGTCCACTGGCTGGAGGTTCCCATCCCTGTTGTAGGGTATGAACTTTAAAGAATGCTAATGTGAAATTATAGTCCATGGGTGGGGAACTGGCAGTACACAGCTCAGATGCTGTCTGCCAGGCCTCTCCATAGGTCCTCCAGCTTCTTCTCCCAAGCCCCACCCACTCTCCCTGTCCAGTTGGCTCCTGATCCACTGAGAGGCAGGTGGGGATGGCAAGGGAGCAGAGGTTTCAACCTCCTCTCCCTGCAATCTCTCCCACCACCACACACACACACTGCTCAAAGTAGGAAAGAGAATTTGTGGCTGCAGAAACCCAGTGCTGATTTGCCAATGGAAAAGGAGATTGCTCTTCATCTCAATGGGCAGTTCACTGCACTTCTGTAACCTTCAAAGGATTGAGAAATTGTAGGACCAGCTTTCTCACCCATAAAGTTTACCTGGCCAAATGGAAATTTAAACAAACAAACAAGGTATGGTTTGTTTGTTTGACATGTCCTGGAATCACATGAGCACATATTCTGCAAGGCACTCCAAAAAATAGGTGTTTAGACAGCTCACACCCATTCAATCTGTTTTGGTATGGAATGGAACATTCCCACAGCAGACATATAAGCTGGGCTTTGAACTGTTACATACCTTGCATCCGGCGTGTGCCCGTGTCTTCATTAATGGAGTTGTGGTACACAGCTCAATGGCTTCCGGCTCGTGGAAGATTACCGTTGGGAGAGGTTCCTTCCGAAGAGTTAAGACATTGAGCTTTGTCTTCAACATGGTCTGAAAGTGCTAAACAAAAAACAAACAAAAAGGACAGAACTTCTTTTGTTTTGCAGAACTTACATGGTTGAATTCAAGCCAATAAACATGAAGGTCGATATTTCTACCTGACTTATTCTAATGATCTGTGCAGTGACATATAAACATTGCTAGAGGGAATGAAAACTGCTTAAGTTCACATAAACAAGCAAGAGGCTTGAAATCTATGCCTTTCTTTTTCATTTGTGTAATTACAAAAGATACAAAGAGAGAAAGAAAAAGGGACAAGATATAAAAACATAGGACATTGTAAACCTAAATATACGTATAGGCTTTGGATCCAAACCTCCTCTTGTGCAAGTGGAAGGCCCTTGTGCTCACAGAAGGCAGCCACCTAATTTCTCTTGTTTTATTATAATTATTCAAGTTTTGTTAGATTGCTTGTAATATGAATATCTGTGTGCTTTTCTAATATAGAAGCTGAAATGTTTAGGTTGGGATTCCTAAACAAAATGGAAACGGGATCAGATGGTTTGCATCGTTTCTTCAGAACAATTTATGTTCCAATCTGAATAAAGTGGCCAATGAAATATTATAACTTAATGGTTACACCCAACTTAACAGCCACATATTGAAAATCCATCCTTAACTTAATACTTACTATCAATCAGTATGCTGGGTTTAAATCACAGATGGAAACCCTCTCGCCCACGGACCTAACATGTCCCTGCCAGCTTCCCTGTCTTATCTCCAGTCGCTACTCAACTACACCCACTATTAGTAAGCTGAATATTATTTATTTATTTTATTTTATTTCTGTACTGCCCCATAGCCAAAGCTCACTGGGAGGTTTACAACAATCCATAAAACCATAGTACACATTGTAAAATACAGATAATAAAATCATACAATTTCATTACACAAGTTTAAAAAACCAAATTTTAAAACCAAATTTAAAATGGCAAATAACTGAACAAGTTAATAAACTAAGCTTGCAGCTGACATAACCCCTGTCCCCCATGTGCTATTTTGAGCTGTTAAATATTAAATGCCTTGGCATAGAGGGCAGTCTTAACCTGGTGTCGAAAAGATAGTAGAGTTGGCGCCAGGTGGGCCTCAGTGGGGAGCTTATTCCAGAATTGGGGGGGGCACCACTGAGAAGGCCCTCCTCCTTGTTGCCACCAACCAAGCCTCCCTCAGAGGTGGTAGTCGGAGGAGAGCCCCAGATGTGGAGTGCAGTGTCCGTGTAGATTGCGGTTGAGAGAGGCATTCCATCAAGTACTGCGGTCCCAAGCTGTGCAGGGCTTTATAGGTATGCAAACAGAATTATCAGTGACAAGACAATTTCCCTGCTCTCCCACCCATGCTACATTTAGGCTTTTTTTAAAGCCTCCACTGGTGCCAATGGAGGATTTTTAAAAGCCTAACTGCAGTGGGAGTGGCAATTTTGGGAGGGGGGCTGCTGGGGAGGGAATGGCTAACCCTCCCCTACCCAACACTGCCACCCCCTTGAAAAATTGCCCCTGGCTTGATGAAATCAGGCTTTTAAAAAACCTCCATTACTACCAATGGAGGCTTTTAAAAAGCCTAACTGGAGGGGGAGGGGCAATATGTGTGTGCATGAAGTCCTCCTCCCACCATCATGGCAGTAAAGTTTGCTTTTTTGCAATGGCATTGAGAAACTGCACTAAGAGTTGCAGGGCAAGATATTCAGTATCTCCATAGGCTTAATCTTTAAACCCATGGAGAACCCAATAATCGTTCCCTAACAACCCTTAGTTCAGTTTCTCAATGCCACTGCAAAAAAGCAAACTTTACTGCTCTGAAGAGCCCTAAAGCAAATATCTGTGCAGTGCTACTTTCAATTAAACCAATATCTGTATTTTAGCTCCTCTTCTGATTTGAAGTCTTGTGCCTTAATATTCAACCACACCCACTATTAGTAAGTTGAGCATGTAGACATAATGGGCTAAAAACACACACACACCAAAGGCTGAGGCAGTAGAAAAAAGTGTGACCCTGTGCATATCTGGGGGGGGGGGGAAGGAACCACTCCCCACATCTGCAGTTAAAGGATCCTCCACCTCCATTCCCTCCATGTAGGCTGTCTATGTTTCCTTCAAGCTGCCATCAAATGCGGGCAAGAGAGCAGCATTAAGGAACAAGTTCTCAACTGACCGATGCTGGGAGTCTGTTTTAAGATGTTTTTAAGATGTTTTAATAGTATGTGTTGTGTTTGATTAGGCAAGGGAAGGAAGTGGTGTGCTTATGCCGATATGCATCCTCAAACCCAATTCCTATTCACCCCAGTAGAATCCTTCAAACAGTGATGGGGAAGGACCAGTTTTCAAGTTTTAAAGGATGGAGGGAAAGAATCGGACTTGACTTTTATGACTGCTGTTCAGCCATATCTTTTATCAGGCAAACTATTGGCCCATAATGACTGGTAGATATTTTCTCTATGGGAGCTTATGCTTAGGAAATAGCTGGAGATCTGAGTGTTTTAAATGGGATACGCCACCAAAACAAAGAGGATGACATACCTTCCCCACCACTCTCTGCTAATGGGAAGAGGCAGGTGTAAGGTAGGAAGTAGCAAAAGGAGCCGTTTGTGTGGACAGAGACAGACACACACGTAGTGGAGAGAGAGAGAGAGAGAGAGAGAGAGAGAGAGAGAGAGAGAGAGATCTGTGAGTTTGAGACTGGAAGCATCTTGGGGTGTAGTGTGCCTCTTTGAAAATCCAATGTGAGCTCATCATTAGCTGATAATGGATCTGCTGTCTGGTAGAGGAGTGTGCGTGCTGCTCACCTCCAACTATGCTCTACTTGTATATTTGTAAATAAAACATTTGTAAATATCTGAAAAGTCTTCAGTGATCTGTCCCCGAAAATAAAACCAAACTCAGGTAGCGCTACCTCTGGAACTTTTCACCAGTCAGGATAGCAATGAGCACATAACAATACACATCCTCAGATGCACTTTCTCCAAGCACTTTCCACCACTCAAAACAACTGCCTTGTAAATTGGATGTGAATGTCAATGTATATGTATATCCAAGTACAGTCTATCTGCACTGCATTGCTTTCTATGGAATATGCACTTGGATGTGCAAAGGGTACATTTTACTGATAGCATCCACACTCAGATGCACATCCAATTTTATGCTGACAAACTACATTTTTCTTGGGGGTCTCCCCTTGTCTTTTTTTCTTTTCTTTTCTTGTATTTATTTATGTAGTCATAAATGCCACATGTATACTTTATTTGCAAAGGCTATGTAAGAATTCTTTATTTATACAAATTGCATGAGAAGCCTTTAGCAATAAACAGTTTGGATACTTTTCATAAGCACAACATTACCGAACCTTGACAAAACAATGTAAAAATCTTTTGAATGAAAAATTAACCACCATTTCCAAATCAAAATAAATAAAACTGTCACAATGGTAAGCCGCTGTACACTTGAAAAACATAAACATGAAAAGCCTGCCAAAGTAATAGCTGCTTTGCTACCATGCTGGCAATGGGTGATAGGAGCGGCAGTCTAACACATTTGGAAGGCACCCGGTTGGGGAAGTCTGCACTAGAGATTTCCCTACTATTTGTGCAAGCATTTAGGGTACCAATAAGCTTCCACAACTGTAAGGAAGTGGCAAAGGATTAGATCCAACCCTCACGTGATGGGACTTCCCCATCCTGTCCCGTCCCCCCCGCATACACACCGCACATGCCCCAAATTTGCTCCAGAGCATCTTCCAACCCTCTGGAGGTGATCTGGAGGGGGCCCGTGAGGGGACTACAGAGGGGAAGATGAAATCCCTTCTGCCAGCAGTATGTCACCATTGGATACAACTCTAAGGTTATAATTTATTCAATACATTCTACTACACTGCACTATAGGTTTGAAATTAGTTTAAAGCAGGGGCAGGAGATGTGTGGCTCTTCCGATGTTTTTGAACTACAACTCCCAGCTTGGCCAATGGTGAAGGATGGTGGGAGTTCCAGTCCAACATCTGGAAGGCCACATGTTTCCCACCCATAGTTTAAACAATAAACTGCTTTGATATTTCCCATGATAAATATCTGAGATAACAGTTGCCATTACATTCACTGGGAACTTTCCTTGTCACATACTTAGACCCAAACTACACTTTACTTCTTTTATACTCTAAAGTAACTACAGGGGACTTGATTCGGATTGGGGCTCTTGGATCCCCATTAGCCCTTTGCCCTCTGCTGTTGTCCCAATCCACACCAGGCCCCTGCACGTGCAATTTTCCTTTCCATGAAGCATGATCCATATTTACTATCTTAAACAAACAAGTTATACAAACAAGGACTACCAATGCCTTCCAGTGGTGGAGTGGGTGTGAACCCTAAGTAATGCATGATGTGAAGGGATAGAACATCTGACTACATGATCTTTCTCCCCCCGCCCCATATTTCAGTGGAAAAAGAATTATGCTAGTGGGTTATTGCCATTAGAACAGTACATGTGATGCCCATGCACTATGCATAATTTCTCTTGACAGAAATAATGATGATGATGACAATAATAATAATAATAATAATAATAATAATAATAATAATAATTTTTAAAAAATATTTTTTACCCACCTCTAGATCAAGGTGGGGAACAGCAGAAAATATAAAATACATAAACTAATCAAACACAACACATACTATTAAAACATCTTAAAAACATCTAATTCAATGGCATCTTTTAAGAACATGTAAATACTGTAAAGTACTCTTTTATTTTCTTCTCCAGTTATTTAGCAGGCTAGATTGTGTTTCACATAGTACTTTTGTCTTTTGCTACTACTCTGATTTTCAGCTATTTTCCTCTCCTAACCCAGATGAAGATTTTTTTAAAATAGCAAGCTATTCCATTCAATGCAGTTATGTGGGGGTTTTTAAACAATCTCTCTCTCTCTCTCTATATATATATATATATATATATTTCCCCACCTTTTTCCACTTGCAAGGAACCCAACTCAACTTACAGAGTCCTCCTTCTCTCCATTTTAGCCTTACAACCACTCTGTAAAATAGGTTATGCTGAGAGTCACTGACTGGTCCAAATTCACCCAGTGAGCTTCAAGGCCAAGTGAGGACTAGAATCTGGATCTTCCACATCCCAGTCCAACACTCTAACCACTACACCACAATGGCTAACCAAAATATGGCCACCATGTGAAGATGGTTCTGACCAAATGGTGCCTTTATGTAAGCACAGCACAGCTGCAAGACCACGAGAAGCACCGCACACAAACAATTCAGGGGTATTTCAGGACACCAACAGATTAGCTGCCAGATCAGATTCATACAGAGGCAGAGAGAGAACCGGCAATTCCATATGGGACTGCGTATCAAGACAAGTCTAGAAGCTACAACTAGGTCCAAATACAGCTACAACATTACCAATGAAGACCAGGTGGCAGGACCATATTATGCCTGTTTTGAAGCAACTTCACTGGCTCCTGGTCTACTTCTGGGCTCAATTCCACTAGTACTTACAGCCCAAAATGACTTGGGACCCAAGTATTTGTGAGACCAGCTTCTCCCATACCGACATGCAGCTGAAAAATGGTACCCATGAGAGCACTGCCACCAAGTGTGAACCATTCCTTGGAGTGTGCATAAGTAAAACATGGTATCACTTCTTGAGGCAAGTGATGAATATAATCTACCTTCCACCTACATACTTCTGATTGCTTAGTGCCATTTTTGGATATTCAGGAGACAGCCAGTGGTAAGACAGAACTCAAAGATATCTCAAATTGGACCACAAAATTATTGCTCTCTTAAGCTGTGTGTTTTCTTAAAACATTTCCATTGACCACAAGCATTGTGCCATCATCAACTTTCCAGAATAATATGACCTGTTCATATCTCTCATCACACAATGTGGGAAGGATTTACGGCCAGAAACAGACAGTGCCATGCTACCCAGAACTCGGGAAATACAATTTCTAGGTATGTTTTTGGAAATAAGCTTCAGAAGAATTCTAGGGGGGAAAGAAGCATAGGGACTGGTATGGCTGCTGGCTGTGCAAAAAGCAGCAACCTGGGCTCTGGAGGGTGACATGGGTAACATGGAAACTACTGTTTTTGAGTTTTTAGCCTTAGAACATCTGGATTGAATGATACCAGTTTGCATCAAAACTAGTGAGAGGTGGCTTTCAGGCTCAAGATTTCCTAGAAGCCCCTCCATTTAAGTTAGACGTCCAGCCCATTAATCTTAATATATGGAAGCAGGTGTGGTTTTTCAATGCTAAAGGAAATTCGCTCCACACTGCTCAAAGTCATGGCCTTGATTATTAACTCACATGTTCCTGAGCAAACCCCATGCAACTACAGACTGACTTCTGGCTGACATTGAACTTTGGTTCAGGAGAGTGCATAAGTTTCCACTTTAAGAGTTCATAGTTGCTTAATGTCTGTTTTTGTCCTATGAATTACTGTCAATTCATTACACTTGCATCACTGACCCACCAAAATTTATGTCGCCATCATCATCATCATCATCATCATCATCATCATCATCATCATCATCTGTATAGCACTTTCAAGTGTTCAAAGCACTTTACATGCACTGTCTAGCTGAAATCCTCACAACAACCCTGTAAGGTAAGTGGATATCTCAATGAAAATGTAGACCTGGTGTGTGACAGGTCTGAAAACAGTGGCTTCATTGGGAATCATTAAGAAAGAGATTGAAAATAAAACTGCCAATACTGTAATGCCTTTATAAGTATCTATGGTGCAACCACACTTGGAATGTTGTGCACAATTCTGGTTGACACATCTCAAGTCAAAAAGGATACTGCAGAGCTGGAAAAGGTACAGAAAAGGTCAACCAAAATGCTCAAGGGGGTGGAGCAACTCCCCTATGAGGAAAGGTTTAAAAGGTTTGCAGCTTTTTAGTTGCAAAAAAAGGCAAGTAAGGGAGGACGTGATAGGGTTGTATAAAGTTCTACATGGTATGGAGAAGGTGGATGGGGATAGGGTTTTCCCCCTCTCACAATTTTAGAACCTGAGGTCATCCAATGAAGCTGATTGGTGGGAGATTCGAGACAGATAGAAGGAAGTAGTTCTTCACACAGCACATAGTTAAACTCTGACATTTGCTTCCATAAAATGTGGTGATGGCTTTAAAAGTGATTAGACAAATCCATGGTGCATAAGGCTATCAATAGCTGATAACACGATGGCTATATGCTACCTTCAGTGTCAGAGGCAGTAGGCCTCTGAATACCAGTTGCTGGGGAACATGAGTTTAGCTTTCTATTGCCATCATATCCTGCTTGTGGACTTCCCAAAGGCATCTGGTTGCCATTGCAGAAAACAGGATGCTGGACTAGATAGGCCTTTGATCTGATCCAGCACGGCTCTCCTTATGTTTTATGTTCTTATGACTCAATCCATGCCTTGAATAGTTCTCAGCCATCCATCCATGGATGAAGAGGCTGCCCAGAGTTGGAGTTTTAAGGTGCTGATTGCACCAGCTGGCAGCAAACTTAATTGGCATCTTCAAGACCGCCCTAAGCAGCCTTCTACCTGGGAAGGGGAGACTGTGAAGGCTCCCCCATATGCAGCATTTTGTCACAGGGCCCCATTGGTTCTCTCTGTTTCTAATGTTCTGGTATGGGTGTTGCTGCTCATGTGGCCAAAACGGATTATTTTAATCTGTAATCATGAAAAGCCGTATTTTAGATGTATTTTCCCAGGCATCTTAGTCTTTCAGTTTCTGTTGTTTTAAATCTATTACAGGCAGTCCCCGAGCTACAAACGTCTGACTTATGGATGATGCATACCTACAAACGGACCACCATATAGTATTCACGCTTGGAGAGGGAGCTCCCTCTGTAGTTTTAGGCAGGTGCGTGTGTGCACTTGGCCATGGGAGTGCAGCACCTGTCGCTGGAGAAGCAGGGCAAACTTTAAGCGCTGGGGGGGAGAGCGGGTGAGGTGGAAAGCCACAAGCAAAACATGCCTCTCCTCCTCCCTCCTTCGCTCTCTCTCGCCTGGCGCTGGGAGGCTCATGCTGCTGCTGCCACTGCCGCCGCTTTCTCCTCACCTCCTTTGCCAGCAGTTGACTCCACTACCCATGTGGAGGTTCTTTCTTTCCCCCTTGGATGGGATTCATGGCCTTTTCTTTCCATGGTGGGGAAATTAAAGGCAGTGCCACTGCCGCCAAACTGAGAGACTCATCGGAGTCAACTTTTTACAGCAGGAGACGGTCAAGCTTGGAAGGGGGAAAGGGCGAGTGGGGGGAGCGATGCAAGAGAACCAGCAGTGACGGTGGCATCCCAAGCCCCTTCCATCAGAAAGGATTAACTTCCCAGAGGATTTCTGTGGTTCCGATCTTCCCTGTTGTTGGCTTGGAGTGAGATCTTGCCTTTAAGTGTATGTTTTTTGTTTTTGTTTTTTTAAAAAACGAAATTATTACAAGCAGCACTTTATCCGTCCACTCAGAAATAAACCACCACCACCACCACCCGCCCCAGAAACAAAAGTGATCCCAGGGAGTTTAGCCTAACCTGATCTGAAAACAAACAAAACAAAAACCCCATTCTCCAGCAGCAGAATCAAACCCTGACGGCCTGACTCTCCTTTTTCTTTTTCTTTTCTATCTAAACTGTTTGAAGAACTCTTTCTTTAATTTTTTTTACAGTACAGTACTGTATGTAATATGGTAATAATAGTAATGCGGTAATAATATTCAAAGATTCAGAACTTTTCTAGTATTTGATGGATCCTAAATTGAGAATTTCTACATTGAACGTTAAAGGCCTGGGAACTGTTATAAAAAGGCAGCGCATTGAAGCACTCCTAAAGAAAGACAAGGCGGACATTATTTTTCTGCAAGAAACGCATCAGTCAAAGAAAGAGGTAAACGAATTAAAGCTGAGGTGGTCCCGTTTGTATGAAACGGCATTTGGATCTTCTAATTCAAGAGGGGTGGCAATTATTATTTCTAAAAACTGTGGTTTTGGAGTTTTAAAGGTTAAGAAGGATGCCAGAGGGAGATATATTTTAATTAATGGAACCATGGGGGGAGAAGAATTTGTATTAATTAATGTTTATGCACCAAATCAGAATCAAGGGGAATTTTATCAAATGGTGTTTAGGGAAATGGGTGTTATACAGAATCAGAGGGTTATTATGGAGGGTGACTTTAATATGGTGATGGATAAAAGGATAGATAAATCAAACCCCATGGATGGGGAGATGAAGAATAACATCACGTTTTTGAATAAGGTGATCACAAAGGAAGGGTTGGTGGATATTTGGAGAGAAGTTAAAGGGCAAGATGGAAGATATACGTATTATTCATCAGCCTTTAAGAATTTTTCTAGGATAGATTATATATTTGTGTCTAGGAGCTTGGTCTCTAGGGTCATGAGTACTGAGATAGGTATTATAAAAGTTACGGATCATGCGTTGGTCAATATGGATTTAAAGATAGGGAAGGATTATAGAGAGGCTAGAAGATGGAGGTTGAATTGTAACATTTTTAAAGCAAAACATATAACTGAAAAGATAGAGAAAGAGATGAGGGAAATTTGGGAATTTAATCAAACAGAGGATTGTAGTCAAGCTATAATATGGGATACTATGAAAAGTGTTATGAGAGGTATAGGAATAAGAGAGGGAGTTACTTTAAGAAAACAACAGGAGGCTTTTAATAAACAGATAGAAGAGATTAGGGAGTTAGAAGAATCTTTTTTAAAGAATAGGGATAAGAATGTATTTGCTGAATTGCAAGCTAAGAGGAAAGAATTTGAGAGTAAAGATATAGACAAAGTGCAAAGGAATTTGATATATATGAAAAGAGAGGTTTTTTGAGAATAGTAATAAAAATTCTAAAATGTTAGCTAGATCTGCGCAAAAAAGGGGGGATTAGTGGGGGTGATTAAAGATAAGAAGGGTAAGGAATATAATTTAATGAAGGATAAATTAAAAATATTTCACGAATTTTATTCCGAATTGTATAAGACTGGTTTATGCTCTGAAGTAAGGATTAAAGAATATATTGAAAAAAAAATTGAAAATAAAAATATTAGAAGAAGATAGAGACTATATGGAACAACCTTTTACAGAGTTAGAAATAGAGTTTGCTATAAATAAATTAAAAGATGGTAAAACTCCCGGAATAGATGGTTTAGGGGCTGAATATTATAAGGTTTTTAAGAAAATGATAATTCCCAAGTTAAAAAACTTGTTTAATGATATTTTACAGGGGGGAGAGATTCCTCCTTCTTGGAAACAATCTTTGATCATTTTAATCCTGAAACCAAATAAGGATCCGGCAGACCCAGGATCTTATAGACCAATTTCATTAATTAATCAAGATGCAAAATTAATGTCTGCAATATTAGCTAGAAGAATGAATAGTTTTGTTAGTAAGTATATTGGCTTAGACCAATGTGGCTTTGTACAAGGTAGACAAATGGCAGATTTGACTAGAAGAGTGTTAAATATAATATATTTAATTAAGAAAAATAATTTGAAGGCAGGGGTTTTAGCATTAGATATTTTCAAGGCCTTTGATTGTGTGGAATGGCCAGCATTAAAGAGGATAATAAAAACTATGGGGTTTGGGGAAAAGTTTTGAGGAGTTATTGATCAATTATATGCTCAAAATATGACGTCAGTTGTAGTAATGATGGTATAACAGATCAATTTTTTCTAGGCCGAGGTACCAGACAGGGCTGTCCCCTTTTCCCAATCTTATTTGTGTTAGTTATGGAGGTTTTGGCAAATGTAGTTAGAGAGGATAATAATTTAAAAGGGATAGGGATAAAGGATAAGATAAAAATTAATCTTTTTGCAGATGATACTCTGTTAACAATTGAAAATCCCATGGAAATGATGGATAGGCTAGAGAATCATTTAAAGGAGTTTAGGGATGTTACGGGGTTGCAAGTAAATTGGGATAAATCTGAGATTATGTTGTTTAATTATAGTAAAATAGAGGAGCTAGAAGGGATTAAAAAAAGATCAAATATTAAGGTAAAAAGTATAATTAAATATTTAGGTATAGATATTTTAAAAGAGCTAGAAAAAATAGGAGAACAAAATTTTAGAAAGTTAAAGAATGAGGTAAAAAAAAGATAGAGGAATATAAAAAAATTGGACTTTCATGGTTTGGTAGAATAGCTTTGATAAAAATGAAGATATTACCAAAGATAATTTTTTTATTTAAAATGATACCAAGTTGTTTATCAGAGAAGGAAATTAAGGAATGGCAAGCAATAATTAATAATTTTTGTAATGGGGGGGAAAGGGCGAGGATTACTAAGAGTAAATGGTATAAATCCCAAAAAGAAGGTGGGCTTGGCCTTCCTAATATCAAGTGGTATTATATAGCCAATCAGTTAAGGTTTATAATGGACATTTTAGTTAAGAAGAATATTTTGTGGTTAGAATTAGAAACGCAGGAAATAGAAATTGGGATGGAAAAAATTTATTTTAAAAAAAAACTAATAGTAGGGTAAAAAGAATAGAAAATCCCTTCTTGAAAAATATGGTAGGGATTTGGAATAGTAATAGACAGATTTTTATACCAGGGATATCCCCATTAACTCCAGTGGTAGCAATGGAGGACTTTCCAGAAAATGCACAGCACTGGGAAGCTATATTTAGGGAAAATAAGGTTATCAAATTAATGGATTGGATGGGAAAAATGGAGACTAGACAACAAATATCTGAAATGATTGGGCCAGGTAGAATTTCATGGTTAAATTTAATGCAATTAGATCAGTGGACTAAGAAATGGAAGAAGAGAAATGAGCATGAGAGGGAACTCACTGGATCTGAAAAGAAAGTGTTGTCTAGAGAACTTATAGAAGGGAATGTTTCTTCCAGAGGGTTAACTAAGGAGATATATAAAATGTTTCAGAGGATTGAAGCGAAAAAAGATAACCTTAAGATGATATGGGAAATGGAATTTGAGGAGGAGATATCGAATGCGGGGTGGAGAAATATTTGGGGCAGACGTATATTAAGAAATATGTCAGTAAGGATAAAAGAGAATTTTTAAAAAACTGTTTGGAGATGGTATCTGACTCCAGTAAGATTAAACAAAATAGATAGTAATTGTGCTCCATGGTGTTGGAGAGGATGTCAGGAACTTGGCACTTATGGTCATATGTGGTGGAGTTGCAAAAGCGTATTGGATTTTTGGAATAAAATTTTTGTAGAAATTTCAGAAATTATTGGCATTAATTTGGAAGTCTGTCCAAAATTAGCATTGTTATCAATAACGGAGAAACTTCTGTGCTCACAAGAGAAAAAGGAATTAATTGTAAGTTTATTAGCGGCAGGGAGATTACTGATAGCAAGGAATTGGAAAGTTCAACACCAGTACTTAATAATAGATTGGTATAAAGAGGTTTGGGATATTGCTTTAAATGATAAACTAACATGTAGTATTAAATGTAAAAGGGGACAATTAAAGAAAAATAATTTTAAGGATATATGGGGACCATTTTTAGATTATGTTTTAGTAAAGGGAAAAGGGAGCAAGCCATGTCATGATACGATGTATTTTCGAATATAGATTAATAATGGATTATGTGGATAGAATTGGTTTTGGCCCCGGGGTGACGGGTGCACTTGGAGTTTATGATTTGTAGGTTTATGTTCTTTTGTATGTGTGTTCATTTAAAAATATATAAATAAAATTTTTAATAATAATAATAATAATAATAATAATAATAATAATATTACACTATTACAGTATTATTATGTGTGCTGTACTGTATGTTATGTTTAAGATGTTTTATTGTATTTGGAAGTATTTCTTAAGTGCTTTATATGCACAGAAAGGTAAAATAAATATTATACTAAGACAAACATTTGACTAAGTGATGTTTACTTAGAACCGTATGTACCTGTTCCGACTTACATACAAATTTGACTTAAAGACAGACCTAAGAACAGATCTCGTACATAACTCAGGGACTGCCTGTACTCTATTTTAAATCTTTGCATTCCTGCTAGATTTTATTTTGGTTTTTTTTAAAAAAATTATGCTGTAGTTTTTAACTTTTAAATTTATATTGTATCTTATTATGTTGTATTTTATAGTCTTAATTGTTGTGAACAATCAAGCGAGCTTTGGCTATTGGGGCAGTATAGAAATGAAATGAAATAAATAATTAAATAAAATGTTTATTCAAGTTTTATATACTTGGATGTTTGTTTTTATCGCTGTGTTTCTATTCTTTATTTGAACTTTATTGTTATTTGCATATTTATCTTGGAAGTAGCTTTGAGAGGGCGTTCACCCTTAAAGGTGGCCTAAAATTATTTTAAATAAAAATAAATGAAACAGCACCACCCATGTAGACGAGGCAACCCAAACAACCCAGTGAGGAATGAGCATACTCAGTGGCCATGGAATGCTTACTGCCTGTTTGGGGAGTGTTAGAGCAATAAGACAATGGAACCAACTACCTAGGGAGGTGGTGGGCTCTCCCACTCTGGAGGCATTCAAGGTGCAGCTGGACAGCCATCTGTCAGGGATGCTTTGACTTGGATTCCTGCATTGAGCAGGGGGTTGGACTCGATGGCCTTGTAGGCCCCTTCGAACTCTACTTTTCTATGATTCTATGAGTGGGGATGGAAAACCAGGAGCCAGGGGAAATAGAATGGAGCATCTACAATCCTGAACAGCAACACTCCACACCACAAACATTTCATTGCACATTCCACTTATTTTGTATATTTGTGTACCACCCTTCAACCAAATGGGTCTCCGAGGCAGGGTGAGGGCATGCATGTGTGAGGTGTGTGTGTGTGTGTGTGTGTGTGTGAGAGAGAGAGAGAGAGAGAGAGAGAGAGAGAATGAGATTTAAATAGCTTGATTCAGTACTATGTGCCGAAAACTAGCAATATCTAAAAAATTCCTTTTTTTTATCGTTCTAAAACAGTGTTCTCCAACCTTGGGTCCCCAGATGTTTTTGGCCTACAACTCCCACCACTGCCCCAGCCAGCTATGCTGGGAGTTGTAGGCCAAAAACATCTGGGAACCCAAGGTTGGAGAACACTGTTCTAAAACATTGAAATGCATCTCCTAAGGCAGTGATGGCAAACCTATGGCACGGGTGCCACAGCTGGCACGCAGGGACCTCTCTGTGGGCACTCGAGCCATTGGTCACCAGATCGCGAAAAGACTGTCCCCTTCTGCAAAACACTAATGATTTTGTTCTTTCTCACAGTGTGGAACAGAATGATTTTATTCTAGAATTCCTGTTACAGAATTCTTTTCTACATTGTTATCAGATTTAAAAGATTTTGAAGAATGATGCACAGAGCATGGCTTGGATGTAAAGCCCTAACAGTTGACCTGAGTGCTGCATGTGTTGCTCTCAAACTAACGGAGTATGAGCCAAGGTTTGACAAATTATCAGCATGCATGCAATAGCAAAAATCACATTAATTGTGCAAAAGCATGCCCAATGCAAATTTTTACCTAATGCAGTGTTTGCAGTCCAAAACATAAAGTGTTTAAAATGTGTTAAGCACGTTTAGTTTTCTTGTTTATCTTGCTCATCCTAGTACAGGTTGACTTTTACTTTTACTAATCCAACACCTGTAGAAGCAGGGAAAGGACCCGGGGTAAAGCTTGCCCCATACAATTTCAGTCTGGCATATAATCATATTACAAGTTGAGAATCCCTTCTCCAAAAATACATGTGCCTAATTATTTAAAAAGTTTGTTTAAATTCCCTTCAGGCTATGTGTACAATGTAGTACTATAATAATTTTTTGAGTTGATTTTTTTCCCAACAAAAACCTGTTTGTATCATTGAAAGCTCTGTTATTGTGTTTTTCTTTTAAGACAAAAGATGTTAATTAGTTCGGACAACTGTATGAGTTGTTTTTCTAAAACGAAAACCTCGGTATTCAGGTTTAATTGCAGTGTTGGCACTTTGAAATAAATAAGTTGGTTTTGTGTTGCAGTTTGGGCACTCGGGCTCAAAAAGGTTTGCCATCACTGTCCTAAGGCTTAGTTACTGGCAGTAAGAGCTTTAAGTGAAAATATATTGGCATTTTTGACCCTGCCCCTTTTTCCTTTGGACCACCAACCACTGGAATGTGCCCCCCAAGAGCTATTCCAAAACTGAATTCAGCCCCAGGCTGAAAGAGGTTCAGCAGCCCAAAATTAAATGAACTATAGGCAGGAATTGAGCCCCAACACCTTTAGAAATGGAAATTGTCCAAAAGAATGCAAAATTTTAAAGAAAGGTTTGTGGGGGGGGGGATATTGACCTATGAGTCTAACTAATATCATCGGAAAACATTGTAAAGGCTGTATTATGTTAAATATGAAACATGAAGTGCTTCTACATTTCCCTGAGGAAATATCTGGCTGGGAGGGAGCACCCTTGCCAGAATGGACCTAGAAGAGTTATTCTTATGTTCTTTTATGAAACTTTATCAAAGGAGTTTCCAGTAGCAATAGCCACTAATCCCACAGCCTCTTAATGTCAGCTAAGGCAATACATTATTATTTTTTCACCTGCAAGTACTATTAGAGGACTCACCACAAAAGTACAGCAAAGTGAATGGAGAGGTATCCATTCACTTCAGCATATTTCAAAATTAAGCTCTTAATATTATGAGTAGAATCAAGACTAGATGGGGACAGTCTGATGACTCCAGATACTGGCCTGTTCAAATATAGTGAATTAATTAAAACTGGCTCCAGAATGTCTCCTCTTTGGCACTGAAAGCAGAAAGTATTTCAGACTTAGCCAATTTACGTACTTCAGAGCACTGCCTGTGCATCTAATATCCTTACCCCCTATCTAGATGGTATGCCAGTATACATATTTGAAAACCATTCAAATCGACATAGTCCAGGATCCATCAGCATAGTGAGTGTGGAAACTGTATTTACAGGACAACTATGTATTTACAGGGCAACTATATAAGGTACATAAAGTTGTACCTTAATTTCCTATTTGCACATAACCGTTCAAAGCAGTCCAAGAGTAAAGCATGCATTGAAAAGAGAGTTGCAAAACTCCTTGCAAGACCCAGTGCATCCACAATGGGCATTACATACAGAGTTACAACTGTAGCACTGCATAAGAGGGTTCTTTTTTTTGCATAGATTGCTGAAATTACCAGTTTCCTGGAATGTGCTGCCCATGTTGCTCATTCGCTCACACAGCCATGGCTCCCTGATGTAGAAGAGAATAATTCTGTTCTGGAAGCCATCCAAGTAGCTTTAATGAGATTTGCAGTTCATAATCTTTTTAAAAGTTTATGATCATTTATAGTTAATAAACCTCAAAAGCAGATACCTTTGCCATGAATCTGGAGTGCTGTTTTTATTAGCAAAATCTATACTAGGCTTTTAAAAATTCTAGGAAACTTAATTTTTAACTCAATTTTTATCATCTGTATTATGTGAGAGTAGATGTTCATAATTATTCCTTGTGGGCTGAGAGAGAAATAAGGACAGAAAACCCATGTTTTATAAGTGAGCGGCAGAAACTTAATTTGGATAGATTGAAATCATATTAAAATCATAAACTTATGCTGCAACTAGCACTAAAAGCACACACATATACAACCAATATAATTTATTTAGTTCAGGAATTGTCTTAGTTCAGTTTAAACTGCCCATTCAGCAATTCTGTCAGTTCCCCCCCTCACCCCACAATACTATGGGCTCATTTCTTCACAAACAAATCATTAACATTCTTGACATAAATCCATAGTTTGCAGCTATTCCCAGCTATGATCATGTTTTACTACATTTGCTTGGCCCATTATGAATGGCAGTTTTGTTTCATATAAACCATCTTCAAAAAAACAAGACCATAAATTATGCATTGTGCGAAAGCGGTCGGTGTGAATAGCTTGCACACAAATAGCCTCATTATCAAGGGCAGAATCTGCCAGGAAGTTCTCCTGCTCAAGCTACTTCTTCCTCCACGCTCTCCCATACCTCTCCATTCATTCCGCTGGCTCAGCTTGTCTGAGCATGGAAAGCTAAGCAGGGTCAGGCCTGGTTATTACTTGGATGGGAGACCCCTCCTCTAGTTTCCTGCATTGAGCAGGGGGTTGGACTCGATGGCCTTGTAGGCTCCTTCCAACTCTATAATCTGTCTTCCAGGGTATTAGCTATTCCACCCAATTTGCAGATTTTGTGTCATCTGCAAATTTAATTAGCATTCCCTGCAGCTCCTCATCCAAGTCATTAATAAAAATGTTGAAGACTGAGCCCTGCGGGACCCCATTTGTTCCCTCTCCCCAGTTTGAGAAGGTACCATTGATAAGCACTATGAGTCCGATTCTGTAGCCAATTGTGGATCCACCTGATAGTTGTTCCATCTATACCCACTTTTAGCCAGTTTGCAAATCAGGATATCATCGGGTGCTTTGTTGAAAGCTTTGCTGAAGTCAAGATATATTATGTCCACAGCATTCACACAGTCCACAAGTGAGGTTACCCGATCAAAAAATGAGATCAGATTAGTCTGGCAAGATTTGTTCTTGACCAATCCACATGGGCTTCTACTAATCACTCCATTATTTTCAAGGTGCTTGCAGATTGACTGCTTTATAATCTGCTCCAGAATTTTCCCAGGACTTGATGTCAGACTGACGGGTCTGCAGTTCCCAGGTTCCTCCTTTTTGGCTTTCTGAAGATAGGAACAACATTAGCCCGTCTCCAGTCCTCTGACACTTCACTCATCCTCCATGATTTCTCAAAGAAAATTGACAGTGGTTCTGAGAGTTCTTCTGCCAGTTCCTTTATTACTCTAAGATGCAGCTCGTTAGGCCCTGGAGATTTAAACTCGTTCAGAGTAATCAGGTGCACCTTGACCATTTGCCTATCAATCTCAAGCTGCAATCCTGCCCCTTCAGTCTGCTCTTCAGGTTTGCCAGGGGGGTCATAGACCCTCTTTCGGGAGAAGACCGAGCCAAAGTAGGAATTGAACACTTCTGCCTTTTCTTTGCCATCTGTTATCATTTTGCCATCCTCATTGAGTAGCTGAACCACCGTTTCTTTCCTCTGTCTTTTACTATGCACGTATCTGAAGAAAGCTTTTGTTGTTGTTTTTCACATCCCGAGCAGGCACAAAAGACTTAGATGGCCGAAATCGGCCATCTAAGTGTTTTGGAGGGCAAGGGAAGTGTGGGGGCAAGCCTTGCCTCTGTGCTCCTCCTGCCTTCTATGGGATTGCCCATAATCCTCTGAGTTCGGAGGGTTATGGGCAGCCACGTTGGATGGCACTGCCCACCACTGAACTCTAATATGTATCCAAAGTCTTATATAAATTGTATTACCAAGTGTACACATATGTATCATACATAGAATAGGATCCAAATATACAATGCCTAAAGGCTAATGAACAATGAATCCCACCAAAAGTTCCAATATAAGTTGTAGATGGCTTTTGTATAACTTTTTTGCTGATGGATTGATTTTTCTTGCAGATTTTATTATATATTTATATTGTAAGTTTTTTAACTGGTTGTAACCTGCTGAGAGAACATTAGTTACTGGGAAGATTAGAAATGAACTAAATAAATAAATAAATAATAAATAATGTTGTTATTATTGTTCTGTAGTTTAATTTTTTATGGGTCTGTTGACTTCCCTGTGAACTTAATTATGGGAATAAAAGAAACCTTTGCACCCAATTCCTAAACACATTTACCAATAGGTACTTTTGATTTAATTGGAAATAAGTGTGCTTATGGTCACTCTAAATTAACTGTGAGATCTTTGAGACTACAATGCAGTATTAAATTATGAAAGTGTATAATTTACTCTAGGCATGTAATTAAAAGGAAGTATAGCAGAGCTTGGCTACTCTATTTTCTCTTGCAGCTTCTGCTTAAGAAGCAGCCTACATGAAGTTAATATGCCAGTAATGCTTCCTTCTACCCTATCCCCATGTTCTATAAAGAGTGACGGGAAAATACATTGTAAATATTTATTTTTCTCACAGATGTACTGAATACAAGTAAAGTATTTAAAAGGAGTGGATATGATCCAGTGCCAACTCAAGTCAGTATAAAGACACTGATTGACTTCAACAGACTCAAATTAAAAAACTTTAGAAGTACCAAAACCTCATTTAACAGAAGCCAGTTTCACATCTATTCATTGAGGTCTCTGCATTCCTAAGATCTCTACCACTCTCAACATAAATAAATACTTTGTAACTAGCATACATATTGCTGTCAATTTACCCATTACAATAGCATGCCAGAGTTTACCATATGACATACTGTTTCATTTATTGGGAGAACCTAGGTAACTATATTGAAATTTATGACACAGAGGCAGCTATGCTATCTTATGCTACATGCTAGGCTTATTGCAAATACAGGAGAATTCTTTCATCAGCAACTTGTTCCCAGTAACTCAGACTTAAAAAGACGATAGCCAGCCAGTAGAACTCAGGTACCTGAATACAGTGTGTAGATCAACACTGGCACCCAGAATTGAAGTTACCTTCAGAGCAGGGAACTGGATATGCAAAAAGGCCTGTAATGCGCATAAGAATAATGGGCACCCCAACATGACATGTTCAACAGCAAGGGGAACACTACGAGGCATACCTATGGAGGAGGCCTACCCTCCTTAACCAAGCTAGGATAGCATCTTTCCTTCAGTTCTTCAGTTCAGAGTTGACCACATTCCAAGTACTGGTTTCAACTCAAGAAGCTTATTGTGGTCTGGTTTCCCACAGCTCCTGCCACTGGCCCTTTCACTTGGACTTTAAAATGGGGGTGAAGTCACTTGATGGAACTTTTGCACATTTCAAAACAAAACAGATTGCAGCCCTGGCAGATTTATTGGCAGATACTTTTTTTTTAGTTGACACATATAATTTTGTTTTCAGAAGTGTGAGAGTGTATGCCATTAGGAGCTCATTTAATAATAGATAGCCAATCCTCACACAATACTGTTTCACTTCAGCTAGTAGGAAATGGTACTAATTGTTGCCCAAATCAGCCACTAAGCAAAACTGCTAACTTCAAGGAGCAATACAATGTTGCCCTCTTGGTAGCTTCCTGATATTGCTGAACTAAATTAGCAGGCACACACAAATGTTGATGTGTAAGATATTCTATTATATAGACATATACATATGGTCATAAACATGAAAATATTATCGATCACTACAGCTACTGCGTATCATTTCTATCTAGAGGTGAATGGTAGCTTTTAAATTGATAGATTACTAAAACTGTGTGCATTGGATAAACAAGAAATAGTTAATAAACTTTTTCCAAAGATTAATTATTTGAAAAATGCCTTAAGCTAAATGGATTAGGAAATTGATTTGATTGCATGAGAATCTATCCCTCTGATGCAGCATAAAAATGAATGTTCTTACATGTTAAGAGATATAGTGGCAGAAACAGATTATGAGGGCTTTCCATATTTCTTTTCTAATACATATAAAAGCACAATTTTTATTTGTTGATGCCAGTAGCCATGATCATTTAACAGAAGCATTGTGAATTTTGTAGTAGTAGTACTGGTGGTAGTAGTAGTAGTAGTAGTAGTAGTAATAATAATAATAATAATAATAATAATAATAATAATAATAAATCTATGAAACATTTTAAAAGCAGTCTGTGCTCCATTTGCATCTGTATCAGTTTGTACAGCAGTACAAATCTGTAACCATCTTAAAGGACATCTGCAGAATTAACCATTAACAATAGTAGTGGACCATTGATGGGATGGAGCTATATTAGTTAAATATCTCTACATTTAAGAAGGTAGTTCCCACTGTTCCATTACATTCTCGCATCGCAGCAAAGAACATAACTCTGAGGCAGGATATGAAGATAGAGACTAGCTTGGTTTTCAAAAGTTCCCATTGCATTGTATAGGATGAAGTAAACAGGCTTTTACTGAGCACAGTAAGGAGCAAAAATGGACTCTCGCCAGACATGGAAGATTATATCTGAACCTGTTTTTACTCATCTTCGAATAGACCTGAGTGTTCTATATTATGGGAATGTTCTATATTCAGTGGCTGATTGGCCGCTGAAGGGTGGAGTACACATTTTAGAAATAAAAAAATAAATATTATGATTTCTACAATGGGACTGTAAGCAATGTAGCTGATTTGTAACCATTTATTCATATTCTGTGATTCAAAAACATTGCAATCATGTACTGAAAAGTTTCAAGATATTGACTAGAAAGTTCATATTCAAAGCACCTTGTAGTGTAGTTGTATCTTTTCATACCAAAATATGGCATTAAGGATCTATATTTAATGCACTGTATCCTCTCCTATTCCTCCTTCTGATTCCACTTGCCAAATTCTTCTCTCATGTATCTTATTCCAGTAAATCTCTCTTGTTTCATGACATATCCAACATTCCTGAAAAGTCTTGGAAACAAAAGTTTCCATACTTCTGTTCAATCTATTTTGCTTCACAACCATCTCATTCATCAGTAGGATGCTCCTTGCTACTTTACAAATCCAAATATGCATTAACTTTAGTTAAACTCAAGAGGGCTCCTCTTTCATATTCCTCGCTATTTCTCTGTTGTCTTTATCCTGTCTCTCTCATTCTCCATAACAAAAATTTTACAGTTTGCTCAGTACCTTACCAAGTCCATTCTCCTGGCAACAATGCAAACCTTTCACAAAAGAAGCACTCACCACTTATAAGAACTCAATTTATTATCATTAGACTGTGGGTCCTTAGTTTCTACTGAAGCCCTAAACTCTTGGGCCATTGAAATCAATGGGACTTTAGTCAGTCATTAATAACTTTTCACATTCTGATTGGATCCAACCAAAGAACTGGTGTAATGTAGTGTCCAACAGTACAATCCTATACATATCTACTCAAAGGTAAGTCTCACTGAGTTCAATGGGGCTTACTCAGATGTAAGTGGGTATAGAATTGTAGCTGAAGAGGCAGAGCTATGACCAGGAAGTCCCCCTGGTCTTGCTTCTGGGATGAACTCATTAGGTAGGTTTAGGTAAACCAGTCTCTGTCAGCCTCAGCCTCCCCATCTACAATATGAGGGGGATAATACTTTCTTACCTTACACGATTGTTGTGATGATTACAACTAGACAAAGCACATTAAGCACTCTGAACACTTGAACATTAAATATAGTCATAATTATCATAATCTAGTATTATGAACAAACATCAAACACAACTTTGCACAGTCTTTCTCTTTTATGTTTCTCACCTCTTCTGCATTTCCAACCTCTGTGCTTCATATCTATCTCCTCCCCCCCCCCCCCATATGTACATCTTTGTTCCTGACTATTAGTGATGTCACTCCTTGAGTCTCAGGGGAAAATGATCTTTGGAGTATAATTTTGAACTCAGGACTTCTTGAGGGGGGAAATGACTCCTCCTCCTCCACACACACAAGTTGAGTCGAGAAATGCAAAGCACTGCAGCTCCTCTCATCTTGCTTAATCAATCTCTGTGCTAAGTAAACCTGAAAAGAATCAGCGAGCTCTCCAACACTTTATTTTTGTGCAAAATGTCTTTTAAACTGGCATGTCTCCTTCGGTGGTTAGATGTGCAAGCTCAGATCAATATTTTGCCTTGTATGTAACCTTTGTAAGTATAGGAGGTCTCTCAAAATCTGGATTTGACATCCTTATGTACTACAAGCTTTCAATAGGCATTCTGTCATCTCTAACTGAGGAAATTGAGGTTTACTCTAGTGAAAGATCATAACATCCCCCCATGCTCTTTTATATGAGACCTCTTGAACAAGACTTATTTTTATCCCAACCAGTTCTCCTTCAATCATCTTACCCTCACAACAACCCAGTGAGGTAGGATAAAGTGCTTTCTGGCTAAATGGAGATTTGAACTTACATCTCCCTGGTCCTAGCCATTAGTCAGTATACCATGGGTGCTCCCATTACTCTCTCTTCTTCAGCCTTCAGTCAGCTGACTTCCTTCTTCCATTGCTCTTCTAATATTAGAGAGAGGCTCAACTCATGCATCACATGGTTTGGAGGAGCAGGGACATGCCACAAGCTCATACACCTTCTTGCCCCCTCAAGTGCCAACTCCCTGCCCCTTTCTTGATTTACCTAACATAGTTTGCTGTGATGTCTATGTCAGACAAACTATGGCTGGCGCTAACTAGTATTGGCTGTAAACTATAGTTTGCAGATGCACCATAGGCATTAAAATTAGAATAGAATGCAAGAAATTGAGAGAGAGAGAGAGAGAGAGAGAGAGAGAGAGAGAGCAGGAAAGGAAAGCTGAAGTAACAGTTACGGAATCCATGCCCACTGACATTTTTTCATTCCACTGCGCAGTAACATTTTTTCAACCCAAACCTGTCATATTTTATTATTTTCATGACTAGCGCTTGGTTCACGCACTGTAAGAGAGCTCCTCAGAAATTTTGGAGATAGAATATTGTTATATTATACTTAGGCAAAATTCATCATGCCTTGTAACTGCAAAGACCACATTTTAACTTTCTTTAGATGCCGGTGATTTCTTAAAGGCAGGTCTATTACGTTCTGCTTCAATCCTCTCTTAGACATGTGGTACCTATTACAGATTTTTATAAGAAAATAGAGCATGCAGAGGGAAAACACAACCTTCCTTCAGCTTTCATGCTAGAACAACCATCCTGGAACACTGGAGCAATAGACATTCCTTGGCAATTTTCATTTGCTGATTATATGGTTCTCTTTCAATGCACTGTAATAAGTACTTAGGCTATCCTCTGGATAAACCTTCATACATTAAAAACAAGGTAAGCATTCCTGCCATATCCTTGAATGACAGGGAGTACTCATTTCAAATAAATGTATTAATTGAAAGCTTTACTGCCTATAACTGCACTGTACAGCTGTTTATACTATCATTTAATAGGCTATTCCAACTAATGAGGAAAAAGACAAATGAATCCCAGAAGGCAAGTGGTTGTCACAGTTGCTAAAGAAATGTGTGCTGTTGATTTCTAGCATATAGTTTTTCAGGGTATTTACATTATGCTTTAACTGGGAGATGTTGTGTTGAGTTACTACTGTAGCTTTTGTTGCATTCATACTGACACAGTTCCAAAAGCCAATATAATGAAGCGGGCACAGTGTTGGACTCGCATTGAGAAGACCTGGGTTTAGGTCATCCACTGAACCATGGAGCTTATCATTTGCCCGTGGTAGAGACCATTTGTCAGCCTCATAGTGGAACGGAGTGAAGATGAAATGGGATAAGTCCACATATGTTTCCCTAAGCTCCCTTTTTGAAAAGGTAGGAAGGATACAAAATGTGATAAACAATAAAAGAAGCTTCTCTCACCGGACAAGTTTTATCTGTTTTAAGCTTAAGTATTTTCCTTCACAGTGATACATGTTTTGCAATTCCTTGAAAATCCAGTTTTGAACATAGTAAACAGTTGTGTGATTCATCCTGAAGTCGCATCATGGGTGGCCAAAAAGTGCATCTGAAACCCTATTAGCATCAAGCCTCAACCAGTTCCATGACAATTAGTATGTCTCAGCTGAGCAGGGATGAGGCTTGCAAATCTTTTTCTGACAGTGCCTCCACACCTTTAACACCTGCCCGTCTGGCAAAAATTCAGCAGGTTTCGCCATCACTGCATCCCCTTGCTGGGAAAAACTGAACCTATTGCACTACTTCCTATACGCTGTTAAAGGCACTGAGCCTCTGCTGGGGTGGAGTAGAGCCATCCGAAGTTTACTGCTAATGATAGGCAATGGCCACATGCCTGTTCAACACACCTAATGTAAGCAGAGCCAACAAGCCTACACGCTTTAATGGCATTACAGGATATATTGTCCCCAATTCTAGCTAAAATGCATTACTATAGCTCAAGGGTCCCCAACGTGGTGCCCGCACCCATGAAGCTCTCCATTCCCTGCCCCTTCAAAAAATGTTTTAATGGAAACTATGTAACATGTTAGAGAATCTTCTTTCCTTCCTTTTCTAGCCTTGCTCTTTCTCCTCTACCCCTTTGCATTGCTATTACCCCCTCCCTCCCAGCTCTAGCCTCACTATCTCTCTCCCCATCACCAGCTCTTTAGCTCACTTTTGACTAGCCACACCCCATGGCAGCCATTATGTGATTAGTCACATCCTCTGTGGGAGTCATTTTGTGCTGGTGCCCACAGCAGTTTCTCAAATTCTCAAATGTGCCTGCGGGTCCAAAAAGGTTGGGGACCCCTGCTATAGCTTGCTCCCGGGTTCAAGTCAAGGTGCTGGTGGTTACCTTTAGAGACTTAACCAATCTGGGCCCAACTTATCTGAAGGAGTACATTTTTCCAAATGATCCTGCTTGTTAAGATCTTCTATGGAGGGTCCTGTTTCCTCAGATCAATGAGCGCAGGACCCATGTGGTTTTTTTTTTTTTCAGTGACAAATGAAGGCCTATTCATTTGGCTCTTAGCTTGAAACAAATGTAATTGCTTCCAACATTTATTTAAGGTGCAATCCAATGCAAGTTTAGACAGAAAAAAGGCCTACAACTCCAGCATGCCCCAGCCTTAGTGGCTGGGAGTTGTAGGCCTTTTTTCTGTCTCAACTTGCATAGGATTGCACCCTTAGTATTCATTGTTGGTAAGGGGTGGAGGGAAGGGGGTTAACATCATATAAGAAGAGTGGGGAAATTTATGTGAGCATTCTTTCTGAAATATTCTATCTGTATTTTTCTTGAGAAATGTAACCATAATTTGTGACATGAAAGAGTTAAACACTGAGCTGCAAGCAACTTATTTTTTTCATGCAATAAAGAACTTGAAGTTTATGTAATCTTCTAGATAAAACAAATCCTGGATATCTACATTTACTGCAGTGAGGTTGATTTTACTTTAGTATAACCAATATTAACATTTGAACCATATATACTATATATATATATATATATATATACACACACACACACACACACACACACGGCCAAAGTTTATCCCTGAATGACCACAACCACATTCATAACTCAGTTGATAACATTTTAATTCAGTCAGTAATTGCCACTGAAACTCTAGTTTCATTCAACATTAGCTATTCCGTTGCCAAACCATACTCGCTCAGTTTATCTTGGAAAGAGTCACATATGCCAAAAGCCTCAAACCATAACAGAGAAACAAAAGGTCAGTCTATTACTCTACAAATAAACAGAATAAATTTTAGAGCAAGCAAAGTTAGAGATTTCCATGACCAGTGCTTTTTTTCTGGAGAAAAGGGTACCGGAACTCTTGGATTACATTTCCTCGGGAGTAGATGGCGATTAAATTGTAATGCAATTAATAGAAGAAAAGGTGCTGGAACTCAGTTCCGGTGGGTTCCACCAGAAAAAAAGCCCTGTCCATGACTAACTTTGTCTACTGTATAAAAAGGATTTCTACACATACCTACATATACCAATGCATCCACTTAGACAGGAGTTTGAAGTTAATAAAGGCCATTTTATATTTGATAAGACCACTTGCTATATCCCACCTGAGACCATAACATTGTTTATGAAATTTGGTAACCAAGTCCTCTTAACCCAACTTTCTGCAAAACAGACTTGTGAACCTATGAATCTTGAAAACAACATAACTACTGTCAATAAGCAATACAGTCATGCCTTGGATTGAGAGCATAATTCGTTCCAGAAACGTGCTTGTAATCCAAAACACTCTTATATCAAAACGAAATCCCCCCAAAAAAATTTGTACAGAGAATGTTAATTTAAGCTGTACTACAGTACTTGTATTGCAAGACGTTGCTTGTATATCAAGTAAAAAAAATTAAATAAATATTTAAAAATTTTGTCTTGCAAAACGCTCTCAAACCAAGTTACTTGCAGTCCAAGGTATTACTGTACTGAGAACAGAATGTGAATCCCAATCCTATCTATGTTTACTTAAGGCTAAATCCAACTCCATTTAGTGGGACTTATTCCCAACTAATTACAAATAGGATTGCAGCCTTTAGTGTATTAATTTGTCAGCATTACTCAGCCATTTCTCCTCTCCTCTATTTTCACCAGGTATGTGGCTCCACTGGTTCTCCCTGAATCACCCTCCAAATCAGCAAGATATATTGCCAACTTGGAGTAGCAAAATTCCTCCCATTTTCTTTTGCGAATAGTTTGCTACCTGATCTCAAGTAAGGATGGTGAAGAGCAACACTTCAATTTTCTAGGAGGATAGATAAGGAAACCAATGCACTACTGCCACTCTAGGAAATACCTTCGGCTTCTTCAAGATCCCAGTAATACTTCTCAACAATTTGGTGGATCTTGCTAAAGAGGCAAGATCTCTCTACCCCCTAAATATCAACCAGGTAGACAAGGAACTTGAGGATGACTAAATTGAACAGACTTTGTTGATGCCCCAGGACCACTTTCCTGACTTCATAGGAAACAGTGCAAGTAGGAAACATAAGATTTGCACAAAACAAGCCTTTTTACAGAAGCAGTGCCTTACATAGTATACTGAAACTCATAGCAGGCACAATTTTGAATCTGGAAGAGGACTGTAGCTCAGTAATAACTTTGAATGCAAGAGGTCCAGGTTCTCTAAGTAGGGCTGGTAAGAACCCTTTCTGAATCTCTAAGTAGGGCTGGTAAGAACCCTTTCTGAAATCCTAGAGAGCCACCACTAGTCAGTGTAGAGTACACTGAACTAGATGGACCAAGGAACTCAGAATATAAGGCAGCTTCCTAAGTACCTAATCTATGGACATCACTGGCCAGTTATCTGATTTTAGTGGGATCAGGTCAGCATCCAAAAACTGTGACAAGTCTTTTTTTAAAAAATCCCACAGCATCCATGTGTCATATAAATAAATTCTACAAACTAAAAGGTATTTTTTTTTAATTTGAGGGGAAAGTGGAGCAAGACTTACACAGCTTCCACATGTTTATAGTTTTATCCATATATCTGCTATATATGCAATTGTATCTACTTCTTGAGCTCAATAACAGAATATATTTGTCTCTTTTCTTGCTTAGGAGTTAAATCTAACTATAATATTGTAACATATCCAAAGATTTGAAATTCTGAAAATGATAGCAATAAATCTAGCTAGCTAGATGCTATGGTGCTAGGCATGTCGATGTGGATGAACATGTTATAGTGTAACATAAGCAAAATGGACAGATAGCTGCCTAGAGAAGCCTAAAATCCAAATTTCAGGAGTAGGAGAGAGAACAAAAGGAAAGGAGAGGGGCAAAGACTGGGTTCGCATGACACAGCAACCCATCATGGGTAACTAGCCACGGTGGGTTGTTGTCTCATGCAAACGCAGACCACTTCCTGCAGGGTGGTTTGTTTTTCCCCAACAAGCCACCCTGAATACTGTGTACAGTTCTGGTCGCCACACCTAAAAAAAAAGGACATTGTAGAGTTGGAAAAAGTGCAGAAAGGGGCAACTAAAATGATCAAGGGGCTGGAGCAACTCCCCTATGAGGAAAGGTTACAACATCTGGGATTGTTTAGTTTAGAAAAAAGAAGAGTAAGCAGAGACATGATAGACTTCCACAAGATGTAGTGATGGCCACCAATATGGACAACTTTAAAAGGGGATTGGACAAATTCATGGAGGAGAAAGCTATCAATGGCTACTACTCCTGATTGGCTATATGCTTCCTCCAGTATCAGAGGCAGTATGCCTATGTACTCCAGTTGCTGGGGAACATGGGTGGGAAGGTGCTGTTGCACTCATGTCCTGCTTGTGGGATCCCGTGGGCAGCTGGTTGGCCACTGTGTGAACAGAATCCTGGACTAGACGGACCCTTGGTCTGATCCAGCAATGCTCTTCTTATGTTCTTATGACAACTCATGGCTTGTTTTACGGGTTGTGGAACCCACGATGGGTTGTCATATCATTCGAACTCGGACAACTGACCCCATCATCGGTTGCAGGAAACGGCAAGTCCCTTGCCACTGTTGCTGAACTCAGCCGGGCCACCGCCAGTGACAGCCACTCCACCAAGTGCCCAAGCAGCACTTTGGAGCAACCATCACTGGCTCACTCTCCTCCGTTCTGATCGCAACCCCTTTTGCAGTCGCCATGCCTTTTTTCCTCTTTTTTCAGAGATCAGTTTTCATGATCTCCAAGGTGACAGCCCCTCCAAGTGCCCATGTGGCACACTGGAGCAGCCATTGCTGGTTGGCTACCTATTTTGTGTGTGTGTGTGTGTGTGTGTGTGTGTGCCAGAAATGTGTGCAAATGTTTTTGTTAATTTTTGTCAGTAGTTCGAAGGCACGCAAGCACACAACTCCAACTGCCCGAAATGCAAAGCCTTGTTTGGTCAATGTCCTGTAAATGCTTGCTGTCAAAGCAGGCACCATCCATGGACATTGACAAAGCCAGGCTTCAAATACGTTACTCTGCACTTGACAGCTGTCAAACAGTGAACTGTCAAGCACACAGAAAAGCCACGTTGCTTGCAAAAAGGTGTGATGTAGTCACCACCCCTTTTTGCAAGCAAAGATCTTCTCGCTGGACATTGACCAGGCAAGGCTTTACATTTTGGGTAGTCAGAGTTGTGCACTTGCACTTCTCAAACTACCGGTGCACATACACAAAAAGGTTAATGAAAACATTTGCACACATCTGGCGAAAAAGGGGGGGAAATAGGTGGTGAACCAGTGACAGCCACTCCAATGTGCCCCATGTTTAGTGTAACATGTGTATGTATTTATTTATAAAAATATTTATCAACTGCCTTTCAGCCCTGACAAGAATCTACCCATTTTGCTCATTCAAACTATGTACCACTTTTACCACCATCTGGAGTTATTATCTTATATAATGTGAAGCAGGTGTTCCTATTTTTATCTTAGAAAATATGAGAGGATATGCTGGCATTAACTGGTTTTGTGGCAGCAACCTTTTCAAAGCAAGCAGTGACTGCTTCCATTTGCCAGTTTGCAGGCGGCCAGGGTTGAGGAGGAAACAGATGAGTGGACTTCTAGCATTTGGAAATGCCACATGCTTAATGCTAAAACTCAGCTTCAGCGATGGCTCTTTAATTAAAAGATACCATAAGAGACTGAACAGAGGAGAAGCCATTTGCAATTTCACATGGTTGATATTTTGACCCATCCACAACAAATACCCACAAGTCAAGGAAGCAAGGCAGGCCAGTGGTTGCAACACCATAGAAAGCTCCACATCCACAACTTACTTGACAAAGGCTGGAGGTGGACTGAGACCTTATGAGTCCCTCCATCCAGTCTACCCCTCCTAAAATCCACCCTCCTGGCTGAAGAATATGAACCTTTAGCAGGGCCAACACCCTGTCCTGAAGATGAGTGCTTCTCCTCATTTCTGTACTTTCCTGCCTGGCATGCTCCCTGTGCTATTGGGCAGGCGTGTGATGGCATAGAAGGAACTTGACTCTTCAGGCAAACTGGGACTGGGGAAGGCATATGTGGGTCCTGTCTTGTGTTCCACAGATTCTTGACCACTAGCTCAGGCTCAGCATCAGGAACCTGGTCCAACTCCTCAGTTTGTGGTACAGTAGCCCCCGCATCAGTCAGCTCATCCTCCTCCTACCCCAACTGTCATTTCCCCAGCCTCAAACAAAAAGTCATGGGTTTATATTCTAAGATGCAGGATAGTATCTTTGTACACACATCTCCTCATGCACAGAGACAGGTTCCAAGTGGCTCTACATACATTTATCAAAAAGCCTTGCTAGTTTTACGGAAACTGCCATCTACAATCTGCAACCGGTGTTCTGTCAATAAACATATCGGAAAAAACCCTTCATAGAATATACTGCTTTCCTTCAAAATCAAAACCACATTTAAAGAGACAGCTTATTAGAAAATTTCAACAGATTTAGATCATGTATTCCAAGGTCACACATAACATTTAATTTTTTAAAAAAAACAATATTTCACTTTGAGGCACAAAGAAGGCCAAAAGTAGTTAAGGGTTCTGAAATTAAAAAATGACACATTTGGCATGCAACTGTGCCCAATGGCTACCCATGGTCTGCTTCCACTTTCAATGGAGCTCAATTTGGATATTTGAGAACTAGAACAAATGAAAACTGGAATACAAACAAACATTCTGGGCATGAATATTACTATTGTTTGAGGGAGGAAGAAAAAAAATAGCAACCCTCCTCCTAGCTCCCTCATATAATCCAGATACTACAGAGAAATGATAGCAAATTACACAGTCCCTGTGCATGCACGTGTAAATGAGAAGCTGGATATATTTGTATTTTTAAAAGCACAACTTTTTATAGACCACAATTCTGCAATGAGCTTTATAAAGATGGACCCCTGCAACTAATATAAAGATTTTAACAGTTTCTCAGTCCTTGTTCTTTTGTTCACATGCACAGCTAGGATTGCAAGCACCACATTTATGAAGATTAGAGAATCTACTGCCAAAACATACACAGCCAACTAGTAATTACTGACATAGAGCACAAAGTTATTTTGAAATATAAGCTTAAAGTAGGATAAAAAGTGCTAAGGCGAGTCCAGTTTGAGGCAGCATCTTCAAATTCTGGTGGAAGATAGAACTGCATAAGACAACTAGAGAAAGAGTCTACAAAAGGCCTGCAGGAAGAATGATAAATTAATTACTAACTCTGTTTAAAGAATTTATGGAAGATTTAATCTACTATGTAAATGTGAAAGTGTGTGTTTGTTTGTTTGTTTGTTTGTGTGCGTCGCATAGGCTTCTACACGGTTGGACGGATCCGCCCCAAACTTGGCACACGTACTCTTCATCACCCAAGGACAAATACTGGCAGGGTTAAATCTTCCAAAAAACCATCACTGCGCCTGTATGGCCCAATCTAAATGATAGCCAATGGCGTCACTTAGAACTGCCACCGGAGCCTATCAGGAGCAGTTATGCAAATCACTCCAACGACATTTAGAATGTCCGTATGAACTGCCACAGGGGCCTATCAGGAGCGGATATGCAAATCTCTCCTACATCACACAGAATGTTCATATAACCTACAGCAGGGGGCTACACGGGGGGGGGAGCTGGGATTTAATTGTTGTGTAGTCCCGGGGAAGCTGGGATTTAATTGTTGTGTAGTCCCGGGGGGGACAGGGATTTCAATGTTGTGTAGTCCCGTGGGAGGGGGGACAGGGATTTCATTGTTGTGTAGTCCCGTGGGAGGGGGGACAGGGATTTCATTGTTGTGTAGTCCCGGGGGGGGGGAGCTGGGATTTCATTGTTGTGTAATCCCAGGGGACGATGACAGGGATTTCATTGTGTAGTCCCAGGGGAAGGGGGGAAGCAGGGATTTCATTGTACAGTCCCGGGTGGGAGCAGGGATTTCATTGTTGTGCAGTCCCAGGGAAGCTGGGATTTCACTGTTGTGTAGTCCCGGGGAAGCTGGGATTTCATTGTTCTGTAGTCCCAGGGGGGGCTGGGATTTCATTGTTCTGTAGTCCCGGGGGGGGACACAGGGATTTCATTGTGTAGTCCCAGGGGGGAGCTGGGATTTCATTGTGCAGTCCCAGGGGGAAGGGAACAGGGATTTCATCGTCTAGCCTGGGGGGGGCAGGGATTTCATTGTGTAGTCCCGGGAGGGAAGCCGGGATTTCATTGTATAGTCCTGGGGGGGGGTCAGAGGGATTTCATTGTTGTCCTGGAGAAGCAGGGATTTCACTGTTGTGTAGTCTCGGCGAAGCTGGGATTTCATTACGTAGTCCAGAGGAGGGAGCTGGGATTTCATTGTGCAGTCCCAGGGGGGAGCTGGGATTTCATTGTGTAGTCCTGGGGGAGCAGGGATTTCACTGTTGTGTAGTCCCAGGGAAGCTGGGATTTCATTGCATAGTCCAGAGGGGGGAGCTGGGATTTCATTGTGCAGTCCCAGGGGGGAGCTGGGATTTCATTGTGCAGTCCCGGGGGAAAGGGAGCAGTGATTTCATTGTGCAGTCCCGGGGGGGGGGCAGGGATTTTATTGTGTAGTCCTGGGGGAGCAGGGATTTCACTGTTGTGTAGTACCGGGGAAGCTGGGATTTCATTGTGTAGTCCAGAGGGGGGAGTTGGGATTTCATTGTGCAGTTCCAGGGGGGAGCTGGGATTTCATTGTGCAGTCCCGGGGGAAAGGGAGCAGGGATTTCATTGTGTAGTCCTGGGGGAGCAGGGATTTCACTGTTGTGTAGTCCCAGGGAAGCTGAGATTTCATTGCGTAGTCCAGAGGTGGGAGCTGGGATTTCATTGTGTAGTCCTGGGGGAGCAGGGATTTCATTGTGTAGTTCCGGGGGAGCAGGGATTTCATTGGGATTTCATTGTGTAGTCCCGGGGGAACTGGGATTTCATTGTGTAGTCCTAGGGGAGCTGGTAGTCCCGGGGGAGCTGGGATTTCAGAATAACAGAAAACTGTGTTGTGACGGCTTTCTAAGAAAACATTTTTAAAATAATAAATGATTGAAAGGTGTTGTGAATTTTTCGTTTCACCTTTCCTATGGAGCCATTCAAAAAAACGGTCAGCTGCCTTAAGGAATTTCGAACAAATAGTGCCTATAAGAAAATGACGACCTGGGCAACGCCGTGTAAATAAGCTAGTTCTTCCATAAATACCCAGCCAGTATAGTTACAATTTTACAGATGAACACTGATTATTTGATTGTATTTTACTATTACGTTAGCCGCTTTGATAATTTTATTGGAAACCAGTATAGAAATTTGTGTAATACATAATTACACAAGAACCAAGGCTGGTTAGGGCAGTAGAAATAATGATTATCTCACATTACATACAAACTCAGCACTAACCAACAACATCTATAGGCTCTTAGTGACTAACAGTTATATGGTACCTGTTTTCAGTATTTGTTTATTGTCCTTTGAAGATAACCATGCAAAATAGATCCTACTCTGCCAATAGTTCCATGAATTATCTTCAATCCATTGTCTAATTTACTGTTGTCTTCATTAAAGCCATTTGTTAGCTGCCTTTCTAAACCTCAAGGACAAAAAGAGAGAACTGCCCTTACCTGAGTGGTTCCAGATGAACTGCCCTGAAATCCCATTTCTTTGTTTTCAAGTTTCCTGCCCAGTGCTAACTCAAATAGGAAATGCAATCTAAGCAATCAAGTTCTTTGGAAAGTTCAAAATAGCAAAATATGACAAATCTGCCCCCCTCATACACACGGATTTTAAAGACTGTTCTTTAAAAAGATCTTTGTTTCCTAGCACTAAAGGCAGCATACAAATAACAACAAAATGAATTCAACAAATCTACCAAAAAGAAAACTCAGAAAGAAGAGCACCATTAAAAGCCAAAAGAAAAAAGAAAGAAAAAAGCCAGCTGAACCAAAGAACCAAACAGAAGAGATGCATTTTGCACACACACACACCTATTCTATTTGATGGGTTGTCCAGTCCAAGTCTAGTTTAAAGTCAAAGAACTGTAAGGAGGAAGAACAGGGGCCTTGAAGTTGCCCTCAACACTTAGCACCTGGGTGGCAGATTGTATTTCATACACACACACACACTACACAAATGTGTAAAACAAAAACCTCTTTTGTCCTAATTTTTGGTGATGCATTTCCTCTTATTTGGCGATATATAAATGGCAACCCTAGCCCAAAAAGATGTCCAAAGCTAGCAATAAAGAGAGGTGCTTACTGAGATATATGGGACCCAAGCTGCTGAAGCAGGTTCTTGCATACATGCCACAATAAATTACTTAGCCTTTAGGATGCCATAGGATTCTATTGCATTTGTTGCACAAGACTAAAATTATTCCTTTTTTTTTAGAATGGAAGATAATTGTGGACTTTTACAAGCTGGCTCTTTAAAGCACTGAGACTGGCTGGAAATCAACATTCTGACTAATAGATACGTGATCTTGGTTTGAGCAAACATGAGAATTTTCTCCTCTTCCTTGCACCAAGTACTGGGGTAATTCTAAAAATATATGGTAGCTGCAACCAAGTGGCTCTCATGGTTTCAAAATGTTTTTCATTGATGAATGAAAAAACAAAACAAAACATGAAACTGCAATACACTGGCAGTCCAATCCTAAGCATGTCTACTCAGAAGTAGATGTACTGTCATGTACGTGTGCAGAAAATTGCAGCTGAAGACAATAAATTCTTCAGAACTTTACTTAGCTGCTTTCAAGGAAACCATAGATTTCAATCATTAGGTGAACTGTTAATTTTATAAAATAGTATACCATAAATGGACCCCTAAGATCTGTTTCCCAAAGCCTTTCCACAAAAGAACCCCCTGACTTTGATTTTCCTTGGTCATACAGTACTTCCCAAAATTAGTGCTTTTCCAGAGCTGTTCATTTTCTGCAGAGTATAAACAACTTAGAAAAAGGGAACTGCCCTAACCTAAGTGGTGCCAGATGAGCTGCTTTGAATTCCCAGATCTTTGTTTTCAGCTTTCCTACCCAATACTAACTCAAATAGCAAGAACAGTCTAGGAAATCAAGTTCTTTAGAAAGTTCAAATTAGTTTTTAAAAAACCACTTAAAAAAACAAAACAAAAAGCAACACCCTCCTAATTTAATTGGCTGCAGCAGAAGTGGGGGAAACCAGCCAGGGAGGGATAGAAAGGTAATGACGCAAACGTGTGAAGGAGTGCAGCTCTATGAATATGAGAGGAGCCCCAGCTGATGAAGCATCTCAGCTGCAGTGACAAGACATCAAGGGAAACAGTTAAGCAGAAAGATGAGTTAAGTACCTGTGCAAGTTTAGCAGCTGGACAAGGAGACAAATTCCCCCCCCCCGCCCCACTTCTGATATTCATAACTCAACTTTTAATTAAACAAGCCAAATGAACACAGTTATGAAGCCAACAGGGCTATCAGTGTATTGTGCAGGATGTCACATATACAACTACCTGCCAGTTGTAAAGAAGTCGTGGGTGTGTATTCAGTGCAATGAGTTCTTGGCTCTCAGAGAACAAGTTCATTCCCTTGATGAAGCCAAGGTAGCTGGCAAGAAGAAACAGAGAAAGGCAGAGAGGATTGTGGCAGCACTATTCCACTGCCATGGTGACACTCCCCTGCTATCATACAGATGAAGATTCTAGAGAAGGAAGGTTTGCGAATGTAGGAGGAAATAAAGAGTCGAGACAAGTTGTTGGGGTTTAACTGGGCCACATTTATTTACATTCAATGACCTGCAAAGGGATGGAGTGCAGGTTGTCCTAATCCAGCCACTCTGGCTGGTAACACTGTACAACAGGCGAAAGCATCCCAAATCGGTAGGTGGCGCTGCTTGTTGCCACCACCCCATTTTACACGTTACAGTGTTGGGACACCTTTGCTGCGATGCCTCCTCTCGGAGTCTCAAGACAACAAGCTTGGCGAGGAACAAAGGCATCACAGGCGATCCTGATCCCCAGCAGACCGAGTCTAATGACCCATCCACGTGAAACCTCTGGAATTCGCCTGTCACCCAAACGGTGCCAGGGATGCTCACCAAATCCTAGCACTTCCCTAACCCACACTTACCTGCCTACTGGCCAAATGTGACCAAATTGAATCAATATTCACAAGGAGTGTACACAACCCCCATCACCTGCAACAGTATGGAGTAGGCGAAACATGCACATGATAGGCCAACTGAATTTGAGAGATGAGCCAAAATTCCTACTCAGCCCCCTAACAGGCGACCAGAGGAGCCCACACTATATACCGGGAGGGAGGGAGGGATTAGGGAGGGAGCTGCACAACGGACAAAGAGGTTGTGGGTGGGGCTGCTCGGCCTAATATTGGCCGCAGCAGCCCCACCCATCCACCTGATGTGGCATCTGAATCCCCAGGCGTGTCTCTCCTCCTTCCTCCACGCCCGCAAAATTCTCCCCACCCACAGCTGTGCATGTTGCAGGGTCCTTCACTCCAAAGAAGATGGAAATTATCCTTCAGAAGGGGCCCATTCCTTGGGGGCAGACTGATATCCTCTCATGCTAAGTATACACCTCTGAGGAATGACGGCTCCTAGTAGTGGGAGCAACACCAATTTTTAAGAAGAGGTCCAGGGGAGATCTAGGAAATTACAGGCAGGTTAGCTTAACATCTGTTCCAGGTAAATTGGTGGAAAGCATTATTAAAGATAAAATTATCAAGCATATAGAAAGACAAATCTTGCTAAAGAAGAATAAAGATGCCTTCTGCAAAAGTAAGTCATGTCTCAAAAGCTTTCTAGAGTTCTTCCAGAGTGACAACATGCACATGGATAGGAGTGATCGATCTAACAGACACAGAATCATAGAAGGGGCCATTTAGGCCATCGAATCCAACCCCCTACTCAGTGCAGGAATCTAGTTTAAAGCATTCCTGACAGATGGCGGTCCAGTCTCTGCATGAAGACCTCCAGAAATGGAGAGCCCCCCTCACCTCCCTTGGCAGTTGGTTCCATTGTCTTACTGCTCTGACATTAGGAAGTTTTTCCTGATGTTCAACCAAAATCTGCCTTGCTGTAACTTAAGCCCATTATTTCATGTCCTACAGTCTTCGATAACAGAAAAGAGGTTGCGGCCCTCTTCTGTGTGACAACCCTTTAGGTACTTGAAAAGTGCTCTCTCATATCACCCCTCAGTGTTCTCTTCTGAAAGCTAAACATCTTTCCTTGTAAGACTTAATTTCTAGTCCCCTGATCACCTTTATTGCCCTTCTCTGAACTTGTTCCAAAGTCCATGTACATCATGTACTTGGACTTTCACAAAGTTTTAGACAAAGTCCCTCACCAAATGCTGCTGAGAAATCGTAGAAGTTTGGGGATAAGAAAAAGGGCCACGTTCTCTTATAGATCATTTACCAGGTTAAAGCACAAGAAGCAGAAAGCAGGAATAAATGTATAGTTTCCACAATGGAGGGAAGTAGTGAACTGTATTAAGACTAGAGCTTTATATCTTGTTCAGAAAAGAATTGGAGTTAGGGATGAGAAGTGAGGTGACCAATTTTGTGGATGACACCAAATTATTCAGGGCAGTTAAAACAAAAAGGGATAATGAAGAGCTCTAAGTGGATCTCTCCATAATGGATGAAAGGGCAATAAAATGTCAAATGGAATTCAATAAAAGTAAGTGTAAATTGATGTACATAGGGCAAAACATCATACTGGTAGTCAATGACCAGGAAAGGGATCTTGGGGTCACTGAGAGTCAGTGTGGCATAGTGGTTAGAGTATTGGACTGGGATTCAGGAGATGCAGGTTCTAGTCCCCACTTGGCTATGAAGTTCACTGGGTGACTTTGGGCCAGTCACTGACTCTCACCCTACTCACAGGGTTGTTGTGAGCATAAAATGGGGAGGAGGAGGATCATGTAAGCCACTTTGGGTTCCCTGCAGGAGGAAAAAAAGGTGGGATATAAATGTAATGTAATAATAATAACAGTGGATAGCTCAAAGAAAATGTTGACCCACCATGCAGCAAATTCCATACTAGGGATCATTAGAAAAAGGATCAAAAATAACTGCCAATATCATAACGACTTTATACAAAGCTATGGTGCAATCACACTTGCATACAGTTCTGGTCACCACATCTCAAGGATATTGTAGAGCTGGAAAAAGTGCAGAGAAGGGCAACCAGAATGGTCAGGAACAAGTAACATACAAGGAAAGATTACAACGTTTCAGTGTCAGTGTTTTTAGTTTAGAAAAATGTTGGATGGGGGGAGGGGACATGATAGAGGTGCCTAAAATCATACATTGTTTGGAGAAAGTGCATGGCATAGAGAAAGTGGACAGGGAGCAGTTTTTCTCCCTCTCTCATAATAGGGGGGGGGGGGGAAGTGGGAGAGAACTGTTGCACTCATGTGTCCCACTTAGAGTTTCCCAGAAGCATCTGGTTGGTCACTGCGGGAAACAGGATACTGAGCTAGATAGACATTTGGTCTGATCCAGCAAGGCTCTTATGTTCTTAGGAGGGCTTTGAAGTACATTGAAAGGGAAATTTGGATACCATCTTCAGATATCACAATGGACACAAGTCTAATGAGAGAGTTGATAAATGATGTGGCGAGTATAATATAGGTGGGGAGCTTGTAAGGAAAGAAGTTACATAGTGTACTTTATGCATCCACTATAACAACCATTTTATTTACAAAAAGTTTTCAGAATATTAGGAAACATGGTCAGTGTTTTCTGATCAGGAGCTCACTACTGTGCAGTTAGAAATGAGGGAGAGGATTGTCTCATTTTTTCACAATTAACATGCAGCAATATAAATGCCACCCACAGTGTCACAAAAAAAGACAAATATCCAAAAGTTAACTGTGAAGCTAGAATTCTCAACTCTAAGTCTCCTCCAAGTGACTGGGGCAGTGTAAATTCAACAGATAGCATTACAGGTGGCACAAAGACAAATTATTGCCCAGTTGGAAGATTGCCACCTCCTTTCCTGACAGAGGCCCCTGTGCTTTTAACAGATGGTGAGGTAACCAAGGGGTGCTGCTTGTCCCCATCACATCAGCTGCATGACAAAGCAGCACCTGTTGAATTTTTTCCAGGGGCATTATCCTATACTGCCGCTGTGCCTCTGCTAGTTCCATTGTGCTAGTGGGACTCACCACTAGCACAACAGGAAATTCTGGGAGCTCCACTGACCTGCCCCATTCCAGAAACAAGCGGTTCCACTCTTTCCAGATGCTTGAGGAACTGCTAGCTTCACATAACGCTAGCGGTTGAGTCCTGCTACCGCATGGGCAGCATAGTATACTGCCCATATCATGTAACTTGTGTCTGATTATGCAGCTTTTGTGAGAATTAATGAACTTTATAAATTTGTTAGATGTCCTGTGTTGGAAGAACGGAAGCTTTGGATTCAACCCACGGTATTTTCTTGGGCTGCCAACCTATACAGAGACCACTATGTGAGACTTTCTTGTTGACTGAAATGGTATTAAATACTTTGGCTCCTTACATTTACTGTTGTCCTTTGAAATAAACAGAAGAAACTGGAAATAGGGAGATTGGAGACAGGATGCATAACTGTCTTGCCTCATAATAAAGCTAGCCAGTGGATCTTGATAGAAAAATGAAGTAAAAGTAAGCTAGGGGTGCAATTCAATGGGGCTGCCCGTAATTCTCCGAACTCAAGAGGATTACAGGCATCCTATGCAAGGCAGGAGGAGTGCAGAGACAAAGTTCACCTCTGCACTCCTCCCATCCTGCAAATCAGCTAGACAGCTGATATTGGCTGCCTAGCTGAGGCGCAGTGGATGGGGTGGAAAGGAGGCTGAGGTGCCACCAGGATATGTTGTATCCTGGCAGCACCAGTCTCCCCCCCCCTTTACACCACCCAGAACGCCCCCTTTACCCTTCTCTGAGGTCGCTCTTACAACCTCGGAGATGCAGCTGACGTGGTTCTTTCTGCCCCAGCTGCAAGGGGGGGAGAGGCGCTCTGAGCACAGATCCCCAGCTATGAGGTCGGAGCTGTTTTCCAACCTTGGAGCTGGGGATCCAAACAGCCCTCTGGATGCTATCTGGGGGCCATAGGATCACTCTGCCCATGGGCTTTTTAAAAGGATTCAGTCTCTATGCCAAGTCCACCTTTTAAATTAACATTATATCAACAGGATTAGCCTTTGCACCGAGAATTGCAGAAAGAACTTCCAATGGCCCCTATGTGGAAACAGGGAGAAGGCTTGCGCGTGGGGGAGGAGAGAGGAGGCAGGCACCTGGTCTGGTAGGTCACGGGAAGAGCCAATGGCTCAGAAGGGCGGGGACCCAGGTAAGAGCTTATTTAAGCTCCTGGGTTCCCGCCTTCAGCCTCTTTGCTCCTGTGTTTTTCCAGCTGAATCACATCATCCTCCTCCTCGATCGTCATCTGGTATCGTTCCTTTGTTTGTGTGTGTGTGTGTGCATGGGTGCTTTGGGAAGGATCGGGTGTGTTTGTTGGCTGAAAGAGTGCTGAATAGTGGAGATACTGGGGATTTATAAGTAAAGTTTTGTTCTTACTGCTTTTGTTCCTACTGTTGCTGTAAGGTTGTTTTGTGTGGGAGGGGGTGATACCGTTGCAGCGCCATGTGCTTCGGCACAGCCCTTTACTTTTATTTTATTGCCCTTCACCTTTAGTTTACTTGCCTTATAGTCTTTTAGTTGCTTTTGCCTTGCTTGCCTGAAAGTTCTTTCAGTTGTTTTAATCACTTTACCGATCAGCTGTTACAGAGGCTTAGCTTTAGAACAGCAGCAGGCCGCAGTAGATTATCGGCGTTGCTTAGCAACGGAATTTGTTTATTTCCTTCTACTACGGAACCCACGTGGCCAGCTGCATATCAGCTGTTCACAGCAGCTTATGTATGTTTGCAGTAGCACGCCGCAGTAGATTATCGGCGTTGCTTAGCAACGGAATTTGTTTATTTCCTTCTACAGAACAGCTGGTCCCTGGTGCCTCTAGCTTACGGTGCTTAGCTGCCTTTTGTTTTGAGAAGGGCTGCTGCTCCATTGTGTTTAGCAAGAAGCTAATCAATTTAGTCATAAACAATTTAAATCAACATTTAATTAATAAACAGATCCTGTAGCTTATGCTGGCTCAGCTTGTCTGAGCGTGGAAAGCTAAGCAGGGTCAAGCCTGGTTATAATCAATTTAATCAATTTTTGGATTCATTTAAGTAAACTTTAATCAGCTTGATCAATCTATTAAATCAATTGATTTACTACTCCCCCCCAAAATAAAAATTAAAAAAAAATAATAATAATAAAATAATAATAATTTAAAAAAAAAAAAAAATTTTTTTTCTCCCCCTTTCTTTTTCTTTCCCTGCTACTCAAATAAACTGAATCAATCTGATCAACTAGCTGAATTAATTTATTTGATTCTTCCTCCCTAATTTACTGTGCGCTGCGCTGCTGGCACAGCTGGTCTGGGCGTGGAATTAAATAAGTATTTTACTTTAATCTTGTTGTTATTCATCAATTTCTGTTAGTGTTTCAGTTGAGGTTCCGCTCCAGATGCCTCCCAAGAAAAATCAGGGTGGCAAGAAGGGCAAAGGACGTGCTCCTAGGCAACCAGCAAAACGTCCGCCACCGGCTCGTGTTTCCTCGTCAGATGAAGAGGACCTTGATGCTTCAAGGGTTGCCAAGAAAGGGCGGGCAGGGCAGGGCCTCTCTATGCGTGGCAGATCAAAGGATAATGTTCTGCATTCTTTTTCAGCTCAATTAGAAGAAATGGCAGCCACTATTAATGCCATGGCCCCGTCAAAGCCCAGCACGAGCCGTTTTTCTAGGGAGCATGCAGTGGAATCACCTCCACGTGCGTGGGACCAAGAATTTGATGAAACAGATGCACCAGAGAGGGGTGAGTATTACCCACACAATGGCAGGGCATCATGGCCATATAGGCACACAAGTCCACCACGTGGATTCAACCATTATTATCAAGGCCCAGCTGTGCCACCCCCACCGGGGTGGCCATATTATTGGGGGTCAGCTGCCTTCTTCACCTACAAGATCCCCCTCACGTTCCAGAAGAGCACCAAAGAATCATCATGCATGCAGGGTAGATAGTGACGGGGAGTCTTCTCAGGTGAAGAAGGCATGTGTAAAGGTGTGGTCTGGCCCGCGGGGCCATACTGTGACCGAGTCTAAAATGCACTCCACAGTTGATATGGTAGATCATTACCCTCGCGTAGGAGCGGGCGCCATGCCCTCTGGCGCCCCCTCCTTTCCGTTGGGATACCATTTGGCCCCTGCAACCAAGGAGAAAATAATCCGTGGTGAATATGTTGATATTTTCTCCCTCCTGACAAGAGAAAATGAAACTGCTGATAATGATAAAACCAGTGAAAAAGACCAAGAGGCAGTAAAGCGCAAAAAACCAGCCCGCAATTGGGCCAATTGGTTGCCAGGGTTTATCATTTATATGGGCATCATTCAGCAGCAGTTTCCCGATCGAGCAGCTACCATTACCAAATACCTAGATATAATTTATCGGGCTTATTCTGGCTTTGACGGTGGCGCTTGGTTAGCATACGATGAAGGGTTTAGGAAAAAGGCTGCCTTTCATGATGACATAAGATGGGACAAGAAAGATCATGATTTGTGGTTAGAATACATGATCCCTGCCAGGCCTATTTCAGGTGAGAGGTCTGAGAGTGGTCATGTTTTGTCCAAGGGAGCGCCTGCCTTCAACCCCCGTGCTTCCACAGGGCAGGCGGTTCAACCCCGCCAGGCGTGCTGGGATTATGCCTACAAAGGGCACTGTGGGCGCACGGAGTGCCCATACAAGCATGCATGTGCAGTCTGTGGAGGCTCCCACACGTCAGTATCCTGTTTTCGTTTGCGGGGCTCAAGGGGTGGTTTCAAGGGTGCAGGGCCCAAGCGGCAACACGGGACTGGCCAACACCCTTCGACAAAAGGGCCCCAGCCCAATTAGATTACATACGCTAGCTGCATTACTGTCTACGTACCCCAACAAGCCTGATGCCAATTACTTGCTAAGTGGTTTCAGATATGGTTTCAGAATTCCATATCAAGGTCCTCATGTGCACATGATGTCCCGTAATCAAAAATCAGTTATTGAGGCAGAGTACATAGTCCAAACCAAAATTGATAAAGAAGTGCGTGCGGTGAGGGTGTTGGGCCCATTTTCTTCGTTACCCATGCCCTCCCTACGCATATCGCCTTTGGGAATAGTTCCTAAGAAGGCCCCGGGTGAGTTTCGCATGATTCATAACTTGTCCTTTCCCATGGGTGCCTCAGTGAATGATGCTATACCGGAACACCTTTGTTCTGTCCGGTATGCGTCATTTGATTCCGCAGTTGATATGATTCGTTCCTGCGGTACTGGAGCCCTCATGGGAAAGGGCGATATTAAATCAGCATTTAGATTGCTGCCTGTCCACCCCGATGATTTTGACCTTCTTGGGTTTTGTTTCCAAAGAAAATTTTACTTCGATAGAGCCATGCCAATGGGCTGCTCCATATCGTGCTCTGCCTTTGAACGTTTTAGCTCTTTTCTTGATTGGGCCTTGAAGAACAGGACAGGCCTCGAACAGGTTGTCCACTATTTGGACGATTTTTTGTTCGCAGGCCCAGCCTGCTCTGAGCAATGTGCATTCTTGATGGACCAGTTTAATAACTTGGCCTCTGAGCTGGGTGTTCCGTTGGCAGTCGAGAAGACTGAGGGTCCCGTTTCCACACTCAGTTTTCTTGGAATAGAATTAGATTCAGTGCAGCAGTGTTCCCGCCTCCCAAGAGAAAAACTAGTCGATATAATTGAGCGCATTTCCGTTGTATTGCAACATTCAAAAATTACGTTATGCAATTTACAGAGCATTGTTGGTCATCTCAATTTTGCATGCAGAGTGGTCGCTCCAGGGCGGGCATTTTTACGCCGTTTATGTGCAGCCATGCGGGGTCTGAAACGCCCATTCCACAGAATTCGTGTATCGGCTGCAATGCGAGATGATCTTCATGTTTGGTTACAATTTTTAACTCAATTCAATGGTGTTTCTTTTTGGAGGCGAGAGCTGTTGCTCCAGGCAAATTTTCAGGTTCAGTCAGACGCTTCCGGTGCTATGGGATTCGGAGTTATTTTTCAAGATCAGTGGTGCGCAGCGCCATGGCCCGGGGCATGGCTGGGTTCCGGGTTATGTAAAGACATTACTTTTCTAGAGCTGTTTCCAATTTACGTGGCCGTCCATCTATGGGCAGACCTTTGGGGTAACTCAGTTGTACATTTTTGGTGTGACAATCAAGCTACAGTGCAGATATTGAACACTATGTCTTCAAAGAACCCCAGAGTTATGTCTTTAGTCAGAGCACTTATACTGCATACTTTGAAGTGCAATATTTTGCTCAGGGCACGACACACACCCGGCCTCGACAATGGCATCGCAGACGCCTTGTCCAGGAACCAGATGCAGAGATTTCGGGCCCTTGCCCCATGGGCCCAGCAGTCCCCTGTCTTGATGCCAGATTATCTTTGGCAGATTGGCGAACAGCTGCTTCACAAGCAATTTGGTGTTCAATAGCCCCAAGCACGCAGGAGGCCTATATGCGTTCATGTAGGGATTTCGCTGCCTTTAGAGCGGCTGTCTGCCTCCCAATGTTGTGGCCGGTGCCAGTCGAACACCTTATGCAGTTCTGCATTTCCAAATTGCAGAGTGGGTCATCAGTTAAGACTGTTCGAGGGAAATTAGCTGCCTTGTCCTTTTTGGCCAAGACACAGGGTATTCACGATAACTCAAATGATTTTAGGGTAAAAAGAATCCTGGCAGGATGGTCCAGGGTGTGCCCTCGTCCACCTGACTCGAGGACCCCGGTGTCACCCGAGGTTTTACTCAAGCTCCATGAACAATGGCCTACAGTCTGCCGTTCTCCTTATGAGGCGGTTTTATTTCATGCAACAGCCTTGACGGCTTTTTTCGGCGCTCTTCGCATCTCTGAATTGGTGGTGCAATCCCGCTTGGATGGATCTGCACGCGCCCTACAATTTTTGGACCTTTCCCTACACGCCTTGTGAGCGACAATAAAAGTGAGAAGATCCAAGACTGACCAGTTGGGTAAAGGGTCTATCATATTGCTACACGCAGGATCAATGACAGAGCTGTGTCCTGTTAAGGCCCTACATGCATTTGTGGCTATACGGGGTATTGCTGATGGCAGTTTGTTTTGCCATCAAGATGGTGCGCCATTAACCAAGTTTCAATTTTGGTCAGTAACGAAGTCCGCCCTGGCGGCGGCAGGTTGGGCCCATTTGCACTTTGGAACACACTCCTTCCGGATCGGTGCTGCATCTACTGCAGCAGAATTGGGGTTTTCTCAGGAAAAGGTTCAAGCAATGGGTCGTTGGAGGTCCCGGTCTTACCGGGCCTATGTGCGAGAGTTGCCTTGAAGGTACTGCTGTGGGCTGTGTTTTTTCTTCCAGGTCACCGGAGTGGAGGCAGGACTGTCCGTGTGCTGATTTGCGGGCACAGTATGGTGTACTGGGCAGCAAAACGAGCCGCCAATACGGGCTTTGGGTCTCACCTGGCGGTCGAGCGTTCGGCGGACGTCCATTGGATGGGTCGCCGAGGCATGAGATGGCAGCACCTCCTCCACAGTTTGTTCTGGACTGACCAGTTTTCGTCCCCCCCAGATGTCCTGGTACTGCATTTGGGGGGGAATGACTTGGGCTTGTTGAAAGGCAAGGCCCTGATTCTCCAGGTGCTATGCGACATAGCATCCATCCGACACCGGTGGCCGGGGGTTCGGATATTATGGTCGTTCATCATACCGCGCCTCAGTTGGCCTAAGGCCTTGAATAGGGCGGTTAGGAAGGTGAACGGCGAAATTTGTAGGGCCATAGGTGGGATCGGGTTTTGTATTCCCCATCCCAATATAACCTTGGCCCGGAGGGAGCTGTATCGGCCGGATGGGGTTCACCTATCCGATATTGGCAATGATATATTTATTGGAGATCTGCGAAGGGCCCTGCTCGCTCTTTTATCGTGCAGGTGGGGGAGATTCGACTAAGCGATAGCTTGTCTCTCCCTGTGGCGGGAAGTGCGGGTTTAGGCAGGAACAATTAGAGTTATGGTGATCATCCAGTGGCACCTTTCAAGGTGACTGACGTTTACCCAAGGCTGCCCTCGCCAACGCCAGGAGGCTTGGCACGAGGGAGATTGGGACGCCTTTGGGGTTTTACCTTTCTCACCTATTTTGGGAGCCTGGAGGCGCCAAAGTAAGGTGACGATGGTAAGGCCCTCCAGCTCCACATGGAGGGCAACTGGCCGGTGGCGGGCAATCCCGCCTCCAGTTCAGTTAGGATGCATTCGCCAAATATTGGTCTTTTTTCCCGGCCAAGGGCCGGGCTAGGTTAGAACCGCACTTCACCCTTCACAGATCTTCAATTCAATAAATGTGGCCCTGATTTGAAACCATATACCCTGTGTCTGCCTCTTCTTTATCTCGCCCTTACACGCGCAAAGAACTTCCAATGGCCCCTATGTGGAAACAGGGAGAAGGCTTGCGCGTGGGGGAGGAGAGAGGAGGCAGGCACCTGGTCTGGTAGGTCACGGGAAGAGCCAATGGCTCAGAAGGGCGGGGACCCAGGTAAGAGCTTATTTAAGCTCCTGGGTTCCCGCCTTCAGCCTCTTTGCTCCTGTGTTTTTCCAGCTCCCTCCACTCCCGCCCTCTGAGCAGTGTAGGCTCCTCTGGCCGCCCGTTTCCTGGGGGCCGAGTAGGAATTTTGGCTCATTGTCCCAATTGGCCGGGGCATTGGGCGTGTTTCGCCTACTCTACACTGTGAAGCAGGGTATGGGAATTTTTGAATTCGATTGTGATCCCGCCAGGGGGATCTTAGCTAAATTGGTCGCATTGGCGGGAAGTGCGGGTTTAGGCAGGAACAATTAGAGTTATGGTGATCATCCAGTGGCACCTTTCAAGGTGACTGACGTTTACCCAAGGCTGCCCTCGCCAACGCCAGGAGGCTTGGCACGAGGGAGATTGGGACGCCTTTGGGGTTTTACCTTTCTCACCTATTTTGGGAGCCTGGAGGCGCCAAAGTAAGGTGACGATGGTAAGGCCCTCCAGCTCCACATGGAGGGCAACTGGCCGGTGGCGGGCAATCCCGCCTCCAGTTCAGTTAGGATGCATTCGCCAAATATTGGTCTTTTTTCCCGGCCAAGGGCCGGGCTAGGTTAGAACCGCACTTCACCCTTCACAGATCTTCAATTCAATAAATGTGGCCCTGATTTGAAACCATATACCCTGTGTCTGCCTCTTCTTTATCTCGCCCTTACACGCGCAAAGCAATTTTATATGCGCCTATGACAGATGAATTATATCTCAAATGAATTATACTGATGAATTTCCTTTGGATGAGTAAAATCTGAACATTAGTATGCAGTTAATTGATTTCAGATGACAGTTCTTCCATGCCTGAGTAGATCTGATAACTAACTCTGGAATAATCCTCTCGAAGCCAATTAGAGTATACTGCAGTAAATAATTAGAGGGATCGCATCACACAAGTCCCATTTTACCTGAAATTAGTAAGATACAGCTTATTTATGAGCAAATGTAATGCAGAGCTGAGAGAGGTATAGAAAGCATAGACAAAGCTTAGTAAGAAGAGGCAAAAACTTAATTCTTCAATACAAAAATGGAATTTTTTGGCAAGTATGTCAACATCTCGACACTGAGCTGTCATGACAATAGCAGATGCAACTCCAACATCTGCTAGCTTTGACACAGAGCCATCTGTTCCCAAAATGATGAAAATGAAGTTAACATTTATTGCAGTCTAGTTTTACATCATTTCCATTGCAAGTTTTTAAGCATGTACCTTGATGATAACAAGTCCCCCTGAATTAGACTCCTCTCCTTCTCAAATGTTAAAGTTACCCCACACCAGTTTTTCTGAGTTACAAGCATTTGAATTATCACAAGCAGTGAGTTGGTATCCATCTCAGACCTTTGGCACAGACAGGACCATATATTTTAATACTGAGTTTGCGTGAACTAAGAAAATCAATAAGAATAATGTCAAATTCAATAATGCTGAATAATTGTATGAAACAATTTCTCCCAAATGCTTTATTGTACCTCCTGTAAATTTGTCTGAGAACAAACATAGTCTTCAGGGGGGGATATGTGTGGAAATTATGAAAGTATAATTAAGGGGGTGAGGCAGACAGCACAAATATTCCCAGTTTAATTCTTTGTTTTACAACTTAGGCGCTATGAAAATAAACATGAAGCAACAGCAAAACCCCATCAAAATGTAGTACATACTCTGTCAAGATTACTGCACAGTGCCAAGAGTATAGTGCAAGTCAGCTTTCAGCCCCAGGCAATATGGCCAATGGTAGGGAATGCTGGGAGCTATAGTCCAGCACATCTGGGGGACACCAGGTTGAGGAAGACTGCTGTAATCATACAATAAACTTTAAGTCTAAAGTTTAAGCCATGAATGAGCGACCCAATTTACACTTGGGAATACAATATTAAGAAGAAAGCTACATGGATTTTCTAAGCAAGAATGTCACTGTGAGTGCCTCTATACTAGCCTTTCCCAACTTGGTGCCCTCCAGATGTGTTGGACTACAACACCCATCATCCCAAAGGTTGAAAAATAATTTAAAACCCACTGCCTCCCTCCTGATTATGGGAAGCCTATTAATTCTGACCTATGGCTATACTGTACTGGCATTGACACAGTTATAGTGCAATAACTATACCCTTCTCAAAGTCTTACGTTCATCATTTCACTTTGGCACCATTCACGTCCCTTTCCTTGGCAACTTTGCCATTGTGCTTCACGATGTCCCAAACGTACACAGTGGGCCAGTTTGCATGATCAAACAAGCCACAGTGGCTTCTTTTGATCGTGCAAGCCATGTAATTGCAGAAGTTTAAGAAAAAATACTGTTCTACACCACTGTTGTATACATCTTTCCTAGCAAAACATTTCCTCATGGCAAACTAAGTGCTAGACAAAAATACACACACATAGCATCAACTAATTTGTTCCCATGCAATATTTACTACATTCCAATGAAGACTGCAGTCACAGAAACACTCATATCCATTTTAACACTACCACCATAACAAGAGCACTGCAAATGCAAATGCCGCTTCTGGGACTAGGAACTGGCTAGCTGCCAAAATCATAAGCTGCCTGCAAAGTTTGAAATAAAGCAGGGGCTCAGTCCATATCTTTGATCACAGAACCCGCATGGGGTTGATAACACAAGGCTTGGTGTAGATGTACCCTTCAACATCACAACATTTCTAGCACAGTGGTGCAACCATTATGGCATCCCACCCTGTAGTGAAGTGGAAGCATGCTTTCCACATGCATAAACATCACTTGCTTTTTCTATACCAGGGGTGAGTAATCTCTTTCTTTCTTTCTTTCTTTCTTTCTTTATTTGTCAAGAGCCACATTCTCTTAGGGCTGGTGGGTTGGGCCACACCTTCTCTCTCTCTGTGTGCCACCATGTTCTCTCCTCTTTGTCGAATGGGCTGCTAGGGGAGGGACAAATTGGTCCTTCCAAAGATCTGGACTGATCCCTTGCAGAGAGCTTTTTGAAAGCTGTCACTTTCTGAGGGCTACAGGTTGCCCACCCCTTCTCTACACACAATGACTAACAGCTGAACATGTGAGATGAGTCAATTTAGAAGGGTCCTGATCCAAATCAGGTCCCTGTGCTTATTCTAGAGTAAGAAAAAAGAAAAAGACATAGCTGCTAGCTTTGTCTTTAAGTAACGTGCTTTGGCCCTAAGATGGGCTCACTTTCAGAATTGGAGCTTAGGTGAGAAGGAAATCACCTGCAGGTTAAACTGCAGGCTTGGAGAGGGCTTAGCACCCTGTACCACTTTTGCACATGCTTTGCACATGACTGGGGCAAACTCAGATGGTTTGCCACCATCATGTCTCCCATGGCCCTTATATCAGGACCATCTGAGGTCCAGAAGCTATTATGTATGAGAATCGTAGACTTTTGTGTGAAGCTAAGATAGATATGATAAGTCAGGAAAGATATTAAAATTCAGAGAGACCAAGTCAAACTTGGCTAAATGACAGCAGTTTGAGTCTCCAAATTTTCTGCTCCCTTCTTTGAAATTAATCCTTCAGTTCCAGCTGCAGAAATAATAAAACCTCCAAGGCGCAATATCTGCTAGTGAACAATACTTTCATTTAATACGTTCAGATATTTCTTCTTAGAGATTTGTTTTAGAAACGTTATGAAGTTGATAGAGTGAAAGCACAGCAAGCTTTGTTTGCCTTACTTTCTGTGGGTCTCATGTTCCCATGTTTTTCTATTTATTTTAAATGTGAATAAAACATGTAAAAGGGGTGCAGGGGAGGGACTTCTGTCAACCCAGAACAGTAAACTTAAAATTAGATACATCAGTCGTGGATTGGGTTTGCAGAAGTGTTTGACAATGTTTCACTCTCTAGACTAGGGCACAGCAACCTCTCTGGCCCTCCATGGGCCCTGCCCTCCCCAAGCCCCCCAGCCCCAGGGTGAGTGGCGCAAAGGGGAATCCCTTGTGCCACTTCCACTGCTGCTTGCGCCCCGATCAGGACACAAGTAGCGTGGGAAGAAGGAGCCTGACTCGGCCTGGGCTTGCAGGAGCCAGCTCATGCAAGCCCCGGGCAAGTCCCTTTCTCTGTGCAGACAGGTGCACAGAGCTCCATGCCTCTCTCCACGCACAGAGAAAACAAGGTGTGTGTTTTTTAACAAGTGGGTGGAGCAGTAATGGGAGGAGAGGAGCTTCAGGGGTGAGGCCCCAGCTCCTTGACTTCATCCAGCCAGCTGGCTTAGTCCAGGGGGACAAGTAATCCAGTTCCTGAACTGAAAGTGGTTGCCCTCCCCTGCTCTAGACCAGGGGTAGGCAACCTGGTGCCCTCCTGATGGTTTGGACTACAACTCCCATAAGCCCCAGCCAGCATGGCCAATGGTCAGCATTATGGGACTTATAGCCCGAAATATCTATTCTAGACCCTTTCCCTTCTCTTCAATTAGCCAAAAAATGCTTTTTCATTTTATTTTCTTCAGCTCAGAGTGAGTCCATAGATTTGAACCAATTTAATTTAGCCAATTTTAATCTGACTGGTTATGGGTAGTTGTCCAGATCAAGACATCTCATTTTAGTACATAGTGTCCTTTTTGTTGTAGCAATTGGCTGATTTTCTTAACATCCTAATGGGAATTCCTTCTCCCACCCCATCTCTGCTTTGCAAATTTAAGTTCCCAGGTTCAATCTCTGCCATCTCCAGTTAAAGAATCTCAGGTAGAAAAAAATACTTTTCTGGAGGCCTTGGAGAGCCATGGCTGGTCAAATTAAACTCCAAAACTAAATTCGGCTCCCAAGGTGAAAAAGGCTCCCCACCCCTGGTCTAGTGGAAGGATTTTAGCATGAATGGAAGAGAACAATGAATACCTCCTAAACTGGGGATGCAGCTCTTGAAAATTCCTACATGGATGGCATCCTATTGAATACAAAGGAAAAAATGGCAGGAAAACTCAAAAAGCCAAAAAAATTGGAAAGGAAGAGAAATCTGCAGCAAGATGCCTGGAGAATCTGTTTATTGTAGTAAGCCCAAAGCATTTTAGGTATAAAAATAAAAACAGCTATAAAAACAATCATCTATATATAGCAAAACAGAAATAAAAGCTTAGGGCACCATTGAAATAAAATAATAAACTCTTATAATAATACACTCAATCTATTATTATAGATGGAAATCGCTAATGTATTGATCCTAAGCAAAGATAATAAGCAAAACCAAATACATGAAACATTACTATCTAATTTGACTTCCTTCTTTGGACTATGATCATCTAGAATGGATGGCTGTGGTTATCTAGAACAGGAGTGGAGAACTCATAGCTCTCTCGCTGAAGCCATCATGGCCAGTGGTCAGGGATGGTGGGAATTTTAGCCCAATAACATCTGGAGGGCCATAGGTTCTCCACCTCAATCCTAAAACATCCTGAACAGTCAAAATAGTTATTGCTAAAATGGAAGTGTTAAGTATTTATCCATTTACCAACTATGTACGATGAGAATTCTGAAAATTAAAGGTAAGAATGCCTGATTCATGAAACCATTATACATAATATTATTTTATCCCTGAAACTTTGAAAGCAACAAAGAAAAAAGAAAAAAAAGCAGCAAAGGAAAAAAATAGGCTTACTTCTCTTATATAGTTCTTGGTTTCATACCCAAATGTGTTGGGATTATCACAAGAAATCATTTTCCTAGCAGCTATTTAAGGCTCCTCCACAAGGTAAGGGTACAACAAGTGATCTCATTGTTAGTCTCACAGGGAAAACTGGATTCTAGGTGACTAGCTATCCTAGTCTTCTGTTGGGAGGACAAAATATTGGTGGCACAAATATGTTTTGGCATTAGGTATATTGAGCCACTCTGATAGCAGTTAAAGTAAGGTGGAGAGGGTGAGAAGTAACTCAAAACCCAGCTCAGCAATAGGGATGCTGAATTTTTTTGGAAGAGGCATCAGAAACCAACTCCCCCAATTTGCAAATCTTTGGGCCACTACAAGCTGAATTTCACTATTGCTTGGTGGACACCAGTCTTCTCATCTGGCAGTTCACCCTGTCTCCCCCCCCCCTAAAATTTACCAAGTTGTGGTGGGGAAAGAAGAAAAGCTACAGCTCTCCTCTAAGCTGCTTCTGCACAGTTGACGTGATCTCTTTGAAGTTTTTATTTTTTCTTCTTTTCCTCCTAGCTCATTGTCCAAGAACAGAAAATGACAGCTCCCAGAATTCTCATGAGCAATGATGGGTGCAAGCACATTCAGAAGCCCTCAGTGCAGAGAGCTGATACTCCTCTCCTTCCCACCTCTTGGTAAGAATTCTCCAAAAAGGCTGAGAGAGACTCATCCATTCCCAATCAAGATAGACACGTTTTGGCTATGTCTGCTCAGTAGAGCAACTGTGCTGCACAGAGACTTCAAGAAACACTGATGCAGCCACACAAAGGACTGATGCTTCCGTGCTGTGGTGAGGACTAGGTAACACACTACTAAGGAAAGGGGATGATACTGATCCCTTGTAAAAGTACTGAGATACTGCATCACATGCTATACTCAGCTGCCATTGCTCAGGAGAGCATCAGATATGATATAAAGTATTGACCCATTCTTAAGACCTGCGTGTCCAGGGTATACAAGTGCATATAAATGTGGCTGCTATGCTATGCAAAATCCTCAATAAGGGTAAGAGAAATAAGACACACCCTAATAAGCCAAAACCCTAACCAATTAAAAAACCCCAACCACATCAATCACATTTGTCATAAGAGCTCTATCGTCTCCTTTTACCTAATTGTTAAGGCTGCTAAAGCAACAGCTATTTTCTATTACTCTAGGGCAGCCTTCTCCAACCTGGTACCCTCTATCTGTTTTACACTACAACTCCCTTTATCCCTGACCATCAACCATGCTGGCTGGGACTGATAGGAGTTGTAGTCCAGAACATCTGGAGGGCACCAGGTTGGGGAAGGCTGCACTACTGTTCTCTCTCAACAGAGATTACAACAGGCTTTGCTGACGCATTCAAAACTGGACTTTTAGCTTACATAGATAGGAACATAGACAAGATAGTATAGGAGAACCCCTCTACTATTTTTGTGCTCTAGATGCAAATGCACAAGTCATAGCGAGTTTTGAGATAACACCCCTTAAGAATACTGGAGGGCACAGATGGCCACAAGAGTACCGGCAATGCCAATTTTAAAAGAGCATCATCAAATCTGACAGATAACTTTGAGCCATGAGATACATCTAGAAGAGTTCACAAAATCAATATGGTTGAGCAGCAGAAACTTAGCAAAGTTAACAGGCATACTTATCTTCACATTTTAAGATCCCCCAGGTGCCAAGCCTAAAATATACACAATACCTATTCCAGATAATTACAGGCATGAAGTAAATGGTTTGAGGACTTCAGCTTGGAAGAGCTGAAAGAAGAGGGTCATTTTTATCAGTGTGTTTCATAATAGCAGGGGATGGATTTCTTTTCTACAAATCTGCACAACTATTGCTCACGCCTTTAGTGTGCCAACAGTTTTACATAACAGTCCAATTTCAGAAAACAACACTGCTAAAATGACAGCATACACAGCAGAAAATACTAAAGACAGCACTGTTATAGCAGTCACTGAACGAATGGATGATACTTCTAGTGTGGAAACATCACAACATAGGATACAAGCCAGAACAGTCTGCTTGCCAAGAGTTATGTGCTTTGGAGCCCACACACTACCTTAAGCAAACCACGCTGCGTCTGAATAATTTGAATGAGGTTTAAATTATTATACCTTTTGGAGGAGCAGCACCACCCCAGAAGAAAACCACACTCAGGAATGACAGCTGTTAGTAGGACAGGACATTCAGCCATACAAGCAGATTTTTATTCCCACATATCTTCACAGAAAAGTCAAGATCTCCTCACGTTATGTTGGATGAATAATGGCGAAAATGTAGCAGCAGCTTTCACAAATTTGTTCCCACATCAGCTGCAATATTCTATACTCTGCAATATTCGAAGACTGCAATATTCTATACTCTGAACTTCCGCCAGCACCAACCGATCATACTCGCTGCAAGAATTTATGAGTCCGTCTCCCCCCCCCCCCCCCGCATAAGAGTTCTACCCGTGCTTGGCAATCCCTAGTCATTGCTGCCTTACAAATTATTATTCTGCATTCGTGTATTTTCTTCCTGTCATGCCTTCAAAACCATCCGGCCTTCAAGACTGTTTTCTTTTGCCACTTTAGAATTTCTTCAAAGTTTACTCTGAGATTTAATGCAGCTTTGGCCTGCCAAAAAAGTTTGTCTGTGGGATTCTGTAAATTTATCTGGCAGTCTTTCTGGCTGACCATCTGGAGAATATTTTAGAGTGAAAAAGGGAAAGACAGAGAGAGGGGGAGACCTGCAGCAAGAACAGCTCTGCTCTTCCCCCCCCCACCCCACCTCCCGGAGACCTCAATTGGTTTTTGCTAATGACTCCTCTACAAAGCACCACATTCAGCCAACGCGTGGGGGGGGGGGGAGAGATTGAGCAACAGCAGTCTACTAGTCGATAACCCATGAACTGGTAGTTTGCGGGCAGTCCTCAATGAAACTCTTGAACACCCGTTAGATCTCCAGTCTATACATACAGATACACACACAGTCTTTTTGGGCTTTAAAAAAAAATGTTTTAAAGTGGAATTCAATGATCTGGGGAGAAGACCCACGAGAATTCCTAACGCATCTTTTTCAAACGAAGCACACAGCAGAAGAGGCTGGAGATCCACCCCCACACAAGCCCCCACGATCTGCAAGTCATCTGCGGTGGCGGTGCGTGTGCGTTGTTGCGCTTTTGCAGAAAGAGCACATCTGGAGTCAAGATTCCCCAGCCCCGTCCAGTCCACTGTGGAATGCGACTGGGGAAGGACGAAAGTTGCAAGCGCGGAACCTTCCAGGCAGGAGCAGGCAAGGGAGGAGAGCCAAGTTGCTGTTTTTTCGCTACCCCCCTACGGAGTCCTGCACAAATATTGCATTGCAATCACATGACAACATCCCCCCGCCGCCGCCGCTGCCCGCGCGCGTCTCTCTCCTTTTAGCCGCGCCGCCGCCTGCAACCCCAACCCCCAGCAGCGCCCCCCTCCCTTACCTGCAGTCTCTCGGTTGCCGGCTGCCACATATTTCCCCCGCTGGGACCTGGCGGAGCGGAGCGGCGGGACACTGTTGCTAACGAGCTGAGTGTGGAGCGGCTGCAGCAGGACTCTGGCCAGGCTCGATCACATCTGCTCGGCGTGTGTCAGCTTGGGGCGAGCCGCCAGCGGGCAACGGGGGCGAAGGGCGAGCGCCGCCCAGCCGAGGCGGAGGAGGAGGAGGGAGGGGAGAGGGGCCCTGCGCTCCAGAGGATGGGAACCCCGGGCGGGACTTCGCTTGCAACCAGCTCAGCGCCGGCTCCTCCGCGAGGCGAGCTCCGCCGTCCTAGCGCGCTAGTCTCCGCCTGAGGCCCCCTCAGCGCAGCACCAGCAGCGACAGAGGCGGCCCGGCTCCAAGCCCCGCCCCCTAGCCTCAAGCCCCGCCCCTTCTCACCCTCTCTCCCTCGTTCTCCCCTCCCCTCAAGCCCCGCCCACCCCTTCCTCCCGCCGGGCCGCGCCGCGCTCCAAGCGCTTCCAGCTCCGTTTTCTGCGTCCCGCAACAGCCGCTGCTGCTGGCGCGTGACGCTCGTGGCGTTCTCGCACTCCGCTGCCGCTTTGCAATCCGGCGTGTCAGGCACCAGACGAACACGAGACTTGTTGTGAGGCATTCCTTGGCGGTGGCGCTCGCCTTGCCTGCCCCAAAGTCATATGCCGGGCTGTCAGATCCACAAGATGACAGGCGTGCCAGGCTGCGTCAGAGACCCGTCGCTTTGCCTGTTTGGGAAAACGTGACGATGACATAAAATACCGACAGGATCAACACAGTTCTGTTGGCGTTTTGTTTTTGCTTTTCCCACCTCGGTCCTAGCAGGCGCCGCAACGCGTATTATTTTGTATAACTCCTCCGTGAAAGTATACGCAGGACGAATACAAGACATGAACGAGGGGATGCGCGCCAACAACTACTTTTTTATGGTCGTATGCAAGGAATATATATGTTGCACCTGCAACAACATACCTCGCTTATCCCATCCTTTCAGATCAAGGTCCTTTATCATTCTGAACACTTCTTAAGTACCCACTACATTATAATGCAGCGTGAATTTTATAGAGACTTTATTTTTCTCTCTTGTTGATGGCACACTGGGAACAGATTTTGAATCACTGCCCCCTAGTCCAGTACCTCCTGCCCGTGTCCAGATAATGGAAAGATGGGGGACAAGTTTAATACATATCTTTTCCTTTGAGATGTCACAATCTGCTTTAGCTTCCCATTGTATCACCAATATTCTGCTCCTGGTTTGTTGACTTCTGTGTCAAATTAACCCACAACATCCTCATCATTAGGAAAGGGCCATCATGGCTCAGTGGTAGAGTGCATGCAGAAGGCCCCAGGCTCAGTCCCATCCAGGTATGGATTATTTATTATAGTTATATGCCACCTTTTTTTCCTGCCAGGAACCCAAGGCAGGTTACATAATCCTCCTCCTCCTCTCCATAATCCTCCTCCTCCTCTCCATTTTATCATCACAACAACCGCTAGGCTGAGGTTCAGTGACTGGCCCAAAGTCACCCAGTGAGCTTCATGGCCAAGTGGGGACTAGAACCCGGGTCTCCTGAGTCCCAGTCCAACACTCTAAGCACTACACCCCACTGGCTTCTCACTGGATGAGAAAGACCCCTGCCTAAAACGTCAAAGAGTTACTGCCAGCTACTGTAGATGGACCTGTGGTCTCTGTATAATGCAACTTAATGTTCTGACATTGGAGCATGCCTGGCTGGTTTACTCTTTGTTTTTCTTTTGAAGGCCATTGTAGCTATTTCTTTCTTTCTTTCTTTCTTTCTTTTAAGGATCCCTGTTTGGGCAGTTAAAATCCATGCAAAAAAGTATTTTAAAGTATCCTCGATTCCATCTTTACAAACTGCAATTTTTCCTTCCATCTTATAATTTGCCATGCACAACTGTAAGAGCACCTGATACTTCTTATAAATGAGGCCACGCTCTGAGTGCTCCATTTGTTCTTGAAAAATCTTGCCCTGAGTTTAACCAGTATTTACATCCAAGATTAGCAGCCCACGTCACTTACATCTGCCCCACCTTCCTCTTTATTTCAGAAGCATTATGGACAGAAGAACAAAGGCAGAGAGAAGTAAGTGGCTTTCTGATACCCTCTGCAATAGAAGCTGCTGCATTCCCCTCTCTGTCATTATGCAATCTGTACTGGTAGGTGAGAGTAACAGAGACATCTGCTGGTGAGCAATGCAGCATTTCCCCTCATTTCACAGGACAGCTCAGGGCCTAAAATTTAATTTAAAAAATAATAATCCCAGAACATACTTGAGACCACACATGGAAATAAGTAGCAATCTGGCACATTGTCTGGTGTTGATTGTGGCAACTGCTCTCTTAATTATTAATTCTCTTCAGAGTTTTTGGGAGGCAAACGTTGGCTTTTATTCACAATAAAGCGGAAAGAAAAGAGTGAGACATTTTGCATAAAATCACAATTGCTTTATTCAGTTTGTAATAAACTGGCAGCATGTTAAAACTAAAGTTTGAACTAAAACTTGACAATATGCCATGACCAATTTGTATTATTATTATTATTATTATTATTATTATTATTATTTTATTCATCTTTATTAACATTATTAACATCTGAAAAAAATAAAATACTTAAACCATTTCAGACCTTTTGATTAAGTACCAGTTTGAAGTCTCCTTCCCTTTTTCTTTAGCCAAAGAACAACAACACTTGTGGGATCTTGGCTTTGCAGAGGATCAATGCTTACATAAATATTAAGGTATTTTTATAATGTGTCTCCACTAATGCCAGCCCTTAGAAACTTCTCCATGTTATACAGATGATAATAAGCCTTTTACCAGAACTTAGTGGAGTTCTGTTGGTTTCCGTTTTTGTGCCTGTTAACCTCTCTGTATTGAAACAGTATCTAGAAGAGGAGGGCAAATACTTATTACAAAATTAGAGGTAGCACTTTGGAGAACAAAGTAGGTTCATAGGGGACAGGCTATGTCTCACACCGTGCTCGAAATGGAATGGGATTTTTCTGTAACCTCTGAATCGGGAGAGGTTATGCATATTCTGAACCAGTGCCTGGATGCAGTGATACATTGGATGAGGGCCAGCAGAGACCGAATCCTGACAAGATGGAGACTCTGTGTGTGGGTAGTTCCCAGGTACAGGAATTGGGGTCCTTGCAAGTTCTAGACAGGGTTGCACTCCCTCAGAAAGAACAGGTATGTACGTAGTTTGGAGGTGCTCCTGGACTCATCATCGCCTTTAAAGGCCCAAGGGACTTCGGTGAGGAGTGCCTATTACCAACTGAGGTTGGTATGTCAGCAACTCCCTTTCCTGGACAGGGATAGCCTGGACACAGTAGTCCTTGCACTGGTAACCTCACATTTAGATTACTGTAATGCACTTTGTGTGAGGCTAACCTTGTACTTGGTCCGCAAGCTGCAGCTGGTGCAGAATGCACAGCCAGGATGCTGAGTGGAGTGCCTGGCCATGCACATATTCCATCGGTGTTGGAGCAACTACACTGGCTACCTATTATCTCGCGAGCCAAGTACAAGGTCTTGCTGTTGGCAAATAAAGCCCTGGCCTGAACAGCTTGGGACCAGGTTACCTGGCAGATCACCTTCCCCAAACAGACCTGTGTGAGATCATTCAGATCATTGGAGGAGGTCTTGCTGGTTGCACCACAGTCTGCAGATTGCCAACTTGCAGCAATATAGAAACGTGCCTTCTCCATGGTGGCGCCCACCTTATGGAATGACCTCCCCCCTGGTATTCAGGAGACACCAACTGTAGCATGCTTTAGGTGCCAATTAAAGACCCATCTCTTCACCCAGGCCTTCCCTGAATGAGTGTGCTGCCCAGTTTGTTAAGTATGGCGTTGTATTGGTTTTTAATGTTTTTATTAATGTTTTACATAAATGTTTTAGCAGTCATTATATATTTTAATGTATACCATAATGTATTTTAGTGTATTTAATTTTCTCATGAACCACTTAAAGTTATTTTTTAATATGGTCAGCAGTGTATAAATGTATTAAATCATCATCATCATCATCAATGTATTTTGCTTGTGAGATGGTAGCATGGAGTTGGCACAGCCATAGGTCAGAGGGAATAAAGGCCAACAAATAAAGGCCTTCAGCCACATAGCACAGGGAGCTTAGGTTAGCATATGTGCAGAATGGTCTGGGAAGTTACAAAAGAGGAACTCAGGAAGGTACAGAGAAAGGGGGTGTTTGGATAAAAGTACAATATATAACAAATGATGAGGAAGTTGGGGTTTTCAGTAGAACATACAACAGTTACTAGGAGACGGGGATGAACTATTGACGGGATGGGGAGGAGGTACAAACCGCTGAAGACAGGCAGGGACATAATGGATAGGGACCAGATCAGTAACTGAAATGTACAACATAACCAAGTTTGGATTTGGGGTCACTTCTGCTAGCAGAAAACTGTAATGGGTAAAGTATATGACAGCTGTGATCTTGTAAGCTTGTATGCCATGGTTTCATCTCATGTTCTAGAGATTATTAATAAATTGTGTTTGTTCTATATTCTCTTAACTAGAACCTTTTCTTTCTACCATTGTCTTGTATTTATTAGTTTTCTGTCAATAAAATCCAGTTCTAACAGTTTTATTTCCAGGTCTTTTGTAAAGTCAATGGGTCTTAATTGCCCATTCAAGACTAAGCCACCCCAAAATACTTTGCATACAAAAGGGAACAATATACTGTTGCTAGGAAAATTCATTTCCCACCAGCTACTGTGAGAAATGCAGGTAAACTCAGAGGGAACAGGGAATTATGAAGGGGTGGCAGATGGCGTTAGCATCACTGCTAATAAAGAAGTGCAGTCGCTGCATCCCTGCAAGCCCTGGGTCCTCTACACCACTGTTTATGCAGTTATAAAGATGGTGGATGGACCACAGGCTAAATTGACTGCCTAATTTGAAATGAAACCATCTTGCCTCCTTCTCCCCCCCCCCCCGCCCCAGCTTTGAGCACTGGTCTCGCACCTTAAATCTTCCTAAAAGGTAGCCATGTTAGTCTGTTGCAGGATAAAGTAAGCATAGTGGTCACAGCAACAGTAATTGGTAAAAATTCAACTATCCTAGCAGTCCTGAGTTAATTAGCACCAGTAGTTGATCAAGAAAATATTGTCCTTATTCATGCCCTACCTTCCCAAACAACAGTCTTCCCCAATTGTGTGTTGTCCTATTGTAAACATATTTGCTTAGAAGTAACACCAATGTCAATAAAATTTAGATCCAAGTAAGCATGTTGAGGATTGCACCCTTAATTCTAATTTAAGATTAGAATTAATTCTATTTATTTATTTAGCTGTAATCTTTTGGTGCCACTAAAAATTCAAGCATTTTTTTCTGAACAAAAATAATAATAATGAGAAGCCTTCTTGATGTATCTTGTAAAAGGTCTTGTGCAGGTGGGGAAAAAATGCTTTAAACAGCTGTGAGATGGAAATTCAATAGACATTTTCCTCAACATATAGAGATTGAGCAATAGTAACCTTAACTATTGAATTTCTGCCTATTTTGCAGCTGTTTGCAATAGCCCTGGTGGAAAAAATATGGCAAATACAGATATCAAGTTGTATCAGAGGCACCTTGAGAAATGGATCAGTCAAGCAATTCAGATGGAGAAGGGCTGCAGCTCAGTGGGGAGCGCATGCTTTGCATACAAAAGGTCCCAGGTTCATTCCCTGGTATCTTTAGGTAGGGCTGGGGGAAACTCCTATCTGAGACCCTGCAGAGCCACAGTCAGTGGACAGGTAATCCTAAACCATGGTTTGTTTGGCTGGATTCTGGCTTGCTTGCACATCTAAACCTACCCTGGCCAGAAAACTATGGTTTGTTTGCAGTCAACAAACCATCGTTTGAAGGTGGCTAGTGCAGATAATACTGAGCTTGGACTACTGATCTGATTTGGTATAATGCAGCTTCCTAAGTAAAAGAGCGACAAACTCTGGATGTGATTAGGAATGGGAGAAAAATTTGTTTGTTCTGCATTTTTAAGTGAACCAGTCGAATTCACACTTCCTAAACTAATATGTGGATCAGAACACAGTTATCCTTTGGATTGTGCACTACTCTGAATTTTGCAATGCAGTTCTCAGTTCAAAGGTTGCATGCAAAAATGCATATATTGGGAGAAAATGTGTACGAAAATGCATATATTAGGAAAAGTACAAAAATGCATATAGTAGGGAAAGTTGTTTATGAACATAAATGAGATTTTTTTGTGCATTTTTTTTAAATTGCAGGCTGATGCAGAAATTTGATTGAATTTGATTGAATCGCAGACTAATTATTGAATACATGTGAAATTGTTGATTAATGAGATCTCATGAGATATAGATAGATTGGCATCTCTTAAGTTGAGTTTGTGGGGTAAGGTTAATACACTTAAAATTAATATCATACCTAGGATTGTATATGTTTTACGTGGGATTCCTCTACTTATACCTGGCAATTATTTTCAAAAACTTAATGCTTTGTTTCGCATTTTTTTCTGCGGTTTCTCACCTCCACGAATCTCTTTGACAAGGATGCAACTTTCAGCTAAAGAAGGTGGATTTGGCTTTCCAGATCTTGCCTTATACATAGGGCTTATTTGCTGACTAGTTCCAAATTTTGGTCTTTTTCACTTTAATTTAGGGGTGGGTGATCCACCCAGCGCTCGACTCACGGCGCGTGAGCTGAGCTGAACCGAGCACGAGCGTCAGCTGAGGTGCTCACCAGACTTCCAGGTCCCCAGCTCTACGTTGTTTACATAGAAAATAGCATAAATTACGTTTTAACGGCCACAATTTGCGTAAATTACACAAATCACAGCCATTTTTAACGTATCTTACACCATTTTCTATGTAGACAACGGAAGCTAGAAGTCACTTCCCCAGCTCGGCTTGCGAAAACGCGGGTCGAGCCAGGGAAAAGGTAGGGTGAGCGGAGCTCGGGGGGGGGGGTCGAGCCAGGTGAGTTCACTGGACTTCCACCCCCCTATCGAGCTCCACACACATCCCTATCCACCTTGGTCAGTTTTGGAGTCCTTATGTCTGGATCCTCTCTCTAAATGGATGGCATTACGGTCTTGCTACACTAAAACGTATAGGGTGCCTCCTACAATTATGGCAGTTAGAGAGGTGTGGTGTATCATATCTTGTATTTGTATCATATTTTGACCCATTTTCTCATGCTGAACTGACTTTATGGGGTAATCCGGACTTAAAACTTGGTAAGAAAATGTTCCTGTGGCAGGCTTCGACAGACAGGTTGATTTTTACTTTTGAATTTTGATCAATTAGTGAGTGTAGATGATGAATTTTTGTCATTTTTGGCTTTGTGTGCTAATTATAACTTGCTTGCTTCAGCTGAATGGCTTTACTTGCAATTGCAACATTTGTTAGAATCTAGGTTTGGTCCTGCCATTTTTAAAGCTTCAGAGCCTCCTTTGCTATTGGATGCATTGATTGAGGCTGAGCAGTTATATCAGCCTACAATTCATGTTTATAAATATTTATTATTGGTGAACAAGAGTCTTAAAGATGAATGGAATAGGGAATTAGATGGTCTTGTGTTGCCTAATCAATGGAATATTGTTTTTACATCTGTGTCAGAAGGATCTATGGATCTTAGGTTACGTCTTATTCAGCAAAAACTTTTGATTCATGTTTATTGGACACCACCACGTCTTTTTAATAAGGGTTTGTCTAAGTCAGCTAACTGTTGGAGGTGTAATACTGTGAATGCTTCATTTACCCATATGTTTTGGCAGTGCCCAGTGGTTGCTTCCTTTTGGGTAGAGGTCATAGTACGGATAAATCTAGTATTAGAATGCTCTTTAATATTTACCGATGCACACGTTCTTTTAAATTATATACCTGCTGTGTGGAATTTATCATAACAAGGGCAATGCATGTGGCTTTTCTGTGCTCTCTTGATAGCTAAAAGACTGATATTACAACACTGGAAAGATAAACTCTCACCTCCTATAACAGAATGGATTGAGGACCTAATAACTGCTTTCAACATTTGAGCGGGTGGGATGCATAACTGTCTTTACAGATAGTTGTATTACTACTTACTTATTGATACTTATGGATATATATTTCACACATATTTACTGTAAGTGATTCGTTTTAAATACTGTTAGAAAATTGTATTTTTTTCATTATTATTTTTAATATGGTTTTTGTTTTGTTTTGGTGTAATTCACATTTTTAAAAACTAATTTTAAAAAATTTGAAAAGAAAAAAGAAAGAAACTGCCATGAACTGGATGCAGACTGATTTGTCCGTCCCTAAATGAGATGCAGTAGTGTGTCTAATTTTTCCAGTGTAACGAGCCCCTGTGGTCTCCCCCTGAACAGGATCATGACTGTGGAGGACCAGGGCATATTACAGAAATTGTAGCACCCCTACTAATGAAGGGTTTTCTTATGGAGCACCAAATGGTGATTTCATTCAGGATTGCTGCAAGGGGACGGGCAGAGAAGGGCACATTTATTTCTCAATCTTTCTGCATTCAGACTTTGAGAGATCCTGAAGAGTCAGAGGCTCTAGAGGAACCCAGGATCAAAGTCAGGTTTTCAGGGCAGAAAGCTAAAGCAAGGGGAAAGAATTTTGTACCACAGCAACAATGGGGGAGACAATTCCTAGGATCTCAGTTTCCAATACTATTACCTTGGCAATAGGTGAGACTTGCCCAGCCAGCTCTGTTTCCTATTGCTTCACACTCATTTGTATGTCCTAATAATTTTGTATAATCACAAACATATGTTTGGAATCCCTTTGGTTTGAAAAACTGTGCCATTTCTTACTTTCAGCCAATAAACTCTCTCTTCAACTGTCTCTTCTCTTTTCAATGAATTGCATCATTTCACATTTCCTGCCTCTAGTTTTCCAGACAATTACTCGTAATAAGAAGTGCTCATAGACTATAATTCATTCTTTGGAGTGCTTTCTAGTGAGATCCTTCATCCTTCCACTATCATACTCCAGACATATCCGCTGCACTTTCCATCAGCAAATCAAGGATCCATAGACAACAGACCAAATTATTACTATTATTACGCCTTATTTGCCATCAGAATTCATGGCATAAATTTAAGTCAATCTGTTCTCTGTGGAGCTTCAAATCCGAAGGTGGACAGGAGAGGAACATGGCAGGAAGAAAGAAACACTGTATTAAAATTGTCATGAATCTGAACCAAATGTAAGCCAAATTCCTCTCCTGAATTCTGTTACCTTTAAAGAGGAATTATGTGACCGAGATAACAAATTAAGCAAATATTATTATATAATATGTTTTTCTTTTTTGGGTGGGGTGAGGTTCTCCCTGAAGGAGATAGCTCCAACCCCACTTTGCCTCATAGGAAACAGCCCTGTTTCCTATACTGGTTGGATGCCCAAGCCCCTCCCCAATGGCTAGATGGTGGGGTAGGCAGAGTGGCTCACCTCACCTTTGGCGGATTTGATAGTTCTTAGGCTGTGACTGTCCTGGCAGCAAGGGGTCCAATCCTCCAATAAAGCCCTGCCTCTGGAACTTCTCATCTGCTTGTTCTACTCTACTCTATATGAAGGATGCCTTCAGGGCATGCAAATGGAGGACTGCCCCCCCCCACTTTCAAGCAGCCTCCTTCTCCCTGTCTTCTGGCAGTATGTCACTTTCCCATCCTGTGCACTCTGTCACTCTCCTCTTTGCTCCTTCTCTGCTGGCTGAGATGCCTTGTAAAGACTTCCCAGGGAGAACCAGGTTGTGACGCCTCACCTCACCCCTCACCCCCACCTTGTGATTCGAACTCTCAGCTTTATTATGGTCAAATCCCACCTCCACACTCTCTTAATCTCCTCCGCTGCAACCAACCCCCTCCAGGGTAACCAACTCAGACCACTCCTTTTAAATATTTAGAAAGGAAACAAGTTTATTTATTTACGATTAAGGGTAGGGAAATAGATAATGTTAAAGGATTCTAAACTTTGTAAACTCCCTCTCTCTCACACCCTTTCTCTCACTCTGTCTCTCTCAGACAGCACTACCCAATACTCCCCCTCTCTCCCTAGACTCCACTCAGTAATACCTTGGATTGCAAGCATAATTCATTCCGGAACTGTGCTTGTAATCCAAAACACTCTTATATCAAAGCGAGTCTCTGGCAGGCGTGAGCAGTGCTGATTTCGGCCCGCTACGCCCGCTCGAGGCGAGCGGTTATATACCTATTTTGTCTTGCAAGACCTTGCTCGTTTATCAAGTAAAAAAAAAAAAAAATTGCTTGTCTTGCAAAACGCTCTCAGACCAAGTTACTTGCAATCCAAGGTATTACTGTAGTATGTAGTCAAAATTAACTATAAGGAGATATGAAACAAAAAATGATGTCTAGGCCAGACATGTGGCCAGTGCATTTGAATGAAATTAAATTGATTCTACTAGTGTTAAACAACTGACAAACACCAGGCACTTATTTTTAAGATGTTATGAAATTATATTTTGGTTTATAAATATTAATACAATTAAGAATGCAATTCTATGGTCTCTGAAGAGCATCCCAGGGAACATAGGACTTTTCAGATTCCCCTTTCCAAAGCCAAAGACACTGCTACCTCTTTGGGAGGGAGACGCAACATCTGATCCTTCCCTCAACCCCCCGGCAGCTGTCAGAAAAGAACCGTAGTGGCTGCTTCCTGTGGTCACAAAAGTAGCCTTGGATGACCTTGTAGAGGTCAAAAAGGGAGCGTTCTAGTGAGCAGGGGGAGGAGGCAAGAGGAGAGGCCATGATACACAAAATCCTATGGCCTCTCCAGCCCCAGCCCTGCCCCTGGCAATGCACCTTCTCTAGACAAGCTCTAGAGGGGGAGAATTAAAAAGGAGGATGGAGCGGCAAAAATTGCCTTCATCACTCCCCCTTCCCCCCCCATTCTGCCAGCAGCAGCCCAGCAGGGCATACGATACTGAAGGCTTCCATCGATTGGGTGTCAACCCAATAGGGTTGCACCCTAAATAATTTACAGCCCAGTCCTATACATGTTTATTGGAAAGCAAGTCTCTATACTCAATAGAGCTTACTCTCGTGTAAATGTACATAGGATTGCAGCCATAGGCTACCTGAATTCTGGCTGTTCTACATTATTACACACACACACACACACACACACACACACACACACACACACATGCCCCAGCTGTATCCTTAGTATTCCTCCACCCAAAATGTCTGGCTGCAGGCCTGCTGGTTTCTGCGCATGGAGTGTTAGACCACCAGTGAGGTGCCTTCCCCAGGCTATAGATCTGTGCCTTGCTAACAGCACACATGTACATGAAGCAACCCAGTTTAAATGAAACAACAGCAGCCATATGGAACACCACAGGTAAGTTTTTCTTACCCACCCAGTGTTGTATTTAAATTGGGTCAGAGTCTTTGAAATGGAAAAGTCACTTGTTACAGACGTGAATAACATGTTGCTAATGATTTGTGAAATTGAGGCAAATGTGCATATCTTAAACACCTAGAAAGAAACTTGCAGCCTCCTGCTTAGTTTGTTACACACACACACACACACACAGTGGAGGCTGGTGGTTCCAATGTCAGTGAGACAGTGTATCCACCCCAAGTTGTAGTCTGAACTTTTAAGGAGCTACCAATGGTGCTGAACCTGTTTTGGGGCTTGGGTTCAGCACCATGGATGGCTCCTTTAAAGTCCAACCTGAAACCCAGAGTTAATATATCAGTGTTCTCCAACCTTGGGTCCCCAGATGTTTTTGGCCTACAACTCCCAGCATGCCCCAGCCAGCATAGCCTCCAGTGTGTGCGCGCACACACACACACATGGCCTTTGGAAGATAACTAATAGAGCTCTTGTGCTGCCTTAGTCCCATGATCATAGGCTGAGTTGCTATGGCAACCAGGTATCCCTCAATGACCTGTCGTAGTGCCAAAAGAGGTTTACATTTGCACTACCCATTCAGCTGGAATCCTGCTGTATTCAGGAATGCCACAGGGCTAACTACTTTTCTCTTTCCTGGTGATGTATCAGTTGAGAAGAATAATTTCAAAGCTAACTAAAGGCTACAATCTTATGCACACTTGGGAACAAATCCCATTGAAGTCAATGAGACTTACTTCTGGGGGTACATGCATAGGATCAGGTTGCATATATATCAGTCCTTGACAGTGACAAAAATGTACCTTTTTGCATGTTTTATATTCTGTACTAGTTTCTCCTCATGCTTGGGTTAGAACTAGAAGCCTTTGCAGGAATCCTAATGAGAAGTGCTTCCTTCAGAAATGTACCTCTCAGCTCTGTTAGAAGAAAAAAACCCTTTCTGGATTTAGTTGGGTAAGCCAAAACTCAACTTTATTGTGAGCTGTAACAGCATTACCACAATGATGAGCTGGAGGCTAGCTAAAGAGGCAGCTATTGATACACCAGTTTGGTTACATGGAACAATGGAAAATATCGACTACCTATTTTCTTTTGAAGTACACAAGATTTAAAAACAGAAAGACATATATATTATTGGATTCATTTCACTTCAAATGCATTGCTATGTAATCTTACAATGAGGATTCATAGATTCATAGATTCATAGATCATAGAGTTGGAAGGGGCCTACAAGGCCATCAAGTCCAACCCCCTGCTCAATGCAGGAAACTAGAGGAGGGGTCTCCCATCCAAGTAATAACCAGGCCTGACCCTGCTTAGCTTTCCACACTCAGATGTTTATTTGCAGGAGATAAGAACATAAGAAGAGCCATGCTGGATCAGACCAAGGGTAATCTAGTTCAGCATTCTGTTCACACAGTGGCCAACCAGTAGGGATGTGGTGAAAATCGACAGGGGGTGGAAATGGGGGCAAACTCGCCCCATTTTACACACACCCCGAGCCCCACATAACGTGCCTTTCCCCAGCTCAGCTCACGTCCTCGCGAGACGAGCCAGGGAAAGGAAGTTCCTGGTCCCCGGCGCTACTCTTCCGGGTCCTCAGTGCTACGTATTTTGCGTAGAAAACAATGAAAACCACCTTAAAGCGCCCGTGATTTGCGTCAGCGGTGCTTTAAGGTGGTTTTCCCTGTTTTCTACGTAAAATACGTTGTGCCGGGGACCTGGAAGAGTAGTGCCGGGGACCCAGAAGTGCCGCGAGCAGCTCGGCAACCACACACCATGCATAATTTTGTACACCTCTGTCCTGTATCCCCTTTACTCACCTTTTTTCTAAGCTAAACAGTTCCACACATTGTAACCTTTCCTTATAGGGGAGTTGCTCCAGGCCTCTGCTCATTTTAGTTGCCCTTTTCTGCACTTTTTCTAACTCTACAACATCCTTTTTTAGATGCAGAGACCAGAACTGTACACAGTATTCCAAGTGTGGTCACACCATAGATTTGTATAAGGGTAGTATGATATTGGCAGTTTCATTTTCAATTCCTTTGCCTTTTTCACAGCAGCTGCACGCTCTTGTTGACATTTCATTGAGCTGTCCACCACAACCTCAAGATCTCTTTCTTGGTCTTTCACCACTAGCTTAGATCCCATGAGCATATATGTGAACTGAAGTTGGGATTTTTTGCCCCAACATGCATCACTTTACACTTGAACTGCATTTGCCATTTTAATGCCCATTCTCCCAGTTTGGAGAGATCCTTTTGGAACGGTTTGCAATCCCTTTTTGTTGTAACATCCTAAATAGTTTAGTGTCATCACCAAACTTGGCCACCTCACTGCTGACTCCTGATCCAGAACATTGATGAACAAGTTGAAAATCATTGGTCCCAATACAGATCCTTGTGGGACACCATTGTTTACATCCCTCCATTGGGAGAATTTACCATTTATTCCTTCTGACCTGGTTCGCATGATCACAGGGTGGTTAATAATCCACGGTGGCTTGTTAACAACCCTGCGTGTGCTGGTTGCGAACCGACCAGATTTGCATATTACCCTTATTTATTTATTTATTACATTTATACCCCGCCTTTTTTCCTACAAGGAACTCAAGGCAGTTTACATAATCCTAATCCTCCTCCTCTCCATTTTATCCTCACAACAACCCTGTGAGGTAGGTTAGGCTGAGAGGCAGTGACTGGCCCAAAGTCACCCAGTGAGTTTCATGGCCAAGCGCAGACTAGAACCCGGATCTCCCGAGTCCCAGTCCAACACTCTCACCACTACACCACACTGGCTCTCACCGGCATGTCTTGTTGTGATGTTAACAAACCGCCCCCCAGAATTCATGGGTGTTTGTTTGTGCGTTCTTGGGTGGTTTGTTAACCAGCTCAACCAACCACCCTTTCTGGGTTTGGACATCACAGCAAACCATGCCAGCGGGGGTAATTTTGCAAATCCGGCCAGTAGTTGACCTGACCTGACCAGCACAGACAGGGTGGTTAACAAAAGACTTTTGGTTAGTACAAGATATGTCAGCTGTGTTAGGAAAGAAATGTTTCCTTCAGACCAATGACACCTTATCAGTGCAACTCTATGCATGTCTATGCTAAAGTAATTCCACTGCGTTCAATAGAGCTTACTCCCAGGTAGGTGTGTATAGGATTGAAGCCTGAGTCCTATATGCTGCTTCTACTAAAGTCCAGTTTTGAATGGTTCTGAGAATAGGAATATACTTACAAACCCTGGTTATGGAAAGATGCATGCATATTTAATAATGTGAATGAAAGATGTTTCTTTTTGTTCTATTATCTCTAAATATTCCCAGCAGACCTTGATTTAGTACAACTGAGGCATGCAGCTTGCCAGACAAGATCAGTTGTGATTGCTTTAAAAAGAACGAAGCAGTCTAAGTCCTACAACTGCATTTGCTCACATTTATTCCCTTATCCCCAACTCTCCCTTTCCTCTCCCTGCATTATTGAAATTTAGGTTGTGATGTCCTGGAATAGAAGAAAAAAAAAAAGATGTCCTTATCTCTTCCAATGATGATGATGTAAATCCCCATGCCAATTGATAGTGCTGTATAAATTATATGGCCGCAATGTTAATCACTTAATCAGACCAATAAATCAATTGATATTCTCCGGATAAATTAAAATGGTGGCCCTGATTAATTGGGTATTACCACCCATAACCAACAAAGTGTATGAGGGGCCTTCACAGAGGGATCACCAGGGGTGAGCCCCCATGTGGTGCCACACAGCCCTGAAGAGAGAGCCAGAAGGGCAAAATAGCCCCCGGCACAACCCAAGCCACCTTGCCATTAGAGCTGCAGGAATACAGTGGTGGCATGTCAGTGGCATGTCAGCTGATGGAGTAGGAGTTCCTGATGTCCCATAAGAGACATTCTATTTAGGAATTGGTCAGGAGGATTTCCTCACAGCCTGGGCAGGAAGCAGGTGAGAGAGGAACATTTATGGAAAGGTCTAAGCACTAACTTTTGATGGAAATTAAGAGATGCACGGTATGTCCTATGCATGTTTATTCAGAACTACCTTCAGTGGGACTTATTCCGAGGCAGCTGTGCAAAGGATCACAGCTTTAGGATCCCACCCCTGCAAATAGATTTGACACTAGATTTTAAGAAAAGCAAGTTCTATATTGAGAAACATTCTTTCTGTAATCCAGCAAACATTAGTTACTATTATGTTTCACTGAAAGCAATAGAGCAAGCTAGTCATGACTATCTTAAACAACATTTTTCTTAATGAGACACATGGACTGCACTCTCATAGCCACTTACCTGGGAGTAAGCTCTGTTGCTCAATGAGACTTACTTTAGAGTAGACATGTATTGGCTTGTGCTGTTAGCCACAGCTACATTAACCAGGATCAGGGCCTTTGTAAAAAGATTCTTATCATTCCAACATACCTTGAATAGTGGTATATAATTAAATATATTAAATTGGGAGGGGTTGTGGTAGAGCACCTGCTTTGCATGCCAAAGGTCCCAGGTTCAATCCCCAACACCTCCAGGTAGGGCAAGGAAAGAGTCCTGCCTGAATCCCTGCCAGTCAGTGGCAACAATGCTGGGCTAGATAGAATCATAGGTAGAGTTGGAAGGGGCCTATAAGGCCATCGAATCCAACCCCCTGCTCAATGCAGGAATCCAAGCCAAAGCATCCCTGACAGATGGCTGTCCAGCTGCACCTTGTCTCCAGTGTGGGAGAGCCCACTACCTCCCTAGGTAATTGGTTCCATTGTCGTATTGCTCTAATAGTCAGGAATTTTTTCCTGATGTCCAGGCGGAATCTGGCTTCCTGTAACTTCCTGGAGCGATCATCTGACTCATTATCTTCCTATGCTAAATTGGTATGTAGCATGGTGGACACTGTTTCTGATAGCTAATTGGGGATGTAACAGTTGGGTGCCAGATAATTCTTGATGCAAGATAATTCTTAACAATTGAGATTTTAGTAGCTTGTACCTTTTGTAATTTGTGGCAGGAAATTAAACAAACCTGCCTTCGAAGTGATGCAGTCTATGCTATCTGGAAGAATCCATTTCTAAGGAAACCTTTTAAAAAATCAATAGCATATGGAGGTCTCAGTGCAAGTAAGTTATCTGCAACAGCTGGAAGGCATTTTGACTGAAAAGCTAACATGCATCTCATAACAACTAGCTCACCACGAAATTTAGATCTTGTACACACTAAAAAATATTTTAAAAATCCTTCAAGGCATCAGGAGCATGTCATCCTGGTGTATGTAGCAAGCATTATATGTGTGAAAATTAAACAGTTGCTTTTCAGTGGTGGAAGCAAAACTGATAAACAGCACCGTTCATTTAGCTTTAAAAAAAAAAATTAAAAACATCTCCTCCAAGCCTTATTCTCTAATAATTCAGTTTTATCTCATTTTCTGGGGAAGAACCATGCTGAGCAGCTAAGATATACTTGCCAATCAGCATCATTTCAGTGTTCAACAATTTAAATTTAGGCATGCATGGCAGTGGGGCGGAGGGGGAGAGAATGTCAGCCTGTAGCCTTCATGGCAACTAGAGTTGCGTTCCTAATTTGTAAGAAATTTTCAGTCAAATGTTCTATTTGCACTGCATTTATTTTATGGCGTGCAGGCCTCAGGATACAATAATTCTTGCATGTACATGTTTTAAATAGTTCCAATTTTAAATATATAATGCATAAATAAAGGCCGCTGAAGACAAATACAGACTCAAGGAAGCTACGCCATATGGAGGGGGGGAAATCTTAGGTGATAATTCTTTTTTTACACGATTAGCACTTGCTGGCTGCATCCCACAGATGACAGAAGGAAGGCAACAAAGTTGAAAAGCTGCCATGTGTTATAAATATTGGTGGCATACAGATGGCTGTGTCAACAGGCGCATAGACTTTGCTGTATTGGTAACTCCTCTGATTCCTAAAGAGTTGCAACAGTTAGTATTAGCCATTAGGCCCACCCTGACTGTAACTGGGTGAATCTTGGGATGGGTGAATCTATTCCCCACCTTTGTCTCTTTCTCATGTTTTCCCCATAATTCTGACTGTTTCTGCATTAATCTGCAATTTTAAAAAATCTTCTCCCAATATGTATTTAAATACATATTTTAATACATACTTAAATGTGTAATTTCTTTCAAAACAGTATTTGAATGTGTATTTTGATATGTTTAAGCTGTGTTGCAACACTAAGAGCGCAATCCTACTGGACTGATGCTCAATAAACAGATTGTCTATCCAAATCCAGGCACTGTTGGATGAGACTGATTACTTGGATCCATTTCAGTCGGGCTTCAGGCCTGGTTTTGGCATGGAAACAGCATTGGTCACCCTGTATGATGACCTATGTCGGGAGAGAGACGGGGAGTGTGACCCTGTTGATACTCTGGGATCTCTTAGCGGCTTTCGACACCATCGACCATGATATCCTCCTGGGGTGGCTGTCTAATTTGGCTGTGGGGGGATACTGCATTGCAGTGGTTCCACTCCTACTTGGATGGCCAGCTCCAGAGTAGGGATGTATCCGCTCGCCTTGAGTGGACGTAGCAGAGCCGAAATCGGCCCCGCTCATGCCCGCAAGAGGCGAGCGGGCCTTACCAGAATTCAGCAGGCACTCGCCTCTCCGTGCCAAGCCGCCCGCGCCGGTCCCGTCGCGTCACTTTCGGCTGGCCAGAAGTGATGCGCCAGGATCCTGCGCCGGCGCACCGGGACCAGCAATTCTACATATTTTACGTAGAAACCATGGCAACAGGGCTGTTAAGCTGTTAGTGGGTGGTTCTTCTGACTAGTATAGAGGGTGTTCAACATGTTCTGGATGGTGTTGCACTCCCCTTGAAGGAGCAGGCCAGGTTCGTAGTTTGGGGGTGTTCCTGGAGCCACCTTTGTCACTTGAGCCTCAAGTGTCTCAGCAGCAAGGAGTGCCTTCTACCATCTCCGACTGGTGGCCCAGCTACATCCCTATCTGGACAGGGATAGCCTGGTTTCAGTTATCTACACTCTGGTAATTTCTTCAGCTAGACTACTGCAATGCACTCTACATGGGGCTGCCCTTGTGCAAAATGGAATAAGTTGTGGAATAAGTTCCCCACTGAGGTCTGCCTGGCGAACAACTCTGCTATTGTTTCTGTGCCAGATTAAGACTGCCCTCTACGCCAAGGCATTTAATATTTAACTGCTCAAAACAGCACATGAGGGGCAGGGGTTATGTCAGCTGCATGCTTAGTTTATTAACATTTTAAATTCGGTTTTAAAATTTGGTTGTGTAACTTGTGTAATGAAATTGTGCTCTACTCAGCACTGGGTAGGCCTCATCTTGAGTGCTGCATCCAGTTCTGGGTACCACACTTTAAGAAGGATGCAGACAAACTGGAAAGGGTTCAGAGGAGGGCAACAAAGATGAACAGGGAACTGGAAATAAAGCCCTATGAGGAGAGACTGAAGGAACTGGGCATGTTTAGCCTTCAGAAGAGAAATCTGAGGGGAGATATGATAGTGCTCTTCAAGTACTTGAAGGGTTGTCACACAGAGGAGGGTCAAGATCTCTTCTCAACCATCCCAGAGTGCAGGGCATCGAATAATGGGCTCAAGTTACAGGAAGCCAGATTCTGCCTGGACATCAGAAAAAACATCCTGTTAGAGCAATATGACAATGGAACCAGCGAGCTAGGGAGGTAGTGGGCTCTCTCACTCTGGAGGCATTCAAGGTGCAGCTGGACAGTCATCTGTCAGGGATGCTTTGACCTGGATTCCTGCATTGAGCAGGGGGTTGGACTCGTTGGCCTTATAGGCCCCTTGCGGCGCGCTTGGCAAGCTGAGCCAAAAGCGAGCGCCAGCCGAGGCACTCACCCAACTTCCGGGTTCCTGTCGCTATGTTGTTTACGTAGAAAATGGTGTAAGATACGATTTGCGTAACTTGTGCAAATCAAGGCCATTTTTAATGTATCTTACTCCATTTTCTATGTAAACAATGTAGCGCCGGGAACCTGGAAATCACTTCCCCGGCTCTGCTCATGAGAATGCGAGTCGAGCTGGGGAAGCAGGTAGGGTGAGCAGAGCTTGGGGAATCGAGCCAGGTGAGTTTGCTGGACTTCTACCCCCCCAATCAAGCTCCGCACACATCCCTATCCAACTATGATTCCAACTAAGATTCTATGATAAATCAAGTCAAGAGCCCTAATTAGAATCATGCAAAGTAGAGCATTTGGAGGTGGAGGAGGAGGAGGAGGAGGAAGATTATCATCATCATGATCGGAAGAAAGGGGCAGCAGGCTCAAACAATGATTGAAAAGAGTGGAGGATAATTTTTGTGTGTGAATATTTTTCCATATACCCAACAGGAAGTTTTCCTGTGAAAACTGAATTTTATGAAAATTCAGCCTGCGCTAGAGCTTGTGCGTCTTTGTATTAGTGATGTGTATGTGTGTGTGTGTGTGTGTGTGTGTGTGTGTGTCTTTCAGTAATGTGAAGCCTGTGTCTTACACATTCTTCTCAGAAACACAGCTCAAAGGAAGAGCAGAGAAGAAACACACTATAGAATTTCAGGGCTTGTTTGTTCTACTGTAGAATTTTTTTACAGGCGATCTGGCTGCTGTGATAGCAAGAATTCTGCTCATGCTGAGAAGAGAGAAATGCACAACCAAGACACCACACAAGGCCTTCAGGCTCAGCATCTCTGTGAATGGCTTTGGATTAATCAAAAGGGATCCTCAAAACATTTCTGTCCAAGGCTGGAAAAGAACAAGACACCTTTCTTTTGTATATTGCTGCCCAGGTTTTGAAGGGGAGTACAGGACCTTGCTTTCCTGCTCAGCTTCTCAAGTTGGGAAAATGTGAGCAGTTTTCCCACTCCCTTGGCTTAAGTCTCCTGCACCAAGGAACATGCCAAATGCTCCTTGCTGGTCATGTTATTAATTCCCTGTAAGTTTCCCCCCGTGCCTTCCTTAATTTAGATAGTCTGCAGTATTTTGTTTCCAAATTATCCCTGTAAGGGCTTAACTAGACCTTACATTGGAGATCACTCACTGGGTCGCTGGATGTAATTTACACCTTCTAAAGGTAGCCACAGGGCTGTGGGCTAGGACCAACTCTTTCCCTTCACATCATGGCTGTGATCTAAATTCCACCACCACCACCACCACCCCTAGAGCTGCTGTTAAGCACAGAGAAGAGGACATGCAGGCATCTGTATTGTCCCGGTATGTTCTCTCCTCCACAGCTAACAGCAGCTCCTGAAGCGTGGGGGTGGGATTGGGAATTTAGATTGAACCATCATGGCACAGAGGGAAAGGTTTGTACTTCCCCTCTCCCTCTAGATAGTGGCACCAGTCCAAATTGGAGTCCCTGACTTCTTTTTGAATATTACTTTTGAAGATTTAAGGCACAATCATATGCATGTTTAGATAGATATAGAAATCTGTGATGGCTGGGGAATGCTAGGAGTTGTAGGATTTATTTCTGTCTAAACATGCATATGATTGCACACTTAATCACAGATTTTCCACATAATGTCTAGTTAGACCCTAATGCTGTTCTGTAATGTCTAGTTAGGCCCTAATCCTGTTCTGCAATTAATTTAGTCTCTATTTCATTTAACAGTATTAGCAGGCCTTATATAGGTTAATAGGTTCAGTTCTCCTCTTGAGTTGCCAGTCCAGATTACGATAGTTGGAATAGTTTCACTAGAAACTGGAAGATGATGGATTATGATCCAGCAGAAATTTAGAAGGACAATTTAACCAAGGCTGCAAATAAATCTCGGCCCAAAGGCTGAAAAATGGGTGAGCTCATATTTTTCCATTTAGGAAGATAACGTCCTAGGAAATGAACCGAAGAGGGCTCCTTGGATATTCAATTTACCTCTAGCAGTTATAACAAGACATTGTGATACAAGGGAAGAACTATGTTTTGTAGAATGGACTTTAATCATATGCTTGACTAAACTTCAGATGAACAGAATACTTGTTTATTCACTGATGCTGATGCTGTGGCGGGAGACCACTTACTTCCGTACAAGTCACAGTGCATATAGAACTATCTTATGGTACTTTCTTGTCCTGTAGCAGGACAGACAATACTTGCCTCCATGTCCCTGGGTTGTCCAAATTAAATATATACTGCATTTATCCTACTCACAAATATTTAGAAGCCTGGTAAGATTTTCCAGTGGGGTAGCCATGTTAGTCTATCATAGCAAAAACAACAAATGCAGTCTTGTGGCACCTTAAAGACTACCCATTTTTTTCTGGTATAAGGTTTCACCAACCTGTTAAGGAGGCAGTAAAGTATATGCCCCACAAGAAAAAGCCTTTTGAGCAGGAAGCAGGCAGGATCAAATGAAATCCATGATGGAGCAGCAGATCAGCCCCAGGTTTCCACAGAATTTGTGTATTACTCCCATGGCTGTCACTTAGAAAAAAAATGGCCCTCAGACAGGTGGAGACCATGACAGGTGTTTCCAAAGACCATAGGGCTGGACAGAGGGACTGAAAAATTATAAAAGATGTTGAGGATTCCCTAAAAGGAGAAGGGACTTAAGAACTTTACTACTTGACAGGTCCCATGATGTAGAACACATCTGTATATTTCTTTGTGTCCACACATTCCATATTCTGTTAGATAAACCACTAACAAATTTTTAAAAATATGTAAAATGTTCGCATTTGGCTTGTATGTTCTTGGAAAACTTATGTCGTCGTCTGTCCCCGTCCCCCGTCAGTGACTTGGATGGAGCACTGGCATAGCACATTCGTAAAAATTATGAAGCCATGAGCTGGAAACCTCAGTTCAAATCTCAACCACAAACATACTGGGTAGCTTTAAGCAAGCCACTGCCCCCTCACCTTAATAATATGGTGATCATTACATTGGTCTACTATTCAAAGTTGTGGTAAAGCTTACAGAGTGTGTGTGAAGCGAAGCTGCCATATACAAAGTTAGATATTGCTCATCTAAAATAGTTCTGTCTGCTTCAACTGGTAGTCGTTCTCCTACGGCTCCCTGAGCGTACATCTCTGCTCCCTGAGTTTCTTTCAGGTAGAGATGGGGACTGAATTTGGAACCTTCTGTATGCAAAGCATGGGCTCTACTCAGCTGTAGCTGAGAGACAGAGTGACTGGCCAAACACCACCCCATGTTCTTCATGTTTAAACCCAGATCTTTCTAATCCATGTCTAACATCCTATGGTCCACACCAGGGGTGTTGAACCTCTTCCAGCCCGAGAACTGAATTCCATTTTGGAGAAGCTCTCAGAGGGCCACATTCCAGTGTTGGGCAGGCTGAAGGCAAAAGGGGTGTGGCCAAAAATACAAGCATATTTTAGCTTAAGGCTCTTACTGCCAGTAACTCAGTCGCAGGGGAGGTATTTCAACCTTTTAAAATGGGGGTTGGGGTTGGGGATGCACAAAAGCCAGGAAACCACCAAACGATTGGTGGTTGAGGGAAAGGGGCATGGTCATCTGAGATCTGGCCGCCAGGCCTGAGGTTCTGCAGCCCTGGACTACACCATACTGACTCTCACACTAGGAGCAGGATCTTTTGACAACTTGGATTGGGCTGCTGTCTTCATCTTTCTTCCCTGCCTCCTTTCCCTTTCACTGCTGCCATGTGGTCTTCATGTAAGGGAGCATTCTTTCCTGCATTGTCCTAGCTCTTGCCTCCCAGTACCATCAGCACACTATTGCTGCAGCTGTGACATCCTTTCAGTGAGGTTGCAGTGAAGATGGTCCTGCCACCTAGTGTCTATGTTTAATCTAGGGAGGCACCAACAAACCAACTGACCATTCTGGACACCTGGACCCACCAATGTTGACTGTTCTTTTCCCCCTCAATGAGCCAGAAAGCATGTGGCAGTTGAGTCCAGGAAGGTAGAAAGAAGGTGGGAGCAAGTCCAGCTACCCTAAGATCCTCCAGTCTTGAACATAAGAAGAGTCATGCAGGATCAGACCAAAGGTACATCTAGTCCAGCATTCTGTTCATACAGTGGGCAATCAGCTGCCCATGGGAAACCCACAAGCAGGACATGGGTGCAACAGCACCTTCCTGCCCAAGTTCCTCAGCAACTGGTATACATTAGGCATACTGCCTCTGATACTGGAGGTAACATATAGCCATCAGGACTAGTAGCCACTGATAGCCTTATCTTCCATGAATTTGTCTAATTCCCTTTTAAACCCATCCACATTGGTGGCCATCATTACATCTTGTTGAATTCCATAGTTTAACTATGTGCTGTGTGAAGAAGTACTTCCTTTTATCTGTCCTGAATCTCCCACCAATCAGCTTCATAGGATGATCCAGGGTTCTAGTATTATGAGAGAGGGAGAAAACTCTCTCCCTATCCACTTTCTCCACACCATGCATAATATTGTACACCTCTATCATGTCTCCCTGTACTCACCTCTTTTCTAAGCTAATAAACAATGCCAGATGTTGTAATCTTTCCTCGTAGGGGAGTTGCTGTAGCTCCTTGATCATTTTAGTTGCCCTTTTCTGAACTTTTTCCAGCTCTACAATATCCTTTTTTAGGTGTGGTGATCAGAACTGTACACAGTATTCTAAGTGTGGTCACACCATAGATTTGTATAAGGGGAGTATGATCTTGGCAGTTTTATTTTCAATTCTTTTCCTAATTATGCCCAGCATGGAATTTGCATTTTTCCCAGCTGCCACATGCTGGGTTGACATTTTAATTGAGTTGTCCACTACAACCCCAAGATCTCATTCTTGGTGAGTCACTGCTAGCTCAGATCCAATCAGCTTATACTTGAAGTTGGGATTTTTTTGGCCACTTCACTGCTCGCTCTGGGTCATTTATGAATAAGTTGAAAAGAATTGGTCCCAATACAGATCCTGTGGGACCCCACCATGTGTGTTAGAAGATCAGCAATTTCATATCTGAGTCAAGAACTCTAGGATAGATACTATCTGGGTCCAGTGATTTTTTAACTTGCAATCTGTCAATAAGGTTGAGAACTTTGTCTTTTGTCACCGTTTGCCTCAATTCCTCAAACTCCCTTTCTGAAAACATCAGTTCAGGCACAGGTATTTTTTCTATATCTTCCACAGTGAAGACAGATGAAAAGAATTCATTCACCTTCTCTGCACTCTTCTTATCCTCCTTTAGTACTCCTTTAACGCCATTGTCATCCAACGCTCTAACTGCCTCCCTAGCTGGTTTCCTGCTTGTGATATATTTAAAGAATTCTTTATTGTTCACCTTGATGTTGTTAGTGATATGCTCCTCAAAATTATTTTTTTGCATCTCATCTGCTTGCATCTCCTTTGTGCAAAGTTGTGCTCCTTTTTGCTTTCATCATTTGAGCAAAACTTCCATTTTCTGAAGGAAGCCTTCTTTTCCTGAATAGCTTCCTTGACCTTGCTCGTTAACCATTCTAGTGACCTATTGGACTTGATGCTACCTTTCCTAACCTGTGGTAGACATTCTAGCTGAGCTTCAAGTATTGTGGTTTTGAATAACCTCCAAGCATGTTGAAGGGATTTAACCCTCCTGAGTCCGCTTTTCAATTTTCTCTTTACCAGGTCTCTCATTTTAGAGAAGCTTCCTGTTTTGAAGTCAAATGTGACTGTGTTGGACTTCCTTGGCAATTTCCTACTTAAATATATATTAAATCTGACAGCACTGTGGTCAGTGTTTCCAATTGGTTCAACAACCTTTACATCTCATACTTGGTCCTGGGCAACACCACTTAGGATTAAGTCCAGGGTTGCCTCCCCCCTGGTCGGTTCCATGACCAACTGTTCTAGGGCACAGTTGTTTAGGGCATCAAGAAATTTAGCCTCTTTGTCATGATTGTAACATGCATTTATCCAGTCAATGTGGGGGTAATTGAGGTCACCCATTATTACAACACTTCCTCTTTTGGAGGCCTCCATGATTTTGTTTTCCATCTCAAGATCACCTTGAGTGTTCTGATCTGGGGGATGATAGCATGCTCCTAGTACTAAATTAGTTTTGGAGCCCAGTATTGTCACCCACAGTGATTCTGTGGAAGAGTCTGCCCCTTTTAGGTTTTCTAGTCTGCTCTCTTTGATGTACAGAGAAACACCTCCTCCTGTATGCCCTCCCCTTTCCTTCCTATACAGTTTATATCCAGAGATGACTGTATCCCACTGGTTCTCTCCATTCCACCAGGTTTCCATAAGCCCACTATATCTAGGTTCTCCTTTAAAACCAGGCACTCTACCTGTCCATCTTGGCTTGGAGGCTTCTAGCATTTGCATAGAAACACCTATACAGAGTGTCCCTCACCAGACGTCTCTGGCGTGTGCATCTTCTGCTATGGCTGACTATCATGTTTCACCATATGCTCATGGCCTATTGCCTCCCCTTCTTCATTTGGCAATTGGAAATATTTTCATCTTCATCGCCTAAGGATGCTTCCCAACTCCTGTTGGCTTTTACCCAGGGTTCGGTTTAAAAGCTGCTCTGCCACCTTTTTTTATGTTTAGCAACAGTTGACAAAAACTGGGTCAAATGCCTTTAGTATATATAGATGCTCAGTGATACATATTTTCATGCACTTTTATGGCCTCAGTTCAGGATTTCACTTACCAAGAAAGCAAGCTGAAGGAAAGCATGGCAGAAAATGATGTTTGTCAGTATGTCATGTCTACTTTTGAGATGACAGTACAATGCACATCCATCGTATTATTAAATTTAAATATCCACATTTGTGTCATAGCTGTTTCTCACATACAAGCCGCATTAACTATATTCATACCAGGCAACAGAGGCAAAAAAAAAACATTCTTGGTGTCACATATGAAAGTGTTCCAAGTGTGTAAATAAAGTGCTGTTCATTCCAGCAGTGCCACGGCTGATTCATATAATGGGCATTAGGCACATGGCTTGGATTCAAAGGCACTCACTGGAAAGTGGTTATAAGAGCCTTCATCCTTTTGCTTCAGCTGTAGGCAAAACAAGAGCAGCTGCCACCTTGAATTGATCACATTTATTCAATATTCTTTTAAATAAGCAAGAATTTTGAAGCACATAAGCAATCAAATAGAGCCACAAAAAACACACATGTATAAATAAGATGCACTATGAGAAATACACAATATTGAAACAAAAATAATACTGTACATTAACAACATTTGAGAGACAAACTGTTCAAATTATAAGTTTTGTTTACTCACACTATAAAAAACTTGACTTTTTAAAGAAAAATATAGTTCCAATATAAAGGCCTGATCCTGAACACTGTGAAATCAATGGAAATTATGCTATCTGCTCACTTCAAAGGCAGTAGGATTACCCCCTTTGTTTGCCTTAATAGGCACTTCAATTATATATCTTTTTTATTTATTTTTACAAAGCTTACCTTGGATACTATTACAAAAATGACAAACATCAACTCAAGAGTATGTTTCAGCAAGTTTCAGGAACATAATGCAGAAACAGGTTAGTTATCCATGCACAAAAGAGGGAGAAAGCTAATTCATTCAGTTTCAGAATAATAATTTTTACTAGATTCCTTTTCACAAACACAAACATTTCAGACTTCATTTTTCAGTAATGGATATATCAAGTTTTACATTTTTCCTAAGTCTACTGAGAATGCTGGCACTGTTATGTTGAAGATAAACTTGTCATTGCTTAAGATATCATATTGTCTGTCTGTAACAACCACAGAGGTTCATTATTGGAGTTTGGTAAAAGCACACACTATTGTTAAAATTAGAGTTTCTAAAGCTGAAAGTACACTAAAAGGTAAATCATGAACTTCACAAATTCAGGTTTTAAAATATTTTCCCCAAACTAAAAGCTGCAGAAAACTTGTTCTTAAATAATCTACAGAAAATTCTGGAGCAGCTAAACATTTTAAATTTCTTACACTTTCTTCATCTTAAAAATATTTGAATTAATTCAGTAGCCCATCCTTTTGAAAAATAATCCCCCCAAAAAACCACCTGAAGTAGATTACAAATCTTTTGTTTTAATCAGTGTGACCAAAGGTTTGTCGTCAGGACTGTAATCTTCATAAGCAATTGGAGTTGCATCATACATTGCAGGTCGAGATTTCTTTCCAAACCTAAACCCAAAAAAATGAAGGGAGAAAAAAATAGAGTGGAATTACAGACTGATAACACATATGTTAATTTTAGTAATCCACACACGCATTGTTATGTCAAATATACTTTCAAACTTCACTTGCAAAGTCTGTTTTAGTGCTAAGAATTTTCAAAAAGATTCAGCTTACTTTTAGGTGAACTAGAATACTGCAAGCTTATATAATTAGCAGAATAACCACATGATAATCCCCACCACCACCACAGTATTGCTGACTACAGGTAGAAGGTAGCTGAATGTCTGAATGTCCCTCCTTGAAAAACACTCCCTATACATACAAAACTGAAGAGGGAGTGTTTCAAGGGAAAGGTTCCAATTTAGCCTTCTTTCTGGCAGGATATATTCCTATGGGCAGAAAGTTCTCTTTTTTGCGGAGGAGCATTCAGATACATAATTCCCTAACTACAACCTGATGTGGTACAACCCAGAAATGGATCTGCCAATAGGATACTGCTGACGATATAAACTGACCCAAGGGAAAAAGCCAGGAAAAATGTAAACTTGTGAACAATACAGACCAAAGTACCCCAGGCTCCTACACTGCAAATATGGCTAATCATTTCTATATTGATTTGTCTGAGCTAATCCACTGATTTAATTAGTCAAGCAGAGAAGTAGTAATATGCAGGTTTTGGTCCATCACTACACCCTTTCCTCCCAAGAAGAGTGATCACTAGAAGACAGTCATCAAATAACTAATCTGCTGATGGATGGGGGAAGGAATTAAATACAACCTGTATTAAATACACGGGTTAGAACTGCATCCTCAGCCTACCAGGTGGTGGTGAGGGCAGCAAAAAAGAATTTCTATGCTGCCTTCATTGCGTCTGCAGAGTGTTGCCCCAGGAGGCTGTTCCAAGTGGTCCGGAGTCTGGTCGGTCCAGTCGCTCTGGACCTGATGGAACAGTCTAAAGCCTCCTGTGAGGCTTTAGCAAAGCACTTGGCAGATAAAATTGATCGGATTAGGAGTGGAATTTCATGCGTCGTGGACACAGGGAGTGAGCGGGAGGAGGACAATGGCAGACCGGTTTTGTGGGATCAGTTCCAGCTTCTTCCTTCTGATGAAGTGGACAAGGTGCTTTCATCTGTGAGGCCGACCACCTGCTTGCTGGATCCTTGCCCGCCCTGGCTCATTATGAGCTGCAGGGAGAGACTGGGTGAGGGGATCAGGGCAGTGGTTAATGCCTCCCTCGAGGAGGGAGTGATGCCACCAGCCCTCAAGGAGGCAGCAATAAGACCGCTCCTAAAGAAGCCCTCCTTGGATCCCCAGGATCTAAACAACTTTCACCCAGTCTCCAGTTTGCCATTTCTGGGCAAGGTGATTGAGCAGGTGATGGGGGCTCAGTTGAAGGCACACTTGGATGAAGCCGATTACTTAGATCCATGCCAGTCGGGCTTCAGGCCTGGATATGGGACGGAGACGGCCTTGGTCGCCTTGGTGGATGATATGAGTAGGGCTTGGGATAGGGGCGAATGCTCCTTTCTAGTCCTCCTCGATCTCTCAGTGGCTTTTGATAGTGTTGGCCACGGTATCCTCCTGACCGCCTGGAGGGGTTGGGTGTGGGAGGCACTGTATTACAGTGGTTCTGGTCCTTCCTCTCTGGAAGGTACCAGAGGGTAGTTCTTGGGGAGGAGGCTTCGGACCCTCGGCCGCTCACTTGTGGGGTGCCGCAGGGTTCCATCCTCTCCCCTATGTTATTTAACATCCACCTGAAGCCGCTGGGAGCTATCATCAGGAGGTTTGGGGTGCACTGTCATCAGTATGCGGATGACACACAGCTCTACCTCTCTTTCAAGTCCTCACCGAGGTTGGCCGTTGAGACCCTGTCCAAGTGCCTGGAGTCAGTGGGTGGCTGGATGGGAAGGAACATGCTGAAGCTGAACCCCGACAAGACCGAGGTACTTCTGGTGGGGGACAAGGGGAGGTTAGGGGATGTTGACCTGCTGCTGAATGGGGTACATCTACCCCTGAAGGACCAGGTCCGCAGCTTGGGGGTCATTCTAGACTCCCAGCTGTCCATGGAGGCTCAGGTGTCAGCTGTGAGCCAGGGCGGTGCTGTATCAACTCCATCCGATACGGCAGCTGCACCCCTACCTTCCTAATCATCTGCTCCCATCGGTGGTTCATGTCTTGGTCTCCTCTCACCTAGACTACTGTAATGCGCTCTACATGGGGTTACCCTGAAAGACGGTTCGGAAGCTACAGCTGGTACAAAACATGGCGGCTCGCCTGGTTAAGGGCAGCCACTGGCGGGATCATATCACTGCAGTGCTCAAGGAGCTGCACTGGCTACCAGTTGCTTGCCGAGCCAAATTCAAGGTGTTGGTTTTGACCTTTAAAACCCTATACGGCTCCGGTCCAGTCTATCTCAAGGAGCGTCTCCAGCAACACCAAGTAGGCCGCTCAACAAGATCTGCCACAGACGGCCTTCTCCTTGTCCCTTCAGCCAGAGCGGCTATACTGGTGGGGACTAGGAAGAGGGCCTTTTCTGTGGCGGCCCCCATACTGTGGAACTCTCTCCCTAGTGACCTCCGCCATGCCCCTCTCTGCTGAGCTTCCGCCGCTCACTAAAAACATGGCTATTCAGGCGGGAATATGGTGTGGGTTAAGATTTTAAAAATTTATACTGTTTTAACTGTATTTTATATTTTATCATGTTGTACATCGCCCAGAGTGGCCGGTTTGTCGGCGAGATGGGCGATTCATAAATACAACAAATAAATAAATAAATAACCTGAAAGGGTTTCTGCGATTATTTATTGGTGGCAACAGGTTTACAAAGCACTGCTACTTAGATTCAGTCTTGCATCATCTACATTTTTTAAATTAAGAATTCGTGTGGTCTACTAATGTGTGTTACATTTACAAAGCAAATAGGTATGTTCAGGATTTTTAAAAAGGCATATACTGATCTGTGTTATGTGGTCTTGATTATGCACTCTTGCAAGAACATAACTTCCTTTCAAAGTGCTCAGGGGCAATTTCCATGATGTGTGCCCCCCCCCTCCCAAGCAAGTGCTAGATATTGGCCAGTTATCCACTGGCGGATTGAAAAGTCTACCTTTGCCCCACCCTTGCCAAAGGAAAGGGAATCCCATTCTGGAATGCATGTAGGTTCTTCTATAAAGGCTTTATTTCCCTATTGGGGAAGAGAGTAGATACTTTTGTCTGAAAACAATATGGAAAGAACACTATGCCTCAATCTTCACAGAAAAATGAATGGGCTGATGAACCATGGCTACAACACTTTTGTCTCCTTTGGTGGGGATGAGAAAAATGTTCATAGGAAAAAGCATGTCATCAACATGCAGTTTCAGAACAGCAAGCAGCATGACAGAGCAGTTTCTATCTGACAGGTGGAGATAAAAGCTACTCTTCTCCTCTGCCTAGCTGTTCAGCCATGAAGAAAGGGGGGAGGGGGGGAGAGACTGTGTCAGAGGAAGAGCCCTGTTCAATATGAACTGAACTGTCGTAAATTTACCAGAAGCGCTGATAATATTTCTCTAATATCTACTATTATTTTTTTGTGCAAGGCCAGATTTAATTAAAGGGCAAATACAATCACATGCTGATAAGTTGGCATTTCAAGACAGACTAAGCCAAATACTTTTGTACATTAAAACCAAACAGAAATGAATGGACCATTTGTGTCTCAGGTGCAGTGTTCCATGGGGCTATAAAAACAGACCAGACAAAATTAGTTCTAGGTTGCCTGAAACGGTAGTGCAAACCTCAGCTTTCTTACCACCACAATAGTCTGACTACTTTCGTAGATGGTTTTGAGGACCCACTTCACTAGGATGCAGTCGTGACATGTTTTGCTAGACTTGGGTATTTCCCCCCCTCCACGTATCCTGGGTGTGCAGGTAATCGTTCTGTGAAGGTCAGGTCACGTATATCCCTGACTTGCACAGGCTGTGAAAAGAGCACCCTACACCTGCCAGTACATTACAAGTCTGGAAAAAGCTTTGAGTTGGTAGGAATACAGTGATCAACTAGGGTGCGTGCGATCCTATCCATGTTTAGACAGAAAAAAAGTCCTGCAGGTAGAGGGGGGGGAAATACCCAAGTCTAGCAAAACATGTCACGACTGCATCCTAGTGAAGTGGGTCCTCAAAACCATCTACGAAAGTACTGCAATGCCCAGTATTCCCCAGACAGCCATGATGGCTGGGGAATGCTGGCTAGGGAATGCTAGGAGTGGTAAGATTTTTTTTCTGGCTAGACATGGATAGGATTACACCCTCAAGCTCTGAAGGTAGCTCCCACTTATAACCCGTAGTTTGAATTAAGATCTTCTTTGCCTGCATGGCCGAAAATGCTTCGCAGAGAACAGAGTAATTATTTCCTTTAAAAGTCACTTGGACCTATTAAGGAGAAATAATTAATGCAATAAAACCTACCTGGCTTTCACTAGTAATTTAAAAAACACACACACAAAAGATGTTTTTCAGTGCCTAATATATAGATGGAAGAATATATCTGAAACTAGAAATTACAGGCACTGGCACAATGGAGGAAAATGATGGACAAACAACAGTGCAGTGTCAAAACAAGACATAGATTGTTTAGGAGTGTGGCATCTCTTGCTGATTTCAATGGGAATTTCAAAATGAAAGGAGAGCAGGTCCTCTTCAAAAGTTACCAGTGATTTTGGATACTCACTCCATAGCACCTTACATTAGGGAACTGATTTAGGGGAAATGCAAATTGTATGGTCTCAAAAATCTGGCCATTTTATAATACAAGCTGAGTATACCAAACCTGAAGGCTAAGCAGGATCTAGTGCTCTATTTTTCTGATGCAGCTGAAGATCCAAACCCAAAGAGCAAGGTGAGGTTGTTCCTCCCAATGCAAGTTATTTTTAAGTTATTTAGTATTTTTATAGCACCATATAAAAATACTAAAAAGCCACAGAATTGCCCCCCAAAAAGGAAGAAGAAAACAAAAGAAAAGAAAAAAGAAAAGAAAAGAAGTAATCCTAATGATTTGATCCTGTGCGGATACAGAGACTCACAGGGTTGAATGGTAGGGGTCCCTTATCATAGGGAAACTTTAAAAAAAAAGGGGGGGGAGAAACAAACAATACTGTATTTATTATGATAAGGGCCAAAGCTGCAGTCATGGGGTCATTGCATCAAATATTGGAAAAAACATCCTACTGCCATAAATAGTATAATGTGACATAATACGGTGATATGCAGGGTAAGATTACATTCTCATTGCCATTGTATGTATCTAGGGTAAATCCCTTGCTATCACTGAACCTGTTTTTATATAATTTAAATATTGTGGTCCACACACAGTGATGCATGTTAATGTTGAAAAAAGCATTGAGTTGTGATTTTGTGTCTGTACAGGGATGTGGAATGCACGTTGTGAAGCCTAGTGTCCATATGAACATCAAATGATGCAGCAAATTTAGGTCAAGGAAATGAGACAAAGAAAAAGGTTACCATAAATCCACCCTCTCCCTTCCCCGGATTCGGGTCTGATGAAAACCGGAGCCCCCAACAGCCATATATGAATCTGCCTGCTCTCCAAAACCGTCTTGCAAGGTTCTCCCGCACATCTCTTTACCTTCCGAGATTTGTTTGGTGGGGATGCAGGGGAGGGCCTTTTCTGCTCTGGCACCCAGAATGTGGAGCTCCCTGCCCCATGCAGGTTGCTTTCCTCAAACTTTACCAATGTTCTGCCACTGTCTGAACACATTTCTTTCCCAGAAAGCTTTTAATTCATCTCCTCCATAGAATCTTTTTTGTTTTCAATCCCAGCCTTTTCTATTGTTAACTTTAATTTTTAACAGCTGCATTTATTTATGTATTTCCATTGTGGAGAAAAGGAACTTCAAAGGGAGATTAGAGTGGGAGACTGCTGAATTAGAATTCATCAACAGGTTTAATTCTGTCGCCAGAGGCTTGAATCAGAATATGGATTTTTATCACACTGCATGTGTTAATTGGCTTACCTACCTTGTTATCAACAACACCTGCACTGTCAGTGACCACCGTTAATAATGTAATTGTCACTCTCAGTACTTTCTGCTTTGAATTTCCTTCTGACCTTACAATTCTTCCCACCACCACCACCACCACCACATGTAAAGTGTAAGAACCCTGAACTCTCTATAATACTCCATCTGATGAACTGGACTATAGTCCATGAAAGCTTATGCCAAAATACATTTGTTAGTCTTTAAGGTGCCACGAGACCCTTCACTGTTTTTGCTGCAATAGATTAATATGGCTACCTGCTGGAGAAAATATATATTTATGGATTTGTTGTATTTTTTACTTAAATGTTTTGCTTTTATTTGATTTTATTGTAAGCCAGAGAGAAGGGGGGAACAAAGATGGGAGAGAGAGAGGAAGAGGGAATTTCAAAGAATAGAAACATCATAAGATCCAGCCTTGACTGTCCTGCAGCTCATGTAATTTGGCTCTCAGACTGCAGGTGAAGGGTCACACGATAGAAAAACTCATCTATACCAATATATATTAAAAATGCACAGAGGTCAGGGAGCAGGGTTCTAGCCTAGCTTTCTCCCTGACATGTTTGCTTTCTATATGTCGGATGATGATGATGATGATGATGATGATGATGATGATGATGACGACCATCACCATCACCATCACCATCACCATCACCTTTATTTATAACCCACCTTTTCCCAATACTGGGACTCAGTATTGATGATGATTTTAGTGCAGAAGCATTCCATCATGCGAGCTCTCACCTACAGTCTGAAGAGGTCTAGCTGAAGCATAGATTTACCATCTAATCTGATGTTTATGGGAACTAGGCATATATTTCCCCCTTTATTCCCAAACAAACCTGGCATGCCGGATAGAGGCAATGGCACTACTGAATTCACTGTCAATGCTCCTGCAGTTGTAGAATTCCTCGTATGCTGGCCTAGATGAACCCTGATATTCAATACGGCTGATGCGACAGATGCCAACAATTAGGATGATCAACATCAGGACAAATGCTACGCACAGGGCTCCAATAATGATGTAGAGCGAATGTCGTGGCATGTTCGTCAGGCTCTCTGCCATGTGCCCAGACTTCCACTGTAGATCTGGAAGCAACAACAACAACAAAAATCAATACTGATTAATAGCACTCCTACCTGCTTATAGCACAGAGTGAGCATTCTGCTTCACTCATTTATAATGCTTCTGTTCATCCTTTCGATGGAGCTGCAATCTGCATGAGGGTCAAGAAAGCTAGAAAGAATGGAACTATTACACAAGAGATATACTGGTCTAGTTTGTCTACCATTTAAATCAGGGGTGGGCAACTTGTAGTGCAAAAGATCTGGAGGACCACAACTCCCATCAGCCTTAACCAGCATAGCTAGTGGTGAGGGATGATGGAAGTTGTAGGCCAAAATATCTGGAGGGCCACAAGTTGCCCACCTCTGATTTTAAATACTCGTTTGGGTCAGATCACTCTTGGTTGTTCCTAAAAGAGGGGACATAGAATGGGTGAAGTAAAAGCAATGTCTTTCTTCACTTTTTCCATACCACCAAGGCAGTATCTGGTCCTCCCCTTGTTCTGCTCACACTTACCTCTTTGGCCCTGATCCAGAGCTTTGTTATTACATCCCAGTGAGCCTGACATGCACACCCTCACTACTTGTGTGTTTTAGAAGCAGGGGGACATATTAAGCACAAAACATGGCAAAGCATTTCGAACCCACTGTGAGTGGTGGAGGACACAAGCTCCAAACACCGAAGGAAAATTGTTCAGAAAACTGTGTGGCAACTAAATAAATGGGGGTTTTCAGTGGAAAAACTACTGGAAAAGTTTAAGATAGTTTCTATACTTTTAAATTTTGCCAACGATACAAGTTTCAGCCTACTGCCTTTCAACGGTTACTATGTTACCATTAGACATGGCATCAATTATTTTCCCCTGGGGCCCCCAGCACCACGTATCATCATGATAGTCTTCTTTCTTAATACTAGAAAGTGTAACAATTTTATTTTATTAATGGTTATTTTAATGCTTTTTGCTGCTGTTTTCAAAAGAGTACCTTTCAAACATTCTACCATCATTAGTCAAAACATTCCGTAGGGTAGTATGCAATGCTGTCTTAATGCTAGCACGAATGACAATGTTGGAAATGGAATACTACCCATACATTCTTGTTTCTCTGCTTTGTTAGTTGGGAATGATCGGACTGACCATTCGATTTGGAGGAGCAGTCTGCCCTGACAAACCAACAATGAACACTCTGTTGTCTACCAGCTGCACCTGTGCCTGCATTTGATTGGTTGTTGCTGAAAATTACTGAAGCTGGCTACCTGTTGGGAGCTAACCATGCATGTGGTAGAGCACCTGTGTTTCCTAGACAGTCAGTTCAGAACTTACATTTGCTAAACAATGAAAGCTGGATTCTGTGGAACCTCATGAGAAACTCACTGTAAGGGGCTATAAGCACATTCATGATTGTGATCTGCACCTACATCCATGCGTGCCAGTTGGTTTACCTGCACACAGCAGCACTTGGGGCCAACCTACACACATAGAAGTTGGCTCTCCAGATCTGTCCTCCACCCACCCCACTTGTAGTGAGGTTCTCTGCAGGTTTTGCTTATGTGTCTGGAAGCTACTTGGCATTTTCAGGATGAAAGCATGTGAATAATGATTCCATCCTTCCCTACCCTAGAAATGGGCTTCACAAATCAAGGTATTCTGTGCTAACATCGGAGCTATTAATTCCTCCTCAAAGCCATTGGGAGTGCAACTAACTTCCAGTTGTTACTGGCACCCTAGCGATGGTTGCTGGCCTTCCCAGCCAATGCTAGCTTTTGCTTTCAGGTCCTACAAGGTGATGAGTACCTTTCCTTAAACCTTTGAGGGGCAGACATGGTTCTCTTAGACAAGTATAAACTGAGTTACATTTTGCACTCATATCACCTGTTCTTTCTTATGTGTCAAGAATGAAGGTGCTAGGAGAGATTCCCTTTTGTGCTATAATTTCAACCATTGTTGTAACTTGCACCTATAACCAAGCTCTTGATGGCTTTAGAATTCTGGATTCAAACTGGGATTCTGAAATATTTGCTATCATGTCACGTCATCTCCAGTAGGTAATAAAAGCATATGGTTTCAGCAATCCTATTCCTTTCATATAAAGCCATTAAATTACATAATAATATCATTATAATGCCAAGGCACTGCATAGAATGCATTTCTAAAGGGATTATTGCATGTCTCAGGATATTAAATCCATCTGCCAGCCAGCCTATTGTCTACCACCTAAAGAAGCTGTCACTCACACCTGGATTACTTCCTCAATTAAGTAGATATGCCTATTTTAAGCATTACTGTTTTTCCCTGTGAGCAGGCCTCACAGACTTTATGTCTTCATTTTATTTAGATATTCAGTATTCTGCCCTTCAATAAAAAAAATATTATCAGAGTGGTTCAAATACAGATAAAAATAATGGCTAGGATCTTAAGATAAGACTGCAATCCTATACACTCTTACCTGGGAGTAAATCCTATTGAACTCAATGAGGCCTATTCCTAAGTAGACATGCACAGGATTGTGATATTAAGGAAGTTTGTGGAAGGAAGGATTCCTCTGCTCTCCTCTCCCTGAAGCTACCTGTGATTCCCCAAAAGGGTCAGGGAGCTCTCCTGAACAGTGTGGGATGGAGCAAGTGGCTGCTGGGGGGGAGGAGGGGCCTGGGAAACTTTCCTTCCGTGAATTTCTATAAGTTAACAAACCAATATAATTCAAAGTTCACAACAATAAAAAAAAAAAGCAAGAAAGATATCACTAAGGCTAATATGAATGTGACTTTTATCATGTAGAGGAAACTGGAAACAATGTCTATGTCATGATAATGCACATCATCCGTCATAAAGAATGCACAGCAGCTGTCATGATGTGATAGAGGTCTCCATGCCAGGTTGAACATGATGTGATAGAGGTTTCCGTGCCAGGTTGAAGAATCAAAAGATACCTGGTGTTGTACATTAGAGTGGCTAGCATCAGCCAACATCAGAAACAGGTAGCTCTGCCCCTGGCTTGGAAAATCTCTACACCAACAGAAGGATGATGTTACATGGGAAGGCCATTTCCCATCACGGGAAGGCAATTTTGACCTTGGTGTGATGGAGGCAAGATGTCGACCGGCTTCCTGTTCTTTGGTGAAAATCTCTCTAGAAGGCCCTGCATCCCCAATTAAAAACCCTTGGTTCATAAGAGATAAGATATCTGTAAAGATCAGCAGCTGCACCTAGCTATATAAAGCTAGTGGCAGGGGGAGTAGTTGCTCCCTCTTTCAATATGTCAGATACAAAATGGCTTTCTAAGCAATGACTTCACAACTGCAGCACTGTTTTATCTTTATTGGTTTACTGATGAGCCAGTTAAGGTCAATTCACTAACAAGCTACCAAGAAACCCTAGAGCCTCCATTCAGAATGTCCTACAATGCAAATAATGTAAACCATAAACTCTAGTACAAATGCAAACGGAGGATACATCTGAACCAAAATCAGCCAACATTTCTCATAACTTTTTGATCTACATGAAGTAGAGGCCAATCCAAGGCTACTAAATAAACTGGCCATGGAATGAAATAATGAGTCATCATTACCAATGTGTTTCTAGTCAGTAGTTCCTGGAAGGTCAGAGTAAATTACATTAGGTAGATCACTTCAACATTTGCATGATTCTTGCACACTTTCTTTGAAGTATCTGCTACTTGCCATCATTCAAAAGAGGATACTGCACTAAACAGGTGATGAATATAATTCAGTAGGGCAGTTCTTAGTATTGGGTCTAGAAGAGTCTTCAGGGAGCTTAAGCTGTGTACAGTGGCTCTATTGCACTCTATCTTTGCCTTTCTTAGGTAATGATCCATAAGCTTAGCATTTATAATAAATACACAAATACTTACGTATTTCACAGTTTGCTCCAACCCATCCACGTGGACAATGGCAGGTATACCCATTGGGTTGGTCTATGCACATTCCACCATGATGACAGGGGTTACTCTCACAGTCATTTATGTTGATGTCACACTCTTCACCTGAAAACAAAAAGGAAAGACAGTTCTGTGTTGCAGATGTAGAAGCAAAATGGCATGCCTTATCCCTTTCTATTTCAGTCATATTACCTATGATACAGCACAGTACGTGCTCCTTGTAAGGAGCAATTTACATTTTTCTGCAAGCAGCTCTTACTGCTACCACGTTCCCATCATGTTACTTGTTATTAAGACAATGGAACAAGATCTCCCCAGGGTTGCACAGGAGTGAGCAGTATTTAAACAGCAATCAAAACACAGACGGATGCAGGGCAGCATAGCTAAGCAATCAAACTTCAGCAAGAAGTAGCTCAAATATACAGTAGAATTAGAGCATTGCAGCTGCATCAAAAGTAGCCACTGTTTGCCCCATTGCAGGTGGAGACTAAATGAGAAGTGTTGCTGCAAAAAGGAATACTTCAGAGCAGGGATGGCGGGGCCAATTTTGGTCTCCAAACTAGTATTATCTGGCCTGATGGAGCTACCGAATTGTAATCAAAGCACAGCAAGTTTGTCAGTCCAGTTGGTCACTTTTCAGGAAATAAAAGGTTTCCCCAACGTTGTGCAAGACAGAGCTATTGCATACTGTAAAATGACATTTCTCTGTGGGTTTTGTAATGTGCCAGCCATGCCTGAATGCAAGGGCTCCATAACCCTTTCTGCAGCAAAAATACAATTCTAGGCCCCAGATTACTGCCTGGAGAATAAAGTGGCCCATAAAAACACCAAAGCTGGCAATCCCTGCTTCAGAGCATTCACACAGAAAAAGCCAAGAGGATAAAATGTTGTCAGTGACAGATTACTTGAGGCTCAGCTGCCATATTTAGCACCATTCCATTAGTATATTGACTCTCTCAACAGCTTTCCAATGGTGGTTTCCAAATGCAATCTTGTTTCAGACAGATATCGAATAAATAATGTTTTAACCGTTGTTTACCTTACTAAGCTCTTGTTAGCTATGCCTTTCACTTCTGAAAGCCACTGTATCAAATCAGTTCTAAGCAACATTAACAGCTCTTCAGACTGCCAAAGCTGCATCTAACAGCAATGTCCAAATTCATTATTGCAATTCATGGGCCAATTATTCTGAAAGGTTAAAATGGCCAGCATTAAGCCAATAGTACACACTTCGGAGGAGTGAGATAAATATGCCGAAACTCAACAAATATAAAAATTTATGAACAATATATATTTGCAGTGAGGACATCCTTTTCTGTACCAATCGGAACAGCTATTTTATATGTACGTTTTTACTACATCAGTAGTAGACAGGATTCCTTTTAAGAAAACCTTCACCTAAGGAGGCAGTCCTACGCATGTTTAGACAAAAAAAGGCCTACAACTCCCAGCATGCCCCAGCCAGCATGGGTCTAAACATGCATAAGATTGTGCCTGAAAATTATTTGGGCCAGATCTATTCTGACTACTGGCACAAACAGGCCTGTAGCTTATGCTGGCTCAGCTTGTCTGAGTGTGGAAAGCTAAGCAGGGTCAGGCCTGGTTATTACTTGGATGGGAGACCCCTCCTCTAGTTTCCTGCATTGAGCAGGGGGTTGGACTCGATGGCCTTGTAGGCTCCATCCAACTCTATGATCTATGAAATCTATGAAAGGGGGCTTCCAAACAGAGGGCTCTGAGCACTACTAGTAAAAAGGTGCTATGCAACTATTGCCTTTTTCCCTCCTTCACTAATTTTCTGTGGTAAGAAAAGGGATGGGAAAGCGGGGAAACATGGGAAGGTTCCAAATGGAAGATGACATCTAGATATACACCAGTAAAACTCCATGAACAAGTGTAGCGTAGTGGTGAGAGTGTTGCACTGGGACTCGGGAGATCTGGGTTCTAGTCCCCGCTCGGCATTAAACTCACTCGGTGACTTTGGGCCAGTCTTTGGGCCAGGGAAAGACAGAATAGCTGCACAGTGCCAATTCAACAAGGAAGTGGTTTATCTACTTTATTTTTTTTAAAATAATCTGCTTCACCCACTGTTAGCTTATGAAATTATAAATAAAAACATAATTCTAAAAGTAACAAAAACGACTCTTAAAAACCACAGCAAATCTAGCAGAAAAAGGAAAGGGAAAAAAAAAAGTACATTAAAACAGCAGGTAAAATGCCAACTCCTCCCATAGTTCAACCATCAGATACTTGCAAGAAAAGACATGCCCTTTTTGTGAAAAGTTAACAGAGAGGGTCACTGATAACCTTCTGAAGAAGGTTGAGGCCCTGGGGAGGTTCCTTGTGCCATTTTGGAAAAGGCCCTGTTGATCTTTGAGCTTCTCTAGAAAATTGTAGAAAATCTGAAGGTCTTTATAAACAGGGGGCTCATTAAGGGAGAGGCAGTTTCTAAAGGGCCAAATTGGATGTGACATCAGGAGATCTATGATTGGATCTGGTGTATTTTTGTTAATATGAAAGAGCTGCAGGACTATTAATCTGAAATAAAAATAATGGATTAATGTAGGATGGTGAGGACATTTCCATAAAGGACTAAAAAGAACTATTCCATTGAAAAGAGGTATAGGAAATTTGCTATTTTAAAATCATGCTTTGTGTGTATGCTTTTACTTCATCAGAAAAAGACAGGAAGACTTTTAAGAAAACTTACACCTAAAATGATTTTGGCCAAATTCTGACTACTGGCACCAGGTGTCAGAACTTAGATAGTGGAACAATAAATTATAAATAAAGGCAACAATAAATTATATTACACATTCCTAATCTGAACTGAGACAGCATGAAAGTGTGTTGTCAAGCTGCATAGTGGTTCTAAGCCATTGTAGTGTTCAGAATCACAGCATGGCATTTATTCCCAGTTACAGTACACTGTTATACATGTTCACGTTCTTCAATGATAGGAAGAGCATGTTGCCTGCAAAGGAGATACTTGCTGTGCACGTCATTTATGCTAAATGATAGATTAGCATAAAATCAGCTCACTTGCATTTCCTTCTCCTCCCCTCTTCTTCTGCATGGCCAGAAACAAGAGTTTAGATGCTTTTGGTTAAGCACAGCTTGTCGTGCCATCTGGACCCAGAATTGTAGTGAATCTTAACTCTGGTTAGTTTAAACAAGCTAGCTTTAGGAACTATGTTTTGAAGTTCGCTTGTTTGAAATTCACCATAGTTTATGTTAACCAGAGTTTGTTGGTCCAGACAATACAACAAACTGTGGTTAAGCAAAAGCGGAAGCCTCTGAACTCCATCTCCCAGCTGTGATGGAGCAGGGGGGGGGCAGGAGAGCATGTGACCCTGAGGTTCGTTCTTGCTTGTTCACAACATGCTAAACCAACTTTCCCCACCTGAATCCCTCTCCATGTGTTGGATTACAACACCCACCATGTCCAGACAGTGTGGCATCCCATCATCCCCCCGTCGGCACGGTTGCAGTCAAACACATCTGGAAGGCACCAGGTTGGGGAAGGCTGTGCTAAACTGTGGCACAATGTGACCTGCCTGTGAATGCTATGTAAGGAGAAAACAGTAGTGACTGGTGATATATATGCAGTCTTAACATTAAAATGGATACATTGCTAGACTGCAATATGTTTTCCCCCCTCGCCCCCTTCACCACAATTTTCTGTGTCTGTTTTAAACCCTGCAGAGACTGTTCTCAACATGCAACAGTTCAGAACTGCAATTTATTGTCTAGCCATACAATGCTGATTTCCTTTGCTTTTAGAGGGAGAACCTTTTTAAAAAGGAAGCCCCACGGAGGAGGGGACAGAGGTGGGGGCAGTAAACTGATGGGGAAATGTGGGGGTCTCTCTCATGGGAACAAAGGCTTAGATCGCAGTGTATGTGGCTCAGTTTAACATTAGTTTTAGTAAAAATATGGAACCATCTTTTTGTGCATCTATCAATCCACTGGCCTCGAAAGATGAATGTGGATAAAGGTAGTCAAGTTTATTTCATAGAATACCTTTCCCCTTTCCTCTACTTTGTACCATTTTTGTCAGAACTTGAATGAATTACCACTATTATTGTAACTGGGCATTCCTGTGGTGGAATAATACAAAGCGCAGGTAGGTGCAAATGAGCATGTTTGACATTTGCCTCGTTTTGTACATTCTGATAGACGATTATGCTATTATGTAATTTACAAATAACTTGCCTGTAAATCCAGGTGCGCAGATACATGTAGCATTTAGGCCTTCACTGTCACAAGTCCCACCATTCTGACAACTGATGTTAACACAAGGATCTTTCAATAATTCACAGTGCCTTCCTGAGAATAATAGGTGATAAAAGATGATGTTAACATGGATCATGCTTAAGGCTAGAGGGTGGGGGGGATCAGAATACATAGAATATCTCTGCTATACAAAGCCAGATTAGTGATCTTCAGGAAAAGGTCATACCGGTATATATTTTTCTCCCAGATACACCGTTGCAATCATAAGTTCTTGCTTGGAACTCAGTGAGACTGCAATAGGCTATAGCCAACAACAAGATAAATCTAGGGGTACTGTGTTAGATGTGACTGGCAACTTAAAATGAGAGGATCTGGCTCTTATATCTAAGAGGAGGTATACTAAAAATAGGGAAATTTCACTGGGGTCAAGTTATGTTTATCCTGCATCATCCTCCACCAACAAAGTCTTGAGTTACCGTACTTTGGAATTGAAGTGAATAGTGCCCAAATCTTTCATTGTTGCTGCTGCTAAATGCAAGGTAAACAAAACATCAGTCTGGATGAGGTTACTGAAGTTGCTTGTATCAGCAGGACCTAGATGTGGCATCTGTGCTAGTGCTCACACCCACATAGGCCCAGCTGGGTACAGGCAGTCCCCGGGTTAAGAATGCCCGACTTATGGACAACTCATATTTACGAATAGACTTCCAAGTTCCCCAACTCTACATTGTTTACGTAGAGTATAGCATAGTATACGTAATTTATGCAATTTGCGCAAATGCTATATACTACGCTATACTGTTCCAACGTACGTACAAACAAATGCGACGTAAATACATTCTTAAGAATGGAGCTCGCTCGTAACCTGGGGACTGCCTATACTCAGTGCAGCATCAGTTACAGAACATAAGAACACAAGAAGACCCATGCTGGAATCAGACCAAGGGCCCATATAGTCCAGCATTCTGTTCACACAGTGGCCCACCAGCTGCCCACGGGATCCCACAAGCAGTACATGAGTGCAACAGCACCCTCCCACCCACGTTCCCCAGAAACTGGTGTACATAGGCATACTGCCTCTGATACTGGAGGTAGTGTATAGCCAGTCAAGACTAGTAGCCAAGGACAAGAGGTGAAGTGGTGGTGGCCTGTACAGATAGGTTAGTTTATCAAAAATATTCAGTGCCCAATTCCTGTGTTGTAGAATGCACGATCCTGGGTTTTGGAAGCCTGAAATTCTGCAAAGAGTAACACATGAAGAGTAACACACTTCCCCATGCCTACTGCCCAGTTTTTAAAGTTTTTCTTCTTTTTAAGTGGGTAAAGGATATATGCATACACACATCTTATATGTATACCATTTACCATGTAGCTCAGGGATGTAGAACCTCAGGTCAGGGGGCCAAATCCAGCCCTGCTGGGGTTCCATTCTTGCCCTCTTGGAGTTCCCAGATGGCCACACCCCTTCTTCTGGCCCCGTCTCATTTCCCCCAACCACTGGTCATTGGGTGGCTTCCTGGCTTTTGTGCAGTTTTTTCCCCATTCCCAAAGGTTAAAATGCCTCTCCTAAGACTTCGTTACTGGTAGAATGAACTTTAAGCTAAAATATGCTGGTATTGTGGCCCCGCCCCCTTTTCCTTTGGCCCCGCCCACCACGGAGAGCTTCTCAGAAATGGAAATTCAGCCTTCAGGCTGAAAGAGGTTCAACCTCTTTGATGTAGCTCTTGAGGAAGAACAATGCTAATATTTCAAGGATATTTTCTTAGAGGGGGAGGGGGGAGGGGGAGGGGGAGGAATTGTCGTTGTTATTATTATTATTGTTGTTGTTGTTGTTGTTGTTAACAACAACAACAACAACAACAACAACAACAACAACAACAACAACTTTTCTTTGAATGGTATGTCATGCTTCTTCTACACATGCAACTAACTCACTCTCTCCATTTGGAATAAATCGCCTAGACCAGACACTGATTCTTGTCCAGTTTAGCCAATTTCAGCACTTCATTGACTTGACTGAAACTAGGCAAAGTGGATGCAATTGTGGGGGAAAGGCTTACACCTCTAAAGCAAGACAGTCATCAGTCTACCACTGCTAGCTCAGGCCTAATGCCATGGTAGTACTAAGAGATCAAAATCATAACCTGCATAGGACCAGATTCAACTACATGGGAAAGAGATGTCAGAAAAGTTATGCATCACCAGAGCAATCCTATCAATGGCTCCTCTGATGGCGACTGAGGAGCCATAGAATAGAGCTACGACCTCGGTGGGGAAGGAGGAATCGGAGCGGGGATCTTCCCCCCACTCCACTCCCACCCCTCCCAGCCACCAAGCCAGCTTCTCTTCTAAGGAAGAGGGTCATGTAGGGAGGAAAGTGGGTGCGATAGTGGGCAGGGAAGGGAGAGGAGAGGAGAAATGTGGAACCACTGGGTCCATATACTTCTGCACTGCCCGCCCCGCCCACAGCAAGGTAAGTCAGCTAGATGGGCTGAGAAATAACTGAAAATGCTTCTTAAGGTGGAACGTGAGGCGAACCTGCCTCCGTTGTTCCACCTGCCCTGCCTGGCTCTTGCCGGCAGGACTTGAGTGGGCAGAGGGCTTAGATCTTGGAGCCCTCTGTCTGAAGAGTGGCAGTCCATTAGGACTGCACTCTAAGTGTGTTATTCTCATACTACAAACCAGTTTCATGATTTCGTTTTTACTTTTGAGAAATTTCTATAATACAGGGGTAGGCAACCACTTTGGGCCCATGGGCAGATTTGCCCATTTGAGAAACTGTCCTAGGCACCACCACAATATGGCTGCCGTGGGAGAAGAGGCTAGTCACAAAGACAAGTAACCTGCCCAAAAGGCTGAGTACAAGGCAGAGGTGAGGTCTGAGCCCCAACACACTAAACAACTTCTTTGAACCCACAGTTTTCATCGCCAGCAGAAACCTATTTCACAGAATTCAAACCCTTTTTCCCCTCACCATCCTCTGCCAGCCAACTCATTTCCCTCCCTCCTATCTTTTTCTCTCTCACTCACTCTGCATCACCACACACACACACACACACACACATATACATGAGGTCCCTCCCTTCTCCTCACTGTAAGCACATGAAAAACCACACTCACTCTTCTTCACTCTCCCTCTTTCTTTCTCACACACATGCAACCTCCCATCCATTCAGACATACAAACACACAACCCTCTCCAACCCCACAGGTTGCTCCCAGCTGGTTTCCTGCTCCTCTCGCTATCTCCCTGCCCCAAGCTGGCTTCCTGCTGCCCTTCCTACCCTCCCCCAATGCTCTCCCTCCCCCCTCTGCCCGCTGCTCTCTTTAGCCCCTTAGCTTATCAGGCAGAAGTGACAGAAGCCCCCTTTTCTTTTTCTCTTTCTTTTTCTTGGTGGCTGGGCACACTGCGGAGGAAAGCACCGGCCTGGAGCCATCGTCATTTCCTAAGCATGTCTCTGAGTCCCACGTTTGCCCCAGAAGCATTTATGGGAAATGAAGATGGCAGCAGCCAGAGGCCTTCACTTTGCTTTGAAGTGATCCCAATTAATGGTAAGAAAACTTTGTTATAAAGAATAAGAATAAGAATAAGAATAAGAATAAGAATAAGAATAAGAATAAGAATAAGAAGAAGAAGAAGAAGAAGAAGAAGAAGAAGAAGAAGAAGAAGAAGAAGAAGAAGAAGAATTTTTTAAAAATCATGGGAGGGTAGGGCACCTCCGTGGGTGCCAAGAAAGGTGTCCAGGGGCACACTGGTGCCCACGGGCACCATGTTGCCTACTCCTGCTCTAATGTATGACAAAGCTTACATTATGCAGACGTATTTATTAGGTGGATTTCCAGAAAACTACACACCCACCTTTGTTAAAGCAACACATCTCTTACCTTCATATTCAGCAAGACATGCACAGTCATAGCTATTGACAAGGTCTCTGCAGGTAGCACCATTCTGACAAGGGGCTGAAAGGCATTCATTATATTCCTCCTCACAATAGAGTCCATGGTAACCTAAAATACACAGCGAAGAAAACGGAAGATGTTCCTGAGTGAATGGTAATAGCTTCACCATCATCACTGGTGCAGAAGTGTCTTAATAACAATGCACACCTTTAAAGCTACTTTGTCACTGAATGTACATAAAAGGGTTGGGAGCAGGTTTCTATAAAAATCAAGAGCTCCTTATATGTTTCACTTGTTCAACAGTCAGAAATACTTTCGTTTGCTAAGGAGGCAGCCCAGTGGCCTACTGGCCTTATTAGAAACCTAAGCAAACCAAGTGCCTACCAATTCATATTTTCAGTATTCATTTTTGTTCTGCAGTAGCATAACTGGTGTAAAACTAATAGAAATCTTAGCGGTGCATAATACCACTTCTCATTGAAACTAGATCTCACACAAACACAACTTTCAAGTGTAACTCAAATAGTGAACTTCCATCATGTTCATAATGATGGCAAGAAGACAGTCAGGTTGCCTCTTGTTTGAAGTGGAGATATACAAGGCAGCAAGAAGATACAGTCGTTAGCATGGCTGATTCAAACTGGTACAATAAGTCGAATGGGAGGGAAAGCTATTTCACAGGGAAATAATAAGTACAGAAAAATACTACCAATTTGTTCAGCCATATTTTTGGCATAGCTTGCATTGAACCCACTTATTATTCTACAAAGTAACAGTTTCACAGAATAAGATACTGATTACACACATTCACGTAGTTTCCTCTATTATGAGTCCATTGTATTCCCCATTGTACGCAGAGGTTTATTCTGATCTGTATGTAAGGAAATAAGAGATTTTTTGTTCCTTACTTCTAGCACCCTGCTATTAGAAAAGTATTCTCATATATGGGAGCAATTGACTAATTACTGCAGCTGCACAACCTCCATTCAGTTCCATTGGATTAGTGCAGGATCTCCCTGCAATCCTGATTTAAACAGGAATTGTGCAGCAACTATGGTGAATTATGGCAATTATTTTCCTGATTAGACACTAGGCTTCAGCTCCATGCCATCATCTTTATTTAATTAGAGAGATGGTTCACCTTTCATATATTTAGAGCATTCAAAACATTCTAAGCACGTCAAGGTCTGCTTGGCTTGGATCCAAAGATCCTGTATTTCAGTCTGGACTCTCGGAGAGTCAGGAAAAGACCAACCAGCAGAAAACATAGTCTTCTTTTTCTTCTTCATTAACAATGCCTTCAGTCCAAAGGCACCACTGTGTAAGTGGAAGGCACCTCCACGTGCACAGCAGGGATCACCGATTCCCACCACCACCAGCCTCTCATTTCTCCTCTTAAAACCAGCTCCAGAAAATCAGGGGACCCTCTAGAGCAGCTTTTGGGGGAATCAACAACCCCCATGTGAGGTGAAGTACACTTACAGAGCAGTATCCTTGGATCCAAGCTGTTTTTACTGAACTCATCCTCACCCTCATCAATTGTATTTGTTGCTGCTCATTGATATTTTATATTCCAGTATTCTCTGGTCAACTGGGAGTTCAAGCTAACACATATTTCCCTAAATTCGCTTAATTTTAGTTAGATAGAAGCAATGCTACTGAAAAAGCAGCATACAGCAGAAGAGATTTTAAAATGGTTTTAATTTTTATACCCTGTCAGTATCTGATACTCATCTCCTCTGAGAAAAATTTAAAGTGGCAGCCCATTTAATTTCAAGCTAAAATTAAAGTACAGGCAGGTCCCCAGGTTACAAATGAGTTCCATTCTTAAGAATGTCTTTAAGTCGAATTTGTATGTAAATCGGAACAGCATAGCGTTCTATACGTTAAAATCAGCATTTACACAAATTGCGTAAATTACGCAAATTGCATAGTATACTACGCTATGTACTCTATGTAAACGACGTAGCGCCGGGGAACCCAGAAGTCCATTCTTAAGTATGGGTTGTGTGTAAGTCAGACATTCTTAACTCGGGGACTGCCTGTATACAATAGCGCAGGTCTCCTCACTGTAATGCTGTGGTGAAAGTTTGGATTACCAACACTGCACTGCGAAACTGAATACATTACCCATGAGTTGTTCCTATTAAGTGATTTTTAAATGACTTTAGTCAAATATGTAAATGGCTTAAAAATGAGCAAACCTATAGCTATGGGTTTTTATAGCACAGACAATGAGTTAAATGCAACAAGAAATGAAACAGAATGGCCTTTCCATGTCCTAATAAGTCATTGCTTTGTGACAAATCTTCAACAAGAGACAGAACAGGCACCAGAGAATTACTATTTGTCATCTTACCTTGAACTTCTATTTATAAAATAATTCAACACCATGAAAATGCTCTTGTAAATGGATTCAGGTACCGTAATTCATTGCATGAATACATCTGATTTATATATGACTGAAAAAGCCTTTCCTCTGTCGCTGTGAACAAATACGCTGATTTGCCTGTTAAACAAATCACTGATTTGGAAATGAGTATCAATCCACTTTATAGGGCAACCTATCAGAGATCACATGCTGTATGGGGAAAATGCCATTTTTCTCCAGTGGAGGGCAGCTTCCACCTACCACACTTCTTAAACTTCAAGAAGCGAGGACACAGTGTTTTCACCCTGCTAGCTAGAAAGAGGCCGATTCCAGATCTCCTGATATCAGCTTGCAAAAGTGCTAATTATAAATATGAGATGAAGCCCTAGATAAATAGCAAAAGAGATTCTTTCCCCATGCGACTGGAAAGTCATTTCTAAATTAGCATTTTTGTTGTTTTTAATATTCTCTAACTGGGCTTCTTTTTAATGTGCATATTTAGAAGAGGTTTTCATAAAACATATAGGAGAGGACCCAGTCCTGTCCCTTCATGCAATCATGCACATGCACAACTCTGCATACAATTATACAGGCACAGCTTTGCATGTGGAAAGGGCGCAGCCAGTACAGAAATCTTTGCACACATAAAAAGATGGACCCAAAGAAGTACTGTTCTCACCTTCAATCATACATTCGTTCACTGAATGTGTGGAAGACGGGTAGTGGGATTTTGCATCCACTAGCCCTGCACCACAGCCTCCTCGAGTTCAGTGGAAGTAGCTGTGTTTGTACAGCTGTGTAGTCTTCCCCAGCTTTCCCCATCCTGATGCCCGCCAGATGTTTTGGAATTCCCAGCATTCCTAACCAGTGGCCATGCTGGCTGTGGCTGATGGGAGTTCAAGTCCAAAACAACTAGAGGGCAGCAGGTTGGGGAATGCTGGTGTAGCGGGGGGCTCGTTTGACCTCAGTTAAAAGTTTTTTTTAATATTGTGTTCCTTTAAATCCTGTGCTCCTTTAAATCTTTTCTGCTACAGTTAATAAAGCTATTCTTTGTTGTAAATTGATCCACATTTCTTTCTTTTTTTATTCTCTTATACGTTAATAAGGATACAGTGTTATGCAGAGGTGTACTTATAACAATTTTATAGACAAATGATACTATTTACAGTCGCGCGGGGGGCGCGAAATGTTTTCTTCTTCCTAGGGGGGGCATGACAGAAAATAATTGAGAAGCACTGGTGTAGCCTGATCTATCGGGATTCCTGATCACACTCAAGAGTCTATGCATATACAGTTGTATGTGTCATGCCCTACCTGGAGGATTATTTTGATGAAGAACAGGAGGGGGAGAGCCAGCATAATGGGCCCCAGCCAGAGCCAGGTGAGGAACTGGAGGCTTCGGCTGACAGCCCTCCCCTGGAGCCATCAGAAGTGCAACCTGGCCCCTCCTGTGCCGTGCCTGAACTCCCCCAAATGCAGGAATCAGAGCCTGAGATAATTCATCCCTCTGAATGGCATAGGCTCAAACACAAACAGCAAGAGAACAAAAAGAAGCTCCAGCGTGGTGCCTCCCTTAAAAGCAACATGCTGACCTAATTAACCAGCTGTGCTGATTTACAACCAGCAGCTATAAATTGGCCCAGCTGAGGTCAGCCTGTTGCTGCAGACAACAGTGTTCTAGCCTTCATGCTTTGCCTTGTTACACAGGACTGGACAGATTGTGAGACTCTTGGCTGCTCCCTTGGACTATGCTTTCAGACACCCCTTGAATGGCCTCAACACTTGATACAGCTGACTCCTGTGAACTGAACTCTGGAATGCCTTGACCTCGTCTCTGCTCTCTCCTGCTAGGTATACTGGAACTCTTGCGTAAGACTCTGGACTGGCATGGTTGCTCTCTTTGTTATCCCTGAAACTATCCAAGCAGTGACTGGGGCACTTGCCAGCCTGGGAGCAGGACAGTGTATATGTAGCAGGGGTAGATAAAAGGTAGTTTGAGAACTACTGGTAGATTTCTGGGTGATCTGAAGTAGACCAGCAAGCACTTTTGACTCCCAGTTGTTTAACAACAGCAGCAGCAAAACCTTTCTTGGGGCTTCTCTACAGGAGGTGCTCATCCCCCCTGCTTTTCTGATGCTGCTTCTTCCATTTTCTTTGTGGGAGTAAGACTGCCTCAGTTATGTGTGGCTTTTTTCCGGGGGTTTTCTTTCTCTGCCTTTCTATATATTCTATTAACCAACCAGAAGGTGGTGCTGTGCTGTGGTATAGCTGCAGTATAGCGGATTTTCAGATGTACATGAGTCCTTCGTTCCGGTTTAAAATTTAAAGCTGACTTTCTTCGCTCTAAAAAAAAGTCACAAAAATGGCTGGGAAACATGGGAGAGGCCCTGGAAGATGATGACATTGTGAAAAGGACCCACAAACTTCCATGAGTGAGGAACCATGAGAGCACAACAAATGGCTTGTGTAGAGAAGGCCTTGGCTTCCCACCTACCCACCCTGATCACTGAAATCAAGAAACCTTGTGATAACCAGGGGTAGATTTTTGCGCTGAAGGACTGTGAACTCAGTTCAGTTCTAGTACTTGAACAAATTCCTGGTCTCAGAATTCTTTAATTCTGACTGTAGGTCTTTTTCAGCTGGCTCCAACTGGTAGATCTTGGGGTTCTAGTGAAAAAAACAAAGTTGATCCTGCAAGCTTGAATCTGCCCAGCTCTGGTGTATAGTGCTCATTTCACATCTTCTGCTGAATACGTGGGTAGGGCTACTGGTCCATTTCCATTTTCCTCTTAGTTATTTATTTATTTATTATATTTATATCCCATCTTTTTTCCTGCAGGGAACCCAAGGCGGCTTACATGGTGGTCCTCATCCACTTTATCCTCACAACAATCCTGTGAGGTAGGTCAGGCTGAGAGTCAGTGACTGGCCCAAAGTCATCCAGTGAGCTCTTCTTTATACATTCAGAGAATGCACAACTGAAGGTGAGAACAGGGCTTAAAGTCCCTTAAGTCTTTTAGAATACAATCCTATGGCTCTCCAACCTTGCCTGGGGGACCATAGGATTGGTTGGACTCCACACTGCAACCTTGGAGATCCCTTCTGAGATCGCAGTGGGGAGTCCAAGTGTGGAATGCCTGTCCCCCCACCTCATAGCTGGTGCAGTTCTTTCCCTGGTGGCTAGGAACTGAAGATGGAAGACCATCTTTGGTTCCCCCATGGGGTGCGAGGACAGGAGGAGCGAGGCACCACCAGCTTCCGCAGAATCCAGGCAGTGCCTTAGCCTTGCTTCCTCAAAATCGGCCATCTAGATGTTTGTGAGGGAGAGTGTGGCAGCAATCCTGTCCACTGCACTCCTCCTCTACTCGATTGGATGCCCGTAATCCTCTGGGTTCAGAGGGTTACAGGCAGCCCCACAGGATCGGGGAATGCTGGCTGGGGAATGCTAGGAATTGTATGACTTTTTTCTGTCTAAACATGCATAGGATTGTGCCTTTAGGGACCTTTTCTAGTCAAAGAACACCAGTTTTTGTTTTTTTTTTAAATCTAATTTAAAGAATACCACACCCTTCAACAAAATCACTGATCTTGGAAGAGGTAGCTCTTATTCCTGCTTTAAAGGTAACCCTTTCAACTCTCTGTGCTATTATTGAAATTCTGCTACCGCTTAGTCACCAAAATCAATAAAAAGCTAATATTATTTCAGATATTGTGCTTGCTCAGCAACAACTACCTTGTAGCGGGTAAGGCCAGGCAAAGCAATCAATCACAGTATGCAACTCCTAAACTGCTGGGTCATCACAGAACATTCTTCAATGTGGTTCCATATATTTCACCAGAGAGCTCCTTCAAACTGGACTGAAGCTGAATTGCTGATACGAAGATTCCTTAGGTCAGTGAAATCTCTCTAGCATAGTTTGAAATCACCACAAAGAATACACAAGTGGAGTACATCAAAATGTCATCATTCCATGCATCCAACTACCCTTGTCCCCCATCTTCTTCTTCTCATACTTTTCTTCCATGATATGGCTGTTGACTCCTGTGTCAGTGGGGCTCCTCATCCATTACATCTTTTTGTTTGAGCTTTACAGGAGCTATCCACTGGTGCTGAACTCCACCCCCAAAATAGGTTCGCCACCATGGAGTGCCATGGATAGCTCCTATAAAGCTCAAACAAAGAGATGCAATGGATAAGGAGCCCCCCTGACCTGACAAAGGAGTCACCCGCCTTGCCTGGATATACCCTTTGCCACCTGCACAAGGATCCTACCACCTTTGTCTCATTTCTTCAAATGAGACTTTCCAGTCATTCTTCTTCACTTACCTGGTTCATTTCCCTTTAGTGAGTATCATACAGTTTGGTGCTTTTAAGCAACACACTGATTCAGCAGCATTAATGACCCAAACAACTTGGGAGTGATGCCTATACAGAAAGACCATCCTTTTGCCTCCATTCAACATTGGGATATGCACTAGAATAAACCATTTCCTGTGGCTCTAGCAGGAAATTCATACCTGCATCAAGATGGGATGCAAGATGCATCCCATCTTGCAACGATGGGGGGAAAATAACAGTCCTGCCAAAATATGTATCCGTTTTCACACTCTTTTCCATAGTCCGGGAGGAATGCAAAAGGCAGTAAGTAAATTGTACAGTAACTTCTGTTTGTGTAAGTGATTCCTACCTAGTCATCACCAATTTCTCCCTGAAATGAATGCATAATGATCAAATAAATATATAGGAGTCAATGATGCAAGTGTTCACACATCTCAGCTCTCCCCAGCTGTGTGCCTGTCTGGTTACCGAGGCGTGGGTATCTGGTAGTGCAGATGTAGTGTCTTGAGGCACACCCCTCCAAGGAAAGATGCTGGTTGGGGAATGTGCATCCTGAGGATGTTTGACAAGTTTCTTGGAGGTTTCAGACCTCCCCTCCCCCCAACCTGCCCTTTGGATTGACGCTGTTCCTGGCTATTGAAACTGCCAGATCGGGGCTTAACATCTGGACCTTGGAAGGAAGATGTAGTTTCTACTCCCCTTAAAACAGTGTTCTCCAACCTTGGGTCCCCAGATGTTTTTGGCCTACAACTCCCAGCATGCCCCAGCCAGCTATGCTGGCTGGGGCATGCTGGGAGTTGTAGGCCAAAAACATCTGGGGACCCAAGGTTGGAGAACACTGCCTTAAAAAGACAGTGATCCCAGCTCATCCTTGGCCATGTCATCTGCCTCTCGCCCCTTTGATCTTCCTTAGCTTACACAAGGGGTGCAGAACCTATTTCAGCCCAAGAGCTGAATTCCATTTTGTAGAAGCTCCCAGGAGCTACATTCCAGCAGTGGGTGGAGCTGAAGGCAAAAGGGGGCGGGAACAAAAGCAAAAGGGGGCATGGCCAAAAATGCCAGCATATTTTAGTTTTAAGCTCTTACTGCCAGTATCTAAGCCTTAGAAAATGCATTTCAAATTTTCAAACAAGCTGGGAAGCCACCAGACAATTGGTGGTTGGGGGGAAAGAGTGTGACCTTCTGGGGCACCCGAGAGGTGGATTAGGACCCCAGGCAGGCCAGATTTGATCGCTGGGCTGAGGTTCTGCACCCCTGGCTTGTACCTTAGCTGTGACTTGTCTTGAGACTTGGCCAAGGCCTGATATGCTGTCTGAGTAGCAGCTGCAGTGCACAAGGGGAGGAGAACACACACATACGCAGCCAGTGCTGGCCTAGGCCATTTTGCTGCCTGAGGCAGACCAGCAAATGCCTTCCCTTTTCTCACAGGATGATCTGGGCCAGTCACTACCTCTCAGCCTAACCTACCTCACAGGATTGTTGTGAGGGTAAAAATGGGGAGGAAAGGCAGAACATAAACGTAATAAAATGAAGTAAATAATTGTAATTGCACTATGTTCATAATAAGCCTCCCTAGCATGTAAAACGGCCATCTGTGCATTGCATTGCTGTGTGCACATATCTACTTGCATTTTGGCATTTTTTGTCAGATTTTCTAGCTAGGGAGGGAGACGTTAAGTCTTCCCTCCCTGTGTGCTCTGCTGAAAAAGCCTCTCTTGCTGTCCACACAGGGGGAAAGGGCTAGATGGGAGTCCTCTGCCTGTGTCTCTGCTGACATGGGAGTGAGTCAGTGGGTGCTATTCATGGCATGGGTGCATTTAAAAATTAATGACTGTCCAGCGATATAGTTCTTGGGACCATGATTTTAATCCAGGATTACAAGACCAAGCCTCTTGACTACTGACTCCAATGTAAACGCTGGCAAAACAGAATCATAGGTCGGGCATGTTTTGGAAAGATTGCCTCCTGCCCCCATCAGCGTCTGAACTTAATCATTTCAATGCAGCACCTTTTGCAGACCTTTTTGTAAATGGACTACATGCATACTAAATATTTCTTAGCACGTGGCTGCATAAATATTTCTTAGCACATAAGAGAGAAGTCTGCAGAAGCAACATTGCACAGGTGTCTGTGGTGCTGGCGTTCTTTTTTGTCGTGGAGAAGAGAAAGGTCAAATGTCCTCATGGTGGGTCTACATTGCTGTGTGCACATCTCCAAATCAAACTATGTGTGCATGTAACAATTTACAACCCTACATCCTATTTCATCTTATCAGGAGCTGAAAGGTATCTTTAGAGCATATGTACTATTGACATTTCCTTTATGCACGAAGAACTGCTCAAAGATCAGAGGGTGTTTCAAAATACCTAAAGCCTTTGAAAACACAGCAGCACTGGGAAGCTCAGAAGTGACTCCTTTGCTAGCCTCGATGCTCTGTACTGTAATTTAAAAAAACAAAACCATACTCCACTTGCTGGCACCTCTGGCATTTCCCTCTCACTGTGCGCAGTCTAGAAGGTACTGGTCTCCTGTTAGCTAGTTGGGAACTGACCACAGCTGTCTCCAACACTCTAAGTTCTCCTGTTTGTTTTATTTGTTCACTCGCTAGTTTGGGACAGGGGATTCTTGTGCTAACAGAGATTAAATAGCATTAGGAGGAAGTTTCTGCCTTTCCCAGTTCATCTATGACAAACAGCACAGAGACTAAAGGAGTTAATGTATGCATCATAGCTACTTGCTCCAGAAAATGCATTTTCATAAATGCCACCTGGGAACTCTCTGTATTTGCAAACAAACCATTTTCCCCCTCTGCAAGAGGGGGAAATACCATCCACTTGATTGGATTCCTTGCTTGCTCACATTTTATCAAACAGAATACACCGCCTGATGCCATTCTATATATTGTGAGCGTAACATACCAAACTGCTACCTTAATGTATGGACAAAAAATAAATAAAAAATCATCATAATCACCCAACCAGCAGATTAAGGGGCAACCCACTAAAAATCAAGGCACACTGATTTTTACTGGGTTTGGGTTCCTTGTTGACATGGGTGGGTGGCTGTAGATTGGACACTGGGGGCTTTTCTACATGAGGCTTTTAGCCCGCAACTTTACCAATGCTTCTGCTTCCGGATTCTTTGCGGGATTAAGATTGGCTCCTTTACACATGTTTTTTTTCCAGAGGGAAGGGGTTCTTTCTCTGCCTTTCTATATGTTCCATTACACAACCACTAGGTGGCACTGTGGTATAGCAGTAATTGCGTAAATACATGAGCCTTTCATAGTGCCATTTCTAAATAATGCCAGACTTTCCTCGATCTAAAAAAAGCTGTGGAAATGGTTGCAAAGCATGGGAGAGGCCCTGGAGGATGACGATGTCGTGTAAAGCACCCGCAAAGTGCCGTGAGTGAGGAATTACAAGCACACAATAAATGCCTTGTGTAGGAAAGCTCTGGCTACCTGTTATAACTTTTAAACTGCATGGCTTGTCCAAGTACCACTTCGTTAAGCTCAAGGTGGCGGGATTTCTTGCCATGCATAGATGGTAGAGTCATGTGTAGTGGTGGATGGGTGAAATTGGAGTAGAAAGGTGGACTGGCTGGTTTTTGCCCTTTGTACTTGGCATGACTCGGGCATGGCTCTTCCTTCTCTTCCCACTGAGAGCTCATTCACAGCCCATTGCACAAATGTTTCTCTTAAAGAAAGCTGGAATAATAAGAATGGAGGCTTTTCTTTCATGGGGGAGGGAGTAAATGAAATTTGGGGGGGATCAATGGAAGGGGACATCTGGGAGGATCTGGGAGGGAGTTTAATTGTTGCCTTAGATTAGAACATCAGAAGATCCCAAAGAGTCCATCATTCTGTTTAAAACAGCAGCCACCAGATGCTGTTGGACGTTTCATAAGCAGGGCATGACGGTGATAGCCTTTCCCTGTTTTTTGTCCCTAGCTTCCTTTATTCAGAGATATACTGCTCCTGAGCAAGGAGGCTCTAATAACTGTTGATAAACCAGTCCTCCATGATTTTAAAAACAAAAGAAGAGTCATGCTGGATCTGACCAAGGGTCAGAAAACCCACAAGCAGGACATGCATGCAACAGCACCTTTCTGCCCAAGTTCCACAGCAACTGGTGTACTGCCATTTTATGTAAACTCTATTTTTAAAAAAAACGACATCTAAACTAGTGGCCATCCTTGTGATGTAGCTGTGTGATGAAGAAATGTTTGCAGCATTGTTTAGTGAGGTGGTCTGTCTTTTCCTGAATAGTCTGGATGGAGAGAAAGGAGCAATTCAGAGCACAGCGTACCATGGCATTGCAGCAACTGTTGAGTCTAAGGAGGGGTAACTGGTGATTGAGGCTCACCAGTTACCCCTCCTCTCGGACTTGTACTCAGTTTGGGGCCTTACAAAATGAATTGCTGTAAGATTGGACAGGAGACGGTTCATGGAGCTGGAGACTGCCTTGGCGGCAAGTAGCTTCTGTGTAAGGGAAGTTGCAGGTAAACGACCCACAATGCCTAGGAAATAGCCAGACACTTCTGTGCAAGGTGAGAGCCATTTCGGCAAAAGGGCCTGTTGTTCTCTCCCACCCACTCCAGCCTACTCTTTAGCTGAGGTTGACAGGATCTGGGGTCTGTGAAGGAGGAAACAATGAACAGGCAGGTATCAGAGTCTCACTAATATTACCATTCCTGCTGAGGAAGCTTTTTATTATTATTATTATTTTTACTTTAACTGATCAATGGTACTGAATTTTGTGGGGGAGGGGAGGAGGAATGCTGCAGCATGGGCACAGGAAGCACGGTTAAAACAAGCGCACAAAAGAAGAGTCAGCAGAAACCTTTCAAGATATTCCAGGTTCAGGAGGAAATATATCTGTTCCACAAGAACAGGGGTTCTCAACCAGTGGGGGAATTCCCCCTGGGAGGGGAATTTTAGGCTTTCATGGGGGTGGGGGGAATTGGGACCACAGACTCATAACTGTTGGAAGACTGATCTTTCTACAAATTACAATTCTACAGATTGTACATAATCTACAGGACATCACACCTTATTTTATGGCACAGATTAAATTAAAAATAAAGATAAATATTGCACTTGTTATCTATGGAAATATTCCATTTATAGTTATTCTATAATATATGCATATTATTTGGAATGCAACTTTTGAGTCAGACAATCTTGGAAAGGGGGGGAATGACATTCTGACATATGGTGAAAAGGGTGCATGGGGCAAAAAAGGTTGAGAACCACTGCACTAGAAACTATTCAAAATAGTTACTGTGCACGCCCCCAGAAAACTGACTATTGCCTACCCACCAATTTGATGATCAAAGAAATTAAAGTTGCCTTAAGGAGAACTGATTACTCTTTTTAAAAGACACACCGGATCCAACTCTGTCTGCACTATGTTCAGAATAACATAAATGCATTCATTTGTTCTGCTTTTCACTTTATTCCAACTGCCCTCAATGACCTGAGAGTAAAAGTCAGGGATGGGGACTCGGACTCGAGGACTCAACTTGTGAGTCGGACTGAGTCCCCCTTCTGACTCGAGTCGGACTCGAGTCCCAATATTTTTAATGGGACTCGAGACTCGACTCGGGACTCGAGACCAAGGACTCGTCAACATCCCTGCTTGATGCCACCTGCAGGTGCAGTCTGGACCTAGTTGCAGTAACAAACAATCCAAGTTTATTTTTTAAAATCATTTTGCTAATGCAACCTTTCAGACATTTTGGGTTTGGCTGCCTCTGCCTGCCTGTTTGGGGTTCCTTGCCTCCTCTGCCTGCCGGGTCTCTTCTTAACCAGTTCCACAGTTTGAATTGTCCAAGACAAAGGCCTCTGCCTGCCAGCTTTGTGGTTCCCTGCCTCCTCTGCCTGCCTGGTTATTTTGGGTTTTTCTGCCTGGTCTGTTCTTGTCAAAATCAGTGGCAGAGTTTTGAGATAAAAAAGCTCACTTGTGCCTAGAATTTATTTAAGCCACACATCTGTAGTAGCCTTATTCTGTTGGGAACCCCCCCCTGATTTTAATAGGGACTCGTGGAGTCAGCTTTCAGAGTGACTCGGGACTCGTGAGTCACCATTTTGGACCAAGGACTCGGACTCGAGACTCGGGTCCAAAGACTCGTGACTCGACTCGTGACTCGAGACCAAGGACTCTTCAACATCCCTGGTAAAAGTTCCATAGATCCTAAAAGACGAGAGAGAGTACAGGAAGCATTTGATCAGCAGTGCCACAAAGATCACAGACCCAAGTTCTTCTACACCTTCTAAAATCTAGAAGAGAAAGTAGGGTCCCAATTTAGAAAACAGCCCTTTACACTTATACAGCTGATTTAAAGCTCCAGCCTTGTATCTGAGGTGGCGCTTTTTTTAGCTCAATGCATATCAGAAAAAACAATAATCTTGTAACACATACTGGGCTTGTTTGCATGATCGCTGCAGCCCACTGCGATTATGCATGATAGGTTGCGCTGCATGCCTGGTGGCAATCTTGAATATTCAAGCCATGGTTTATTGTGTCGTGTGAATCCGATGAGGGTGGCTTATGTGGGGGTTATGCAGGTTATGCCCATGGGTTATGTGAGGGTTGTTTAACACTCACATAAGCTGCCCCTCGCTGGGTTTGCAAGATACGATAAGCCATAGAGACCACCCGTCGCAACTTGAATATTCAAAAGGGTGGGCAGTGTGACATCACAACCCACCAAGTCACAGTGAGCTGCAGTGATTGTGTGAACCCGGTCATAGAAACTGCAGCTATCAGTGCTACTGCCACGTTATTGATGGATGCCCACCAGTGATTCATTCATTATGGCAGTCCACTTTAATCCATAAGGCACAGAACAGATAATAACACTGTTATTCAGAGCACTTCAGCTATTGGGTGGTATAGAAATGTAATAAATAAATAAAATAAAATAAACATATTCTCACCATGGTGAAGTAGGTTCAATAAACAAACAACAAAACCATGTCAAAAGAGTCTATCTCTAAAATTCCCAACTTGTATGTACATAAAAAAAGAGAATTGCTAATGACTTTGTCAGACCTTTCAATGGGTGTACACCTATTCATTTCACTACACTGATTCCTTTATGGAAAAGGCCGTCTATATTCTGCGTATCCACAACTGTCATTCATGAAGACTCTCCTCCCTTAACTGTCACCAGCAGCAGCCATTCCAGCAGGCTGTGCAGAGGGAGATGAGCGATGTAGAGCAGGACATTCCACCAGGCCTGCTGAAAGAATTATCCCCCAACCCTTCCTTCCCCACTCCTCTTTCCCTGTGTTGTGTCTCTTTAGACTGTAAGCCTGCAGACAGGGACTGCCTCGTTTAATTGATTATTGGATGAGAAGCAGCATAAAAATACTTTAAATAAATAGATCAGCTGGACTGGAGAAGGAGGAGGAGACTTAAATGGAGTAGGCTCTACCAGGTGTCATGCAGTTTTCGGGTTACACCTAGAACTTTTGGGACAAACAAACATGTAATGGCTGATTCCCACATTTCTGAAATATAAAAATCCAGTAGTTAATCAGATTTGTCTCCAAACTTGGGCACAACACAAGGGTTCCTTGTAGGCAGAGAATAAAATTAAGGAAGAAACCTTACGTAAGTGATCCCACCATTCACTTCCACAGCCACCATAAATCTACACCCCCTTATTTAACATACGTCTTTTCCCTAAGGTAGCTTCATTAGGTGTGAGGCAAACAGATCAGAGATATAAGAATAGTAAACAAAGATATGAAATATTTTATTAAACAGCAATAAAACAAGAAAGTTTCCCATTCGCACAAAGCAAGAAGTGATCACAAATACGAACAGGAATCGGGTACGAGACGAGTGGCAAGAAGCCAGAGCAGAAGCCAGAGCAAAAGTTACGTATTTTCTGCTTGTACTATTAACCCCTTCATCTTCAGTCCTTGTAACAAAACATAACAATTGAACACATTAAATTTTTACCCCACAAAATTCAGTTTCTTCACAGGGTGAAAACTAAACAGACTGTTTTAAGTGTGGGGCGGAGCAAATGCTGTATTGAGTGACTTTTACACTGCAATCCAATGAGGCTGCCCGTAACCCACTGAAGTTGGGCGGGAGGAGCGCAGTGGATGGGATTGCCGATTCCAGCCATTTAAATATTTTACACCTCCTCCCGAGGAGGAGAGGCTCAGAAGCCAGCGGTGCCTCACTCCTCCCCTCGCCGCCCCCGGGAACCATCACCCCCCAGAACCAAAGACAGTCTTCCGTCTTCAGTTCCCAGCCAGTGTGGAAAGAACCATGCCAGCTGCGAGGTGGTGGTGGTGGGGAGACAGGTGCTCCGCACTTGGGACTCCCCATTGCAGGGATTTCCGAGGTCGCAGGGGGGAGTCCAAATTATCCTCTTCCCCTCCCCCAGGCAAGATCGGAGGGCCATAGGATTGCGTCCTTAATTATGTAGTGTGGTTACTGGTGGCGGCAGCTTTTTCTTTCCTCCCTTTCCTCTCCATGGTGATGTTAGGGAAGCAATGTGTCCATCAACTGAAAGATGCTCTACATACATCATCTTTCTGGGGATTGGGAAAGGATGGCTGTTGGGCGTTGGCTAGCCTGGCTGATAGCCACTGCTCCCGTGTTTCCCCCTTCAGAGCTCTTGCTAGCCAAGTACATTGCTTCCTCCATCCCCAAGACAAGAAAGGGGAGGGAGAGAGAGCTGCTGCTGCTGGTCACCACATTACATTTAATTAGTTAACCATTACAATTACCCGTATTTTTCCGTGTATAAGACGCCCCCATGTATAAGACGCCCCGCACTGGGCAGTTTCGCAACCGTGCGGTTCTCTCCTCGGCTTACTTCCGTGTATAAGACGACCCTCAATTTTTAGTCTAACAAATTTAGGAAAAAGTATAGTCTTATACATGGAAAAATACTGTATGTAAAAGGGATGAAACCCCCAGCTTTCCCTCCCCCCATCTGAAAGTGTGTTTACTTCTCCCTGCCCCCAACATTCACTCCCTCCAAGTCAGCAGAGCACTTCAGCAAACCAGATAAAAGTCCTAATATTAACATAGACGCTGTTTTCAAGCTCTGCACAGTCAAATATTGCTGCTGTAAGTATTTGCATTTGAATTAAACCAGTAATAAAGTGTTCAATGATATTTCTCAGAAGCTAAATACACCTTTTAATGTAGTGTCATAGAAGAGTGCTACTTCTAATTACTAACACTGTGATGTTTTTTTTTGGGGGGGGGGGTCAGCAATCCAGACCACTTTGCATAATCATCTCCAGCTGTGAGCAAAGAAGATAAACTCTTCCTACCCAGGTGGAACAGCAGTTTCTTAACCTGGACTAATGATGCAGAGAAAGAGAGTGAAGGAATTAAGGAAAGAGTATTTTCCTCTCCTGGAAGAAAAACTCTGATGGAAGAAGCTTCTGCCTGACCTATAGGTTCCCTGAAATTATAATGTTATGTCTCTTCATGAACATCTGCAAGACTCCCATTGCAAATCCCACAGTATCCGTATTCAGGCAATAATTTCTGAACACATGAAGGGACCTGCAGGAATGTGTGGGGCTAGCTCCGTCCCCTCGATGAAACCCCACCCAACAGAAACACACCAGAGCCACTGCTCCAATCAGGGTTCTTGTCCCCATACTGGAAACCGTACACACAATCAAGGTGGAGAGGCTGTAGCTCAGTGGTAGAGCACCTGCTTTGCATGCAGAAGGTCTCAGGTTCAATCCCCATTATCTCCAGGTAGTGCTAGAAAAGAATCCTGCCTCAAACCCTGGAGAGCTGCTGCCAGTCAGTGTCGACAATACTGGTCTAGATGGATCAATGACTCAGTATAAGGCATGTTCCTGTGTTCCTATGGCCACCTTCAGACTCGACAGATAGCACATCAGCTTGGGAGCATTACCGGTATGTGCAGCATCAGTAACGGGGTTGGTGGGGCTAGCCCCTCACATTCCTGCAGCCTCCTTCACATGTTCAGAAGTGGAACACTGAAGAGGGCTAGTAACTGATAGAAATACTACATCAGCCCAATGACTGCAGCTCAGACTTTGGAGCAAGAGTGGAGTTTCTCCCATTATGGTGCTAACGGGACATGAGAAATTCGCAGGAACTGGGAAACATTTACCTGGCAAGCAAAGTAACAGAAGTGTTATTTTTAAGGCAATTTAGTTTGAGTAACGGCAAATCTTGCAATAAGCTAATTTTAGGAAACAGTTTTCCATTATATATGTTTCAGATATAAAATATAGATGATTACTTTATATCCTGAAGACTAGCAGAAGGTAGCAAATGTTTTTTCACCATCACAACATTCGTTACTTTGGCAAGCAACGGCTTTATATTCAGATTTATGCATTCCTTGCCTCCGAAGTGATAAATCTGGCATCCCCCTTTTCAAAATTGCGCCTCAATCACAGTTATTGAGATTCCAGCTGTCATTATTATGAGAAGAAAGTGAGCAATATGCCAAAAGATGTTCGCCAATCAATTTGTATTTCTTTATTGCCCAGGAAGAAAATTGGCTTACAGTATATCAAATATTTTGAAACAAATCCATGATGATATTAAGTCCACTCATAAACCAAAAAGATGTCTTATTTTCTAATAAATGAGTATTTACATTGGGTTGGATCGACTGGTGGCCAGAATCAAAATGGCTGGCAGAATGCATTCCCCCTCCCCCTGCAGCCCACCCCCAGAGCAGATTTGGTGGGCATGCAGGGAGTTGCAGGAGAGAGGAAGGCAAGGGGAAGGTCCATTGCATGAATGGAAGTCTGCTCACATTCTGTTGGACTTAACCCATTGTGGCCCCAGTTTGTCATGGATGGAACCCTCTTCAGAAACTAGTAATCATGCAATTCAGAATTCTTCTTTTTCGTAGAGGGAGAAGCTAAATCTAGCCATTCCTGCTCTTCAACCAAATAGCCAATAAGAGTGACTGTTGCTTTTTGAAGAGAGCTGGATGAAGGTGGGAGACCCTATGCACAGCATCTGGTCCTGCTTGCATGCCTACCTGAATCAGAACCTAGGATTCTAACAGCTGCAGACAGCTTAAAATATTTAATAACAAATAATTGTAAGTAAATGATTACATAACATCATAAATCCATATTAGGACAATATACCTTTATTAGGCCAACTCAAAGGACACAAAAGCTGCTGTAAACCGCCCAGAGAGCTTCAGCTATTGGGTGGTATAGAAATGAAATGAAATGAAATAAACAAATTAATAAAATAAAATAAAACAAGGTGCAAGTTTTCAAGACCTCCAAATACTATGCCTTATTTATTTATATGTTTGTTTCATAAATTTGTAACCCATACCTTCAGCACCCAAGTGTTCTCGGGTAGTTCACAGTAAAGAAGATATTTTGAAAAGGGGGGGAAAAATTCAGGGTGTGTGTGCATGTGCGTGGAAATGTAATAAAACAGAGCAGTTATTTAAAAAAAAAAAAATCACACTGGCTTAAAATGGTTTGAAAACCTGGAAGAATGAAAAAAATGGTATTTGCCAGGCATCAAAGTGACATTAATGTAGGCACCAGGCAAACCTCCCTGGCAAAAGCATTCTGAAGATGCCTCTCTCCCTGGTTGCCACTTGCCTTCCTTGGTGAGTAGCCTCAGAAGATGATCAGGTGGACTGGTATGGGGAAGAAAGGAGGTCCAACAAGTACCTGGGCCATAAGCCATTAAGGTGGCTTAGGTAAACACCAGCACTCTGAACTGAGCATGGGGGGGGGGGGAGCCAGTGGGGCTGTTTCAATAATAGGCAAGTTATGGTTCCAACACCTGACCCCTGGTAGCACCCTAGTGGCTTTATTTTGAACTAACTAGAACTTTCAGATTTTCTTCAAAGGCAGTGCACATACAGAACTTACAATCACAGGTTTCATATGCATAATAGGCTTAATCTAGCCCAAGGTAGTAAAACCTAGGTCCCATTGAAATCAATGAGACAAGTTATTCCTGGCTTAAGTTGGTTCACTTTGAAATCAAGGGGAGAAGTCCTGAATTATTATTATTATTTATTCAATTTGAATTATCGGATCCATCTGGATCCATCCCAGTATCTTTCTACCACCTTTAAATTATATGTTCATAACAATTGTATAGCCACACATGGCTAAACATTTATATAACCTACTATTTCATGGGACTCTGTGCAAAAAAAGTTAAGAAGTAAAATGTGATTTAATTTTCTGCAAATACAATTTAACGTACAGCTGTAATCACCAAATAGTATAGCTATCTTTACTCCTACGAGGAATAAAACCCTATCAATAGCACTAAGCTATTTAAAAACTTCTCATGTCGCTACTTAATTTTATGGCATCAAAGGCATTTGGTGCATCACTCTAAAAACTGTATCCTAGAGCTCTATTGTTATATCGCAATAGATACAAGATGAGCCATATGGAAAACAATTTGCATGTCCAAGTGCTCACTCTGAAATTTTTGATTAAGTACAGAATGCATCAATGCCTATTGTTATAGCATACTGAAAGCAATGTCTTGTTAAACAGGAGAAAGGAAGCAATTTTAATCTACATATTTCTAGAAGCTAAGCAGATTTGAGAGAATGTGGCAGAGTCATACATACCTGGGATACAGAGGCATTTGTAACTTGTTCCAACACTACGACAAATGCCATGTGCACAAGGATTCAGAGCACAGAAGTCAATCAGCTGGGCACAAGTAGGACCTGTAAATCCTAGCGTACAACTGCAAGAATAGTAAAGCCGGTCTGCATAACAGGTCCCATTGTTCTGGCAAGGAAAGGAAGCACAGTGGTCGACTTTTTCTTCACAAGATGGTCCCAAGTATCCTAAAAAGAAGATGCAAATGGACCTTATTTTCACGTATTCTCCAAATCTCTGACAAAGATGAGAGCATAAGAAGAGCCCTGCTGGATCAGACCAAAGGCCCATCTAGCCCAGCATTCTGTCCCCACAGTGGCCAACCAGCATGTCCACCAGAAGCCCACAAGAAGCACATGAGTGCAACAGCATCCTCCTGCTAGTGGTCCCAGCAACTTGCATACAGGACAGTGGAGGTAATATATAGCCATTATGACTAGTAGCCATTGATAGCCTTATCCTCCATGAGGATAAACATGGGTCTTAACACATTTTAAACAGATTTTTATGGCTAGAGTTATCCTCTCACACACATATATACGCACACAGTGTGTATACATATGGATGTTCACACAATTCAAATGTGAAAGAAGGAAGATGACACGGCTGACCCCATTGCCTCTCAACTTAGGACACCCAAGACATTTAGTGGCTCTGATAAGGATGGGTTTTCAGAGATGTGAGCAGGATCTCGCACTATGTGCCTTCACTTGAAATCGTTATAAAATGATGCAGCAGCTTATATCATTTCGGTACTTCCAATTCCTGAGAAATTCCTCAAGTTATTCTACTTCTGCACTTGGTCTCAGTGAAGTTTTTTCATCCTCTGCAAGGACACATCACCTACTAGATATATCCTCTTGGTAGTAACAATCCCCTGGTTGTTCCAGATCCTCTTGGTAGTAATTCCCAAGCTTTCCTTCATTTGCCCTTTCACTGTTCCGTCCACCTTGTTAATGTAAGAGGGACTGCATTTCTCTCACCCATGAGGAATCTAGACGGTGTAACTAAGACCCGTAAATTGAAATGACAGGTAACGACGGCAACAAGAAAGCTGGGGAAGGGGCTTACTGGCAGCACATCTCCCTCTTGAGAAGCACCCAAGGCTGCTTATTCATTGATGAGGGAGGGGGAGGGATTGCTGGCTGACACTTGGAAACAAAGACCCTTCTGGCCAGCTGATCTGCTACAGCCTTGCTCCATTGCCAGTGGAAAACTGCAAGCCCCTCCCTGCCAGTGGATGGACTCACAAGTACTGGCCAGTTCTAGGCTGAGATGTTTACCAATGAGTGCATCCATGGGAAAAGAGGTCCCCAGGGCAGAGCCTGAAATGGGTGGGGAAGCATTTTTCTGCCAAGGGCCACATTCCCTTGGGGTGATCTTTTGGGCTCTGCTTGCTGGTGGAAGGCAGGGCCAGTGGTGGATGAGGTCAGAGTTAAAAGTGGATGGGCCATTCCTTTTCTCTCTCTTTCTGCCACCCCTTCTCTCTCTCCTTCTTTCTACCCCCAACCCTTTTCTTTTTTCCCCCCTTTCTCTTTCCCCCTCTCCCTCTCCTTCTTCAACTAGTAGGCTGTCGGGGAAGGAAGGGATTGCTCTTGCCAGATATCTGAACCAATCTCTTCCAGAGGATTTTGGAATTAGGTCGAGGGCCACATGCATCCGTAGGGCTGCAGGTTGCCCAGGCTTAAAAGGCAGGTTGAAATTCTTGCCAGCCAGCAATTCTGCATCTGAAGAAGGGCTCCATCTCTGCAACAGAGTACAGTAATACCTTGGATTGCAAGTAACTTGGTTTGAGAGCAGTTTTGCAAGACAAGCAAATTTTTAAATATTTATTTAATTTTTTTTTACTTGATATACAAGCGACGTCTTGCAATTCAAGTACTGTAGTACGGCTTAAATTAAAAATCTCTGTACACATTTTTTGGGGGGGACTTCGTTTTGATATAAGAGTGTTTTGGATTACAAGCACGTTTCCGGAACGAATTATGCTCTCAATCCAAGGCATGACTGTAAATCAGCAGGCTGGAGCCCTCCCAGCCAGCTGATCTACATATGGGTAAGCACCATAGCCTGCTACTTTGATTAAACTGCACACTTACAAAAAGGAGCAGCAGAATGTTCCAGGAGGAGGAAAGAGAAAGAGGAATATTAACTTTATTGTCTGATATCTTTCGAGGAGGGGGGCATGTAATTTTACAAACAAGTGCAGCCTTCGTTGGGGTAAATACTTAATCTGTTGTACTACTGCTTCAGTCTTCTGCATAAATTGGTGTTTTCTGCATTAAATCTATTAAAATCATGGCTTCAAATATAATTAAACAGAAAATCTATCATTTCAAAACTCTGATTGTATATTTAAATAAGTATTTATTAATAAATGGTTACCAGACATAATATACATAACGTAACGCTATGGAAAATAAATATTCAAGAGTGGCTTATGCTGGCTCAGCTTGTCTGAGCGTGAAAAGCTAAGCAGGATCACGCCTGGTTATTACTTGGATGGGAGACCCCTCCTCTAGTTTCCTGCATTGAGCAGGGGGTTGGACTCGATAGCCTTGTAGGCTCCTTCCAACTCTATGATCTATGAAATCTATGAGCCCCTCAATATGAACATGGAAAACTGCAGGGAAAAAAATGTTTCTTTAGCTTTGCACTCATCTGCAGTTTTTAAATTTAATTTTTTAAAACAACAAAATGGGACGAGCAGCCTTGGGGATAAATATATTATCGGTAATAAGAAGTTTCATGGCAACATGAAACTCACTAAGGCTTACTGGGAATGAAAATCTACCAAAGGCAAGGAACAACCAGGAAGTGGCAACGTAAACATCAGAAATAAATAAGTAACATGGTTCAGAAATATGAAGAAACATTTTTACTGACATAATATTTTGATTAAACTTGCAATATGCAGAGACACCAATAAACTAAGTAAATCAGGTGATATCCTGCCATCTTGCAATAGAGGACTCTGGGAGTAAAGTGAGTTCAGGAAATGTTTTACAGATAAGAGAACAATATAATGAGGACAGATTTCTTATCAAGAGGGAGCTTAATTATTTGGCTTAGTAATGGCCAATAGCAGACAATAGCCTTAGAAAAATCTTAATAGTATTTTTTAAAGAGTTACTGCAGTATTGCTTTGTCAGGTATTATGTGAGCTTGCTGGAGATTCCATTAGATTTAATCCTAGGAACAGAAAGCCAAACATGATAAATGAAGTTAGTATCTAGGATTAGTGATTATAAAATCTTAAGATATATGAAACACACAGTTGGGTACATCAGGTAAGCAAACAAGACAAATTGTTCTGATTTTTCATTTGCAGCAAGTCAAAGGGAAACACAAGATTCATACTACAGGAAAGAAGTATATAAAAAATATTCTAACTCTGGAACTGAAATGTACGTGAACTGAGTATGAAGAAGCTAACAACAGAGCAATCGAAGCCAATCCAGACAACGTGTTTCAACATGCAAGAAGAGACTTATACAAACCACCCCAAAAGGACCCAATATTCTTTTTAGGTATTGCATTTGCATCCCACCCTTTCTTCAAGAAGCTCAAAGAAGTGTACATGGGCTTATCCCATTTAATCCTTAGAATGGGGTCATCCCATTTAATGCAGGGAGCTTCATGATTCAATCAGGGATTTGAATCCAGATTTCATGGCCCAAGTCCCAGAGCCTTTCTATTTCAAGGTACAATGTAAAGTAATGATCAGTTAAAGAGAAAAATAGGGAGGAGTAACTGTAGTAACTAATCACCTAATTAAAATGTGTTCTGCAAGTATATGAGAGATAAAATGGAGAGGAAGACAACCACATAAGCCGCCTTGGGTTCCTTGAACGGGGACAAAAGGTGGGATATAAACATAATAATGAAATAAAATAAATATATGCACAGTTGTTTTAGGGAGTTTATAGGAGCACTGAATTTTGTAATGCCTACATGCAGTAGGTCACGTATGAACAGCATACTAGAAAGAAATGACTAACTGGGCAAGAATGGGGATTTTAATGCCTACGGCTGCTGGGATCCACTGGCAATTCACTGAGCTGTGAACAAGCTGCCTGTTCCTTTTGAGAAGAAAGGTGGCAATAGGTGAGTTCAGGTGAAAACTAAAGCTTTCCCCACCCAACATGGTGCAAAATTTTGCAGTCACCAAGGAAGGATTGGTAATCAAATAGAATTAGTATGTCTAACACAGAGACACCATAGCCAATACTTTCTGGACCAAATTTTTGCATGCTCTTCTAAGCAGCTTCGGCTGTAGCCCCTTTGCAGAAACAATTCCATTTAATTCCCAAAGTGATTACACAACTCAAAACGTTGGGAAAATTTGCTTCTCTGACTCTATACCCTGCTTTACTCTGGAGCCTCCCTAAGCACTGTGGCCACTGCTGAACCAGTTCCTTATGCTATATTATCACTCAATGGCCTGACTGCAGCTGACACCATAGGGCACTGTATACGTTGCTAGAGCTTAAACCAAGCTCTATTAAGAAAAGGTAGTTTTGCATTGGTGTTGCCTTCCTGATGAACAAAACATTCATTGGACTGAGAAGCAACACCAAGATACTGCATAGGAAAGTATAATATCCCATCTACCCAGCTGTTGTCAAATGGTGTCTTGGGACAGACTATGGAATTAAGGAGCCTGTACAGCTGAAATGTCTAACGGCATTGGCTTGTCCAAGCAGCAGCATTTTAGTCAGAGTTCATTGTGTAGGTGACCAATGGATTCACTAGGGTGCATGGAAGCATGGGTGCCAGCACAAACAGAAAGGATGATGAGGATGGGCAGGCCACAGTCTGCAAACAGGGAAGTAAGTAAATAAGCCAATGATGTCCTGAGAAATTATGCTGCAACACTCTTCTTGGTTGGATCATAAACCAGAAATCTTGCCAAACTGGGAATGGGGCTACAGAACTAGGAGGCAAGGAAGGAGTTTGATCTACTCAGGGCCAGTGCTACCATTAGGCCAACTAGGCAGCTGCCTAGGGCACAGGGCTAAAGAGGGCGCCAGAAACACCTTGGAAAAAAATACAGCACTCTCAAGTGGGAAGGGGGGGCACTAAATATCTGATCTTGCCTAGGGCACCAAACTGCCTTGCACCGGTCCTGGATCTACTAGTAGTAGGAGAATCTGAGCAAGACAGTAACACACACACCCCACCCTAGATCTGACACCTAGAGGTGCCATAAAGGTAATTTTACCAATCAGGAATCAGAGGAAACAGGAAGATGGTAAAAAAAATCACTCTACTACATGACTGGGCACTGCTATTGACTGGCTTCTCATATAGTTTTGTGCATCCTGTGGTAAGGTTACAAGCAGTGGCCATGTGGTAAGCGGTAATCTATAGGAATCGATAACAAAAATCAAACAGCTGAAGTAAGTGCAGTAGAAATAAAGTAGGCTTCACTTTAGGCACTCAAACATATAGGATGACCTTGAATATCATTTGATCATAAGTAAGGAAAACCATACTCCAGAGGATCAAACCCTTGAAGAGATTTCTACATTCCAGCTGTCTGTGAGATAACACTGTTAATTTGCCCACAAATTGTCTCAATCACTTTTCATAAGGGTTTGTGCCATTAGCTGGGATTAAAACTGATCAAATATGATAGGTGGGAAACTATTTTAAAAATGCAGTTCACATTCAAAGTCTGAGCCAGTCAGCTTAAAAGTCAAACACAGAACTGAAGAAATCAAAAGTGAAATTTAAAGTGAATTGAATGCAGGCTACTCCCCTTAATATATTCTACAACTGAAACATGACATTCAACAGGAATTACTGAAGTCTTTAAGCATGAGTTGCTGAATCTGAAACATACCTTTAAGGATTCTGTTTTATCCAGTGGAGGCTGATGTCTCCAATGTCAGTGGGGCAGTGTATATCCACTCCGGTCTCTAGTCTGAACTTTTAAGGAGGTATCTATGGTGCTGAACCTATTTGGAGGATAAGGTTCAGCACCATGAATAGCTCCTTTAAAGTTCAGACTAAAACCCAGAGAGGACACGGATGGACACACACACACACACACACACACACTGACATTGGAGCCACCAGCCTCTGCTGACTTTACCACTCTCTTTCTAATGTTTCCCTATGTTTTCTATGTTTGAATTGCTTGAGAACCTTACCTTCCTCTTCTCCTGCAGCATTACATTATTTTCCTTACATTATTGTGAACCGCCCAGAGAGCTTCGGCTGTGGGGCGGTACAGAAACGAAATAAATGAAATGAAATGAAAAAGGTTCAGCTCCTAAACGATAGATGTCAGGTGCTTCCAGACAGGGCTTTTCTGGTACCACTACCCTGCCTCATCCACGGAATTTTACGGGAAGTCCAGATGATGACGTCTTCATCATGTAACCTTCCCATATTTCCCCACCACTTCTTCCATCTTTTCTCTTATCGCAGAAAATCCATTAAAAAGGAAACGACGGAATAGCTCCAAAATGCTTACTGGTTGTTATGGCTGGGGGGGGGGGGCTGGGAGCCCTCAGTCTGGAAGCTCCCCTTTATTTTTATGAGGCAAATGCTCTAAAATAATTGTTTATTCACTCTTAGTTGTTATTGACTCTTACTACTTATTTCATGCATTTATTAAGCACTCTCCACTTCTCTAAGCCCTAAGAGGTTCCAGGGACAACTCTACAAATTTTGGTTTCCTTTGGATAAGAGAGCACTGGAAACCAGTGCCTGAATCACAGGGACTCATCCCCATACCTCTTGTGATTGCCCCTTAAGCCACTGTTTTAAGATGACCGAGGTGGGGGGGGTCATTATTTGATTAAAGGTTAGGGGTTATCAGGGGGTGGGTATTGTTCTTTTCAGTAAGACGTCCCCCATCTTTCGCCTCACATAGTTCAAGTACTGAGGGAGACTAACAGTGCCTTTGTAATGTAATATATGCTTTCCTGACAAATATACAGGCAGAGCATAGTGAAGGAAAATAGGTACTCCTTCAGCTGGAAGCAAATCCACTTACCGTTACTCTGGTTCCCAGATAGCTGCAACTCCATTGCTAGCTAACTGCATCTATACACACACATCTATTTTCCTCTTTCTGACTAAATGCAAGTGTTTTTCAAGAAAAACAACAACCCTGCCTGCTCATCTTGTGCTCCCCGCAGAGCCGAGGACCCAGAGCCCACTGCTGCAGGTAAATTGCTCATTCAGGGGGAAAACACCCACAATAATTGAAAATCACTAACATTCTTTTTTCAAGTCCCTGACTTATCGTCATCAGGCAACACTTCAAGTGAATCCATTCACAGTAATCAGACAACTACCCTCCTTTTTCCTTTGTCACAAAGTGATGTGTTTCCATCGTCTCTTGTTCATTTCACTTTATGGTTACATTATTTTGCCCAGATTCTGGGGCTTTTGCATTTAAGTGTATACTAGCCCATGGCCTACCCTTCCCCAGTGAGCTAAATTTGCGTTCCAGAGCGCACTGCCTCTTCTCAGCACACAGCTAAAATTAAGCACAAGCAAGAACTTCCCCAGAGAAGGACTTTTCCCCCCTGAAAATTTCAGAGCAGTCTAAAAATAGCACTATCTGCAACTTAACACACCTGACTTTCCCAGTTGCGAGCTCCCAACCATATGCAACGTGTCTGTGGTTTAATCTCACTATCTCCCCAACCTAATCCTCCAAATAAAGGTATCAAATGGAGTGGGTGAATGTGTGCAAGAGAAAAAAGGGGTGAAAAGGGGAAGTATTATGGTAGGCTGATGAATAAATTCTTATTGATTGATTGAAACAGGAAAGAAAATGAATAATTAGCATTTGGTCAATGAATATATGTTGTTTTATCATGATTGACATATAGGATTGTCTCTTTGAAAAACTCTACCTTATCTCCCATGTTTTTTAACATCTATGTACAGTAATACCTTGGATTGCAAGTAACTTGGTCTGAGAGCGTTTTGCAAGACAAGCAAAAAAAAATTTAAATTTTGACTTCATAAACAAGCGACGTCTTGCAATACAAGTAGTCGTAGGGATGTAACCGCTCGCCTCGAGCGGGCGTAGCAGGCCAAAATCGGCCCCGCTCACGCCCGCCATAACAGTGTTTTGGATTACAAGCACGGTTCCGGAATGAATTATGCCTGCAATCCAAGGTATTACTGTATATGAAGATGCTGGATGAGGTCATCAAGGGATTTGGAGTGAAGTGTCACTATTACACAGATGAAACTCAGCTCTTTTCGCCATGTCAGCTGAGTCAGCTGAGGCTGGGCCAGTGCTGAACTCATGTCTGGATTCCACAATGTGCTGAGTGAGAGCCAATGAACAGAGGCTGAATCCTGACAAGATGGAGACCCTGCGAATTCTCATGTCTGGGAACTGGGTGTACAGCCTCTTCTAAATGGGGTTGCACACTTCCCCTGAAAGAGCAGGTGAGTAGCTTGAGTCTGCACCTTGATCCAATATTGTAACTTGAGTGGCTCAGAGTGCCCTTTAACAGCTCAAGCTGGTTCACCAGCTACAACCAGGGGAGTCTGGTGAATCCTATTTCGGTGGGGCTCCTTTTCCATCACAGGTTTTGCAACTTTTATTTGGAGCTTCATAGGAGCTATCCATGGTGCCGCATGCTGGTGAACCTATTGGGGGGGGTTGGAGTTCAGCACCATGGATAGCTCCTATGAAGCTCCAAATGAAAGCTGCGCCTGCAACACCTGTGATGGAAAACGAGCCCCACCAAAATTGGAATCACCAGCCTCCCCTGGCTACAACTGTTCCTGGATGGGGGTAGTCTGGCCATTGGGGCTCCTGCTCCAATCGGATTACTGTAATGCACTGTACACAGGGCTGCCCTTGAAGATGACCCAGAAGCTTCAGCAAGTGCAGAATGCAGCAAGCTGGATTGTTGTAGCCAGTGCAGTCAGGAAGAGTCATATTGCACTGATTCTAAAAGAGTTGCACTGGCTGCCTTATTGCTTCCAAGTCCGACTTGAAGTGCTTGGCACCCAAACATGTGAAGGAGCACCTCTCCCTAAATCAGCCTGCTCATGCTTTGCAAATCATATTATTGTAATATAGTATCGTAAGATGAAGGGCAACATAAAAATATTTTAGTTAATAAAATAAAGATCACCAGCATTAGGGCTCTATGCTTTGGTGTTATGTTGAGAAATAGCCTATTGGGCAACTTATTTGAAACAGCTAATGACAGACGACATATGACACCTCCACCTTTCTATGTTACTGGTACATAACACAAAGATGCTCATGCCCAAATTCCTGCAAGAAAATTGTGATACAGCTCAATGATGGTAGGCAGCTGCTTCTGGGTTTTTTGGTGTTTTTTTGTTTGTTTGTTTTTTGGCCATTGGGATTTATTACTGATCCACAACCACTGTGTGTACAATCCACAAACTGGCTGTGCAGACCTGCATATCTTATGCTGTTGACCAGCTGCCTCACTCAGCATTAGCAAGCCCCAGAGATACCTGGGGTCTGGTTAGCATAGCCTAATGCCGTCACCATCACTATTTTTCTAACAGAAGCCACTTTGGCTCCAGGCACCACCACAGAGGCCACTTGGGGGCTTTTCTTGGGCTGTGGGGAGCTCTCCTCTCCTCCTCCCCCGTCAAATGGCAATGTTGGGCACTGGACTGTAGGCCTTTTGGGGTCTCTCCTTCCTCCCACTCCACATTCTCTAAGCAAGGCCTCCTCAGTCACTCACCAAGTCACCAGGCAACTGTGACAGACTCGCTTGATCCTTGAATGGGATGGGTCTTTTTCTCGTCGAGAGTGTTCTGCTCTACGCTGCTCTCTCTCTCTTTCTTGCCTGCACATTCAGTTTCCCCTCCACCTCCAGAACCTGTGCAATGCACTATGACCCCTAGCTAGCCAATCACATGGCTCTTTGCCTTTGGGGCCTCTCCCCCACCACAGCTAATTGGCTGATTGCGCCTGCATTTTCCTCTTCCCACCACCAGCCACCTTACAGCTAATGAGCGGCGGCTGGTCTCCTGACTCCCCACTCCCAAGGCTTCCTCCTGTAGTCCAGATCACAGCAGCTGGCCCACTGCTAAAGCAAACAACAAGGCAAAGCTAGAGAGCCCATGCTGAGAGTGAGCCGCTACTGCAAAAAAAAACTGAGAGAAAGAGGGAGAGTGGATGAAAGAGAGGGGTGGAGAACTGCGCTTGAGGTGACTGGGAGCTGCCAGTGGCCCTTGGGCTTTTCAGTGAAGTACACTGACTAGCCTATACTGAAGTTGCAAGAAATTGTGTAGGAATGCTCTTGCCAGATTCTTTTGAACAGAATCAGGACAAGAAGCAAAGCCCACCTTGAGCAGCGCCATCTGCCCTAAATCCGTTCAAATATTTATCCAATTTTCTTTCCCCATAGATCTGGTTAGAATGGATTTAGACAGGATACTTTTAGGAAGCCAGTTCAGGTTTGGCTCAGTCCCAATATTGGATTGTTTTACTGAACACTGATACTATTTATAGACTCATGGGAGGGGCCCACAAAAATTATTCAAATGCCAGATTTAAACTACTGACATTGTGTCAGTTTACAGGTCTCAGCATAGTTGCTAAATGGGTCACCCATTACAGTAGTTTGTTCCAAGGAGAGATAAGAGTCCAGTTGCACTGTTACAAATTTGCTTTAATTGTTATTAAGTCAGTGCACAGTATAAAAAGGGGAAATAGTGCTAAGAAAAGATTCCATCCACAATACTACAGCCTAGATGTAGAAGAAATAATGGTGGGGTAAGATAAGAGCAGATTGGGAAGAGAAATGCCATTAGCCCTAGGCTTCATTCTGAATCAACATTTTAGTACTGATGACTAATGTGAATGCTTTATTACTGAAAGCCTCCATGCATTTTGGAGCAATCAACTTATGCAACACACATTTCCAGGCAGAAACCAGCTAGAAAATGTATGCTTCCAGCCATCATGCAACGTTTCCAGTTGACACATATCTTTGGCATACATTTAAAATATACAATAGGCAGGGTGTTAGACAGCCACTACACAAGGGCCAGCATAACACAGTCACAATCCTACACATTTGCAGCAGCAAAGGCAACCGCACAATAGCTGTATGTACAAAAGCAACACCAACAGATACACCCAGGGTATCTGTGGTAACTCTGCCACCACCTACTAATCATGAGGTCACTTACCTCATGACTACATTCCTACATTATTCAGTCAAGTACTAAAATCAATGCACAGAGCCAACTGAATGACCACATGATGTCAACACGGAATCTGATACGGGGGTTAAAATCTGACAGATTTTCACAATTTGGCCCCCCTGGATTCCGGCTCGCCAGCCCTGCGCTGGTGCCTACTCGCTATGGTGTGAGTCGAGCCAGCTTGCAGACTTCCATTTCTAAGATGGGCCACAATTTGTGTATTAAAAACAACAACAACAACAACAACACTAAGGAAAACTGCATAAATTTATGCAATTTGTGCAAATCATCAACCAAAAAGCACGTGGATCTAATGCGCTTTGCATAAAATCAGTCGATTTGCACAAATCGGCACCAAAAATACATGTGGTCCTTGCGCAATTGGCGCAAATCAGCTGATTTTATGCAAGTCACACTAGATCCACATGCTGTTTGGATGCTGGTTTGAGCAAAACACTGGGATTTGCACAAATTTCCTTAGTGGTTTAAAAAAAGGGGGGGGAAGAACAAACTGCGGCCCATCTTAGGTCCACGGAAAAATCCCTGACTCAGCACGCTTCTGATCATCAGATTGGAAGCGGGCAAGAAGTCCATCAAGCTCAAACAAGCCAGACTCCCCAGTATCAGCACATCCCTAGAACATACCAGTGCAAGCATGTGTGTGTGTGCATACATACAAACATGCACGCATGCACACGCGCACGCGCACACACTGCAAAGCAACCAGACAAGGGAGAAACAGCACCCTCAAATGGCTCATACAGAACATGTGCCTTCTTCAACATTACAGAATTTTTTATTGCTTACCTTCTGGGCACTGACAACTGAATCCACTTATACTGGAATAGCAGGTACCTCCATTTTTACATGGCTGTTGACTGCAGTAGTCAATTTCTGACTGACACAGTTCTCCAGTATATCCTTCACCATGACGGAATTGTTAGAAACAAGCAAAGAGAGGAAAGGGGAAATGTTTCATTAGTAAGTGGGTCATTGTAGCATCTAAATAACATCCTAGAATGTTGTTCCTGTATGATAGTGATTTGCAGTAATCATCGTTCAGAGAATCAATCTCAGTGCCATTCTCAGATTTGACAAAATCAAGTCAATGTGCATCTGGGAGAACACTGAGCAATGCATTACAAGAAGCAATACTGACAGCACCCACTGGCCCTGCTTCGACATATGGTTTAGTGTTACATGCGTGAGCTTCGGGCTTGTGAGTTCCCCCATCTCCAGGGAGGAGACTGGAAGCTTTTGGCCACATTTTAAACTAACCGCAATTGATCATTATACCTGAACCTGACACACTAGTTAGTTTTTTCTATGACAGAGAAACAAGCCAACAGCAAATCGCGATTTACAATCCTGGCATGTTTCCCTAAACCACAGTAAAGACTAATCATGGTCTGTCTGGTTTCAGACAGAAAAATAAACCACAGTTAACTGGAAATGAAAGCAAAGGCTTCCGATCTTCTCGAGCACTTGTCAGAAGAGGAGAGGGAGGAGCACGCAAGCGCGTAACATTAAACCACAGTTTAACACTACATCTGAACCAGACCTTTTTGTAGTGTCAAGGGCTGTTATTTCCATATGCCTCTATGCAGCTACAACAAACAATATCATTTAAATATCGTATGTATTTGGAGCAAATACAAAAAAATCTCATGGGAGATCTTAATTATGTAATTATGTCAATGGAAGTCATGCTTTGTTTTCCATCACCAATACTGGTCCACACTCCCACAGCTAGAGCACAAAACTTGGGTTCATTTTCTATCACTGATCTGAAGCCATTCTCCACATTACCTATGAGCAGCAAAAAAAAATGGTCCATGAAAGTGATTTGCACATCTGTTTTCCTGCTTCCTCCTAATACATATAAGGGAGAACTTACACATCTCAGCTGTGACAAGTTCTACAAATTCAAGATGCATGTGGAACTCATTCATCTCATCACAATGAAAATCCATCATTTACTTTTCTGATATTATGAAGTGGAGAAATAGAGATGATCAAGTCAATCGATGCATCTGCTTCCCTTTGTTTTGCCAATGCACCTTGCCAACGGTGGCGCAGTGGTAAATTTTGAAGTGCAGGCGCTCATCATGACAGTCCCCATAGCCACACCCCCAAGGGGAGCCTAAAAATTCAGACAGCGAATATATCAACAAACCAGTTTAAACGGTTTCCATCTCTACCAGGAGGCAAGTCTTTTGTAAAGCTGATGGGTCTTAATGGCCCATTTAAGACCAAACCACCCGAAAATACATCTGAAGGCAAGAATATAAGTGAAAAAATATTGTATTGATGCAAAGCAAAACCTGCAACGGAAATTGCCTTATTGAACTAAAACAGCCTTCCCCAACCTGGTGCCCTCCAGGTGCGTTGGACCACAGCCTCCATTTTGGGGAAGGCTCATGTAGAAGTATCTGCTAAGCATGACTCATTCAACTATGATGGCATTGTTTGCTAAAGATAAGTTGCTTCCAGCAGGACCTCTGGTCTTCTTTTTATACCAGCTTGGAGTGAATAATATCAACATTTTGATAATTCACTGTCAGTTTTGTGAGAACATGCTATCAGTACTAAAAATATATATATCAAAAAAACCCTTGGAGTTTTAATTATAAAGTAATGTGCTGTGAATTAACATTTTCTCAAATATCCCACAGTGTTTGTTACTTGTTTTGGACTTTAAAACCCAAACAGACAGGCAAAGGACTGCCTGCTTCAATATAAGCCTGCCCAGCCACTGAGATACTTTTCAGGGGCCCTGCTCCAACTGCCCCCACCTTTGCGGTTGGGTGGATGACAATTTGGCACAATGACAATCCTTTTCAGTTGTGGCACCCCATCTCTGGAACTCCCTAAGCCAAAAATACATTGTCCATTCATCATGCGCCCTCTCTAATCACGTTTAGGCAGCCGCTAAAAAATATCTTCATTCTCCTTGCCTTTTAATGGTATTTGACTTGGTGTTTTGCACTGATTCTGTCTTTACTATGTTGCTGCTTCTTACCTGATTTGAATGCCTATGTATGTGATTTAATGCACTTACACCACAATCCTACACAGCCGCTAGACAGCGTCTAGATGGCCATAGGATTTTTCAGAGTCCCAGCTCCAACCTCGGAAACTCGGGAGATCTGGGTTCTAGTCCCCGCTCGGCCATGAAACTCACTGGGTGACTTTGGGCCAGTCACTGCCTCTCAGCCTCACCTACCTCACAGGGTTGTTGTGAGGATAAAATGGAGAGGAGGAGGAGGATCATGTAAGCCGCCTTGGGTTCCTTGCAGGAAAAAAGGCGGGGTATAAATATAATAAATAAATAAATAAAACTTGCTCCGAACTCGGAGCACCCTCCCTCCACACTTGCAGCCAGCGCAGAAAGTACCATGCTGGCTGCAGACAGTTCCGAGGTTGCAAGAGTGACTTCGGAGATGGGCTGTTGGGGGAGGGGAGGGGAGGGGAGGGGGAGGGAGGAGACAGGCACCGCCAGTGTATGAGATATCCTGGCGGCAACTCGCACTCCTTCCTGCCCGCTTCAAGGCTGAACATTTGGACGGCCGGAATCAGCTGTCTAAGTGTTTGGCATGGCGGGAGGAGCACAGAGGCAACCTTTGCCTCCACGGTCCTCCCTCCATGCATAGGATGCCTGCAATCTGAGTTTGGAGGGTTACAGGAAGCTTAATTGAATTGTGCCCTTAGGGTACAATCCTATGCATGCTTAGACAGAAAAAAAGTCCTATACCGGGAGCTGCAGGACTTTTTTTCAGTCTAAACATGCATAGGATTGTGCCCTTTATTTATTTATTTATTATATTTATTAATCGCCCATCTGGCCGGTCACCCTTATTGCTTTAAAATGTGTTGTTTGCCACCACTACATTATTTCTAGAATTAAATATAGGAAGTCTACCTATCACCATTTTACCCTCGTTCATTCAGTACTCTTACAAAGCAAAAGAGGCTGGTAATATTGTTTAGGGCTGGCAATACTGGGTGAGGGGGGAGCCAAAACTTCCTCTTCAACCGCTCGGATGAGGATCGAAGTGGGAGAGGAAAGTTGTGCTTGGAAAACTCACCTCTCATTCTGAGGCAGGTTTTCTACACCCCCAAATTTTTATTCCGAGCTTGGCTCAGGAGAAGTTTGCAGCCACCGCTACCAAGGACTGCTTTTAAAGAAGAGATTGGATTTCTTTACAGGAATTTCTGGAGCAAAACTAAAAATCCACTTGCAGTGAGCGAGGAGTGTTCCAGTTTTTTCCCCAAGTCTCAGATAACATTATGTCCAATCTATATTTAGTTCTATTGAATGAATAGACTTCACTCACTATGACCTTGACTGTACAACTTATTCAAGTAACTCTACTTAAAGTTCTATTACAGTCTAATTTATCTCCCCAAATGTACTTTGCAGTTAATAGAATTTAAAGCATTACTTAAATGTATTTACATATCTTTCTTGTTAAGGATATACTTGGATGCATTTGCATATTTATATTAATATAACAAAGATGTGTATGCAAAAAGAGGTCACATTTTCCTGGTGGTAGAGTTTAAGTAGAATTCAGGTTGGAAGAGTTAATATAAATTATGTATTGTCTGGACAGCAAAGAGATTAAATGCAGTATAAAAACATCAACCCTAAATGTATGGAATATTTATAGTATACACAAAATGCAGCTCAGCACTTCCATTATTTCATTACACTCAAAGGTGTGGCCCCTTGATTCAACATGATCAAGGGACAGGGAAATCTCCACAATTAGTTTCCTATAGGGCAAGAGTAGGAAATCTGTGACCCTGCAAATGTGGTTGGACTACAGTTCCCATAATCCATGACCACTGGCCATGTTGGCTGGGGCAGATGGGAGCTGGGGTCCAGCAACATCTGAAGGGTCACAGGTTCCCCACACCTGCTATAGGGAGAAGCATTTCCAGAGCACCATATTCCAGAGCACCATATTCCAGAGCACCATTCCCTAAGTCGGCTGTAGTGGCATAAAAATAGGCAGGCAGGGGGAGAACCTGAACACAGCTGTGTATTCAACAGACTGGCTGGGTTCAGACAACACATTAACCCACACTCAAGGGTTGAGTTGGGTTGAGTGTGGGTTGTTGTTGAACCGTGGGTTGCTGAAATGTGGGTTATCATGTTGTCTGAACCCAGCTGTGTCAGGAAGCGATGGCTTGTTAGCCATGAACAACCCATGAAGAAAACCCATGGTTTGTTATCGGGTTGTGAACTGTGGTTTGTTAGCTTGGCTGGGTTCAGACAACACGATAACCCATGTTTCAACAACAACCCACAGTTCAATGACAACCCCCACTCAACCCATACTCAACCCTTGAGTGTGGCTTATCGTGTCGTCTGAACCGTCATTGTCTCTTCTGTCTACTCAGTCCTGCTTGACCCTATTACTCTTGCCTACTGATCTTTACCTACTCCCATTCTTTTCCATAGACTTCTGCAGATGTAACACAGCTCCATGCCTAAGTAAGGAAGCAGAGCTTCTGGGTTCTATCTGCTTTCCCAGGAAATTACTTTCCCGTCTATAATTAAATAACCAGATCATGCTTAGCCAATCTCTCCAGTAGTTATATGCCAAATGATTCCCTAGGATATTGCAGAAGGAGGTGGGATGAGAATCTGCCTCATCTGTATCCCCACTCTAGCTGGCTGCTGTGAATTAACGTGTACCTGTGGTCTTCATACAAATACAAATGTTGTGCTTCTGCCTGTTTTCTCTCCATCTCAAGAGATGTGGGACTCGCTTCCGCAAAGCAAAATGTAGACACTCTGCAAAGGCACACAATTCCAAGAACAATACAAAACATACCAGTAAGGCAAGTGCAGGTGAAATTGTTTCCATCATGTTTTTCTGCAACATCCATGCAGGTTCCATTGTTCTGACAGGAACTGCTTTGACAGGCGTTGAATTCTTCACAGAGACCACCCAAATATTGATCTTCACAGTCACAAGAAAAAGTTGCCTAGAAGAAAAACACGCTACTGTGAAACTTCAAAGCTTCTTTCTAAGCCACGGTTTTGATCAAAAATATATGGATCCCTAAGGTTAGAGTGAAGAGTAGCTGTGGCAAATGACCAATTAAGAAGGGTAACGAGATCCCATGGGATCTGTAGCTCCTTAAGATACAGATGTTTATGCAAGAAAAACAGTGGTTGAGCTTAGATTTCTACCAACTTAGGCTAAAACCACTTTTTAGTATAACATTCTTTTATCATAGGTTAATTAAATCTTTTCTTTTTAAAGATCACCCTCTGTTGCTGTTTTCACAATCAGAAACACAGAACAGTCTTCAAACTGAAATCTTAAAATATTACCGGTAATTGGAAAGTACTTTTAAAAAAAAAGCCAACCTAATTATTTGGCCGCAATTTAAAATTCATGCAGCTCAATCCTAAGAATGCTTCCTCAAACAGAAGCACACTGAGTTCAGTGGAGATTACTCCCAAGAAAGTGTGCACACAATTGCAGCATAATTCATTGGTATTCAGCTGATGGGTTGCAGCCCACAAGTGGATCACCCCCCAGTGTAAGATGCGCTGCACCTGCAGCATGTTCAAGGTGTTATTTAGGGTTTTTTAAAGAATGTGATAGACAGTGGGGAGATACGTATCATTAAACAATATTAAAAGTGGGTCCCATGGATTCTTGATTTGAAAACCTTGAAGACTGCTGCTGTATGTGAACAAAAGGGTAATTGTTAAAACATATACAGTATTAGCTAATCCATACTATTGATATTGCGAATGCCCCTCAATGCACACAACTGGGTTCAGACAACACGATAACCCACACTCAAGGGTTGAGTATGGGTTGTCGTTGAACCGTGGGTTGTTTCTGAAATGTGGGTTATCATGTTTCTGAACCCGGATGCACTAACAAGCCATGGCTTGTTAACCACGAACAATCCATGAAGACACCCCATGGTTTGCTGTTGGGTTGTGAACTGTAGGGTGTTCACCAAGGTTTGTTTTCTCAGCTGGGTTCAGACAACACGATAACCCACATTTCAACAACCCACGGTTCAACGACAACCCACAATCAACCCTTGAGTGTGGGTTATCGTGTTGTCAGAACCCAGTCAGTGGAGTTAAATTAATTAGTAAGAACTGGTTAGTAGCTGATAGCTAGTAGTAATAAGTTACCCTAAGAACATGTTTGAACATGTCTCCTATAGTAGTAAAGTCACATGCCCAGCTCTTCAGTCTCAACATAAGAGCAGCTTTAGAAGTTACAGAAGTGGCAAAAAATGGATGCTGGAGTGACCCACACTTTTCACCCCGCATTGTAATGTCTAAAAAAGAAACTAAGGTGTTTTTCTTGTAAAGAGATACATGAGTTCAAAATGCAACTGGAATTCACAAATCTCTCCCCTGCGATTCCCTCTTTTTATGTTACAAGGTGCAGTGGAAACTGGAAAGCAGGAGCAAAAAAGAGATACTCTGCAAAAGTATCACAATAAACAGTAAGAACTTAAATGCTCATTGATGATACATACAGCTATTAAAATTGGGACTAGCTTACCAAGGACGTGTTTTTGTTGTCCACGGAGGCTTGTATATGTTGATGGCGACTGCTGGGCCGATTAGATAGCTTTGGACTTCAGGTATCGTAGGCTTTTGGCCAGGCAATATATTTTTCAACGTTAGAACATATTTGGGAGGGGGTGGCTGAGCAAGAGAGAAGCGGGTTACACACGGAAGGTATGGGGGTGGGGGGTATGGGGGGGTTGTGTGATGGGGCGGCTGAGGGGGGGGGAACCGGACGGGGGGGCGGGGGGGAGCGCTTGGTTATGCAATCGTTAGGGATGTGCGACGCAAAGCTAGGATTGGACAATGCCTCTTCCCTGGGTGGAAGTCCGGCAAAGTCGCTGGGCTCAAACCCCCGAGCTCCACTCAACCAACCTTTTCCCCGACTTGACTTGTGTTCTCGTGAGCCGAACTGGGGAAAGTGACTTCCGGGTTTCAGCGCCACATCATTTACGTAAAGCGTGACATAAGATATGTTTAAAATGGCCTAATTTGCGCAAATTTTGGCCTAATTTGCGCAAATTGCGGCTGCTCTTAACTTATTTTACGCTATTTTCTATGTAAAGGATGTAGAGCCAGGGACCTGGAAGTCCGGTGAGTGCCTCAGCTGGTGCTCACGCTTGGCAAGCGCACTGTGAGTCGAGTGCCGGGCAGGCTGCCCATCCCTAGCCACAAATCTCCATAGTACAACTGAATTTTTCTAATGTTTATATAAAGCAAAATCTAAATATATGGCACTTGCTACATCTAGCCTTGATTGCAAAAATCTGAATCATATGAGTCTAGTATATTTTGCAAACACAGCTTTTTTTCCCCCTCTAGAATCATCTGCATTTCGAAGCTAGGCAGCAAGGGTTGGATCCTTGGGTTGGATCCAAGGGGATCCTAGTGTGAGGGGAAGGCACTCCTCTTATACAAGGGGACTCCCAACTTGACTCTCATGTCAACTCCAACTTCTACAATACATCCCACACCATTCCTGAGGGTCCCCTAACCCGCAAGATTGGCTTTTGGGGGCCACAGGGGACTTCAGCAGGGAGGAGAAGGCAGAAAAGTCCTCCTCTACCATGGAGGTCTACTCACACTATGTTGCATCCAAGCCCTTTAGACTTCTGACCCATGTGTGCAAGTTTTGCGGTAATTACTAGTAAAAGTAACCCCGATCATGTTGTTATTGTTTTTAAAAGTCTTTGTTCCCATTCCTTGGTCCTATGTATAAAATCGCCATCTAAATCTAAACTAAAGCTGTTCAAACATCATCTCAATTTTCCTATTCTAAGCATATTTCCTCCAATATTTAATGTTCATTCCTTCTACCAAAAGCAGAGATGGGAAACATGTTGTCTTCCAAATGGACTCCAACTCCCATCAGCCTCAGGGGAGTTGTAGTCCAGCAACATCTGGACCTAAAGGTTTCTTTTTTTAATATTGTTTGTTTCTGTCAAATTAGAAGAATTCCCCTGGTGCTGCTTTACCTCACAGAAAATTTCTAGCTGGCTATCATGTAAATCAATAAGCCATTTCCACTCCAATCTTCCTTTAAAGTATTCTTTCTAACAGGGCCGGCGCTACCGCTAGGCCAACTAGGCGGTTGCCTAGGGCGCGTAGCGGAAGAGGGCGCAGAACGCTGCGCTCCTCTTCGCTGCCGGCGCGCTCCTGCCCTGCCCGCCCGCCCTCCTCTCCGAGAAAGCCAGGTAAGTGCGCCCGGAGTAGTGGTGGGGCCGAGCCTGGGCTCCCCCTACCTTGCCTCGCCTCCGCGCCGCTCCCACCTTCGCTTCGCCTCTGCGCCGCCTCCCCCGCCTCCCGCTCGCCTCACGCCCTCCCCCACCCGCGCCACCTCCCCCCACCTCGCCTCGCCTCGCTTCGCCTCTGCGCCCCCTCCCCCCACCTCGCCTCCCCTCGCCTTGCGCCCGCCTCCCCCCCGCGCCAGCCTCCCCCACCTCGCCTCGCTCCCGCCTCTGCGCCACCTCCCCCCCCACCTCGCCTCGCTTCTGCGCCGCCTCCCCCCCCTCGCTTTCGCTTCAACTCTCCTCCGCGCCGCCTCCCCCCCCCGACACCTACCTTCTCCGTGCTGTTTCCGGAGCCCCGCCCGCAGCTCTGTTTTGGCGGGAAGTACCAGGGCAACAGGGCTTAAACAGCCTGTGCTCTGGTTTTCCCCCAGCGAAAAACAGAGCGCGGGGGTCCCTTTTCGGAGGAGGCGTCGGACTGGGAAGGTAGGTGGGGGGGCGGCGGCGGCAGCGGCAGCGTGCGGGGGGGGGTCCGGTGGAGGTTGCAGAGCAGGGCTGCTTTCCGGAGCCCCCCCCACGGCACGAGGGGGGGCGCTAAATATAATGTAGCCTAGGGCGCCAAACTGCCCTGCACCGGTCCTGCTTTCTAATAATAATAATAAAAAGTATGCAGTGGATAAAGTTAATACATAAAATGTATTTAACTTATCAAAAGATATGCCAAGTAAAGGGGGGAAACAGGATGGGTTGGATGTTGGATCCAGAGGAAGTTAGGGCACAATCCTACAACCACCAGACACTGTCCAGATGGCCATAGGATAATTCAGATTCCCAGCTCCAACCTCAGAAACTCGCTCCAAGGTCAGAGCTGGGACTCCACATTCGGAATGCCCTCCCTCTGCCCTCGCAGCTGGTGTGGAAAGAACGGCACTGGCTGCAGCTCTGAGGTCAGGAGACCAACCTTGTAGTTGATGCTGGGTGGGCCTTCTGGGGGGTGGGGAGGGGAGGAAAGAGGGTCCGCCAGGATATGATATATGCTGGCGGCACCTCGGCCTGTCCTCCTCACAAGCAGGCGCAAAGGACTTAGCCAAAATCAGCCATCGAAGTCTTTTGCAGACTCAGAGAAGTGCAAAAGCGACCTTCGCCGCCACACTCCTTCCATCTTCTATAGCAGTGTGCTCCAACCTTGGGTCCCCAGATGTTTTTGGCCTACAATTCCCAGCATGGGAGTTGTAGGCCAAAAACATCTGGGGACCCAAGGTTGGAGAACACTGTTCTATAGGATGCCCGTAATCCTCCACTTTTGGCAGGGTTACAGGCCACCACATTGGCTTGCGCTACCCATCACTTTATAACTGCATTGAAATCAGTGGAGTGTGTCATATTGATTTCATTGGGGTTAAAGTCTGACTATCTTCCTCTGGATAAATATATTGGGTTATACTACATTTTTAAAATCTAGAGGCACAATCCATCTGGGGAAGTTCACACTGAATCCACATTGAAATGAAAGGGAGATGTGCAAAAACAATAGCGCTTTTGCGCAAGAAAGCTCCCCAGTGGGTTTCCACCCTTCTGGCCTAGAAAGAATCCTATGTAACTATTACCGTAGTATTCTTATGATTCCCACTATATTTAGGGGAAATTAATGGAGACATATGAAAATTACATCCCAGATACTGTAGATTAAAGCTGCGGTTAATGCTACAAGTTTCCTGTCTGATGGTAGCGTTATTCAGATATTCTGTTTCCCAAAAAACAGAATGTTCTACATTGTGCAGTGAGCCTACACAGATACAAAAGGCTTCCCACTGCAGAAGTGATCCCTTTACACCAGGGTTGGGCAACTTGTAGCCCTCCAGATGTTTTGGTCTACAACTCCCATCAGCCCTAGTCAGCATAGCCAATAATGAGAGCCAATAGTTGTAGGCCAGAACATCTGGATGCTCACAAGTTGCCCTGCTTTACACAAGGAGGGGGATGAGAATGGGGACCGAGAGGGGTGGGCAGAGCTAGCATGCTTCTCCTCACTCTCCTCTCATCTTTCGATCCTGCTCAGAAATAGGACTGAATAGGACTGACATATTTAACTGCATGTCACCTGTAAATTAATGGACTCTAAAACTGGCATATTTCTGAAGAATATAGCTAAATCGTCATCCAGTTTGTTTTTGTTTTGTTTTTTTATTAGAGAAAAGAGCAGCAGAAAACATGTTCTAATTAATCCTGAGATTAATGAGCCTAACTCTGAAACTGCAGCCTGTAAGGAAATGGACACAGTGGAAGGCTTTGATTATTGGTCTTGTTTAAATATGAAATACACTTGGCTTTCATTTTTTATTATTATTTAGGGTTTTCTTCATTAAAAACAACAACAACAACAACAACAACACTTGCCGTGATTACTGTGCATTTACAGCTAAATTAGAAGCCTGCATCGAAAGAACCGACCAGTTAATACCAAATGCACCCTCTTCCCCATTTCTTGATCTTCTTTCCTCAACCCCCTTCCTTCAGAGATGCCAAGCCAGAATCCCCCTCTAGTGTCTAGACTCCAGGCACCTTGAAGTGGTGGCTTTTGTTTTGAAGTCTCTCTTTGCCTCTCTCAGTGGGAAAGGTGAAGGGAGAACGAAGTGGGCTCAGTCGGAAGTTGCTGCCTTGAAGTGGCAGTCCCTGCTCTGGTGGTGTGTGTGTGTGTGTGTGTGCGAGAGAGAGAGAGAGAGAGAGAGAGAGAGAGAGAGAGAATGCTGTGTGTGAGTGAGTGCATGTATGTATGTGTGAGAGTGTGTATTTCTGTATACGTGATCATGGAGTGTTTGACAGAGGTGTGTGTGTGTGTGTGTGTGTGTGTGTAGGAGGGGGGCAGTGGCACCTCCCATTTCCAGAAAAGAACTTTGATTTTCAACTTTCTTCAACAGCGACTACCATAAAAATTAGAAATAAATATTTGTTTCTATTTGTATGTGTATGGGCTTGTTTTGGGACTCAGCTCTGAATACATTGAAATAACTTTTTCCAGATGTCAACAGAGGATTTATATAAACTTATTATGTCACCAATCCTGAAACAATTTCATTTTTGGAAGGCAGGTGCCTACTGGCAACTGCAGGATAAGAAAGGCTAGAGCTTAGATCCAAGGCAGAGAAACTCCTGCAAACTAATGTCTGGATTTGGATCCAGATACAAGCACCATCGGTACTGCGCTGTGTTTAAAATTAATTCATCTTACAGAGATACTTGCCAGCTTTGAATCAGAAGCTCACTCAGAGCTTCTTCTGAAGTTGCAAAAACTTCAGAGGGGTTAGATCTGAGGCTTGGATTCAGGCATCTATCTAATCTGAGCAATACAAAAAAGGACTGGAATCCATTTCGGCAAAGAAGATAGTAGTAGTACAACACTCTGAACAATAGTAGTACAACACTATGATCAATGAAAATCATAGAATCATAGAAAAAGTAGAGTTGGAAGGGGCCTACAAGGCCATCGAGTCCAACCCCCCGCTCAATGCAGGAATCCAGGTCAAAGCATCCCTGACAGATGCCCGTCCAGCTTCACCTTGAATGCCTCCAGAGTGGGAGAGCTCACCACCTCCTTATTGCTCTAACAGTCAGGAATTTTTTCCTGAAGTTCAGGTGGAATCTGGGTTCCCGTAACTTGAACCCATTATTCCGTGTCCTGCAAACTGGGATGATCGAGAAGAGATCCTGGCCCTCTTCTGTGTGACAACCCTTCAAGTACTGGAAGAGTGTGATCATATCTCCCCTCAGTCTCCTCTTCTGAAGGCTAAACATGCCCAGTTCTTTCAGTTTCTCCTTGTAGGGCCTTGTTTCCAGTCCCTTTATCATCTTTGTTACCCTCCTCTGAACCCCCTCCAGTTTGTCTACATCTTTCTTAAAGTGTGGTGCCCAGAACTGGACGCAGTACTCAAGATGAGGCCTAACCAGTGCTGAGTAAAGGGCAATTATCACTTCACACGATTTGGAAGCTATACTTCTATTAATGCAGCCCAAAATAGCATTTGCCTTCTTTGCAGCCACATCGCATTGCTGGCTCATATTCAGTTTGTGATCTACCACAATTCCAAGATCCTTCTCACTTGTAGTATTGTTGAGCCAAGTGTCCCCCATTCTGTAACTCTGCATTTGGTTTCTTCTCCCTAGGTGCAGCACTTGGCATTTATCCCTATTAAATTTCATTCTGTTGTTTTCGGCCCAGCGCTCCAGCCTATTGAGATCGCTTTGAATTTTGTTTCTGTCTTCCAGAGTATTAGCTGTTCCACCCAACTTTGTGTCATCTGCAAATTTGATCATCATTCCCTGCACCTCCTTCTCCAAGTCATTAATAAAAATGTTGAAGAGCACTGGGCCCAGGACCGAGCCCTGCGGTACCCCGCTCGTTACCTCTCCCCAGTTTGAGAAGGAACCATTGATAAGCACTCTTTGAGTCTGATTCTGTAGCCAATTGTGGATCCACCTGATAGTTGTTCCATCCAGCCCACTTTTAGCTAGCTTGCTAATCAGGATATCATCATGAGGCACTTTGTCGAAAGCTTTGCTGAAGTCCAGATATATGATGTCCACAGCATTCCCACAGTTGGTGGTTGCTTCCTGTCTCAGGCCAGAACTACACATTACCTTAAATGCACAGCTGCCACCCATGTGTTTAATCCCCCCTGGCCTACCCTGCCTCCAGGAACATGCACAACATCCATGTCCTCATGTCACGACTTTCTGCTTTCCCCTAACTCCTGTCCTACATCTTTAGCTGTGGGCAGCAAGGAGGAGGAGGATATGAAATCTGCTGTTGCTATTTTCTAGCAATGTGACATGGGTCATTCAAGGCTCTTTTTTCTCTGCTTGATGTCATGAAACTGAAACCATTTTACTGGATCTTTGACAGTAACAGAGACAGGAAACTCACAAAAGGAAGGCAGTCTGCTTCCAACTTTCTAGATTTGACCTTTTAAGTTTTTATCAATACGATCAATGTTTGAAACAGAAGCGAAGGAAGAAGCAGCAAGAGTGCCTCTCGCTTCTTTTCCCCCCCACTCCAACTCTGATACATGTAATAGAACAACAACAACATTATCATCATCATCATCATCATCTGTTTTGTTTATAATCATGTATTCTTTCTGAGAGTTGGAATGTAAAGTGTATATGTTGGGTCATATGACCGTAATAAACAGATGGTGATGATTATGATGATGTAATAGAGCATGCACCTCTTGCCCATATTTATTATACAACATGCACCTCTTGCTCAGATATACAAGTCCCATTTTAAACACTAAGGGTGGAATCCAATGTTGCCTGAGAGGAAGCCTGCTCACATGATGGGACTTTCTCCCTCTCTCTGAGCGGAGGGCACTGAGAACTGTCAGTTCAACCCTTAAAAGCCATGGGATTACATTGCTACAGGGGGGGGGTGTGATATTGTCACCAGCTCTTTTTAGTGCACCTACTTTCACCGCTTTCCCCCCTTTATTTTCAAGTGACAGCTAGGCAATTGACAACTGATAACGGTTTGCAAATTAGCCTATTTGCATTCTCACCTTGTCAATCTGTTACCTACTCCACCTCCCTTTGATAGCTGAAACTTACAAGACTATTGACAAGGCAAAACTACACATATCAGTCAGCTGTAAGTGTGCACTTGCACACCTTTGAAAGACAAACAAATACCGTAATTAAAAAGATATGACCACAATTGTGCTTTTTTGTAGCTCCTAACAAAAAGGTGGACAAATGAAAAGAGATAACCATCAGAACAGGGAGGGGGAGACAAGATGGGTTCTGCCACAAAGGTCACTGGAATACTGGCTGGAGGACTGAGGGGAAGGAGGGGAGAACAAGCCACAGTAAGCCTGATCGTCTGTTGGGCGTACTGTGGGTTGTTCAGTGAACAACCCACCCACCGTGGCTTATTTGCAGGGTGGCCTAGTGGCATGACATGTGAATCCGCCCATTATCTCAGTCTTAGGGCACAATCCAATCAGGATGCCCCTAAACCTCTGAACTCAGAGGCTTATAGGCATCCTGTGCAGAGCGGAAGGCGTGGCGGATGCAATCTCCGCCTCCCCGCTCCTCCCACTCTGCATTTTTGCTAGGTGGCTGTTCTCAGCTGTTTAGCTGTGGCTCACTGGAGGGGGAGGGAAGGAGGCTGCAGAGGACACAGGATACATTGTCTCCTCCCCTCCCTGCCCACTGGAACACCCCTTTTACCCCCTCTCCGAAGTGGAGTTCCCAACCTCAGAGAGGCAGCCAGTGCAGTTCTTTCCATGTCGGCTGTGGGGGCGGGGTTGGAGCATGGATTCTCAGCTGCAAGGTTGGAGCTCTGTTTCTGACCTCGGATCTGGGAATCCAAAGTATCCTATGGGCCCCCAAACAATGTATAGGGGCTATAGGATTGCTCCCCCCATCTTATAAGGAGTTGTTGTTATTGTTGTTGCGATGATGATCAGCAGCAGCAGCAGCCTCACCACTATAATACAACTAGAGGGGTGTGGTGAGAGAGTGGCTTGCCTAGGACCACCCAGGGGTAAAAATCCAGAGCAGAACTGGAGCCCAATTCTATGCATTTACACTCAGAAGTAAGTCCCACTAAGTGCGATGGTGCATGCTCTTAAGTATGTATAGCAAAGGTGCAGAACCTCTTTCAGCCCAAGGGCCAAACTGCACTTTGGCGAAGCTCTCGGGAGCTGCATTCCAATGGTGAGTGTGGCCAAAGGCAAAAGGGGCAGGGCTAAAATGCCAGCATATCTTAGCTTAAAGCTCCTACCATCAGTAACTAAACCTTAGGAGAGGCATTTCAACCATTTAGAATGGGGGGGGGGGGGAACTACACAAAAGACAGGAAACTACCAAACAATTGGTTGTTGAGGGAAAGGGTGTCAGACCAGGGGATGGGGCCAGGGGAAGGGGTGTGGCCATCTGGGACACCCCAGAGGGCTGGATTTAGGCCCCAGGGCCTGAAGTTCTGCACTCCTGATGCATAAGATTACAGCTTTAGATGGCTCTAAACCAGGGCTCTCCAACCTTGGGTCCCCAGATGTTGCTGGCCTTCAGCTCCCAGCATACCCAGCCAGCATGGCTAACTGGCAAGGGATTCTGGGAGCTGTAATCCAGCAACATCTAGGGATCCAAGGTTGGAGAGCCCTGCTCTAAACCCTACTGATTTAATTGATTTTCACAAACTTTAATTTAGCCTGTGCAGTAGTCAGAGAGTTCAACGGCTAACCAAAGACCAGCTGACCAGCAATAGCTCATGGTTTTATCAATTTAGGCTGTAATCCTATTCCCACTTAAACTGGGAATGAGCCCCATTGAACTCAATGGGACTTAGTTGTAGACATGTATAGGATTGTGCTGTTGGTTGCTCATTTTCTTTCAGTATATCTATATAGCAGCATATGAACTCATTCTAATTAAAGCTAAGGATTATGATAAATTAGCGAATTAGAAAGAAGGCAAGAAAAATTAGTACATCAATCTCTCTTAAAAGTCAACACTTACAAATCTTACAGCTAAGCAAGGGTGGTATTTATGTTGAAAGATGATACATGGTAACAATTTACTACAAAACGGAAAGAACAATTTATTCTTAAGAAAACATTGGCAATGAAGCATGCTTCAACACTTCCAGGGTAAAATTCCAGACATACGATAATACTGGGATTCAGACAAGTTATTATGCAGAGATGATTAGACACCATTAGTTGTTATTAGGCATGGCATTGTCATTTTTCTCTCATCACAGAGTTACATTTTTGGTGACATGTACTCATTTATCTGAAGAGCACAGAATTAAGAAGACTGCAGCTTGTCATAATCCTTATTTAAATGCCACCTGAACAGCTTCCAACAAATAAATGAATATTTATAAATCTTTTAAAGGTGTTTACTATTCTTCTTTTTCTTTTTACTAGCAGGCATGGGACAACTATTTGAAAAGGGGAGGCTCATAAATATGAGCCCCCTCCTCAAATATAGCAGGCTCAATTTGAGGCAAGTTCAGTTACCCTTGAGTAGGCCCACTTCAAAGGGGGGCTTACACAGGGCTTGCAACCCACCTTTACTGCTCCCTGAAAGTTTCCCCTCCCTTCCACAAAAGAAAGCTCGGATGCTTCAGCAGCTAACGTTATTTTATTCTTTTGATACTTCCACACCAATCGTTTTGTTCAGGTATATTTATTTCCATCAGTATTAATTGTGCTTTCTCATTTCCAGGAAGGAGGAGGAGGCAGAATGTTTGTCCAATAGTACTCAGTATGTAATTCATTTTTGAAGCAATTAACACTATTCACATTTAAGTCACCACAAATCGGGTTTCACAAAGATAAATGGCTTTCAGTTGTGTCACACATCTTCTGAGGATCCCTTTAAGTCTGTCTGGAGCTGAAGAAACACAGTAATTCATTTCAACTCTTAAAAAAAGAACTGTCAGTATTAGGGCCATGTCAAGGTCAGCCTTACGAGTTTGGCTCAACTGATACATTTCCATTAAAAAAAAAAGGATAGTAGCAGTAGCACTCCAATGTCCTGAAAACATTGAAAAGACTGATTAAAATGTATGGCTATTCCTTCCTGTCTCAGGCCAGCATTACATATTACACTGAATGCAGACCTGCCGCAGAAGCTCAGCTAACACCTGAGCAAAAGAACTACTCAGGGAAATGACACTCAATTTCCAATGCAGCTGAACATTACAAGCCAGAGAAATACATATTTCAAACCAGGTCATAATGAACTTTGGCAACGCCATTAATGATCGCATGCATCCCCTGTAGCATTGCAGGGGCATCCTGCCAACATCCATACTGGTTTCTCCAACAGATTACAAACAGTAAACCACAAAGCCATATTATGTGTGTGCAGTTTCACTGATGCACCCGAGGTCTAGATAATACGACTTTGATTTAAGCTACTGTCACCAAAGGAGGATAGCCAAAGGACTAGTTTTTCCTCCACTTTCACCCTTTTCAGTGCGTTCCTAACACTGGTGTCCCAACCATTGTTTTGTGGGCTGCTTTGAAATTACAGAATGCCACCAAGTTTACGGAATGGTAAATCTGAACTGAAAAGAGTGCATTACTGCGTGTTTAGATACCTTAGAACCAAAATGGTTAAGATCATAAACACAGAGATAATCTTTGTGCTGGCAGTGGAAGCACAAGCTACTGGCACCGCTGCTTGTTTATGGCAAAATGCCTTTTGGATTTTCTATTTCAGAACATGATTTGCATACTAGAGGGTTAGGCAGCAGTATAAACAGAGGGGATTATGAATAAAATCAGAGCATATACTTCAAAGACCATGTTAGAAAGTTTAAGAAAATGAAAGTTTCATCTCTGTAAAAGGAGGAGGGGGAGGGGGAAGGAAAAAGGACTTGATGCTATGGCTGATTCATGTTAAGCGTACCATTCTGGCAGCTGATTGCTTCATCTGTAGGAAAATTACTGAGCCTTTCCTGGGCATCTCTCACCCCAGGTGAAGAAAACAGTGGCAAAACGATCTCATGCCTAATTAAGCTTCTACTTCCCACAAACCAGCTGACTAAACTACACTGTTCGCACTGGCTGCAAGTCAAATTTTCTTGGCTTCAATTCCAGCTATGCAATGAACAGAAAAATAATATGGAGGGGGGGAATTGGTTCGTGCTGATTTGCAAGCGTTGGCCAAGTGCCTCCTAGCCCACCCCGATCAGGATGTGAGTACAGTGGGATGGAGCTGCTCGACCTGGCTCCTGCAGGCGCCAGCCAAGTCCCTTCCTGCCCCACCATCAAGACTTGAGTGGGGCAGGAAGGAGGCACTCCATGGGCGCATGCAGGAGCCAGCTCCTGCCGCAAGCACTGGCTGAGTCATTTCCTCTGCGGAGAGAGGCATGGAGTTTTATGTCTCTCTTGGCACGGGGGAAAAAGTGGTTGACACAGCACCAATGATGTCATGGGAGGGGCAGGGCTTCAGCCCCCCCCCCCCCGACATCATCTGGCCTGCTGGGCTTGGTCTGGGGGTAATCTGGTTGCCCACCCCACCCACCTCGCATTGGAGGAAATCTGTAAATGTCCCAGATATAAGCTAAAATCCATCCTTCTCCTCTGTTAGCTTGAGGGCAACAGTGTTGGCTTGTAAGGTTAATTCCTCCCAGAATTCTAAATAATTATAGATCCTCCCAAGTATTTCCAGAACATTCTAGAGCAGGCTTCCTCAACATAGTGCCCTCCAAATGTTTTGGACTAGAACTCGCAGTATGCCTGAGTACTGACCATGCTGTCTGGGGCTGATGGGAGTCGAAGTCCAAAACTTCTGGAGGGCACCAGATCGGGGAAGGATAATGTCGAACACAGGTCCAATTCCTCTGTCTCAGTCCTCCCAAAGGCTTATAAAACTCAAGAATTAAACTGGGCAAGAAAGTATATTTTCTGGTGTTGTAATGGTTTGATGATATCTTATTGTTTTGTTAGCTTGTTTTCATGACTGCACTGTGGTACTGTATTTTGTTTTTATTATTATTATTGTGAGATGCTTTGGGAGCTAGAGCTTGGAAGTAATTATATTTATGTATTTTAATAACTTAAATAAAAATACATAGGCAACTTTAGAACACGACAATTGCACTTATTACACCATGAAAAAGCAATGAGAAATTGTTTGACTGAATTAATACCCAAGGAAAGATGTACCTGGAATTAGCCATGTACAACTACACTGGATTCACCTGGGGTCAGAAGTTATAGGGTAACCTGAAATCTCAGTTTATGTTGCTCCCCCACTAATTGTTTTCTTTTGTTATTTATTTGATTGCTTTGAGGATAAAACACAGTAAGCATTATAAAGCACTTTGCAAATTAAAATATGTCATAAAAGTGCTAGAAGGATATCCATGTTTGTATATAAGCATGAATATTAACTTGGCCTCTTTTGTTCTGTAAAGCTGTCCCAATTTTCCCAATGTTTAGCCAACAACATTTTGTCCAATGAAAGCCATCACATTCTCAGAAATCCACTTCTTCTCATCCTATTAACCGTTATGCATACTGTATTATACAAAACAAAATCCCAGAAACATTCAGTCGCTACCAAGGTAGGTTTCCTTTCCACTACTAAATCCAAGAAAAATGCCAAATATTCTGCTAAGTATATTAGTCTTGTGGTAAGTTTCAACTGCCTCATAATTCTAAATTTAACACCTCAGTGTTTGCACTTTGGCACAGAGGTTTGAGTTTAAAATGTCAAAGAAGTTGCCATAAGAACTCATCACAGTGCAATCCTAGACATGCTTACTCAAATGTATGCCTCAGTATATCCAATGTGTTCCCAGGTAAGTATGCTCAGGATTGCAGCCTCAATCTCTTAAGGCGTAATCCTATGCAAGTTTAGTCAGCTAAAAAGTCCCCCCCTTTTTTTTTACTAAACTTGCATAGGATTGTACCCCTAGGCATCTTATAGTGCAATCCTATACATGTCCACTCAAAAGTAAGTCCCAAGAGTTCAATGGGACTTATTCCCAGGTAACTGGGTATAGGATTGCAGCCTAAAAGTTTAAAACTAAGACCACTTTTCAGTTTTCAAACCCCAGGTGACAGATGGCCTTGTAAATACTGTATGATGAATTTGCCACTATTTTCTATCTTTTCTACCCAAATACTTGAGGATTTGATCAATCTGCCGTTCCAGTCACTAATAAATGTTGACACTGAAGGCTAAACAAACTGTGAATATCTAACAGTTTCAATCCTGCTGGCAAGGTCACTGCAAAGACCTCAAAAGTCTGCAATCTCCTGCTGCGCCAGGAATTCTGCCTGAACTATTCTATGTGACAGGAGCAGTAATGAAAACACCTTTTCCCCTTCTAGTGAGCAAAGGAAAGCTGATGGCACACAACATTTATCTGACTTGATTAAGCCTTATCTCTGAGTTCAATGCTTTGAACTGTGAAATGTCTTGGAGCAGAAATAAGTCTGACTGAAGCACAGGAAACAATAGTAGCAAACATCACATAAAAAAACACCGAACAGGAAACAAAGTGGTAATGTTCGATCGTCAATCATGTTTTCTGCATATACTGGATATATGTTGATACTGGATACATGTTGAAACTGAACCCCGACAAGACCGAGGTACTTCTGGTGGGGGACAAGGGGAGGTTAGGGGATGTTGACCTGGTGCTGAATGGGGTACATCTACCCCTGAAGGACCAGGTCTGCAGCTTTGGAGTCATTCTAGACTCCCAGCTGTCCATGGAGGCTCAGGTGTCAGCTGTGAGCTGGGCGGCGCTGTATCAGCTCCATCTGATGCGGCAGTTGCGCCCCTACCTTCCTAATCATCTGCTCCCATCAGTGGTTCATGCCTTGGTCTCCTCTCGCCTAGACTACTGTAATGCGCTCTACGTGGGGTTACCCTGGAAGACTGGTTCGGAAGCTACAGCTGGTACAGAACGCGGCGGCTCGCCTGATTAAGGGCAGCCGCTGGCGTGATCACATCACGCCAGTGCTTAAGGAGTTGCAGCTGGCTACCAGTTGCTTGCTGAGCCAAATTCAAGGTGTTGGTTTTGACCTTTAAAACCCTACACGGCTCCGGCCCAGTTTATCTCAAGGAGCACCTCCAGCAACATCAGGTAGGCCGCTCAACAAGATCTGCCACGGACGGCCTTCTCCTTATCCCATCAGCCAGAGCAGCCAGGCTGGTGGGGACTAGGAAGAGGGCCTTCTCTGTGGCAGCCCCCACGTTGTGGAACTCCCTCCCTAGTGACCTTCACCATGCCCCCTCCGTGATGAGCTTCCGCCATGCATTAAAAACATGGCTGTTCAGGCGGGAATATGGGGTGGGTTAGGATTTTAAAAGATTTTTTATACTTTTTAAATTATATTTTATTGTATTGTTTTATTGTATTGTTTTAATTGTGCATCGCCCAGGGTGGGCGGGTGACCGGCCAGATGGGCGATTAATAAATATAATAAATAAATAAATAAATAAATGCTATGAAGAGGACAAATCATTTTCTTTTAAAAGAGGTCAAAAATGAAAATGTAGAAAGGGTCATTGCATCAAAAATAAAGAAATTATTGGGTCTGCAGGTTCAGGAGAATGGAGCACTATGAAGCAAGTGTTGTGCTGAAATTACAGAGCCACAGAACCACAACACTGAGGGGAAACCCAAGGATCACCCAGCACTGCTCCTCCAATAGGTAGATTACTTACATGCAATTGAAAATACAGTCATTCATCCTTTCTTCCCCCCTTTCCAGAACATAAGAGATTTTACAACTTTTCCAGTCAAATTGTTCAGTTACCCACGGGTTTGGGTACTATCCGTTTCAGTCTTCTCCTTCTCAATCCTCTCCTACCAGAGCTTGGACATCATCATGGCTGAACAGTCTTTCGATATGGCTGCTCTAAACAATGATGTTGTATTGCCCCCAATCCATTCTTTAAGGTTTTTCAGCCAAGATGTTCTTCTTCCTACACTTCTTTCCCCATTTATTTTCCCTTCTATAATCAGGTGCAACCGTCTATATTTTTCATTTCTCATAATATGACCAAAATATTCTAGTTTTCTGTGTTTTATAATTTTTTTTGATCTTTATACATTCCCTTTAATACTTCTTTGTTGGTCACCCTCTCAGTCCATGAAATCCATGGAATCCATTCTGTTCTATGAATCCTGGATATCCTTGAATAGTAGTTAATGGTACAATCCTAAATGGGGTTGGGTTGGGGTGCAAAGTGGCAGATAATAGGACATTTCCAAACCCCTGGTGGTTTGCACCAGCCAGGGCAGGAGGTGTGTGTGGTGGCTGCTCTTCCCTAGTCTGCATGGATATTGTTGTTGTTGTTGTTGTTGTTGTTGTTATTTCCCCTCCATTGGTTCCAACTAGAAGGGAATTAATTATGCCAGCTCCAGGCTTGTGGACAGGGCCCCCCAATCCCGAGACCTCTCCTCGGAATGAAGAGGCTCTGGATCCAGTGATACCTCTGCCCTGCCCCTGCCCTGTCCCCAGAATGCACTATTTCGGATCCTTACACCAGCTACCACTGGCAGTAGATTTATGCCTGCAGAGCTTTCCACGAATATAACTGGGAACTCTGGGGTGGATGTTCCCCCACCACTCGTGGAGCTACTCTCTGTCAGTGCCGGGGCACCTCAACCCCATCCTAACCCCCTCCAGCCAGCTGTTCTTCAGGTTAGGATTTCTCTGTAAGCCTTTTAAATAAGGAACTGAAACTTTGTAACAGGTAGGAATCACTACATTTTCTAAAGATGAAATCCTATGCACACTTACCTAAGACTAAGTCCCATTGAACTCAGTGGAATTTATGCCTGCATAAGCATGCATTAGTACCGGGCTGTAACTGTCTTGCTTTATTTGTACACAAGATTCTAATAATACTTCCTAATACACCATTCACGTGTCACTTCCTTTGAGCAAGATGTTTTATAAGCCTCTGAAAAATACAGAGTACACACCCATGGACTAATAAAGCATGTTTTGATGTGTACTACAACATGATTGTCTCTAGATTAGTTTTCTAACTATTTTTATCTGTGCAAATATCCATCTTGAATGAAAGACTACAGTTGCTTCCACACATTGGTTTTCCACAATTAGCTGGAAGTGAAATTAACACAGAGGTTTCATACAATAACTTTATATGATGCTACATTACCCAGCATTGTTCTTCTGCATGGTCAAGGTCCTCCTACAATGTTTACTCACAAGGATGTCCTGTTCAGCAAAGGTTTCCAGCAATGTTAATTAAAAGTCCTCCTTGTAGGTACAACATGTTTTATTTCTTCCAGATGATTGCAGGTGGGGGATTAGTGATGAATAGTCTATTAATCGCCCCTTGAATAGCCTCTCTTAATTGCCTCAGTCACTTATTGTTCCTGCTGGAGATTTTAATGAGAGGTTTCTTCTTATAATTTTTTTCCTTTCCTTTTTTAAAATAGCAAAACCATGCCATTTCTTTATTTTAAAAAATGAAAAGAAAAAAATAATATCCATTGATCGGGTGGAACAAAAACTATGGGAATTTTATGGCCTTGCCAAGCAAGTCAGCGGTACCATATCTGGGCCCTAATATTAACCTGGAGCCACATTCCTCCAATAAACCAGCAGAGTTTAAACCAGCAACAAAACCACATCAAAGAGGAACAGACCAGGAAATAAGTGGCACTACTAGACATGGATTTGGGCCCCAGTCCTCCATAGCAGGCATCAAGAACCTCTGAGGAACCATCCCAGGTCCATGCATTCACCCAGTCTTCTTTGCTTGAGATGTTGGAGGACCTGCCAAGAAATCACAGAGCACCAAGGTGTGCTAGGCCTTAAACTCTTCTGAGTTGCTTCTCACTGAGGGAAGATGGAGCTTAGTTTGGACATCAGAGCCTGCATCATTATATAAAGGACTCTGGTCAGCTCTGGCCAAGGTCAGAGCTGTCCATGGTCTTGCATGAATAGTCTTGGCTAACCCCCTGTCCTGTGTCCAGTTTTCTCCCAATGCCTGCTCTCTGCAGCTGCCTTTTACCGCTCTCCCAAAATCATCCACCTGCTAGTTGCACTGCCTGCTTCCTAGTGTCTATCTCGTGTGACTGCTCAGTTGGTCCCCCCGTGAGCCTCATGTGGCCGAGATGGGACAGGGATCTTTCTTCCCTGACCATACCCTGCTCCCCACTTGCAGGCACAATGGCTCTTCTTACCTCAGATGCTTTAGTGATGCATATTCCTTTCCCTGAACATGGAAAGTCATCTGACTGGCTTCCTTCAGGCAAACATGTGCTGACTTTTACTATCACAGTCAAGCGTAAAGCCACGATGCATTTGGCAACAGAATCAGTCACAAAACCTGTGGAAAGAGATCATCATCATCACTAAAATGTTACATCATGAATTCAAAGGCTTGTCAAATAATGACCTTGAGAGCCAAACTAGATGTGATGGAAGAGACCCACAATTCAATCATCCAACATCTTTTACTTGGATTAAAAGTAGGCATGGAGGAGGGCTCTGATTTGGCCTGAGACCCGTTGTTGTGCTGGGGGAGGGAGTTAACCCCTCCCTGACTTAAATCCCACCCAAACTGCCATGAGGCATAGGGGGGGGGGGAGAAATTGGTACCTGAATTTTACCTATAGTTTTTCACCTCTGTGGCTAATAGCAGCTGAGGTGGAGTGGGGAAGAGACACCATGTGAGTTAGAGAAATGATGCAGCGGGAAGAGATAACTCCCAACATCATGACCCAAGCCAAACTGGGGCAGCTCACAGCTGCTTTTAACACTAGAAAAAGATGTCAGGAGATTCAGTCATGGATCTCCCACATTGTGTCCAATCTGGCCCTTATAGAGAACATGGGGTACTGTACATTTAAACCACTGATGGAAAAGAGTAAAGACTCAAAGTGCACTTCCAAGCTTCTCTCCCATATCCCATATTAATTTCTGAGAGTTCAGAGAGGAACTGACCTTTAAGTAGTGGATCCAAAAGAGCCACACAGTGATGAAGAGGAATGGTCCCTTACCAGATTTTGTAAGGAAAGGCAGCAGCTGCAGTTTTAAGCAGAACAATCCTGTCACGCAACTGTGTTCAAATGCCATTTCCCTTGTTATAGTTTTCATTCATGTTTTGCAACAGATCACTGCAGTTACAAAAATCTTAGGCAAGGCACATAACTAACTCTGCACACCCAGATGGGCTTGGACTTCAGGTTTCTCAAGTCGCGGCCTCTCATGCCATATGGCAAACTACTTTTGAAGCTGAGAGAAGTTCCAAAAACAGTTTGTGATAGGGCATAGGGGGTTTCAAGTGGGGGGAGTGAGGAAAGAAAAAATGCCAGTGGGTGTGCAAAGGCCCTGGCACTCACTTAAGTTCTTTTTCGGGGGGGGGGACCTAATGGGTAGAAACCTTTAAAAAACAGCCAGCCTAATCAATGAGGACTGAGCATATTCAGTAGTCAAGGAACACTGAATGTCAGTTTGAAGTGAGTGGAGCTAAATGCCCTGGTTGGAGTGAATGGCTGGCCGGAATTGTAAACAGGACCACTCCTATTAGGACGGACAAGACGATGCAACATTTTCAGATTTGTTACATTGCAACTTGAAATTGCTAAGGACTCAACACATGAATTGTTACACTACCACAACTCTTTAAACAAATTCACAGTGTTATGATGGCAGTAAGCATGCTGTGAAAAACAATCCTTCTGTTATATAGAACATGTTTATGTCACTATTCCTTCCTTTTTAAATGTATAGTACAAATTTAAAGAAAGCCAAGTGAGAAATTTGCAGTTCTGTTGCCCACGCTGTTTTTCCTCACCTGAAGCCATAACCTATTTGCAGCGTAACTGCTGCCATTGCTGAATATGACTGAAAAATACATATGAGATTATGATTTCTGTCAGACTAAACAGTCAGGGCTTTAAGGAAACAAAGATACTATTTTAATGCAAATTACCTCGATTATGGAAAAGGATGAGAGAATGCAGACAGAAAAATATACAAACTGAACTCTCTTTTTTTTTCTCTCTCATGAGGCAACAGAATGAGAAAATTTTAATCCTAATGTGGTTTCCCCCCAAAGAGATAATGTTGGTATGGTAAACAGAGCTAATCCAGAATCCCATGTTCTTGGACTTTTGCAATGGAAGGTGTTCCTGCATTTTTATTAGTCAAAGACATTATTTCAACTTCTATGGAAATTCTGATGCACGTTTGGAACATAATTGGTCTGTACGCATGTAATGGCAGCACTCGGTGGCAAAATGTGGGTTAATTAACCATGAGTTAACTTTGGTTTGTTTAACCCACAAATAACTCAGTGTCCAGGTTTAGATGTCATGCTAACAACCTACAAATGGGGCACTCATAGGTTGTTGCTGCAAATTGGAAGTGGTTCACACGCAGCGCGCATCCCTGCAAATTGTGGATTGAATGCCGCCATTACATGCAAACCAGCTCTATATTTGCTGTGGTGTTTGTAATGAATTAAAAACACAACATCTGGCCATATCCTTAGAGGAGGAGGACAAAATGGATGAAAGTCATATGGATCAGTTCTATAAGAATGGTATGAGTACACATCTGCCTGTATAGCAAAGGTATACAAGTTATCAATCTGGGGTATTTCTGAAAAGGCTCCTAGTGCTACCAATCAAAAGACATTGAGCTTTTCTACATGAGGCTGTTAATTGCTGTATCTACCTTTGGTTTCGTCGCAGAATTGAGATCCGAGCGCTGCACAAAGAGCTTTTCCTTTCCTGCTTTTTTGCTTCATAGTGGTGAGAGTGTTGGACTGGGACTCAGGAGATCCGGGTTCTAGTCCCCGCTTGGCCATGAAACTCACTGGGTGACTTTGGGCCAGCCACTGACTCTCAGCCTAACCTACCTCACAGGGTTGTTGTGAGGATAAAATGGAGAGGAGGAGGATTATGTAAGCCGCCTTGGGTTCCTTGCAGGAAAAAAGGCGGGGTATAAATAGAATAAATAAATAAATAACCTTTAGGTGGCGCTGTGCTATAGCAGAATATTGCAATTACACAAGTAGGAAAATACCTTTTCTTTCACTTTCAGAAATAATACTCCATTTTCCCTGCTCTAAAAAAAACCCTGGGAGAGTGCTCTTAAGAAACAGATGCAAAACTGGAAGATCACAACATCATTCAAAGAACCCATGAACAATTGAGAGTAAGGAATCACAAGTGCACAATAAATGCCTCATCTAGAAAAGCTCACTGTGCAGCTATTCCACTTCTCCCTCCTTAACTAGATATTCTGTGGTAAGAAAAAGGACAGAAGAAGTAGCAGTAAAACATGGGAGAGTTACAAATGGAAGGTGACAATGTCTGGACCGCCCCCCCCCCCAATTCTGTGAATGAGGCAGGGAGATTACACAATAAAAGCCTCATCTGGAAGCACCCGAAGTCCACAGCATGGTCAGATCTAAATAATGCCACTCCCTGAAGAGAACATACAGCGCATTTTCGAAGGTTAGAAAAGCCAACTGTGCACCCTTCTACCAGCCCAATAGAATGGCTACATTAGCAACGAGATCTTTACTGTTTAAACCAGGGGTCAGCAACATGATGCCTGGGTGCGCACTGGCACCCATCAAGACCCTCCAGTGTGCCCACAAAGTGCCTTGCACTGCCCTCCACTCACCTCTGCTGCCTCTTCATCTCATCAGTTCACCTTTCCCTACCTCTATTAAAGTCAATGGAGTGATATTGCTCCAGTGACTTTAGTGGAAGTGGGGGAAAGGGGGCCACCCCCACTCCCCACTCCCACCAAGGCCCCTTGTGGCAACAGGGTCCTTGACAGTGGGTGGGATTCTCCCTCCCTCCAGCCATTTTTTGGAAGAGGACCATTTCCCCTCCCCCCCACACGCACCTCTATTAAAGTCAATGGGGCGATATCATGTCATTGACTTTAATAGAGGTGGGGACAAGAAAAGTGAGAATCCAGAGAGCGGGGGACAAAAAAAACTGAGAATCCAGAGTGGGGGGATTTAAACTAATGCTGGGCCAAATTCTGCCACTCTCCATTCATCCCCCATGAAAGGCAACTTAAGATGAGGTGGCCAAGAGTTTTGTTTGTTAAAAACTAGGGGACGGGGGAAGCTTCATCACTGCTTCAGGATCTGGCAGCATTCCCTTTGTAATTTGGGGCACAACAGCCCTGGGAAACCAAGCTATGTCATAAGGTATGCTCATCAGTCCAGGAGCATTCTTGGGTGGAAAAGACGGCTCCCGTCATTGGCCAAAACTCTTAAGGTAAGACATAATTCAGTTCTAGTCTTTTGGCTGCCTTTCCCCCATTTGGCAACTCTATTCCTCAGCTTCAAACATTCTTCCAAGAACACTCTATAATTTAGATAAGTGTGTTTTTCTGTCTATAACTGTACAATCTCTTTCTACAGTGAAAGTTGCTGGATTTTTAAAAATTAAAACAAAAGATGACTTCCTGTCCAACATAAATTTCACTAGGCTGGGCTTGATCATCTCCAAGCTACCTAACCTAGAACTATTAAATGTTAGTATAGTTGGCCTCCAAACAAACAACTGAACTCTTCTGAGAACAAACGCTGATGTGGGCTGTAATAATGAAATATATTATACAAAGGCAAGATTGTGTAGACAAAATTCACTTCCTCTTAATACAGCATTTCATTGCCTGTCACAGTTCGAAAGTAAGTATCTGAGCATACTTGGAATGTTCTGATGTTTACAAAATTATCTTTAGTTTCACTCATCTGAAGCAGACAGTTAACATGCTCTTCAGGACAGCTCCCTGAAGGGATTTTATATCAAGCTTCCTTTGTGTGTGCAATACTGATAAAGTGATGCCTTTGGCAAACTAATAAAATTTATTCTTACCAGAATTTCGCCTTTTCCTGTAGTTTTCCCATTATTTCACCTATCTTCCCGAGATAATTTGGCTACAACATGCCTGTTATTTCAGAAGTGCTTTTAAATATTTATATCCTGCTATTTTTAGCTGCCAAGTAGGAGAATAATTTCAGAAACATATTTACACTTCCCTTCATCTGCGGGAACATAATGAGATGTATTTTATAGTTAAAGGTAATTTTGTTCAATTTAACCTTATAATCTTTCCAAGGCCCAGTTAAAATATAACAATCCCACATACATTTCTGTTGGAGAATCAAGAGCTGAACTACATAATTAAGACAGAAATAGAAAAGGAGTGCCTTTATTAGGACTGCCTAATGTGGAAGCGTTGTGTAATGCAAACATTGATGAACTGTAGGTGGTCCTGTTTTACTCTCCATGTTTTTATTTTATTTTTACTATTATAAACCAACATGGTTATCTGTACAGTAATACCTTGGATTGCAAGTAACTTGGTCTGAGAGCATTTTGCAAGATAAGCAAAAAAAATTAATAAATTTTGACTTGATAAACAAGCAACGTCTTGCAATATAAGTACTGTAGTACGGTCAAGAAAAATGAAGACTTTTACACTATCATTCTTTATTGCAGCTTAAATTAAAAATATGTGTACAAATTTCTTATGGGGAATTTCACTTTGATATACAAGTGTTTTGGATTACAAGCACGGTTCCAGAACGAATTATGCTTGCAATCCAAGGTATATCTGTAGTTGTTTTTAAGCTGAACTACATAAAACTACTGTGATACAGCATAAATGCTTTCTATAGAGAGATTTGAAATGCCAATGCAATACATGTTTTCTGGCAGGAAGGTTTCTTCAGGCACCGTACAACTAGGTGCTGACTTGTTAATACACTGCCCCTGTTAACACAGAAGGATATGCCAGGATTCCTAGTTTATCCTGACTTACTGTGAATGACTACCATGCTGGCGCACCACAGCCCATTTGTTCCCACTTTGCTCCTCCTTTCGCATGATGAGTGAGTAAAACTAACCAGGAATGGATAGCTTATTGTGAAGTCAAACCCAGGCTACTGGTCTGTTGCTCCCAAACAAGTCAGGATCGACAACTTAGGGTTTGCTGTTCATTTACAGATTCTGACTTGTTTGGGAGCAACAAACCAGGATCCTGGGTTCTGACGTCACAATAAGCTATCTCTTCTTAGTTTGTTTTACCCACTTGCACAAACAGGCTGTATGCGCTAGCATGCTGTATGCATTAGCATGCTGTTTGTTCACAGTAAGACAGGATATACTAGGAATCCTGGCTTATCATAATGTGCAAACAGGGCCATAGTGTGATTTAATTGAAATATTACACTAAACTTAGTCATGTCATCATTGTGTGACCATTTTCACCTGGAAAAATAGATCAGAAACCTTAGCTCTTGGTTTCTATTCCTCAGAAAGATACATGTGTGTTACATGCTTTCATTTCAAAGGTTAGTTCATAGCTCTCAAATCATTACTCAGAATTGCAAATCCAGATACTGAATTGCTTATTACAGCAACTGAACAAACAGCATCTGGTTAAGAGCAAAAAGGTCAGTGAAGCTGCTCAGTAGTCTCCATCACTATAATAACTGCAAACACAGACTATTTTGAATGTGTTAAAAAAAAAAAAAAAAGCACAAGACAACAAAAGCAAAAGAGCTACTCAATTAGTAAATCTATTTACTGAACTGAACTGGTGCCAGCAATGTAGCCAAATATTGCTGCTCCAGGCTGGGCATCTCTGTAACCCACTTGATGTACATGCTTATTTTAATCAGGGTTCTCAATGTACATTTCATTTCCTGGCAGGCACCGCAGTATCCGATGGAGCTTCTTACTGCTCCCACACCCCCGAATGAAAGTGCAGGGCCACCAGATACTGGGCAGTATCCAATGCTGTCACAGCGTTAGCACTAATGACTTTGCGCTAGTGTATGCCAATGCTAGCACAATGTTGTCAGTGCTTGCTAGGCAAAGAGAAAAAGCAGTGACTTGCCACAAAATTTCATAAGACTGAGCACTGATTAGCAGTCTAGCTGCCACATGTTGCACCAACTGAAGTTTCTAGATGCTCTTCAAGGATACCCCTCCCCCCCCCCCCCCGCACAGAGCACATTGTAATAGTCTAACTGTGGAATTGGGACAATTGCAGGAATTAACTGGGGAATATATGTGCAATTCCCCATCCAGCTAGGAATATGTGCACAAAAGCCCACTTCTATGTACCTGGAACTCCTGGGTTGGGACAACAGGTTATCACGACTAACTGAACTGAAACAAGCTATTACGGTAACTTGATTATTCACAAGTTTGTATTTTGTAATAGACATCTTTAAAGTGCTGAACATCCAGAACTGTATCTCTGAGAACCTGATCTTCTGACAGGGGGCTACTCAGGTGTTGTACAAACACACTGTTATTCTGACAGCATAGTTCCCAGATTTAGCAACATGCTTAGCTTGCATGAGGAGGAAAGAAAAGAGATAAGGCACCAAGTAAGTAAGTACGGTAACTGCGGTAAGCATTGGCATACACTAGCGCAAAGTCATTAGTGCTAACGCTGTGACAGCATTGGATACTGCCCAGTATCTGGTGGCCCTGCACTTTCATTCGGGGGTGTGGGAGCAGTAAGAAGCTCCATCGGATACTGCGGTAAGTACGGTAAGTAAGTAGAGATAATAATTCTTGTGTATTTGGAGGTCTCCTTTCTTCCTTCCTCCTGTTTTTTTTTTTTTTTGTTTCTGTTTTGCTTTGTTTGCTTTTTGTTTGTTTTTTTGGGGGGGTTGCTTAAGCCCACACATGTTTAGATGCATTTGTTGTAAATATTTATGGGCCCAAGCTTTCTCTTATGGAAACTTGTGGATCAAAACTACAATAAAAATTCAGGGCAGTCTAGTTGGATTATGTGCATGGCCAAGTAACATGCCCAGATCAGAAGAAGCTGGTTAGTCATTTCTAGATGCAATGCATTATTATTAGCGCAGATATTATTTGTTCACTGAATCACTTGATTGGTTAATTACCACCTTGGTGCAGATGCCTGCTGAATACCTTTCAGTGGTGTCTGAGCATCTTTAAGCAAATGTTAATTTAGTTAATTAGATACCAAGAGGCAACTAAAACAAATAATTTACTTCCCAGACTGGTTGCATTTTATACATTGTAATTATTTGGGCAGAATACTTGCAAGAGAGTTAACTAGCTGAATAGATTAAATTTTGTAGCCGTGCATCAGGAAATGGCTGATGTAGGCTGAGGATCAAAGAAAAAAAAAGCCTATATTTATCTCTTACATCTCCCTCATTGAAATGAGGGGGAAAGATTAAAAGGAGCTAATAAAATCTTATTTCAACAGAATTAACTAATTACTTTTAGTATTTTACAAAATGCTTTTCAAAACTCATTTATCCTGAGGAACTGCAATCTTTATATTTCTCAGGGAAAAATAGAGGTTTGAAGGGGGGGGGGGCAGATTTCAACAATCTTATCCAGAACAACAGAGCAATTGCATTGTTGTATGGTCAAACTGTGCTTCTTTGAATGAGGCTCTGCTCTTCTGGGCTTTAAAAGACAACATGAGTTTCTAAGCTGAATGGCTGGTCTCGTTTGCCACCTTCTCCAAACTTCTGCCTCTCACTCTTTGCTGAGAGAGACATGCATACTATAGCAAAACAAGAGAGGATAAAAGAAAGGAGTGGGAGGTACAACAGGACAAAGGGAAAGGATAGTATCAACCCAGAGCCTATCAGAGTAACTCTGACCTTCACAGCCAATGGTATAAGTATGCAACATATGGCACCTGCTTTAAATCTTTCTTGATATTCAGCAAAAACAGCTAGTTTCGCTTTATTGGTAAGAGTGCAAGAAACAGTTTCTGCAAATTAAGTACAAAGGTTCCCTGTATCAAGGAAGATGTCCAGTTTTCAGATTTATCTAGTAATCAGCAGCATCTTGGACTATGAGTGTCAGGCATCCAGCAATGGCGCTCCCATCCTAGTCAATGATCAGACAGAAGACCATCTTCATGACCTGGCAGGGCACAGCACCTATACTGATGCCTACTGGAATGTCAACCCGCTGCTTGCTGAGACTAGGCAAGAGAGACAGCTAGATCACAAGGAAGACTGGCTCTAATTTGCCACTTCCTCCCCTGCCAGGAAGCCTGGTTGTGTTGAGGGGTGTGTCAGGGGCAGGGTTCCTGTCAAACCTGAAGATGTTCCTAAGCCAGGCAGGCTTCAGCCAAGGAGGATCAGCCCAGAACTCTCTGGAAGCGGGGGGGGGGGGGGAGAGAGAGAGAGAGAGAGAGAGAGTCTGTGTGTGTGTGTGACCAACATACCTTAAGGGACTGCCTTCTCACATATGAACCTGACTGGATACTGAGATCTTTCTCTGAGGCCCTTCTTCTGCCCCACGCCCCACAAACAGAGGGAAGCCAGGGTGACATGTGTACAGCCTTTTCAGTGGTAGTGCCCTGTCTTTGGAATGTTCTCCCAAGGAAGATTTCCCTGGCGCCAGCTAAAACGCACCAGACAACCCCTTCTGAAGATGCCCTTTTATTTCCCCTGAACTCTTAGATCTAATGATTTTAGGTTTCAGATTTTAATCTAGCAAGACACACTGAATTATATATATATTGTGTGTGTGTGTGTGTGTGTGTGTGTGTGTGTACGTATCCTATGATGAAAACAGAATAAAATGTCTTTTATTGTTACATTGTTTTAATTGTGTATTTCAAAATGGTTAGCTACTTTGAGAGCCTGCAGGTTGAACAGAAGGATACAAAGTATTCTAAACAAACAAAAAACAGAATACATTTTAAGCATCTCGGTCTTGTGCAATACCCTAACAATTCTGATGGCCCTATGAGTAAGATAGTTAGTCTCAAGCATCTTTGTTTACATTATAACAGCAATTTGCATGTTGGACCTAGATCCATACACCGCATGATATGTGAAAGTAGTTCAAAGTCAGCTTCTGCCAAACAGTCCATATATCTATATATGCACTGCTTATATTGACATATAATTGAAATAGAAGTGTTGAATTAGTTTTATCTTTTTTTTAATTAATCGTGTTGTGACTGTGAGTAGTTATTATGAATGAATATGCTTTTTTCTTATGTTCTTTTGCTCTTCTTATTTGTTCTCCCCCCCCCTTTCTTCTTCTTGTTTTGCTATCACTGCAAATAATTTTTTTTTAAATTCTTCAAAACAGACTTAAGGAGCAATCCTATGCATGCTTTGATAGAAAAAAATGGCCTGCAGCTCCCAGCATGTTGCAGCTAGCTATGGACTTATTTAGGACTTATTTCTGTTGAAACACGTATAGGATTGCAACCTTAGGCTGCAATCCTATATACTCTTACCTGGGAATAAGTCCCACTGAGTTCAGTGGGGCTTACTTCTGAGTAGACATGTATGTGACTGCAGTGTTAACAGTCAAGACATAACTAAGGAACTGACAGGCAAACAAAAAGAAGAAGACAGCTGAACGAAATAGTAAACGAAGAAGGGCACAATCCTATGCATGTTCAGACAGAAAAAGGTCCTACAACTCCCAGCATTCATAGATTTCATAGATCATAGAGATGGAAGGAGCCTACAAGGCTATCGAGTCCAACCCCCTGCTCAATGCAGGAAACTAGAGGAGGGGTCTCCCATCCAAGTAATAACAAGGCTTGACCCTGCTTAGCTTTCCACGCTCAGACAAGTTGACCAGCCAGCATGGCTGGCTGGGGAATGCTGGAAATTCTAGGTCTTTTTTCTGTCTAAACATGCATAGGATTGTGCCCTAAATTTTATTTATTTATTTGTTTAATACATTTTTATAGCGCCCAATAGCCGAAGCTCTCTGGGCTGTTTACAGAGGTGCTTCCAGATGAGGCTTTTATCATGCCATCGCCCTGCCTCATTCACAGAATTTTTCCAGGGGTCCAGACACTTGTCTTCCTCTTGTCTTCCACTCTCCCATGTTTTATCCTTTTCTCTTACCACAGAATATCCATTAAGGAGGGGGGAAAACATAACAGCTTCACAATGCCTTTAAACTGATGATGCTAAGACACCTCCATCTGGAGGCACCTTAACAATGGTTTGGATGTTATGCCCTATCAGCAATACACCTGCTGCCCAACTGTGATTCAGTGTGGTTGTACATTTCCATGTCAAAGGAGAGCTTTTAAAAGGGTCTGAAGGAAGAAAGTGAAGCTGTCCTGCATGTATTTTTCCATCCCTGTCACACCTTCACCTAGAAGCAACCTCCCAGACACACCTATTGTTATTCCTATGGGGTGGGAGCGGTGGAGGTACCTTTATTTTTTCTCCAGTGGTGCTAAAAGGCGGAAAGGTTGCAGTTTAGACCAGGTGTTCAGTCCACAGTTGCATGGCAGCAAGCATGTATTGTCATGTTTGCTAGGCTGGATTGGCTTGGGTTTGCATTTGGGTGGGGGACTACATGTGAGTGCTGTTTGCTATGGATTATTCACATGGGGGGGTTTAAACGCCCCTCCTTCAGCATTGCTTCCCTATTAGCAGTCCTTTCTCCCAGCTGCTGTGAAATACAGAAAGAGACACTGAGAAATCAGCATGATATCTGTTATGGCAATATCATCCTGACCCAAGGAACTTTTAGCACAGCAGAAAGCTGCAGGGCTAATATACACTCTCATGCCTCACAGGTGATTGGAACTATCAGATGCTGACTGAGAGGCAGCAGAAGGGGGAAGCAATGTCCAGAAGATACCTAGAATTGGGGAACAAAGTACCTAAACTGAGTGTGGGCATCCCATCTCTTCAGCTAACAGGGAGAGAGAGTACGAGAAGAGGAGGCAGCTTGAGCAAAAACCCTCCTGTTTTCCTTTTCCTTTTCATCAACACTGCAGCAGATCTGCGAGTGGAAATCTGTTTCCGTGCATGGCTAGCTCTTGTTGGTTTGGAGGCCACATGTCTCAGAAATGACAAATCATTGAGCAACTCATTGCTAATTATATAGAGAAAAAATGTTTCAAGAAAAACAACAAATAAGTACTATTATTATCATGACTTCAATTTCACGTTCCAGTTACAACACACCATCTGTCCCACAAAGCCTGATTTAATTAAACCTATGTGCATAAAGAAAATGTCTCCAAACCACTTTGGTCTTTCACACATCTTAAAATAAAGTACCGTATATAAACTTATTTCGTCTCACACATCTAGTCACTGAGTTTAATTTTCCATTGTTAAATACTGCAAGTTGCCATTATAGTAAATAAAAGTTCTGTTTTGTCAATTTTCCGATTTACATTGGACAAAAAGCCATAAGACTGGAACCTGCTAGATCAGATCCTGTTTCCTACCATGGCCAGCTAGATCTCTCTTGGAAGACCACAAGCAGAGCACAAAGGAAACAAAACTCCCTAATTTCATCTAGACCCAGATTACAAAAAAAAATCTACTACAGAGATAATAAACACTGTTTTGCTAAGAAATGGTAGACATTTTATACTTTAAACATGCTCTGAATTGTAATTTTTCCTGGTTGTTTTATTTAATTGGATTTTAATACAGTTTGAATTGTCAGATAAATCTACAGTAGGAGGTCCAGATATATTTGATTTGTATCCAAAAACTTTAACTCTAAGGGCCGGTTCGCACAACCCAGGCTGCGAGCGGGGGAGGCACCACGGGGCTGTCCACGGGGTCCGGCGGGGCACCACAGACGACCTGCGCCCCGCGCATGTGGGCAGACCCCGGTGGAGCCAGCAGTCCCCGCACCACAGTGTGGGCCTCCCGGTGCTAGGGGGTGGGGGCCCGGGATGCCCAGAGGGGTCATTTGCCCCTACAGGCTGGAGCAGCTGCAGCTCCGGCCGCTCTGGGCTGCCGCCTCTGTGCGGCCCCCGCGGGACGGCCGCCCGCTGTTCACATGGCAGGGTGGCCACACGCAGCAGGGCCTTACCCCTCTACCGACCATGGTCACTTTGCGTGCGTCCCGCGCGCGGTTGTCCCACGGGGGCACCCCTGGTCGGCGTTCGCAGAACACGGGAACCGCAGTGGACTTCTGCTCCCCCGCAGTTCCCATGTCATGTGAACATGCCCTATTTCAATTAATGTATAAGCGTTGATTCAGAGAGAGTTGCACAAAAGGTGAATATGGTTCTATTAGGTTCCTGTTTAAAACAATAGCTCTACTTAACTGAAGGTGCAACCCTATGGTCCTTGGGAGGGCATCCCAGGGGCTATGGGATACTGTGGACCTCCTGCTCCATGGGTAGAGAGGAAGATCTGCTGCAGAGGTCCTCCCTTGATCAGCAGTGGAAAGCTCCACCACCTTTGCTGCCCTGTGGGTGGTAAGAGGGGGAAAGGGGGGCATTCTGGGTGTGTGTCAGGGGAAGCTTTGGAGCCACCAGTTCTGCAATGGGGGGAAACTACTCCAGCCCTGGAGTTGATATAGTTATTTTCCCTCCCATTGGAATCAATGGAAGAGAAAATTTTAAAAGAAAAAGAACTGGCAAAATATAAAATGAGGGAGGAATCATTTCTCCCTCCCAACCACCATTTTCTGCCTTGACCAGTGAAAGTCAGGAGGGCTTAGGAAGTGGCAACTCCTATGTCATGGTTTCCTTTCCACCTCCACAGGATTGCTCTGTTATTCTATCTTCTCTCTGGAATTGCTAATTCTACATACAGTAGAGCTATGGGCTATGGACCAGTTTAGGCAATTCTCCAACCCACATCGAACTGTTTTTTCCAATTCTGAATTGGAGGGCAAGCATAAACCATTCTTTCATGATTCACATGTCACTGCCAACTGTACTTTGTGCTAAACAAGAATCTAAAGGTGAAGCCATGCAGGTGGGATGCAGGCATGAGGAAGGAGTGTGCGAGCCCACATCTCATTTCTGATCCTCCAAACCACAGCTTGAAGGACTGACTGAACTGTTACAATCAGCAATCTTTTTTTTTTTTTTAGTTTATCTATATTTCTGCTACTCTGTTGATGATTGCTTATGTTATATTTTATGATTTTATTTTATGAATTATTTTATTCTGTATCATAAGCCACCCTGATTGGGTCAAAAGGTAGGGTATAAATGCTTTACATGAATTTAAAAATCTACAATGGTACCAAAACTCACCAATGAAATAGTTGTTTCCTAATGCAAGCATCTCCTCTGTCAGGACAAGTCCACCTATTGCTTGGAGAAGAGTAACACTTGTGGCATCTATAAGCGAGCACTGTTTAAATCTTTCTGTTGTCACTTTCCATAACAAGATAAGAGATGCTGTGGCATCTTGCCTTATACTGAAGACAAAAAGAAATTAAAAATACTAATCATATCATAAGGAAGAAAATGTTTTAAAAGAGATATAGCATACAGTACATAACTAAAGACATTTTTAAAAAGCAAATATGATCCATAGCATGGATTTTCAGACCCAAACATTGGTTAACCCAATGCAACAAATATTAACATAACGTTATTTCCCACAAGAGTTTAACCCTCAAACAGGAGAGGGAAAAGACATAAGTGAACACACATTAAGATTGCAATCCTATACACATTTACATGGGAGTAAATCTCACTGAACTCAGTGGGGATATTGCTTATGAATACACATGAATAGGATTGCAGTATAAATCAAAGAAGGGGTGCAGACAGACATTGTAAACTAGAAAAATGGTCAAATACATGGAGGATAGGATTGTTCCTTTTATACAGTTTTAAATGGCAGGCTTTGTATATATATACACATTCATTAATAATCTTCTGCTGAACTTTTAATTTTTAGTTCCACATTTTATTTATATAAATATGTTAACCCAAACTAATTGAGCCTATCATAGGTCAACCTGCTGTAATAGCATGAAAGGTTCACAATTCTTTTAAATGCCAACGGGAATGGTGTTGGGAATAGATTGTTGCCAAACCCTGGAGCATCTGTGGGAGATGAGAAAGATCACTTTAGCTTAGATGGGAAAGCCTTATTTATGCAGAGCCGAGGGACAGAAGCAAAGCCAGTGGGATGTAGTGGTTAGAGCAGTGTTCTCCAACCTTGGGTCCCCAGATGTTTTTGGCCTACAACTCCCAGCATGCCCCAGTCAGCTACGCTGGATGGGGCATGCTGGGAGTTGTAGGCCAAAAACATCTGGGGACCCAAGGTTGGAGAACACTGGGTTAGAGTGTTGGACTAGGACTGCACATTCAAATCGGCATTCAAGTCAAACAAAGGGAAAGAATATCCTGATCACTCAAAAAAACCAAACAAAAAAACCCAGCACACTGAAAAACTGGAAAATCTATCTCCTCTGTCAGGACAATACAATAGAATAATACAATAGAATATATAAAAATCAATAGAATATATAAAAATCATAGCAGAATACACTAAAATAATATACAATGACCAAACACTGCAATAAAAAAAACCCTTAAAACTCCTATTCACAACCTATGTACAGTGAAGGACAGAGAAGCTCCTTATCAACCTGGTTCACATGATCAAAACAAGCCACCGTGACTTATTTAAGCCATGGTGGCTTATTTAAATCACAGTGCATGCCAGGCACACGTGTCACCACCTTGCTGTGGCTCGTCATGCCATCTGAACCTGGGATGGCATAGCTTGTTGGAGGGGGAAACAACCCTCCAATAACCCATGGGATCTTGTAGGGTTATAAGGGGGTTGTTTCCCCTCCAACAAGCCATGCTGCCCTGGTTCAGATATCACAACAAGCAGCGCCCGGGTGGTGATTATGAAAATTGTGCCCTGCACATGTTGCGATTGAAATAAGCCACTGTGACTTATTTTGAACATGTGAACCTTTCCATTGTAAACAAACCATCATGTACAATACAAATGCACAGAAATTAATGACTTCTTCTGCCTAATCATTAAATGTACCGCTAAAGAAGATGAAACACATTTGGCATTCATTTGTGTCCATTTCTCTACCAATGTTTGTAATTTTAGTTCTGACCTTTTTAGACTGAAGTCAAATCTGCATTCAGCAATGAAGGCCACTGAGTGACCTTGAATCAGTCACCTTCTCTCAGTCCAACGTGGTTGTTGAGAGGATAAAATAAGAGGTGGGCTGCGGGGAGAACATTATATACTACCCTGAGCTTCTTTGAGGAAAAGTGAGATATAAATGTAGCAAAACAAATAAGGAGCACAGTAAGGGGAGACAATAGGAGATGGGCTGAGAATTAGTGGGCCATCTGAAGCATGCTTTTTAAAAAGTGTGAATAGCCCAACCAGCTTGGTCCTCAGAAGCCTGAGAGAAAGAAGAGGCAATGGCCTGGATGAAAGAGGTGTGAGGTAGAGGTGGCAGCAAGATGAAAGGAAGAGAGATGGGGGGGAGATTCACATCAGGCTTGGAAAAGAAAAACTGTGTGCATGTTACTGTTAGGAAATGAGAGAACAGGTCAGGGAGCTTTGGAGGTAGGGACAGTGTGGACAAAGTAAAAGGAGGCTAAATGTTACACGTTTGCCTTACGTTACTAGTTTTCGATTAATATTTAATTAATTACTTTCTGAACAGCAAAAATGTAATGGTCCCATGTTTCCAGAGAAGTAACCTCTGCAGCATATCTTCAGTCACAGTACATTAAGCCCCGTCTTTAAATAATCATACTATTTTGGCTCAAGTGGAAATATTTTGAGTTTATATATTTATAAAAGACAATCACACTTTGTTTCTATTTGTCCCATATGTTAATTTTCCTGAAGGTCAAAGTCACGCTTCTGCAAATAGACCTTGCACTCTTGGTCACCCTTCATTTCCCAAACTAATAATTGCAGCATCACCTATCAGCCCCTTTGCCTGCCACGTCTTCCACAACAATATCTGCATGGATGAGTGGATAAATATTTTGAAAGGTTCTGTTCCAAACACGCTTAGAATGAAGGGTGGGACAAGAGCTCAATGAGAGAACCACACCCTGTTCAAACAGACTGGTCCCAATTCATGTCAGATCCAGCCCCTTCAACCTGAATCCAATATTGCTTCTCAGTTCTCACCTCCATCATGCTGTCCACCACCTGTCACCCTCTACCACTTCCCCAAACCAAAAAAATCCTTATTTGGGGGGAAGGGGGGGTAAACAAGTGGCAGAGAGCTCCATTCCAGACAGGAGAGGCCCCACAAGACCTCTCCTTGGCTGCAAGTGGCATGCAAAGTGTCATTTCCTGCTGGGGATCATGGAGCTTGAGCTGCTCCTCCACCTTCTTTTCCCTCTTCTGCCTGACTACAAGCACCATGATCTCTGGCTTGAAATGATGCTCCACATGTCCACTCTGTAGAGACTCTCCTGTCCAGAATAGATTCATCTGCTGTCTTTCCCAAGATATGGATCATTTGGCTTCAGGAAGGGGAGGACTAGCAGGGATGAAGGAGTGGTGACTAAGGTGGGTTTTTCAAGTGCTCCAACTGAACACTAAAAATTTTCAAAGGTTTTTTTGAGTGTCTAATTGAAACACTTGAATAGCCAGATCATGCTGAGCCAATGGACTGTATCCAACAAGGCTGCTGCGCTTACTCAATTGATGTAGCACTAGTGTAAGCAACCTCTAGCACAACGCTAATAGCATAAGGTGAAACAATGGGTTTTCCGGGGAAACCCATCATGACAACTTACTCTATTAGCATTGCACTTGAGGTCGCTTCCCTAGCACTACATCAGTTGTGTAAGTACAGTGGCCCCGTTGGATACTGCCCAATGAGGGACCTCTTATCATCAGTTACATCAGAGATACCTTTGAGGCTTTCTCTCTGTTTTTCTGAGATCTCATGATCACATCTGGATAAAACATCTGAGGATGAATTCAACCAACAAAATTATTTGAAGTGTATCTGTATAACTCTAGGGTAGGGCAATGTCTTACTTTATAGATGTATTCTGTGGAACTTCAAAAGAAATAAGGCGACCCCCACCAGAACTATTGGAGCTCGCATTCCCACAAGCCACATCAGGGATTATCTAAAAGAAATAATGAATATCAGTTAGGATCTTCCATATAAGCAGTACTTTTAAAACAGTAAAAATAATACAGGGAAAAACTGACACTGAGAGCAAAGGTATTTGCCCCCCAAAATTGTAGAATACTATAGGACTTCATGCTACTGTCTAAGAGCCAAACGAGATGATAGATTAATTATACAAATTCAGTTTTTTTAAATGCAGGTTTTTTAAAAAATGTAGGTATCAGTGGCAGGGGGTACAAGTAGCAGTGGGACCTCAGGGCATGGAGCTAGAGTGGCCTGGCTGGCACGTGATGCTAACCCATGGTTTATTTAAACCATAGTAATTTTCCCTATACAGAGGTTTGTCTGGCAGATGATTGAATAAACCATGGTTTGTTTTCTCAGTCCCTGGGTTGTTTGTTTCCCTCCTCCTTTGCCTGCTCCCTCCCTGTATCCCAACTGCATTTGCAGCACTGCAGTACTGACATGAAAAGAGGCTGGGGTTTTTTACCTGCCCGCTGCCTCTGTAGCCTGGTGAAACAACCCATGACCAATCCATAATTCTGGATTCACACGTAATAATAACCAATGGTTTAAACAACCTACAGTTCACAACCCAACAACAAACCATAGGCTCTCTTTGTGGGTTGTTCATGGTTAACAACCCATAGTTCTGTGTTCTCATATAATGACAACCCACAATTCAACAAACCATGGTTAAGTAAACCATGATTTGTTGTTATGTGTGAGCCAGGTCATTGATAGCAGGCTTGTGGCTTATGCTGGCTAAGCTTGTCTGAGCGTGGAAAGCTAAGCAGGGTCAGGCCTGGTTATTACCTGGATGGGAGACCCCTCCTCTAGTTTCTTGCATTGAGCAGGGGGTTGGACTCGATAGCCTTGTAGGCTCCTTCCAACTCTATGATCTATGAAATCTCTATTGTTTAATTCCTTACCCTCTTCCATGGCTCCAATGAAAACTGCCTCCCTAAAACAGCTATGTACATAGGAAGGGAAGCATCTATTTTGGAAAGATTACTTCCTGCAGCTATCTATATGCATTAATAGATTCTTGCTAAAGAAACCTTGCCTTTAAAAGATATCAGTAAGCTCCTTAGAAAAAATATAAATGGATTTTCACATTGTAATATGCTAGATACCTATGAGATTGCAACACAGCCCTTTAAACAGCAGGTAATGAAAGCTCATAGGATTTCAGGAACTGTAGCAAGAACATCTGATAGCATCTCTCAGTTATGCTTGTTATCACATAGAGTTTCAAGAAATCACAGATAGCAATGCTTTGCCACCTGATCTCAGCAACAAAGAAGACCGTTATCTTTCTTCCCAGTGACAGAAAGCTTTCCACAAAATAAAGTGGAGCCACCACTGCCTGCCATAGAAAGAAATCTGTGACCTGAAAGGTGGTTGGTGCAATGTAATATCTTTAGTTCTCAGGCAATCATTTCTCAGAAAGTCTTTATTTAACATACTTTGCTACCAACATGACTCTACATGAACTACCTGATCATTCAGACTTGCTGGTATAGTAACAGTGTAATATAGAGTGTAAGCTATCAACTAAGAAGTCCATGGAGCGTGTTTCTTCTATCATTCTGCAAGTGTTCTCCATACATTTTTTGCTAGCTGCTCAGAATCTAGACTTTTCTGAGCACTTCTCTTGCTATTGGAAAATACATAACATGAACATTTCTCCAAATACATTACTACATACAAATGAATACAGCAAACAGAATTCTAAGACATGGTAGCCCATTTTTGGAACTATTAAATGCCTCCTTAGTAATACTTAGGGAGCAATCCTATGGCCCCTTGATGAGGGGCCATAGGATACTTTGGATACCAAGTCCAAGGTCGGAGACAGCGCTCCATAATCCTCCCCCCTCCCCCTTGCAGCCAGTGTAGAAAGAATTGTGTTGGCTGCCTCTCCAAGGTCAGGAAAAGGGGAAAGGCAGGGCCGGTCGGAGAGGGGGAAAGGCAGGGCTGGATTAAGGCCAGCTGATGCCCTAAGCACAGCCCAATAATGGTGCCCCTTGGCCTTTCCATTGCTTAGCTGGCAAGACATTAAGACTCAATAAATGCTGAAGGTGAAATAAGACATTAAAAACTTAGTTTTCTTCAAGGCCATCCCCCATGCCGGAACACACAACTATATTAAATATAAACTTTTTTAAAAAAAAAATATATTTAACACTAAATAGCAGCAAGCAATATAAGCCAATTACTTAGTTATAACTAGGGCAACAGAAAGAAATACAAATTTTCATCACTGAGTTTTATGCATTTTTTTAAATAAAACTGTTATAAGGGGGGAAATGCAAATGCAAAAATTTGTGGTACTCTGGCACTCTGTGGTGCCCCCCTTCCCCTAGTGCCCTAAGCACGTGCTTATATGGCTTAAGGGTTAATCCAGGGCTGGGGAAAGGGGGCATTTCAGTGGGCATGGAGGGGAGGAAACTGGAGAGGCCAGGATACGAGCTTTTCTGGGGCCTCTCCAGACTCCTTCCCTCCCGCTCTGAAATGCTTTTGTTAGGCAGGCAAAAAAGCCTCTTTAGTGAAAATGCAAGGCGGGAGGACGGGGAGGCGGAGATCACCTCTGCCACTCCTCCTGCCTTGCATAGGATTATCATAAGCCTCCAAGTTCAAGGGCTTACAATCATTGAGGGTGCAACACATAGGACCCTGAATTAATAAGTATCAACTGTAATTTATTTTTTTAAAGTGAGACACAAGAAATAAAACAGCATCAACAACAGGTTCCAAAATATTTTTAGTCACTGTCTAGAAAGTGGTGAAAAACAACCATTCCTAAAGAGTAATGTTTCCCATTACTCAAAATATTTCTTCTGCAATGCTCTTAGGTTACATTAATGTGGGTTATACCAGAGGACTTTGAGAATGGGACTACAGAATTATATTGGTGTGTGTGTGTGTGTGTGTGTTTATTTTTACTTTTTTGCTTTAACCCCCCCGCCCCGCCTCAGAATCTCAGATTCAAATCTGATATAGTATCCATTACAGGCCTCCACCATTACAAGATGAATAAAATCAGAATTTGAACTGCGGATGGCTAAGTGTGGCTTTGAGAAAGTTGCATATTACCTAAAAAGTAACTAAGCATCCAGTATGTATGTCAAAGCCTTTTTGTAGGGTAGCATTTTCTCTCGCAATAAGCCGCAATTTCTCTTCAACATATTCACACAGCATAGCACACTATAAGGTGCTTGACTCCTAGCTCGTCACAACCTTGCCTGGTAAGACTCCACATTTCATTTTAACACAACAGCACATTTCAAGGAAGAAGCCCCGTTCAGGTGTTCGCCAGAATGCACAAGAGCTTAAAGTGGGCGGAAAGATGGGGCCAGGCCTGGCATGCTGGCCCTGCCCCCCTCAGTTCAGACCTTGGCGCCAAGTCAAATTGGCAAGGTCTGAAAGGGAGTTGTGTTTGCTTGAATGTGAATAGAATGCTTCACGCTGGTCCCAGACCCTGCCTTATCAGGGTTCCTGATCACACGATGGAGAGTGCTACTCATGTTCAAGCAAACGCGAGGAGAGCTCCCTTTCAGACCTGGCTGATTCAACATGGCAAAGTCTAAACTGAGGAGGGCAGGGCCAGCATGCATGTTCCCGTCGCTCTATCCACTTTGAGCCCTCACGCATTCAGGCAAATGCCTGAGCAGGGCTACATTGTATATGTATATGTATACATATACACACAAATTTATGCCCATTTGTTGGTACTGTTCTGCCGGTCATGTTGTTCGAATGCCTGACTGCCGTCTCCCAAAGCAGTTACTTTATTCCCAACTCAAGGATGGAAAGCGGAATATCAGTGGTCAGTATAAAAGGTTTAAAGATGTTCTTAAGACTAATCTAAAAAAAATGCAATATAAACATCGAAAACTGGGAAGCTCTGGCCCATGAATGATCTAAATGGAGATTGGCCTCTCACAAAGGTTCCATGGACTTTGAAGAAGCCCGAGTGCAAGGTGAAAGGGAGAAACGTGCTAGGCGAAAAGCACGTCAAACGAATCCTTTACAGGACCATCTTCCATCTGGTAACCTGTGTCCTCACTGTGGGAAGCTGTGTGGATCTAGAATTGGCCTCCACAGTCACTTACGGACCCATCGCTAGAGTCTACACAATTTTTTAGAATTTCCTCCTTTTATAATTTTCTTTTTGTAATTTTATCCTGAAAGACAATCTTACTCGGTCACGAGTGATCGCCTACTCTGCTCATTAAAATTAATCAGTTAAAAGATGCTGCATATGCATCAAACAGCATTCTCACAACAGCACAGAAAGCTAAAAAAAAAAGAGTTGATATTTAGCCCTAAATCTATTTCTTAGGTCCATTTTTCCTCCTGCTGGTTTTGCGGATAGCGTTCCAAGCTATTTTCAGAACCCTCCACTCTTTCCATATGCGATCCCTTCATAGAAAGCATTCATTGCCATGATAATCAGAAATCATGTACGATACACATTTTGTTAAACTCAAAAACTCTTACTTCAACTCCATCCCATTTCAGATCCACAACTTTCTGACCCTCCTTTGGCTCCCATGTAGGCAGTGCCACCGTTGCGTGTGATCGTGGCAAGATAATGTCAGGTTCCATGGTGGGCGATGCTGGCCTGTTTTGGCTTGGGGCCTCTGATTCTGTCCATCCAGAGACTGGAGGACTGTAAAATGAGTGTTCACAGTTTGTACCTTCATAGCCTTCATTACAAAGACAGAGATAGCCATCCCCGTTACTACTGCAGTTGCCATGGTGACAAGGGTTGCTGGCACATGGATCTGAAACAAACTGAGCAGAAAGGAAAGAATGGATCATTAATACCATAGTATAGGATTTGTTTGTTTTTGCCATGAGTGGTAATGAGCTAAAATTCATATGTAGCCCACAGGACTTGAAAGACTTTACGTAAGAGATTACATATGGTTCACTGTTCACATTTCAATGGATTGGTTCTCAGATTACAGTGGTGTCGTAAAACAGAAGTACAGTAATACCTTGGATTGCAAGCATAATTCGTTCCAGAACCATGCTTGTAATCCAAAACACTCTTATATCAAAGCGAGTCTCTGGCGGGCGTGAGCGGGGCCGATTTCGGCCCGCTACGCCCGCTCGAGGCGAGCGGTTACATCCCTACGAGTATATTGCAAGACGTCGCTTGTTTATCAAGTCAAAATTTATTTTAAAAAATTGCTTGTCTTGCAAAACGCTCTCAGACCAAGTTACTTGCAATCCAAGGTATTACTGTAGAAAAAAAAATGGCATTGTTAAAATAGTGCTAGGAAACTATGTTATGACAGCATCCCCTTTGGAATCATATAATATTGGAACTGACTCAAAACATTCTGTGCTTTTTTTATGAGAGTAAGATAAGATCAAATGCACATTGCGCTCTCTCTCTGTCTCTCTCTCTCTCTGGAATTAATGACACCCAGCGCCAACAACTGAGGTTTTATGTCACATTAGCTCTCTTGATATGGCTCCAGCCACTCACTGATACTCTACTCTCAGTGCCCCGGGTGCCCCCTAATTACTGTCTTTCCTGGCCTGAACTTCAGATAAATAAATAATGGGCTTCTTTTGTATTCCGATCCATTTTGAAGTACTCCATTTTCAAAGCCTTTGCTATGAAGCACTTAGTTAATTTAAGATCTGCTTTGACTGAAAGTATTGTTATAGTTTAAGAAACTACTTTTGAAAAGTTGTTTGTAGAATGGAAAGGTTTGCTTCAGCACCGGTGTCAAGGGTAGGCATGGTTGGGCACCTGCTGAGGCCCCACAACCCAGCAAGGGCCCAACAACAAGAGCTCCCTAGACTTGCTTCTCCTCTTCAACACTGCAACCTGCTTATTCACGTGCCTCTCACTTTGGCCCAACCAACAGTGGCGCTGAGAAGGAGGAGCAGTAGATGCCACTACCGACTTGCTCACTGCTTCTCTGCCAGTCAAGCAAGCAAGTGGTAGCAATGGGGAGAAAGAGGATGAGGAGTATAGTAGGCCCAAGGGCCCTCCAAAACCTGGAGCCAACACTGGTTTGCTACATTCATCAGCTACAACATCTATGCTTCTATCATTCATCAAGCCACTTAGGCTACAGTCCTATACATACATCCTGGGAGTAAGCACCACTGAACTCAATCTGAGTAGGATTGCACTGTATGTCTCTCCTGTGGAATCAACAGCAGCAGGGAAGCAAACCTGCACCCTCTTTTTAATATGCATGCACTCTCTCTCTCTCTCTCTCTCTCTTCTCCCCTACCCTCTTAGTCTGGATACTCTTATCTCCCATATTTCAGGATTTCATTTATTACATTTAAAAGCATATGTTGTCTGTATTTATTTATTACATTTCTAATCCACCAAATAACTAATGTTCTCTCTAGGGCTCAATAGGAGAGATAATAATTTCGGTGTGCTGAAATATATATTAAACTTCCAAGAAAATTCTTCCTTGAGGCATTGTGCTCTATAGAGTAATTCCTATATATAGAATATAGAGCATGATGTCCATAAGGAAGAGTCCTCAAAATATGTTGGGCCTAATTAATAAACGTGTTCAGCACAACTTTTACATCAACTCTATTGTTTCAGTTCTGGTGTCTTCTCCTTCCCCCACTCCCCCAGGTTTATAGGCTCCACAAAACGTGTATCCCGACCAATCTCTTCTAAGCTATAACCACACCTCAGGTGAACACTCTCCTTTCTTTTGGTCATTCTAACATCACAAGGATTTTTAGGATGGATGAGTATGTTTCAATCTGCCCAACCATGTATTATAAACCCAACGAAGTTAATTCACCAGTTCAACACTGCAAATTTATCCCATATGTAGAAGGGCTTCAAATAGACTTTAAAAGTTCAAATTTGTGATGTTCAAGCAGGCACTGTTGTCTTGAATGTGCTGGGGACCAGCAAGATGGAAATGGGAACTTACCACTGTGGCATACATCTACTAGGTCATATGGATGTCAACAATTGGCCGTATCCAATACTGCCACTGTGCTTCCACTCATTGTGTTGTGCCAGCCAGTGGGACACACCACTAGTGCAACAGGAAATTAGCGCTGCCTAAAGCAAGACTGGAAATGAGCAGAAACACTTGTTTGCAGATCAGAAGTCAGCAGAGCTCCCTTCAGTGAGCTCCACAGACCTGCCTTATTTCCGGTTGCTTTCAAAACCTCATTTCCGGTTGCTCCCTGTTGTGCTAGCAGTGGGTTCTGCTGGTACACAGGCAGTATAGAAAACTGCCCAGTGTCACAACAGCATATGAATTATCCCTTGGGTGCACCATTTCTATGGAAGACTTTCTGAGACTAGAGAGGGAAGGTAACATGAAACGACGTGGCTTACAGTTACATAGTCTTCTCACAGTTCAAATGCTTACGGTAATTGTCCATGCAGATTTCAGCCCCAACCAAAGGAGATGCCTACACCTAGGGCAATATTGGATTGTGCCCATGCACCAGTGGGACTGACCACTAGCACAGCAAGGAGTCAATGGTTCTAAAAGCAACCCAAAATGACCAGAAATTCTTGTTTCTGGAATGGGCCAGGTCAGCAGAGCTCACAGAAGGGAGTTCCGCTGATCTGTCTCTATCCAGAAATTAGCATTTCCGCTTCTTTCTGGGGTTACTTTTGTACAAACAGTTGGTCCTGCTGGCACAACACAATCAGTGGGAGCATGGTGGCCCCATTGAATACTGCCCTTAGAGAATATTAAGTCATATGTAGAAGACCCCCCAAAAAATGTTAAAAGAGATCTAATTGAAAGCACACATACAATCATGAAAACGACATTTTAGAGAAGCTTATTTGTGATCAAAATACAAAGGAGTTAATTGTAAACTTGTTAACTGCGGCCAGGCTAGTGATAGCGAGAAATTGGAAAGTACAACATGTTTTCCTAATAACAGACTGGTATAAGGAAGTTTGGGACATAGCCCTAAATGATAAACTAACTAGTAGTATCAAATGCAAAAAAGGATTGCTAAAGAAGAATAATTTTATGGAGATATGGAATCAATTACTAGACTATGTATTAATAAAGGGGAAGGGTAACATGCCTTGTCAGGATATGTTATATTTTTGGAATTTAGACTTTATTTGATCAAGAGGATAGAAGTATATTAATTGGTCCCTTGGAGGGTGGGGGGGAGCACTTTATGATTTATTGTATGTTGATTATGTTATATTTGTGTGATAATTTTGTATTTTGCTAAATATATTTTCTGTGTTATAATTTGTTTTGAAAAATAAATAAAATATTAAAAAAAAAGAAAAGAAAAGAAAAGGACATTTGTGTGATAATTTTGTATTTTGCTAAATATATTTTCTGTGTTATAATTTGTTTTGAAAAATAAATAAAATATTAAAAAAAAAGAAAAGAAAAGAAAAGGACATTTATTTAAACCTTTTTAACTATAACCCACCAAGAACTCCAAACAATTGTTGACTTGGCTTGATTTAAAAAATAATTATTATACAATGGCCGTATTCGCACAACACACTAAGCCATCGTGTGAATATGCTACACAGTGTGGGTTGTTCATGGAACAACCTGTGGTGTGCCCAACAGACGATTGAGATCACCATGGCTTGCTCTCCCCCTCCTTCCCCCTTGGTCCTTCAGCCGGTATGCCAGTGTCCTTCATGGCAGATCCTGTTTTGTCTCCCCCTCCCCGCTCTGATTGCTACCCCTTTTCATTTGCCTCCGTTGTTGTTGTTGTTGTTGTTGTTGTTTTCCCAGAGCCTCAAAAATGTGCAATTGGGGTCTTTTTATATATTAAAAAATTGACCACAGAAAATTGCACAGTTATGTTGTTGTTGTTGTTGTTGTTGTTATTATTATTTTGTCAATCTTTCACAAGTGTTATGGCTGTCAGAAATTTGAAGTCTTGCTTTGTCAATGTCCTTGTAAGTTTCAGCTGCCAAAGGGGGAGGAGTAGGTAACATACATGGAAATTGATATGGAAAGACTGCATATAGGCTAATTTGTGCACAGTTGCCAGGGACCAAGTGCCTAGCTATCAATTGAAAAGCACCAGTAAAGGGGGGAAAGTGGAAAAAATAGGTGCACCAAAGGGAGTGGGGGAAATATCACCTACTTAGCAATCTAAGCCTCTCAATTTTAAGCACTGAACTGACAGTTCTCACTGTCCTCCGCAGTTTCAGAACTTCCCTGAGTCTCCAGCTACTCCAGAAAGGGGAGATATTAACTCCCCCTGTCCTTTCACAGCTCCTTTTCAGAGCAATTACTGCTGCAGTTACTGTGGTTCCTTGACAGTTCTAAAAAAAAAAAACCTGGTTATTGTTTTAGTCACGATTTTTAACACAGTCCCCTTTTTTAATATATATTCTATATTAAAAAAAAAAACACCCACACAAATATATGCAAATTTAATGGCTGGGAAGTAAATGGAGGGGAAATTTGAGCCAATTTAAGGACTGGGAAACTGTTACTGCAGGTGCACAAATTTCTCCTCCATTTACTTCCCAGCCCTTAAATTTACATAGAAACCTGCTCCATTTACTTCCCAGCCATTAAATTTGCATATATCTCCCAGTCCAAAAAAAGGGGAAATATTCCTGACAGGTTTTTTTTAAAAAAAAATGCTAGAGATGGCAGTATAGGATGGAGAAAATGGGGCGCCAGCACCAGAGGTACTTACACCCGCCACCCCCCCCCCATGGGGACCATTCACTTGATCCCATTCAGCCATCTCCTCAGGGTTTTGTTTTTTTTAGAGCTGACAGGGAATCACAGTAACCGCAGAAGTGAGTGCTCTGAAAAGGTGGGGGGGAATTAATATCTCCCCTTTCTGGACTAGCTGGAGACTTGGGGAAGTATTGAAATGGTAGAGGACAGTGAGAACTGTCAGTTCAACACTTAAAATCAAGAGGATTACATTGCAAAGTGGGTGATATATGCAGTCTTGCCTAGTCAATGTCCATGTATGTTACCTACTCCACTTCAGCTCCCTTTGACAGCTGAAACTTACAAGGACATTGACAAGTCAAGACCACATATCTGGCAGTCTTGCAAAAGTCCAACAACAACAACAACAACAACAACAAATGATGAACACAGTTGTGCAATTTTCAGGGGCTAATTTTTTTAAATAAAAGGGTGGTGAACCAGTGATGGGTGCTCCAAAGTGCTGCTTGGGCATCAGTAGAGGGTCTGTCACTGGCGGTGGCTAGGGTCAAATCGCGAAGAGCAGAAGGGGTTTTTCCCACACTTTCTGAGTGGCTCTATAGCCAACCCATGATGAAATTGCTCTCCTGGGTTCGGATGACATGGCAACCCATTGTGGGTCGAACAACCCCTAGAACAAGCCATGGGTTGTCAGGGTGGCTTGTTGCCAAAAAATAAGCCACCCTGAGGGAAGTGGTCTGGGTTCAGATGCCACAACCCACTGTGGCAAGTTACCCACAATGGGTTTTCATGTCACATGAAGCTAGTCATTGATTGCAAACAGATTTGGGAATTAGCACAGAGAATTATGGAAGCTGATATGCAGGAAGTAGGACCTTTTTTGCTTCTTCCTGGCTCACCTCGTAAGTATAAGCACTCTGTAAACAGCAATCTTTAACAGACATATGGTGAGGCTTCTTGGACCAGGACAGTCCTAATATGTAATATTCTAACAGATATGCTAGCTAGCATGAGAAAATATGATGCCTGGTTACAGAGCTCAAAGATGAATAGGGGATGCTTACATTTTGCTGAAAGAAAACCAACCATCGAAATCTGGAAAGGTGAACCATATTCTTTATCCACTTAAAATCCACAAAGCTTTACTGGGCAGATATAATGTGTTCAGGCAGTTCACATAAAACCTCTTCACTTTAAGACAGCACTTCTCCCAAATATTACAGTTTCTGTCAATACCACTGAATGCAAGGCTGCATCATTTCTGAGGATTTCTGCCAGCTGCTGTACCTTCCCTACCCCCTCCCATCCCACATGCTGCTTTGTCATTCCTCTCTCTCTTTGCACGTAGCACCCTCACTCACCTTCAAAGCCACATGACCAAGTGTCCTGTTTTGACAGTACTTTGCATTGATCAATTCTTCCCCTGAGCAGTTTATTTTCAACACAATCAGTCATCAAGTAACAAGTGAATCATATGCACAGAGGTGCAAATTATCTAAGCTCCAAGTCAGAAAGGGAATTGTACAACTACCAACACACACACAAATCCATCAAAACGATCAAGGACACCAGCATACTTAATGCGGTGGCCAGGTGCATCTCTCCAAAGCACCATCTTATGAAAAGACAATGGCTTTCCTTATTCATGACATTCTAACTTTGAAGCTGGTCTACTAAAGAAGAAGAAGAAGAAGAAGAAGAAGAAGAAGAAGAAGAAGAAGAGAGATGAAAGCTCTATATAAGAAGTAAATAAGGGTCTGGTAAGCCCAGGCGCTACATCTCTGCTGAAAAGTGGTAGTTCAGAGTGCAAATTTCAGAGAGGAGAAACAGAAAATTTGCAGTGAAGTAATAGTATGTGTATGTGCTTAACTCTTCCTGCACCTACCACTTTCCCTGGCAACCTCTCCAATCCAGAAGGGTCTAGATCAGGGGTGGGCAACTTGATGCCCTTCAGATTGTTTGGCCTACAACTTCCATAATCCATTGGTTAATCCATCTGGAGCTGATGGGAGTTGTAGAGGAGGAGGAGGAGGAGGAGGAGGAGGAGGAGGAGGAGGAGGAGGAGGAGGAGGAGGATTATGTAAGTCACCTTGGGTTCCTTGCAGGAAAAAAGGTGGGGTATAAATATAAAAATAAATAAATAAATAAATACCTATGCTAGATGCATATTTGGTGAATAAAATGGGTGGAAAGAATCACACAGAGGAAGGGGTATTTCTACACATATTGCTGCTTCTCCACTGCATCACCTCTCCGCTGACTCACTGAGGAAAAACTGAAATCCACCAACCAGTATTCTTTCACATCCATCAATCTATTTTACACTTTTATTCAGTATTGCAGCTAGGGTTGGACCTCAGGGCCAAAGCCCAGGGCCCACATCCAGTGAGCCCCAAAATAATCACCCAGAGAGTAGCAAGTGACAGGGGAAGTGGCAAACAGGCCCAGCATCAGCACCTGGGACCCACCGGTGATGCAACATGCTTTATTTCTTATGTTTCTAAACATCTTATGGTTAGGATGGCTGACTGGGCATCTTCATGGTTATGGATGCTCATTTTATTATTTTTACTTTAAAAATATATTATCCTTTCCTATAACAAAATGGTGCTTATTCCCAAGCAAACATATTTAGCACCAGGGCAGCAGAAGCAAACATTATTTTGTTCCTATAGTCATGATGAAACTATGATTTGTTCAAGATTTTAATAAAACAAGAGATAAGGGGGACTGTAACAATAAAACAGATATGGGAAAAAGATATTGGAGAGGAGATAGAGGAAAAAGAATGGAGGCAATTTTTTTGACAGATTTCCCTATCAAACAATATCTACTAAAATACAAGAGGGTGCATTAAAATTGGTCCAAAAGTGGTACCTGACACTGAAGTTGGCAAAAAATAAATAAGAATTTATCACCTTTGTGCTGGCGAGGATGTGAAAATAATGGAACACAAATGCATATGTGGTGGGAATGTAGGCAGGTAAACAGGTTCTGGAGTAAGATGTTTAAAGAAATAGAAAAAAAATTACTGAGCAAGAGATATGTAAAACACCAGAATTAGCTTTATTTAATATGTTTGTGAATGAAAATAGAGAGGAAAAAGAGAAAACGTTAATTGGCTATTTGTTGACAACCACAAGGCAATTAATAGCAAACAATTGGAAGACAGCTCGAATGCTGACATTATCTAGTTGGAAAAAGAAAATATGGGATATAGCAATTAATGAAAAGTTGACACAAAAGTTGAATGTATAGAGGAATAAAGAAAAAAGATACTTTTAAGAAGGATTGGCGAAAGTACATAGAGTATATGAAAAAAGATTTGAATGGATTAACATTGATGGAAACGTATATAAAATTGTGGGATTCATGAAAAGAAGTTTATAAAGAAATGAAATAATATAATTTAATGTGGATTAAGGGAGGGATTGGGGTGGGTTTATGTATTAATATTGTTAGGCTTTATTTTGTTTGTTTTTTGTATGTATTTTCTTTTGGAAATGTAATAAAAAATTATTAACAAATCCTATTTGTTAAGTTTAAAATGTGAAATTGCATGTGGTCAGAGTATTGCCTTTTTTTTAAAAAAAAAATCAAGGTTGGCAAACAGAGTTTGATTTGTTTTTGTTTTTTGAGGGGGTGCTTTAACATATTAAAAATGGTTGTAAAACATGGAATGATGGTTGCAGGGCAGGAGAAGAGACATGGCAATTGTGTGCTTCACAACTGAAGTAATACACATGGTGATCTAAGGCCACCCATAAGACCACAAAGTCCAGGGCCTAAAATTACTTAAGTCACAATTCTATGCATGTTTAGACAGGGGGAAAAGGTCCTACAACTCCCAGCATTCCTCAGCCAGCACTGCTGGCTGAGGAATGCTGGGAGTTGTAGGACATTTTTTCTGTCTAAACATGCATAGGACAGCACCCTGAGCTGCATGACTGCCTGCTCTTTTAGCCCAGAAGGAACCTCCAAAGACCTAGCATGTAGCATTATTATTATTATTATTATTATTATTATTATTATTATTATTATTACTAGCTGTTGCCTGCGGCTGCGCTTGCATGGATTTTAGGATTTGGTATAATTGTTTTTAAAAGAAACATGTATTGGAAAGATGCAGTGTCTCTGACTGAAAGTGTAACGTTTAGGCTGGGTGCTGGCAGCAGAAATCTGTTGTGACAGAAATATCTGTTCTTAAAGAAAAATCAGGTTAATCCTGAGAGTCTACAGGTGATGAAGAGTGAGCATGCCAAGTTTGGGGTAGATCCGTCTAAACGTGATGTCATTTTAAAAGTTTCCCTCCCTTTTCACCTCGTCATGTAAAAAGTTTCCCTCCATTTTCAACCACTCAGAGAACATTCTAAATGGCCTAGGGGAGATTTGCATACCCAGCCCTATCGGCCCTTGCAGGAATTAATACGAACATTCTAAGTGCCGTATGGGCTATTTGCATAACTGCTGCTATTGGCTCCTGCAGCAAGTTGGTTCTTGCAGCAATTATGAGGTGAAGCCTATTTGTAGAACTGCAGATATGAGAGTGGGGCGATTTTGCCCCCTTTTTTCACCCCCTTAGAGACAGAATTTCCCAAAATCCTTCCTTAGTGGGGGTCTACATCTTAAAAGCAATGTCCCTTCAAAATTTCATGTTCCTAAATTAAACGGTTTGAGCTGGGCGTTGATGAGTCAGTCAGTCAGTCAGGACACCTTCTTTTATATATATATAGAGAGAGAGAGATTATTAATTTTATTTATATACCACCCAACAGCTGAAGCTCTCTGGGCGGTTTACAACAATTAAATTACATGTAAAATTATCAAATATTACAAATATTAAAACACATTGACAAAGTAATAGAAATGGCCACAGGAATTGCTCAGTACTTGGACAGACCTCAAATGATTCCTACTCTAATCAAAAATTCAGTTACCAAGCTCACTAGAGGTGGGGGGAGGGGTGGAAATCAAATCAAATCATCTTTTTATAACATCAGGTATATGCATTAATTTGGTAAACAATGAAACAGCCATGATGGGATAATCAGTGTTCTCTAAGAAAGAACAGTATACAAAAGTACATACATAAAGCATAAATTGGTTAAGGGAGCAATCCGATGGCCCCTAGATAATGTAGGGAAGTTACTCCAGCCCCCTGATCATTTGGCTGCTCTTTTCCAGCTCTACAATAGACCTTTTGAGAAGTAACTTAACTCTTTTACTCCAACAGTGCAACGTTATACACTCAGCTAAGCTTACACTCAGAAGTAAGCTCAACCAGGGGCGGTGCTAGGTACTGAAAAGTTCCAGGATTCTGGCCCACAGGGGGGGGGGGAATGCACAAATTTGCAAATGCTAATTTACATATGCTCTGAAGTGTGTGTGTGTGCGCGTGTGTATTTTTAAAGGACCCTGTCTCCTAAGGACACCCTTGTTTGTAAAAAGGGATGTACGGACAGGGGAGAGGAGGGCATTTGATTTCAGGAAAAAACCTCAGGCAGAAAGATTCGGGGGGGCAGCAGGAAGTGAAGCCCATGTGGACAAAAAGCCAACCCATCCAGGGGGATCAGATGCAACAGAGATCATCAGGGCCCCTGGACCTTGATTTCAGCAAGTGCCCATGGACAGCAGGGTGGTGGGGCAGATGGCCTCCCAGAGATTCGGGGCTCCAAATGAAAGATTTGGGGCTCCAGCCCTAGTGGGATGCCCCCAAACAGCGCCTCTGAGCTCCACTGATGTCCAGTGGGACTTACTCCTAGGTAACTGAGTATAGAACTGCAGCCTTAGTGTTTCCCCAGTTCCCCGCTGCATCAATTTTAAGAAGTTAATAACTAAACTAACAAATTCCAAGGGAAAGAATAACATGCCATGAGAGAAATCAATTTTAGCTATGAATGACAGCTAGGCTGGGCTGTTTCCAAGCTGCCCTTTCAATTCTATGAGTTTTGAATATTCCATGAAATGAAAACTGCCAGCAAATGTAATAAATGCATGGAAAGCATTTCTCCTTACTCCAGCGAAGCAGCTAAAGTGCCTCAAGAAATGTTCTGTTTAACTGGGAACCAAAGCACAAGGGGTTGAAACTGATACACTAGCGTACACAAATCCATTCATTTTTTTAAAAAAAGGTTCTCAATTTAATCTCTTCACTATTTTCGTCCAGTCTTTTCTTCATATCTGTTTGAATTTTGCAACTTTGTGTATATTTATTAGCCCTTTTATTAGTGTATATTTTATTAGACCTTTGTGTACATTTTTATACACAATTTTATTGTGTATATTTTTATTAGATTTATACTTTATATAAGTAAAGTGCTTACTTTAAAGTACTTGCATGTAGTTACGCCAACAGACATTGGTTTAATTAAGGGTATCAACTTATATATTCTGTACCTCAGAGTTCTGTAAACACAATTGCCCAGAAACTGGCACATCCAAGAAGAGATCCACACATCTGCATAGAAGCACTATTTATCTCAACGGTACTTACTCCTGAGTAAACCCTCGGAGTATCTCAGCAGCTCATCTAATTTTCATTTGCCCAGCGATGTACAAGTCCTTGGAACTGTATTCATATATTGCCTTTCTACCAAAAAGGCACCTAAGCCGATATACAAGCAACCAAAATCATAAAACCAAACAACAGCTAACCCTCAAATGACTGGGTTCACACAATACAATAAGCCATGGTGGTTTATAAGCCATGTTTCTTTCGGAGTGGCTTGTCGTCTGGCTTAACCCAGACCTAGACACAGGAGCTGAGGGACCAGTGGTGTGAATGAAGGAGGCACTGGGCCTGAGCACCACCACTGAACCAGAGACCCCCAAGCTGAGGATGCCAGATACCCCTGGAACTGAGATTCCTGAGCGCAGATCAGAGACTGCAGTCTCCAAGCCCAGGTCCAGCAAGGGGAAAACATATTCACCTCCCAGGGCTCATAATCCATGAAGCCAGTGTGTCTGGCATGAGCTCTTGAACAGATGAGAGGGCACTAGGCTCCAGGTCTGAGACCTGCCCCTTTAAGGCCTTCCACTTTTCAAGGAGGGGGCAGGGCCTAATGAGGAGCTCTCCTAGGCTGTGAGGACAAGCCTGCCTTGCTGCCCTGGCTCCACCATGATCTGTGGGCTCCACTTTGGAACCAGAATAGGGCACAATAAAAACAATCTAACCCAGCATTCCATCCCATCTCCCAAAATTCAGTCACAGTCAATAATAAACAAGGAACAGAACTTAGGATGCAGCTATGTACACAGAGACTTGCCGTAATTTGGGAGCAGGGGCTATCTGGGGTTAGCCTGCCACCAGCCCTAGACACTGGAGTTGCCAGGGATGGAGGGCAGGGTTTGCCTGCATCCTAAGGGTGCCTTTGTCCAAGAAGTACACACTTGATTTATTCCCATAGGTGAATGGCTACCATTCACTCCTATAGAGAAAAGGAAACCATCCCATCATCCCTGGCACTGGGTTATGTGGCCTTCACCAGGAGGGATCCTACAGAGAATACCCAATGTATCTGTGTGTGCAGAGTGCATAGAGGAGAAGGCTATCAATAGCTACTAGTCCTGATTGGCTATAACTGTTCCTCCAGTGTCAGAGGCAGTATATCTATGTACACCAGGGGAACATGGGCGGGAAGGTGCTGTTGCACTCATGTCCTGCTTGTGGGATCCCATGGGCAGCTGGTGGGCCACTGTGTGAACAGAATGTTGGACTAGATGGGCCCTTGGTCTGATCCAGCAGGGCTCTTCTTATGTTCAGAGTACACATTGTACTTTTCCTGTCATAACAATGGGCATTTTGCTAGTACAGTATTTTTCCATGTATAAGACTATACTTTTTCCTAAAATCGTTAGACTAAAAATTGAGGGTCGTCTTATACACGGAAGGAAAGCCGAGGAGAGAACCAAACGGTTGCGAAACTGCCCAGTGGGAGGCGTCTTATACATGGGGGTGCCTTATACACGGAAAAATACGGTAACTTATAAAAATACAGAAGGGAACAGTATCAGGGATGGGGAAATCCGTCTATTTCCAGACCATGTCACTGTTGCATGTTTTTACTCATATTTTGGTTCCATTCCACATTTGTTCCATTTCCACATTAAACTGCAATTTAAAAAAAAAATCCTCTCAAAATATGTATTTAAATATACATTCTAATAACATTTGAAGGTGTCTTTTCTCTCGTTAGTATTTAAAAATGTACTTTTTTCTCAAAAGTGCATTTTAATGTGTATGTTAATACATTTAAACTCCAAGTACTGTGTCGCAACATTCGCAAAAATGCAAAATCTACTGGACAGTTCAGTTCAGATCTGCATGTTAGTCCAACAGGCATAGATCAGGTCATTTCATGTAGGAATTCACAAGGATCAAATTCATCAAGCATTAGAGGGTACCATTACCTCCAGGGGGGAAGGTTGTCTCTCTCTCTCCACAGAATTCTAATGGTGAGGCAACCCGGTATGCCTCTCTGAGTAGCTGTTTTCAAAGCTCCAGTGCCATCACCAGGACAAACATTTTGTTTGTTTGTTTGTTTGTTTAATTAATTAATTACATTTAAATCCCACCTTTTTCCCTCTTGCAAGGAACCCAAGGCAGCTTACATGGTCCTCCTTCTCTCCATTTTATCCTCACAACAACCCTGTGAGGTAGGTTAGGCTGAGAGTCAGTGACTGGCCCAAAGTCACCCAGTGAACTCCATGGCTGAGTGGGGACTAGAACCCGGATCTCCTGAGTCCCAGTTCAACATTCTAACCACTACACCACACTGTTAACCAGATGGGTTTCTTCATCCAAAAGCAGTTGCATATGTTTTGAACCAGTTTATGTTAACTTCATGCAGCATACCCTATACCAGAGGTGGGGGACATCAGGCCCAGTCTCCCAATCTGCCCTCCGGGGTTCTCCAGATGGAACACAAGGGCAACCCCTTGGTTCAACAAAGAGCAACAAAGATGGGTGCACAAGGACTTCAATTTACAGTAAGTTGCAAGCAAAATGCTCTCCTTCATAATTAAATTTCACAACAGCAAATTAGAAAGTCATAACAAATTGTTCCCACAGTTTTTAATGTAAACCTTAGAACCACATTCTACTTCCATTTACTCAGAAGTTTATCTACCACTGATTCAAAATGGGACTTGCTCCCATTTAATTATGCACAGGAGTAAAGCCTTAGCCTTTAATGATCTTATGTAATTTTAATTTCTGCACATGATGCAGTTCTGTTGCTGAAGCTGTGCATATCTGGCCTTGTAAGATTCTTGGATGGGAGACCACCAGGAAATTGTATGCAAGCCACGCAGAGATCTGGGGTGCATATGTAATAAATAAAGAAAAGACATTAAGGTTGTTCTCTGAATTACAGAGACCTCAATTATATTAGAATGTAATAGTAGCATCTCAGTTTTTGCTATACTGCTTCATATTACTGTGGGAACCCCTCATAAACTTTAAACTAGTCTGTTATTAAATTCCTCTGAACTAAGTTTCTTTTCTTTCCTTTTCACTGAAGATAAGATGAAAAATGAGAAATGCTATATTACAGCTCTGTGATTTATCAGAGGCTGTGTAAGATTTCTGTGTTAAACTTGAAGAACATTCAGAAATCCTAATACACAAATACTTTATTAAAACATTATTTTCTTCTGCCTCCCTTTGAACTTAGGTCTCAAGTTTAAAATCGATCTCTTTAAAATACAAACATATACAGGAACCTGTACATTTACATGAATCGTTTTTGGAACCATAAACAATTGCTTAGCTGATCAGTACATTTAGTAGATCAATGCCTGTGAAACTTCAGGAGCCAAGAGTTTTTAAACAGAGCATTTGGACAAAACCTTTATATACCAACAGAATGCTTCACACCCAATTTAGCATGGTTGATTTTACTACATAATTTAACAAACATTTTAATGCCCTAAATTCCATTTCATTAAGATGATTGTTCTAAAGCAGAACAAATGTTTATGCACTTACAGTATATATGACAAACCCAAAGCTGCAGTGCAACTCTGAGGAAATGTGCATGCACAACCATTTCTGGAGCCATATACACATCTTCCAACAAAATTTGATGTGGGCCTGATTCTTCATGCAGAAATCTTTTTTTTAGGTGCAGGAAATGGGATTAGAAAAAGAGTTCAACATGGATATACGAATCACCTATTTTACTTTATTGTACCCTTTGGTGATGCCATCTATCCAGCTTGGCGGGACAATACTGGAAAATGTCGATCATTTTCTCTATCTTGGCAGCTATCTTTCTGTTACAGCTAACATCAACAGTGAAATCCAGCATCGTCTGAGCTCCGCAAGTGCCGCTTTTTCTCGAATGAAACATAGAGTGTTCGAGGATCGGGATATTTGTAAGAAGACCAAAACACTGGTTTATGAAGCCATTGTATTACCACCTTTATTGTATGCCTGCGAAACATGGACTATCTATAAACGTCACTTCCACCTCCTTGAAAGGTTTCATCAACGTTGCCTCCGGAAAATCCTGCAAATTACTTGGGAAGATAGACGAACAAATGTCAGTGTACTGAAAGAAGCAAAGACTACTAGTATTGAAAAAATGATCCTTCAACGCCAACTTCAGTGGACCGGTCATGTTGTTCGAATGCCTGACTGCCGTCTCCCAAAGCAGTTACTTTACTCCCAACTCAAGGATGGAAAGCGGAATATCGGTGGTCAATATAAGAGGTTTAAAGATGTTCATAAGGCTAATCTAAAAAAATGCAATATAAACATCGAAAACTGGGAAGCTCTGGCCCATGAACGATCTAAATGGAGGTTGGCCTTTCACAAAGGTTCCATGGACTTTGAAGAAGCCCGAGTGCAAGGTGAAAGGGAGAAACGTGCTAAGCGAAAAGCACGTCAAATGAATCCTTTACAGGACCATCTTCTATCTGGTAACCTGTGTCCTCACTGTGGGAAGCTGTGTGGATCTAGAATTGGCCTCCACAGTCACTTATGGACCCATCGCTAGAGTCTACACAATCTCCTTTAGAATTTCCTCCTTTTATCCAGGAAGACAATCTTACTCGGTCACGAGTGATCGCCTGATGATGATGATGATGACTACAGCTGAAACATTCATTTATATCAAAATACTTGCAAAGTACGGTATGTCATTCACCATTAAATGGTCAATCTCCAGCCTAACCTGTTCTTTAGGATCAGGGTGAGTTACACACTTTTTCATCAAGTAGGTATAAAAATATGGATTACTATGCCAGAAGAGCTCAGAGTACAATCAATTCAATTCCTGCACACCAGTCAATTGTAATAGTTTTGTGGATTTTATTCTTATGGATTTTTAGCTTCTATTGGAAGCCATTTATTTATTTATTTATTTATTTATTATATTTCTACCCCGCCTTTTTTCCTGCAAGGAACCCAAGACGGCTTACACAATCCTCCTCCTCTCCATTTTATCCTCACAACATCCCTGTGAGGTAGGTTAGGCTGAGAGGCAGTGACTGGCCCAAAGTCACCCAGTGGGTTTCATGGCCGAGCGGGGACTAGAACCCGGATCTCCCTAGTCCCAGTCCAACACTCTCACCACTACGCCACACTGGCACTCTGAAAATCCACCAGATGGAAGTGTGGGGTATAAATATCAATAAATAAATCTCCCCCCCAATTATCCTTACCCTTTATCTCAAACAGCCCATTCCCTAATGCTAATATTCCCTGATGCTAAGCAACTATGGCTGCAATCCTATGCATGTTTAGACAGGAAAAAGTCCTACAACTCCCATCTTTCCCCAGCCACCCTGCCTTAAGGCTTAAGGCTGCAATCTTAAACACACTTACTAGGGAATAAGCAGCATTAGACATAGTGAGTAAATATGCATATGATTGCATTGTAAAGCTTTCTTTCCATATAGCACTCTTTTTAAAAAGTGTAATAGCTTTATTATTTATATAAATTACTTGTTATACATCCAATACAGAACATAATATGAACTGTATGCAACAAGTAAGGGAAAAAATAACAATATATATAACACACATAGTAGAAAATTAAATAAATCTTTATAACTATCATATAAAATATTACAATATTACAACATGGAAGAATTCTTATACTTATCAATATCAAAATTGTAGCTTAACTTCATAAAAGAAATGAAAGGAGACCAGCTAATATTAAATTTTCCCATTTTTTGTTTGCCGTCACTCTTGAAAGCACTCTTAAAAGAACAGATAATCCTCCTGACCAGCCCCACTCAAATATGAATTTTGACATTTCCCCCCAATGTATGTTACACATATGAGCAAGCAATCCTTCCTCTATTCTATTCCCTTTGTCCAATGTACAACATGTCAATACTTCTGCTATGCCAAATTTAGCAAGGATATCTGTTGTCGGCATAAAGTCTTAATCAATGATGTTGAGCTGGCACAACATCCTCATGTCAACTTATATTACAGTTAATGTCAATGTTGCACCTTACATTATTGTGACAGTTGTCAATCCAATCCTAAATACATATCTGCTGGGGAAATAAAAACCTAAAAAGATCCATGCTGGATCAGACAAAGGGGCCATCTAGTCCAGCATTCTGTTCACACAGTGTGTGAGACCCACTGCCTACCCTTTGCTCTATCCCACACTTTTCCAGTAACATTTGACTCTGTAGATCACATGGAAACCCATAAGCAGGACATGAATGCAATAGCACCCACAAATAACTCTGTGTTGTACTCACTGAAAGTATTCAGCACTAGGTTAGTTGCTTGCTGGAAAAAAAATAACAGCTCACCCAGCACAACAGAAGCCTGCTTTAGCCAAGCAAACAAGCCTTGGACAGGTACCCCTGAGATTCTAGTTTTAAAAATATACTGTAGAATTTATCCAAGTATTTGACAGCATTTAAAATGTGATCCTTTAGAATCACTTGATCTTTACCAGTTTTTTCTCCACATTTAGGCATTTCTATAGAATCAGATTTTGGAAGATTACTAATCTCATGAACTGTAAAAGAATTCTACTCACGTATTTCTTCTTTCTTAAGGACATCTACGTTGCTATGCTTGGTTAAGAAAAATATCAGAGCTCTTCCATCCATAATTGAAGACTTATTTTAAAATTACCCTTCTATTGCATATAATTACCTTAAATCATCATTTGACTTTGTATCATTTCTTAGCTGTGAATAATAGTTTCTTAATTTCATTTACTTAATATTACCTTTTATTTCCATTCAAATAGTTCTAAGCTGCCCTGACTGAATTAGCACTCAAGTAATGCCACTTGCTTATACCAATTCAGCCATCTTCAGTAACTTATATCTAATCCTCTTCTATCATACATTATTTTAAAAATTTCAGAAGAATTAGCAAAAGAATTCATGATGTCTGTAGTTCCATTCTACTCTCCACATTTCTGCCAAAAAGAACAGCTTTACTGAATTAAATTAAGGCTCACTTTTTATGCTGTAGAACGGATGTGGTTGTTGTCATATATCCTTTGGCTCACTCCCACATTCCTCCAGTAATATTTGAACCTGGAAATCATATGGGAGGGATTATGTGTTTACTTCTTAGGCTAGTCTCCCTTTGTGCGTGTATAGGTGAGATAATGAAGAGTCAGACACAAGTATATATGGTTTAAAATCAGGGCCACATTGATTGAATTAAAGATCTGTGAAGGGCAAAGTGTGGTGCTAACCTACTCCTGGCCATTGGCCGGGGAAAACCAAGATTTGAGCGAAGCCATCCTAACCGAATCGGAGGTGGGATGCCCCACCACCATCCAGTTGCACTCCATGTGGAGCTGGAGGGCCTTACCAGTGTCGCCTCCTATTGGCGCCACGAGACAGCCAATGTAGGTGAGAAAGGTAGAACCCTATAGGCGGCCCAATCTCTCTCTTGCCAAGCCGCAAGACATTAGCGAGGGAAGCCTCAGGTAACCGCCAGTCTCCTTGAAAAGGTGCCACTGGATGCTGACCAGAACCCCTAAGCAATATTTGAACCTGGAAATCATATGGGAGGGACTGACTATGTGTTTACTTCATAGGCTAGCCTCCCTTTGTTGCCGTTGCCACTGCCACCAACTCAGGGCTCTTCCCATGTGATCTACAGAGCCAAACAAAACTGGGAAAGTGTTGGATGGAGCAAAGGGTAAACAACAAGCACCAGTTTTATGACATAAGACATCCTCTTCGCTGCTCCCTTCGACAGCTGAAACATACAAGGAAATTGAGCAGGCAAGACTACTCGTATTGGAGAGCTGTAAGTGCACAATTGTGAAAGACCGACAAAAATATTTTTTTAAAAAAAATAAAAATGACCCCAATTGCGCATTTTTGAAGCACTGAAAAATAAACAAAAAAAGCCAGGGATCAAAAAGGGGTAGCGATTGGAGCGGGAGGGGGCCGGGATGAGGAGACATGACAGGTTCTGCCACAAAGTCCCCTGGGATATGTACTGGAGCTGGTTGGAGGACTGAGGGGGAAGGAGAATAAGCCACAGCAAGCCTGATCATCTGTCGGGCATACCATGGGTTGTTTCACGAACAACCAATCCACTGTGGCTTATTCACAAGGTGGTTTAGCATGACGTGCAAACAGTCCCATTGTATGAGATCCTTCCCATGGCCATCCACTGTTCAGGGAAGAAAGATAGGTATTGCCTCTGTCATAATGGCAGCTATTCATTTATTTGGGTGAAATGATAGGTACACGCATAGGAACACATTGAGGTGGGAGTTAAATCCATTCCCTACCCTCGATGACATCCCCTTCTGGGTTGACACATTTTGTCACAGCCCACTTATCGCGATAGGATTGGCCAAACACATTCAGGAATATTATCACTCCATGGTAATAATGGATCCTACAAGGCCCTGTCATGGACTCCATTAATGCAGTAATTTCTGAGGTGGGAAAGTCACCTTGCACATTTTTGTGTGATCCTCTGTTCTATATGGGAAATAATCCTAAAGCATGGCATTGGCACAATCCAAGAGACTGATTCCTTTCCCTCAGGGGAGCAGCAAGGTTTGTCATCCATCTCTGCCCCAAGACAGCAAAATCTCTTTTACCACATACCATGGAAAATCTTAATGGCTTTTGGATGTGGCGGCAGCAGCAATCTGTCCATGTGACTGCACATTCACAAGCCCATTGTTATCATGCACAAACTGTGGGAAATGTCTCGTGGGCTTGCATGTTCTCAGAAAGACTTTTAATCTTGTTTTCTTTTCTTACCAAGTAGGGGGCTGCTTAAAAAAAAGTCAAAATAGCTCCAAAATGTACAGAGCTATTCACAAAGCTCTATAGATTGTGGCCTTGTTATTTAAAAGCATAGCCTTTTTAACTCGAAGCACCTCAGAAACAGAAATATGGCAATGAATTTTGAGATCTCTGAGGCATTAGAAATACATTTATAACAATTTTCCCTCAGTCACGCACAAGACAGTGCATTTTGTATAGTAAAATATCTCTCGTGGGCTCATCTGATTTCAAAATAACTACAGCCTGGACACCTTGGAACTATTTTAGCTATGTGATAAGGCGGCTCATGCTGGCAAAGCTCAGCTATTTATAGACTTTATGGAAAAATGCAGCCACTTGCACCGCATCAATCTTGGCACTCATGGTCAAAAGTTGTTTGGGGCGATCAAAATCAAACACACTTTTAAAAGCTGAAAAGGCTGAATGGCAGACAAGAGATAAAGGACAATTTCCTTCATCACTTAAAGAGATTATACTCTTAAACAGAAAATATTGGCTTTAATAAACCCTAGCAGTGGCATACCCTGTACATCATGTTGGTTAAGACTGCACGGCAACTTAAGATGGTACTGATAGGCAATGAACTGAAAATATAATCAATATGGTACCTCTTAGATCAGTGTTCTCCAACCTTGGGTCCCCAGATGTTTTTGGCCTACAACTCCCAGCATGCCCCAGCCAGTTATGCTGGCTGGGGCATGCTGGGAGTTGTAGGTCAAAAACATCTGGGGACCCAAGGTTGGAGAAAACTGTCTTAGATCAAGGTTGCATATATTACATAATCCTGCACAAGTACTTAGACTAGCACAGAACTGGGTACTTAAAATGTGGAAGGGGTGATTTATACTAGATGTCAGGGTGCCACTTAAAATGTAATGCAGAAATCTAACAAACTAGATTTGTGAGATTGTGCATGCTACAGAATGTGGCCTGTTGTCTATATGCTGGCTTCAGTCTTTTTGTTCTAGTGAGAAAATTCAAAGAGACACTTGCAATATCAACCTTAAACATGTTTGTTCAGAAGCAAATCCAAGTGAGTTCAAGGGAATTTATACCCAAATTGGTATGCTTGTGATTGCAACTTTACAACACAATCCTATGTACTTTCACCTGGCAGCGATCCCCCACAGAACTCAGAGAGACTTAGTTGAGTCAATATGCTTAGTAATTTCATTTCTTTATTTTATATCTTTAAAACGTATGAGTTACCCTTTCCACTCAGAGCCTGAGCACTCAAGGTGATGTCCAACAGAATTAGGAACAAACACAAATTAAATACAAGACTACAATACAACTAGCATTAGCAGTAAAACAATAATCGAACAAGTATAATCTGCCATCCCCTGTAAATGCTGCAAGAGGGAGAACAGTTTCCAGCTGGTGGGCAACAACTAGAAAGTAAGGGCTCCAACCATTTTTCACAAGGGAGGGCAGACGCAACGAAAAAAGAATTCACTTATATCTTGGAACAGCAAAAGGAGGAACAAAGAGCAAGCCTTCCTAGGATCATTTCAACGAGCAGAGAGCAACATATGGGACCATGTGCTTCCTGAGGTATGCAGGACCAAGCCATTATGGCAAGAACCAGAGCCTTGAATAGAGCCTGGATCCAAATTTGGAAGTAGTCTGGAGAGGTAACGTTTTTATCTGTACTCTAATCAAAAGATGGAACTTCTGACCCACCTTTCAAGGCATCAAAATGTAGAGCTCAGCTCAATACAGCAGAACGCATTATAGTAGTGTCAAGAAAAGGTTACAGTTGCATGACAGAAGAAAGATATTAATCTTTCTTAATGAACAAGGGCCACATTCTACATACCAGCTGAAGCTGGTAGAAAGCACTCCTGATCGCTGCCACCACATACCTTATCTGGCAACAGAGCAGGGTTAAGGATCCCTCTAGGTTGTGTACCCGCTGCTCTTTCAGAAGGAGTATTACTCCATCAAGAACATGCAACAGTCCTAACCCTACTTCCGATTAGCTAACCATCAACAACTCTGGCTCATCAAGATTCAATTCCATTTATTTTTTTTGGCCCTCATTCCTCCCCAAAACAGAACTCAGGTACTCCCTTAAGGAATTAACTGCTACTCTTGTATCTGATAAAAGAGAAAGACACCGTGCACTCCAAAACTAAGGGGGATCACCACAGAGTCTGTATACAGATGTTTACAAACAGGATGGGAACAAGATAAAGCTTTGCAGTACTCCCATGTGATAGGTAGGCCAGAAGTCATGCAGAGCCACCCTCTGGAACTGGCCGATCAGAGAGGAGAAGACCACTGCAATACAGTGTCCCCAACACCATCTATTCCAGCCAATCCAGAAGGATTTAATGATCAGTCTTATCAAAACCCTACTTATCAAGTAGTAGATGTAGTTAATCCATCAAGACCACCAATGCAATTTCTGTAAAACCCTGCCCTAAACCCTGATTGCTATGGGTCTTGAACATTTACATAACCACAATTTAAAACACCACAAGGATCGTAGCATGAATACAAGGAGACAGATGCACAAATGCATATGGTTTCTAAGCTAAGAAACTGGCACAGCATGGAGCTGAGAAATGCTGACATTCAAACACTTAGGCTACAGAAGAATTATTTCCCTTAATGTAAATCAAATAACAAGATAACTCTGAGCACATTTCCTGAAGTTGTTGTGCTCTTTGGAAAAGGAACGCTTTAAAATTGTTCACATCAAATTCTCTCTTAAGCCAGCTCTAATGGACATTTAAAGGAGAATTAAGGGAAAACGTAGGGTACCTAACAGCCCACAGATGCATGTTCTTGGTATATATATACAAGGTACATACAGTTTTAGGGCAAGATCTTATCGATCATGCCCTCGATGATCGGAAGCCTCCAAACTCGGAGGCTTCCAATCATCAAATGCAGGGTGGGAGGATCGGCGGAGTTCTCCCCGTAGCCTCCCCGTCCTCTCGCCCTGCATTTTTCACTACACAGGTCTTTTGCCTGTCTAGCAATGGCATTTCAGAGGGTATGGGAAGGAGGCTGGAGAGGCCTCAGCATAGCTTGTATCCTGATCTTTCTGACCTCCTCCCCTCCCCACTCACTGGAACGCCTCCTTTTCCCCCTCACCGAGGTTGATTTTCCAACCTTGGAGGGCAGTCAGCACAGTTCTTTCAGTGCGGGCTGCAAGGGAGAAGGGGAGGTTGGTGGATCTTCAGCAGCTCCCTCTCCCGATGTCAGAGGGCTGTCTCCAACGTTGGAGGGGGGTATCCCCACTATCCTCTGGCCCCTCAGACAATGTCTACCGGCCATAGGATGCTCCCTCCAAGGTTTAAGTCTACAATTTTAAACACATTATCAGTGGATAAGTCCCACTGATTTCAGTGGAATTTCCTTCAGAGCAAACATGGTTAGGATCATGCTGTTAACCTTTAAGCTGTGAGCTTTTCTACAGAAGGCTGCTAATCGGTTGTTAATCCGCTGTATCTACTCTCAGTTTGGTCGCAGAATTGAGATCTGAGCACTACATGAAGAGCTTTCTTTCCTGTTTTTTCCACTACATAACCTCTAGGTGGCACTGTGCTATAGCAAAAAAAAGCACAAATATGCAAGTGAAAAAGCATTTTCTTTCATTTTTACAATTAAATACCACATTTTCCCTGCTCTAAGAAAACCTGCTGAAAGTTCTCTTTAGACACAGAAGCAAAATTGGAGGGTCACAACTTCATCTAGAGAACCCGTAAACAATTGTGACTAGGGAATGATGAGTGCAGAATAAATGCTTCTCGTATAAAAGCCCTGTAAGATAAGAGAAATACATGGAACTTGTGTAACATGGTTTTTCACATTCCAGGATACACTGGCACTCAAACTACTGCATGTACTATGCCAACCACCAATTTCTAGGTGATTAATCCAAGTTTAAACACATGCTGTCAGTATATTTCAGGAGGCAGAGTTGCTCATTACTATTTTAGTGGACCATGAGTTTGTCAAACCAAGTGACACTGGGTGAGATTTAAATTTCATACATGCAAGTTTTAACTTGAGGGTGAGGAATATGCATATGTGAACCTCACATTTTAAGTCTTCTTTGTCTGAACTTTAAAGTAGTGCTGCTCCAGAATTTCAGCAGTGAACAGGTTTGGTATGAAGTAGAGGGTTTCAGGAGCCACAGTTTTATTGATCTATTTGCTTTTGCTGTAATTTTGTATTTTGTGTTTTAATTTATTGTACACTGCTCCAATAGCTCTCGATGTGGAACAGTTTATAAATGCTACAATAAATAAATACAATAAAATGCTTCCCAAAAGCTTGCTCTTTTGGTGTGCCACTTTGCTCATGTTTACTGCTGCTTCAGCACCATTTTTCCCGCCAAAGCAGCCTTCTTCCTCCTATGACATTATCACACCTTAAGACTGCTTTCCTCAACCTGGTTCCCTCCAGATGTGTTGGGTTACAATGCCCATCATCCCCAGTCAGCATGGCCATTGGTCATGCTGGAATGGGATTATGGGAGTTGTATTCCAACACAGCTGGAGGGCACCAGGTTGGGGGTGGCTGTGTTAGCCAATTAGAATTAAGAACATAAGAAGAGCCAGGCTGGCTCAGACCAAGGGTCCATCTAGTCCAGCATTCTGTTCACACACTGGCCAACTAGCTGCCCATGGGATCTCACTAGCAGGGCATGAGTGCAACACTCATCTCTTCAGTAAAACAAAACAAAAAACCTTGAAATGGTAGCTCACTGAATTGTAATACTAAAGGATACAAATATAACATCATTCCAATACAAAACAAGAATGAAACACAAATTAAAATAATCAGTTTCTCCAGCTTTGGATGCATCTTGTTTTTCTGATTTCTTTGTTGGGAAGAATGATACTGAATGATGATGACACTGAGATGAAGAAAAGCTACAGCTGGACAATTAAGTGCAAAGAAGTACTTTGGTTTACAAGGGGAGAAATACATTTCTGTAATTTTACATAAGCAGTAAGCAGACGTTTCAAAGGCTTAATAAGCTTTTAACACCTTGCTGGACTTGTTTGTCCTTGTAATACTAAAGTGGAGATAAATCTACAACTTTATCAGACAAAACAAAAATAGGAAAAGAACTATAAAGTAAATCCATGTTTATGAAATCATGATTTAGTACACATAAAAAATGTCTTAAACTGTATACAAGCAGCATCTTTACATATTAATACAGCTCTTTTTGAGCTATTTCTTGTCCCAGGGTCTGCATGGGCACTTAAATTTATTTCCTGGATCATGTTATGTTGGAAAAATGTTAGCTCAACACATCACATTGGCTGGGGCAAAAATAATAAAAATCCCAAAATCAAAGAATTCCGTTGTTTTGTGGGAACATATTTTATCCCAGACACTTTTTGTGTACAGAAAGAAAACTGTAAATGATAAGTGGCTGAAATTTGGGGATACTGTTTACTTCTCCACAGAAGACAATGCCCAGGAATGGATACATTGCAGTATTTCTGTATGAATACCACAGTGAAAAGTGCACAGGATAGAATTTGCACCACATTATTGGATGAGGTGCAAGCGGCCTGTCCTTTTACTTAATCTGGCCATCCTAGACCCGAGGCGTTGGCACTGGTGTGTCAGTGCCCCACAAAGCACAAAGAGGGTTCACCCAGTAGTCTACCTCTATTGAATGCTACAGGGGAGTCAAACTGGATATCAAAGCACTGAGTGGCAGCTGATTGGACAGCAGCTGCCCTTTAGCCTTCTTTGCTGGAATCCCACCCCCTTGAAAGCTGGAGGCACAAAGGAGAACTGGCCTACATTGACTGGGCAGAAGTAAGAGGAAAACAGGGATCTCTCCCTCTCCCTCTCCCTCTCTGGTGGTCAGAAGAGAAATGGGAATTTTTGGAGTACAATTGAAGGGAAATTGATTTGGGGGGATGTGGATGAGAAATGAACTGGGGAGGATTCTGGGCAGATTTTGATTATACATGGTGATGTAGCCTCACCATTATTCCTCCTGCCCCCACCCCATTTTTCCTCACAGCCTCATGCAACACACAATTAATGTATGGAATTTACTGCAACAGGATGTGGACCAGCTCATAGGCTTCCCAGAGCCTTCTGGTTGGCCAGTGTGAGCAGCAGGATGCTGGACTAGATGAACCTTTGGTATGATCCAGTAGAGCCCTTCTTAAGCATCCCTGCTGCAACAGCAGTTGCTACACACTATTGCTCAAATACTAGTTGAGTAGTAGTAGTATACTTTGAAACCTGTTTATTATTCTCTACAGTAATATTACATTATCAAATGCCTTCCATATGATTATCAGAGGTTTCAAGATGCAGGCTACCACTTCAGCTTTAAGCCTATAAATCATAAAGCCTTCTGGGAATCCTAAGGCAGGGCAAAATCAAACTAGATTTACAAAAAATATATATTTGCTATACAGCTTTTATTTTCCAAACATATTAACTCCTTGCTCTTCAGAGAAGGGTTAAAATGTTTTTGTTTTTTTTTAAATTACTCCTCCTCTTGACTGATTAATCAGTTTAAAGGGGCGGGATTATAGTTTTAAAAAGTGACAGCTTGCAAGCACAGTTCTAAAAATACTTCAAAAATATTTCATGTTGGCATCTAATCATATGTCAGATCACTAAAGCAGTAGAATACCAAACACCTGCTAACATGTTCAGGTAACTGGTCCAATAAATGATACCTATTTTGTATCTCTTACTCTCTCAGAGCAAGGTGTGCTCCTTACCTCTTCTGCATACTGTTAATGCTTAGGAGGTTGGTGAGGCACTTTCCCATGTTGTAGAGATCCATGAAGTTCTGATTCCAACAAACCTCAGTTGCAGCCCAGTTAGGTTTTTCATTCCTATAGGACAGTGATGGGGACCATGTGACTCTTCAGGTGTTCTTGGACTGGAACTCCCATTAGCCCTAGCCAGGACAGCCAAGGGTGAGGGACGATGGGTGTTGCAGTCCAACAACATCTGGAGGGTCACATGTTCCCCATTCCTGCTAGATGATCTTGAATGTTCTTCCCTTTCCTCATGGACAGGCAAGTCAAGGCTTGTCACAACTAGTAACAAAATGTTGGGTGATGTGAAGTGATGCTTCCCACTCCCCAACCCAGTTTCTTTTATAATTTTCAGTTATATGAATTTTGCTTGCTTGTGGTGTATGTCAGGATGGAATATTCTCAAAAAATCAGTTTTTGGAGGACCTTGGTGTCTTAGGATGTGGTTGCATCTTTAGAGTCTTCTAGAACACTTTGCTTTTCAGGCATCACTCCTGTGGTTCACCTGCTGTATGATCCAGATTTTGTTAGGACAGGATCTTTGCTCCCTCTGGACAACTCCCTCTCTGCCAACTGTATAATCTTTTGTTTTTCATGCAACTTCCTTGTCCCTGGAAAGAGGACACCTGGGAGTTCTGCCAGATGTGTCCGACTATATAATTTCTTGTTTTAAACTTGGACAGGGTTTCCTTTTCTTTTATTTGGAAAGGATCCCTATAACAAAATTTCCATTCTGACAACACTATTACTGGGACCAAGAGCTTCAAAAACAGACACTTACGGTGCAATCCTATGCAGGTTTAGACAGAAAAAAAGGCCTACAACTCCCAGCATGCCCCAGCCAGCATAGCTGGCTGGGGCAAGCTGGGAGTTATAGGCCCTTTTTCTGTCTAAACCTGCATAGGATTGAGCCTTTAATCACCTGCACATTCTTCAAGGTCATACATGCCATTACCTGCCAAAAGGATCTACTCTAGTTTCTACTCTAGTAATCATGTCAGTTTCTATATAAGACAGCAATGGCTTGGACATAAGCCAGACATTAAAAATGGCAATGTACCAAAATTGCCAGGTGAAGATTTCAGCATCTCTTTGCTCTCAGGCCACTGTAATTAAGCAAGAAAACATTTGGGGTTATAGAAGTTGAACCTGTTAAATTAGAATATGCGAAGATATTCAACCCATATCACTTTGTCTAAATAAAGCCAGCTTTATTTATTATAATTATCATAAAGAGCTTAATATGCTCTTTGACCCATTTATTGGATAATGTATTGCATGGGTGGAGAGAAGGTAGATCTGGATCTACTGGTAGATCTCTGGGAGAGCTGCAGTAAGACAGGGATTACTGACTCTCAATTGTTTAACACTAGCAGGAATAAAAATGACTCCCCACTGGCCTAAACTATACCACTGAAATGAAGAAAGCTTGGAGTAACCAGGAGTGGATTTTTGTGTGGAAGTACTGGGAGCTCCATTCAGTTCTCCTACTCAAAACAAATTCCTGGGCTCAACATTCTGATGTATATCTTGTGCACTAGGCTGTGGTTGGTGGATCTTGGGGTTCTACTAAAAAAAAAAAAAAAATAGGCCCCACAAGCCTGAAGTCTGCCTACCCCTGATATATTGTATCTTTGTTGCATGGATGTGTCTCTTGTTCTCATTTTGTAAGACAACTTGTTCTCCCACTGTAAACATCTCTGTAAACATCTATATACTATTAAAAACCCAAACTATAGATCGTCAACATTCACCAGGGAATGTTGAACTTCTCATCTACCAATCAACTTAGGCAATTGTCAACATTCACCAGTGGGGGTTCTTCCTTATTATGTGGTCCTACAGTTGAGTATCTGCTCTAGAAATGCCTTTGGTAAACTTTGGATAGAGCCTTTAGAGAACTTCTAACTCACCTTTATTTGGGCAGGGGAGGGGAATAGATAGAACCACACAGTTTAGGAGGCAGAAACAGACACTGTGGATCAAAGGCAAACCTTAACTTTCATGTCACCAAGGATGTTGTTTGTTGCTTTAACTTTATTGCTGCTTTCATTTTGTATTAGCTGAAAAGTATGGTCACATCTGTGGATTCAGTGACACTCCTGAGGGCATCTTTTCATCACCATGCACTCAGAAGCCCACACAGTGAGGCTTCTGAGCCATCAACAATGAGAAATCACACCCCAACAGCACTCAATAGAAAACAAACAAACAATAAAAAGATGAGTGATGTTCCCCAAGAGAGGAAAAGATGGCGTGATGGAGTTCTTCCAAAGAATTTATGAAAACATCAGGAGAGCTGTGGAAAACAGCAGGGGCTTTAGAACTATGGATTCATGCACAGTTATCAGCTTGGCCTCTGCTGCGCTTCTAGTATTGCTCTTCTGCTTCCCCTGGTGAAATATTGAATTCAACATAACATCCAGTAAAATCAATATTAACCTAGAGGGAAAACCAATCATCATCCTACATACACGGCTGTGGTAATCATATGCAGATGTGCAAAGCCTAGACTGAAAGAAAACAGAATTAGAAGGGAAGACTGGATTGGAAAGGCAACATGCATTCAAAAAAAGATGTAGGAAGAATAAACTAAAATAGTTTAGTTTTATTGATATTTTTCTGATCTGTCATTCACTGTACATGGAGATGACATATTACCACTCACTGCAACATTTCCTTCCTAGCCTTGTTCAAGCTCAAAATCTCTTTTAACTGAAAAACACTGATCCCAGCCTTGCTCCTATTATATTTTATATTGTCACTTCTGAATTCTGATACAGGTGGGTTTTGTTTTTGTTTTTGTTTGGGTGGGGGCAAACAAGTTGAGAAGCCATTGCGGCCATGTGGCTTCCCAACTCCTTCTGGCAAAATATATATGTGGAGGAAGGGGGGGCTGGCTGACCCGCCACAACCCACCCTTTCTTACTTCAAAGGACTCAAGACTTCTAGAGATCTCAAGGTACTAGACTGCTAAGCAATCTTATTTGAATCTCTGTTCAGGGACTTGCCTTTGTGACTGTAACCTGGATTTAGTTGCTGGAACTACAGAACAATCCACAAACACCATGTGGGGTAAAAAACTAAAGAAGGTTTATTTCAGGTAGCATTTTACAACAAAAATAGGGAAATGAGAGACGCACACAAAATAGAGACACTTTGGTACAAAGTAATAGAGCTGCAAAAATAACAAAACCTACTGATTCCTTATATCTCCCAGGCAGGGCCGGTGCTACCATTAGGCCAACTAGGCAGCTGCCTAGGGCGCAGGGCTAAAGGGGTGCCAGAGGGCATAGGGCTGGAGGGAGGGAGGGCTCAAGTGGGAAGGGGGGGCACTAAATATCTGATCTTGCCTAGGGCACCAAACTGCCTTGCACCGGCCCTGCTCCCAGGCACACAACTAGTTACCTGGGGGTCAGTTCTCTTCCAGGGTTGGATCCAGCACAGCCTTGCTGCCCGGGAAGACTACACACCTACGCGAAGGTCCAAGATGGGTAGCCCTCCACAAGGCTTGCCTTGCCAAAGCCCTCATTCAGCTAATTTTTCCAGGAGCTACCTGGGGTCGGATCCTGAGGCCACCCGAAGGCTTGGGCCTCTGCTTGGCTTGCCGCCATTGCTCCAACAGCCAGCAACCACGCGATGACAAAGACAAAGACCAAAACTCACACTTTGGAATATAGCTCTTTCCCCCTCCCCTCCTCCTTCCTGTAGCTCTGCTGCCTCTTAGCCAATCAGGATGCACTTCACCTGGCCAGACAGGGGGAGGGGGACTCATGACTTACTGGTCCTGAACTACATTTGCATTTGAAAGCCGGGTCTCCGGCTTTTCAGGACTTCCAGATGCCATGCCCCACCCGATACTTTATGCACATTTCGCCTCCTCCCAGCCTTACTTGGTTTACACATGAGGAGGCGTGTGCGTATGTGTGTGTCTGCAGGCATGTGTAGTGTGTGTGTAGGAACCTTCAGAGGCTCTTTTTCTCCACAATATACATTTCCACTACAAAAGTGACAGTGAACACAGTTTTTCCTAAACTGAGATTATGTTCATTTTATTCATTCATTCATTCATTCATTTTCTATACTGCCCAATACCGAAGCTCTCTGGGTGGTGTACAACAATCAATTAAAAAGCACACAATAAAATACAGTTAAAAATATAAACAATAAAAACATTATAAAAATTTAAAACCAATTTTAAAAATATCACAGAACAAGTTTATAAAACATGACTGCTGAAAACAATTTACCACCCCACCATATACCATCTAATTATTAAAAGCCTCAACATAGAGGGCATTCTTAACCTGGCACCGAAAAGATAATAGAGCTGGCGCCAGGAGGGCCTTCATGTAGGATATCTGTATCAAGCAGCCATCAGCCTCATTTATTCTGTATCACAATTTATCCATAGCTGTCAGTCTTCACCCATGAACCAGCCCTGACACTGCAAGCAAAGGAGATGTCACAGAACTCAACTGTAGTTTCAGGTTCCAGGTGCTCACGGCAAGCAAATCCAAACAGTTAAAGGTATACATGGCATATATATGAAACTCTGGCAGTCTATCTGGCCAGTTGCCAGGTATTAACGGTGGTGTTTAAAAGGCCATCTACCTCTGTGTGTCACATAAGGGCCTTTAATTAGTGAGGGAGCTGTAACAACCACCCCTCACCCTATACCCAGGTGGGGTGCTGCCACCTCATCTAGTGACCAAGGACACCTGTCTCTCCTCAAGGTCTGCCTTGCCACCCAGGTGCACCTCCCAGATAGCCAGTGCCTATCACCACACCACTACTGGGATGGCTACCACCGCCAGGGCTTTCATGCCACGCAGCCTGGCAAACTTAATAGAGGCTGTTCTTTCCCACTATTTTCTCCCACCTATTGTGGGTTTTTCCCTTCAGGTATGCTGCCACCAAACTCCTAAGTAGTGTGCGTCCCTTTCAAAGCATGTGGGGTTAACCAAAGCCTTATCTATAATTATAAATGGAAAACAGGCTGTTTATACACATAAAAACAAGGTTTATTTTGGGAACACCAATAGGAAATCAGGGTCAGGGAACATAAGGGATTCAGAGGTCAAATATGGGTTTCGGGCAAATACAGGTAATTTTTTTTAAAAAAAGAATAATTAATATAGCACTTCTACTCTTCTAACAGACTAATTTCTCAAACCTTCCTATCTCTCTACCTCCCACCTCCCTTCATCCAAGTCCAACAACCTCTCTCTGTCTAACCCCTCTCTAACTGCCCCCTCTCTCCCTTTTTTAAAATCCAGTCACTCCTTCCCCAGCCAATCATACGCAAGCTGCATCTGAACATTCCATTCACTCCAGCTGTCAATCATATTCCCCAGGGACACTATATATAAACCTCAGTAGGTATTTCCCCTTTATATAGAACCAGAATCGTCACAGGAGCCCAAACCTAATAGAATGTATAGATGTTGCTAATATGGTAGAAAGAATACTAACAGTTTCACTGGCCACAGAAACTCAATTACACTTGGGTAACTTGTTGAAAGATGAAGCATTAGCATTGCTGAACTTGTCAGGGATTAAAAGAAAACTTTACATATGGTTATAGATAATCCATTCTGTGTGTATAGAATCATTTCCCTCCAGCGAGTTTAAATATCCCCAAGGGCTAAATTTTGATCTGTATTCAGTAGCAAACTGTATAGAATTGCAGAGGGTTTTTTAAAAAAAATATCTCCCTAGTGACTATGCATTTGAATAAGAGCTTCTGTGTAGTGTTTATCACAGTAGGGACATGAAATATCCAGCAGTATTCACTTTCATTCATACTATGAGCTTCTCTACATGTGGTATTTGTTGTGCGCTCATCATTCCCTACTTGAAGTTGTTTATGGGTTCTTTATAGATGACATGACCCTCCAGTTTCACTCCTGTTTGTAAAAAGCACTTTCTGCAAGTTTTTTTAGAGCAAGGAAAATGGGGTATTATTTCTAATGGTGAAAGAAAGCACGATTTCCTCTTGTGCATTTGTGCTATTCCACTACACTACAGTACACTGCCACCTAGAGTTTATGTAACAGAAAAGCCAATCTCATGCATTTGAAGGTGCTTACATATTTTTTCATGAACAAAAACAAGGGACCTGATGCCATTTAACTTGAGAAATAATTGCATCAAGTATTTCTAACTGCACACCAAAGATATACATGTTGCCAATTATTTTTTTCCCCTGCTGGGGAAAAAAAAGTGCAGTGTGTTTGCAAAATGTGAACCAGGCTACTCACCTTAGGAATGTTTTTTGGTTTTGTTCTTAAGGTTGGGGTGACCTATATAGAAATGACACATTCTCGTTATCAGAATTCTGCAGCACCCAGAGCTGGCAGTAATTGATGAACAGAAACTACAGCTGCAACAGCACCCTGAAGTTTCAAAGCTAAACAGGAAAGTGCTCCTTCGTGCTAAGGCAATAATGGGGTGTCCTTTCAAAGGGACTGAAAATAATGGTTGTAAGAACATGAAATCCTGTCATACAGGCATGAGGTTGCCCATCACTTAATCTGCATCACTTAAAGTGCAATCCTATGCATATTTAGACAGAAAAAAGGCCTACAACTACTCAGCATACCCCAGCCAGCATAGCTGACTGGCTGGGACATGCTGGGAGTTGTAGGCCTTTTTTCCCCTGTCTAAACATGCATAGGATTGCACCCTTAATCTCCCAAGCAGCCACTCAGTGCACAGTGCAGTTTGTTACAATAAAGAATAGTTAGTTTTGATAGTACGCAAGGAAGTGGGTGAGTAAGAAAATGGCATTATGGCTCAACCAGTGCTTAAGGCACTAACCTCTAGGAGAGCATAGTTGTATCCCTTGCCCTGAAGAGTAACCCAGTGATGAATCTGAAAGATGTTCAGTTAGAGATTTCATGGAGCCCAAAGGATCTCAAGCCTCTTCTGGGGACTAGCAGACGATAGACTTCAGTGTAGAAGGAGCTGTCTTGGTTGATGGTGACACAGGAATCAACAACCCAGAGTACCCATGCATCTATCCATAGCCCTCCAAGGATGTGTCTTGCTAATTTATTTGTTCGTTTTTGTATATTTACAGCATTTGTATACCACTCCATATCTAGACAGATTCCGGAGCAGTGAACAATAAAAAGATAAAACAGATAAAAGAATAAGAACAATGCATTAAAAACAGAACAACATTAAAACCACGGCTGGTCTGCAAGGAAGGCTTCCCAAACAAAGACATCTTCAGTAGCACCAAAAACAACACAGTGTCGGAGCCTGCCTGACCTCCAGGGGCAAGGAGTTCCACAGCAGTGGAGCTGCCACACTGAAGGATCTTCTCCTGGTGGGCCCCAATCGGGCCAAAGGTCCATGTGGAACCACCAGGAGAATGTCTGACGACGACCTCAGTGACCGACGAGGACCTCAGTGACTAATTGCCCAAGACCCTATGCTTATCTGTTCTCCCTTTCCTGAGCCACCAGCAAGCCAGACAAGAGAATAAGGAATGAAGAAGTGCTGGACTCCAGGCAGGAGCAAAGCCCCTTTAAGAGATCCACTTTTCAGGAATAGGGCTAAGGCCTGCTCTACAAGGGAGCCTGGGAGCTGTCCATAGCGTTGAAGGTCTTGTAACCAACTGCCTCCCTACTTCACTCCTCTGCCCTCAGTCACCACCAACCTGCTTCAGATTGCAGCTGTGTGGCTGCATGCCTTGTCCAGCAGGATTTGATCAGCCAAGACCAAGACAGAACAGGTAGTGACCACAAAATGCTCCCTCTTAGGGGTATATTTCTGCAAACTACAGAAATGTATTGAAGTTTTAGGTTTTTTCAAAGGAGTCCTTAGAAGCAGAGATGATGAAAGAGAAATGCAACATTAGTGTACTTCAAACACATTCCTACAGACTACAGTATGGATGTGGTTATGCAAGAGCCAAAGGAGAGTCTAAAATATATAGTCACATAAACAACATTTAATCAGTAGACACATACTCAAGATGGTACACTGCATACCATGTTGCCCAGAATACCTACTAGCAAACTACAAAGCCAATAATAAGCCCCTATTTTTACTACTCATCATTAGGGCTGCACCAAATATCCACATGGAAATATTTTCTGTGCAAAAAGTGTGCTTTTCAGAGGTCAGGGGGAGGAATTACTCTCGGGTGTGGAGACTTCCCTCTCCAGATGTTCTTATTTACGGTATCTATTTTGCCTTTTCACAGCCCAATCTGCTGCTGCTCTGGCAGATCCCCACCCCCCTTCTGCAAGGCCTCTGTTGTCACCTTTTGATCCGAGCTAATCAGGGATCATGCATTGAGTGTGATGATGTCATAATACCACGTAGCCAATCTACATGATAATGTTGTCACGGAGGGCAAATGAAGCCAATACATAATACATTTCCTGTGTCACTGCTCTCATAGCTGCCACGTGAACAGATGGAAGGGACGTGCAGCCGCTAACTGGGCTGCCACAGCTAGAAAATGAGAGATGTTTGCCCAAGCTGTGGAAGCTGCACTTCCTATGCCCTCACCCTCCGTTTGCCTCCACCTTCCACCTAGCCACTATTTCCTCCACTCCCAATAGAGCAGCTATCCTCCAGAGAATATATATAATGACCAATATCAGAATATATATAATGACCCACTATCAAACCTACCCATACAATGGGTGAAATCCACAATGCTATTCCCCTATAATTTAGCACATGTGCACACATACCCAAGATCATTTTCTAACAGTACAGAGATTCCCCCCCCCAAAAAAAAGCTCAATTTTACTGTGCCTAAAATTACAAGCTCTGTTATCACATATAATTTGCTCACTCACTTCTATACTTCAAGATCATCTCCCCCAAACTGAGTCTGTATTTACAGCTACGAGACTAGGTTCAATTACAATCAAAGGATTTATTTCTCCACAATAAGAGCCAACACTTCACACTGAAATGTCTTACAGATGCCAATGAGCCATATTCAAATTTTAAGCTTTGTATGCGTGATTTCCAAATGCTTATATCACTTCCCCATAAACAACTTGCTAGCACAACTCTTTTTCTCTTTATACCATTATATGCATTTTGTAACATCAAGTAGGCCGCTCAACAAGATCTGCCACAGACGGCCTTCTCCCTGTCCCATCAGCTAGAGAAACCAGGCTGGTGGGGACTAGGAGGAAGGCCTTTTCTGTGGCAGCCCCCAATTTATGGAACTCTCTCCCCAGTGACCTCCGCCATGCCCCTTCCTTGATTAGCTTCCGGCGTGCATTAAAAACGTGGCTTTTCAGGCGGGAATATGGGGCGGGTTAGGATTTTTAAGTTTTGTTCTGTTTTTAATTGTGTTTTATACTGTGTGTGTGTGTGTGTGTGTGTGTGTGTTCCCCTGCCCCCTCTCTTGTATTTTATTGGATTGTAAATCGCTCAGAGTGGCCGGATGTCTGGCCAGATGGGCGATTCATAAATATAATACATAAATAAATAAATACTTTTTAACATCAACATCAACTACTGAGTAAGGAGTCCAGGGTTTTGGAGTTTCATGCCATCAGTATACTGATGGCATCCAGCTCTCCTTACATCTGATTCAGGGGAAGGAGTAGAAGCACTAAATCAAGGGCTATATATAGTAATGGCCCAGATGAGGGCCAATAAACTAAAGCTCAATCCTGATGAGATATCACATCCTTCCCCAACGTGGTGCCCTCCACAGATTTTTGGACTATAACTCCCACCAGCTCCAGCCAGCATGGCTAAATAGTCAGGGATGATGGGAGTTGTTGTCCAAAACATTGGACTGTGGTCCCAAAATATTGGGAGCCAGTGTGGCGTAGTGGTTAGAGTGATGGACTGGGACTCTGGAGATCCAGGTTCTAGTCCCCACTCGGTCATGAAGCTCGTTGGGTGACTTTGGGCCAGTCACTGACTCTCGGCCTCACCTACCTCACAGGATTGTTGTGAGGATAAAATGGAGAGGAGCAGGAGGATTATGTAAACTGCCTTGGGTTCCTTGCAGGAAAAAAGATGGGATATAAATATAAATATAATAAATAAATAAATAAATAAAGCCTCTGGGGTGCATAAAGTTGGGGATGGCTGAGACTGAGGTACTGTACTGTTGGTGAGTGGTATGTCTGCTCTGGGAGGGGGTGGTGAACCTGTTCTGGATAAGGTTGCACATCCCCTGAAGGATCAGGTTTACTGCTTGGGGGCTGCTTATACATCCAGCTTTCTTATTCGAGGCCCAGAGGGCTTCAGTGACTCAGAGAACTGTGGGTGGTGTGACAACTGCAACCCACTCCTGAACAGAGATAGCCTAAGCCACAGTTATCCTAGCCCTTGAAACATCCAGGTTGGACTATCACAATACATTGTAAGTGGGGCTCCGTTTGAAGACTGCCCAGAAACTGCAGTCAGTACAGAATGCAGCTGCTAGGATACTAGCTGCGGCCAGATCTTGGGATCATATCTCATCTATGCTAAAAGAGCTGCACACTGGCATTTGGTCCATTTCAAAGCACATTTGAAGTGCCAATATTTACTTTAAAGCTCTACGCACCTTTGGACCCAGGTACCTAAAAGAATGCCTGTTTCCACATCGGGCTGCCTGTTCACTGCGATCATCTTCAGAGACCCTCCCCCAGGTATCACCACCATCCAAGATGAGACAGGGGGCCACTGGGAAAAGGGCCCTCTTTTTCTCTAAGGAGGCTTGCCTGGCATCTATATCCAATACTCTAAAAACCGAAGGACCACAAAACAAAGTAAAACCAAATAGTTAATAAGGAAGATCAAACCCATCTGCTTTTTTATATTAGTTACCAGGTCTTTTAAAACATTTTTTAGCTAGTTCTATTATGAAAAAAACCAGTTCTAATGCAGCAGCAGATCACACAAAGGCTTTATAATATTTTATTTCACAAATTCCACCTATTTCTTTCTTCAATAAATCACTGCTCAGTAAAAACCAAATATTCCTCAATGAAGCCCACATCACTCCTTGATAGTCCTGACACATTTTCCATTACCTAAGAATTTCATGTTAGCTGTCAATTAATTTCAACCTATTTATATGCCAGTCTCCTGCAGAATAGATTTGAGCTTTTGAATAGTACGTAATTATTAGCACAGGTTAAGTTAGATTTATTTTCCCTTCTTTATTTCACACCTATCAGGTAAGGCTGCTGCCCCAAATCTGTATAATGGCAGATGACACAGTTCTAATACTGCATTTTTAAATCATAGTCACTCATTCTAGCTTTAGAATTGTTCATTCAGACTTTTATACGAGAAGTGGTATAAATTATATGACCCAGGGAAAATCAGAGAGTTCAGCAAAGAGAAGTTAACTTATCGCCTTCCTTTCTTTCTTCCCACCCACTCTTACTCTCAAGACACTAGAAAACTATGCCAGGTAAACTGTTTGGCAACTCATTCAGAACAAATGGAGGCTTGTTTGTCTGCTTAGAGCAACAATTTATGGAATTTGTTGCAAGCTGATTATAGTTGCTACATAGTCCACCGCATGATATTTGAAAAACTTGAACCTTATTCTGGTATCAGGCACTGCCGGGTCCCAAAAGCTTTCCCTTTAGATCAGGGGTGGGCAACTTGTGGCCCTCCAGAAGTTTTGGCCTACAACTTCCATCATACCTCACCATCCCTCATTAGCTATGCTGACTAAAGCTCATGGGAGTTGTAGCCCAAAACATCTGGAGGGACACAAGTTGCCCACCCCTGCTTAAGATAGATGGGTCTCTCTCATATACTCGCATATAAAAATCTGGCAAGGTGTTCACCTTAGCACATGAAAGAAGGAGAATACAATTTCCCAATTTTTTAACTATTTCATTTACAGGGGTTTGTTTGTTTTTTGACAATGTTTCAAAACTACACTGCCTTGATGGCTTCTTGGTTGAGAACAGGCTTTCCACTAGCACAGGCATTCTTGTGTTAGCAGAAATGCACAACTGGATTTCAGCCACTATACTTATAACAGTTACATAACTGTAGCAGTGCAATTAATGAGTTGTGAATTACATGCAACAACAACAAATCTCAGAAAAAGCAGATTCTGAACCAGTTAGCATGTCACAGTGGTAATTCCTAGGTTGTTCTAGGAATAAATTTTCAGCATTTAAAAGAAAGGAAATGATTTTGCAGATTAGAAGGGAAGGAGGAGAAAGGCTTCACTGACAAATTCATCTTGACTTATATGAACGGGATACAGTAATTAGTCAAGCTTAGCAAATTGTCAGAGTTGGCCCCTCCCCTCCCTGAACAGTTTCTAGTCAAACTGATTATTGTAAGAATTTGACAGATATCAGCTTTGATACATTTATTTTAATATTTGATAGATATTCAAGCTGGTTGATATATCTTATTTGACAGAAATCAGCTTTGATGTACGGTATTTCTTTTAATGCTTTACTATGAATGCTGTAACTTTAAGAACTGGTGCCTGAGTTGTTTTGTTTTTCTCTTCCCTCCTCATTCTTTTTTTCTTTTGTGTTGTGTGTTTTAGACTGTAAGATTGTGGGCAGGAACTGTCTTGTTTTTAATCTGTATACAGTGCTTAGTAAATTTTAGTGCTTTATAAAATAATAATAAAATAATAACAATAACAGTTATCAGCATTGTGCTTATAGTATAAGCCAGGGGTCCTCGACCTTTTTTGCATCAGACATTTGGAATTTTTAGAGAATGTCAATGCTCTCACAAAAGGGCTGTCATAGGGGTGGTTTGCCCATTCATAAAAATTGCTCATTTCCCAGAAGGCAAACGGGTGAGGCTAAAAAAATGCAACTTGCCCAAGAACCTAAGTACAAGGCAGAGGTGGGGTCTGAGCTCCAAAACACAAAACTGCTTCTTTAAAACCCAAATGAAGGAGGTGCTGGAGGCCATCACTTCACTTTGCAACATGCCATGATGATGATGATGATGATGATGATGATGATGATGATGAAACAAAATCTTAAGAAATAAAATTCAGGAGGGGCAGGGAGCCTGCCGGGCGCCAAGAGATGTGTCCAAGGGCACTATGTTGGCAACTCCAGGTATAAGCAGAACACACCATTCTATCTCTCTAAGAGCACAATCCTATATGTGTTTAGACAGAAACAACAGGCCTGTGGCTCACGCTGGCTCAGTTTGTCTGAGCGTGGAAAGCTAAGCAGGGTCAGGCCTGGCTATTACTTGGATGGGAGACCCCTCCTCTAGTTTCCTGCACTGAGCAAGGGGTTGGACTTGATAGCCTTGTAGGCTCCTTCCAACTCTATATAAGTCCTACAACTCCCAGCATTGGGGAGTGCTGGTAGTTGTAGGACATTTTTTCTGTCGAAACATGCATAGGATTGTGTCCTAAATGACTTCCCTAGTTACTGCATCAACTGAAAAACTGGGTTCTAATCACAGAACTCTTAAAGACTTTTGTTTCTCTGTTGATGCAGTCGATGCTCCCACTTGTTAACAAGAGTATCTGTGTGGGTTTCAACAACATCCTCCTACATTGTCAGTAGCAGTGGCACCTTCAATTGCCAGTGATAATGGCTTACAATAAATATGATTTAAGTAGTGCAATATCATTTGACATCTTATCACACCACCCACAACTCAGAAATGACACTGCACACTCCATACAACAACCCGATACAGTATTGTTTGCCACAGAATGGATTTAGGAGTGTCTCAGATTCGTGCTTCTTGGTTCCTGCTGTCACTTCTGCAGAAAGGTTATGAATGTACCGGTAAATCCACGTCTTTTACTCAACTACACATCCATCGATTAGCGTGATAGCCCAATCTTGTTTCAATGAAACCATCTCTAGAAAGGCATTCATGAAAGCTTTGAAGGAAAGATGCAGCAAAGGACTCAGTCATTAGGTGAATGGATCTAATAGACCATTTAGATCCATTAGAAGACTTAAAAACAAAATAAGGGAAATGATGCAAAGCCCTGCAAACTAGGAAATATAAGAGTTCTGAAATCCTATGTTCTTATTTGACAGATATCAGCTTTGATATACTTACGTACTTTAATGATTTACTATGGCTGCTGTCATTTCAATGTTGCACTACCACAGGTATTTTTAGATTGCTACTGATCCAACAAGTCATGCGCCAAAATGGTTTCCTGCCATCATCCCATGCAGAAGAACACACTACCACGCAAAGTTGGAGAGAGAATCTGCTACATTATGCAACCTAATGTCTATGGCTGTGTGCTTCCCCCCCCCCCCTACCACCAATCCAATCCATATAGCATACCAGTTGACTGCTACACCTCTGTAGCCCACCAAGCCTTTTTTTCCTGTTCTGGGGGGAAGCACTGCAGTCAGACTCCAATCATCTGGCAGGGAAAGATGAATGACCATTATTGCTTATTACTTACATGTGCTTCCCAGCTAATACTATTCAATAGGTTCTCCAGATCATATGCAGGTTCTAAGACCGACGAAGGAGAAGAGGGCTCGCATTCATTACACCAGTTGTATCATGCTACACCACTATACATTCAACAAGAAACAGTCTGCTCTCTTCATTTTTACAAGCTTTGCTCCCAGTTCTAACCATGTTTACTCAGAAGGAAGCCCAAGTGAACTCAACATAATTTACTTCCAAGTAAGTACGCTTAGATTTTCAGCCCAGTTTAGGATTACTTCTACATACATTTTTATCTAACCCTTCTCCCCAGAACCTCAGGTTGGTACCTGAGGTACCCCCTCCCCATTTTATCTTCACCACAACCCTGTGAAGTAGGTTAGGTTGAGAGATAGTGATTGGCCCAAGGTTATGCAGCAAGATTCATGGATAAGAAGAGTTTTGGACCTGGGTCTCCCTGGTTCTAGTCCAGTGTTCTCCAACCTTGGGTCCCCAGATGTTTTTGGCCTACAACTCCCAGCATGCCCCAGCCATGGCTGGGGCATGCTGGGAGTTGTAGGCCAAAAACATCTGGGGACCCAAGGTTGGAGAACACTGTTCTAGTCTGACACTAACCCAGTGTTAGGTAACATGAGATGCCCTCCAAATGTTTTTGACTACAATTCCCATAAGCCCTATCCCACAGAGCCAATATTAAGGTATTATGGGAGTTGTAGTCCAAAGCATCTGGAGGGCACTAGGTTGCCTGCCTCTAACCACTATATCACACTGGTTCTTACTAGACTATTCCGCCTTGGAATACCAGATGCTGTAGGGAGGGACCATAGCTCAGTGTGATAGAGCACATGCTTTGCATGCAAAAGGTCCCGGGTTCAATCCCCAGCCTCTAGGTAGGGCTTGGAAAGAATCCTGCCTCAAACCCTGGAGAGCCGCTGCCAGTCAGTGTCGACAATACTGGGCTAGATGGACGAAGGGTCTGACTCAGTATGAGACAGCTTCCTATGTTCCTATGAAAAAAATGCTAGAAGCAGATCTGTTTTCTACTGAGACCCCCCTCAATGAGACACGTGGATTGCAGCAATATGTAGTATATGCCTTGGCTTCCCACTCATTCTTTGGGTTTACATATATGTGATTAACCCATATTCCTGGAACTAGAGCTATCTAGACTAAGTGCCTACTCTACACCAGCATATTTGATTGATCTCACATGATTTGGCCATAGGTATACTGCTAAAATAGAATTCCAGGTCATGATAGAACATGTCACACTGAAATGCTCTGCAATCAGTTTTACACCTATCCATAATAAAACCCAGCTAGTATTAACTAAAGTTGCTGCAAGGTCACTGCTAAAACATCTTGTTTTCAGTCATCTCTTAGAGGAAAAAAAGCCCTTTCCACGTTAAATTTTATTTCTATAAAACCTTAGGAAAGAAAGACAACCAGCTGCAGAAATAATCAAGTCTTTCTGTAGCTGAGGATACAAGCTGCTCCAGGCTTTTTGCCAGCTATTTTGTCTTGTTGCATTTTCTCTCCATTCTGTACTGAACACCTGAGGTGCTTGTAGCTCTTCACATTATCTGTTTATTCAGCTAATTAACTTACAGGCCTCTCCAGTCTCCGCTTTTCCGGGTGCACAGTCTATCAGCCAAAAATATTCTCCAGTAAATATGACACATTTTCCAAAACATGTATTCAGACCTGCTGTGGAACCCTGCAATCAATGTCATTGTATTCTATCACCAGTAAAATAAAGAAGAAGAATGGGGGGGGGGGGGAGTTAAACGGCAGCATAAGAAACCCAAGCTTTGTCATTCTGAAAACGCTTGAGCCCTGACAGATGATGTCATAACCACGTAATCCTATTGGTCCCCTTCAGAAGCCTCATGAAATGCCAAATTTCACATTTATTATAAATCATCCACAAGCTGCTGTACAATCTATTTCTCCTGGAGCTTCTTCCAAAATCTAATCATGTGGCAAGCAGCCCAAGTGCGATACAGATTTTACTGGCAAAATGCCATCCTGTACGTCTCTGAAGACATTTGGTCCTTTAGTTTTTGGAGTGTACCAAAACTTCCCTAAAAAGCAGTGGTTTTCTTAAGAGGACTTCAAATAAACATTTCCTACACTCCTGTTTCTGTGCTGTAGCACACATGAACAGCCCGATCTTGTCTGATCTTGGAAGCTAAGCAGGGTCAGGCCTGGTTAGTACTTGGATGGGTGACCACCTTGGAATACCAGATGCTGTAGGGAGGGACCATAGCTCAGTGTGATAGAGCACATGCTTTGCATGCAAAAGGTCCCGGGTTCAATCCCCGGCCTCCAGGTAGGGCTTGGAAAGAATCCTGCCTCAAACCCTGGAGAGCCGCTGCCAGTCAGTGTTGACAATACTGGGCTAGATGGACGAAGGGTCTGACTCAGTATGAGGCAGCTTCCTATGTTCCTATGAAAAAAATGCTAGAAGCAGATCTGTTTTCTACTGAGACCCCCCTCAATGAGACACGTGGATTGCAGTAATATGTAGTAATATGCCTTGGCTTCCCACTCATTCTTTGGGTTTACATATATGTGATTAACCCATATTCCTGGAACTAGAGCTATCTACAAGAAGAACTAGAAGAACTTACTCTTCCAAATGTATGTCATGTCTTCTTGCTTTCCCGCTGCTGTGGAAGAATCAAGATTTTTTAAAGAATATACACTGATGTTTCAGGAGAGTACTATGCTAGAGTTCAATGTATCTTGAATCAGAATAAGCACCCAGTTCCATAATAAACTTGCTACCTGCATTGGTCTCATTACTAATATGCCCAACAACATCAAACACCAGCAACTGCTTACTTAGGTTTCTACAAGCCCAAAAGGTGCATAACATTGTCTCGCAGTCCAGCAACTTTCATGCAAGAGGTTAATAATATACAGATGAGTCTTCTTCCACTTTTTGGGAATCAAGATATAAGGAATGATTGAACAGCAAGAGTGTGCTTGATGACTGGTGAAACACCCTGTCATTATCCCTGTGGAGGAAAAGGAGTTCCAGTGCAAAGGAGTTAGAGGTGAGATACTGAAGGAAATTCATTTCTATAAGCACTAACTGAAATGGGCAACAAATCTGTAGGGGCGGGAGGGGGGGTCAAGGAGACACTTTAAGGGTGCAATCCTATGCATGTTGAGACAGAAAAAAGGCCTACAACTGCCAGCATGCCCCAGCCAGCTATGCAGCAAGTAGTGAGGAGAGGAACAGATAACAGCAGTGGATAAAGAGAAAGTGAGGTTGATAGGGTGAATTCGGAAAGGTTGGGGGTGTTTTTAAGGTCAATAGAGGCAGCTTGTGAGGTGGGGGTATCTTGGGAGGGGCCCTACACCCTTTCCACACTCGGGTGCTGCTGCCCATTCAACAGCTCTTGTAGTAGCTGTCCACTGCCACCAAACAACTCCCACTGTTAAGGGCATGGGGCCCACTTGAGCATGTGCTCAGCGGTAGAGCGCATGCTTTGCACGCAGAAGGTCCCAGGTTCAATCCCCGGCATCTCCAGATAGTGCTGGAAAAACTCTCCCCCAAAATCCTGGAGAGCCGCTGCCAGTCAGTGTCAACAATACTAGGCTAGATGGACCAAGGGTCTGACTCAGTATACGGCAGCTTCCGGTGTTCACGCAGTGGCAGCCTCTTACTACCAGGAGCCCTACTTCAAAAGCCACTACTGAAGGTAGATTTTGAGGAAGGCCTTGGCGGGGAAGAGCTCAGTGAGCAGAGAAGGCAGGCTGTTTCAAGCGTACAATACAGTATGGCAGACATCACAGAAAGAGGATCAGGCTACAAAGCTGGAAGCAAAGGGAATTGTAGGTATAGCACAGCTTTTCCCAGCCTGGTGCCCGATAGCTGTGTTGAACTGCAACTCCCCTAATTCCCAGGGGAATGCAAGGAGCAAGAAAGGGTGTCAGCGGAAACAGGGGAAGGAATACAGTCGGAGCAGAGTACAGTGAGCTTTAAAAGACTTCTAATCTTTTAGATACGATGGAACATGATGCGAATCATCCCCATGTGAACCAGTAGATTCCTTAAGAATGAAATACAGAACTCAAATTCACCAAGTCACTTGCAGCAGCACAATCCTTAGATGTAAAGCCCACAGATGTCAATGATACTTACTCCCATGTAAATGAGCATAAGATTGCAGCCTTAGGGGTTGCACCCTTACAATCCGAGGGGTTGCATCCTTACATGATGGAAGCCTCCGAACTTGGAGGCTTCCATGTATAATGCCCTGCCGGGCTGAACCAGCAAGGTGGGAGGAGTGGCGGAGGTTATCTTCGCCGCCCCATCCTCCGATCGCTGAGTTTTTTGCTAGACCGGCTTTTTTGCCAGTCTAGCAATGAAGCTTCAGTGGGGAGGGAAGGAGGCTGGAAGAGGCTCAGGATAATTCGTGTCCTGGTCTCTCTGGTCTCCTCCCCTGCCCACCAGAACACCCCCTTTCCCCACTCTTCAAGGTCAATTTTCTGACCCTAGAGGCCAGCCAGCGTGGTTCTTTCTGCAGTGGCCGCAAAGCGGCAGGGGAGGGGGGCGGATCTCCAACTGTGGCTCATGCTGGCTCAGCTTGTCTGAGCGTGGAAAGCTAAGCAGGGTCAGGCCTGGTTGTTTCTTGGATGGGAGACCCCTCCTCTAGTTTCCTGCGTTGGACTCAATGGCCTTGTAGGCTCCTTCCAACTCTGTGATCTATGAAATCTATGAAACTCCCCCTTCCAAGGTCGGAGTGCTGTCTCTGACCTTGGAGGGGGGCATCCCCAGTATCCTATGGCCCCTCAGACAATGTCTCAAGGCCATAGGATCCCTCCCTTAAGATAGATAGATAGATAGATAGACAGACAGACAGACAGAGGACCCTTTTGCTATGAATCTGGTCTCCTCAATAGGCACTTCTCCAAACACAAATAATAAAAGGGGTTATTGATCTGCTACACCAATATCATCGAAACATTCTGAATTTATGCCAGCTTTTCCACATTTCTGTGGAGAAAATAAGACCTAAATCAAATATCACAAGGGCAGCACATATGACAACAGGAAATGTTCAAAGGCACGGCGAAAGGGATAATAATTATGCCTATCAAATTTAAGTTCACTAAAACTGATAACTATTAAAGTGAGCCTCAGAATATTTGTATCTCTCTGAAGATTTTCCTGTCCCCAGGGGACAGTAACAGTAGAATGAAGGGGGGAAAGGTTAAAGAACTCAGCCCTTCTGTTGCTTAGCAACCAGAAATGTATTAGAATAAAATAAAGAACAAACAAATACCCAGTATTCAAGCACAGCTCAAAATCTAATTTTTAACATGGTTTCAGGTATAATTTACACTGAAAATGGTCATGTCAAAACACAACTGGAATGAAGAAAGGTGCACCTGCCAACTGTAGATAAAACCCTCTTAATTACAAATTGGCATCATAAATCTTAAAAGAAATGAAGGGTTAGAGTGTTGGACTGGGACTCGGGAGATCCGGGTTCTAGTCCCTGCTCGGCCTTGAGACTCACTGGGTGACTTTGGGCCAGTCACTGACTCTTAGCCTAACCTACCTCACAGGGTTGTTGTGAGGATAAAATGGAGGAGGAGGAGGAGGAGGAGGAGGATTATGTAAGCCGCCTTGGGTTCCTTGCAGGAAAAAAGGTGGGGTATATAAATATAATAAATAAAATAAATAAATTTAGTGACCATTTCAGGCATCCAACCACGGCATTGAGCAGAAGTTGTTGATCTTTAACTCCAAGCCCTCCCCCAGTCAAAATTGACAAAATGACAATTAAAACTGCAAAGAATGGCTCTAAGGAGTAAATAAGGCTTATCTCACGTCATTCCCCTTAAATCAGGGAATTTATCCTCAGCTGGAATACTTCTCCACTGGGAAATTCGTGGAAGTTATCTCCAAGAGTTATGGAGACATGCAGCTCGCCTTCACCCGGAAGTCCCAATCAGAATACTTGTAAGTGAATTTGATATCAGCATGAATGAAGGAGGCGGCCATTAACAGGCTCTGTTTCAGAGACATTCAGGCTCTTGTGTGTGCCAAAACAGGGAGAAAGGGAGAAAAAAGGATTCAAACATTGACTAATGCCCTCTACAGCATTTTAACTAGAGGCTAGATCTTGAACACCTACTGTATTTAAAAAACAAAAAACAAAAATCCATTAAACACTCAAATCCAATAGAAGTTTCATGTAATGAAGGGACGCATGGTAAATTAATAACCCTCTTTGGGGATTGAGTTGCAATATATGTTGTGTGAGTACTGTGAGTTGAATGGAGACTGTGCATAAACACTGCACAAAATAGCATGGAAAGTGCACTAACTGACTGCATAAGAATGGAATTTAAAATATTCCCCAGTCATACACATCATCCCCCTGCCCCTTGGAGTCAATGCGCTAGAATGGCGCCCTCCTTGGTATGCTTCTGGAGACAGGCAAAGACTTTTTTGTTCCTGCGAAACATGGACTATCTATAAACGTCACTTCCACCTCCTTGAAAGGTTTCATCAACGTTGCCTCCGGAAAATCCTGCGAATTACTTGGGAAGATAGACGAACAAATGTCAGTGTACTGAAAGAAGCAAAGACTACTAGCATTGAAAAAATGATCCTTCAACGCCAACTTCAGTGGACCGGTCATGTTGTTCGAATGCCTGACTGCCGTCTCCCAAAGCAGTTACTTTACTCCCAACTCAAGGATGGAAAGCGGAATATCGGTGGTCAATATAAGAGGTTTAAAGATGTTCATATGGCTAATCTAAAAAAATGCAATATAAACATCGAAAACTGGGAAGCTCTGGCCCATGAACGATCTAAATGGAGCTTGGCCTTTCACAAAGGTTCCATGGACTTTGAAGAAGCCCGAGTGCAAGGTGAAAGGGAGAAACGTGCTAAGCGAAAAGCACGTCAAATGAATCCTTTACAGGACCATCTTCTATCTGGTAACCTGTGTCCTCACTGTGGGAAGCTGTGTGGATCTAGAATTGGCCTCCACAGTCACTTACGGACCCATCGCTAGAGTCTACACAATCTTCTTTAGAATTTCCTCCTTTTATCCCGGAAGACAATCTTACTCGGTCACGAGTGATCGCCTGATGATGATGATGGTTATTGTTGTTTTAACTTTGATATTTTATATAATTCTAATATTACAGCTAATTTAATTATATTTTTAACTTTTGTATATTTTTATTTATATGTTTTAATTGTACAAGTTTTAATGTTGTAATGCTGCCTCGAGTCCCAGTATTGGGAAAAAGGAGAGATGATTGTAATAATGATAATAATAATAATAATAATAATAATAATTGTTGTTGTTTTTATTTTTTATTTTTTTTTTAATTATTTTATTTATTTTTCAAAACAAATTATAACAAAATATATATATAACAAAATACAAGATTATCACACAAATATAACATAATCAACATACAATAAATCATGAACTGCTCCCCCCCACCCTCCAAGGGACCAATTAATATACTTCTATCCTCTTGATCAAATAAAGTCTAAATTCCAAAAATATAACATATCCTGACAAGGCATGTTACCCTTCCCCTTTATTAATACATAATCTAGTAATTGATTCCATATCTCCATAAAATTATTCTTCTTTAGCAATCCTTTTTTGCATTTGATACTACTAGTTAGTTTATCATTTAGGGCTATGTCCCAAACTTCCTTATACCAGTCTGTTATTAGGAAAACATGTTGTACTTTCCAATTTCTCGCTATCATTAGCCTGGCCGCAGTTAACAAGTTTACAATTAACTCCTTCTTATTTTGATCACAAATAAGCTTCTCAGTTATTGATAACAATGCTAATTTTGGACAGACCTCTAAATTAGTACCAATAATTTTCGATATTTCTGTAAAAACCTCTCACCAAAACACCAATACATTTTTACAACTCCACCACATATGAGCATATGTCCCTTTTTCCTGACATCCTCTCCAACATAATGCAGAACAATTATTATCTATTCTATTTAATCTTACTGGAGTTAAATACCATCTCCAAATTAGTTTATAAAAATTTTCCTTTATTCTAATTGACATCATTTTCACTATCTGTCTATCCCATATATTGTTCCACCCCACCTTCGAGGTCACCTCTTCAAATTCATTATCCCATGTTGTTGTTTTTATATCTCATAGGCAATTATGGATTTTTTCATCCAAATTTCTTAACTTCTTTTGTGCTTTCTACTCTACAAATGACAAAGGAAATCTATTCAAATAAAAACGATACTATTATATTCAACTTAAATTAGTCCATGTAAAACAGCTTGTAGAATGAGTCACATTCAAGAAACAGAGATAAGTGTAAAATAATGATACACAATACATCATGCCATCAGCTCCTGAAACGACCATCACTGGCCTGGCCTGAGAGGACTGTTGAGGCAGCCCCTCCCCCACCTTCCCTGGGGCTACAGAGGGAAGGCAGAAGAAAAGTCCAGGCCAGGGAGATTGTACCAGCAGCTCCAGAAGAAACCTTCAGTTGGCCTGAGAGAACTGGTGTATGTTTGGTTTGGGGGGGGGGGGGGTTAACGTTTGTTTGAGTATTTAAACATTGTAAACCGCTTTGGGTGCCTTAGCAGAAAGGTGGCATAGAAAGGTAATAAATAAATAAATAAACATTTCAGTGTTTCCCACAGTGAAATGCTTCTTGCATTATATCTGAAAACTCCATTTGTAAGAGTCTCTCTGCTCCACACAACATACAACAGCAGCCCTGTTCAGACAAGATATTTATGATGACTAAACGTACTGAAGATGGGGGGGGGGGGTGTCATGTACACTGGCCCTGCCCTAAACTTCTACATGTTCACTATAACTTCTGAACAAAGCCTACATTGAACATGGGGTGGTCCAAGGTAGAGCAAATGACCACTACTCCAGGCATTATTATGAATAAGTGCAGGTCTGAAAGAGGGCCAGTGGTCAGGACCCTACCCCAACGCATGTCCAATCACCATGAATGCATTATCTAAGGGTGCAATCCTATGCATGTTTAGGCAGAAAAAAGTCCTATAACTCCCAGCATGCCCCAGCCAGTAATGCTGGCTGGGGCATGCTGGGAGTTGTAGGCCTTTTTTCTGTCTAAACATGCATAGGATTGCACCCTAAAAGGCTAATCTTATAGACAGCCACTTGCAGAGAGTAAGAATTGTCACTACGTGAACAGGCAAGGAAGCTTTTGTTAACTGGAAGAGAGTTTTTTCCTTGCTTTCAAGGCCATCAATGTGAAACACCTGACTAACATAGGCTTGTGCAGACACACAGGTAAGTAAAAGTTTTAACAAGCTAGTAACTTTTCTGGATGCCTCTGCAAGGCTTCCCTACAGGTAGGTATTCCAAATGCCCACAACAGGGATTATTATTCTTTCAACTTCTTGTATCTTTAATCATTGGTTCCTGCAGAGGAATCAACTCAGGAAATTCCTTTTTTCAAAAACCTGTCAACATTAGGACATGAGAAGCTGCACCTACTGTAATTCCCTGTCCTGCACAGTTATTACAGGCACAGGAACCTTCATTCTCAAAGGTTGGCGAGTGTTGGTCTGTAACAACAATAAAAGTTTCCTTTCCTATTTAAAACAAAGAAATCAAGGAAGCATTGAGCCATAAAGCTAGCTAACACTAGTAATTTCCCCAAAGAAACATATAGAGACAACAATGCAAGGTATCTATTATTCATTTGTCAAGTTCAGTAGAAAAAAATGTAAAAAGGGAATTGTAGAGAGAAACCCAATTGTTTTCATTACACTTTATTGCCACATTGATCCATCTGAGGCAAGGAAAGAAGACTCCTGTTTTCAGAATTGCACATACTGCTGAAAATGATGAGAGCATGTTTGTGGAAGGATTAACAGTGATACCCAATTCTTAAGGGGCAGTTTGCTCATGAAAATTCACGAGCAACGAAACAATGGTATTCATCTGCAATGCAACATCAGTTTACTGCATATTTTATTTACAAATTAGAAGCTACATATACCATGTTTAGTTAGCGATAAGATAAATTATTAAAAGCATGTGAATAGTAAGCTGAACTGTATAGGACATCTGTATGTGCACCTGCAAAACACATTTAAAAGTGTTTTATAAAAAGGTACACCGTTGAATGGGCAACCCTGTCTCACTAAATCTAGTCAACCCATGGATGGATGGCAAGACAAGGAACTCCAGATCTCCCAAAATCCGTATGCTTGTCTTTGCTGCTGCTACCAGCTTAAAATTCCTCCTATTAGCAGTTTCATTAAATGACCCAGGTTGTGGTATCACAAGAGAGAGGGAAACTTCTCTCTATCCATTTTATCCACAGCATGCATAATTTTATACACCTCTATCATGTCTACCCCTTACTCACCCTTTTTCTCAACTAAAAAGCCCCAAACATTGGAACCTTTCCTCCAGTGCCAGCTCCAGGTTTTTGAGGGCTCTTGGGCAGGACACCCTCAGCGGGTCCCCTCCCTCCCTGAGTCTACCTTCTCGCCACCATTATCACTAACTGTTATTGCTCCTCAACCTCTTTCTCATCATTGCTAACACTTGCTTGCTTGACAGACACTGAGCCAGTGAGCAGGTAGGCAGTGGCATCTGCTGCTCCTCCTTCTCACCATTACTGTTGTCTGGGCCAGAGTGAGAATTTTATTTATTTATTTATTATATTTATTAATCGCCCATCTGGCCAGTCACCCGGCCACCCGGGTGACCGGGTGGCCGGGTCAAGCAGGCTGCAATGGTGAAGAGGAGGAGTGGTCCAGGGGGCTCTTGTCAGTGGACTCCTTACCGGGGTGTGGGCCCTCGGCAGGTGCCCAACCATGCCTACCCTTGGTGCCAGCCCTGCTTTCTTCATAGAGGAATTGTTTCAGCCCCTTGATCATTTTTGTTGCCCTCTTCTGCACCTTCTCTAGCTGTAAAATATCCTTTTTGAAAGGCAGCAACCAGAACTGTAAGCAGTACCCAAGTATGGTTGCACCATGGATTTCTATAACGTATTATGATATTGGCAGTTTTATTTTCGGTCTCTTTCCTAATGATCCCTAGCATGGAATTTGCCTTTTTCACAGCTGCTGTGAAAACACTTGGGGTGCTTCCAGACAAGGATTTTACTGTGGAATTGCCCTGCTTATTCACGGAATTTTAGAAGGTCTCCAGATGATGGTGTCTTCGACTTGTAACCCTCCCATGTTTTTCCAGTGCTTATTCTGGCTTTTAGATCCGTGAAGGAGGAAAAGACAGAATAGCTGGACAGTGTGTTTTGATTGGTAGCGCTAGGAAGCCTCCAACTGGAAGCACCCGAAGTCAACATGTAAAAACAATAAAGTGGCAGCCCAGCAATTTAGGCATTTGAGCAGTAAGATGGTGAAGCTTGTGGCAGATACAAAATCTATTCATGACCCCAAATTCACTTTCCTGGTCAGTCACCACCAGTTCAGACCCCATCAATGTATATGTCAACATTGGGATTTTGTTTGTCCCAGTATGCATCAGTTTACACTTATTTATATTAAACTCCATTTGCCATTTTACCGCCTATTCACCCAGGCTGGAAAGATCCTTTTAGAGCTCTTAAGCCTATCATCTCATATTTCGATCCTCCAACTCTTTTCTTGACGCCATTATCTGACTTCCACCCTCTGCACTCCACTGAAACTATCCTCACCAAAATCATTGACAATCTCCTCCTCTGACAGTTAAATCCAGAGGACTCTAATCTATCCTCATCCTCCTTGACCACTCTGTATCAAATAGATAAGAAGGTAAGAAGAGAATCACTGAGAAAGAACAGAATAATGGACATCTGGAGAATGAAGGGAGTCAAGCAAGTGAGAAGCACCAACTGTATCAATTAGTTGATGATTCTCACTTGCTTGACTCGCTTCATTCTCCAGATTTCCATTATTCTGACCTCAGTGGTTCTCTTCTTATCTGCTTAGTTGCTCAATCAAAGTTTCCACAGTGGGAAATTTCTACTTTCCCTACTTCCATTGAAGTTCCTCAGGAATCTATTCCTGGCCATTTGCACACAAGCCATGGTTGACCTCATCAAATCCCTTTGCTTTCATAACATAGATGTGCTGATATACCACTCTACATCCCCCATCCATCCAGTCTCACATCTGTAACTGTCAATCTTTTTTCCTCTCTCAATATACTACTTTGAGGGGTGGAGATAAGCCTTAGCAGGATGACCATTGTGAGATTTTTCCCTTCCAGTGGCTACCTTTACAGCCCTACATGGCTTGGGACCGCAATACTTGATGGAACGCCTCTCCTGACCACAATCTACCAGGACACTACTCTCAACATCTGGGGCCTTCCTCTGACAGCAACAAGGGGGAGAGCCTTTTCTGTGGTAGCCCCCAACTCTGGAACAAGCTTCCCCCTAAGGGCCGCCTGGCACCAACTCTGTCATCTTTTCGGCGCCAGGTTAAGACTGCCCTCTGTGTCAAGGCTTTTAACAATTCTAAATAGTGCATGGTGGGAGGTGGGTTATTTTTAACTTTTCTACTGGTCACGTATTATCTTGTTTTTAGCTATTGGTGTTATTTTAAATTTGGTTTTTTTAAGTTTTTTATAATGTTTTATTTTGTATTTTATATTGTATTTTTTAATTGTTGTAAACCGCCCAGAGAGCTTCAGCTATTGGGCTGTATAGAAATAAAATAATAATAATAATAATAATAATAATAATTATTATTATTATTCATAATCATACATTTGTAGTACAGTCCAATTTTTAGGCTACAATACATAATTCTGAGTAGATGTTTGAAAATCCAAGTTTCCCATTATGTATTCAAGCAGCTTTTTTTTTTTCTTGGATGCACATCTCCTTAGAAAAATAATTGCATAAAATGTGCATATAACTCAACAGATCTGTTCCCCATTGATAGTGAATCCCATTTGCTGAACAGAGCAGCTGGGATTGGTTTACGCTGACCTTTACCCCTATTACCGGTAGCCCTGAAAAGTGAATTCATCACAAAGCACAAATTGGATTCTATTTCTCCCTGAGAACCAGTTGCAATCTCATTTACAGAGCTCTAATCAGTTACAGTACTAATCCATGCTAATCCTTCTTAGGGCCTTCAATGGCACTGATCATCATCCTAGGGTCAAGGAGGATTTTTCAATGAGACCCTCTCCCCAACTGGCTGAATTTGTTGCCTTTCCTTGCAGTGTTGGGGATCTCACTCTGCAGGAGTAAGCACTGGTAGCAACAGCCCCAGGTTGTGGTGCATGGAAATTAGGACAGCAAAACGAGCAAGAAGTCTAGCTGATGAATATATGTAATTTTACATAAGGAGCAATTCAGAAATCTGGAATGCACTCCTGCTAGTCTGCCTGTCTGCTGTTTTGTCCTGAACTGCTTTGCTGGAAGTGGGTGGAGGAAATGCTGTCTGAAAGCAAAAGGGAGGGAGAAATCAAGTGTGCTTGGAAAACCTCTCGCTTAGAAGAGAGCCCCTCCCCCCATCATGCCTCTTCCCCCATGAAAAGGAAGAATATATACCACTACCTTAGGGAGGCAACAGAGCCTTTATGGCATCAGCAACCAGTACACCAACCCCCAAGCTCATCTGAGACTCATTCGCAGGCCTAGCACTCAATGCACCACACACTAAAGAAAGAAGCAAAGGCTAGCATGCTTAACAGGAATGGAAGGAAAGGATCAATAATGAGTGTGGGCATACAGAGGCAAACAACCACCAGCATGCATGACTACTATTTGGAAACCCAACTGAATGACAGTGGAGGACCAGGGGAAGCAGGGGGAAAGGTGATGGTTCCAGGTGATGGAAAGAGAGTGGGAGCAGGTGAGGGGCCAAGGAAAAGAAAAGTGGGGCAAAACCTACTGGGAAGACATGGTAGTATCCAGCTGTGCCCCAGCACAAGCACTAATGACATTGCACTAGCGTACTCCAATGCTTGTACAATGTAGTAACTAGCACTTGCTAGGGCTATGAGGGAAAGGGCCAATTTGCACTTTTTCCCATTGCCCTAGCAAGTGTTAGTTACATTGCACAAGTGTAGGTTTGTGCTAGCACAATGTCAACAGCACTAGCACTGGGGCACAGTTGGATACTATCCCGTGTTGGGATGGACACTCGAGTACAACCCATTTACATATCCAAGTCCAACAGTGGGGGAGAGCAGCATCTCGCTAGTGATGTGTTGTCCCCAGAAAACATAAGGTTCAAGAAGTGACCAAATTCCTGGGGATCTACTATGGCTATTTGATAATCTAACTATGGATCCACATTTTAATACAAAAGGGAAGAACTGTTTTCCTACTAGCTGGTAGAGTTTCATTGTTATTCGAGAAAAAGTAGTTCTTCCTCCTACAGAGCTGCTGTGCAAGAAAGTTTTAACAGAAAATTAAGTATTTTTGTCATGGGAATAAAAAGCTGCACACAAAAGAAAAGTGCCACATAGCTAGAAATGTGTGCATATTTTCTATTGTATTCTGAAGTGAAGGTGCTGCTTAGCCAACCAGCCAAATTCTTAAGTTGGAATCTTTGAATTGATGCAATACTACTGAACAGTGGACCACAAAAAATATCTTATTCAGGGTAGGTAGCTAGGGTAGCTAGTGCCTTACCATAAGCAGTTCCACTAAGTGGTTTCCTATAAAACTAAGGGTACCTTCAGATGGAGGGATCCTAGCATTACCAATGAGAAGGTATTGTGCAGCTTTCTATCTTCTCTTTCTTAGCTCATTTTGCACAGTAAGAAAAAAAATGGAGAAAGCAGTGTGGATCCCTCATAAAATTCTATGAATGAGGCAAAGAAATGGCACTATAAAAGTATCACCTGGAAGCACCCTATAAATTACCTATTCATTCAGTTCCTATAGTTGAGAAGATTCCAGTAATAAACTTTCATAGACCACAGATCACACACAACATAAACCTGGAATTTTGTCAATGCTGCTTAGTAAAGTAATTGAGCAGAAACATACCTGATTCATTCACATTGGCATAGATATCTGGGGCAGATGCTAATTGCAATTTATTATCCATTATTTCTCAGTTGGACTCCAATTTTGCCATTTTTCTAGAATGAATTTTGCACCTTACCTGAATTTCAAAGTCCATAGAGAAAGACTTCTGTTTGCAGTGCCATGTTCAAGGCATTCTTTGCCTCTGCTTTTCCAAACAACCTCTGTGGAACCATACACAGAACTGTAAATTTAGAAGTTAATCTTGCAGAATATGAGTTCTATTTGCAATTCCTCTTTGCAATTAAGAAGAACAAAAGAAATCTACACCTTTCCATTACTGATAAATAATTCTAATTTAGCTCTTGGCAGGATTCATACATGTATAATTCAACCAAATGGTGTATTTGTTGATACTAAAGGTACAACCCAGTACAAAAGTTCAAGTCACAGCAAAATCGAGTGCCTAAACCACATTTTTTAAAATGCACGGGATTTTAACACTACATTTTCATAAGGTTAGCTTGAAGGTTCAGGAAATAGTTCTACTCCTACTATGTTGGGAAATATGAAAAAAAAATCCTTCTTTTCCACCAGACACCTTTTTCAGACCGCTGAAAAAGTTGATTACAGTTGATAGCTCCCGACTCAGAGGCAACTCTCTCTTTAACAACCAAGTAGCAAGGAGGAATTGAACAGTATTTCCCATCACAATGAGGCAAAGATAGAATAAATATCTGCTACCCATCTAATTTCAATGCAACCTTTCAAAAGCTCAAGAACTCCCTTTGGGAAAAGAGTTGTCAATACTGCAGTTGCTCAAGAGCCCTTATATTTCTAGTCCCACATTCAAAATTACAGGCCAAATTCAAGAAATATCATGTCTTGATATATTCACTGCTTCAAAACACGTTTTCTCCTAAGCAGTACGTACCTTCTTGTAAATCAAAAGGAGACCTTTGGCTATTAGGCAATATAGAAATGTAATTAATTAATTAACTAATTAAAGGGGTTTGGACTCCATTACTTCAGAACAATTCCCTTTCCTTCCTCGACTCCTCACCCACACTTCTGCAGGTCACAGAATTAGCCCCAGATTCAGAACCAAGTGAGCTTCCTCCACCACTTTCAAAACTTTTTAATGTTTACACATATAGTTCTAACCTGTACACTCCTCCCCACCTCTAGTACAAGAATGCACATGATATGATTGGTGTGGGAGGGGAAGGGAAGAGCCTATTCTCTATTAAAACTGTCTCCCTCCTCCGTGGCCCAGAACTTCAGCCTGATTTCAGCACCTCAGACAGCTCTCCAGTTCCTTTAAATATGCACTCTCTCAGAAGTGCAGCTTTCCACAGCTTCATTTGCCATCTCTTGCCTGCCCTCTAGGAAAACTCTTCTACCCCCAACCTTAGGAAAAAGCAAACGGATGAAGGAGGGCATTGTGGTGGTCTCTGAAGTCTGGACATAAGGCAAAAAGGGAATTTGATCTCTTCCAGGTCTATAGTTCTGCGGTTCTCAATGAAAAACCAAGAAAGTAATGAAAAATGTACAAAGCAAGATCAAAGTAAGCATATTTTCACAGAAACTCTTGAGTGCAAGACAACACTCATTCCAGCTTTGTGAAGAAGGAATTGAGTTATGGTTTGAATATGTGTTTTTGTCTCATTTTGTAATAAAAAATCTTATTTGAATACTGTATTTTCATTCACTACATCTATATATAAAAGTCACACACAAACGCACATGACTGAAATTATTTATTACACACACTATTATTTTAGTAATAGTGGTTGTAGTATAATTTTAATTATTATAGAGTATCTCTAAAGTTATGCTTTCTACACTAATTCTATTAGGAGCAAATCGCCTGGAAGCTTACAATCTAAAAAGGGGAGAGGAGTTACAAAAGGAAGGAGAAGCAGTGGCAGATTAGAGATTGCAGAATCATAGAGTTTTATTTATTTATTTGATTTGTACCATGCCTTTCTACCAAAAATGGCACTCAAGGCAGCTTACACTCATGGATAAAAACAACAATAAGCAAATACATTAAAATAAAATTAAAAACAATTAAAAGCACTAGAACAACAAGAGTAAAAACAGCATCCAGCTCAAAAGACTTGCTTACACATCAAAGGCCTGCCTGCTTAAATAAAGCCGACTTTGCCTGCCAACAGAAGGACAGCAGAGGGGGAGCAAACCTAGCCTCCCTTGGCAGGGAGTTCCACAGCCAGGGAGCAGCCACCAAGACGACCCTCTTTCTTGGTGCCGCCCAACATGCCTCTAAAGGTGGCAGTCTTAAAAGAAGGGCCTCTCCCAAAGTTCTTATGAACCAGGCATGCTCATATGGGAGAAGGCAGCCTTTAAGGTAGCCTGGCCCCAAGCCATATAGGGCTTTATAGGTCATAACCAGCACTTTACATTCTGCCCAGAAACAGACCAGTCACCACTGAAGCTGGTGTAACAAGAAAGTTGTGTGCTCCCTGTAACCAGCCCCGATCAACAGTCTGGCTGCAGCATTCTGGACCAGCTGAAGTTTCTGACCAGTTTTCGAAGGCAGCCCCACGCAGAGCACATTACAGAGTTCATCTAGTTCAAGCCCCTGCTCAATGCAGGATCTGCAGTGGAGGATGCAACCACCCCCCACAGACAGATAGCTCTCCAGTCTATGCTGAAATACCTCCATGAAGGAGAGCCCCACACCCCTCCTGAGACACTATTCCACTGTCAAATACCTTGTACAGTTAGCAAGTTTCTCTAAAGTTTAGCCAAAATCCACTTCACTTCAGCTTCCCTGCAATTTCCCCGCATTGGTTCTAGTCCTGCCCTCTGAAGAAACAGAGAACAGGTCTGCTCCATCTTCCATGTGGCAGCCCTTCAGATATTTGATGACAGCTATCATATATCTACTTAATCTTCTCTTCTCCAGGCTAAACATACTCAGCTCTTTCAACCATTCCTCGCAAGACTTGGTTTCCAGACCCCACACAGACTGGCCACCCTCCTCTGGACACGCACCAAATCAAAGGCTCAGGAGAAGATGTACCATTTCAAATACTGCTTAAATAGCTTTCAAGGATGAACAGATGCAGATTTCAGGAGATAGTGAGTTCCAGGGAACAGCAGCAGCAAGTGAGAAAGAGTAAAGGCTGAAATAGAAGCTGTAACCTGAGGTTCAGCCAAGAGGAGTTCATTTTATTAACTATTGGCTTTAGACATCTTGACAGATGAATTCATAGGTTAGAGAGAGAGTTTAAGCCATATTGGATTTGTTGCAGTTCCATTCCTATTAATCTCTATCTACTAAAAAGGAAACAGACTATCTGGTCCATCTACCATTCATTATATGTTTATTCTCATTCTGAACCATATAATTTGCATCCAGTCTATAAGCTGCGGTTATGTTCTTGTACATTTTTCTGCACTCTGCATGATTTCTGCTGCCCACTTTTGTTCCACCTCTATTCCTACATTGTACTCCTATAAGGAGGTCTGCATTTAAAGTCATGGGGCACCTTAATACAGATTCCTGTACAGACATACAAATGTTTCAATCATTTGTACTCCATTATTTACCATTTCTAATATGGACTACAGTTATGACTGCCACTTCAGAGCAGAGAGAGGATTTTTGAGCTGTCAGAGCAATGCTCACATCTTTCTCGGAGTGTTTAAAATTAATCTGGAATGTGCATATGTTATTCCTTTCCTTGTAGACTACCTTGCATTTGTTAGTTTTTTCACCTCCTCTTCTAACAGGTCCCTGTGAAATTCCCTTATGTGTAGCCCCAAATATTGGCCAGGGTCTTAAAAGGCCATGTATTCAATAAGGCTTTTTCTGAATTCCCTCTCTCCCCATTCCAACCCCCTTATTCTCCCCCAAAGCATCTCCTGAAGGCCAGGAAACCCTCCAGAGTAGGATTCAATGCAGCATGAAGGGTTGCAATAGGGAAGGAAAAGCAGCAACAATCCATTATAAGTAGCAACACTTTCCACTCACGTACGAGGCTTTGTGGACCTCACTTGATGTTTTCTACAGGAGAAAGCAGGCCTATTATCATAGATGGATTTCTACTTCGTTGTCGTATAGTGCCCTCTATTTCAGCTTTATAGTTGCTTTATTCTCTCCCCTCCCCCTCCCTCACAAAACCAATTTAACAATTTTCTAACCTTTGTGTACTCCCAACGAACTATATCTAATCACGAAGCTGCAGTTTTCTCACTTTAACTCAGGAAAATCATTTTATTTTCTGTCATGTTAATTATTTCCATTTCTCTTTTATAGATCTGGTTTACAGATGTATCATAACCTTCAAGAACATGTAACTAAGCAATGATAAACATCACTAAGAGAAAAATCAAACAGGGGACCTTAGCTGACTTTTCTCCTGCTGGAAAAATGGCCAAAAGAACCTTTAAGCCCGTTCTTACAATCCCATTCTCGAGACTAGTTATTAGAAAACTGAAGAAAACATATATAAAAAGGAATTGCTGCTTTTATTTCAGGAAGAAAATACTTTCCCCCCACTAAACAGAAGTGAGTATAAGAATAGGTTTGCTAATAAGAATATGATTTGGTGTGTAGGGCAGTGGCAAAGAATGTGAGCCAGGAAGACTCCTGACATCTCATCAGAGCCATGAACTCATTACGTGACCTTATGAAAGCTACTGTCTTTCCACTTCAGACTCCCCATCTACAGTATGGAGGTAATAAGGCAGACCTGCCTTACAAACAGTACTGAGGTAATTCATGCCAATGTTGGAGCTGAGCCAAATTTTTGTGAATGTCCATTTTTGTGATGAAATTTGTATGTTCGCCATGGGAGACCCTTTCCACGGAACAAGCTGCATGAAAGCAAAACTGCATGAAAGTCTGGAGTGTCCGTCTGCTTTTCGCCCAAATCCTGGACACTGCTTGGACTCCTAGAGTTCTGCAAAAGCCCCAAAGGCTGGGTTTTAAGGCTTCAGGAAACTGTGCAAGCCCTGAACTAACCCAAAGGACACACTGCGTAGGGATGTTCCTGAGCCCACAGAGCAAGGGATCTGTGCAACCCCAAACTTCGATCTAGCTCAAGGGAGCCCCACTTCATGACTGAGGTACTGCTAAGGCAGTTAGGCATATTTACTCTCTAGTTGTATGCAATGTTAGTCCTACTTAGAGTAGACTCACTGAAATGAATCGGCCTTCATTTACACTAACATTGGATACAACCCTATAAGTCCTCCCCCACTTATGTGATTATATCCATGAAAGCAGGTGGACCAAGAGTAGGACTGCTGTCAGTCACATGGACTGAGGGAGGGCTTACAGACTGGGGCTTGTCACCAGCAGCATGTCATACAGTCGTTCCACAACTGCCCCTAGAGGCCTCCTTAAGAACTACCTTGCCCTGAAGAGAAGAGAGGAATGTCAGAGCGGCCTTGCAAAACTACCCACCAACTAGTTTCCTCAGTTCCAACTGAGGCAATCCCTCCTTTGCCCCAACTGGTATCAGAAGACTGACCTGAATGGAGGAGGGAGATGACAGAACAGCCTATTGGATAACGTGACTGAAGAAGACAGCAACATGCAAAGGGCGGGCAAAAGCATATATTTAAGATGTCAGTTAGCCTGTGACAAACATGGAAGGCAGCTACCTCAGACAAACGTTTGAGCCCTAGTGGTAGGTGTAAACACATCAAGAATACACATGCGAGTGGGTTGCAAAAAACTTGGTATGAGGTTGCTCCTTTCCAAGCTTGTCACAAGTTAATTGACAATGCTTGCATATCATTTCAGGCACTTTAAAAAAAAAAAATTGAGAGATGACTTAAATACAATAAATTTAAAAATTCAGATAGATTTCCCAACACAAGTTGACAGTTTTTACTTATTGTGCTGTCATAGGTTGGAAGCATTACATTCACAAGATGCTACTTTCGCACCCAAGTCATGTCCTGATCTCTAAAGTCAACAGAAAGTCAACCACGCCATCTGTGCACATCCACTCAAACAAAAAGGTGCACATAGGGAGGTGTTCCTAGTGGTTGCTCCACATATCTGAAATGTCCTTCCCATGAGCACCCACCACAGTCCAAGCTCAAAGACCATCTGTGAGCATGGCACAATCATTCTAGTTTGACTTTTGGTAGTCAGGGATGGGCATGCGATGAGACTGTCTTGGTGTGAGGACAATTTAATGCAGCTTATTTGTATGTTTTAGGGCACAATCCTCTGGCCCTCCAACCTTGCCTGGGGGGGGGCATAGGATTGGTTGGACTCCCCACTGCGACCTCGGAAATCCCTTCCAAGGTCGCAGTGGAGAGTCCGAACATGGAGCGCCCCCCTCGCATCATAGCCAGTACAGTTTTTTCCACACTGGCTGGGAACCAAAGACAGGAGACCATCTTTGGTTCCCCCGTGGGAGGGTGTTCCTGGGGGTGGGGAGGGGAGCGAGGCACTGCCATCTTACAACAAAGTCAGGCAGTGCCTCAGCCTCTCCTCCTCGTGAGGAGGTGTAAAACAGCTGGGCGGCCAAAATCCTATCTGCTGCGCTCCTCCCACACTCAACTGGATGCCTGTAATCCTCCGGGTGGATGGGGCTGCCCAACAATGTATTTTTAGAATCTATTTTTACTCTTTGTTTTTCAGAAGTTTCAGAAGACTGGGGTGGGCTAGAAACAGCATTTCTTTTAGCTATGAACACATCTTAAAATAAGATTGGGGGAGGAGAATGTTTACATACTGCTGGATGATGATTTATTTAAAGCAAGTAAGTTGTTACATAGGTACCATCTAAATGGTGCATTAAAAATTTAATCAGTCACAGAAGAGAATTTCTATTCTTTGGTGACAGAGATGGGTTTCCTGACCTGTGACGACTAGAGAAAATATTAATAAGATATCAAATTTTAATCTGATCAATCAGGAGTTGAAGAAATCTGTAGGAAAGGCCATCATTGCAATTCACAGAAATGAAATATTATCCAGAAAAAGAAAGAAAAGATAATACAACAAGAATATTTACAGTTGCCATGGTTCCATAGGACCAGAAAGCTACTATAGCAGTGATGGCGAACCTGTGGCACGCGTGGACCACAGGTGGCACGTGTGGACCACTCTGCTGACACGCAAGCCATAGGTCACCAGGAGAGTCACCGCCTGGCGCCAACACTCCCCAGCGGCGGCGTGAGGCAGCGTCATGCTGCGTGCCAGGGCTCAGGCCGTGATGCGGCGGGCGGGGCTGACGGGCCTACCTACTGCCTCCGCGCCGGCCGCACTGGACCCGCCGCCGCCCGTCACGTCATGTCCTGCGTGCCGGATCCGCCGCCTGTCGCATCATGTCCTGCACGCTGGATCCCCGCGCTCTGTTTTTGGCGGGGGGGAACCAGGGCAACAGGGCTGTTTAAGCCCTGTTGTCCTGGTTCCCCCCCCCGCCAAAAACAGAGCGCGGGGATCCAGCACGCAGGACATAATGCAACGGGCAGCGACGGCGGGTCCAGAGGCGGAGGCGGAGGCTTCAGCAGCGCGGAGAACGCTCCGCACCGCTCCGAAGAGTGACGGGCAGCGGTGGGAGCGGCAGCAGCAGCTTGAGCGGCACGGAGAATGCTCCGCGCTGCTCAGAAGAGCGATGGGTGGCGGCGGCAGCAGCAGCAGCTTGAGCGGCGCGGAGAACGCTCCGCGCCGCTCAGAAGAGTGAGATCGGGCCGCCGCAGGAACAATCGGAGGAGAACATCGAGCCCAGGTAAGGCTCGTATTACATCCCTGCCGCGCGCGCGTTCCCATCCAGCCGCCTCATTCTTGCCCCCCAGCTGCTTCATTCCCTCCTAGCCAGCACCTTCTTCTCCTTTCCCCACATTCTCCCTGGCTTCATCACAATCTCCCCCCTCTTTCCCCCAAACACTTGAAGTCTTCTCCTTTCCCCTCCAGATTCCTTCCCTTCCTCCCCTGTTTATTTACATTTATTTATACATGAATTATAAACCACTAATCGTTTTTAGCATAAATAAGAACTATAAACTTTCTACAGCCTGAAAAATTGCATGCCCAATGCAAACTTTTACCTAATGCAGTGTTTGTAGTCCCAAGAATAAAGGTTGTTTAAAATGTGTTAAGCACGTTTAGTTTTCTTGTTTATCTTGCTCATCCTAGTACAGGTTGACTTTTACTTTTACTAATCCGACACCTGTAGAAGCAGGGAAAGGACCCAGAGTAAAGCTTGCCCCATACAATTTCAGTCTGGCATATAATCATATTACAAGTTGAGAATCCCTTATCCAAAAATACATGCGCCTAATTATTTAAAAAGTGTATCTAAATTACCTTCAGGCTATGTGTACAATGTAGTACTATTTAAAAAATTTGAGTTGATTTTTTTTCAATAAAAAACTGTTTGTATCATTGAAAGCCCTGTTATTGTGTTTTTCTTTTAAGACAAAAGATGTTAATTAGTTCAGACAACTGTATGAGTTGTTTTTACTAAACTAAACCCCCAGTATTCAGGTTTAATTGCAGTGTTGGCACTTTGAAATAAATAAGTAGGTTTTGTGTTGCAGTTTGGGCACTCGGGCTCAAAGAGGTTTGCCATCACTGTACTATAGCATCTGTGAAGAGAAGGGGGGTACCGTAACTCCCACCAATGTAGGCAGGGACAAAAGGTTGCTCAGATTGAACACCAACCCAGCAAGGTAGGCTGCCACCACCCCTCATGTCCAACTCAGCCTGAGCCAGGAGACTCTCAGACCTCACAGGACACCCCTAATTATGAAACAAGGGCCCAAGCCAGCACCCTCTATTTCAAAGCCCTAAGCCTGAAACCTTAAACAGCAGCAATAACCAAGAGGAAAGCTCTGGACTTAATACTAAGGCTAATTAGAATAAAGCACACACATTTGATTATGTTGGATGGTAAGTTTATTTACAGAAAGGGAAAGGAGACAAAAGAAAAAAGCAATATTTGGAAACAGTATTTGCAGGCCAAAACAAAACAGGCTAAAGCTGTCTATACATACCAGCAGGATGGGTCTTCAATAGAACAGGACCTCAGAAAGCAAACCCTTCAAAGCCAACCTTGGACAGTGCAAAACAAAAGCAAAGGAAGACCAAGGCAACTTTCCCCCCACCCCTGGTTTTACACCCAAAGCCTTTAGCAAATCCAAGGTGATCCCTATTAGCCAATCACCAGCTAGCAGGAAACAAGCTGCTCAGGCTTGGGGGGGGGGGACACAAAAGTTCCCACTCAGTTGAATTAGTTCAGTCCAATTAGTGAGGGTTCGGGTCTGACCTTGAAGGCAATGATAGTATGAAATAACACATCCAGGTGGCTAAACGAGTACATGCAGGCTCAGCCTTACAGAATGGAACTTTATAGGCTGCTAAAACACCAAAGAAAAATGGAATTCTTGACAACATCTAAAAGAAGAGCACTTTTACAGCTGCAACCCTAAACCCACTTACCTGGGGGTAAGCCCCATTGGACTGAAGGGGACTTCTAATAAAGTTGTACAGGATTTCACTGCAAATAACAAAACTGATGAGAAACTTAACTGATTCCTAGAGATATCATTTCCTAACACATAAAAAAACTATTACTATTATATATAACTATAACTATTAGCATTGTTAAGATGCCATTAAAAGTCAGGGAACTGAACAAAACTGTGTTACAAAGCACTCCACAACAACTGCATTGTGATCAATGTCGTGACAAAACTGAATTAAATGGTCTAATGAGCTCCCAAGAGAGAAGGCTAAAGAACAATATTTTAAAATTATGTTACATTTCTTTTGCAATTCAGTAGCAATGCTTCTTCCTAAGCTTAACTTGGTTAACTTGGCAACTGGCAATTCTGGCAGAAACACATTTTTTTCACCTAACTTTATGGCTTGCTTCACCAGAGAGTAAGTGCATAGGAAGGAAACATGCAATCAACTTACTAGTAAAACATGAGGAAATGTAGTAGAATTTCATCAAAAATAGCAGTCGGACTATTGTTAGCACAAATCATTATGACAAAACTGACATTTATTTTATTGTACAAGCCATAGGCCATGACAAAGTTTTAATAGTATGTGTTGTGTTTGATTAGTTTATGCATTTTATATTTTCTGCTGTTCCCCGCCTCGATCTAGACAGAGAGGCGGGTAAGAATTATTATTATTATTATTATTATTATTATTATTATTATTATTGACGTATAACATTCAAAAACACAAATAATTGAAAGGGGGGAAATGTATACTGTCCAGAGTGGTTCCTAGGCACCAAGTTCCCCCAACAAAGTTTGCTCTGGTTTTCTTTGCTGATAATGTAAAGATTGATACTTTATAAGTAGTCATAGGATCATAGAATACGTAGAGTTGGAAGGGGCCTATAAGGCCATCAAGTCCAACCCCCTGCTCAATGCAGGAATCCAAGTCAAAGCATCCCTGACAGATGGCTGTCCAGCTGCACCTTGAATGCTTCCAGTGTGGGAGAGCCCACTACCTCCCTAGGTAATTGGTTCCATTGTCGTATTGCTCTAACAGTCAGGAAGTTTTTCCTGATGTTCAGCTGGAATCTGGCTTCCTGTAACTTGAGCCCATTATTCCATGTCGTGCAATCTGGGATGATCGAGAAGAGATCCTGGCCCTCCTGTGTGTGACATTCCTTTCAAGTACTTGAAGAGTGCTATCATATCTCCCCTCAGTCTTCTCTGAGTCTTCCAGTCCCCTGATCGTCTTTGTTGCCCTCCCCTGAACCCTCTCCAGTTTGTCTACATCCTTCTTAAAGTGTGGTGCCCAGAACTGGACGCAGTACTCAAGATGAGGCCTAACCAGTGCTGAGTAGAGGGTTACTTCCCATGATTTGGAAGCTATACTTCTATTAATGCAGCCCAAAATAGCATTTGCCTTTTTTTGCAGCCACATCACATTGCTGGCTCAAATTCAGTTTGTGATCTACCACAATTACAAGATCCTTCTCACTTGTAGTATTGTTGAGCCAAGTGTCCCCCATCCTGTAACTGTGCCTTTGGTTTCTTTTTCCTAGGTGCAGCACTTGGCATTTATCCCTATTAAATTTCATTCTGTTGCTTTCAGCCCAGCGCTCCAGCCTATCAAGATCACCTTGAATTTTGTTTCTGTCTTTCAGAGTATTAGCGGTTCCACCCAATTTTTTGACATCTGCAGATTTGATAAGCATTCCCTGCACCTCCTTATCCAAGTCATTAATAAACATGTTGAAGAGCACTGGGCCCAGGACCGAGCCCTGTGGTACCCCACTCGTTACCTCTCCCCAGTTTGAGAAGGAACCATTGATAAGCACCCTTTGAGTCCGATTCTGTAGCCAGCTGTGGATCCACCTGCTCCACCTCATTGCATTCAGGTCTGACAACCAATCACAGACTGCTTCTACACCTGAAGTAAATTCATGAAGTCCTAGGATACAAGCTATACATCTAACTCTGATGTCACTGAACAAGGGACGTTGCAAAAGGTAATGCACCAAATGCTCAATCTGAATGTGAGCATTTCAGACACACCTGTCACTCCCAGGCCACCCTGCTACAGCATCCTTCCACCACAGCTGAAGGCATCACGTAAAAATGCAGCTAAGTAAATGTGCACCTTTCCACCAGGAGAATCTGGGCAACCCCAAAAGAGAGAGAGACCTCAGAGGAGATCTGACTGTGGATCTCACCCACCTACCCCAGCCCAAGCACCTCCCAGCTGCTGCAGAAAGCTCCAAAGGGGCTCCCTCTCCCAAGGTGGTGACTCCAACCTCGGGAAAGGAAGAAAATGAGCATATTGGGGTCGGACCAGTGAGTGGGGAGAAGAGAGGTCATGGGTCCGCTGAATCCAACAGCCTCGGCCCCCGTCCTTGCCCCCAACAGAGCAAGCAGTTAGATAGGGTCAGAGGCCTGTCAAATGAAAAATGCTATTTTGGAGGACAGAGGGGCTAAAAAAAGCCTCCGACGCTCCTCCTGCCTTGCCAGCAAGAGCCCAGTAGGGCTTAGGATGGACAGACAGTTCCAACATTGTAGCCCTCCATCTGCAGTGGACTGCTGCTTTAGAGTTGATATCTGATGTTTCAGTGGATCTCAGATCATGTCTTATTCAACAAAAACTTGTGGTCCACTTTTATTAGACATCACAACATCTCATTAATAAGGGTTTGTCTAAGTCGACTAACCACTAGAGGTGTAATACTGCTAATGCTTCTTTTACTCATATGTTTTGGCAATGTTCAGTAGCTGCCTTTGGGGGGGGGGGTGGACATTATAATACAGATAAACTTTGTATTAGAATCCTGTGATATTTTCTGATTTATTTATTTATTTATTTATTATATTTATACCCCACCTTTTTTCCTGCAAGGAACCCAAGGCGGCTTACACAATCCTCCTCTCCATTTTATCCTCACAACAACCTACATGTACATGTTCTTTTAAATCATCTACCTGTTTCTTGGAAGTTAATGCTTGGTCACTGTAAATGGATTTTCTGTGCCCTTTTGACAGCTAAAAGACTGATACTACAACACTGGAAAGATAAAAATTCACCTCCTATAACGCAATGGATTGAAGACTTACACTTTCAATATTTGAGCAGATGACATACAGAGACCACTCGTGAATGGACATATGGATATCTGGTCTGCCTTTGTTGAAGCTTGTGTATAATTGATACATCTGGATTTATGCTGTTATTTGGATATTTACATATCAGCAATTATTAATTTCAGGGTTTTTTTCATGTTTCTGCTCTTTTTGTTTGTTTGTATGTTCTATTTTCTTTTGTTTTGGTGAAATTCACAATAAAAAATAAATGGAAAAGAATTGTAGCCCTCCATCCTTTGGTTGTCTGTCCCATAGGACTGCACCCTTAAGGTAGTTTAAATATTATATTCAAACAAATTCAAAGAGTAACTTTAAATTATTTTTACTGGAACGCTTGTAAATATTTTAAGACATGACAACTCAACAGCATACATTTCCCTTGCATTGTTTAAATTTGAATAAATGTAAGACACTGAAAACTGTTAACATACTAATTTTAACAAACCCAAAAATGGTGCTTGATATATGCTTCCTAAGGATAGTCACCTGAAAAAAATAATTATAACTTTGAAGTTCCCCAATTTGACTGGTATTGTATCCATTCATGAAGTTACTAATTACTTTTATAAAACAATAAATTTTTAGAAATGGAAAATCCCTCCCCACAACAACAAAAAATAGAGTAGCAAATTGTTTTCTTCCTGTTGAGAGTCTGCCGGCAACAGCACCAACAGTTCACCAAGGCCACCAAAAACAAGTTCCCCATGGCAGCTGGAGGAGAAGTAAGTATGGCCAAGCAGGTCAGCAATGTGCTGGTTGCCCCAGCAATAGGACCAACACCAGACAGAGATGGAACAGGCAGCAGGACAGGAAGAAGCAGCTCCATTACCCAAGTAATGATGTGGGGCAAACCATCTCCATCTGGAAGCCTGAATGTCCTGCAAGATGGGGAGGTGAGAGAGGAGCAGGACAAGTGTTAAGCTTGGCAGTAGCTCTTTAAAGGAAGACAGGGGGCATGGAGGATTCTCTCCAAGGCTTCCTGTGGGCCCAGAGAGACAAGCAGATAATTTGAGGAGAGAGGGGGAAGGGGGGTGCTGTAATCTCCTCTCCTCTGTATCTGAGGCCTAGGCAAGAGCTCCAGTTGAGGCCAGAAACAGCAGCCACATAACTATACATGACTGTGCAGATGTAACATTAACCATAGTTAGCTCTGAGCATGAAATGGACCTGCACAAAAAGAAGGGAGGAAAGGAGAATAATGTAAATCCCTGAGGCACTCCAAATTATCAAACCATGGTTAGGAGATCGGGCAGCGTTACATCTGCATCAAGCCGATGTAGACACCACAGACATGATAAGGCAGCAATCCTGGTTAAAATATGAAATACGGTAATGCCCACACAAAAGGATAGGAGAAGCGAGAGGGAGGAGCACAGAAGCTCACCTCGACTGGCAGTTTGGGGAAGGATCCAACACAGTGCCTGGCCACTAGAGCTATTTATGTTGCACTACTAGAAACCAACACTTGCACAGTATCAATAATGCTTGCTAGCCCGATGAGTTTCCCAGGAAACCAGCCTGCTCTAACAAGCAATTTTGACGTTATGCACACATTGGTTTACATTAGCGCAACATAAATAGCACTTGTCTAACTATCAGTTCCCCAAGTTTATTAAAATCCTTTTGCTTTTTAAAGATAATTGCCTTTGTTTCACTATTCATTGTGCTTTTGAAGAACATTTTTATGTCAGAATCTATTTTGAGTCAGCTTGTTAGATTGGTGGCTTAGGGTACACTAGTTTTTTTTGTGTGTATACAGATGAGTAAGATGGTGGCCATTGAAACAAATTGACTTTGGATTTCCCAATCTAAAAGGATCAAGTTCCCATTTCCAGTTGAGTGAATTGGTAGTGTTTAAAGAGAGCAGCCTCCCCTAAGCTGGGGTGTTCCAGATGTGGCAGATTACAACTCCCATCATCCTCAGCCAGCAAGGATTTTGGCCATGCTGGCTGGGAATGATGAGAGTTGTAGTCCAACACAACTGGAGGGCAGCAGCTTTGGGAAGGCTGAAGTAGCAGGATATCATGAGAGTCTTGGACACACAATATTCAGAAATGTAGTTAAATTACTAAAGCCTCTGAGATCCTGAGAGCCTCTTCAGTCATGCACAAGGGCCCATATTTGTTAGACACAGCTTCCGACTTTCCCCCCAACTGTCCTGCTTGGGACTGTGTGGGGACAGAGCTCCAGGGAATTAGTCAGGGTCACTACCAAGGACACAAGTCGAGCCAGCACATGGACTTCCGTTTTAAAAACAGACCGTAATGTCTGTAATTTTTTTTTAATCCAGGGAAATTTGCACAAATTGCAGAGCAGAGGCCCGAATTTTGCACTAATCTGAAATTAACTGTCAGAAAATTCAAGGTGGCCAAGGTGGAGTGTGTGCATATGTATTTATTTATACATGTATATTTATTTATATGCAGTGAGAGAAGGATGCTTCCATACTTCTCATGTTAAATACTACAACAACAACAAAAAGAAGAAGAGTCAAATCTAACCAGTTGGCCCCAGTTTGTGCAATTTATGCAATTTGCACAAATTGTGCTAGAGACACACAGTTCTAACTTCTAGGCTCCAAATTTGCGCAAATATTTTGAACAATTTCGCAGAAGCCGATCTCCCTGACTCCCCCCCCCCCCCGACTCAGCTTGCTTTCGGTTGTCAGGTTGGAAATGTGTCAAAAGTCTGTCAAGCTAAAATGGAACATGTTTTCCAGTGTCACACATCCCTGGTTCCAGCACTGTGTGCCTAGAACAGGGCTCTCCAACCTTGGGTCTGCAGATGTTGCTGGACTACAGCTTCCAGAATCCCTTGCATTAGCCATGCTGGCTGGGTATGCTGGGAGCTGTAGGCCAGCAACATCTGGGGACCCAAGGTTAGAGAGCCCTGCTTTAAAGTCTGAGTCTTCAGAGCCCCACCCAGAACACAGCTGCAGGCCAGCTGTACCACCTGAGGGATGGTCTACTCATGAGCAGAGCCTTTACTTATGGGGAGTCCTATTCCTCAGGTGGGCACTTCTGCAGCTGGCAGCTTGCCGAGCCTGAACCTTTAAACACCTGCACACCTGTGTCTGCCTCTGAGTCCGAGAGGGGGCTACCTCCATCATGAGGGATAGGGTTGATGGCCATCTCTCCCAAGGGGTAGCTCCTCTGCAATGTTTGGCTCGTGGCAGGGGAGCTCCAGGTCATTCTCTGGAGAGTTGTCCTCCAAGGGGCATGACACCAACAGTAGCTTTGTGCATTGCATCACAAATTATTTTTAAAATTGCCCGAGCTGCCCCCATAGAGTCAGCTCTCTGGATTACCACCTGAGTCTGCCAATACAAGAAAATTGAATCCTTCCTATTCTCAATTTCCAGAAGTACAGTGTGTCCAACAATATGCAGATAAGCATGAGTAATCCAGAAACTCTCTCTCGAGATTAAAAATGTTTGGTTCTTTGAATATTAGTCTGCAGAAGTTTCTACATAATATCAAAACAGTATAAATATTTGAATGCAGTCTGACCTTGAAGTAGGAATAGAAATGAAATCCATTACCTTACCAAAAATTAAATATGGATTTCTAATGAAAGCAGTACTCAACTATCAGCAATCATTTCTATATGTGGAACAGAAGCACAGAAAGGGAAAGTATGATGATTTCTATGGTCATTTAATGAAATACCATAAACACTTTACATAAATTTTTAAAAGATGCAATATTATAGAGCACTTTGTTCAAATTGAACATGGAAGAAACCTTGATCCCACCATATCAACAGAATGATAAATGCCAAGTGCTGCACCTAGGGAAAGGAAACCAAATGCAGAGTTACAGAATGGGGGACACTTGGCTCAACAATACCACAAGTGAGAAGGATCTTGGAATTGTGGTAGATCACAAACTGAATATGAGCCAGCAATGCGATGTGGCTGCAAAGAAGGCAAATGCAATTTTGGGCTGCATTAATAGAAGTATAGCTTCCAAATCGCGTGAAGTGATAATTCCCCTTTACTCGGCACTGGTTAGGCCTCATCTTGAGTACTGCGTCCAGTTCTGGGCACCACACTTTAAGAAGAGCATAGACAAACTGGAGAGGGTTCAGAGGAGGGCAACAAGGATGATAAAGGGACTGGAAACAAGGCCCTATGAGGAGAGACTGAAAGAACTGGGCATGTTTAGCCTTCAGAAGAGGAGACTGAGGGGAGATATGATAGCACTCTTCCAGTACTTGAAGGGTTGTCACACATAGGAGGGCCAGGATCTGTTCTCGATCATTCCAGTTTGCAGGACATGGAATAATGGGCTCAAGTTACAGGAACCTAGATTCCACCTAAACATCAGGAAAAATTTCCTGACTGTCAGAGCAATAAGACAATGGAACCAACTACCCAGGGAGGTGGTGAGCTCTCCAAGTCTGGAGGCATTCAAGGTGCAGCTGGACAGCCATCTGTCAGGGATGCTTTGACCTGGATTCCTGCATTGAGCAGGGGGTTGGACTCGATGGCCTTGTAGGCCCCTTCCAACTCTACTTTTCTATGATTCTATGATATTACAGCCATTACCAAAACTCTGATTACTAAAGATGAATTTAGAATTAGGAGCATTAATGGAAGTGGAGATGTGTGATATCTTTCAGGCTTGGGGGGCAGAAGCCGTGGACTTATACCTGCTCTCTCTCTCCCCTACCATTGAGGGTCAAAGCAGACATTACTTTAAATCTGTGTCCAGTATCTGTGTCTCTGCACCCCGCATTTTTACTCTAGAGTAGGCTCCAGCCTCCTGATTCAGTTTGGAACTGTAGTGTAGGGAGTGAGGGGGGGGGGGGTTAATATCCTGACTGCCTTGCCTGTACCTACTCTAAAGTAAAAGACATAGTCATTCAACACAGATTTAAAGCAACATCTGTTTTGGCCCTCATACTACATACACACGTACAACTGTGGGTTTAAACACATATAACGGTACTGGACACAATCAGATAAAGTTAGGGCACAGGAATTAATGGTACTTAAGTGTTCATCACAGTCTCGGTATCATTCATTTCACCTATTTGTCCTTATTGTTCTGAAAATGTAGTATGTTAGGATTGCCATCAGGTGGTGCGGGTTTTCCTAGTCTGTCTTCAAAGTTAGTCAATGAAGGATATTAAATTTGTGTATATGCAAATGAGAAAAAAGACAGACCCTGCCCACGGGCTCCCAATCTCAAGGAGACAAAAATTAGGGAAAGTGTGACATAAAAGGGTAAGGAAATGGCGGAGGAGAGATGATCAAAGGGAGATCCTGAGAAAACAGATGGGTCTTCAGTCCTCATTTAAAATATAAGGACAGATGGAAATGTCCATATGTTGGGAGCCATGGTATTCCCAGGAATGGAACAGAGACAGTAGAAAGGATGTTGATGGTACATAGAAGATTAGAATTGGTGAGTAGAAGAGTGCTAGCAGAACAAAGGGAATATGAAGGGACATGGAATGAAAAAAAGAAACGATAGGGACTGGGTTCACACATAATGACTAACTATGGGTTGAACAACCCAGTTAGTCGGGGCTGTAGTGTGCAGGAGCATGCAAGCGCACTGCGTTCCGCCCACTCACCACTTCCGCTTTGCATCCGCTTTTGTAAACAACCCTGGAACGCCCCATTCCTGTGTTGTTCACCATGACATGCAAGCCAGAATTCTGGGTTATTGAGGGAGAAACAACCTAGAGTTGTAACCCAGCAACAAACCATGGGTTAAAACTCTGGATTATTTCTCCCTCAACAACCCAGAGTTCTGGATTTGCATGTCATGACAACCCAGGAACTTCTGGATTGCTTAACAAAGCAGAAGCAGCAAGCGCACGGGCGGCAGTGTGCTCACTTGCTCCGGTAATGCCCCAACTATGGATTGTTTAACAAATAGTGGTTATGTGTGGACCTGGTAAGTGAGAAGCAATAAAACGTAAGGGCCTGAAAGCATGGGGAAGAACTTTAAAATGTGCAGACTGGAATGAAGCTGGGGGGAAATTAAACTAGGGCGTGGGCGGGGGACAAGATGAGCGGCAGATTTGAGAACAAGAGGCTGGCAATGAGAATCAGGCAACCCTAAATTAAGCACATCACAGTAATCAAGGCAAAATAAAGTAAGAACGGTAACCAATGTTTTAGTTGTGGTAGGAGAAAGAACTGAATGAAATTTGGAAATATTCAACAAATGAAAATGACAGAATTTTGCAGTGGCAGGAAAGTAAGAAAGAGGAATAAAAAACAGTTCTGAGATTATGGACTTGAGGAAAGGGAACAAAAGCTATAGTGTGTGTATGTGTGTGTATAAAAATTTAAGGGGAAATGGAACCTATGAAGAACAAAGACTACATGTCAGACGTTCTCCTTTTGAGAGATTTAATTTGATGTAATGAGAAGGCATACAAGATAAAACAGCTCCTACACAGAAAGTCATGTCATGTTAGGTAAAAAAAGAATTAGATGAAAAATAAAGCTGAAGGTTAACAGTTTAAAAATAACAAATACTGGGTTTACACGACACGACAACCTATCATGGATTGTTGTGTCATGCGAACCCGGGCCAATTCCTGCAGGGTGGCTTATTTGGGGGCAACAAGCCATCCTGACAACCGATCATTTGTTTTAGGGGCTGCTGCACCTGTGTGTCATCTGAACCCTTCCGACCAACCCCATCGTGGGTACAAGGAACCAGCCAGCGTCTCACTTGGCAAGAGTGGCAAAAAAAAACCTTGCTGCTCTTGCCAAGCTTGCCCGGGCACCTGCCAGTGCCAGCTACCCCACAAGTGCGCAAGCAGCATTTGAAGGTGAGTGGCACTAGCCAGATGCCCCCCCCTCCCATGATTGCAAGCCGTTTGGACTCACCACAGCTTTTTTCTCACTATAACTCCCCCGCCCCCGGAGATTGCAAAAGCCAGTTTGACAGCTGGCTTTGGCCACCCCCATTTTGACAGCCACTGACAGGGGCTGTCAGTAGTTGGGAAACAATTTTTATTTAATTTTTTTCCTTTAAAAAATAATAATCACATTTGCACAACTGTGGAGGTGCACAGTTCTGAGAGTGCAGCAATTGGAAGCCTCGACTAGGTCAATGTCCTGGAGGGGGTTACCTGCTGTCATAGTACAGCAGGTACCAACCCTGGACTTGGACCCAAAGAGGCTCCAAATAGGCTTTTTCTTCCCTTTGGTTTCTCCTGACAGCTGTCAAAAGACAAGCTGTCAATGGGAAACCAAAGGCACAAGTGATCTTTGCTCACAAAAAGGGGTGGGTGGGATTAGCAGCAAGATCCTCCTGTGTGTGTGCGTGTGTGTGTGTGTGTGTGTGTGTGTTCCACTACACTGTCCTAAGGATGAGCTCACTTTTCCAGTTGTTTCTTAGACTCAAAGTGCTCAGGAACATGGAAAAGTGCAAGCCACCCCCTTTTAAAAGGAACCAGATAGCTGTCAAAACTTCAGTTTCCTTTAAAAGGGGTCCCTTGACAGGGAACCCCATGGTTTCTTGACAGGGATATATGCACTCATGCCTTTCTACAAAGGGGTTGTAAATCCCACCTCTCCCTTTTCATGAGTAAAGATGATTCGTGCCTTTGGTTTCCCTTGACAGTTCATCTTTTGACAGCTGTCAAGAGAAACCAAAGGGAAGAAAAATCCTATTTGCAGCCTCTTTGGGGTCAATGTCCAGGGTTGGTACCTTCTGTACTATGACAGCAGGTTCCCCCCAGGACATGGACCCAGGTGAGGTTTCCAATTGCCATACTTGTGGAACTGCGCAGCGCACCTCCTCAGTTGCCCATGTGTGGCAAAAAAAAATTGTTAAGGAAACATTTAAAAAATATTTCCCAACCACTGACAGCTCCTCCAATACACCGTTTGGGCACTTTGAAGGGACTTTCAGTAGCTGTCAAAACAGGGATCGCGAAATCTGGCTGTCAAGCCGGCTTTCACAATCTCCAAATAAAAAATGTTAAAGGGACAAAAAAGCTGTGGTGAGCCAAAAATGACTCACAACCACAATGGGGAGGGGGAGACAAGTCAGTCCTGCTGTGTGGTCCCCTGGGTTACCCACGGGAGGACCGAGGGGGAGGGGGCAAACAACCCACAGAGACCCGATTGTCTGTAAGGCGCACCACGGGTTGTTCACACAACAACCAACCCACCGTGACTTATTGCCAGGGTGGCTTGTTGTGACATGCAAACACAGCCAAAGGCTCTTGAGGCACCTCATAGATGAACAAATTTACTCTGGCATAAGCTTTCGTGGACTCACTATAGCTTACTTCATCAGAGACATGGAGTATTATGAGGAGTTTCAGGTTTCTATCTAATACATATGATAGGGGAGTATTGTAAACAGTGAGGTCAGAAGGACATCAGACACAGAAGCGGCAATCACATTATTTTCTGCATTTAATTTCCTTCTTCTTTCCTCACTGTTTAGAGTTCTCCTCCACCCCATCCCCAACCAAATATACTGTATATAAATCTGAAACTCTCTCTAACGTTTTGTGTATCTGATAAAGTGGGCTATAGTCCATGAAAGCTAGAATAAACTGGTTAGTCTTTAAGATGCCTCAATACTCTTTTTTGTTTTTGCTGCAGTGGACTAACATGGCTACCCTCTGGAAATAGTTTTAAAATGGTAGCTAATGATAAATGAATGGATAATATGGCCAAGCTACACAATATGTTAAATATATTATCATACTTAATCTATCTGGGTTTTTTTGTTTGTTTTTCTTAAATGGCAACCACACGGGTGGGTAGGATCAAGTTTCTGACTGCAGCATGCAAGGAACAGGCACTTTACCTTTCCCTGCACCAGAGTCGTAACAAAAATTCCCCCACACGCACAAAGCTGCCACAGGAGGGAAGACACTAACATGTCTGTTATTTAATTATTTAATTAGGAAAAAGCCAGAACTAGATGGAAGAGGAAATATGAGAAAAGACAAACAGACCAAAAGATCAAGAGGAAGAAAGAACAGAAAGAGGAAGCACAAATATGCATGGATTTATTTTAGTATTGTGATATTCTTGTATTGTCATGAAGCTTTTGTCAAGGCACAGGGAGATAAACCATAGTGCTTGAAATTCTTGAAATATTTCTTGAAGCAAAACAATTTGCACTGAGTAATGACCTGTAGATTATGCAAATGAGCCTCCTCAACAGATTGCAAGAGGTAGAGTACCTTGAAAAGAAAGAGCTCTTCCTAAAGGTTGATAGCATAAATAGAAGAATTCTTACTTGCCATAAAGCTAGTTTGCATCTAAACCTTAAAGCTTTGCATCTAGACCTTAAGTACATAATTGACCTGGTTCCCACACATGCCCACAGTTCACTGTGGGTTATTTAACCCATGTTGAACTACAGCACCTATAGACGCCATTTTGTATATGCATAACCCTCAGCTTGTTGTAGGGTTGTTTAACCCTCACATAACACCCCTCCCCCATGGCCAGGTTCTGATAACATGACAACCCCCAGAGGTTGCACATTCAAAATGGCAGCCACCACACAACAGGGCTCAAGGGTTAATTAACCTAGGTTGGGCTGTTGTGTCATGTGAACCGACTAATTGTCAAAATCATTTCTCAGACTAACAAACCTTTAACATTTGACAGGGTAGGTAAAACATAGCACAGATATAAGTTTATTGCATATGTCCAAAGCACATTTAAAGCACTGGGTTGCAACTCCAAGAAGAGATGAGACTGTTCCTTTTTATTTACTTTAAAGACAGATTAACTCAACATTTATACATCACTCTTACAAGCAAGCTTTGGGAAAGTGGAAAACATACTCTTCCTCTTTGCCATTCTGTCCATTGCACACATGAAAAAAGTCAAAGGTATAGAACCAATTTGTTTGGTTTTAGTTTTCTATTCATGACCATTTCCTTGTTGGTCCTGATTCAACACAGAGGCAATGAAGCCATCACCTGGGTCACAGGCCCAGATGCCAATACAGTGGACCACTGTAAACTCTCCAAAAAGAGATTATGGTGACATCAGCCCCTTTGCAAATTGCTCAGATGATGGTGCCACCACCTGCATATTAAATCCATTCTGACAAAAAGGCAGGCATTACACCCCGGAAATAATTCCCAAAATATATTTGTATTTTAGCAAAGCTATATTAAACTGGTCTTCAAGAGGCAACCTAAGGCAGAAGCAGCTGGTAACCCCCAAATTCAGTGTGTGTCAGGTTTGACCAGAAACCTCACAGGCTGAGGCTGGGTCATGGCTTTGGGTCTGTCTGTGCTCATGGCTAAAACTACTCTTCACGCACAAAAAAGGACTATGGAATGTAAAATATCAGTCCCTGTGATGGGCAGGCAGCATGAAGTCTCTGGATTGGCAAGATCTGTCCTCTGTCCTCATCTGCTCCACAGAGTAAGCCCCGCTGCCCTCCAGGCTCCAGCTTTCACTCTAGCGGTGGGGAATGTGTGGCCCTCCAGATCAGGGAGTCCCAAACGTGGTGCTCATGGACTCCCAAAATTTATTGTATTTTATTCTGGGTTCTTTTTAATATACGTACATGGATTTGTAAGAAATGCATACAACTTTCTAGCAATTATACATAGCCTTCAGCAAAAGTGGATCAAATATCCAAATAAATATCCATTTGAAGTTGGCTTCTATATCCCACCCGTTCATAAATCGACAGTGTTGTCAGGTTCTCAATCCACTGTATTATAGGAGGTGAGTGTTTATCCTTCTAATGTTGTAAGATCAGTCTTTTAGCTGTCAAAAGGTTGCAGAGAATCCATTTCTCCTTCCATTTGTTAATTTCCATGAAGCAAGTAAATAATTTAAAAGAGTATGTACATCACTGTATATTAAAGACTGTTCCAGACAAAATTTATCTATGTAATAACCTCCTCCCCAAAAGAAGCAACTACTGGGCATTGCCAAAACATATGTTTAAAAGAAGCATTAGCCGTATTGCACTGCCAGCAATTAGCTGAATTAGACAATCCCTTATTAAAGAGATGTTGTGGTGTCAATGGACACAAAACAAACATTCTTGCTGAGTAAGAGGCAGCCTAAGATCCATAGACGCAATAGGTAGATGCCAAAGTGGCGATCCACTGGTGGTGCCCACAGCAGTTTCTCACATTCCCAAATGTGCTCACGGGTCCAAAAAGGTCGGGGACCCCTGCTCCAGATGTTGTTGGGCTGCAGGTCCCATCAGCCCTAGCCAGCATGATCAATGGTGAGAGATGATGGGAGTGGCAGTCAGGGGCATTGCTAGGCCTGGGCCCTGAACCTATTTCCCAGGGCCCCAGACCTATTTCTAATTCAGGGAGATTGCAGCTGGGGAGGGAAGGGTTAACTCCACCCGTCCCACATGCTGAAATACACATACCCCCAAAAAATCTTCCCCTGCCTAGCAATTAAGCTGCAGAGGAGGAATTTTCCATTGGTTCGGGATGATCTGGGTCAGGATGTAAATTAACTGAAAGAATTTATTTTATTTAAGAAGATTTGGAGGCTTTGCCTTCTGTGAAATTTAAATAAACCCTTGTAATTGTTTCTAAATTTGCATATAGAGATATAAATTAGTATATGCAGATTTTATGCAGATTTGTGTCCTGTGGGGCTGGGCCCCAAATCATTTACATGTCCAGCAACACCCCTGGTTGCAGTCCAACAACATCTGGAAGGCCACACGTTCCCCATCCCTGCTCCACTCCGTTCAGCCTCCAGCAGTTTCCACCTTCTTCACACCCTCCCAGGCTTAGATCCCAGCTGTCCATAGACTTAATCAGGTCCTGCCACGATGCTGCATTCAAGTCCTTCCGACAACACCCACCCCAAGGTCACATGATTCTATGAATCAATTAATGCGATGCAGAATCGATTGCTCACAAGGCACAAACAGCACCTTTCGTTTAGCAAGTCTGCAGTGTTTTCTTAACACTGCTGAACCCAAACAGCCATTGGTTGAGTATAGAAAATCAGTGGTCTCTGGAAAATAGTTTGGCTGAAATCTTGACAGATGGCTTGGCAAAGTAAAGCCATTTAAAACTTGTACATTGTTAATATTTAATTCTTTGTAAAATGCACAAGGCAGAACACGCACAAACTACAGCAAAAAGTAAGGGCATATCATCTGTCTGTGGGACAAGTTACAGAAAAGCAAATGAAACAAGGGCCGATGACAGCCCCATTCTCAAAATCCTTTTTACTTTCAAACACGGTTTCAGTGGCACGGAGCAAGCAGTTGGAGGACTGTGAGCCAAAGACAAGTGCTGGGTAAGGCAGGAAGCTGCAGGAAATCATTCTTTCTGAAACAGTCCAGGAGGCAAGTTCCTCAGTGCCTGTACCAGCCAGACCACAGAAGGCAGAGAGGGCTAAGCATTCAGCCAAAAAGTTAAAGATGTCCATTAACTGTGCAGCCTACTCCTATGAATAAATCAAGACGTAACAGATGGATCAGCAACATGCAATCAAACTGGAAAATTTCAATGATAGTTTTAAACACTCATGAAGCAGCTTTGAACCAAAAATAGTTTGAAAAGTAAATTAGAAATAGGAGGGGGGAAATAACTCCTTTGAAAATGGTGAGAAAATACCAGGACTACACAGTTTAACACATTAAGGCTAGAATCCTATACAACAGTGGTTCTCAACCTTTTTTGCCCCATGCACCCCTTTCACCATATGTCAGAATGCCATTCCCCCCTTTCCAAGATTGTCTGACTAGATCTGTGCCATACAATAAGGTGAGAAGTCCTGTAGATTATGTACAATCGGTAGAATTGTAATTTGTAGAAAGATCAGTATTCCAACAGTTTGAGTCTGTGGTCCCAATTTCCCCCCTGAAACCCTAAAATTCAGGCAGCACAGGCAGGTAGCACAGAGCTGCAGGAATAGTGTCAGGAAGGCTAAAGCTGAGAATGAGCTAAGGTTAGCGAGGGATGCTAAAAACAACAAGAAAGCTTTCTTCAGATACATGCATAGTAAAAGACAGAGGAAAGAAATGGTGGTTCAACTACGCAATGAGGATGGCAAATTGATAACAGGAGACAAGGAAAAGGCAGAAGTGTTCAATTCCTACTTCGGCTCGGTCTTCTCCCAAAAGAGGGTCTATGACCCTCCTGGCAAACCTGAAGTGCAGACTGAAGGGGCAGGATTGCAGCTTGAGATTGATAGGCAAACGGTCAAGGAGCACCTGATTACTCTGAACGAGTTTAAATCTCCAGGGCCTGATGAACTGCATCCTAGAGTAATAAAGGAACTGGCAGAAGAACTCTCAGAACCACTGTCTATTATCTTTGAGAAATCATGGAGGACAGGTGAAGTGCTAGATGACTGGAGGAGGGCAAATGTTGTTCCCATCTTCAAAAAGGGCAAGAAGGAGGAACCTGGGAACTATAGGCCAGTCAGTCTGACATCAATCCCTGGGAAAATTTTGGAGCAGATTATTTAAAAAGTCAGTCTGCAAGCACCTTGAAAGCAATGCAGTGATTACTAGAAGCCAGCATGGATTTGTCAAGAACAAATCCTGCCAGACTAATCTGATCTCATCGGGTAACCTCCCTTGTGGACTGTGGGAATGCTGTGGACATCATATATCTGGACTTCAGCAAAGCTTTCAACAAAGTCCTCATTATATCCTGATTAGCAAGCTAGCTAAAAGTGGGCTAGATGGAACAACTGTCAGGTGGATCCACAATTGGCTACAGAATCGGACTCAAAGGGTGCTTATCAATGGTTCCTTCTCAAACTGGGGAGAGGTAACGAGCGGGGTACCACAGGGTTCGGTCCTGGGCCCAGTGCTCTTCAACATTTTTATTAATGACTTGGATGAGGAGGTGCAGGGAATGCTTATCAAATTTGCAGATGACACAAATTGGGTGGAACAGCTAATACTCTGGAAGACAGAAACAAAATTCAAAGGGATCTCGATAGGCTGGAGCACTGGGCCAAAAAGAACAGAATGAAATTTAATAGGGATAAATGCCAAGTGCTGCACCTAGGGAAAGGAAACCAAATGCAGAGTTACAGAATGGGGGACACTTGGCTCAACAATACCACAAGTGAGAAGGATCTTGGAATTGTGGTAAATCACAAACTGAATATGAGCCAGCAATGTGATGTGGCTGCAAAGAAGGCAAATGCTATTTTGGGCTGCATTAATAGAAGTATAGCTTCCAAATCATGTGAAGTGATAATTCCCCTTTACTCAGCACTGGTTAGGCCTCATCTTGAGTACTGCGTCCAGTTCTGGGCACCACACTTTAAGAAGGACGTAGACAAACTGGAGGGGGTTCAGAGGAGGGCAACAAGGATGATAAAGGGACTGGAAACAAGGCCCTATGAGGAGAGACTGAAAGAACTGGGCATGTTTAGCCTTCAGAAGAGGAGACTGAGGGGAGATATGATCGCACTCTTCCAGTACTTGAAGGGATGTCACACAGAGGAGGGCCAGAATCTCTTCTCGATCATCCCAGATTGCAGGACATGGAATAATGGGCTCAAGTTACAGGAACCCGGATTCCACCTAAACATCAGGAAAAATTTCCTGACTGTCAGAGCAATAAGATAATGGAACCAACTACCTAGGGAGGTGGTGGGCTCTCCCCACTCTGGAGGCATTCAAGGTGCGGCTCGACAGCCATCTGTCGGGGATGCTTTGACCTGGATTCCTGCATTGAGCAGGGGGTTCAACTCGATGGCCTGGCAGGCTCCTTCCAACTCTACTTTTCTATGATTCTATGAGGCAGCCTGCTTGGGCAAATACTACAGGTGCATGCATGCCTCCCTTGTCTAAAGAGCCGCCACCACTGCTGCCCCACCCAGTGTCATCACAGCAGAACTGCTTTTGCTTGAGAGAAGCAACACAGAAGTCTCAGCCTTGCAGTTTGCGCTACTAGTTCTCTGCAGCTCTTGCATGCAGTTGGGAGGAGCAAAGGCAGAAGAGAGGCCAGCAACACTAGAGGACAACAAGGAAGGGAAACAGCTGGGACAGACCTTATTCTTTCTACCACAGCAGTAGAAAACTTTAAAAAATAATAATAATCAAGGGCTACTGACTCACAGAAAGAAAGAAAAAAGCCAATCAGGGGCCCAATTGATTTTTCTTTGGGTCCACGACCCGAGGAGGACACATTTGAAAGTGTGGATCAGGTCAGCTGTCAGCCAGCCTGATCCACAGAGGTGGTGTTAGGGGGCGGCCTACTAAGGCTGGAGCCCCAAATCTTTCATTTGGAGCCCTGAATCTCTGGGAGGCCATCTGCCCCACCATCCTGCTGTCCATGGGCACTTGCGGAAATAAAGGTACAGGGGCCCTGATGATCTCTGTTGCATCTGTTCCCACTGGATGAGCTGGCTTTTGGCCCACATGTACTTAACCTCCTGCTGTCCCCACCCCCTTGAATCTTTCTGCCTGAGGTTTTTTTCTGAAATCAAATGCTCTCTTCTCCCCTGTCCATAATCCCTTTTTACAAATAGGGGTGTCCTTAGGAGACAGGGTCCTTTAAAGACACACATACAGAGAGACTTTAGGGCATATGTAAATTAGCATATGCAGATTTGTGCTCTCTCTCTCTTTTTTTTTGTCCTGTGGGCCTGAGCCCCGGATCTTTTCAGTACCTAGCACCATACCTGCTGATCCACAACGATGATGTCACCTGCCTCCGCCGCCACCACCACGTCTCAGAATCCCCTGTTCCTTCTGAGCTTAGCTACAATCCTCACCCTTGCTGGGGAGAGGGAATGAATTTTCCCAGTAACAATATCTTGTTCCCTATTGTAATGAAAAGTATTCTGGGGCAGCTTGCTCTTGAACAGGCAATTAAGCATTACAGAAGACCCGTCTCTGGTGGAGACAAAAGCTGCCTGAAGTGGTTTGTTGCTATGGATCAACACAGCTGCCTGAATTTTTGGACTCTCCCTTGCCTCATAACTATGGGGACTGTCATAATGAGCACCTGGACTTCAAAATTTACCACTACACCACTGACCTTCAGCTCCTGAGGAGACAGACAACTAATGGCCTGAGAGAGAGAATTCAGTTGTGACAACCCCTCCCTTAAGGCCTGTGGGCCCTGAGGGGAAGTGAAAGAGGTCTCAAGCCGAGTTGAGGGAGCTCATGCCTCCTGAAGAGAAAGCCAAAGTCTAGACCAGTGTTCTCCAACCTTGGGTCCCCAGATGTTTTTGGCCCACAACTCCCAGCATGCCCCAGCCAGTTGGCTGGGGCATGCTGGGAGTTGTGGGCCAAAAACATCTGCGGACCCAAGGTTGGAGAACACTGGTCTAGACAGTCCAGCTGGGGAAGCCACCTCCTACCTTTCCCAGGGGCTACAGACCTGTGTGCTCTGAGAAACTGACCGGGTTCACACGATCCCCATAGCCCACTATGACTTACTTAAGCCACAGTGGGTTGTGGTGCGTGCCATTGGTCATTTTGAAAATTCAAGCCACGGCGGGCAGTCACCATGGCTTATCGTGTTGTACGTATCCGGTGAGGGTGCCTTATGCAAGGGTTGAACAACCTGCAGGCTGTTTTAGGGTTACGCAAGGGTTGTCTAACCCTTGCATAACCAACCCTCTCCTGGTTCACATGACACAATAAACCATGGTGACTTATTGCTGGTGTGGCTTGAATATTCAAAGTGGCCGCTGGCAAGCACTACAGCCCACCGTGGCTTAAATGGGCTGTAGCAATCATGCAGACCAGCCCAAAGGCAGGAGGAGGAGGCCCAGCCAGGGAGCTCATCCCATCAGCTCCAAGAATACAGACCATGAATGGCCTTAGACAGAGAAACTCCTACTATTTTGTCTTTTGAATCGTGTGTTTTAATATTAAATGGTAAAGTACCTTGAATACCATGGCAGGGAGGCAGTATATAAAATGCCCTAAGCAAGCGATAAAGAATAGCTGCCTCACATATTATAAGATAAAATTGGACACACACTAAATGTTTAATGTATACCAGCTTTTAATGGAAGATGAACATGCGGAACTGACATATGTAGTCCATCAGTCCAAAGCAAGGATGGTTTGCTCTGGCTGGCTGTGGCTCTTTGAGGTTTCAGGAAAAGGTGTTCCCAGTCCAACTACCTGAGATCTTTTAATTAGCTATGACAGGGATTGCTCAACCTCTGAGCTATGGCCATTCTGTGTGTGTAAAGCAGAGCATTTGAAGTAGCAAATAGCCTGTTTGTGTGGGAGGGGAAGCGCACAGCACACACAAAAAGTGTTTCATGGACTCGCCACCAGGTGCTCCGTGATTTGCAAACTGAGCCAGTAGGAGTGAGCCTGCAAAGGTTTTGCAGGACAAAGGGCTGAGCAGAAAGCATGCCGCCCGCCCACCCGCGCCCCGTATGAGCTGCGCAAAGCTGGACATGCAAGTCTATATAATAATTGCTCTTTCAAGCGATTTAGTGCCAATTCCAGCACAAACTCTTTTCACCAACTCTTTTCACTACCTTCCGCCAGATATAGCCTTTACGGGACAAGACTGTCCATCTCAACAGTTAAAAAACTGTAGTGTTTTTTAAAAAGCATTCCAGCTGAGGCATATAGATAGAATACCTTGCATTGGAATGAAAACTTCCAGTTATGGTGGTGCAGTGTGTGACAGGTTTGGCTCTTTACAGGTTTGTCACACGGCTTTTGTTTGGCTTGTTTTAAAAAGGATACGGTTATTTGTCTTGTTAGCACACAATTAAAAAGGTACACTATCTAATCACCACCACCACCCCAAAAGTGGCAAGATGTTATATGGATTTGCCACAGCAACTGATTTCTTATGGCTTAAAATATTTTCAGGTGAATTGGCCACAGTGATAGAAGAGAGGTGTACATTTAAATATTTTTGAACACTTGCCCTTTGTCAGTGTTCTTGTTTCTCCTACTAGTAATAGTGCTGTGTGAAGTGTACCAAAATTGCTACAGCCAATATATTACTAAGAGAATTCTGAGCAGTTTCCAACTGTGATCATATTAACAATCCTGCTGCAGAGTGCTTTGCTTTAACTACCAAATTTCTAGACACAGCTGAAATTGTGTCTTCTTCTAAAGCCCAACTCCAGAAGTGCAAAGTAAATTACAATCAGATAATTCCCTTATTACAGAAATAAAAAATAATGTGCATTTAAACATTCACCTGTCGAACTACTGCATATATGGCTGAAATCCCTGCCGTTATTATTTCATCTTCTCCTAAATAAAAGCCTTTATCATTATTGTCGTTGTTCCATGAATAGCCTCAAAAGTAAGGTATTCTTCTGCCTGTATCCATAGACTTACATCATATTGATCAGGGACAAATTCTGCCTAAATGAGCAAAAGCTGTCTAATCTATTCCCAAATTTCTATTTGGAGGTGATTTATAGGGTTGTGTTGTTGTTTTTTGACAATCTAACACTGGACACTATCCAGCCAAAGCTAGCTTAAGGCATTCCCCAGCATGACTGGCTGGGAAATGCTGGGAATTGTAGGACTTTTTCTGTCTAAACATGCTTAGGATTTTGCCCTTAAAAGCAGTTAAGAGCCACCACTAATCAGTAGATCAGTGTTCTCCAACCTTGGGTCCCCAGATGTTTTTGGCCTACAACTCCCAGCATGCCCCAGCCAGCTATGCTGGCTGGGGCATGCTGGGAGTTGTAGGCCAAAAACATCTGGGGACCCAAGGTTGGAGACCACTGCAGTAGATTCACCCACAAGACTTTTACACACATTGCAGATGTGGATGAACATCTGGATGCACTTTTCCATTTGCACTGTGATGGTCATCCATACGCTACTGAACAGACTAGATATATCTTTGGATTGAAGCGGGATATGCACCTGCACCTAAACCCACCAGCTATTATTTACAACTAGTTGCTGCAATAGGTGGATTGGGTCCATTGGGTTGGCAAATGCAATGGGACTTCCCCATCCTCATCTCTCCATTATTTTAATGCGAAGGTTTAACTGTATGCTTAACTGTCCTTTAAAGACCTTCACAATGCAATCCTATATATGTCTGCTCAGAAGGTAAGCCCCATTCGATTCAATGGGACATACTCCCATTGATAAATCTGTACAGGAGCTCCCCCCCAACCTTGTGCCCTACAGAAGTTTCGGAGATCAACTCCCATCAGCCCCAGCCACCATGGCCAATGGTCTGGAATGCTGGGAGTTGTAGTTCAAAAATCTGGTAGGCACCAGTTGGGAAAGGCTGGGGTATAGAATTGTAGCCTAAATGTGCTTATTACTGGTTTGTTATGTGGATGCAATTTCCACTGATTTCCATGTAATGTGTCTAGAATTAGAGTGTAAAATTAAGTGTATTTGAGAGATGAGTGAAGACCGGGATAATTAAATTAATTTTATTCCAATATTAAAAGGTGGCTTTAAATTACTGAAATGCTGAAGGATGAATAACTTCTTCATTTTTCCAATGTACTATAGTGATAAGATAAATTTAGGACAATACAGAAAAAAAATTAATAAGGTTTATCTACACTAACTGCCAAGTATTAACACTTGCTCTTTCTATACAGATAGTTTAAGCAGTCTGCTTGACTTATGCTGAACCAAACTGCTCAGCTCATCTCCAGTCATAAGCATGGCTGAATATTAATCACCTTGTACTGGTTGGCCAAATATCCATGTAGCAAAAAAGCTTACATTTCATAGGAATTTCAAAGGAAACATTCATAGGCATTTTATGACTTAGCTATTACATATTTCCCCCTCACAGAAATTTTTAGATGCAACTCCTCCTTCAGGCCTTTGCAAACCAGCAATACACTTTGCTGGCATTTAAAAGAACAATTTATCTTTGTCACAGATACTACCGTATATAACTGCCAGCAGGCAGCAGCATTCATGCAACTCTCTCTCTCTCTCTCTCTCTCTCTCTCTCTCTCTCCCCCTCCCCCTCCCCCTCCTACAAGAAAGCCTGCTTACAGTCAAGTTCTTATTAACAAGACAGTTAAGCTGGTGGTTAAAAATTATTCCATTTAATTCACTTAAATCTCCTTGATTCAGCACAATCTGCAATTGACTTTTATTGCTGAAAGGAAGCAAGAGAGGCACTCCAAGAAAACCACACACAACTTTCTTCAAGCCTCTTTCAAAAAATCTTCCATATTAAGCTTTACCTGCAACATTTGTGTTTTAATTATTTTTAAACAGTCCAACCATTTCCTCTTCTCTGCATTCATAGAAGCTACAGCTTTAATTGTTTAATGTAGCAGTGCAATAAGAGGGGGGGGGGTAAAGGGTCACATACCTTTTTGCCATGTTCAAAGCATAACATAAAATGAACGCAGTAAAATTTATCTACTTGAGTAACAACCCAAGCCTATCACGTTTACACAGAAGCAAGCCCTCTTAGTAAGATTAGACTTTCTTCTAAGTAAGTGTGTGCAGGAATTCAGCCTAAGGGAGTCTTATCTGATTAAATACAACCAACCTGACCCTTTTTTTTCCCCACAGAAGGGATTTTAAAATCTATTTTATGAAGATTTTAAAATCTTCATAAAAATAAGCTTCTTTCTTCACAGACATGGAAAAAATTAAAGTCCTGACTGAGTCCCGAAATTAATAACAGATCAAAATAGGAATATGAACAAAACCTTTCAAAGCAGTTTTCAGTATTAATTGTATTCTTCATAAAATCAACTGCTCAATTTACATTTTACCAATCTATTGCAATTCCACTAGATAAGGTCAAACCACAAAACTACCTGGAGTCTAAAAGCAAAATCTTATCTCACAGAGGGTGACAAAAGCCACTGGTATATTTATCACTAGAAAGATCTATAAATAAAAGTGCTGAAATTGTTCTCTAAGAGAAGGGGGGGGGAGAGACAAAAAGAAACACCCAAACATTCAGATTTAACCTTGAGCAGAACAGAATAAGAACTCTGGTTTAAGTCACCCGGCAGTTTCCAATATCCTTGAAAGGTACCGCAATTCTGACAACCCCAGAAGACACAAAGCCCCCCCCCCCTTAAAAGAAGAAAAAAGTTCTGCTTTAGGGAGCATCTCATAGAAGTACAACATACCTAGAAAAGCCATATTGGGGCGGTAGGGGGGGACCCGGATGCCCGGTGAATGCGCTCAACATGCCCTTCAGCCTGAGTACTCAGGCATTTGCCCTTGTTACACACACACACACACACGCATCAGCACATCAGCGTTGACAACAGATGCATGGATCCTTGCAAAGGTCTCCTTGTGTTTGTGTTGATAAATTCCCCTTTGCAGAAAGGGGATGAAGAGAGATTGCAATGCAAAGACATCGAAACAGTTGTATAACAACGAATCGAAATGGGAAACTGGAGTGACGGCGGTCAGACAGGGAATTATCTGCACAAAGGGGTGAACTCAAGCCACAATAAAGGCACGACTGCACACATCAGATGAAAGCAACCGCATGTAAGAGCGATCGCCCGCGAGTATGAAGTCAGGAAACGCACAGAGACGGATCACAAGCGCTTGCCGTCACCGGGGAGGCGATAGAGGGATGAAAGGAAGGAAGGACGAACGGAAAACAGGATCGGCCAAATCCATCGGCAGATGGAGAGCCGGGGAGGGGTGAGAGAGGAGGTGAAAAGGGGGGAAGGAACCGAAAAGACTCCGAGGCAGGCACAGAAGACCGAGAAATGGCAGATGGATGGAGATATACGCCAGGGCAGGCGAGCGCTTCCAAAGGCTCGGACCGACGGCCACGAAGGCGGCGGGAGGGCGCAGGGGCGGCTCTCCCCGCTTACCTGGCATTCGGTGCCCGTGATGCCCGGGGGACAGGCGCAGCTATAGGCAGGCTGGGGCGAGAGGAAGAGCAGCGGCAGGCGGTGCGGCACGGCGTGGAGCCTGGCCAGCGCCGTCGAGCAGGTGCCGTTGTTCCTGCAGGGCTGGCTGAGGCAGGGGTCCGTGGAGCTGTCGAGGGGCACGGTGGTGGCGGCGACCGGCCCGGCGAGGCAGGCGCGGCGCTGGGCCAAGCTGAGCAGCAGCAGCAGGACGGCGCGGGGCAGCATCATGGCGCGGGCGGCCCCCAGAGGAAGCCAAGGAGCGCGCCCGGGTCTCGGTGGTTCGACTGCCGGCGACAAGAGGAGGCGGAGGAGACGGCGGCTCCTCCTCGGCGGCAGCGGCGGCGGCGGCTGCTACCCGGCTCCGGCAACGTGCGGGCGGAGACTGGGGAGGGAGTGGCCGGCATGGCGAAACGTCAGCGCCAGCAGCCGGCAGAGGGCGCCCCCGCGAAACCCGCCGCCGAGAGCGCGCTGGAGACGCGAGGGGCGCAGCCGGCCAGGCAAGGGCAGGCCGCCCGAGCGCACCGGGGGCGAGACGGAAGGACGACGGCGCGGACGGGTCGGTGCCCTGCGCTTGCTGAGAGCTCGCCGCCTGAGCGCGGATACACCGCGGTCGGTGATGTCGTGCTTGCCTTCCCGAACCTGGTGCCCTCCAAATGTCTTGAAGTTCCACTCTCAGCCCGCATGGCCAATGCTCGAATTTGTGGGAGCCTTCGTCCAAACCCTCTGGAGCAGAGGCGGTGTTAGGGGGAGGCCCACTAGGGCTGGAGCCCCAAATCTTTCATTTGGAGCCTCAAATCTCTGGGAGGCCCTCTGCCCCCACCACCCTGCTGTCCATGGACACTTCCTGAAATCAAGGCCCAAGGGCCCCGAGGATCTCTGTTGCATCTGAGCCCCCTGGATGAGCTGGCTTTTTGCCCAATTGGGCTTCACCTCCTGCTCCCCCCCCCCCCTTGAATCGTTCTGCCTGAGGTTTTTTCTTGAAATCATAAGGCCTCCTCTTCCCTTTCAATACATCACTTTTTGCAAATAGGGGTGTCCTTAGGAGACAGGATCCTTTAAAGACACACACAAAGAGATGGATTTGTAAATTTGTGTTTTGTTTTGTTTTTTGGTTCTGTGGGCTTGAGCCCCGGATCTTTTCGGTATCTAGCATCGCCCCTGATCTGGAGGGCACCAGGTTGGGGAAAGCATGTCAGATGGGTGGTGGGGAGAGACGACTAGGGTTTAGATCTCACCCTGTCTCTCACACGCACAACCAAGAAGCTTATTGGGTGACCTTGGCCCACTTTCCTGTTTCTCACCCTAGTCTACCTCACAGGGTTGTTGTGAAGATCAAATGGGGTGGAGGGGCCAGAGAAAAATCACATATGCTGCCCTGAGCTCCTCAGAGGGAGGGCCAAAGGGGATCCATGGCCTGCATGTGGAAGAGTTTCAAAGCAGGCCTTAGTCTTGGCCCTTCTTGTTTTAGAAATGGGCATGTGTGCGTGCTGCCGGATCCTACGCCTCTTTTCTTGGAAAAACGTCCCAGGGAGCTTAGGTGTGAGTGTGGTGACTAAATGAAACATAAGACAGTACTCCATCCCAGAGAATAAATATATCCTACATACTAATAGCAAATGCATTATCTGAATGTGGAGCCTTATATAGCCAAAACAGCACTATCCATGCCCATGAGGGAGATATCAGCTCACTCAGGGGGAACCCCAAAGTTTGCAGAACTGCAGGAAATGTTTGGGAGCAGGTGGAAATCCTAAGGAGGGGGAACTCAAAACAGACCTGTGAGCATGCTTACTGGCCACTGAGACACAAAAATGGGTGGGATGGTGGTGGTAGAATGAAATATCCTGGAAAAGGGCATAGCTGGCTGGAACCCTCAACAAAAGCGCTCCACACTGCAGCATTTTGTTGCAGGGCCCACGTGTATCTGCGTAGTGGTGAGAGTGTTGGACTGGGACTCGGGAGATCCGGGTTCTTGTGCCCACTTGGCCATGAAACTCACTGGGTGACTTTGGGCCAGTCACTGACTCTCAGCCTAACCTACCTCACAAGGTTGTTGTGAGGATAAAATGGAGAGGAGGAGGAGGATTATGTAAGCCACCTTGGGTTCCTTGCAGGGGAAAAAGGCGGGGTATAAATATAATAAATAAATAAGCCAATAATCCCCCAAAATCTGCCTCTTCCTCCCTCTCAAATCAAATCAAATGAAAAAGAAAGCTGGCCATTACTTGCAGCCAGTTTTACTGTTTTATTTTATAAGGACTGGTATACACACACACACACACACACACACACACGCATATTCCTTAACTTTGTTTTTAGTGCCATTAGTTTCAGGGTACAGCTAGGGTGGAAAACATGGACAGCGCATTGCTGCCTCTCTCCTCCCATGCCATGGGTCATGGCAGGATCTATCTTTGAAAGGGGAATGGGATAGCGCTTATAGCTTTCCAGTGCATCATTCCCTCTACTCAGGAGCTGGCTTCAGGAAAAAAGGCAATGGCAGTTCCAGGGTTGCGGTAACAAGGGTGATACATTTCTGATGCTTCACACACACACACCACTCACACCAGGGAGTTGACTTCAGAGGTAGAGTATGAGGCAAAGTAGTGCATTGCATGCTTTCCTCACACCCAAATCCAGCTGTGCACATGCACACATGCATACATACATGCCTGCATCTCCGTCAGCTTGCCCCAGATTTGGAGCAGGCAGGGATGGCCCATGCCATTTTACTGCCTGGGGAAGAGGACAAGTTGGTGCCCTGCTCCCATTCTATGTGCAGAAGCTGACAGGAGTGGCAGTTGAATTTATTCAACACTGGCGATGAGGCAGCGTTGTCCACTGCCATCTATTTTAGGGGGTGCAAGGCAGGCCATGTGGCACACACCGCTCCGCCCTTCCAACACCTCGCTCCCGCTCTGCCCCCAGGCATCCACACAAACCCAGCCATGTCAGGGGCAGGGCTACATAGGAAGCTGCCTCATACTGAGTCAGACCCTGGATCCATCTAGCCCAGTATTGTTGACACTGAACTGCAGCAGGTCTCCAAGGTTTTAGGCAGGCGTTTTTCCATCCCTACCTGGTATTTCATAGATTTCATAGATCATAGAATTGGAAGGAGCCTACAAGGCTATCGAGTCCAACCCCCTGCTCAACGCAGGAAACTGGAGGAGGGGTCCCCCATCCCAGTAATAACCAGGCCTGACCCTGCTTAGCTTTCCATGCACAGACAAGCTGAGCCAGTGTGAGCCACAGGCCTGTATGCCGGGGCTTGAACCTGGGACCTTCTGCATGCCAAGCCTGTGCACTGCCGCTGAGCTGCGGCCCTTCCTGGCATGGCCCCAAGGGTGGCAACAGCCTCAGTGATGGATGGGAAGGCAGGACGAGTTAGCCACCCTCCCATCCATCAGTGTTTCTGGTGCTGAGAGAGGAGCACACAGCAAGGCTAGCCTGTTTCAACAGACACAGCCCCGGCCTCTGCTCACCAGGGTGAAGAAACTGGCAAGGAGTGGGGTGCAGTGGGAATCAATGCGGAGCAAGGGAGAGGGAGTGGTTGAAGCATTGCAGGTTTTCTCTGATTCTATAGGGATGCTTTAAACTGGTTTCCTGCACTGAACAGGGGGTTGGACTCGGTAGCCTAAGTGGTCCCTTCCAACTCTATGACTATTAGAGTATACGATGAGAAGATGTCAACTCTGCAAGGAGGGTTTTTAAGTTGACTGCCCAGTAAAGGGTTAAAATATAGACTGTTATAGTCTCTAGTGAAAGGGCAAAGGCAGAAACCAAGCTTCTCTGAGAAGTCAGGGGGCAGGGTTGAGTGGAGCAAGCCACTTAGTGGTACTAGGGGAGGGAATGCTGGATGTTGCCTAGCAACAAGTTAAAAATTCCATACTACCACTCCCTGACAGTTAAGACAGTCTATAGTTAACTGACTCAAGTGATGCTTGCTTGGTTTTAAGCAAGGGATTGACAGAATAAATAACATTTAAGAATTTGAACTCACAGAGTCTGTAACCATCAAGCTTATAGTATCTAAGAAATCTTATGTATTGTTATTTACTTTAAAAGCATCTACTTAGAAACAAGCCTCATGTGTGTGCATGCATGTGTGCGCATGCATTGGGTGAAGTCTGCTGCTGCTATTGTGCTCTGCCATCAATGACCAGGTTCACATGATCACCATAGCCCACCATGGCTTATTTAAGCCACAGTGGCTTGTGGCTTGTGCTGGTGGCCATTTTGAATATTCAAGCCATGGGGTGGGGGGTGGGTTGCCATGATTTGTCATGTCATCTGAAACTGGGTGGCAGGGGTTGTTTGAGAGGGAAACAACCCTCAAATAACCCATGGCCTGTTGTGGGGTTATTTGAGGGTTGTTTCCCCCCTCAAACAAGCCCTGCTGCCCGGGTTCAGATGACACGACAAACCATGGCAGCCCCCCGCCAGGGTTGAATATTGGCACATGCCACAACCCACCGTGGCTTAAATAAATCACAGTGGGCTATGGTAATTGTGCAGACAAAGCCCTATGATTCTATAGGTGGGATGGGGAGAGGCAAAAGAAGGGAAGCCCTCACCTCAAGCTCAGCTGTGAAACTTCATCGATATTTATCTACTTGTGGGGAGGAGCCATAGCATAGCACCTGCTTTGCATGCAGAAGGTCTCAGACTCGATCCTTTAAACTGAAGGATTTGGTAGCAGGAGCTAGAAAAGACCACTGTCACAGCCGCTACCAGTTAGACAACATAGAGCTAGGTGAATCCATGGTCTGACTTGGTATGAGGCAGTTTCCTATGACCAAGGGTTGTACAGTATGTAATACCAACATCCCAATCTTCAGTGTGATGGCAACAGAAAGTGTTGATTGAATTAAGCCAAACTGATTGCTCAAAGTGATCGTGCTAGTAGCCTGATCATAGCACAGTCCTGCTGCATTCTTACGTCCAAGTTGATGTGAAGGGCAACACATTTCTACTTCTTTCACTCCTTACTTGCTGAATGTTGATGATACATGCTTAGTGCCACACTAACTCCCTCTGCTGGCCCTTTGGTTCTTATTACTCTATATATGTACATTTTTCACTAAGCCGCTATCACTGTGCCTATTGCCTGTCCTCACAAATTCCTAGGCGATGCCATGGAGAGCACCTTTACTGAAACATAGGTTTTCCCACCTTCAGTAGGGTTTACTGCAGTCTCCCTACTCTGCATTAACTCCTTCTGAATGGAGAATGTTCAAAATTAATCCACTTTGAGAATACTTGTGTGAAAAGCAGTATATAGATAAAAATGAAATAGCATTTCCTACTACTAGTTATAATTTAGGTACCACTTTTGATTTGCAAAAAGTGCTCCCCATTGTCTTTGTAAATTGAATTTACAGACACAACTGCCATGTTGTTGTTCTTTTTAGTCTAGGGAAGGGAAGGGAAGTTGAGAAAGTGGCTTACCAATACCACACTATAAGTCCATGGCAGATATGAAACTTGAATCCAGGTCCAACCTTCATTTATGTACTAAATCCTACTTGGTTTTCTTTAATCCCAGTTCTAAATAAGAAAGAATGCACAGATCCGTGTTTTAAGTGCACAGTGGGGCTGACTGGATGAACACTTTTTGCATATGAAGCTGCCCCTCCCACTGAGGTCATCACTAACAGTCCTGCTTTATGTCCCACCATCAGATATATGGTTGGTGGGGTATGGGAAAGGGCATTTTTGGTAGGCTTTGGAACCCTCTCTGCTGGGAGACCCATCTAGCCCCAACTGCTTTGCATTGGGATGAGGTGATGAGAACATGTAAGCCCAGTTCTGGCTTGCCTGTACTGGTTGACAATTTGTTTCTGGGCCAAATTCAAAGTGCTGGTTTTAACTTATGAAGCCCTACATGACTCGGGACCCCAATAGCTCAAGGACCGCCTCTCCCATATTGAACCTATCTGGTGCCTGAGGTCAGCTTCAGAGGCCCTTCTCTGTGTGCCCCCTCGAAAAGAAGCATGTACTTATTTTTCCAGGCATTTGGATATTAGTTATGGCCCAATTGTTGTGGGCTGCTTTTGTGATGTTCATTTTAGGCTGTGAGCAGGGGTAGATTTTGTGTATTTCTGAATGAGCACTTTTCATATCGTATTGTTTTTAGATTATGTTTTTTACAGTATTTCTTTTTATTTGTATTATTGTGCTAATTATGGTTTACAGTGATTTCCCCCCACCCTGTTATATTAATCATGGATCTCTGTATTGTGTGTGGAAGTCACTTCAAGACTGATTTTTACAGTGGGAAGCAACATATACATTTAATTAATTAATTAATTAATTAATTAATAATTCTGATGATCGGTTAAAACCATGTTGTGTCAGTGTGTCTTTGGTGTGACGCAATTTTATTTTCTCCTGGACTGCAGCAGTATTATTATTATTATTATTATTATTATTATTATTATTATTGCTTCTGAACTGTTTTGTTTTGTTTGGGGGGTTTTGCTGCTCAGATCTGTTTGTTTTAAGACACAATCCTATGCATTGTTAGACAGAAAAAAGACCTACAACTGCCAGCATTCCTCAGCCAACAATGTTTAGACTTTTTTCTGTCTAAACATGCATAAGATTGCACCCTTAGTTTATTAAATATTATACATTGTATAAAATTACGTTAATGTATATTTTAGTATTTTTTAATTAGTTATCTTATTCTGATGCTTGTATTTTATGTTGTGTGTATGCCATCTTGGATGCTTTTTGGCAGAAAAGCAACTTATAAATAAGAAAGTAGGACCTGCAGCAAAACGTTGCAGTGTGGAATGCTCCTGTCCTGTTCAGTGTGCCGGCTGGCCAGCCATGCTTTCTTTCAGGATACTCCATTCTGTTGGCGAAACATTAGGAGAAACTTCCTAATGGTGAGAGCTGTTCAAGAGTCTAACAGACTGCCACAGGAGGTGGTAGGCTCTCTTCTTCTGGAGAGCACACTGTTTAAGCAGAGCAGTGACTAACACAGATGCTGTAATAGCAACCTGCATTGAGTAGGAGATTGGACTAGATGACCTCCAAGGTTCCACCCAATTCTAAAGTTCTATGGTTCTATTATCATTTATGCTCAAAGGAGCCTCAACCATCAAGTTTAATCCCCACTCCACTTTCACACATACTTCTTTTAACAAATATATGTTTGTGAGACTGAACCAATGTGGGTAGTAGAGTGAACATCTAGAGTACGGTAAGTTAAATAAACATGCTGAAACAGTCACCTTCAGGGGAACAAATTCTCTCTCTGCCATGGATGGTTGTTGCCCAGTCCTAAGCACACCGGTGTGAATGGAATAAAATGCATTGGAAACCAAGAGAAGTGGAATTAACACATTGCAGTCAGGGAACACTTGGAGGGCAGAACATAAAATTACTATCTAAGCCAACAAATAAAGTAGAAAGTCATATCTGATGCCAGGTTATCAACAGTGCCTGTGGTTCCTTATGATTGTGCTTCATATTTTCAGCAGAATTTAATGTAGTATCTTTTTTGCAAAATTGAGTCTTAAGCAGAACATCTATTTAATGGTGGGGGTATCCATAATGTAAAAGATATTTTAGCCAATTACCCATGAACATATTATTTGTCCTATATTGAACAAGGAGTCAGGTTTTTCCCTTTATTTACACTTGCTTGATTTTGAAATGCATTATTAGTGCAGCTTGAATCACTGACATGCCTTTCTTATTCAACCTTATTTTGAAGGATGATTATCCATATCGTCGTAGCTGAAAGAATTAGAGCCGTTCATTCAGCTTCGAATAAATAACAAATAAAGATATTTTATAATCCCTGATTCCCCTATACAGTAATACCTTGGATTGCAAATAACTTGGTCTGAGAGTGTTTTGCAAGACAAGCAAAAAATTTATAAATATTTTGACTTGATAAATGAGCAAGGTCTTGCAAGACAAGTGTAGGGATGTAACCGCTCGCCTAGAGCGGGCGTAGCGGGCCGAAATCAGCCCCGCTCACGCCTGCCAGAGACTCGCTTTGATATAAGAGTGTTTTGGATTACAAGCACGATTTTATTCTCTCAATCCAAGGTATTACTGTACACAAAATATATACACACACAGAGAGGCATACCTAATCAGACATTGCTTCCTTTAAGAAATCTACATTAGAACATAAAGAGTGGTGTCAGGCATTCTACACTCCGTTGGGAGACCTCTGTGGTTTAAACATATATTTTAAATATGCACAGCAGAACATTAGACAGGGCTCCTAGAGAACTACAGTATATGCACATCTGCAAATATTGCTGCTTTACCACTTCTAAATCAGTTCATATTTAATGCTGTTCAGTAATGTCATATATTATAGACTGTCCTAGCATAAACAGAACCATTGACCATTTTGCCCCCTAGATCCTTATTTTCCTTAATAACTGCAAATATTGGGCCATGTGTAATCGGTCAACCGATTACAACTCAAGAACGGGGGGGACGGACGACACGACAACACTAATTTGTGCCTGGCTCTTCATTTCAGCTTTATGTGCCAATTTTAAATGTTTGTGGGTCTATAAAAACAATAGCAGGAAATGCCACCAAATTGTTCCCTGAGGTAAAGAGTCACACATTAAGGTTTTGAGTATCTGCATTTTTTGCTCAAGTAATGAGAACTCCCAGTCATAAAAACTAACATTTAAAGATAAATGTGTGTAATTATCTCCATATCTGGTACCTACACTTCTACTACTTCAACGATGTTTTGTTACAACCCTTGTCAATCAGAAAAGATGTTCTCAACTGAAGGGCAGCCCACTCTGGGCTCATCCATCAGCCAGAGGACCAAGGGCCAATGGGAGATTGCACGCCCTGCCTCTCAAGAAGAAGCTCCTCACCATCATGGCAAGGGGGAGACCAACCTGGACCCATCCTTCAGCCAGAGGGGGAGCAGCTGCAGGGAGCTTGCTGTGCCCCTCCCTGTCACTCTGCTGCCACTAACAGTTGCCCTGGATCTTTTTTTGGCACAAGAATGAGGGTAAAAATGCTTTAGATTAGCCTCCCCCCACCTGGTGCCCTCCAGATGTGTTGGGCTGTTGCCCAACACATCTGGAGGGCACCAAGCTGGGGAAGGCCTCTGTAAACTCATTGGTTCCTAACATGGAATGATAATGGGAGCTTGACTGGCTGGGGGATTCTGGTAGTTGTAGTCCAACACTTCTGGAGAGCACCAGGTTGGGGAAGGCTGATCTGAATGAATGAACTGACACTTCCGTGAAAGCCAGTAGGTTTTCTTATCAGGAGACAAGAGGATTTGGGATTTGTTACAAGTGATACTAAAAATGTTTTAGGGTGCCTTATCCTCTGGATGTTTACCAGTGAGTAAGACCTATTGAATTCAATGGCACGTGCATGCAGGGCAGAAGGTCCAAAGAATCTTGCACACATGCCTGAAGTGCTTGCACACACGCATGAGGGTTCTGCTCATTTCCCTTTCCCATTCTTCCCCGTGTGCTGCATCTGGATGGCCCCCAACACACAAGAGTAAATTTTGAAGGGTGAGGGGGAAGGAAGGGGCTTAGGTGGGGACTGACCATAACCTGGAATGAGTCATTTGTGAATGCTGTATTGTAGGTCAGAAAGCAGAGGAGAGCCATTAGTAAACTGAATGTACATTTTAGTCAATCTAGGCCGGGCTGGACCAAGGCCATGATGGGCTCTGGAGCTAGCTGTCTGTAGTGAGACCCCTACCCTGCTCCCAGCACTGAACTCACACACAACATTTGTGCACACACACACGCACACACACACACAGTCAACAGTGTACAAGAATAATGCAAAAAACATTTTTCATTACATATTTTAGTGGAAATCCTCTTCCATGCTTTCCTGGAAGCAAAAGACTAATATCTTTTCCATGATAGAGAACTCAAATACAAACAAACACAAACTTCCCATTACAGCATACAGCACATAGACACAGAAAACACATTGATGCTTGCTCATGCGCTCTCTCTCTCTCTCTCTCACACACACACACACACACACACTCAAGAAAGGGACAGACTAATTCACTGACTCAGACACAACTGCCAAACATGACACACACACACACACACAGTGCCAAGGACATTGCTGCCCGAGGCAGACTAACAAATATCTCCCATTTCTCACTGGATGATCTTCACCAGTCACTACATGTCAGCCTAACCTACCTCACAGGACTAGTGTGAGGGTAAAAATGGGGAGAGCTTTAGTTCCTGGAGGAAAGGCAAAATATAAATATAACAACATTAAGTAAATAATTATATACTAGAAAAAACATAGTCTTATAAGAAGTTCATAATAAGCATCTAAAACAGCCATTTGTGCATTGCACTGCTGTGTGCACTCATTTACATGCATGTGTGGTAGAGGCAAGATGCATCAAGTGCCCCACTTGGAAAGAACAGGTTGCTTACCTGTAACTATGGTTCTTCGAGTGACCATCTGTGCATTCACATGCATGGGCTCTGCACCTGTGTGGAGGCCAGTTTGGGAATGTGCAGCAGAAATGCTCAAGGCACAGGAGCTCGACAAAAAATGGTACACAACTAGGGGTGTAACATCGAGCCTCACACGGGCAAAACGAGGCCAAATAGGCCCCGCTCACGTTGCGCGAGGCCTTACCTTGACTTCGGGGTGGCTCACCCACACCGTGGTGAGCCGCCCACGCAGCCCGTTCCGTCCCATCGTGTCACTTCCGGGACCAGAAATGACGCGACGGAACCCTGCGCAGGTGCACTGGCCCCCTGTGGCGCATTTTGCGCCTGCACAGGGTCCCGGCGCATCATTTCTGGTCTTGGAAGCGATGAACGGGCTGGAGCAGCCTGATCTAGCGGCGCACTGCGCCACTCAGAAAATAGAGTCGGGTCGGCACCAACCCCGGAAAATCGACTCGGAGGCGCGACCCGGCTTGGATCCACCGCTATACACAACAAAGAAGAAAATCCAGCAATATGTAATTATTACTTCATAAATTATTGATGTATTGTATATGTATGTACATAGAACTGATCAGGTGTTAAACAGGGATGTGTTATTGCCCCAACATTATTTGCTATTTTCATCGCCATGATTTTACATCTTGTCGAGGGGAAACTTCCCACTGGTGTGGGAATTATATATCGAACAGATGGAAAGCTTTTTAATCTCAGCAGGCTGAAAGCAAAAAGTAAGGTAATTACAACCTCTGTTGTGGAACTTCAGTATGCTGATGATAATGTGGTCTCCGCACATTCAGAGGATGATCTCCAAACTATCCTAAATGCTTTTGCAGAAGCATACGGAAAACTTGGTCTCTCACTTAACATCAAAAAAACCAAAGTGCTTCATCAGCAAGTGCATGCTAACCCTTTGGTGATGCCATCTATCCAGCTTGGCGGGACAATACTGGAAAATGTCGATCATTTTCTCTATCTTGGCAGCTATCTTTCTGTTACAGCTAACATCGACAGTGAAATCCAGCATCATCTGAGCTCTGCAAGTGCCGCGTGTTCTCGAATGAAACATAGAGTGTTCGAGGATCGGGATATTTGTAAGAAGACCAAAACACTGGTTTATGAAGCTATTGTATTACCAACTTTATTGTATGCCTGCGAAACATGGACTATCTATAAACGTCACCTCCAACTCCTTGAAAGATTTCATCAACGTTGCCTCCGGAAAATCCTGCGAATTACTTGGGAAGATAGGCAAACAAATGTCAGTGTACTCACTGGAAGAAGCAAAGACTACTAGCATTGAAAAAATGATCCTTCAACGCCAACTTCAGGATGGAAAGCGGAATATCGGTGGTCAATATAAGAGGTTTAAAGATGTTCTCAAGGCTAATCTAAAAAAATGCAATATAAACATCAAAAACTGGGAAGCTCTGGCCCATGAATGATCTAACTGGAGGTTGGCCTTTCACAAAGGTTCTATGGACTTTGAAGAAGCTCGAGTGCAAGGTGAAAGGGAGAAACGTGCTAAGCGAAAAGCACGTCAAATGAATCCTTTACAAGACCATCTTCCATCTGGTAACCTGTCCTCACTGTGGGAAGCTGTGTGGATCTAGAATTGGCCTCCACAGTCACTTACGGACCCATCGCTAGAGTCTACACAATTTTCTTTAGAATTCTCCTCCTTTTAAAATCTCCTTTTTGTAAATTTTCTTTTTTATCCTGGAAGACAATCTTACTCGGTCACGAGAGATCGCCTGACTGACTGACATAGAACTGATGTATATATATAGCCAAATATACGTATATAGCCCGTAAGGGGCAGTAAGCTGGCTTGCAACTCGATCCCCAGAGGGACAGCAATAATTAACACCTATGTACCAACTTCAGTCACAAAGGAAATAAAATAAAACCAATAAAAATATTCGCCCGGAACAGTGATCCTATTGAACTTGACAGTGACACTGAAGTGGGGTTGCAGGGTGGGTTGTGTGAATGCACAGATGACCACTCTAGAGATGGGGGTTGTACCTTGGGGCGTTGTTGTCTCTCCTCGTCGAGCAGGGGGGCCCCGGAAGCCCATATTCTCCGCGGCGCAGAGCAATTCTCCGCCTACTCTCTGCGCCGCTCAGGCAGCCGCGCCGGCAGCGCAGAGTCCCGTTGTGTCATTTCTGGCTGGCCGGAATTGACACGACGGGACCCTGCGCCGATGCAACAGAACCCTACCCTGCGTTTTTGACGTAGAAACCAGGGCAACATGGCTTAAAATGGCCATTTTAAACCATGTTGCCCTGGTTTCTACGCCAAAAACGCGGTTCTGTCATGTCGGCGCAGGGTCCCTTCGCATCACTTCCTGGCAGCCAGAAATGATGTGACGGGACCCCGCAGTGCTAGCACAGCGGCACGGCGGCTCGAGCAGAGGGGCAAGCGGGCGCCAGGTAAGGCCCACGAATATCAGGGGGCGCAAGCGGGGCCAATTTCAGCCTCATTTCAGCCCCCCATTATTCGTGGTAACATCTCTAGACCACTCGAAGAACCACAGTTACAGGTAAGCAATCTACTCTTCTTCTTTGTGGTCTCTGTGCATCACACACATGGGCAGAGAGTAGCAAGCTGACTTACCAGTAGAGGGTCGGTGTCAAGTTTATTGCAGCACCGAAGAGAGAACAGCTCTGCCAAAGGCATTGTCCTCTCGAGCCCAGACATCAAGACGGTAGTGGCAGATAAATGTCGAAGGTGTTGACCATGTAGCAGCCTTGCACAGGTCTGCAAGGGGCACTCCCCTGGCAAAAGCCATAGAGGTAGAGACTGCTCTGGTAGAGTGTGCTCGTATTGAAGTTGGTAGCTGACGCTGCTCAATGTCACAAACCAGATGAATGCAGTCAACAATCCAAGCAGCCAGTCTCTGCATTGACACCGGAGCGCCCTTCGAAGAACCGCTGTAGCATACAAAGAGACAGGAGGAAGTCCAGATAGGCTCAGTGCACACTTTATAGAACACCAGAGATCGACAGACGTCTAGCAAATGCAGTTACCGTTCAAGAGGAAGCAACAGAGAGGCAAAGAAAGCAGGCAGTACAATGTCCTGGTTGAGGTGGAAAGATGACACCACTTTGGGCAGAAACGTGATGTCAGGACAAAGGACCACCTTTTCCTTATGAAAAGTCAAGTATGGTGAGTCAACCCGAAGCGTGGAGAGCTCACTGGCACAATGGGCAGAAGTCATGGCCACTACAAATGCCATTTTCCAGGTAACCAGTCTCAGATCGGCTGTAACCATGGGTTCGAACAGCTTCAGTGTCAATGCCTGCAGAACGAGGGGCAGATCCCAGCCAGGAATTACTGTTCAAACTGGAGGCATCAAATTCTTCAGCCCTTTCAGAAATCACTAGTGGATGTGAAAATAGGGTAGTGCCCTCATAACTTGGACAATACGCCGATAGAGCCGCCAGATAAACTCTAATAGAAGCCAGCTTCAAGCCCCTTTGCTGTAGAGTAAGGAGGAACTGAAGGACGGTCCACACAGAGCAGGAGGTAGGACATAACCCCATAGTGGCAGCAAAGTTGCAAAAGGACTTCCACTTATGAGCATATGAGGCCTGAGTCAAAGGCTTCCATGCCACTTGCAGAACCTCTCTAAGTTCCGGAAAAAAGGACTAACCTAGCAGATCCACCAAGCTGTAAGCCTTAGGATGCCCAGGTCCGGATGAAGCAATCAACCCCTCACTTACGTGAGGAGAGTCGTGGTTGTCGGAAGACGGTGATACTCCCCTTGAGAGAGGTGCAGCAACGGAGCAAACCATGCTTGTCTCGGCCACCACGGAGTCACGAGAATGCAGTTTGTGTTGTTGTTCTGAATTTTGGACACAACCTTTGTCAGCAACAGGGTTGGTGGGAAGAGATAGAAAAGAGTTCCTGACCATGTTAAGGGGAAGGCATCTGTCACTGAACGATGATCTCAACCTGCCCTGCTGCAGAATGTGTCGCATGTGGTGTTCTCCGTGGTGGCGAAGAGATCCATGGTAGGAGTCCCCCAGACATGAAAGAGATAGTGCTGGATTCGAGGATCGAGTTCCCATTCGTGTGAATTCAACGATACCCTGCTGAGGAGTACCCATGTGACAAAGAGGAGCACTGAGAAGGTGCCCCTTGCATGGGCAAAGACGGTAAAACTGGCTGCTCAAGGTGCTTAATTGCCGGGAACGGCCAACGCTGCAGATGATGTGATGGCAAGCGGATCAACAGAAAGTTGTGGTGTTGGCAACCTAGAGTGTCGTGGAGAACACCAAGGTGGCAACCGAAGTCCTGCTCGGTACCGACGATAGGAGTGACTTGTGTGGCGGTCAGAGTCTGGAGATCTTCAACGTCTATAATTATCTGGTCTGTAATAGCTGAGATATGACCGATGTGAAGCAAAAGAAAACTCCAACGCCTCTCTATAAAATGGAGAATGTAACCAGTAGAGATGTGCTAAAAAAGTTTTTTTTCTTCGAGCAAGCTCTGCTCCTATCACTCAGCATAATTAAAGATTCTTGTGATCTCAACCAGCTGTTCGTCCTCCACTCACAGAGATCTGCGAGCCAGATGCGAACCAGAGCTGTTAAACAGGTTTTACCTGTGTCGATGCTGTGACTTAGATTTTAGCATTACTATTGAGAATTGAGATGCAAAAAAACAGTCTGGTCGCTGGAGCCTTGAAGGAAGAACCAACTTAGCATATGAGAGAGGTTTTACACAGCACCAGGCTTTCCTCTCAGTCAGAGTTAGAAGAAAAGGTTACCTTATGTGCTTAATATATAAAAAATCATAAATTATACCACCTACGTTTATTAAAAATTCCTCTGTAAAAAAGGTATGCATCTCACAAGAATGCATCTCACAAGAATTATGACATTATTATGTCTAATCTGTAACAAATATTTACTAGTATTTATTTCAATCTAGCCAGCCAGAGAGGCTGTTCTCAAATCAGCATTACATCATCCTGGTGTTAGTAGGAATTTAGCAAGGAATTTAGCATATAAGTGCAGAGATTAAGAAACACAGCTTTCTGAGAGCTATCTCTCAAGCGAGCAAAAAGATCTTGCTGTTCGTGACTCAGTTGGGTTCGAATGGCAGTGGAGGGGGAAGAAGGAAACTCGACTAGCTCGAAGAATTCGTGAGCCAGCTGCTGCAAGGATTGCTCACACCACTAAAGTATCAACGGTCCCGTCGCTCAGTGTAGAGTTCTCAATCCCCAGACACTCTGGAAGCAACATGTTGCTGATGAAAAGCCGTTTCTTGCCGCAATTTGATAGAAGGCGATTGATCTCAGGAGTGTCGATCTCCAGGGCTTCAGTCTCGAGAACCTTGAGCTCATGGAGCAGGAGCAGGCTGTTCCAGTTCAGGTGGAGCCAACAGAAGTGGTGGTGACTCCACTATCTTGCCCTCTGATCCCCTCAAGTCTGGGGAACCTTTGGGTGTCAGAGAGCGAGACGGAGAATGTTGCGTTGTTGAAGTCGATGGGGCCTCGATTTGGGCTGGCGCCGATAATGGAGGTGATGCTTTTTATCCTGAATTGGAGGCGGCCAGTGAGTTTGCCAACTCTGACTTTCTCTTTCCTGTCTTTTCTTTTCAGACGCCTCCTTAGTTTTATGGGCCTTCTTAGCTAATTTTTTAGCAAGGGGAGCCTCCACAGATTTGCCCGGAGTGGAAGGGCATTCAGAGGTAACCATGTGTGACGGTGGAGTGCGGGGCCTCAGCGGAGGCGGCATAGGCATCTCCTTGTAAAACCTTACTCCATAATATGGCATTTAACTTATCTGCCCGATGCTTCCTTGCTTGGCGCGTGAAGGCCTGGCAGTGGTGACAGGAGTCTACTTGATGAGCCTCTCCGAGGCAGACAAGGCACAAAGAGTGGTCATCTGCCAGGGGCAGTTTTGTTCCACACTTAACGCATTTGCAAAAAGGTGCTTTTGCCGGCATGGCGAACAGTAGAAAGAGAGACGACTACGACAATTGGAAAGACGATGGATGGCCAGATGGGGGAAGACGGACAAACAACAATCTTTTATATATGTAGATAGAAGTAGAAAAAACGAATAAAAGACAAAGAACTATTTTGCCTCAGCTAAGCACTTGCACTTGCTACGCAGCCACTTGCTATGGCGTTCGAAGAGGAACTGAGGGATTAGGCAGGAGCCCCGCCAGAGGGCATGTGTACGGGAAGGGGCTCCCACACCCCAAAGTTTTCCTCAGCTATGGAACGTTCCCGAACTGGCCTCTGTGCAGGCGCAGAGCCCATGTGTGTGATGCACAGAGACCACGAAGAAGAATTCATCTTACAGCAACCCTGGGGAAGGAGCCTGAAGACTGACACCAACTATTAGAATTCATATTAAACATTCAAAATTAGAAAAATATCCTCTTGCTTCTCACATGCCCCACCCATATGCCTCCATCTTCTGCATGAACATCAACTCAAATAAACTTTATTAACAGCAAAAACATCAGATAAAGATAAAACAGCTCCTTTACAGGAAGTCATATTAGCTATATATATATATATATATATAAGATGAAACATGAAGCTGAAGGTTAACAGTTTAAAAATGATGAAGAGTCTTGTGGCACCATAACAACTAACAAATTTATTCTGGCATAAGGTTTCATGGACTGTAGCCCACTTCATCAGATGCATGGAGTATTATGGGGATTTTCAGGTTTATATACAGTACATACGGTGTATGTGTGTGGTGGTAGTGGGGGAGATTGTAAACAGTTAGGTCAGAAGGAAATTGAATGCAGAAAGTCTTTAATGTAGGAAGGTATCCTTTTCATTAAATACTTCACAGCCCCCTCACCCAACTGCATTTCCCTTTCAAAAAACAAACATCAGCCCCCTGGCAGACTAGACAACAATTCTGGACTACACTGTGCAGGGATATCATATACTACTCCCCATTCCCAGCAATGTGGGTATTTTATTTTATTTTTATTATATTTATACCCCACCTTTTTTTCTGCAAGGAACCCAACCATGGACTACTTTGCAGTGCTGGCGTAACCCAAAGTCAGCTACAGTGCCGCCCCCGCCCCCAACCAGGGTATAATGGCAGACTTTATTTACATTGGCAGGGTGTGTGTGCGTAATGGTTACAAATGCATTAAAACAAGGCAACTTTTCTTTTTTTGGATGAAATAAGACCTGAACTATAAAGAACATGAACTGCTGTCATTCCTGCTAGCCACTGTTTGGGCTGAATATGCCACATCCCAGTCACACCGCTACACTAAAATCCGGGATTTCCTGATAGTTTTCTATGGGCTGTAATCACTATTCCATGAGGGTAGACCTAAACGGGGAGGAGGGTGCAAAATGAACTGGGAGGTCCCTTCTGCAGACAAGTCTTTACACCAGGGGGTCCCCAACCTTTTTGGGCCTGTGGGCACATCTGGCATTTTGAAAACGTGCCCTGGGCACCACAGATTGACTGGCGTAGAGGGGTGGGGAGCGACTCACAAAAAAGTTAGGAATGCCCCCTCATGCAGGCATGTGCGTGTGCGTACCTGCGCTACCTACCCACTGTGCCAGCTCCAGGTTTTGGAGGGCCCTTGGGCAAGACACCCTCCATGGGCCCCCTCCCTCAGTGAGTCTGCCTTCTCACCGCCCTTGTCACCAGCTGCTCCTGCTCCTCACCCTCTTTCTCCCCATTGCTACCACTTGCTTGCTTGAGAAGCAGAGAGCCCAGGGAGCAAGTTGGTACTGGCAACTGCTGCTCCTCCTTCTCACCATCACTGCTCTCTGGGCCAGAGCAAGAGACAGGTGAACAAGCAGGTCGCAAAGATGAAGAGGAGGAGCAAATCCAAGGGGCTCTTGACGGAGGGCCCCTGCAGGTGCCCAACTATGCCTACCCACTCTGGCTTTTCCTACTCTCTCTAATTTTTCTTTCTCTGGTTCTTTTCCTATTCTCTCTGATTTTTCTTTCTTTCCTTCCGTTTCTATGGCTACTCTGCCTTCCTATCTCTTTTTTCTTTCTTTCCCTCATTCAGTCTCCCCGTTTATTCTTTTTCTTTCTCTCTCTGACTCCGCTTTCTTTCCTCCCATCTCTCTGGCTCCCCTTCATTCCTTCCTCTTGCTCCTCCCTCTCTGGCTCCCTTCCTTCCTTCCTTGTGTCATCTCTGGCTGTTCTTCTTTCCTTCTTCTTTATATCCAGCTCCTCTCTCTTTCTCATCCCACCCCTCCTCTGGCTGCTTTCTCTCTCTCTCTCCTTTCTTCTCTCACTCCTTTTACTTCCACTTTCTTCCCCCCACTCCCCAGCGTCTGGTCTCATCTCATATCTCTCTGTTGCCCCAAGGGTCCTTGGTGGGGGTGCACTTTGCCCCCCCCCCATTTTCCAGCAGGGGGGCTTTTTCACCCCCTATACAAGACTACAAGGAATTGCTCCGTAGGATATATGGAGCAAAAATAACTTGGTGTGGACTTCAGCCTGGCCTTGTGGGCCCCAGAGTTGGAGACTCCTGCCTTAAGACCTTATAGTCCAGTTTCCAATAAAACACAGAACAGACACATCCTTTCCAAAAGCAGTAGTGCATTGCATGTATAGACAATCCGTCTCAACATTAGTAGAAGAAAATCTTCAAACATGAGATTATGAATTCAGAAGTCTCCATCATTAAAATTTTAAAACTGGTTTGGGCCAGGTGGGGGAACACAACACATTCTGCTTTTCTATGTTCTTTGGCCCAATTTGTAACACACAGAGGACTATGCATGTCTACTTAGAAGCAAGTCCCATTGAGTTAAATGGGGCTTACTCCCCAGAAAGTGGGTATAGCGGGGGTACGCAGCATCGGCCACCTTTCTTGATGCCTGCTGAGGTGTTCTACCCCTCCCACGTAAAAAAAATAAATAAGAAAATAAAGTTCCTTACTGGTAGCTGGGATGCTTCAAAGCAAAGTGAGGACCTCCAGCTGCTCCCATCTTTTCCTGTGAATGCATCTGGACCACACATGAGGCTCAGAGACATTCTTAGGAAATGAAGAAGGCAGGTGGCTACAGGTCGATTCTTTCATCTGCAGGACGCCCATTTTATTCCCAAATTTTCTCAAATTGCCAAATGTACCCCAAAAGGTAGCCCACCTCTGGAGTATAGAATTGCAGCCTTAAGACTGCACCATTAATCAAGAAAACAAGAGAGTGATTGCCTTCCAATGAATGTGTCTAGTTCTAGCTGTAAAGCTTGTTTAATTATTAAGAGTTGATTTGTAATTTAAAATTTAAAAATTTGTCTATTTCCTTCGCATTCCATCTCGGATTTATTTTAAAGCGGCCTTCCTCAGCATCCCCCCCCCCCCCCCGCAGCCAGCTTTGAAGGCACCAGGTTGGTGAAGGCTGATTGAGAGGCTCAATGTCTTTCATATTCCTGTCACATAGGTTAAATAAGATGGCCCTTTTTGAATTCTCCCATCTTCTAGGAAGCATCATGATAGGTTGATGTACTCTGAAATTACAGGATTCACTGGGGGAGAAAAAGGCCTTGGAAATGTGGCTAGATCACTGAAGAAAAAACACAGCTGTTCAAAAACCCCCGCTGGCAATTAATAAAGGAATATGAACATCTTATATAAGACACCATTTCTCAAGGTGTCCTCTAGGTCACCTCCATGTCAAAGCATTGGGGAAGAAGGGAAGTATGTGGAGAAAGGCTGTTTAGTAATTAAAAGCTCCAAACATATGGCACAGGAGCAAATACTATTTAGCTTGTAAACTAAATGCATAATTACATGGTAAATTAGTGGGACAACAGACAACTGGCAGCACTGCTAGTATGACAGGCAACTCCTCTGCTCAGGCCCTAGAACAGCAATGGGGAACCTGTGGCCCTCCAAATGTGGTTGGACTCCAATTCCCATCAGCCCCATCCCTACAGCCTATGGGATTTGCAGTCTAACAGCATCTGGACCAGCCCTTCACTAGAAGATGGGTTTCAATGATCTTGGGCAGCCTTTCCCAACTTTGGGTCCCTAGATGTTGTTCCATCATCCCAGAACAGACTAGGAATGGAGTTTTAGTCCAACATCTGGGGACTCAAAGTTGTGAAAGGCTGATGAGGATGCCCATTCTCTTTGAAGCCACTTTGGCAGGACCAATTGCACATGTCTTTCTTCAACCATCTTTGCCCACAATAGTGAAAATGAAGCAGGAAGGAACCACATGACTGACTTCAGCCACATCACAGTGGTTTGAAGAAACCATATGGAGGCTTCTTTTCAGGCAGCAAGATTGCTTGCAACACTTTCTGTTAACTTGTACTCTAAAAGATTAGTTGGATCTATAATCCAAGCAGCAAGCTACAAGATTAACCTATAGTATCCAACTTGAGATGTCACATAGCAATGCCTGATCAGACCAATAAGGGGTTGAATACTCAAAAAGGTTGTGGAATGCACACACCGCAGCAAATTGTGGGTCAATTAATTAACCCACGATTTGCCACCATTATGTGCAAACAACCTCAACACATTAAATACGATCAAACAGTTAGGGAAGCCAAATGAGGGGGGGCTTTGGAGAAAGGCCCAAGGAAAGAAAGTGCATATTACTAGAACAGTGACTTAGGAAAGTATTGATGGCTGAACTCTGTTTTCTACTCCGTTATCAGCTTCAGGAAGACTGTAAACAGAAAAAAGTGTTGTCTATATGGGTTGTCTATAAGCGGAATGAGGGAATCCATATGGCCTCTACAAAATCAGCAATAGGACTGCCACAAAGAGCAATAACTGGTTGCTCACTAGAAATACATTTGGACGGACGATGAAAGGAGGCGTCAACTATTGTGAAAACCATACAGCAATATATAGCTATACAACAAATTTTAACTGGAACTTTTCTGTAACATAGTAAGGGTCCTACTGGATCCAACAAGTGCAGGAACTTGTTTCCAGCAGTGAGCTGTGTCTGAAAAGCCTATGAGCAGGGCATTCTGAAGTTATGCTTTCTCTCTAGCTGAAGACAAAGGCATGTTACTGGAGTTATACCACAATAGGTATGGAGGATTTTCAACTGTGGAACCTGTGCAAACATAAAAGGTATTGGGCCAGCTTTTACAAACACAAAAAAGGAACTTCTAGAAAGGGCCAGCTCCCCTCCTCTTTAAGTTCCTAACCTCCAAGGTTCCATAGACACACTCAAAGTAGGGTGGGGTGGTGGGCTGTAGCCCTCCAGCTGTTAGGCTACAATTACCATCATTGTTCACAATTGCCCAGGCTGGCTGGGGCTGATCTGAGCTTGAGTCCAACGTCTGGAAGGTTACAGCTTGAACATCCCAGCTTTAAGTGTGTCATCAGTGCCTGAAGCCACAAAACTAAAAGGGGTCATCACATAGTCTTCAGGAGGCAGGTTTCTATGTTGTTGTCTCTTGCCACGATTATCAAAATTATACATTATAACCTCCTGAAATGTGTGGCGTAGTGGTCAGTGTTGGACTGGGACTTGGGAGATCTGGGTTCTAGTCCCCGCTCGGCCATGAAACTCACTGGGTGACTTTGCGCCAGTCACTGACTCTCAGCCTAACCTACCTCACAGGGTTGTTGTGAGGATAAAATGGAGAGGATGATTATTATGTAAGCCGCCTTGGGTTCCTTGCAGGAAAAAAGGCGGGGTATAAGTATAATAAATAAATAAATGCAGTGTATACATTAAACAGGCTTACAAGTTTTTTCTTAGTTTGATGTGCAGAATCAGAATCAGGCAAACTTAAGAAATAGCATGTAAATCTGCTTAATCTGCCAACTAAATTAATTTTGCTTGGGCGGAATTTCATCTTATTTTTGTTCAATACACACAGCCCTGGCTAGTCACTGGCATGTCTACTAAAGTGACAATTAGGGACAAGGAATCCATCTCCATTGAACTTCAGAAGTTGCTTTCAAGCACTATACCTCATAGATTAAATGATATTAGAATACCTTTATTCCTGGTAACAGCAGCAATAATCTACAGAAAATTGGTAATTATGACAACACCATGAAAGATTATCCATGTAGCATCACTGATCTCTCCAAAGCAGTTCTTGTTGGTCAATCCTTTATTAGCTGAAGAGATGTGTCATTCAGGATACCACTCTGTGCTGTTTCCCACATTATGCACTGACACATCAGAGTTTGCTATTGTATTCTAGAAACTCAGAATGCCAGCGCTAGGATCCCTCATGTGCCATTCTCTGATACATGTGTTTGCTGCATTACCACTATCTTTTTAGACACTCGCCCTCACCCCCAGCTGAAGTGTAAAACTTAACAGTTCCATGTATCCAATGGGTCATTAGACCTGCTTTTTTCAAATGGCAGCCCCCCAAGCCACATGGACTTTCAGGCACCAGATGGCTAGTATAAACTATTTAAATTTAAGAAATACAAGTCAATGAAAGCCAGATTCTGTAGGGAGACAACATGGGTAAAAAAATATCAATACAGATGATATTTTAATACAAAATATTTTTACATAAGTCAGTCTTTTTAAAATATAGAACCTTAAAAAAAAGAACAAGTTGCTATCAACACACTATAAACACGAGTCTTTGTGCCAAGTTTGATAGCATTATCAGAACAATTTTAAATACCAGTCCATACTTTTAACACTGCCTTTAGGTTTCTAGGAAATACTAGCCATGTTCTGCATGACCAATGTTATGTCCACTGTGAAGCACTTCCATTCGGTTCTAATCTGACAAGACTGCTCAGGGTCTTTGCACAATGATTTCACATTCAGCTTCTCATCACAGTTCAGTGGTGCACAGTATGGCCAGTCCCATTAACTTAAGAGAATGTCAGTTATATGTACTGAAGTACATTGTGTAGTTACAGGTTCTTCGTCTGAAAAGGAAACTTGCTGAAGTTTAATAATGTTCTACCCTGATCATCCAACCAAATTTAACAGCACTCAAGGGTTTATTTTGATTTCTCAAAGTTGAATAAAGTAATCTGTCAGATTTTCATTAAGAGATGAACTATATAGCATGTACATCTCAGGAATGTTTTGGAATAGTCTATTTTTGAACTCATATGAAAATAAAAGAATACCAGATCTTGCAAACTCTTGTTTTAATGGTAAATCATCCATGACAAGGTGGCTAGATAGCCAAGGAGATTTAAGATGATTTACTTGCATTGGAATAATTTACACAATTGAACTTATGCATACAGTACAGAACTATGAACAAAAGGGTGAAGCAAACTTTATTTATATTCAGGTAAAAACATTAACCTGATGAAGTAAATTATTGCAGATTTGAGAAATCAGCACATAAAACAATTGGACAGAGCATTGCTTACAGGTGCTTTATCTGTGTCAAAAGAAATGCTGAACTGTTTTGATCCACACCAGTGCTGGGGGGGGCAGGTGCTAGGGGAGGGCCCGAGGGAGGAGAAGAAGAAAAACAGGGGGGAAACCATGAACTTAAAATCAAGGGGGGAAAGGACTGAACAGGGAAGGAAAATACTAATTTGACTTTATAAAAAACTTTACATCAATTCAAAATGCTCTGGCCACTCCATAAATATTGGCCAGACCAATCAGTTGTTGAGTTTTTCAACTACACAAAAAGAATCAATTCCTCCTAGCCCCTGGTAAGAGGCTGTTGCCTAAATCACTGTGTGAACAGTTCTAGAGTATCTTCCGGTAAAGAATGTAGCCAATATATCCTACTACTACATTAAAACTAAGCTATAAGAAAGATTCTACCTACTTACAAAGGCGGAATTATTGACAATATATTTAATAAAATTAAATTATTTCTTAATTTGAGGAAAACATGGAACAGTAAATTTCCATGTCCAAAATGTAACAATTGTTGTGAGTGGTGCACACAGAGAGCCATGTGGATTGCACATCAGACAATACATGAGGGGAGGGAAATCGAGGGCAAGTGATGGTACACAGAACTAGTCTACTTTAACTAGATGTGCCAATACATGTTTTCAGTTTCTGTACTTATGTACAAAGTTGTCTTTGGGAGGAAAGAACTGCAGACTTGGCTAGATGGATACACACAGCCCAGTATTAAACTGCACAGCAACATTTATTGTTCCAGCCTGAAAAAACATCCCTTTTTAAATTTCACACAGCAAAGCAAGTTAAACTTCACTCATCGATAAATGATAATTTAAAACAAGAACTTGCTAAAGAAACCTTGTCACAACAACTTTAGGGCCTGATCACTTTTAAGTCCACGGGGCCTTTAATGAATATCAACCTAGTGTCTTTGTTTATAATCTGCAAGCCGTTTTCTACAACAAGGCGTAACGTTTCCTCGACTCAGATGATACATTTAGAAAAGAATCATGATTCTCTTTTTGCTGTAACAGGCAGGCATTGCATTTTTCATTGTGATCAGGAAAGATGGAATGACTGCTGCCCTTCTCTTGCAGCTATCAAGAGTTTTTCACGCATTATCTCAATACTCGAATAGTCTGGCAACTTGAGATAGTTTACACAGGTCATTACGGAGGGTAAGAAGTCATCTGGATTTTCTGTAGACTCAAATGTCTTGCGTACAATTGTAAGGGGAGGATTCAAACTTCGAAAGCCTAAGAAGGAGGAAAAACAATGTTCACTACAGATTTAATGTGAAAAGCCTAAAAGCATTAAGCTATCATTATTAGGAAAATACTGCATTTTTGATGCTGCTTTTGTATTGCCAAGGTGGATTAACTCAGCCATACGAAAGCTGAACCCCTTCTCCCTGCTTACCCTTGCCAAATCAAGGTTGCCACTAAAACTTCATTTTTTATTGCCATGACTTCCCTGACCGACTTTTGTCAATTTCCCTGACCACCATTCAAAAATAAACCCAAGTTAAAATAATTCATAGGTTACATTACATTAAATAACAGTTTTATTAAATGGTTTAAAACTACACAAGTACTGAAAGGCAAAAAACTTTTGGTCAAGATAGCAGCTTCAATATGAGCTTCTTTAAATGTTGAACCTGGGTTCACATGACACGACAACCCACTGTGGCTTATAAGCCACGGTGAGTTATTGTGCCATGCGAACCTGGCACAGGTTTGTCAGGGTGGCTTATTTTGGGGTTAAGTCACCCTGACCCTGAAAAGCCATGGCTTGTAGTAGGGTCTGTTTGACCCACGATAGGTTGTCATGTTGTCTGAACCCGCATGACACAACCCACTGTGGGTCAACCCAACTACAAGCGAGCCTCTTGGCAAGAGCAGCAAAAAACCCTTGCCACTCTTGCCAAGCAGCTAGAGGGCAACTGCCATTGCCAGCCACCCCAAAAGTGCCAAGCTGCACTTTTGGGGTGGCTGGCAAAGGCTTCCCCCACGAGCCATTTCAAGCTCACCGCAGCTTGACTTCCCCCCAAAAAAAACTTGGGGGGGGGAGATCACATAAGCCGGCTGTCAAGCTGGCTTTTGTGATCCCCATGGGGGCATCCAAGAGGTGCCCCTCCAAGGATGCACCGTGGTACCTTGGAGGGACTGCCTGTGGTTAACCCCCCTTTTTCTTTGAAAATATTTAACAGTAATGTACACAAATAATTTGGTGTGTTTTTTTAACCAGAAATACCCAATTTGTGCAAATCGGGCAAGGTAGGTTAGTGCAAGGGGCTCCCCGGGCTAGCTACTGGCCAGCAGGCACCCACCCTGTACAGTGCCTACTCCAGGCTGCAGGTAAGTATTTCCTTGCTTTGCAAGGAGCTGACAGGTTTAACAGGTCCAGACTTGTCATCTCCTTGCAAAGCCCTGGGATATTGCAGTTTGCAGAAAGGGGCTCTTTCCCCACTTTTCACAGCATGAGCCCCTAGTTTCTCTGAGGGAGATCAGGTGTCCCTAGTGCCCCCTCCCACGGGGGAACCTTCAAAACTGGAGGGGATTCCCACTAACAGGAGGGAGGGCATGGTTTGACATGTGTCAAAGTAATGTGAAACTCACGTACCCCTGGCACTAAGAATTCCATGTTTTGCCACTCCCTGAGGAGTGGGCAACTCAGGGTCAATGGCAAGTTCAAGGGGACACTCAGGACTTGCGATCATGCCAAAAAACCCAGGGATCCTGCTGAAAACGGGGGGGGGGGGGATTCAAAAGACCCTTTTCCGCATGATGCTCAGGTTTTTTGGGGAGAACTCATGTGCCCTTGGGTTATCCACACTTGGAAAAGTGAGGGCAGCCTATGGGCACATGAGCACCCGTAAAAAACCCCAAAGATTCTCCTGCTAAGGGTCCTTCCTACAGCCCACCCCCTTTTTTCCAGTGCTTGCAAAGTGGGCATTGCAAAGTACTACAATGTTCATGTTTGTCAGGTACACTTGCTGGGAGACAAACTGTGGCAGGACTGAACTTTATAGCTGGCTAGAAGAAATAATGGCTGGCTACTAAGTCCAGCCAGCCACAATTTGCTGACCCCTGTCAAAATATTCACATCTTCAAATCAACTGAAACCGATTCTAGTTTGTTTGAATGCAGAAATTACCCAGTTGCAAGAAGCCAGTCAGCTTCTCCATAATAAAATGCTATGGTTCATGCAGGTTCATTTTATTCTGTTTTACTGTTAACAACCATCAGCCAATAAACATTTTCAAAATCATATCATCATAGTATGGAATATGTGTGCATCATTACATTACACTTGTATCCTGCTGCTTCTCTACTCCAACTGCCTCAAGTGCAGACTGTCCTCTTGCAGCAGCACCTCAAAAGATCCATTACGAGTATATCTTAATCACAATTTCCCTGACTTTCGACCAATTTCCCTAATTTTCCCTGACCAATTTCCATCTCCCTAACTTTCCAGAAAGAGGCAACCCTGCAAATCAGTGGCTCTCTCTTTTAGCATTAGAAGGGTTCCCAGCTCCAACATTAGAAAAGGTGTATGTGTAGCTTCTATGACACTGTCATTTCACCTGCATAAATGCTGGGGTTTGTTTTTTTTAGTAATGTAAAGAATCCTAACCTTAGAGGAATAAGGCATGAATGTAGACTTCATAGTACCTCTATGTCAGAAGGGAACTCTGGAAGCTGCCTCTTTAACATTAAAGGATCAGTAGATGCTTAACAATGGAAAAGAAAAGCACATGCAGCCACCATGTTGCTGTTGCACACAAATTTGTCTATACATCTGATCCTCCCCTCAGTGGTTAAGAACTCTTGCCTCTTCACAGAGTGACTGCCATAGTTAGTTATACTAACTGATCAGTATAGTGGTTCAACAGAGAGATATGAGGGCCTGGGGAGGGGGGGGGAGCGAGACAGGGAAAACCCCTTTTCCTGTCCACCCTGCCCACCATGTTTTTTGGGGGGAGTCTTTCCTTCAAAAAATGGAAACACTGAAAAAATGGATTATAAAATATTTTCTTTTACAATGATAAATAAAATGTTTAAGGCATTTTAAGACTACTTCAAAATAATTTCTAAAAACTATGCAAAAGGAAGACTTTTATGTGAGACTATGCACAGTATCAGATCAGCTGATCTGATACTGAAGACAAGTAGTACAGTACAACTCTCAAATGCAAGAGCAAAATGCAGTTCTGCTACCAGGGGGCACTGCCATTTTCACAGCAGAAGGAAGGATTTAGTGCATTGGTTCTTGGTTTTGTTGGTTCGTCTTGATATTTGATCTAGAGGTTGGTGAATTGGTTTCTGTCCTCCTGACTAGGCCTCAAACGTCTGAGAGTTAAGGACACTGACAGCAGCATCCATTTATTCATATGAGATTAGAAACAAGGAGCTTATTGCCCTAATTGCTCAAAAGGTTCAGGAGAGGAGGAAGAGCAAATCTAAAGGTTTTGGAATTGGAAGAAACCGGACTCCTCCCAGCCCTGTGGCCTTGAGAGCCACAGAAGTACAAAGCAGCACAAAGGAGCTGAAAGAAAGTATACTTCTTCATTGCAAGGTGTTTAAGTTTATATGAATTCAGAATACTAAACTATATTTTAGCTGCATTAGTTTATCTTCATAATCCCTATGTAAATCATAATCAAATTCTTACTAATCTACTGCTTTGAAGCAACATCACCCCCAACCTTCGCAGTGAGGTGAGACCTGCAGGGCAGGAAAATTGTTTAAAGTTAACACAGAGGAAAGGGAGGTTTTTCCTTCATCCATTATTAAATCTGTGCATGCTGTAGCTTACTGTTTACATGTGAGCCACTAAAATTTCTTATCAGCTCCTCAGCAAAATGGTGAGACCAACTTCTAGCATATGGAAGCATTTCCACAAATTATTCTGAGGAAAAAATGTGATTTGCAAATACTGTGGGTTGAATCCAATTGTGTTGTTCTGCTGATGGAAGAAATTCTGTTAGCTGAACTAGGAGGGGGGAATCCCCCCCACACACACTTCATGCACCCTCAAAATCTGCTCAAGAGGATGGGAAAACCCTCCAGAGCAGATTTCTGGGTGATGTGAAGGGCTGTGGGGAGGACGAGAGGGAGAAAAGTCCTGACATGCTAGCAGATTCCTGCTAATGACGTTGGATTTAAAGTATGTCAAATGAAATATGCATTTCCAAATGTTATAGGATGACCAAACACATTCTTGTATGCAAGAAGTGGCCTGTAGATATTTAAAAAATCCTTCAGGGCGCAATCCTATGCAGGTTAAGACAGAAAAAAGTTGTACAACTCCCAGCATGGCTGGCTGGGGAAGTTGTAGGACCTTTTTTTGTCTAAACCTGCATAGGATTGTACCCTCATGTGCGTAAGTGAGGAGGGCCACGATGATGAAAGTGCAAGTAGCTCTTTCCAATGTTCTCAATCCATGTCCCTCTGATGCTTCTGTAACGTGATCATCATCATAAAGGGTTACCCAATCAACATCATCAAGTAACCAAATATTGCAAAGAACTGTATATAAAAGACTCTCAATAGCTTCATTTTTAGACAAGATGACACCTGAAGATCAGGAATTAACCAAGCTCTTCCAAGAGCAATATATTCTTCTGGAATGCCATCATCAGTAACTGAAAATGCATATTGACAGGAAGCTTTTAAATAATCTAGATCATCATAGTGTTTGCCCAGCAGATATTCTTTGAACAAGCCTCTTTTAGAGTCAGAATATGAATAGGTAATGGAAATTGTGCAAGGAAAAATCAATGATGTTTTTCAGTACTTACAAATGAACAAATGTGCGGGGAGAAGGAATCAAACTTTGTGATAACAACTCCTCAACCAGTTTTGTTTTGTTTTTTACAGAGGCACTGAAACAGGAGAGAACAGACATACTGCAGAATATATCTGTTATAAAATATGTGAAATCCTACAGAATACTGGGAGTGGTAAACTCTTTGCTTTGCTGACAATGCAAGTAAAATGCAAGCAGCAAGGGAGATCATAATGGATAAATATCCACATATTACTGTAATAAGATGAGCATCCCATGGGCTAAACCTGCTTCATAATGACGTCACAAAGCTAGACACTCTCCAAAAGATCTACAGAAGAACAAATGAAGTTATAAAACAAATAAAAGCTACTCATATTGTAGCTGCAGTCTTCAAGAAGCAAGAAAAGAATGCAGAGAATAAAATAATGACACTGAAACTCTGTAGTAAAACTCAATGGGGTGAAGTGGTGATCTCCTTCTTACTAAAAAAAAACCCAAAGAAGATCTTCAAGAAACAGTTATAAAAAGTGCCCAGAAGTGTAAGGAACACAGAACTTGATAAAGATGTATTCCCAATTCAGTTGCAGAACCCCCTGAAGATTCTAAAGCCAGTTTCTTCATCTGCACCCGGCAGTGCACTTTTGTCAGACATTTCTTACCAAGTGGCTGAGATCTAATCAATTGTTCTGGGGACTTGAAGTGTATCTCCACTTACAGGTACAAAAAGAAGTAAAGTGAAAGACGTTATTAAGAAATGGAAACAATTTTGTTGCCAGCCAATTCACACTGTTGCAAATCTCTTGGATGCAAGATGCAAAGGGAGAAATGTAAGCAATGATAGCACTGCTACTGTATTTGAGTGGATTACATAAGCAGCAGCATACTTGATGTTAGAAAGGTACTTTCAAATGTTGCAGAATATAGAACATCTTCAGATATTTAGTCCAGGGATACAGTATGGGATTCTGCCAAGCCTATGCCTCCTAGAATATGGTGGCATGGCTTTTGCACCACACAGCCCTCTTAACTCCTCTTGCTTCTTGCCTGCTTCATGTGAAAGAAACTAGTCTATGTTTGGAAATACACCAAATCAAGAAATAAACTGACATTTGAAAGGATAGAAAAACTCATCTCAATCCAGACAAACATTCAATTTTTAGAAATCCACGAAGATTATAAAAATGAGAAAGCAGAAACTACTGATAGTAATATCTCAGAAAATGAGACTAATTAGACAAAGATTCATGTAGCAAAATTAGTATTCCATGACTCCTGGATTTATTTTCCTGAGTGCTTTCTGTGTCTACTTGACACCGTGGAGGAGACTATGTTCAGAATAAACAACAACTTAGTTTTTCTACAATGTTGATGGTTTCTTCTGTTTTCATGGTTTCAAAATTTCTGGAAATTTTATCTCTTGTTCTATATGCAATTGTATCCTTGAGGACAAGACAGGGGTGTTTGCCTTGAGACATCATCCACTCATCCCAGAGAAGCAGGAAGTGTGGCTATAATGTTAACACTCTTATGTATGTACATTAACAAAACACAGGGCAACTCTGTTTTTATTTTAGGTTCTCATGCAGTAGGCTAAGGCTGCAGTCCCATCTATACTTACCAAAAAATAAGCTGTATACAACTTAATAGGTTTTACTTAAAGGTACAATCTGAGTAGGTTTGGACTGTAAATGATTTAATTTTAAATCAAAGCCATGGTATTGATTCACAACTCAAAAGGTTATGTAGACTTTTAGTTTATAGCATGACAGAACGTTTATTTTGAAATGAAAGCTGTGCTAGGATTCAATCTTGTAAAGACATTTTTCAACATAGCTATTATATTTGCATGTATTTTTAGTCAATATTATAAAAACACCCACCTCCTACTGGAAGCCTAGGACTACCAGTAACAAACTGGAGAAATAATCTTTGCTGCTCATTATCCAAACTACTGAGAATTTCAAACAGGAACTTCACAGCACGACTAGAGTAAAAAAAAAAGGGGAATACTTCAATTAGAGGTTTTTAAAGAGCACATCCATTAAGGAATACACATATCACAATCTTTATATAGCAACAATACAAAAAGCTGTTTGATACATTCCACAAATTGTTAATCACAACCTTAGCAACGAATTTATATTACCTGTCATGTGTATAACCATGATCTGGCCTGCAACATTCCATTAATGTCTTTGCATCCCAAGTATCTGTTTTGCTACCACACAGCAACTGATCCAGCTATAACAATGTAGAAGGCCAAGGTAGAGTGGGAAGAATAGAGAAAAGTTAAGATGACAATTTATTGTTCTTGCTGAATCATCACATTATTAATGCAGTTCCTTGTACAGAAGCTCTTAAACTACCACCAACTAATCAAACCTCAGAGAGAATCAGCTTCATACCAACAAATACTTTAAATTCCCAATCCTATCTTTTGATGGCCTCTTTCCTTTCCACCCAGGTCCTTCTATTTCTTTTCAAATCAACTGTTTCAGAACACAATGATTTAAACCAAAAAGCTTGGAGGACTGAAAATTACTGAACTTCTGAATATAAAATCTTCAGAACCAAATCATGAGCCACAGTATTAATCAGTATCCTGTAAGAACTACAATCCCCTCCCCATGTATGCACTGTGTTTCTTTTCCTTGGTACATGGGAATATCCGAGCACACACACTACAAAAATAAAACTGGTTTGAAATTTCATGACATCCCCAAGACAACAAGAAAATTTAGTTTTACGAGGGTATTGAAAAGTTTCCATTCCAGATTCCTAGACCCCCTTCCAGAACTACAGCTCCTTGCATTCACACCTTCACAAAAATAGAAGTGTACAAAGTTATTAAACCTGGCATAAAGATACTAACCTCCTCAGGATAGAAGTACTGAAGGTGACTGAGGGGGAAGACAGATTCAAACCCATCTCTGAAGGAATCAAATTGTCTGGAAACGCCTTCATTTAGTGCCCAGAATATAACTAACTACAAGAAAAGACACACAAAGTTGTAAAGTTACCACACTATTCAAAAATGTATTAGTTAGCAAAAGCACAAAACTACAAAACATAGACTGGGATGGGGATGGGGCTGTGCATGGGTGGGGGAAGAGATTGGGAAATTGTAATTAAACTTTTTGGGGAAAACCTGAAATATCAGAAATAGAATTTTAATAATGACAACAATAAATAACATATTGGTAGTATTAAGGAATATGTTCTTTTGGGTAAAGGAAACAAAGAACAAACATGATGTAAAAACTACAGCACAGAAAAAAGCTGCAAGGTTGAGAAGTCTCCTTTTAAGTCAATGCTCCCCCCCCCCTTTATTTTACAAGTACTCAAACTACTGAGGTAGGGAGAGCCAACTTGTTCAGAACTAGCTAGTCACTGAGGTGGTTCGCATGTCACTGGCTTGCCATGGTTTGCTTCCCCCTTCGTCCTCCCTCCAGGTCCCAGCACGTATCCCAGGGGCCTTTGCAGCACAACTCATCTATACTCCTGCTATGATAAGATTCTTCCCCCCTCCACCGCACTTTATTTCCTTGCAAAGCACCTGCACTGACATTTATGTGCCATATCTTCCAGGGGGTGCATTACCTCACTTTTTAGGAACAGATAGCTGAAAGTTTTATTTATTTTCTTTCTTTAACACTTAAAAAACAGCCTCCTTGCCTGATCCTCGCAGCTGGGGATGAGCAACATTCCTCTTCCTAGCACAGCTATGTGTGTATGCATGACTGATTTACCTCTGGGTAAGCACATGCACAACCCCAATTCAGGACCATGGGGATTGGGGGGGGGGATTTCGGCACGAAAACAGGAGGGGGAAATGCTTAAATCTCCCCACCCGAATCACCATGGTCCTGAATTGGGGTTGTGCATGCTTGTGGTAAGTCAATCATGCATCCACGTATAGCTGTGCTAATTTGGCTCACAAGGGGATAAAGCCGGTCACTGTCAAATGAAGCACCAAGCTGGAGGAGGAGGGGTGGAGGGCACTGAGAGGAGTGGTTGGGTTTTTCACTGCTCTTGCCAGGCATCTTTGTAGCCCTTTCAAACAAGCCATGCACAAGCCATCATGCTGGCTTCGCACATCATGACAAGTCACCCTGAATAACCGAACAAGCCATGGGTTCTCAAGGTGGCTTGTGTGGCTAACAACCCACGCTTAATCCATTATGCTGGCAGTTTCCGACAACACAAGCCACTCTGAAACAAACAACGGTGACAACCCACTGTGGGTTGTCGTGTCATGCGAACCAGGTCATTAAGTGACATAAAACTGGTTTATAGACTTTGTTAAAAAGGATTAACATAAAATCTGCTTTTAGCTAAACTGGTGCTTTAGTGTTATGGGTGTCAAATTAAAAGCCAAGCTAGTACCAAAAAGACACCAATAATAGGTACACATTGCTTCAGTTATTTCTCTCTCCACTATCTTTTTCACAGTCATTATTCAAGATACTTGAATACACAGAAGTCTATGTAAGTACTGGTTAGGAAACAAATGCTAAGTATTTGGGTTGCATTTACATTTAACAATTAATGTTTTAGTAAAAATGCTTATGAGAGATGTTATGCAGTTTATGTTCAAGTTACAATGGTTACATATTCAATTATACAACCAGACCTCCTCTAATTACAGCCAGCAAATTTGCACAGATTTGCTTCATTAAGATAGCCACATCTGTTACCACAATCCTGGGTAATTTCCTGTTTGGACCACTGCTATGTGCTGTATGCCATGCTGCCTTTCAAAATGGTTTAGAAGCTGCAGTTTGTCCAGAACAGGGCCACAAGATTATTTGCCAGGACTAGGTGTTTTGACTATATTGTACCCATGTTTTGTCAGCTGTACTGGCTCCCAATCCACTACCAGGCCCAAGGTAAAGTGCTGCTTTAACCTTTAAAGCCTTTAACAAGCTTGGAACCAGAATACCCAAAAGATAGTTTTCTCCAATATATGACCACTCAATCCTTAAGATACTTATCAAAAGCCCTGCTCTGAGTGCCCCAACCAAATGAAGAGAGGCAGAGGGCTACTAGGGAGAGGGCTTTCTTAGTGGTCCAGGGCAGTTTGGCGCCCTAGGCGGAATTATATTTAGCGCCCCCCCTCTCGTGCCGTGGGGGGGGCTCCGGAGCAAAGCAGCCCTGCTCTGCAACCGCCCCCCGCGCCGCCACCACCACCTACCTACCTACCTTCCCCCCGCCCTGGCTGCCGCTGCCGCAGCCTCCAAGAAGGAAGTGACGCGACGGGCCCCCCGCGCTCTGTTTTTTGCCGGGGAAACCCTGTTGCCCTGGTTCCTCCCGCCAAAACAACGCGGGCGGGGTTCCGGAAGCGACGCGGAGAAGGTAGGTGGCGAGGGGAGGGGAGGTGCGGCGGCGGCGGCGGGCGGGGAGGCGCGGCGGCGGGCGGGGGAGGTGCGGCAGCAGCGGCGGGTGGGGGGAGGCCTGGCGGCGGCTTCGGCAGGCGGGGGGAGGCCTGGCGGGGGCGGCACGGCGGCAGCAGCGAAAAGGAGCGCAGCGTTTCTGCGCCCTCTTCAGCCACGTGCCCTAGGCAACCGCCTAGTTTGCCTAGCGGTAGCGCCAGCCCTTGTGGTGGCACACCGGCACCTCCCCAGAGAGGTATGCCTGGTGTCATCTTTATGGTCTTTTCAATGCCAGGTGAAGACCTTTTTGTTCACAGGATTTTTAAATGACTTATGTTTTTATAATTTGGGCTTCTTAAAAGTTATGATTCATGTTTTTATTGTTATCTATCGTACTGTTTTATTTCCTCCTCTGCTGGAAAGAACCATTTTAATGCTACTTTTTACTATTTCGATACTGTATTTTATTCTTTTAAAATTCTGTAAGACATCCAGCGGGCAGTAAGGATGTGCGTCAGATTCAACCAAATCCTGAACCGAACTGGGCTGATTCAGGAGATGTCCAAATCGAAGAGAGGCACCTCCAAAGCGGACTGAATCTGAACACTCCTGAAGATACAGAATTCAAAGGGACACAGAGACACAGACAGTGCATCTCCAAAAATCAATACATTTCTCCAAGAGCTCTTCATATAAGGAAAACACCAGGCTGGGGAGAAGGAGGAGGGAGAGGAGGGTGTGTCATTTGTGACTGGCAGCTGTAGCTTCTGATCACAGTGAATGGTTTTACCAGGGTTCTCCAATGCCAGGGCATTGGTGGAGGGATGTAATACATCACAGGACTGATCCAGTGTCCCATGCTCTTTGTTAGTCTCTCTCCCAGAAGCAGGTCAGTCATTATTATTTGTAGTTAACAACAGTAAGAAAAAGACTTCTATGCCAAACAAAACCTTTCAAAAGTGTTAACTTACTCTGAGATATTCTTCTAAGTTGTGGATGGTGACAGGTATATCTTTCCCTCCTTTTTTCAGCTCTATATTTGGGAATCCCGGTAGTGTGAAATCCAACCCTAGATCTTCTACCGAACAACCATTCATCGTCAGGGTTTCCAATGCATACTGTAGACTTTCTTTGGTCTAAAGATAAAAGTGAGCGCTAGTGACAACTTGGAAAAAATTAGGTTTAGAGTTCTATATTTTAAAAGCAGCACTTGATTCTGTAGACTTTACATTCTCTTAAGTAGTATCAGCTGCCCCAAGTACTCAACACAAGTTAAGCTAAAGAATCCCGGAAAATAAGATGCCTTCAACATTTTAATTCAATTAACCTGTCCAATAGTCAAACTTCTATACACTGAATGTTAAAAATGAAAATGCAACATGCTGCATCCTGATACAAGGGCATCTTTATATAGAAAGCTGTAAAAATATACCTACCCAATATACATGAGCCTGGCTCAGATGTAATGGGAAAACATGGTTTCTCACTACATGAATGAGTCTGCCTTCTTCTTGGGTTAACACGCTGCCCCCCTCCACTTTTGTATGCCAGGAAGAAATTGAAAGTGTCTGCTTTTAAACTAACTACTGTTAACTGGCATGTCCAAACTCAGGGAACTGTGGTTTGTTTAAACTATGGTTTGAGAACAAGCCACAATTTGAAACCACAGTTTAATTTTGGCTTATTCTCACTGACTATATTTTAAGCAACCCACAGTTCCAAAGTTCAGATGTCACAGGGAACATGTTAATTGAAAGCATCTGCCTTTAAATTTCCTATTGGCATGGCAAAGAGGGGCAGTGTGAGTCCCAATCTCATGCAAGCTTGCTTATTTAGCAGGAAACCATGAGTTGGTCTGGATGCAACACTAAGCTGTATTTCTATTATGAGAAATGCATCTTATGCACTACACTCCCCCCTCTCACCTGGTGTAACTGTGAGAGATGCAGAAGCTTTCACTTCCATTTTAGATCAACCACAACTTGCTGTGTCATCTGAACCTGGACAACTGGTTAATCTTAACTATGGTAATACAAACAAGCCAACTTCAACTTGTAGTTCATGAAATTCGCTTGTGTCAACAAGAGGAGGAAATGGGAGGGGAGAATGCATGGGTCCGAAGCTAGCTGCAGCACATTCTGGTAAAGCCAAACCATGGTTTAGCATTAGGTCTGAATGCAGCTCATGGTTCCCATTATGTCTGAATTGGGCCATTGTACCAAATGCAGGTTTTACAAAAAAGTTTATCAGTCTAAGCTACACTCACTAAAGCCTCAAGTGTTGAAATGCCTCTTGCATGTGAGGCTATTTCTTTATTACATACAATTTCGAGTATAGCAATCAATGGTGAGAACACACTATGACAGTCTTTTGTTGCCTACTTTTATTGCATGTTTGCAACCTGCCTACCATTTAGGCCATGATTCGTGTCCATCTAAGGATTAACTTTTGTCACAATTCTAGCTACAACAGAAAGAAGGACAGACAAGTCTAGCATTTCCTGCCCTATAATTACGCCTACCTGTGATTTATCCTGTTCAAGTCTTTTCTTCTGCCTCACAATTTCTTCAAGATGATATACTGATCTGGCTACTACAGGATCAATATTGAACAAGTCATGCGATGTCAGAGATGTTTCCTGTCGTAGCATCCATTTGTAAAAAGGAAGGCCAAGGGGGAGGTCCACCTAAAAGCAAAAGCACAATTTCCCTTTAACTGAAAACAAAACTTACAATGATGTATAACCACTACCTCCTAGCCTCAGCAAACTAATGGAAAAGGCTAAATTTCAGTTGCTATTATGATCAAATGTCTATTACATAAATGCCATGGATGACATTTTCAAGTTTCACAGTTATTCTATTAGTACACTGCTGCTTGACAATGTGCCATACTAGCCACCTATATTCAGAATCTGCTAGTTCTGAATAGAATGTTTTTCAGAACTGGAACCTAAAGACAGACTTCTTAAACTGCAGGTTCGGCATGAAGACAATATGGTGTAGTTCTGGGGTGCAGAATCTGTGGGCTTCCAGACACTGTTGGGACTCCAACTCCCATCAGCCTATTGGCATAGCCAATGGTCAGGAATAACGGGAATTGTAGCCCAATAACATCTGTGGAGCCCCAGGGTAGAAGAAGCTACTTTAAATTTTAAACCAGTTCCATTCTTACCAATCTAAAATCCATGATTGCTTTTGCCATTAGTTTTCCCAGAAAACGGAACTTCATTTTAACTTTAGCAATATGAGCAGGTTTAGCTGTTCTGCCAAAGGGAAGTGCAAACAGGCCTTGAAGATTATGAATATATTTGGTCCCTTCTTGGCTTCCTGTTTAGAAAACAAACAAACAAACAAAAAACTGGTATGCAAATAGTAAAATTATACATGTTAGATTTCAATACTTTTGTTCAAAATTAACAATAGCCAGTTTTTAAACACTAACCAAAAGCAGGTAAATGGGTGTACTGAGAAATGCAGATGGCTTTTCAACTAAAAGTAAGAGAAGCAACAAAATTATCTTGCTCCAAACTGAGCAAAAGGCTAATGGAGTGCCATGCTAAGTATATTCCATTTACAATATTTACATTTCTTTTCCAACAACGCCTTCTGCAATTTCTTTAATGCTTCTAGGGCTACACACAATGGACCTCTGCCCTATTTACAATATCAATTCCTTTGACAGTGCAATATTACCTTTGAAAACTGCACCCCCTGAAAAATATCCAGAAAATAGTTGGAAAGAACAATCCTAACTGCCAGATTTGCTGATTGCTGGGGGATTGGGTAGAGGAGAAAACCCTCTCACCAACAGAGAAGAGCTCTGCTGATGGCAGGAGTGGGGGTACGAGTACCCTGAAGGTCCCAACTACTCCTGCAGACAACTCCATGAATGTAAATCTATCAAGGGTGGTATTTCCACCAGGGTGTTCTGGAGTGGGGGCAGGGCGGGGAGAATCAGAAGCAGCTTTGGATCTGTTGGATCCAAAGCCCCTCTGTTTCCCTAAAGGGCCTCAGCACTGGGAGCTGGCTTAGCTAATTTTCCCCCCATTGGTTGCGCCAGGCTACAAATCTTGGTAAAGACCCCCACCCTCCTGGCTTGGCCTGCATGAGCTGGCTCGGCTTTGGAAGCGGTGGGAAATCCACCACTTCACTCCCACCTGCCCCCTGTGATTGCTTAGTTACCTTTAGGATTGGCAAGAGTAACTTCTTCACCCCTCCACAGGCCCAAGTCTGCTCTCTGTAGTTCCTGAGATACAAGTGCATAAAACTCCAGTGTAGGTCCTAAACCTGTGCCAACCTTTTAAGAAAAGAATGACAACTTAAAAATTTTAAAACTTAGGTATGAGCTCTGCAAGACATCTAAATATATTTTCTGCAACAGAAAATACTAATAATAAAAATCCAGGAACAGTAGTTAAGTAATTATTTAATTGGCTGAGAGACAACAGATGCTGTTTATTTAACTTAAAATCAGTATTCTTCAGCCAAATTGTTTGCTTCTGAACTTCAAATTACGTGACAGAAAAAAATCTTATGTACACTGTTGTAGAGCAGGGGTAGGCAGAAAGTAAATCTCCAGCTGTTAGGAACTTCAACTCCCAGAAGCCTCTGCCAGCATGGCCAATGGTCAGAAATGCTGGGAATTAAAGTTCAGCACATCCGGAGATCTACTTTCTGCCTACCCCTCTTTTATAGGATCCAGGAGTAATGCTTTGAAAGAAGGAGCAGGAGTAGAAAAGTAGCAGTATATGCACTGCACTGGAAAAAGTATTGTTTATTATATGCCAAACTGAAGGAAAGGGAATCCATACCCCATGTTTTTGGTTTCAGAGTACTACAAATGTAGTGTGGCAGTACCGAGATGCCACCCTGCACCTTTAACCAAATGCCTTTTTAGATCCTGTTTTGTAAGCAATGGTTTTCGGGAATTATTTTGCAGTATGTTATAGAAGTCACCAACATTCCCCAAAAGAATGAGGCGCAAATTACAAACAATCCTTCCAGAAAATATTTGGCACCATATTCTGCCCTTTCAGAGTAGGGCAACAGTCCTATTTGTGGACAGAAGAGGGAAAGTAGCAGCTTTAGGCACAGACACTCAGATAGTATAGAACCTGCTTAAGAGTTTCAAAAGCACACACACACTCTTTCTGATGGTTGCTTACCATTCTTGAAACTAGAAGATAAACCATTACCAGTACATGCAGAGAAGGTCAGCCAAAGTAATTACTTACTTCATTCTCATACTGGATTTCCAACATAGCTCTTGAACTGCCCAGATCTTGCATCACCGATTCAGCTTGTTTCAACAGTTCCTCTCTGTTCACAGTGCGCTGTGTGTCAAAGAAAACTATGAATTATTTTTTCAGTCTTCACAATCCAATTGTAGTATTGAAAGTAAAGGCCACAGATAGCAGCATAAGTCCAATGAGTTAATCACTACTCAAAATAATTACATTAAGGGAGAATCTGATGTATTTGCCTAAAGCAGAAGTGGGGCAACTTTGGAGGGTCTGGGGGCCCAAAACCCACACACCACTGCCAAAATCAGCACCATAACATTGCCAAATTTTGATAGTGCAGCAGTGTAAAAAAAAAAAAAAAAACCCGCATTTGAGCATGCCCCTATTTTAAAGACAAATTGCACTCCCACTGCCAACACTTTGGTGGGCAACAAGGGCCACATATTGCCCACCCCTGGCCTGTATTAAATAAATACAGCTTTATTATTTAGTGTTGATTTGAAAAATAAAGTCTTCCCAGGCTATCTTTATATTTATTTATAAAAATATAGTCTTCTCACTGCTCAGATAAGCAGTGTAAATGCCCAAGTTCTGTAAGTCTGGCTGCAAATAAGCAGTGTAAATGTAGGATGAGAAGGAATCCCTTTAGGAAGGAGATGGCTACTCCCAATCTATACACACCATCCAAAGTTACTCTTTATTTTATCTTGGATTTGCAATTTTATTTCAAACTAAGAATGCTTAGCATCCTTTGAATTCATTTCAGACTACAGATCAGGTGCCAGAGGGCACTAAGTGTTTTAGCATGCATAAAAAATTACTAGTTAGCACCATTTATACACCATGACAATAAACCCATTTATTGCCTCACAGTAGCTATGAAAAGGCTTCAGGGATGTCACCCAACTCAAATTGAAGACACAACTGCAGCTGGATCCTTACTGTATCTATAACAGGGTAGGCAAATTGTGGCCCTCCAGATGTTTTGGTCTACAACTTCCCTCATCATAGCCTATGCTGTCTAGAACTTATGGGAGTTGTAGGCCAAAACATCTGGAGGTCACAAGCAACTTTTTCCTTAAATTAACATAAAATTCTGTTCTAGACAAGACGCTTATTTAAGATCTCAGGAAAGCTAAGAGAGCAATCCTATGGCCCCTAGACAGCGTCTAGGGCACCATAGGATGCTGCAGATCTCCTCCTCCGCACCTGTAGACAGAGCTATGAGCACAGAGGAGGAGATCAAACTGTGACCTTGTAAGAGAAGTTGAAGAGAGTGGTGTGTGTGCTGGTGGGCGGGGAGGAGAGACTGGCATCCGCAGAATCTTATGGCCTCTCCAGTCCCCTCCCTGCCCACCAAAAGGCAAGTCAGCTAGATGGGCTCAGAGGCCTGTCTAGCTGCTTCTTGCTATTTAAATGGAGCCCTGCTCTCACCGGCGGGGCATAGGAAAGGTGGAGGGCTCTGTACATGGAGCGCTCTATCTATCGAGAGAGCAACCCTCTAGAATGGCACTCTAAGTGACCATTCCCCCCTCCCCACCCCACCCCCCATTTATTTACCTTCTTTCTATCCAGTCGTGGTGCCACTCTGCTATCCTGAGAATCTGACTGGTTGATTTCTGGATTGGTATCCAGCAGTCTCTGCATGGCTCGATCCCGGTCAAAGGCAGTTACATAAAACAGCATTTGCCGTGTATCAAACGGAAAGAAAAAGGGACTGTAAGCAAGAGAGATCAGTTTTAAACATCAAGCAAATTATTTCAAAGTTAAGCAAGGCTTAATGTGACAACAATAGCAGAAATCATTAGGTTGAAAGCTTTGTTTATGGCAGCCTCCTGTAAAGTGCATTACCGTAATTTAACCAGGAGGAACCAGGGCACGAATAATGGAGGCCACATCACATATGTTACAGCTAGCATACCATCATAGTTGATTAAAGGCATTTTGTAACACAGATGATACTTGGACATTCATCTGGAGGGCCAGCTCTAATCGCACCAAGCTGCAGACTTGATCGGGTTGGGGGGTTTGCAAACTAATCCCATTTCTTTGGAAAACTGCATCACCAAGCTTTGTCAATATTCTTTAGTCCATGACACTTGTAGGAATATGTTCTTTTTGGTATGAAGACCCTAGAAAGTTGGCTCCATCCAAGCCTCTTTAAACTTGAACAAAGCACTGCACAGGTAAAAGCTTATGGCATCCTTACCTCATTTTTTTAATCAGAGTATCCTGAAATATATATTTATGCCTATATGATATATTTATGCCTACATTTGATATGCTTCTTAACATCACCTCTGTTTTAGTTCATGCAGTCCTATATACTTTGTAATGCCTTCCATCTTGCTCCCTCAATATGAAACTTCAGATTTCTGCATTATCTCTCCCACCCTTTCATTCCTTTATAAAACTGGAGCCTTAAAACAAGAAGGAATTGCCAACTAAAATCCTTACAGTCCTACAATGGTTTATAGTAAAGTCAAATTCCATACCATGATTTTCCAAGCTCCGTCAGCCACGTTGGTATATTTCCTGTCATTATCACCAAAGGATCTTGAAGCTGTCTGTTAGCTTTTGCTGTTAGTTTACTGTTGATAAATTCTGAAGTTGGAATAATCTCTTTACAGCTTGCATTCTGCAATGTCAAAAAGCAAGTTGTTTCTATTTAGAAAAACTCAAACACTATCAAGTCCTTTATAGTTTTCCACAAAACACAGGAATGATATAGGAAAGCAGGGAATACAGTATGCCGTCCAGACCGAATACTGGCTCCCTGCAAACCATGGCTTGCAAAATTAGGAACTAGCCAAGGGAATGCATGCTCCTTCACTCTCCCTCTTCCCCTAAGATTAACTTTCCCCCGTTCCCTACCCAGCATTAACCATGACACACATGCAGTATGAGGCTGCCACAAAACTATGGCCAAGCCAAACTATGGTTCCTTCACAAGGTGACATTGAAACCATGGAGTTGCAAACTGTTTCAAGGAAACCATGGTTTTTGCATTATATGTACACCAATGTGAAAGGACAGGTTGCTTACCTGTTACTGTAGTTCTTCGAGTGGTCATCTGTGCATTCACACACATATGGGTTCTCTGCGCCTGCGCTGAGATCGATCGGAAACTTCTTTAGCTGAGATGAGCCGGGCGGGAGCCCCTCCCCCTCGCGCGTGCTCCTTAGCGTGGCTCCCGCCCATCTCCTCAGTTCCCTGAGACCGCCTATTGCGACCCTCGGGACCGAGGATGATTCAGAACCATGGTACTTCTACGATACCAACCCTCTTCCTCGGGCCCGATGAGGATCGAGCCCGAGGAGAAACACAAAGGGAAAGTAATTGACCCATCCTTTTTCCACTTCGGTATCCATCGAACTCGATGCAGACACCGAGCGGGGAAGGAGGGCGGGTTGTGTGAATGCACAGATGACCACTCGAAGAACTACAGTTACAGGTAAGCAACCTGTCCTTCTTCTTCGTGGTCTCTGTGCTTCACACACATATGGGTAGATTAGCAAGCTGACTCACCGGAGGTGGGTCGGTGTCGGCAGTCAGATGGTGATCGATGATAGTACCGCCCTGCCGAATGCGTTCTGCGCCCTGGCTCGAACGTCGAGGCGGTAGTGCCGGATAAAGGTGGAGGGCGAAGACCAAGTTGCTGCCCTGCACAAGTCCGTCAAAGAGACTCCTCTGCCGAATGCCGTCGAAGTCGACATGGCCCTAGTAGAGTGCGCCTTCACGGAGTTTGGCAAAGCACGACTGGCAAGTTGATATGCCAGTTTGATAGTGTCCACAAGCCAGGTGGACAGTCTTTGTTTTGATACTGGGCATCCCTTCTTTGGAGGGCCGTAACATATGAAAAGTTGTTGCGTGTGCCTTATGGATTCTGTACGCGCTTTGTAAAAAGCTATTGCTCTGCGGACATCGAGGCTGTGTAGAAGTCTCTCGATATCCGATGATGGCGTAGGAAAAAAAGCCGGAGGTACAATGTCCTGGCCTAGATGAAAATTGGAAACGACTTTTGGCAAGAAGGCTATGTCTGGCCGCAAAACGACCTTGTCTTTGTGGAAAGTTGTGTATGGAGGGTCAACTCTGAGAGTGGCTAGCTCGCTGACACGCCTTGCGGATGTAATCGCTGTCAGGAACAGAGTTTTAAATGATAGAAGACGTAAGTCTGATTTCGCCATGGGCTCGAATGGAGGTTTCATTAATGCTTTCAAAACTGGAGGTCCCATCCTGGTATAATAGTCCTCGTCGGAGGGCATAAGTTTTTTACACCCTTCAGAAATTGTTTCACGAGTGGGTGTACAAATAAAGATGAACCGGTCGAGGTTGTTCGGTACGCTGTAATTGCCGCTAAATAAACTTTAATAGACGAGAGTTTAAGTCCCCGGGCCATCAGCGAGTGAAGGAAGTCGAGGACAGTCGATATCGAGCATGTTACAGGGTCTTTATCGGACATCGACACAAAGTTGGAGAAAGCTTGCCACTTCCTTGCATAAGAAAGCCTTGTTGTTTGCTTTCGCGCTGCTAACAGGACTTCCTTTACTGCTGAAGAGAGGTCTGTATGCATTGCTATCTGATCCTCCAAGCCGTGAGGTTTAACGATTGCAAATTGGGGTGAAGCACCCTGCCCTGCTGCTGAGTCAACAGATTGTCCCGGATGGGCAGCTGCAGGTAATCTCCCTGAGACAAATGCAGAAGGAGGGAAAACCAGGGTTGACGTGGCCACCATGGGGATATTAGGATGCAGTTTGTTCTGTCCAACGATATCTTGGCCAGCACGCAAGTCAGAAGCGGAATTGGAGGGAACAGATAGAAGAAGTCGTTGCTCCAATCCAGCAGGAAGGCGTTGGTCATCGATTTCGGATCCATAGCCGCTCTGCTGCAGAATAGTGGGCAGGCCGTATTTTCGCTGGTTGCGAACAGGTCTACGTTCGGCCGGCCCCAGAGGTGAAAGAGGGATGCTAATATTTGCCGATCCAACTTCCACTCGTGCGATTGTAGCGACACCCTGCTCAGTGTGTCTGCCAGGACATTGATTTTCCCCGCTATGTGAATAGCTACGAATGACATTCGCCAAGGTAGAGCCCACTCGTACAGCTGTAGCGTCAGTCTTGTGAGGCGCATAGATCTCGTGCCTCCTTGTTTGTTTAAATACGCCACCACTGTGGTATTGTCTGTTACAACCTGAATGTGATGGGCAGTCAGATGGTGTTCCAGCGCTTGCAGTGCTTTCCAGACAGCCATTAGCTCCAGCCAATTGATGTGTCTGGTTCTTTCCGCCGGATTCCAAGTGCCCTGTACAACGTGGTCGTCGGAGTGGGCTCCCCATCCTAGTAGCGATGCGTCCGTTGTTAGAATTCGACTCGGTATCGATGGCTGGAAGGTCACGCCGTCGAGTAGGTTTGACTCCTTCTGCCACCACCTCAAAGACTCTCTTACGGCTCGTGGAACTGATAGACGAAGGGATGGTCTGTCCTTTTCTGGCTTGAAGGCTCGGACAAACCAGGTCTGCAGCGGTCGCATGCGAAGCCTCGCATAGCGTACGACTGCTATGGTCGAGGCCATGTGCCCTAGGAGTCGCTGGAGTGTGCGAGCTGATGATATTGGTCGACTGTATACTTTCTTTGATAGGGCGACTATCTTTATTGCCCTTTCGTTTGGAAGGTAAGCCCGACCGTCGGACGCATTTAACCTCGCTCCTATATATTGAATTTCTTTTACGGGCTGGAGGACCGACTTCTCTGCATTCAGGCAAAGTCCCAGCTCGAGCATGAGATTGAGGGTCTGTTCGAGTGCGTTTCGAAGCTCGAGTTTCGACGATGCCACCAACAACCAATCGTCGAGGTAGGGGGAAATGGCGATGCCCCTTGTCCTCAGACTTGCACACACCGCCGCCACGCATTTCGTGAACACCCTTGGCGCGGTGGAGAGTCCGAATGGAAGAACGACGAACTGGTAGGTGTCGTCCCCCACCCGAAACCGAAGGTATTTCCGGCTGTCCTCGTGGATGGCGATATGAAAGTATGCATCCTTGAGATCGATGGATGCAAACCAATCGGTCCTTCGGAGTAAAGGAAGGATCGATTGGAGCGTAACCATGCGGAATCTTTTCGGTGGAATAAAAAGATTCACAGTTCGAAGATCCAAGATCGGCCTGAGTCCTCCTCCTTTTTTCTTCACGATGAAGTACCTGGAGTACAGGCCGACCTCCAGGTTCCCTGCGGGGACCAGCTGTATCGCCCCTTTTTGAAGGAGGGTTGAGACTTCCTCCAGCAGCACCTGAGTTGGACGGGTGGTCTTGATCCCGAGAAACGGGGGGAGGACTCTGAACTCGATCCTGTAACCGTGCTCCACGATGCGTAGCACCCATCGATCCGTCGTGATGGTCCTCCACGATTGGAGGTGGTGGTAAAGTCGGTAGCCGAAGAGAGTAGTCTGAGGTGGTGCAGAGGTGTCGAGGTTCAGCGTTGGTGGTATATCTGTCGGGCCGGCAAGGCAGTCAAAGACGACGACGGCCGAAGTCGCCCCCCCTCCTGCTGCCCCTAGGCCTCTGCTGTTGGTATGGTCGCTGGGTCTGGGTCTGAGATTGTGATGTTCCGGGTCTCCGGTTCCCGCTTTTGTACTGGCCAGCCGGCTGGTACTGTCTGGTCGGGAAGGGGAACCGGGGCCACCGCCGTGGCCTGAAAGACTGTGGTGGTTGCTGGCGGACGAGCCCCATTTTTTTGGCCGTTGTGAAGGCCTTCTGAGCCGAGTCGAGGGAGTCATCTGTAGTGGCGTTGAATAACCCCTCGTCATCGAAAGGAAGGTCCTGGATCTTCGCCCTATTGTAGGGAGTCAGAGCGGTAGAGCGAAGCCATGCGTGCCTTCTCAAGGCCACGGACCCGATCATCGACCTGGCATGACTGTCGACTTGATGCCGGGCAGTATTCATCTGAAGCGCACCGATACTCGTTGCCTCCTTGATGTACTGAGCCGCCAGGTCTCTCTTGTCATCCGGCAGATAGTCACAGAGGTCTCCCAGCTTCTCCGTGATATACATTTGATATCTAGCTAACAACGCCTCGTAGTTAGATATCTTTAGTCCGAGGGAAGACGATGAATAGATCCTACGGCCGTAGGAATCTAGCGTCTTACCCTCCTTATCTGCCGGAGTGGTGTGCTGCCTTCCCCCACGAGACTGCGCCGATTTGACTATGAGCGAGTTCGGGGTCGGATGGGAAAACAAACTTTGCTCCTTCCTCCTGGATCTTGTACATCGACTCCAGGCGTTTAGCCGTCGGTTTCAATGAGGCCGGAGTCTTCCAGGTTTCTTGCACCGTCTCCAACAATGTCGGCAAGAATGGAAGGAGCAGTTGGTTCAACTGTGTCGTTTTAAGGACCGCATAAATGTCATCCTTGGCCTTCCCCTTCGACGATTTCGCCTCGACTCCCAGAGCAGTCACCAGCCGGCTGACATGCTCCGCGAAACTCCCCATGTCCTCCGATGGGGAGACCATGTCCTTGGACTCCACCTGCACGTCCGGGGACGTGGAGTGGGAGGAGGAAGCCGCCGAGTCGGAATCCGACAGATACGCCGATCCCGACGAGGAGTGGCCAACAACATCAGTCGCAACCGGAAGACTTACGAGAGGCTGTGGTTGAGCCGTCGATGTCGACGCAGTTGGTTCTCTCACCACTTTCGACGGGGCACGAGACACAGCCGTATCTCGGTGGGGTGCCGGAGAGTGCCTCCGACTATGGTGCCTGTCTGGAGAAACGGAACGCCGGTGATAGTAATGACGTTCCGACCTCTCGTGTCTTGGTGAGCGTCTCGACCTCGAGTATCGGCTCCTGGAACTCGATCCCGAGTACAGTAATACCTTGGATTACAAGTAACTTGGTTTGAGTGCGTTTTGCAAGACAAGCAAAATATTTAGTATTTATTTAAAATTTTTTTACTTGATATACAAGCGTCGTCTTGCAGTACAAGTACTGTAGTACGGCTTAAATTAAAAATCTCTGTACAAATTTTTTTTGAGGGATTTCGTTTTGATATAAGAGTGTTTTGGATTACAAGCACCTTTCCGGAACGAATTATGCTCTCAATTCAAGGCATGACTGTAGTAGGAACAGGACCTCGACCTCTCATCACGGTATCGGGAGAGTCGAGATCGAGGACTCGAAGCCGTGGAGACCGAATCACGAGCCCGATAGTAGGGGGATCGTGATCGGCGGCGGCATTCTTGACGCTCCTCTGCGCGTCCAACCGACGGAGACAGTCTCGGCGGGGGACCCCTCGAGCCCGAACGGGGTCTATCCAGTGCCTTCTTTTCCTCGAGCTGGACTGGCGAAGCTCCTAGCTCTCCCTCCGACAGGGAAGCTGATGCAGTTGCCGGCTCTTTTTTGGTCTCTCGGCCTCGAGGAGACGTGGTCGAAGCCGGAGTAGACTGGCGGGCAATCGATCCCGAAGCTCGATCCCGAGCACCAGTCAGAGCTTCCATCATTTCTACCGTACGCTTCGAGACCACCATAGTGGTCGAAGTCGACGGGACCGCCATCTCGCTAGCCGTATCCGCCATTTTCTCCTTAAGGCGTTTTGCCTTATCTTTACGGGCCTTCTTAGCGAGTTTTTTAGCTGTTATGTCCGTTGGCGGTTTTTTTGCCGACTGGGATCCCCCAGGTCGTTCCCCCGGAGCTGGGCCTTTCGCAGATAAGGATTGCTCCCATAGAAGGGCCCTCAGTTTCATTTGTCGGGCCTTTCTGGCCTGTTTGGTGAAGGCCTGACAATCCTTACAGTTCTCCACTATATGCTCCTGCCCCAGACATAGCAGGCAGAGCGTATGTTTGTCAGCGGGGGGGATTTTAGTCCCACACCGCTGACATTTTCTAAATGGTGCCTTGAGAGGCATAGTCAAGATCAGTTTAAGATAGAAAATATAGATAAGGATAAGAACGGGGGAGAGAAGGTTTTAGGTAGGATTTTTTTTGGGGGGGGGTTTGTTTTTTTTTTTAAAAAAACAAGGGTATAGTTCGAAAGAGAATGAAGAAATAGAAGGTTTATGAGAGAAAATAGTGTTAAAAAAGGTAACCAGAGAAGAATAAACTCAGCTTTGAATACAGGGAATGTAGAGAAGAAGAACCTATCGACTAGTCGCAGAGGCGGTCGAAGAGGAACTGAGGAGACGGGCGGGAGCCGCGCTAAGGAGCACGCGTGAGGGAGAGGGGCTCCCGCCCGGCTCATCTCAGCTAAAGAAGTTTCCGATCGATCTCAGCGCAGGCGCAGAGAACCCATATGTGTGTGAAGCACAGAGACCACGAAGAAGAACCATGGTTAATGCTGGGAAGGAAAGGGGAGGGAGGAAAGATCCCTACTTGTGTCCTTAGAAAGCTGCTGATAGAGTACATAGTGTTAGGCTAGGTGGACCAGTGGCCTGACTGCATATGTAGATCATGTGTGTGGACATAAAACATGTATGCTGTATGGAGGAGATGGGGAGGGCATATATCTGAGTATCAGTGAATCATAGTTGCATGAGCTCAACTGCCTGGCAAGGCAACACATTTTGAGCTGAAATGCCATACACTACATAGAAGTTGTCATCCTGAGGAATGCAGCGACATTATGTAGATCAGGATAGGCAATGTGATGCCCATGGGCACCAATGTGCCCTGGACACTTTTGGTGCCGCTAAGGTGCCCTTTCACTTTTATTTATTTATTTTATTTATTGACAGCATTTTTACCCCGCTCTTCAGTCAAAACAGGCTCCCAGAGTGGCTTACAAAAATTAATATTAGATAGCTTTATAATACAGCTTCTAAACACTAATCTGAAGGAGCAATGAAAGGCTACCAAAAGTCAGCAAGTAAGAAATATAGATGGATTTCCTTTTGGTTCATAGAAAGGAAGGTGAGGCATAACTACTATAACACTGACAGATTAGTAAACACCAAATAATGTAATAGGATCCTTTCATGGATAATAATGAACAGCTGGTGAAAGATCTATTACCTATGATATAGCTAAATTGAACCTCCACATTCAGGAGCAGTATACTTTTGAATACCAGTTGCTAAAGGTAATTCACTGAGGAAGGCTGTTGCCTTGCCCCTTGCTTGGGGGCATCCTGGAAACCACTGTTGGAAACAAGATGCTAGAATAGATGGTCCTTTACTCTGATCTAACAGAACTCAAAATCTTAAGATAGACATGTCAGCCTATGGTATTAAATCAAATAATTTCTAACATTTGGAACAGTGTTTATACTCCAGTTTCTGCATCACTGAACAACTAAGGAGGTCAACATCCAGGGCCATTGTTAATTTTCTGTATTAGTACTCTTCACTACACTCTTCACTACTATTTATGACCAAGCTGAGTTTATAAAGAAACACTACTACTGGCATTTCTGATAAAGATAAATAGTCTCAAACACCAACTTAAATTCCATCACTGAAATTCAATGAACAAGTAAAAGTAAAATGTGTTTAAAGTGGATCACAATTCATCCTGACTCAGTTGGAGGTTCTTAAGCAAAGAAAGCTAACCAAAAGGATCAGAGAAGTTTGTAATGCAACAACATGCATACTCACATCATATAGGTAATACCAGTAACGACTGATAGCATGTAAAACTCTCAAAAGAATGACAACATCTAACGAAGGATCTTCAAAAGTTATATTTTCAGGCGGTGAAGATATAAGATAAACTTCCAAAGGATTTGAGACTAATGGACATACACCATCTGAAAAAGGGACAGATTCTATTGATCAGTGAAGACATGATCTAAGGCATTTTCATTTCATTAATTCTACATAATGCTAGTTCAGAGACAAGGTGTTAATTAAATTGCAATTCAAGTAATCTACTTTAAAAGTTATTTAACCTTTGCTGACTATGCTTGTAGATGGCCAAAATGCTTACCATGCCACAATTCATCATGCTTTTTTGCATTTCTAGGGGATGTTTTTGTAGGAGCAGTTTGTGCCCTTCCTCTTTTACCACCAACACAGTCTTTATTACTATCTTCATCTTCTCGCACTGGCTTGTACCTAAAAAGAAATATCTTGCTGTAAGTGATTGATCTGGCAGTGGAATCTACTACAGGAGCAGTAGTTGCTCCTTGTGACACATTTGAAAAGAAATGAGAGCATGTCAGTCCAAACAAAACATATACCTGTAAATACTTAGAAAAGCATAGCTTGTAGTGCCAGAAATCAGACCAAACAACACATTACACAGGAGATCTGCAATTGCTCTCCCGACGTCTCCCCACACAGAAATGTGATTGGCTGCCAGTTTGAAGCAGTGGGGGGAAGGTTAACCCTTTCTCTTTGTGCTATGCCTTCCAGAGCAAAATTGTCCAAATTCCAGGGTGGGGGATGAGGAACTAGTATCTAGATTCTCCTCACCCCCTAAACCAACAGCAGCAAGGGAGAGGAGTCCCCAAGAGTATAATACAATAAATAAAAAGGTCAGGAGATCACTCACAGATCACCCACATATGGTATTTCAGTCCTTAGGGTCTGGTTCAGACAGCACTTTGCCCTGAGGATTTCATTCAAGGAGGTATTAGGAGTAAGCCTACATGGTCCCTCCCCTGCTTTCCTCAACATAATGAGAAGTGAACAAATCAACAGGGAGATTCCATATTTACTTGAAAATAGGAATTCTAGCCAGATATGAGATCTACTTTCCAGCCTGATCTGTGCTTCTCTTGGGACAAACCTGGAGGCAAAGCATCATCTTGTTGTTTTTTTAAAAAAGGTCAGAAAGAGGGAAACTAGATGCAGGAAAAATGGACCCCCTCTGGGATGCCCATAGTCTTATTGTCCAAGCACATTATTTTTTGAAAAGCCACAAGTGGTCTCCTGATAGTCTTTCACCAGCAGATATACATGGTGTAAAAATGATGAGTTGTTCAACAAACACCAACATGCGCTTAATATGAGTGCCCACTATGCTCAGCCTCCTAGCGGCCAAAGAATAAAGACTAATACAAACCAGCTTCCCTTTATTTAGAATCAACACACATACCGGTAATTATTGCAGATTTTGAAACTAAAGTCTCTCCCTACTCTCTGGAAAACATTCTTAATTTCCAGGTTTTTAATCACCAGGTTAATCATTCAGAAAGTTAAGAATTATTTATATGATAGAGGTACTCACTGAACAACCCCTCAAAACAGAATATGTTAAACGACAACCACAAGAAAGGAAGTTTAAGCTCAGATGGCTTAAACACCAATATCACTTAACACTTAAGCGACATCAATTATTGTTTCCCTTCTTTTGACTTACCAAATGGTATGAGTCTTTGTCCATATGCCAGCTCTTCCTAATGGGTTGCTTTCATCGTCTGTAGACTCCCTTTCCTCTTCAGCTTGCAAACTGAACTGTCTAACTGCTTGATACACTGTCATGTTATATGGCAGGAGATGATCCCCAATGTAGAACTGAAGCCTGTGCCTCACATTCCCTGAATTTAAGAACTGAGCAGCCTATGCAAAGAAAGAGAGGACCAAAGTTTAAACACAGCCTTTGAAGTTTCACTGCAGAGTTCAATACTAAACAGCACCTTACCAGAGATTCATCAATTTCCTCATCTGATCCATCATCATCACTATCTTCATCATCTTCTCTCACTCTGCCATAACCTAAAGCAGACAAGAGAACAAGTATTGTAACTGCACCTTCAGAATGAGGAACGCTTTAAAAAATATTTACAGGGGCTGCAAGAAACATCTCTTCTGTTATTTTATTTACAGAACAAAAAGTCTATCGAAAACAATTTTAAAATGGGTTGTACCAGAAGTACAGCTTGCCAAATATACAGCATTAATTATATCCTATGTACAGAACTACAGAGTGAGCATGTGGCAGATAAGTACTCGGTACCCAATTTATGCTTCCATTTAAGTCAAAATCCTGAGTTATTGTTTTTCCCCTCCACCAGAGAAAGAGAGGGAAAGGGGAGTGCATGAGCCTGAGGCTTGTTTATGTAATGCTAAATCAGTTTAAAATTACGTTCAAATGGAGCCAATGAGAACTCCAAGAATAATTTGGTTTCTGCAGAATTCTAAGGCAGTCAACCACCATATCCTAGCCATCTATTCCCCCTTGCCCTCAACTTAGATATGGGCTGAAACAGACCAATGAGTTTCCCACTGCTAGAAAAACACTTGAGAGGGGGAACTGTTCCCATATATGCACTGATATTTCTTGAGTTGACCATTTTGGGGGCAGAGAGGAAGGGGATGGGATAATTATGATTGTTATGTAGCTTAGGGATCAGCAAATTCCCACCTCTGAACAGTGATGTCATCTGCTGCTCCCCTTTACTTTAGCCCCAGAGGAAGAATGTAGATGAACAGCATCTATGGCAATGGGCTTAGCAGCAGTCCATGGAGACTGGGATGATACATTTGGTAGTCTGCCAGCCCCCAAACGCACTACCTTTCCAAGATCATCCTCTAGTCCTTGGTATGAGACTTTAACATGTGGGATCTTTGCAAGTACTATTTACCCAGGTTAGATGGTATTGTGCTGTTTATACACAAATAGACACAGCAACTCAATTTCAACAAGGAATAAAACTGAGACAGAAAGACCATTTGGGCTGAGGAGGGCAGACACTCTTTTCAGCTGATTGTTCTCTGGTGTTTCTATATTAGAATGGGGAGCAATCATGCCGGGAGATTTGCAGAGAGCCTCAATAAACTGAAATTCTATGCAAGTTTATTGAACTTTGAGAAATTAGGCCACTAAAAAACTTTATATGTTAAATTATGTTGCATAGAAAGCCTCTTTCTAATTAATGGCTTCATAAAATTTAGAAGCTGTAAAGCAAGTCTTAAGTCATATAGCAATAATGCACACACAAAAGTTATCACTGCACATTTACAGTGACTGATTAACAAAGAAAAGGTACCTCTAACTACAAGGTATCTTTCAATGGCTTGCACCAATGCCAGGGGATCTATCTTCACAGGTCCACCTTTCCACTGTTTCACATTAGCGCAGTCTGGATGTCTTTGCAACTGGCATTTTAACTGATGAGTGTTGAAAAATTTTAAAGCTTGGGATCCTCTGTTAAGAGAAAAACTCAAGATAATTTATGAAAAACGTTGCTACAGTTATTCTATTTTCAGTTGTATATAATCAATACATTACAGTAATTAAAACAGTTTCTGTCTTTTGCATTGGCTGAACATATTAAACATTGTTAAGACTGCATGCATTTTAGCTTGGCTTTCTAACTTAGAGCCTCCATGCCCCCACCCAATGTCATAGATTGAAACCAAATCAGAACTATTACAGATGGTGCTGCTCAGGCCAGCTTAGTTGACCAAGGTAGTAATCCTAGGCACACTTACCTGGGATAAGTCCCAATGAACACAGTAGGGCTTACTTCCGAGTAAACATGCAGAGGATTGCACTACAAGGTATTAGTGAATGTAATCAGATGTCAGGCTATTGCTTAACTCTAGCGGGGCCATTGCACTTACACAATTGTCGTAGTGCTAGCACAATACCAATAGTGTAAGCTGACACAATGGGTTTCCCTGGAAAACTCATTGCACCAGCTTATTTATTTATTTATTACATTTATACCCCGCCTTTTTTCCTACAAGGAACTCAAGGCGGCTTACATAATCCTCCTCCTCTCCATTTTATCCTCACAACAACCCTGTGAGGTAGGTTAGGCTGAGAGGCAGTGGCTGGCCCAAAGTCACCCAGTGAGTTTCATGGCCGAGCGGGGACTAGAACCCGGATCTCCCGAGTCCCAGTCCAACACTCTAACCACTACGCCACACTGGCTCTCTTATGCTATTGGCACTACGCTACATGTCACTTATGCTAGCACTATGTCAATTGCATAAGCACACCAGCCCGGTTGGATACTATCCTAGATGTTCATGTATATCAATCTGTTACTACTGTGAAGGCATAGTTTGCGTTTTTTGTTTCAAGTTATAGAAAAGGTAATCATATTCACAACATTTCCCAACAAAGTAGTGTGAAAGCAACATGCCTTCCACTGCCTCACAGTTCTACAGAAGCAGCGGAAGGACAGATAATACAAGATCAAACCAACTGGTACTCACAACTTATTTAAAAACTAGGCATTTCTCAAGTTATTGCTGCACATCTTTTGCTTGCTGAATTACTCAAAGAAATGGCAGTGTACACAATGATAAATATTACAACCAAAAAATGGTGGTTACACTCATCAGCTACAAATAGTTATTCATGTTAGACACCAACAGCAACACTGGTTTTAGTTATTAAGGGCGTGATCCTATCGGTTGCGCCTTCAATGATTGTAAGCCCATGAACCCGGAGGCTTAAGGTCATCCTATGCAGGGCAGGAGGAGCGGCAGAGACAATCTTCGCCTCCGCGTCCTCCACCCTGCATTTTTCGCTAGATGGGCTTTTTTGCCCATCTACCTGGGGCGCTTCAGAGGAGGAGGGAAGGAGGCTGGAGAGGCTTCGGGATACCTCGTATCCTGGCCTCTCGTCTCCACCCCTCCCTGGCCACCGAAACACCCCCTCCCCCCCCGCTCTGAGGTCGCTTTCCTGAACTTGGAGGGCAGCCAGCACATTATTTCTGCACTGGCTGCGAGGGGGAATTCAAACTATCCTATTGCCCCTCAGATGCTATCTAGGGGCCATAGGATCATTCCCTAAGAAGAGTAAGATGCAGACTTGCTTTATTACACAAGTACAGTGGCAATCTTGAGGTGAGAAAGGTTAGATGCATTTGGACTAGTTTTTCAGCGCCTCTCATTCCAGTTTCTTGGGCTGAGATTTAAATGAGAGGTCTTTTTGTTTTCCTCATATTCCATACTGAGTTTTAGAGATCAGCTGAGGAAATAAGATTTGGAAAAAATGCCAGCCAATACCTTGATTCAAAGGTAATTTTATAGGATTGGTTGGGTTATGTACAATAATATTCTCAAGAAAAAATATTCCTGGCCAGCAGTTCTATATTAGCATTTTTCTCTTGCAAGACAGGGGGCAGACTAGTCAGAACTCTGGCAGGTCAGCTTTAAACGTAGTACCTTCACATCTACCCCACAACCCAAGGGATGGTTCAAACATTTTCTCCCAGAATAATACCGGAGCAGAAATTGGGAGCAAGCAGGGTTTGATCTTGCAACAAAGAAGATCTTTTATATCTATATGTACTGAATCCAAACTAACAGGCCTTTTCTCTAAAACTCAAATACAGCCCGTGTTTATTGCACACAGCATTCAATGAAAATCAGCAACTCAGAAAATTAAGCCTTCACGACTTGCCTTGATTAATATACTGGAGCCGCAATACAAGTTGTACACTACTGAGCTTTTACTAGTCTTTCTGTCAGGACATAATAGAATTCTATATTTTCAAAAGGCAAGTGTGTTTTACCTTCCATTGTGGGAAAACATTCAACAGACCAACAGTTAAAGACTGCAGGATTGCTAGGTAAAAAGTATCATAACTATTAAATGTCCACACTTTCAAGGCCAATATTTAGATAATCTTGAACCCCTATCCTACTTCTAAATTCCCCGAAACCCTTTCATAAAACAAAGATGCCCAGCAGCATTCAGGAGCTATTATAATTTGTGGATGGTTTGGACGGAGCTGTGAATTTGGCTTAAACTATCTTGCTATAATCTGTCAAGATAGCTTTTGTTCTGTGAGCTGTTCTACTACCATTACAAGAAGCTGTAGTCATACTCGAAGGGTGGTATCCAATTAACCTGCCCTGCTCACAGAAGTGGCAGTCCACATGTATTGTTGGATTTTACCGTGTGCCGAATAGCATTTAGAAGCTAAAGTTCTATATTAAAATGTTAAACAAGCAAACCTTCCATGAAAGTCCATTAAAGATGCTGAAGCTACTGATGCTGAAGCTACAGGCATGGCTTTTAGTATTGGAAATGCCTACTCAGTATTTAGAAACAATACAGCACTATCAATAGAAGCAAAGTACTGCTTTAAGGTTTAAGCGGCTATCTATGACCATGGTGAGCTGTATAGTGGACAGAAAATGCAACCTGGTGGGCCATTTTAGCTGTGTGGGATTCATGGTACAAGGATTATTCTTGAAATGAACAGCTTTACCTGAGCATTAATCCTTACCTGCTCCCTGTTCCATTTCCACTTGGAAAGTCATGGACTTTAACTGGAAATTGCTCCATCTGACTAAGACAGTTATTCATTTTGTGGACCAATGCCAACAAAGGTACATTTTCTAATGGCTCTAATCTTCCAAGGGGTTCTTCTCCAGGAAGCTGGAATTAACGTTTTGTTTTGTTATTTAAAAGTAAAACAGTTTGCCAAGTGGTCATTTAGCAACTCTATGAACAACTGACAAGCATGATATAGCACGCTATACAGTAATACCTTGGATTGCAAGTAACTTGGTTTGAGAGCGTTTTGCAAGACAAGCAAATTTTAAAATATTTATTTAATATATTTTTTTACTTGATATACAAGCGACGTCTTGCAATACAAGTACTGTAGTACGGCTTAAATTAAAAATCTCTGTACAAATTTTTTTGGGGGGATTTCATTTTGATATAAGAGTGTTTTGGGTTACAAGCACATTTCCGGAACGAATTATGCTCTCAATCCAAGGCATGACTGTATTCTAAATGCTCAGGGCAACCCCACCCCAATACAAAATATTTCACCAGGAGCAACGTAGCAGTATGACAAAAATCACATTCACAAAACTTATCTGTTTAAACTGTAGCTTTGAATCATAAAAAAGTTTGCACATAAAAAACCCCATTAAGACTGCCAATTTTTCATTATGTGATAAAATGTTAAAGCATGCTTCCATAATTTGTCTGCCAAGCTCTCACTGGGGTAGGGGAAAAGTCATCTGAGACTGTGGCTGCTGGTCAGTTATGCCTTTATACCACCTCCCCTAGATTCTTAACAGAGTAAATAATACACACCAGAACCAAGTGACCCCTATAATACTGGAGCTATGAGTACTTACAGGAGAAGAGAAAAACACATGAAGGAACCTTTTCAATCTGACATCCCTGCTCACAGCATCTTTTTCACTCTTAGACGTCAAGTAAAGCAGCAGCTGTTTCATAAACCCACTATGCTGGATCTCAAATGAAGAGACATCAGACTCAGAGACTATACTACGGATTTCTACAAGGCACTCAACTCCACCATCCACCTGAAATAAACAGTCTCGGTATGAGAACAAGGCGTAGTAGTCTAGTAGTCCAGGAACTATTCCACAAATGGAACAAGAACCAATGTATTTAAAAATAAAACTCTGAAATCTAGAGAGATACATACCCCAGGTTTTTACATATACTTGTCACCGAGGGTCAAACTACATGTTACGTGAATTATGTAGTATGTAGTCAAGGCATAGCTTGTTTTTGTCTTTTTTAACTCTAAACGGCACACAGCTCCATTTTGGATCAGGAACACTGCACACCAGGAGGGGATGACTAAACATGTCCCAAAGCCTCTACTGACACCAATGGGGACATTTTTCTTTTCTTGTTTTCATTTTTAAACCCCATGGGGGAAGGCAGGGCTCAGGAAGTAAATAGTGGGGGGGAGGTTTAATCTTCCCTTCCTGGTGAGCAGTGGTTCCACTCTAAATCAAGGCTGTGCACACACACTTGAGTAAAAAAAAAGATGTTCAGCTACACACTATGCAATGAACATAAGGTGTAGTTTGACCCCAAGTCTTAATTATTTTGATATAACTTGAGTGCGTACAGAAGAGCCACTTCTGACAGACTTCTAAAGGTCAAATACAATAACTTCATGAGAACATACCCACGCAGCACACTACATAGAAATGAGGTGCCGACAGTTTTCCCACAAAGCCACCCCAGGAACAGGGAGACTTGCATGGATATCATATTCAGATAGGTTTTCTATGAGTTTGTTAGGAGTTGCTTCAGATACAATGGCTGATTAACCTAAGAATGAGTACCTTGGCTATGCGATCCCCCCCCCCCCCATGCTGATTACCGGTATATCATTTCTATCATGGCTTGTTTAAGCCACAGTTCCCTATTATATCTGAACCCAGAAACTGTGGTTTAATCTCTGCTTGTTAACCAGGTTAAGATCAATGAATGAGCTCCAATGAATTTTAAATCATGAAATAAGTATAGCCATTTTGGAGATGCAGAAATCAAGGCAGCTATTGTTTTCTAGGGTAGTACAATACCTAGTTTTCTTTTACCTGACATTTTAGTTAATCTAAAACAGATGTACGGGGGGGGGGGGGGGGATAAACTTGTTGGCTACAATGTAGAGCCAAATAACATTTTTTTAACCTTTAAAATTCCAGTAATCTTTAAGGTTTCAGGCATGATCCATCCTAACAGCAGATCATGATATACTTTTCTGAAGAGACTTGCCCCCACCCCTTCCATGGAGGCACACACAACAGCCTGCTGGATCATTACCAGTTATAGACAGCCCATGAGTATCTACCATAACCTACCCACCCTCTCCTTGGCTCAACCTACAAGAGAACCTATTGAGTCCTCTTTGCTTGGCACTATATGCACACTGTGCTCTAATTTTCATGTGGCTAACTGTGCTTAGTGAGATTATTTGAAGATTACTGGTTTACTTGAGTTAGGAAATTAATGGTTTTGCAACAAAAAAGGTCACGCGATTTTAACTGTATCCTAAGGCACTGATTGTATGCAAATTCTGTTTGCAAATGACAGTGACAACATACCACTATATTCTTCCACATAGTAGTCAGTAAAACTGCAAACTGAAAAAACAAAACTAGTCGCCACTTAAAGATCACTGATTCAAAAAAACCACAAAAAACAAACAAAAACCTTCCTCTGAAGCTTAGAGGCTAGATGTAATAATAATTGTTGTTTAAAATGTAAAGGCAGAAGAAATTTGGGGCTTGTCCATACGTACATTTTAAATAGTAATGAATTCTATTTGCTTTTTCATTCTATGACAGATTTAAAAAATATCCTAACCTGAAGGTTGAGTTGTTCAGTTGCAGTGCAAAGTCTCTGTAACACATTTAGTGCAGGGTTGCTTCCATCCATGTTCTCAGAGCTAAAATAACGCTCCACAAACTTGTGGGCTTGCTCTTTAATCCAACCCTTAATTTTCTCTCTACAAGAAATGTACAGTTTAAAATATTAAACACTCGACATCTGCATACTATGCACAACTGCCCTGTACAACTCTTGAGTACATACTTACAACGTAAAGAAGATTCGAAGCATTACAGAGGTAGTGAAAGATTAGAGGCCATTCTGTTCCCATAGTAGTCAGTCCCCTTATCCCACCTTAATCCAGAACAACCAGATTCTTTAAGTATCTTTGTTCTTTCTCCAGTCCCCTAGCAAGTGGACTGCTTTTCTTGTCCCACATATTCTCATCTCCCTCAACCCTGCCTTTACTACAATTTGAAGAATTTACCCTCTGCTTTTCACACTTGTATTCCCACTCCCCAGAGATCCTCGTTATGTAAACTTCATCCAGACTACTGCATGGCACATTCTGTCCCAAGTTAAAAGTTTTTCATCCTCCTCTCCCACCAATGAACATACCCCGCCCCTGCCCATAGCAAGTTAAGTTGCCATGGACAGAGTTCAAATTTGTGTTAGAAGAATCTGTCATACTGTAGGTTTCACAGAACGGAATTTTGCATAATAAGGTTTATTTAAATTTCATTATACCTGTTGTTGGATATTGTGTCCTTTGAGGCAGCTCTTGCCAGACCACTCACACCTGCTGTACGTGCTGGTTCAATGTTGTTGCTATTGGACTGTGTGCTTAATCTTCCCCAGGTTTTAGGATTCAAACTTGCCAAGAAGGAAGATTTAGGAGACTGAGTAGCTGTAGGGCTTTTAGCTTTTGGGAAAAGACCAGAGAACAAGATCAGAATTTAGCTTAAAGAGTCTTAAATAGGGATGGATGAATCTGTCAGTTTCTCTGTTTCACCTTTTTCCAAACTTAACTTTGTTCCATCTTGCTTCCACATCACTCCGCCATTTATTTTGTAGTCCACATGAATATTTATACACATTTCTCTCGATATATGCATTTTTGTATGCAATTATCTATAATATATGTATCTTTACAAGCAATTTCCCCATATATAATACATTTTTTGCAACATTACAAAATATTGTTATTTTCGCCAATATACACCTTTTTGTTCACACTTTTCTCTAATACAGGGATGAGGAAGAGTTTAGCCCGTGGAGGCTGAATTGCTATCCTACTCACCTCCCAGGAGCCAGGTGACATCAGGGGAGTTTCTCCATGCAGAGACAGACAGAAGCAATGGCTCCTGCCTCTCTCTGTATGAAGAAATTAAACTCGGGAGGGAGGGAGGGAGGGAGGGAGGGAGGGAGAGACAGACAGAGACGGAGAGGGAGAGAGAGACAGAGACAGGAAATCATTACTGACTTCCTGCAGGAGCCTGCTTTGCTCCTCCCTCACGTCCCTGCGCTGGGAATGCAAGAGAGGAGCAAAGATGACCCAGTTCAATCCCATTCCCACCTCTGTCACTTTTCGACGGAGGAGTGAAAGGGACTGAGCTGTGTTTCAATCACTCTCTTGCCCTATACTTTTGAGAGGGCCTCATTTGAGGCAGAAGGGCTGGCCTGGAGGGCCAAATTAGCCCACATGCCATATGTTCTCCATCCCCACTCTAATACATCCATTTTTGTAAGCATGTTATGATTTTAAAAAACTGCTGTGCAAAAGTCTGAATGTCATAAGATAGCTGCATTTCAGTTTCCACATTGGTTTGGGAACTGTGAAATAGGTAATTCACGTTAAAATGCAAAGCAAACAAATTTCTCCCCAATCCCTAGTCTTAAGATTTGCCATTCAGGCTGAAAGCGGCTGAGATTTGCGTTCTGATAGTACTTTTCATCTAAATGTGGTTTCCTCCCCTACGCAAGACTAAGATATAAGCAGTTATAGTTTCCAAATACAGAATACAGTAGCATCAGATGCATCTTCAAAGTGATGTAAAGACCAGTCTACATTGGGAAATTTATGGCTTATGGATTATATACACACACCAGCCTTAAAGCTGCTGTATGCATGTATTTCACAATGAAGGATCCTTGCCAAGTTTGTTGACACATTTATAATGTGCCTCTCTGATACTATGGCCATATTCACCCAGTGGGCAAGTTTGGAGAAGACAGCCCACCCTGCAAATAAGCCACGTAGTGTGGAACAACCCATGGTGCGCCTCACAGACAATCGAGCTCACCGTGGGTTGTTCCCCACCTCCTTTCCCCTCAGTCCTCCAGCAGGTATTTGAGGGCATTTGGTGGCTGAAGCGCCTTGTTTCCTCTCCTTGCTCTGTTCTCTAGTCTTTTTCAGTTGCCAACAGTTTTTTCCTTTTCTTCCCTTTCGTGATCTTTTCATGAACTCTTCCAGAGACAGCCACTGACAGCCCCTCCGAAGTGGCACACTGGAGTGGCTGTCACTAGACTGCCACCCCACCTTTTTTTTAGGTGCCAGAAATTTGTGCAAATATTTTCATTTAAAAAAACTAAAAAAATTTTGTAATGGTCTTTTGCAGGTGTGCACTTCTCGATGACCAAAATGAAAAGTCTTACCTGCTCACTCGCATCTATCTATCATCCATCCATCTTTCTATACCGCCCAATAGCTGAAGCTCTCTGGGCAGTGTACAACAATCAGTTAAAAAGTACAATAAAGTACAATTAAATATAAACAATAAAAAGATTATATAAATTTAAAACCAATTTTAAAATTGGTTTTAAAATACTTACTTACACTTAAAATACTTACTTACACCACTTACACTTTTTGGTAAGTGTCTGCTGTCATAGGGAAGTAGGTACCAGCCACCAACATTGACCAAGCAAGGCTGCAAATAGGTTATTTTGTTACTTTGCTTCTCACTTGACAGCTGCCAAATGAAAAGCAAAGCTGCGAAAAGATCTTTGCTTGCGAAAGGGGTTGGTGAGTATATCACCACCTTCACAGTGAGATCCTCTAGTTTGAAGTGTGGACCTGACAGTTCTCAGTGTCCTCCACCTTTTCCACCCTTTCCCGAGATCTAGGTGCTCGGGAAAGGGGAAAGTATATCTCACCCCATTTATGGGAGAATGGAGTTTTGACAGCTGTCAAAAGAAAGGGTTTCTTTTAAAACAGGGTTTTTCACAGAGCTAAGCAGGGTTTTCTGACAGGAATACATAGCCATGAAATCTGTATATTTGTCCGAAATCTGTCCAAACCCAGGCCACCCGGGTTTGGATGACATGACAACTCATTGTGGGTTTAACAACCCCTAGAACAAGCCATGGGTTGTCAGGGTGGCTTGTTGCTCAAAAACAAGCCACCCAGCGGGAAGTGGTCCAAGTTCGCACAACACAACAATCCACCTTGGCTAGTTACCCACAGTGGGTTGTCGTCTTGTGCAAACCCAGTCATTATGATAAACCAGGATTATGGAGAATCCTGGCTTATCATTCCATGTGAATGTGATTAGTATTTATTTCACGGTCTTACTATACATGTTATCCAATTTGAACACAAGCTTACCTTGATTGTCTACTTTGTCATCATCTCTGGGAGGTGAATACTTTGGCCGTCGGGGCCCACGTTTTGGCAATCTTTTCCTCTTCAGAACATCACTTAATCGGCTATCAAATTAAAGCACACACACACACAAAATCAGGCCTGATAACTGCTGTAATGCATTTGAACAAACTTTGAACATTGGTTTTACAGCCATCTGGATTTTAAACTATTCCATTAACTACAACTTCATTTTAAATTATGAACACATGTAGTCCTAAGGTATTTCAACATCACAAGATCTATGTAGAGATATGCAATATTTTTAAATGGCAATTTTTAGCAAAGATTACCTAAAGCCAAGCAATTCAGTTTCCAAGCTGTCTAAATATTGATACTTGGCTTTTGCCTTTTATCTATTAGCAATGTTTTGACTGAAATGTACTATTTGAATACTGTATTTTTCGCTCCATAAGACGCACTTCCCCCCCGCCAAAAAAACTAGGTGGAAATGTCTGTGCGTCCTATGGAGCGAATACAGTAAAAAAATATTTTTATTTTTATTTTTTTAACTTTCCTCTGCTGGTCCGGAAGAGCAGAGGACTCCTGGACAGGGTGGGGGAAGCCCCCACCTCTCAGCTGATTCCCTGTGGAACAATAATTTTTTAAAAAAAATAAAAAAAATTATTATTATTATTATTAATTTTTATTTTATTTGTTTTTACTTTCCTCTGCTGGTCCGGAAGAGCGGAGGACTCCTGTGCAGGGTGGGGGAAGCCCCCGCCTCTCAGCTGATTCCCCGTGGAACAGCTGATTTTTAAAAAAAATATATTATTATTATTATTATTATTATTATTATTATTTACTTTCCTCTGCTGGTCTGGAAGAGCGGAGGACTCCTGGGCAGGGCGGGGGAAGCCCATGCCGAACAGCTGATTCCCCGCGGAACAGCTGATTCCCCGCAGAACAGCTGATTTAAAAAAAAAAAAAATTTTGTGGTACCATATGGTAAGTGCGTCTTATGGTCCGGTGCGCCAAATTTTCCTAACCTAAAGAAAGCAGCAATGTAAAATATACTGTCATTTAGTTTTCTTAATACCTCCTAATGCAAGTATCTTTTATATCTAATTTAGAAGACTGGCATTCTCCCTTTAGACTAATTCTGTACATTCACATAGATCTAACTGACAGGCTACCATACAGATTGAGGCCAGCAGCAAATGGACAATACAGCCTATTTTTTATATTTGGGAGAAAGTCCCAAATTGTTACCAACAATCCTAATACCCTGGAATGTTAACATATTTTCAATCTCACAGACATTGCTTCTACTTAAACATAAAATTCTTTGCCCTACTAATTTTAATACTCATACTGAAGAAAATGTTTCAATGTGGGATTCATAACTTGATTAGCAACCCAATCAGGGGTGTTTGATTTAGAGACCAAATGAAGCATACTAACCCCTGTGGACTCAGGTCCAGAGAGTCTTCCCTGCTGTGCTGTAAGCTTGGAGAGCCTAAGTCTGCCGCTGCATTGCTAGCAGCAGTGGCTGTTCCAGTGCTTATTGTTGTATTAGCACCCAGCGTTCCTGAGCCATTAGTGCATGCTTTTGGGGGACTCGTCAGCAAAGCCTCTGATTCTGCTAGATTTTTCACCTGGTGCATCACACCTGCAAAGAAAAGAAAGTTAACATTTAAATGTTCACGGTGGCAAAGATCCACAGCTCTCGAAACACATTAACTATACTCTTCAGTATAGGACATGATCTAGTCCACTGCTGGGCATGTGAAGCTCTTCACAAACAGGAGGAGGCCTACAGTAGAGAGGGGTTGGTGGAAGGGAATTATTTTTGTTGGACCAGTGCATCCACGAGGGGCAAGAGAAGATTCAGCAGGACACTGGATCAACACCTTAGTTTTAAAAAGTGATTACATTTTTCAAATGTTTTTATTGATTTTATTCATTTGTTATTAACATTTATATACTGCCATATCTGCTAAAAATCCATCAAGGTGATGTACAACAATTTAAAACAATAAAACCCTGCAATAATAAAAAAAAGAACATTAAAAACATTAAAATATTTAAAACTACACATTTTGAAAGGCTGAAGTGAAAAGATGCATCTTTCTACCCTTTCTACAGGCCAAGAGAGTGGGGGCCATTGTACTTCTTGCAGGAGCGTGATCTATCATTTGGGGGCAACATAGAAGAAAGCCCTTTTACACTACTGAGAATGAACATCTAGACTAATTTCTATTGATTTAGATATATTTGAATTACAACTGGCTGATAGTTTAGGAAGTTTGATCTTTAGTAGGAATTTGCATCATTTCACTTTTGTTTGTGTTTAAATGAAAGCTGTACTGGTTTCAAAAATATGTCAATACAATTTTAAGAAGTTAAAATCAATCAAATATTACATAAACGATCTAAATGAACGATCTAAATGAACGATCTAAATGGAGGTTGGCCTTTCACAAAGGTTCCATGGACTTTGAAGAAGCCCGAGTGCAAGGTGAAAGGGAGAAACGTGCTAAGCGAAAAGCACGTCAAATGAATCCTTTACAGGACCATCTTCTATCTGGTAACCTGTGTCCTCACTGTGGGAAGCTGTGTGGATCTAGAATTGGCCTCCACAGTCACTTACGGACCCATCGCTAGAGTCTACACAATCTTCTTTAGAATTTCCTCCTTTTATCCCGGAAGACAATCTTACTCGGTCACGAGTGATCGCCTGATGATGATGATGAAAATATTAACCAAGCAACTATATCTTTAACAGGGTTAAATTTATAATAGGCTTATGGGCATGCAATACCTTTTTAGTGCAATCATCTATCAACAATTTCAGACAAAGTCCTACCGCAGGTGCACTTTTCATTGCAGAATTACACAGAAGTATACCTACAACATAATCCCTCTAGGAAGCTGTCCTCAGATTTCAACCACTTACCATTTACAGTATTTTTTCTGAAAACCAAAAACCCTACGACATAAAATATGCCATAGTCAATTGCTACTGGGGGTGCTTTTGGACCCAACCAACACAAACCATTGGGGCAAAAATACCCAATGGGGTTTTCCTAACAAAAATTGATAAAGGGAAGCTGTTCTGACATGGATTTCTTTTTGGACAGTTTACTACCCTGAGATACATTGGAATTTGGCTTAGAGGCAATAATGACAAAATGTGAGAAAGTTTTTTTTGTCTAGCTACACACAGAGAAGTTATTCCCTAGACATTCTCATTGTGGTGGTGGAAAAAGAGCTAAGTGGGAAGGTGGGTGCTCTTCAGTACACGTTGAGAGGGTGAGGGCAGGGTCTCTGCCAAAACTCTAGTTTAGTCTAGTCTAGAAGTTTCCCACATTGAGGTCCGGGCAGGTGCAGAACCCATATATGGGACTTCAGAGAGACTACTAAGAAGAATTTGGCTTAGGGTAGTAAAGTATCCCAAAACCATTTGTGCAAGTTGCTTTGTGACTGGACTAGAGGTTAAGTTTGCACATTTACCAATGTCCTTATTGCCAGCTGAGTAACTTGATTTACCAATGTCCTATTGCCAGCTGAGTAACTTGTTCATTCACCTGGTTGGAATGACACGACAGCCCACCATGGGCAGCGAGCCATGGTTGGTTGTCATGCCCTCTGAACGAACCCACACAGCTTTCCTGAGGGTGGCTTGGTTTTTTCCCCCCAAACAAGCCACACTGAGAACATACAGTCTGTAGTAGGGTTTGTTTCACCCATGGTGGGCTAGCGTGTTGTCCGAACCTGGATGACTGTCCTCACTGTAGGTTGTGGGCAACAGTGAGCGAGCCGCTCGGCAAGAGCAGCAAAAAAATCCCTTGCTGTTCTTGCCGAGCTCTCCTGAGCCACAGCCAGTGCCAGCCACCCTACTGATGCCCAAGTGGCATGGTAGGGCAACCATCACTGGCTTGCTGCCCCCCCCCCCCCGCTGTGATCAGGAGCCTTTTTGGCTTGCTGCAGCTTCCGCCCTCCTCTTTACCTTCTTTTCCCCCCTGGAGATCACTTTTCGTGATCTCCATTTGACAATCACTGACTGCCCCTCTGAAGTGCCCAAGTGGCACATTGGAGGGGCTGTCAGTGGTTCGCCACCCCCTTTTTATTATTATTTTCGCACCCCAAATGTGCGCAAATAGTTTTGTTATTTTAAAAAAAAAAATTTAAATCCCTGCATATGTCCACGTGAAAAACCATGGGGAGTCCTGTAAAAAAAAAACAAACCTTTTAAAAGGAACCAGAGTTTTGAAAGCTAGCTGTCAAACCTCTGGGCTCTAGTAAAAGGGTGTGTGCGGCACTTTTCCACCTTCCTGAGCACCTAGAGTCTCGGGAATGGGTGGAAAAGTTGGGGGTGCTGGGACCTATCAGGAAAACACAAAAAAACCTGAAGATCCAAGTGCCAAGAGGGGATAAATCCCTCCAACCCCTTTTCCTGAGCAAAGATCACTTGTGTCTTTGCTTTGAATTAACAGCTGTCAAGACAAAGCAAAGTGCAAAAAAACCCCTACTGGAATCTTCTCTGGGTCAATGTCCATGGTTGGTACCTGCTGCATTTTGACAGCAGGTACCCACCCACCCCCAGGACATTACACAGGCAAGGCTTCCCATTCTCTCACCGGATATGTGCACAACTGCACCCCCGGAATTGCACAATTCTAGCTTTAAAAACCCCGAAATATTTTCACACATTTGGGGCACTATTTATTTATTTATTTATTAAGAGGGGTGTTGAACCACTGACAACCCCTCCAATGTGCCGCTTAGGCACTTCGGAGGGGCTGTCAGTGGCTGCCAAAATGGAGATTGCAAAAAGCGATCTCTGGGGAAAAGGGGGAGGGGAAACCATGGGAGCTAAAATGGTTCCCAATCACAGTGGTGAGATCAGCTGGAGCAGCAAAGTTCCCTGGGATGCCAGGCTGGCAGACCAAGAGGGAAGGAGGGGGGTGACAACTCACAGTGAGCCCAATGGTCAGGCACACCGTGGATCATTCTTGCAACAACCAACCCACCATGGCTTACTGACAGGGTGGGGGTTTGAGTGACGTGAAAAGTGGTAAAAAAATAGAATTGCTGAAAACCTATTAAGTCTCTTCCTAGCTTAACTTGGAACACTCAATGCCAATTCTGCAAGCTTATCTGATCCAACACATCTGTACCAGCAAGTCTGTCTAAAATGCTGCTGCAGCTTCACAGTGACTGAAGCAAAACTTAGCTTGTAGGCACAGCAAGCCTCTGAACTGAAATGTAAAGGCTCATAACCAAAACATCCTGTTTATAATTAATGCAAGGGGAAAGTTCTCAGAAGCGACATAGCTCATACTGTTATTTTCCTATACTTTACACTATTCCACTGAATCCGATATATAAGTATTATATCATGCGAAAGACAAGCAGTAAATAAAATTTAAAGAAATAGCATTACCTTCTCTCCTGAAGTAAACACTAAAAATGTCAGGTAACTTTTGCATTAAAATCTCTGCCATTTGAAGGGCTCCAACTACTATCTTAAGGTCTTGGCTTGACAACATAGAGGCAATATGACTGCAACAGAAAAATATTAAGACATTTTGACTAACTCAATTTAACAAAATTAAAGTAATTTCTATATATGTTTTGCACACACAAATGAGGACATTTTCATTACTGGGCACAGCAGAGAAAAAATGGCCAGGAGAAGCATGTTGATGCTGGTGGCACTGTCAGGGCCATTTCACACATTACATGATAACATGACCAAACCTGCTACTGCACACAGACAACAGGGCCCTGCAACCAAACCTCGAGTGTTGGAAGTGGCCCTCACTATAACCCCTTGAAGGAAGTAGCATGAGCTGCCAGGAAAGAAGCCTATTCCTTCCAAGAAGCTTTCACATTCAATACATTTGTCAGGCTTCTAAGTTCTCTCCTGGGTCAACAAGTAATCCTTGTATCTTCCAAGAGGCAATCTAAGAGTTATCTGCCATACAATAAGGGGTCATTTGGGGTTTTTGCCTAAGCAGCTCAAGATCAGGTTATCTGAGACAGAGTCTTCTCCCATACAGGCCACCCCATCTTGACATTCTGAGGGGGGAGGCCTTACTCACCATACTACAGCCTATCAATGTTTGTTTGGCCATGGAGGGTCTTCTCTATTGTAGCACCTATCATGTGGAATAGGCGGGCTCTTAGTGTGGATTGTTTGCACCGACGCCATTTGTTTGCCCAGGTGTTTCCTAACCGCTAGCACTGCCAGCTAACCCTGATTATTTTAATGAGATTTTACTGTTTTATGGCTGATTTATTGATTGGTTTTATGGTATTTTATCATGTTTTGATCTTGTGAACCACTTTGGGTTTAAAAAAAACACTTTAAAAGCAGTTTAAAATACATAAATAAAATATATCAGACTCATATATTTTCTGTATGCAATTTATAAAGCAGATAATAAATAACAACTATTCATTAATTAAAAGGTCAGCATATTTTCTAAGAGAACACAATGACCTGGTTTGCACATAATGGCAATTTGTGGATTATTTAACCCACGAATTACCAAGATCTAGTGGGAGTGAATGGGCATGTTCCCTTCGGCG